>MU270014.1:16294143-18694143 GCA_021432705.1 Caranx ignobilis
CATCAGAAAAGCCTTGATTACTGAAGTGTACTCTGCTATCTGGACCCACAGCACATTCATGATCGCAGAGGAGAGGGTGAGAGTCTGAATTTGCCAACTAGGCTCGAACTGTTTAATGAATGAATACATTTTCTCACTGCTCAGACCCCATTAAACTTACATAAGCCCTCCAGCATCTCTCTCCTCCACTGCGCAGGGCCTTGCTTCCCATCCAATTTGAGAAGAGTCAGGCTGAAAGTAACTCACACGTTAACCAAATTTTACTAAACCTACTGTGAGAATTGAAAGATCACATCTATTTACTGACCTTAATATTGAATTTGAAAGAACTCAATTTTCTAACAACCAAAATAAACAGTATTTACTGCTATCCAGTCTATCTTACAGGGCTGCAGCTATCATCATTTATTGATTAATCCATCCATTATTTCATGACCTCCTAGGTTTTTTCATATGGTGTGTGTAAAATATAATATGGTTGGTTAATACAGGCCATTTCTAAAAACACAAGGGACATCGTCAAAGGTCAAAACCTTAAAATAAGATAATATCATATCCAATCATGACCAAATCATTGTTTCAACTCTGAATATACATCACTTTAATAATCAAATGTTTTCTTATAAAAAGGCTTCGGGCATGAAGATACAATAGCTCTGCAGTTATCATCCAGGTTCAGTGCTGAGCCCACACACTAACCTTACTTCCAATTTCCTCTGCATGAGAATGAGTGTAATTTCTGAGCAGGTGCCAATTTCTTCATTGAAAGTAATCCCCACTAATTCTATGTAGGTGAGTCAGAATGAGAATAGAAAGTTAAGCAGAGTGACTGAAAGGGAAGTTTGACAGCTTTGTGCTGCTGTCTGACTGTGCACATGCTCTGGGTGCTGATAATGAAGTCATGGCCTGAACAGTGGGGACGGTAACTCTCTTAATTGAAAACAGCAGGTCCTGGGCACTATGACACCACAGTCCTGCATAAAACTGAGCCTCAGCCTCATTCTGTGCCACACATGTATATGTTGTCTTTTACAAGTGCAGATTCACCACAAAAGAAGGACGTACAGCCAAAAATAGTTCACGTGTCTCCTCCCTGTGTCTGCTTCCATCTCCTCTATTTACTCTCCTCCTCACTGATCTTCCCAGCAGGTAACGCTCAGAAAAAGAAAAAAAAATCTGGCCAAGCACAAGGGAAGATAGCAGCACATACTGCTGTGGTGCTGTCTGTTTAAAATAACTACTGTGGCGCACTTCACCCCCATTCGCTGAAAAAATGAGCAGCACATAAGACGCAACTGTACTGCGTCATCATCTACGCTAAATACTATGACATCAAGCAACCTGGCAGAGGGTCAAACGCCTATACAAGCTTGAGATACACACTGATCTGAGAGCGAAGGAGTGAGAGAAGGAGAGAGAGAGAGAGAGAGAGAGAGACCTTGCAGAAGGAATAATACGGAGGAAACAGATGGATGATAAATTCCACAGGAGGCAACCACCCTTTGTGCTTCCGTCAGCAGTTCTGACAGGCCGTGCCTAAAGTGGAGAACAGAGGAAATCAGAGAGGGGGAGGACTGATGGATGGTGACAAATGAGTGGCTGGGCCAAGGGAATCACTCACAGAGGAGGAGGTGGATGAGTTGTATCTCACTCAGGGAGTAAGAGTAGAGGAGTAAGGCAACGAGCATGAGGAGAGGAAGTAAAAAAAAAAGAAGAAGAAAAAAGACTTACAGCTGCAGTGGAAGGTGAGAGGAGTTGAGAGTGGGGAGAAAATAAGATCAATTCTGTCAGGTTTACAGGAGACTATGGGGACAAATTACAACTGCCTGGGGATGAGGAGCTTTGAATGGGACTAAATGCTCAGACAGCTATTTATCAGCCAGCTGTGACACCCACACATGGTTGTATTCAGACATTGAGAGCAGCTGAGCTGAGGGCTGGAGTCTGCAATTACACATACGCAGGCTGTGACGTTAACCGAGCTCTCTGCTGGGCTCTTTGACATGTCGTGTGAACATCTAGCATCTCATCTGTAGCTGACATATGCATTCACTCCTATTGACCAGCACCAGTGCCACACTGTCATTACACTGTCATGGAAATTAACATTCTCCCTGGTTTAAACACTTGAATAGCCTTTAATGGACTATCTCTTTAAGACCCTTCACTGACAGATGTTGCATCCGAAGCATGGTGTGATCCACACCTACCCCTCCCTGTTGCACGGTGGCTTATCAGACAAACTAGCTCAACCTACAAAAGCTCTGTATCAGGGGCCACACACACAATATCAACAATATAAAGGAAAACATTGACAGCTTAAAAGTAGGTTCACCTTCAAAACTGTGGTGGACATTCTGATAATATTATAATAATAATCATCCCCCAAATAGCACGATAAGACAAATGAAGTCAAATAATGATCAGCAACGATAGAGCGGGTGCAGTGTCTGATAATATCACTGGCTCGCTGGGAGCTGGTGGTTTTGCACACCCATTGTTGTGGTTGGCACGTTTCAGATTTCATAAAATTACGACATTAAGACTGTGATAGCCTCTTTCTTTGATTAAAACTAAGATAAAAACAGTGTAGGTGGAGTGATTCTCCATTAGCTTATGGTGGTACATTTCATTTAAATCCATAAAATGTATCTAAGTATTATAATAAATTTTACATTTTGAACCTTTGTTCAACCAGTCCTGTATTTCAGAGACGTCTTTGGCTGCTTTGGTCCTTACATACCACTGACTAATACTGATGAGTGAAATCACACAGATTCACTACAGTAGCGTGCTTGTTTTTCTTTATAGCAAATGTATGGACCTACCCCCTTTATAGAATAATGGATTTCAATGTATGTAATGCAAGGTTAGAGTAGGTCATATCAGGAAAACATGTGATTTTTCCCTCTCTTTAACGGGACAACATGTTGCAATGGATCAACTTTACTTTGTTTAATGGGATTTCTTTCAGAGAAGAGTAACTGAGGTAACATGGGGTTTACAAACGTTGTGTTGTGATGGTCTCATAATATCCAGTAATAGATGAACGCTAACCGTCTGTAAACCATCAACCTAAGTACATCTGGCAGTGCTATTCAATAATGGATCTGTTCAGTGCTGTATATCCGCACATGCAATCTCACTCACTCTCTCTCCACTAAGGCTTGTGTTTTCCATCGCATGTGAAGGTTGCACTGACTGAGCAGGCACACACTTGTGAAATTACCCCAGGTGTATGAGGCACGCGCCATCAAGCATGCTGGGGGGAGCCAAACGCACCTCGCCTCCACTTTTTTATCCTCTCATACAGCTCAGCTCAACGAGTAACCCTCACCAGACAGCCCTCTCTTTCATTAGACTGTCCACTGTGGAGGTGCTGAGCTCTTGTCAAAGTCAGCACTTTCCTCACCAGACACAGTTAATCTCCAGTGAATGCACCATGACTGAGAGCTGTTATGCTCAAGAGTTATCGTAATACACACCTACAGAAAAATATACAGTTTTTTTTTTACACATTTAGCCATATTCATTAGTATACTTTGAATGTGCCACTGAGCTATAAGTAAGACTGCTGTGTCATTTACATTGTAGCACACGTCTCTATGTTGATGATGCAGTCTTTTATTATTATGCTCCATTATGCTGCTTGGCTAATGGGCAGCTCAGACTGGCTTTTAACAGTCTCTAGATAGTGCTGTTAATCTAAAATGAGCTTCAAATGCATTAAAATCTAATTTTCTGTTTCTTTCCAAGATAACCACAAATGAAGACCTGTAGATTTTCTTCTGGGACCGACATAGGGATTGTTTTCACAGACTTTGCAGATAAAGATTTGTGAAGATGAATTTTTTGTAATTATTGGATAATGGTGGCCGTCTAATCTACATTTATCTCTATTTTACAGTCACTACACATCATTTATAATAACTCTCTATAGGAAAAGAGCATAATTTATTTTTATTTATTCAGAAAAGTGGCCTTATTATTTCATTTAACTTTATTTCTCTGAAATCGTGACATTATCAAACACAAACACATAATAACCAAATACTGCTCCATCCCCCTGGAATCACATACAGCAGATTAAATACAATACAAAAACATGACTAAGCTTAAATTCATAATCCAAGCAGCGGTGTATCTTCGCACACCTCCCTCTTGTCTCATCACTGATAAACACATGCAGTAAATCCAGCCTGTAACATTATGACACAGTCAGCCATAACCCAGCAGTGACAAAGCAGCAGTTTTTCACTCAATGGACAAGACTGTAAAGTGCAATACTGGTTTTTTTTTAAACACCTGTAACTCTGACAGATAAATTTACTGATTTCAAGACTGGGTCTAATTTTTGCAATGGCCCCCAACAAGCATGTCTGTTTCCCAGAGGACATATAGGAAAACAAACAAGTATAAGTACAGGTGCAGACTATGAAATGAATAATGGATGAATTTCAGTCAGCTGCTTTAGCCCCAGGGTCCTGATATTGTCTACATGCTCTCTCACTGTCATATCCATCCAACATCACTACTTGCATAAAACAGAGCAATAATACGTATTATTAGTAACACCTGTGAGTTCCCCTCTGCCAGGAGACAGCATGCCTATTTCAGTGTCAATTTAAAAAAAAACACTCTTGTAAATTAAAATATATATATATGTGTGTCTATATGGCAGGTGTCACAGTCAGCCATGGTGGCTGCTGCCGCCACCACCTTCACAAATGTTGCATTTTCTGCCTCCAGTAACAGCCAAGATGGTGTCAGATGGAAAAGCCCACACTGAAGGCTCAGGGCTTCTGCAAAACGTGTATATGTTCTGTTTTTCTACAGTCTGTAGGTGACAGGCTGGAGAAGTCACAGGGCCTTGAAATGTGCATATTGCTTTTGAACACAGGAGAGGGACATCTGGAGGACAGGGTTAGGAGGTGGTGAGACATCCTAGCTACACCCCTGACTGTCCCTCTGTGACAGGTCAGTTAATATTTACACCTCGACCACGCTTCATATTTGTCTCTCTACCACCTCACTGTTCAACTCCTACTCTCAGTTTGCTGTGTTATGGACCAGTCACGACTCTGCCCGTATGGATGTACACTGTCAGTGTTACACAGTGGCACACACAATGTCCATAGTACCTAACTTCACCTGCTCCCCTCATCCATTCAGCTAGCTACTAGCCTAGCTTACCAACTGCTTGCTAGCAGAGATGAGTCGGGACTTTTGGTCACAGCGGTAGCATCAGACACTTAAATGGAGATGGATATCAGGATGGTGAAATTAACATTCAAGGTGGGTGGGTTTGGAATGACAGGTGACAGCGTACCCATGTCTGCGGCGTCCATCCCGTAGCTAACCCCGACGACGGTGTCCGCATCATCGGATGCTGCGGCCCCGGAAAGAGGGCTGCCGTCCCTGGCCTCCGACAGCCCGACCGCTCCCTCGGCTGCTGCTTCCATTCAGCCTCCCGGAGGAAAAACAGGCAAGCCCTCCGAATGAAAGACCCACGGCGACGGCGCTATCCCGCTGGGGATGAAACGTGGGGGTGTGCTGTCTGATATGTCACAATAATCAAACGGAGGAATATGTGATAGTTATCCGCGACGGCCCCTTCATCTGTGCTGTTTCCGTACGAAGGCGGCTCGGAGCCCGCTCCTCTCCGCTCCTCTCAGGTCGACCGCACCGCACTGGCTGTCGTTGTAGTGCTGCTGCTGCTGCTGCTGCTGCTGGGTTTTGTGTTGCCGGGCGCCGTGGCTCCCTCTGCAGGGGGCGGAGGGAACCGCAACGAAGAGCTCAGCGTGTCCGCTCGACGCTCACATGCAGGGGTCAGATCACAGTCACATCTCCTTGAGATGAATCTCAGTCTCTCCTGCTGTGCCCTACTACTGCTGCAAGCAACAGGAAACAGAAACCATTCAAGTCAAAAAGGACTGTTAATTTGCATTTCTGCTGTTATCATAATTGAAATTCCTATCAAAATAATAGATTTATGACATTAAAATCCAGTAGGTTAAACTGAGAAACACAAGCCTTTCCCAAGCTCTCATACCAACTTTGAGCTTCCTTGTAAGACACTGTAGTGCAAACAGGCCTACCCACTCTAACCCTGATCATGTCAGTACACCTCAGCATTCTAAAAGTATCATATCTACTTAAACTATATTGGGTGGTTTTCTCCAAATGAATTAATTAGGTTTCTGGCTCAGATGAAAAAGTAGTTTTCCTAACTGACATTAGCCTATTGGTTGATGTGCTTAAGGCCATATGACCACAAAACATGGGTATTATAGGGACAGTGGTTCTTAAGTGCTACTGAATGTCAAACAGCATGACAGTTGGTGTAAAATGTGTTGATGTAAAAGCAGTTCACATTGCTCATCTCTTTTACCGTGAAGAAAGCAAATAGATGAATCTGGTGCAAACCTGTGTATTAATCACAGTTTATCAAGGGATAATCAACAGGCCTCTTTAGTGTAATGTAGTGTAAGCCATGGATTACCCACTTTATTTATGTTTGATTAATACTAAACCACATCTGCATGACACCTCAAAAAATGAATGAATAATCAACAAAAGGGTGGTTCACAAAAAAAGTGAAATTAATATTTTTTCATCACAGAGTATTGATTTTAATGCCCCTGCAGTCCCTGAGATTAATGCTGTGATCCACTGATACTGACTTCACTGATATTTTTCAGCTTGACAGAAATAGATTTTAAATCCTTTTTATACAAAATGAAAGAGTGTTGTACAGATGAAAATACCACCACCACTTGAAAAATCCCAGTAGTTTGCCAAGAACACATGAACATCAAAGACAAAATATAATTCAAACAAAATCTTAGTGTATTTTATTAAGAAATCAATGCCACACATTAGTCTACAACAAATAAAGAATTAAGGGCTCCTCGCTCCTTCTCCCCAGAGAAACCAGTGAATAAGTTTAGTAATCCTCCCAGGAGGTTTGCACGCCATTTTCATCAGGTCTGCCCTGTCCGCCAGGCGGGTTTGTGAGCAGACCATCACTAGTCTGGGGTTGGAAACAAACTACATCCACTGATGCTCGGAGAGGCAGAGAAAAGAGGGGAGAAGTCGGTGGAAGGAAGACAATATAGGCATCAGACATTGGGACTTTAAAGGTACCGGGGAAGGTCTTTCTCCACCACCTGGAAAGAAAGCAAGAGCAGACTTTAGCATGTACTGTATGTATAAGTGTATAACATCTGGAGAGGACAACACACAGCATGTGCAGTTAAAGCTATAGTAAACAGATCTGTCTCTATGAATAATGATGACATTTCATACAAAAGGTCAAGCCCATGCTGAAGCCAAAGGATGGCCTTTCTTAATTTTGATGTTTTATTTATTCATATATATTTTCAATCCATCTTTGTTTTTGCTTCAACTTGTTCATATTTACATATTTACACTATGCTACAAGTGGCCACATAAAAAATAAAGTCAACGAGTAGTAAATGAATGTGTTTGTACATACACTTGGATCATCCAGTGGTCCATATCTCTTCACCACCTGCCCCTCTCTATTGATCAAAAACTGTAAACAAAGGGAACATGAAAATCCAAACTCACTCTTTTACTTCTAGAAGAAAAGAACATAGCTACCATACCAAACATGCTATACCATGGAGAATGACAGCTTAGCAATGATGACACAAAAGGGCAAATGTTTGCTCTATCAACTCTAAATGTATAAACTGTGAATCAATAACTTATAATGAATTACTTACCTTGGTGAAATTCCACTTGATACTACTGCAAGAATGAAAGTAAATCATGTCAGAAAATGTCCACTCAATCAAAAAACATATTTACTAGTTTAGGTGCCAAATACCATTCAGTTGTAATTCAGTATAGTGAATAAACATGTCCACACAAGCTGGTGTTTCATAACGTGGTGACTGCTACTCCATCTCTTTACCACAGTGTTTGTCACTTACTTTCCCAAGAGGCCTCTCCCGTTGGGCTGCATCTTCAGCCACTTCCACAGAGGGTGGGCATTTTCCCCATTCACATCGATCTTACTGAACATGTCGAACTTAGCATTGTAGGAATGGGCAAACTGCTTGATCTGAGTTTCATTGCCAGGCTCCTTCAAAATAAAACAAGTGAGAGATGATAAAAGAGGTCAAGCCTGGAGATAGAGTCCTGCAGATACACAGTCTATGAAATTACACCTTACAAGAGAAGAAAACTACTAAATCAGTGCTCTCTGCTGCAGTGCATTGGATGCACAATAAAGAGTACACTACAGAGTCACATAGTTTTACATGTACATCATGTGAAATGCTCAGAGTGCATTCTCAGGCCTGTCTCGTCATGCTGCCTTAACAAAACAGTTGTGTATCAGTGTACCTGGTTCCCAAACTGGTTAGAGGGGAAGGCAAGGATGTGTAAACCTCTCTCAGCATACTTGGCGTGCAACTGAGCAAACTGAGAGTAGTTTACTGGGGTTTTGCCTCATTTAGAGGCAACATTGGTGATGATGACAACATCCCCCCTGCAAACACAAAGATACATATCCACAGTGTTTTAGCTCTGGTGGACTTGTAACTGAACACTAGAAAAAATGACAGGAGATGACACATCATGTATAGATTTACCGGTATTTTTCGAGGGAAACCACATTGCCATCAATATCAATCGCCGAGAAGTTATAAATAGACGTGGCTGTCTGCCATTCCTGTAGCGGGGTAGACTGTTTGGGAGGAAGAGGGGTAAAAAAAAAGAGTTCAGACATTTGAACTCACATCCAAAGAGCACAATCCGATATTGCTTGTAAGGCTGGATGAGCCGACAGACTCACACATATCGTTGCATTAGATAACAAAGATGGAGCACCAACAATGAGCAAATACAAAAAACAACAACAACAAAAAAACACTCTAGTGGTTGAAATTTTCTGACTCCAAATCATAACACAGTTTGGTTTAGTTGGTTTAGAGTCATTTCATTTTTGAGTTAAATTAAAAAATATATTTTCTATTTTTAGAATCCTCACATTCCACAAAAACAAGTTATGTCCTTACTGTACATATAAACCAGTGCTCCAGTCCATATGTCATTGTTTTCTTACCATAGCCTGCAGCAGGACAGAGAAAAGGACAGTGGACCCTAACAGACGCATGACTGCCCCTCAGTAAGGTCCTCTGAGGGCAGAGTGCAATCAGATCTCTAAACCACTCTGTGGCTTCAGCTGCACCTTGACTGCTCGACCACAATCTCACCACTGAGAGAGCTCAGTGTCCAGCCTCCTTTTATAAAAGGAGCATGTGATCATTAACAGAATACATTCTTCCGATACTCCAATTGGTCGCTCTCCTCTGCCCCACAGACTGTTGACTCCTTATAAAAGCAAATAATCGGTTCATAGGAGGCTGAGCTCCATGTGGCCGGGGCAAAGAGCAGTCTGAAGAAATGCATAAACCCATTGCATAATTGTGTTTAATAGCAGGATGAAAAACAAAAAGTTACATCAGTGAATTGGCACGAGTTACAGCACACATAACTTCCTAAGTCTCACTCTGGTATAAAACTCAGGCTGTTTAAGACTGCTAAACAGGTAGACAGCTGGTTATACAGAGTGTGTCCAGGCCTGGTGGTTGTTCCATAACATAGTTGCTGTAACACGTCTGGTGATACTGGAGGACCTGCCAGGCAGGCAAACAATTACACAACAGATTGAATGAACAACACATAGCTTTGATTTATGAGATAACTTCTCAAATGTGCACAGAAATCATGTGTCATGGCTTCGCATTATAAAAATAGTTACAGTTTTTAATGGTTGAAACCACTGTAATTAATTTTCCCCCTGTACAGTATATATGCTAAACCCTGACACTGAACTTGATTTCAGTATTTTCTTTCTAGGCTGTCATATCTTATTCAAAAGTTATTTATACTTATAAACCCCACCAGTAATTTTAAAATGCTGCTTACATACTTATGTTTATGCTTTTCTATACATATAATACTTTGATACTTTAAGTACTTAACTTCTACTTCACAGCTTGGCATTGTTTCTTTTAATTTAGTAACATATTACTTTTTGTCACCACTAATGATCCTGTTGCTATAGGATGCTGGTACACTGAAATAAACATTGCCCATTTAACTAACAGGGTGCAGTGTCATTTGTAACAGAACCGTGCCAACAACATGGCCTTGTGTTATAAAAGCCTTTAACAGGACAGTGGTTGTTGCTGTGTTTCAGATTGATAAGCTGTTATCAGCTGACTCCAGCAGCTATAGGCAGAAGAGTGATGCTTGAAATGACCTCTGTCGCTACTACTCTTTTCACCCTGACGTCTTCCATGAACGCAAGTTCAAACTAAAGTGCACTGCCTGAGTATAGGCTGTTTGTTTTCGTGCTCGCACAGGCCATCAGATGAGAAAGCAAAGTTAACTGCATCAGCAGTTCAGACAGCACCCGTCGAATAGGGCCCTAAACGTATATCACTTACTTAGCTTATTGCTGTATGAATGAATGGTCGACACTCGCAGTCAGACATAGACTACTACAGACATCACGGTTATGCAGATTGTAATTCACAGTACCACTCGCACTCCGCACGTCAAATACCGTATGGTTTACGTTACCGTTGTGGGTAAAACAAAGTACAGTACCATCGCCAGAAGTACTCCACTGCTCGCCACGGCCCCAAATATGAAAAATACATATAATGGTCTCATGTTTGTTGGGGTCGAGGGCACATTTCTACAAATCAATTGCTACACTGTGGCTGCAGACTCCGCCCTGCAGCTTGTTGTGAAACAGCATCGGGTGGTCGGTGGTCGATAAAACGCTGCAGGTTATCAATTGTGACTTTTAATATACATATTGCTTCTCGCCTTACTACTACTACAAAGACTATTTTATTAGTAATAAATGTTATCGTTGTTCATATTTTTGTTTTTTGATTTTTTTTTTTTTTGGGGGGGGGGGGGGGGGGGGGGGTCAAACCCCGCCCACACACTGCCAGTCAGTAGACGTCATCAGGCTGCGTCGGGTAAACGAAAACGTGCGTCACGTCGTCCGCCGAAACAGAGTGACAAATTAAACGAAAAATATATATTTTCATTACTTTTTTCATTACATTTGATACGGCATGGATGACGAAGAGGAAACATACAGACTATGGAAGATCCGTAAGACCATCATGCAGGTACGTAAGGTTTGAGTGTTTTTTTTTTTTTTTTTTGTTTTAGCATGTTAGCTTAGCATGGTACTTAATTGAAACAGGGGTTCCGCTCTGTAACGTTGGGCTCTCATCAGTTTTGTCTTTTTTTTTCTTTTTATTTTTAGTTCTGTGCGGTAGTAGTGGTCCGACGAGCTTTGTTTACATATTCATATTTTGTCAGTGTGTTGTGGCAGCAGCTCAACCAGAGGGAGTGTTTGTACAGGCACAGCTAAAGAGACTTCCAGCTGAGTTTTCAGGAAGCGCTATATGTACAGTACTACTACGAAACCCGTACATGGCCTTTGTAACCCGCCTTCTAAGTGGTAAACAGCCTCTCCGCTAGCAGATTTAGCTCGCTCATTTAGTTATATTGGTGTGTTTGGTATATTCACTGACTTTGTTGCCTAACCTCCGCGCCTTTAGCTGTGCCATGATCGAGGCTACCTGGTGACACAGGACGAGTTGGATCAGACGCTAGATGAGTTCAAGAGCCAGTTTGGAGATAAACCCAGCGAGGGTCGGCCGAGGCGCACAGACCTCACTGTGCTGGTGGCACACAACGATGACCCCACCGACCAGATGTTTGTTTTTTTCCCCGGTAGGCTCCCATTCTATATCAGATACTGAACACTCAATATCCCTCTGTAGAGATGCACAGGTCATCATTGGGTTAAGATGGGACCAGCACTATAACTGGCACTATAATGTGAACTGCCAATAACTGCAGGGATGGTGTATAAACAGACTGCCACCATGCTGGACACATCCTACCTCACAACACTGGCTAATCTTTTAGTCTGCCCTACTGTTCTGTGTTGGTACACAAAAGTAAAAAGTAACAATATAACTTGCAAAATAATAAGACAAAAGATCTTAAGGCTGGACACAAGTTACCGCCAGTCTTCTGACATACATGAAATTAAATCTAAGTAATGTTCTATATAAACATCTAGGGAAACATCTAGTCGAGGTACATGGGAGTAAAGTCACACATGGTGTACCTGCTAGAGTAAAGCTGTTAACAAACTAACCTTCCATATTGTATTTATTTTGTGTTACATGTGCGTCTTTGTGATATCATGAAGTAATTTGTTTTTCACTTTTCAGAGGAGCCCAAGGTGGGAATAAAAACGATTAAGATGTACTGTCAAAGGATGCAGGAAGAGAACATCACTCGAGCCATCATTGTTGTTCAAATGGGCATGACCCCCTCAGCCAAACAGGTAAAACAGATCAGAGGCAATATTGACAAAACATCTCTGTGATGAAGAGGAAAATATGTGTCTGTGATTATCATGTGGTTGTTTCACTCTGACTCTGTGTCGTATGTAAAATATGGAAATTTGTGTCCTAACAGTCTCTGGTTGACATGGCACCCAAATACATATTGGAGCAGTTCCTACAACAGGAGCTTCTGATTAACATCACAGAGCACGAGGTAAACAACATACCAATAAGTCCACTGTATTGTCCCATCAACTGTATTTTACAGGCTCTTACTCAGATGGACATTTTTGTGTTTGATGCATTTCAACTTTGTCTTTCAGCTTGTTCCAGAGCACATTGTTATGACAAAAGAGGAAGTGACGGAACTTCTGGCAAGATAGTATCCTATACAACTGCAGATGATTTACCTAAAGAGCGCAGTTGAGCTTTATCTTGTGTCTTTCTAATCATTTTCAAGAAAATACGTTTTTGTTGTTCTTCCTTAATGTTTTTACCTCAGTAAATTAAAGGAGAGTCAGTTACCGAGGATCCAGGCTGGGGACCCTGTGGCTCGCTATTTTGGCTTAAAAAGAGGACAGGTAAGACATCTGGAAGACACTTGTAATTGATTCAGTAAATAATGATATGTAATGTAGTAATGAAATAGGCATCCACACATAACTGTGTGATGTTGTGTAGTTAATCATGGGGTTAATCTTGGGGTTTGTTTTTCTGATGTCTCTCTGAGACACACACAACTACAGCATGCAGTGTAATCAGTAAACAAGTAAAATTAAAAAATTAAAATAAAACTTATTTGGGGGTTGCAGCTCTCTCTGCAGCCTGCACATCCAGGGGTCTGTACAGTGTTTGTGTGCTCTGACAGAAATAAGGTGAAAATGGATGTGTCAGCTGTGGAAAAGATTTCTATCAGCAGCACCCAGGTGAAATAGCAAATTATCGCCCTTTTCCTGCTGTAATATCTTATAGAGCACACACACTGTTGATGCATCTGTCACCTGTCCCCCACGGTGCTGATAAATTCATTTTACCACTTTGGATGGTCACTCTGCTGCCTCTGTGTGTGCTCTGTAAGTGCACATGATGATGATATTGCTCCTCATAGTTGTGTGTGTCTGCAGTGCTGACGGAAAGGTGAACTCAACTGGCAATCGAAAAATGGGTCAAGTAGCTTAATTAGCAAGTTTGCACATTTTCAAAAGCCAGTTATGCTGCTGACAATGTTATGACTAGTGATAACTGACTAACCCTAACCCTAGTTCACTGAATGTAACAAAAATGAGATCTATATTAGAACACACTGCGCTTGTTATTGACAGAATTATTTGCATGCAACAGGAGCTTCAGTTATTTAACCCAATGCAAATGTATCATATGACTGTCAGCGAAAGTCGACACTGGCAAAGTCGATTGTTGAGTTTTTTCAGACTAAATGTCAGCTGTTTTTTCCTGAACTTTACCAGGTGGTAAAGATCATCAGACCCAGTGAAACCGCTGGGCGGTACATCACATACAGGCTGGTCCAGTGACACACAGGTGCGTTCTGTGGAATCAGGGTGTTCTGGGGTGACTGTCATTGATCAAAATCAGCATCTAATGCTGATGCATCTGATAGATAACATCAGTCAGTCAAGCAAACACAATCTGTACAGGTCTGAGCAGGCAAAACTAATGTGTGTGGACTGAGTGTGCGCTTTGAATAAAACAAAATATACTTGGTTTCCAGATGTTCCTCTGGATCAACAGTTACGAGGACCAGCGAAGGAAATAGAAGATATTACATCTGTCATCAGTCATCAACGGATTATCCTTCTTTTTGACTTGTTTTGTTTAGACTTAAATATTTGATGAAGAGATTTTGTAAAATAAACAATTCAAAATGGAACTGAAATATTGTCTCCTTGAGCCGATTCAGTTCACATAAACATAACATTTGCATGTAAACACAAACTGTGACTGTTATGGTTTTAGATGCCTACCTTCTTTTTCCTTTTGAAAGCCATGCTGCAGCTGTCATAGACTGGTGCCTTTAGGACTGGCTGCTCACTCTCCCTCACATCACGGCGCTAAGTTACCACCCACTGTAGTAAACTTCCTCCACCACAAGGAAGCGTTTGCTCTGTCACTACGACTTTCCATGAATGATAGTAACTGAACTCATTCACGGTCTTTTGTTCCTGCTCATAATAAACTAACAGTTCCCCCACTTTTATTTACTTTGGCCTGTGAAGTACAATGACATTAAAACAAGATCAATAAAGCAACAAGACACAATTTTAAAGATAAGAATTTTTATTAAAACAGACTCAACACTCATAAAAGGCAATACAGGCAACATTTAAAAGGAAATGCTAAGTTATTCTTTAAAATTCTAGTGCTGAAATGAAACCAGCAGCACTTGAAAGACAATTTGCTCAGAAATGTTGCATTGAAGACCATCAAATACGATTCTCATATTTCCACAGGACTGTAGGAGCAACAAGTAAAACACTCTGGAATAGAAACTCACCCATTTTTTAGGTCATTCCAGTCAAACCCCATACATGAAACAGCAGTAAGCTTGCAGAGGTTTCACCACCAGGATATATCAATGCAGCTGCAAACATGTACACAATTTAAAAACAAAAAAGACATAAAACTTGATTTTCATAAAACTGGTATAATAACTTTCCCTGGATTTTAATGCATAAAAACCAGATTCCTGTCTCCCAGTGATATTCTAATAATGACCTCAGACAAACTCAGGCTCACTGTCCCTGTTCCTCGTCAGTGGTAATTTCTTTCCACACAGACGTGCCAGAGGAAGCCCTGACAGGCTCACTATTGGGGAATGCAGGTTGTTGTTGTTGGACTGGTTCACGTTGAGCTCGGCCAGAGAGGCGCTCAGGTTCTGCTCTGCCACGGTGTCTTCATCAGGGGGTGCGCTGTCTGGCAGAGCAGGGGGCTCCCCTCCTTCTGGGTCGTCTTGGTCCTGGTCAGCGTCTTGTTCTGGGTCGGTGTGGGTTGCAGACTGGCTGGACAGGTCTAGGCTGTCCCTGTAGCTCAGCTGGTCGTCATCGGCGCTCACCTCGCTTTCCTGTTTCACCAGTATGTGGCGTTCCACAGTCCTCTGGCTGCTTTCATCCAGCTCTGAGTCAGAGTCAGGGAGCTGCTCACTGGAGCCCAACGAGCCCAAAGAACTTCCTGGATGGAGACAGAGAGGCCGGTGACGGCTGTTATACCCTCAGTCTGTTTCATTTACAACAGCATTATGCATATCGTCTTCATGAAAACCCACCACATCCCTCCTCCATCTTGTCAGAGTCTGGTTTACTCTGGTCCTCTCTGCCTCCTTTCTCTTCTCCGTCAGCAGAGCTCCCCATCTTTTCATCTGCAGTGGTGCTCTGAACCAATGATGGGAAGGAAATAAGAGATCTATATTAACAAAACAAATATAGTCAGTGTGTCCTTTTGTTTCGTATCAAATCCCACATGCAAATCAGGGAGGAAGTGGCAGGCGGCCTGAAGTAAAAAAAAAAAGGTGCTTCAGGCCATAACTCTGGATGAGGAATTGCATTTTCTGACATTTCACTACTTCCATTTTTATGGCTTGAGTTAATGTCAGGTTTTGTGAATGCTTGTAAATGATCTGACCCATGACAACACAAACCATGTTGCCTTTTACAAAGTGACTTTGGCAAAAAAGCACTATTGACCATCTCATAAATCATCTCCTGCCAAAATCTTCACAAATCTTTGTATCTAAAGCTTCGTTACCCTGGGAATCCCCTTTTTCAATTGTTCTTAGGAATCACAATCATAGTTTGAATATGACAAGATCCATGATGTTACTAATTCTTGTACTGTGATTAGCCCTCACATGAAGACTCAGGTCAGAGTGAGACTGACTACATGCTGCCATGCAAATGAAAAACTAGAATTACTGGTGTGAAGCAAGCTGCAACCTCCAGGACTGAAAATTGAAGCTAACACAGATGGCTGCATGAGAGTGAGTCAACCCTCATAGAGTCTCATTTTTTCATTCCCGCACAATTAAGGCTGTGGCTGGCATGCACAGAAGTTGCACATGCTACCTCTTCTCTTTGCCCAGTTTAGGTGCTGGCGAGATGGTGACGATGGAGCCGCCCACTCTGAGAACAGCTCCTCAGAAACCTAGGGATGAGGTCACAGTGGCTACATCCATTTCTTTTTCATTTAAATTACAGTCTATTGTGTAAGGTCAGTGTGCACTCACTATTACCTTTGGCCTTTGTTCACCAAATACTTAACATCTGATCATGATAAGTGGACAGACAACCTGAAAACATCATTCTTCTGGTCCTTGCTGTACATGTCTACAACACCTGAACCAGGCTCTAAAGTACATTTTAGGGTCCAAAAATGTATTTCATAAAGTTTCTACTTGTGTGATTAATTTTAAAAACTCACAGTCTGCTGCTAATACTTCATTCCAGAGATGAGCCTGACTTACCTGCTGAGTGGAGGTGGACGCAGTGCGGGCAGTTTTGTGGGACTGAGAGGATTTGGACTGGAAGATGGATGAGTAGAAGACTATGAGGGCCTCCACGATACGGGCCTGGTGGGGATAATCAACCAGAGAGGACAGGGATATCGTGGCCCCAGTTGGACGGGGACGCATCAGGGAGGGCCCGAACACAATCCCCAAGTTACTGGGACTCATCTTGTTATCCTCTTCTAGCTCTGCGATCCTGGGAGGAGGAAGTCAGAGGGACGATCAGAAACCAGACCATATTTAACACAACCAGTTTGTTCATTTTGTTGTCGTTTCTGTGTGGCATAATGACAAACCTTCGGAGATGGCGGATGATGTAGCGCAGTGTAGCGATGTTAGCCTTGGGCAGCTCCTTCAGAAGCTCCTTCAGCTTTTCCACCAGCACCAGCACCTCTGGGTCAGTTTCAGGACCCAGATCCACCAGCTCAGGCCCCCTGCCCACTGCTGGGTTGACGCTGTTGGACTCGGCCTCCCCTCCCTCTGAAGCGTCTCCTTCACTCTGCAGACTCTCCTTGGCCAAACCCATCAGGCTGTTGTACAGGCGGAACAGCATGATGGGCTCTGGCAGCTGGGGGTGAAGGAGAAACAAAACAATGTGTTAGAGGGGACGAACTGAGCATGAACACAACATTTCCTGCAGAGTGGAGCAGGAGAGCCATACTAATAACTAACTAAAATTCACAGCAGATGTAATGAAAGAACTGAATGTAACATGGGAATCTGTGCACATGTTTATGTGATTATACACTATGTAGAGTGTGCATGTACTCAGGTATCTAAAATCATCTGAGCTTGTGATAGGCATGGCTACAGACTAACTTTCAGTTAAATAATAACCAAGTCAGGTCACGCACTGATTGATTAATGTTAAAGTATCATCCTTAACAGATTTTTATCTGTTTATCTGTTTATCTTGTTTACTTGAACTCTGATTTCACCTCCATGTTTCTGATTCAGCATGATAATCCTTGTAATAAGTAAATGGAGTGTGAAGTTAAAGATCTTTGAACAGCACTAAAACAAACATAGGATAGCCGTATGTTTTCTTTAAAAGATCCCCATGGCAGCTGCCTCAGGTCATTTGAACATACAGTATGCATACCTGTCTGAGGTACAGCTTGAGTACATTGCTGATGTCGTGTGGCGAGCACTGAGACAGCTCGACTAGCTCCTTCCCATTCTCAAAGGCCTGACACAGTTTCTCAACACGAGTCTTCACCCCGTTCACCCTGTAGATGCCCTGTGAGGGGGAAGCAGTGGTTTGTAGCAGCCAGTTTAGACAGTTTCTGTGGCCAGGGCAAAGATTCACAGTCAGCACTTTAACACGCAGCATAAATAAATGTTCCCACCTTCATCTTGAGTGCCCGTCTCTCTATTTCCGCAATGCACTTGGTGATGATGAAGGGGATGCCGTCGCTGGCACAGCTGGCTACCTGAGTGAACTCCCTGCCAAACAGCTGCAGACGGCCCTGCAGCTTCTTATGGCCACACTGGATGGCCAGAGTCTCCAGACAACGCTTGTGACACGCCAGGAAACACTGCAGGACCAGAAGAAGAAGAGGGATGTGCCGATTTGAAGAATTGTCAAAAACATCAATAAGATACTTCAGTTTCTGAGGATATGACAAGAGAACTCACCTCCTCGCATTCAGCCCCCTGGAAGTAAACATAGCTGTCACACTCGCGGCACTTGGCCGGAGTCCGTAGCTTCCTCAGTCGGTGAGTCTGGGCTGCTTTGGACAGGCCGATGTTACGGAAGGGCCTGGTGGACACCACCACATCAGGATCCATGCCGTTAATATCTGGAGGGAGAGAGAGAGAGAGAGAACAAAAGAGAGCACTCATCAAAACACTCAGTTTAGCCATTAGTCAAACAGCAGAATCAAAATACACCACAGATGTGAAAATCTTACTTGGAGTTTCAAATGAAGCTACATTCCCGTCTTTCTCATCTGCATCCTCATTGGACGACATCGTCCCAGTGGATGCTGTCCGAGCCATTTTACTGATGTCACCTGAAATAAATATAATTTGTCAGATTTGCTGTGTGACTTTCTTGATCACTATGTGTAAATGAGACATCCTGCTGCATGTCTGTGAGCTGTTGCTTACTTGTGCTGGCAGTAGGAGACTCCAGGCCTCCGTCTCCTGCAACGCTGTCATCACTCACTGTTGACCCCCATGACTTGTGGCCCTGCCCTACAGGACATGAGAGAGTCAGTATTAGAGTAATGACCTGACATGACTACGTCCAAACCTTACAGACATTTTCTGCCACATTTGTCCGCAAAAAAAACAAAAAACAAAAACAAAAAAACAAATCAAAACAATATCATCTTTTACCGACTGTTTGTGTGCAGTGAAACAAACAGGGGTGAAAACTTGTCAATGGGCTGGATGTGTGAACAATATGAATAATGATGAGGCAGATGATTATTATCATCATCATCATCACACAGGACAGCACAGTGACACAGCGGCTGCAGGCGTCACTTACTCCTGCGTTGGACCTCTGAGTCTCTGTTGTCAGCAGCTGCTGGCTCCACGCTGGTGGCAGGATGGTCTGTGTGGCTCGTCGGCTCTGTGTTGAAACTGTCGTTCCTGGGTCTGTGGCCCTGCCTGTAACGATAAAGAGATAAAATCTGGTCAATATAATCAAAATAGTATATTTTTCATTACTTATAAATTCTTCTACAAATCTATTTATTATGTTTTTTGTTGTTTGTTTTATTTATTCATTCATTCCTTTTTGTGTTTTTTTCCTCAGTGTATGGCACTTTGTATTTAGTGTCATCTTTTTTAGGTTTTAGGTTAGGGTGTGTATTACCCAGAAACAGGAGGCTTGCGTGGGTGGGGTGTTTTCTGTCTTTTTTCAAACAAGTTGAAAATATGAGCACTGTTTTCTGTCTTTCACTTATCTGTTGTTATATGTTGTTGCTCAATAAAACATATTATAAAAACAAAAATGTATATATTCAAAGTGGAATCAAAGTAACAAAGGACAGTTCTACAGGAGCCCAGAGGGACAGACCCAGCTTGAGCGCATTTTTATTCATTGTATCTTGGCTTTAGAAGAAGATGTTTGAAAATAAGGTGTTTGGTTATTATAACATCAATGTCACATGATTCAGGTAGTATTGCTAATATGCTAATAAGCTTAGGCTTTAGCCAGGTCCACATTTTCGTGTCCCCAGAAATACCTCTGTTGTGTTGTATGTTACATTGTCAAATTCATGAAGTTGCCTTCTGAATTTGAAGCATGTCTGCGTTTCTTGTGTTGCTCTCAGGGCTGCCATCATTAACTCAACAAAACCAAACAACAAAATAAATCTCAACAACACTAGCTCTGGCTGCAGCTCTTACTGTGACGATGAGGTCGAGGGGGAGTAGGTCTCAAACGAGTAGTGAACACCCGGCTGCTCAGGTAACTGCAGGTCTCGCACGTGGGCGGCGTACTGCTGGCCTGGGTCGTACAGCTTACTGCTCTCACACAGGGTCTGGTAGTGGACGGGCAGGGCTACCGTCTGCATGTGCATGAGCTGGTAGTAGGAGATGGTGGCCTGGAGGACATGCAGACAGATGACAAAGTTACAAAGGAGCTCGGCGGTCGACATTAATGTGATGTTTCTTTGTGATTCGGGGATTTTTCTGACCGAGCGGAGGGTCTGGTCGCTCTGTTTGATGACGTCCTGTAGCTGCCTCAGCACTGTGACCTTTGTGTGCTCCAGCTCCAGCTGTTGAGCTGTGGCATCTGCTATACATGTCCGGTAGGTGGCCTCTGCTTCATCTGCCTGCACACACACACACAGTTTTAGATTTTCTGTTCATTTCCATTGCTCTGTGTTTTGCTTCTTATTTACATCCAATTTACACAGATAAGGTGTCCATTGTGAGAGTGTGGCAGCATTACAGGTATCATTTAAATTCTCTGAAAAAGAGCATTTCAATATTCATTTTCATATTCATTCCCACTGTGATAAAAACTCAGAATCTATAGACAAAGTGACAAAATAAAATTATTGATAAAAACCTTATTGCGAGCCTCTTCCTCTAATCGTTTCTTCTTCTCCAGAGACTTTGCCGTGGACCCTCCTCCCTCCTCCTCAGCTCGGCAGGCTACAGTTTTGGCCTTCTCGTACTCCTCACAGCGGACCATGTAGACCTGCTTGGACTTCCGCAGATTGCCCTCACACTCCATCTGAAAAAAGACACAGGTCATTTTATTTCTTACTTAGATGAATATAACCATGCTTACTTATACAAAACAGAAAGCTGTACCAGTTTTCTCTTTGCTCGAATCCAGTGCTCCTTGATCTCCTTTCGTCTCTTTTCATGCTCCTGCTTCCGCTGCATCAGAGGCTGCATGGACACATTGACAGATCAACACCGTGTGTATGGGACGAAGGCTGCCCAGTGTTAACAGAAGCAGCAGGATGTGAGTGACTATTTGCTGGTGCATTTCAGCATGAATTTACCTGGATGAAGGTCTGGTTGTGCAGGGTGGTGCTGGCCTGCTGCAGCCCCACACTCTGCTCCTGGTCCTGCTCCAGAGCCAGTGAGTAGATGGAGAAGAGGGGCATGTGGGGCTGGAGGGAACGAACACAACACGCAACAACATACGGACAAAATGTCATGAGTTAAGTTTACCCCAGCATTTAATATTCAATGCTACAGATAATCAATGGCAGACAGTCAACAAAAAGAGCTTTACATGTGTTATGCTGTGTTTGCAGGACTGGTATAATCTCTGGAGGCCTTTGGAAAACTCAGTCTCTGGTGAAATAGAAAAACACAGTCATATGACAACAGCATGGATGAGGAAACGGTTAAGGCACAAATGCTTATCATCTGCTAATTTTCTAACATTGATTCATGATTTTATTTTATTTCATGTTGTTGGTTAATCTGCTTGTTGTTTGGGACGACTGCTCACCCAGTGAAATCCTCTTCTCTACGTAGCTGATCAGGTCTTTCATGTACTTGGAAATGGTTTTGGCGTAGAGCAAGGCTGAGTCCACCCCTCCTTCACTGCGCTGCAGGACCAAATCCACTTCCTCGACTCGGCCTGTGCATCCACACAAACACATTGTAACTATGACAACAAACTGCTTTTGTTGACCGATTTGTGGGAGGTGTGAGGATCCGTCGCTAAGGTGATTATCTCCAACATCTTTAGCTCTTCACAATCAGACTTTGAACTGTTATGTCTTTTTTCCCCTTCAATTTCCTGACATAAATCTGTGTTCCTGCTGCAGTTTAACCCACCAGCTGTCACTCTTACTGCAAAAGACATCAGTGCACTAGTGTTGTAGTCAAGACCACCTAACCTGAGACCAAGTCAAGACCAAGACCAGAGCATACTAAGACTAAGACCAACCAACAAACTGAGACCAAAAAACTGCGAGACCTTTTTCAAGACCAGTACTGTACAACATAATTTTATATAAAATCTAAACCATATTTAATTGAAACACAGTTTGGATTAAAGACAGTAATACAGCACATAACCTGCTGAAGTTTTTTTTAGATGGTTACACATATACTTTTGTTGAATGATTTTAATTATCTTTAATTTATTGAATTACATGACATAAACCAAAGTGAGCGCATGAAAGAGAGACACATTTGCGCTTAAAAATAGATGTCACTGCAGCTGTGGTCGTCACTGCTCTTGAGAAAAAAAAAGACTGAGACAAGGCCGAGTAAAAATATAGTCGAATCCGAGACTAGATCATGATCTTGACAATGTGGTCTCAAGACCGGTCTCGAGTCCTACACTACAGTGCACCACTCTATTTACATCAGCAGGGGGAGCCTTAAACTTCAATGTCCTGATTAAAAGTTGGACAGCTGCTTTACAGAGTGAGAGGATGACGGAGCACACGTACATATCAATACATATATATACATATCAAAAAGTTCAATTTTCAAAAGACAAAGTAAGAGCGAATGGAGAGACAGATGTGAACAAGTATGAGTGAAAAGAGTCCACAACAAAGCTGGAGAGCGAGTGAAGGAGTGACTGACCCATGTCCTGCAGGTCGCTCCTTAAATGGCCACCATCTCCTCCCTGGCCTGCGACAGTGTACAAGTTCTCCATCGACTACACAGAGACACAGAGACGATTCATTATTGACAAACAGACCAGCGTTCGTCATCAGCTCAGGGATTTTTTTTACTTCATGCATTGGAAAGTTGGGAGGGGAAAACACTTAATGTACTGTGATTTAACTCAGGTGCATGAATGATGAACTCTGTGTTTAAAATGAGTCAAAGTCACTGTATTTTTATTTATTTGTTTTTTTAACTGTCAGATTAGTTGCTTCATTATTAAAAATCAAAAAAAGCAAAAAAAAAAAAAAAAAAAAAACCCACCCTGCTTTTCTCTGTGGGGAGCAGTGAGAGCAGTGTGCTGCTGTCCACCTCTCCCATCAGCAGTTCAGACACACTGAGGAGAAAACACACATTTTAATATCACAACGTTACTGAACACATAAAATGGGTGTGGAAGAAAACACGACCAACAGGGGAGGTGTAGAGCTGCTTTCAAAAGTGAAAGAAAAAAAGAGAACCTGACTGGTGCAGATACACGGGGACAGGAAGTGATAAATAGGTTTTATCTGTCTGCCAGGTGTGATGACTTTCTCTTCATAGAGTTTGACAGGTTTCTTAGTATTTATTTATTTTTCTACAGATTCTTAATCCACTGAGGTAAAATCCTTTCCGTCTACTTTGTTGAAGGCTAAGGAAAAAAAACAAAAAAAAAAACAGTGCTGTGTTCATGACAGAAAAAAAGGAGCCAAGCGGAGGAGAGAATGAGGAAACAGACTTCAGGCAGGCAGACTTCAACTGTCTCTGCCAGCTCACTTCCTCCTGCGACAGATATCTTAGTCCTAAAATGCCAACGACGAGCATGTGTTTAACTTTTGACACAATATACTTCAGTTCCACAGAAAAACAAATACATTCCCTCACTGAGTGTTTTTAATCTTCCAGATATTATCTGTAAATTATTTTTAAAAATGGTCCGGTCAAAACATTCATCTTAGAAATCCTGAGTTGTGTAGTCGTGACGTCATGTTTAATAATTTATGTGGTCTTAATTTGACTTAAGTATCTGAAATCAAATCAACGGTTTCATGATTTATCATCAGTCTGTAGCAATCTGTTTCAGCAGCCAGGTAGTTAACAACATTTTCAAGTTCTGGTTTTGTGTCACACAGCAGGAGAAAAACCACTTCCTGTTTTCAGCTCTGTCTCATGCAAATGTGTCACCATCACTGCACTTCTCTCTCTCATTCCCAACAACAGACAACTGTGTACACACCAACACACACACACACACAGGACTACGGTTCCTGTAAAAGAGGTACAGTGTATTCAGAGGTTATTCAGACCTCCCCTCACTTTTCTCTAATCTTATGTTGCAGCCTTATGCTTGAGCTGTATAAATTCATTGTTCCCCTCTTCAATCTACACTCAACATAGAGAAAAAGAAAAAAACAAAAACAGTCATCTGTGCAGTTCCTCTCCAGTTCTGTCAGGTTGAGGCAGGACGGCTGAGATCAGATCTTTCCAGAGTGGGTTGAAGCTCTGGCAGGAGCCACTCATGGACATTCACAGATTCACAGTCACTGAGCCACTCCTGTGTTATCTCCCGTGTTGTCTCGGCCGTGTGCTTTGAAGGTTCTGAAGTTCCCACCCAGGTTTTTGTTAAAAATATCTCTGTCAGCCCCCCCCCTTAACCTCAAACTGTCTCTCTGTCCCTGAGACTGAAAAACAAAAACTTGCGGCATGATGCTACCACCATCACACGTCACTGGTGGGAACCTAATTTGCAGAGCAGAGAATCATGTTTTCTCACAGCCTGAGAGACGTTCAAATCTTTTTCAGTCACCTCTGTCACCAGGGCCCTTCTGTCCTGACTGCTCAGTTTCAGCTTTGGATGGAGTCACGGTTGCTCAAAGTTCCTTCCCTCTAAAACTTATGGAGGCCACCAATCTGTGCCTTGACACAGACAGGTCCTTCCACTGATCAGCTAAGTTTATCACTGATGGACTCCAGCCGTCTTGGAGGTGATGAAGAGAAATGAGAGGGGCCTGAGCCAAATCTCAAGTGTCACAGCAAACTTGGGTCAAGGTCATATTTCAGTTTTTACTTTTTAATACATTTAAACAAATATCTAAAATTCTTGTTTTGTTTTGTTGTTTTTTTAGCTTTATCATTATTGACTATTGGTTGTAGAAAAAAAAGAATTTAAATGATTTTGTCATAAAGCTGCAACATAATGTAAAAAAAAGTCAGGGGTCAGAACACTTTCTAAATGTTCACACACTGCTGTTGTTTCACTGGTACTTGTATTACAGTGTCCTGCTGACTCACCTATAGTAATAATAACCACAGGGCTATTACACGATGTTGAGGTTGTTCTTTCACAATAAGACATACTATAAAAAAGGTGTACCAGATACTTACTTGCTGCTAAAAGCAACTGCAATGGTTTCAATCGCCTTCTCAAACTCCTTTTTATCAGCCTCGTTACAAGCCTCATAGTGGAAACCTGAAAATCACAACCATGCATATGTTCAGGTTTCAGTTGTGGTAAAGAATAAATTATTGTCCAAACTAACTCACACACCTGTACATCAGTCACACCACAATAATAAAACTACAGTATAGTATGAAGCACGTTCCACGATCATTATAAACTGCAACTGTGGATGATTAAATCGTTTGTCGTCTTTTCGACATTTGGTTTGATTCATTTTCAAGGATTGAGGTTTCCCTGCACCGACTGACCTTTGACCTTGGATATGAGCTTTCCTGCAGCAGTGAGGATCTCCACAGTGTTTAGCAGAGGGTAGGTGTTAATGACCTGCCGCAGCACCCGCAGGACCTCACCCAAACACTCATGGGCCACAGGCCGCTGACTCTCCTTACCTGGGTGGGAGAGAGGGAGGACACATGGGGGTGAGACACACAGCAAGAGACAATACTGCGACTGGGGGATAGCTATAGTGTTACTTTTCCATGTTTTATGCTTTTCATATGTTTCAAAATGCAATTACATCATATTTGCACAGTGATGCAGTACATGCTGTGAAATCTGTGAAATCACATCTTTGTGGTGCCCTCAGGGATCTGATGACTTAGAATTTAAATTCAACTGTCAAAAAAAAAAAAAAAAAAAAGTTGAAGTTCGGTGTCAATTCATGACCATAAATCACCGTATCAACTGTATCGACCGAATCAACAATTATGAGCAAGATCCATGTTGGTGATGTGGTGGTAATGTTGGACCATAAATTAAGTGTCAAATCTGTTTTAATGAACTTGTTCAACAGTTTGTGGGAAAAAACACTTTTCTTCAGAGGAAAAATCAAAGGCTTTACTGCTCCTGTCTGAGACACAGTGCAGCACACAACACACTCTGCACTGTCACTTTTGACCAGATTCAATAAACAAGATAACATGTGTTAATCTATGATCTTTAGAGCTGCTGTAGGCAGATTTTGCAATTTTAGACTCAGCCAGGCTTCTTATTTCTTATTGTTTCTAGCCTTTGTGGTAACCTACACTAAGAGGGTAATTGCTCTAGCTTCAAAAATATCACATATGACAGTGGTCATTTTCTTCCTATCTAACTCTATGCCATGAAGCCAATAAATACATTTCCCAAAATGTCTAACTATCCCTTTAAGTTTTTGCAAGTCACAGTTTCTGCTGTTGCTGTCACTGGTGAGGACAGAGACAGTCAGTCCGAGCGCAGACAGCTGGGACAGTGACAAACACGTCAGTGTCAGACAGGTCAAGTCAAGGCATGTTATCAGCTTCTCAGCTTTGATGTCACTGGTGACACATCTGCAGCCTGCGTCCCCACTTCCTCCTCCCACACACGCACAGACACGCATGTTTGTCAACTTGTAGTTGTCCAATGTTGCCTTCTCTTCTGTACGTCCTTTTTCTAATGGCAGCTACTTGCTCACAGAGGAGGACAGAGGGCAGCCGGCCCCTCCATCCTCCCACAGTCTGTCTGAAAATGTGTGTGAGAGTGTCTGAGCTGCAGGAGCAGGCAGCAAGAACATATTGACCTTAACACTGAGTCTCAGAGGATGCGGTCTTTTCTATTGTTCTATTGACCAATTCTGGTGCTGTGTTACATCAGCTTGTTGGGGCGGATAAAAACAAATCACCTAACCCACACTTTATTCAAAGCTTTACAAAAACATTTTCAGGCTAAAGATGTAACGTACGAGCTACAGAGCAAGTGCAGCTCCACGTTAAGGAGCTCTCTAAATCGCAGTGCGGAGGAAACCAGGCCTAAACCCTGATTGTGCTGCTGATTGAGAGGAGGAGACGTCAGGTCACGGTGATGCAGTCGATGTATCAGAATAGGAAGTGTGGACGCGGCCGCTCTGTCAGAGGCTATCCATCATGGCTTCCTGTTTAGAAAGCTCACCCTGGGTGGAGAACATGACAGAACAGAGCCGGATAACAGCAGACAGAGCAACGCAAAAACATATCTCTTTCTGTCTCCTCCGAACCACAGAGATCCGCTTTGAAAACAATCTTCTCTGTCAAGTTTAGTTTCAGACCTTCAGGACATGAAACATGTTGTTTTTGGCCTGTCTTTGTTAAACAGGTGGCATCAGCTCTTAAGTAGCGTCAGCTGCTCCATGAGGAAAGTAAAGGTGTACTGCTGTTTTAAGCCTCACTTCATCACAGAGGAGGGAAGAGGAGTGCGTGTACGAGGCAGCAGTAAACAAGAAGCTGGCTTCCTGCTGGAGACAAGAGTGCGGTCGACTCTGTGGGTGCAGCGGAAACACAGCCCTTCATTTGGAGAGAGGAAGCTCACTTACTTGTCAGTTTGCTTGTGCAGGGTTGTTCTGCCAACCCCCACAACAACCCTCCACCCCCCAAGTTACATGTGTCAATGAATAGGACTGATGTAAGACTGACACAAACCTTTTGTGCATTCATGGCGCCCTCACAGTGTTAAGCTCCTGTCGAAATATACAGGAGTGTGTGGCACAAAAGGGGAAGAAGGAGAAGACTGTGCACTATTGTTCTGTGCTCAAAGTGACAAATTCACATGAGCCCAACAAAAAACACATGACACAGAAGAGAAACAAAACAAGAAGAGATATGGAGTCACCAGCCACAAGCTGAAAATCATAACCCACACACACACACACAGAACTGTGTTTTGTCTCCACAATGATGAAAACATTATTCGTGTCAGTATAGGAGGGGGATTTATTCCCAGAGAGCACAAGAGCTCAAGAAGACATGGGGACAATGTAGCCATAATAAAGACAGGAGGTGAGACAGGAAATATTTGGGACTTTCTAGAGTCGAACGTCAAGGAGGAAGTTTCTGTAGGTGGATTTGTGACTGGTGCATTAAAAAACAAACAAACTCTGTGTTCACTGGATCTAACCTTCAGTCAGTACCACATCCTTCAGTTTCTCCACAGCCTCAGCAAAGCGTGCCACGTCCCTCAGCAGGGCCGGGATGTCCTCCACTTCAATGGCCGTGCTCTCTGGACTTTCGGATGGAGTAGTTGGGGTCAAGGCCCCTTTCCCTTGGCCCTTAGTGAACACCCATGACTGGAGTGGGAACCCTGAGGAGACACAGACACATCATCACTCCAGACTCAGCCTCCAAGGAGATGATCATTTAGCCTATTTAGAAAAAAAAAAATCAACATCTGTAACTTTCTATTTCTTTAAAGAATAGCTCAACGAATGCTTTCTACACTATTTTTTTTTTTTTGAGTTTTATCCAGATGACAAGATCAACACTCAGCTACTACAGCCAGCACACTGTTACCTTAGCTTAGCACAACAACTTGTAATTTTGTGGAATCTCACGCTCTTTCCACATAACAGCAAGTTGGCATTTTTACACTTTACTATATCTGAAGAATGATGCTAATTACTGCGCTTTAGTGCTGAGTTTGGTCCATCAGAGAGAGTCAGGCTAACCCATGTTTCCTGTGCTAAGATAACTAGCTATTTATGCATATTTAACACATAAGCATGAGATGACTTTGTGGCTTCTCGCCTGACTCTTCGAAAGTGACTTACAGTGACATATTTTGCAAAATGCACAGCTGTTTCTTTGAAAATGAGGATTTTCAGCTTTTTGATGTTTTCAGTCTTTGTAACCTGTAAATGGTTTAGTGTCAGACTGATGTTAGATCAGTCAGGTGACCTGAGGCTGTAACTTTGGGCTCTGGGACACTGGGTTGAGCATTGTTCATAGTGTTTGGACATTGTGAAGACTTTAAAGTATGACAAGAACAATCAACACAGGTAAAAACACGCTCTCAAACATGCTCTAAAACCTTCTCCACTGAGGTGAATTTCAAAAAGGTAAAAAATATCTTGCTAAATTTCATTTAAACATATATACATAGTATTTTTGCAGCCAGATTTTGCTCCTTTTTTCAGAACAGATGTGAGATCAATGGGCCTAAACAGCAGACATGTCATTCACAGAATCAGACCTGCAGCGCTGGCATGTCTGCTCAGTGCCGTCGGCCTCTTCATGGTGGACACGGGGGACGGGCAGCCCACTCCCTGCATTGACTGCATCTTGCTGTGCTGGATGCTCGGGGTACTCGGGCAGGACACGGACAGGTCCTGAGGCCCAGCAGAGGCTGGCGTGAGCGTTGAAGATGAGGAAGACAAGGGGGAAGAGGAGAGGGTGATGTCGCCGGCATCTTTCCGCGGCTGCTCCGGGAGGATGGACAGCTGAGACAAAAAGAAAGAGGACAGGAAGATGATCACATGCTTTAAACTCTCCAGCAGCACCACACAATATTGTTGGTAAACACACATGTGAAGACTTTCACAAGATCCTGTGCTGCGTTGTGTAACACTTCCTGGCTCCATGCAGTTGCTGGGTGTGGCGACATGAGCAGAGTGTAAAGTAACAGAAATGCCATTTTCTGATTGGAATAAGCACAGTGACATCTTCAAAGCTGGAAATAACTGCCTCATCTGCCTCATCATTTCTTTAGAGCTCAGTTGGTGCATCTCACCTCCCACATATACCAGTTTTAGACTTTAGTTAGTGCTTCACACTCTCTCGGCCTGGAAAATGTGCCTCTAGAAACACAGAAGGACACTACTCCCCCCTAAAAAGAGTCGAAATAACATCGCTGTATATGTGCCGTTTGTTCTGGGTATACAACAAGACAATCAAACAGTCGCACATACCTGTTTAAGCCATATGTTGCTCTTGTTGGGCAGTATGTCCAGCCTGTCCTTGCCTTTCAGCTCTGCTTTTTTAACTCTCTGACTCGTAGAGTAAGGGTTGTAGCTGCTCTTGGCACCGCGTTTCAACATGCTCCTGCTCCCTACAGCTTTGACTCCATTGTAACTCAAGCACAACTCAACTTTTGAAACCGATCACGCAACAGCATTCACTCACTCACACACACACAGTGCAGTCTGCCACAGCTTCAAGGGTGAAAACCCCACAGCAATACTTCCTATGAGCCAGATATGAGTCAGTGTGTGTCAGGCTCACACACGTACAATTATCTTAATATATGGCTGTGACACTGCAGCATAATGGATGTTTGCAAGCAGGCTCCCACTAGTGTCCTCATCCACAGTCCAAACAGTGACTGCACAAAACTGAACTAACATCTGGTCCAAGTCTAATTTTCTCTCTCACAAACACACACACACACACACACACACACACACACACACTGGACCGGAGCCCCGTCTCTGCTGCCCTCTCCTCTCCTCCCCAGCTGAAGGTCATCTACCGCCCCTCTTAAACACACACTCACACACAGACCAGTGCGCAGTGCAGCGGTGCCAGTCAGAAACCAGAAGTGATGCTCTACTCACAGACGGTGCGCTGCTCTGAGGCCCGGGGCTTCCTGCTCGACTCTTCTTCGAGATGGATGGCGTCTTGATCAGTTCCCGTTTCTTCCTGAACATCTTCAGGGTGCCTTTCCCGTCCATCCCGACTTCTTTGAGTTTGACGCACAGCCCCCCCACCCACCCCCCGACTCGCCACTTGGGTGCTCTGCCGCTCGCGTTCAGCGGGAACTCGGTGCCATCCAGGCCAACCTTCAACCACGGCAGCTGTCTGTCTGTCTTCCTCCTCCTGCTGCTGTCGCACATCGAGCCGCGCAGGCTCACTGACTGAGAGACAGACAGCTCAGCTCACCACAAACTGTCTGTGCGCTCCTGGCATCCGCTCTGCGCGCCCGCTCAGTTCCGCCACAGGAGAGAGGAGGACACGGAGGGGAAACACTGCTATTTCACAAACTTTGATCCCGATTGAGTTTCCCTGCAGAAACTTTGTCAAAGCGCCGAAACTCATGAGGACAGACCCACTCTGATCCAGAGCTGACTGCGTCCTGACGCACACGCGCAAACTGTCGCCTTGTTCGAATTCACAGAAATCAAGTTATCCTGACACACGTGTGTTTCCACCATGTGACCCCGCAGCTTCCTCGTGCACCTGCTGCACAGAGAATTAAGACACGCACATGTCCGCCGTGCAGCCTGAGGGTCTGACACTGACAGGAGGAGGGTGGGCCTCAGCAGGCCTCTGGTCGAGCTGCACTCTGCTCTTTACGTACACACTGAAATACTGTGTGAATTCAGTCCAGAAACATCTATGAGACAATAAAATGCTGAATTTCAAACCACATACATTTGTATTATTGGTTTTCAAACGAAAATTTTAGAAACATTTCAGCTGATTAAAATGTAGCTATAACAATAAAGTGTAACATTGAATTATATCAGTGGTCGATCAAATGAAAGGCCTGACACTGAAATCTGGTCTGGTTAAATCAAGGTGACAGTGACAGTAGTGAAACATGGAATAACTGCTCATCATGTTCAGAAGTGACCGTTAGATTACACAGCTCCCATATTGTACATACTGAGAGGTTTTAGATTGATGTCAAAACTTCTGTCTGCAGAGAAATGCACAGTCTGTATTCAGAAGTGACTCTGTGATGTCACAAGGCAGACCATGCTTTCATCCAGACTTTGAGGATTTGGGTTTTCTGAGTTTTTAAAACTGTTTAAATCTGCTCCTTTTTTATTTGAATCACTCAAAAAGAGTCAGCGAGAGAGGCTCACATCCTCCTCTCACATCTGACCGGCTCACCGACTTGTTATCTGTAGAAATCCAGAGCGAAGCCCGAGGGAGGAGATCTAAAACTACACTGAGATAGTTTTTAGTTCTTAAAACCACAAATATATTTGTATGTAGGTCAAAACTATAAATAAACACTGGTAAAAATGTAGCATGTAAGTGTAAAAATAAGGGACACTAAAGAATATCCATTACCTCATATCTGTTTATATAGTGCTTTTATGGTGAGTGTAAAAAAAAAGGAGTGGTTACTTTTCTAGTTTGTTAACAATCTGACTCATGGTTCATGTACATTTCCACACAACATTGCCATTATTACCACATTCAGTGTAGCACAACCTGTTTTAAAAATTCCACTGTCCACATCGAGACACAAGATTGTCTCATGAATTACACTACTATCTCATCTGAGTGATTACCACTGGTCAGAGTAGAACAGAGTCACATGACACTTGGTCAAAATGAAACTCCACATCAGAGACATGTTCAGGCCTTTGCCTCTGTATGAGGGAAGAGACCCACTTTGAAATCAGGAGAACACTTTAATGTAGAAAAAGTTAAAAGAGTCATTCAAATATTTCATAAATGTCCTGCTGCTCTTTCCATAAAAACAGACTCAGTTTCTAACAGAACTAGACTTTGTTAATGTTACTTACAAAATCAGTAACAAAGGGCAAAGCAATGTGTTTCACCTGGGGTTATTTAAATAAGAATGTGAAAAGAGATTAGGCACTTATTTTTAACATTGATATCACAGCCTTTGCTTGATGTTGATGCTCGTAGTAAAAATTCTGCAGGAATCTCGAACGCAACAGTTTCTACTATCCCACATCTGGGGAGGGCGAAACTACCGCAGACGGACTCACATCCTTAGATACAACTCTAGTTCTGCAGAAAAAAAACTAAATATTCCAAGAAGAGTCTCTTGAGGAGGTGAATTTCTGTGTCAGAGTCCAGTTTTAATCTTCGTTGTGGTTAGAGTTCTGTTGCAGGACCCCATTCAATGTCATCATCTTCATCCTCCTCATCCTCAGAGCTGTTACTGCCTCTGATCTGTGTGCGTCTGTACTGGACTGCTTGGTGATGGTGCGCTAACCTGTTGAAGGGCAGAAGAGAAGTGTCAGCACGAGTCTCAGTCTGGTTTTACTCTCACAGCTCCCATGAACCCACAGGACTTACACAATGAAGTTAGGGCCTTTCTTTCCCTCAGCTTGTGCCTGTGGCTCCGCTTCTCGAGCCTGGAGGAGAGGACAGGAATGACTTGAAACATGGATTTATCATAATGTTTGTTCTTCATTGTCCTTAACAATGGAAAAAAGGCCTCACTACAAACATTGACACAGTCACTAGATTTTTTTTTACGACTGTCCAAAGCAGGTACTGTTATATAAAATAATTAGCACTCAGTAGGGAACAATAAAGAGCATTTTTCTGGATCTTGGACTAATTGGATTGTTTTTTTAATTGTGAAATGCAGCTTTAAACTTTCCAGTCTCCCATTGCTGGTGCATTCAATCAACTAATTGTTTTGGCTCTGAGCATAATTTGACTTAATTGGTTAACAGATGGCCCTTTAAATGAGAGCACAGTTTCATCTACCTGCTGTAATTTCTCCTCAATGAGAGACAGACTTGCTTGTTGTGGGCTCTCACGATGCACCTCAGCATATGTGGGCTCCTTTACAGAGTGCCGGGTGGCTGGGTCAGGGGCTATAAAATCTGGAGGTCCATCTGATGGAGTGGTGGGGGCAACTGCATCAAGAGTGCTGAAGTCTGAGTCTGTAAAACTGCGATGAGAGTGGTCTTCCTCCTCAGCTGGGCTGTGAGGTGGGCTGGGTTTGCTCTGGCGGCTGTATCTGGGCTCAGCTACGTGCATCAAAGGTGGGACCTCTCTGAGCGAGTGGTTGTCGGCGTAGGGCTCGTGATCCAAGGTGGGGCTGCGGTGCCCAGAGGCTGGCTCAGATGATCGGGCTAAAGCAGCTCCAGCTGACCTGGAGTCTCGTGGGAGCCTGGCCGCCTCTTGACCGGGATAAGCCTCCTCGAGGTCCTCGTTGTCGGTGTAGGCCTCTCCGTCGGTGAAGGCCTCTCCGTCTGTGTCCTCCAGGTCACTGGCAGCACTGAGGTAGTCTGACTGGGTTTGATCTAGAGCATCCAAGTCCTGCTCTCCACCGCTCTCCAACTGGACAGACAGAAAAATTACATGAGTTTGACACTGGATAACGAGAGACAGTTAAACTGTAGGATAGATAATACAGGTGCCAGTTCTCTTAGATTAAGACTTGTGTGAGACTGTATATATGTACATCAAACATTTATTAGATACAAATTAAATATCTGTATTAAGCATTTACACAAATGTTGCATCTTTAGGGAGTTAGTTATTTGATGTTTGTCATAACCCTCTTTAGACTGAGGAATTTTCCTCCTCACTGGAGCCATGAACCACCTCCAAACCAATCTTTAAACTTAAAATACATTTTAAACATGCATTAGTAAATCCAAGGTTGTGGCAACATATTAAAATAGATTTTTCTGACTGAGATTGAAGCAACATGCTGAACTGTGGGAGTCAAGGGTTTAAACACGACAGAGTCAGTGGTGTGTCATACCGTGACTTCGGACACCCAGACAGGTTTAGACTGTTGGTGACGTATCTTGTCTTTCAGAGTCTCGTACCAAATGTTGGAGTTGGGCTGCAGGTCAATACGCGCTGGGAGAGTCAGGAGAAAAATCAATGAATACACAGGATGAACTGCTACAGCTACACCTTTCGAACTGAACGTGTTCTCATGGGACATGTCGGGACTTGGTTCGTGTGTCATTACCTGAGAACAGGTGGCTGCACTCTTTCCTCAGCTTGAGCGCCTGTGAGTAAAGGCGTCTGGAGCTCTTGTTGGAGTTGGGGCTGTACCTCTGCCTCATGGCCTTAACGTCCTTGCGGCTGTGAGGGTCTAAGAACAGCACCACTGGGTGGTACTGGATGTAGTTGAGTCTCTCAATTGCAGTGGGGGTGATGTCCAGAAGAGGGTGTTTGTCCTGAGAATACAGAACGAAAAACACAAACAAAGGAGGTGTGAGGGATAGAAAGAACAAAAAGAGAGCAGGTCTCTTCTTCTCTCCGTTCCTGCTCCTGCTCACCTTCTCTGCTATTTTTCTCACAGTGTCCAGCTTAATGACTGTGGAACCGCTCTCTCCTCCTCCACTGCGAGGAACCATTTCTGGAAAAGAAATGTTAATATAACTACAAATACAACAGAAGGAGAATATGTGACAGGAACATATTCATTATTCTGCACCTGAGAAGCAGGTGAGAAAAGGACAGAAGAAGAAACCAACCTGCCATCTCATATTCATCAGGCATCTCTCTAGCCAGCTTCTCCATGGTGATGTCATTAAGAGGACCCAGAATGACAATGGGCCGTTTGAAATTAGCTACAGACAGAAATAAATCAGGATCATTAAAACCTGTTTCACAGGTTTGCAAGTTAGGTCGTGAATCTGCATGACATCATCTGCATATGAAGATGAAAAACCACCTTCTCTGAGCAGGACTTTCTCGTAGGCTGGGAATTTGCCCTGAATGGTGAGCTGCAGCAGGTCGTCTCGACTCCGACGGCCAGCCTTTTCATTCTTTTTGTTCCCTCTGAGACCCCGTAGTTTCCAGAATTCAGCTCTGGGTCCTGACACTGGTCTCTCCCCCGTCACTCGTTGTGACTGCTCAATGCTGGCCAGTGTCTCTGCCCTGCAGGAGATGAACAACAGAGTAAAAAGCTGAATCACTGTTCATGCTCAATTCTAAATCTCAATCGGTGAATTTATCTCTTCTGGACCTGGCCTGGTTAGGGATGGTGCCTTTATCCATCTCGTGGAGGTCGTTCCCCATGCGGATGGCCAACCAGTTACCCAACTTCCCACGATGCATTGTGTCCACCACCCTGAACACCTCTCCCCTGGTGAAGCTCAGGCCGATATGTCCCTCTGCTTCATGGTCGAAGTGGGCGCGGATGTAGAAGTTGTCTGCCAGGTTGGACTTAATGATCTTCTTGTAGACTGAAGAGACAGTAAAGTCAGGATTGGTCAGCTCTGTCACTGTTGTGACTCAAAGGATGATGTCCTGTGATCAGTTTTGTGCCGCACTTACTGTCCATCTTGTTCTGAGTGCAAATTTCCACTCGTTCTCCTCTCTTGATGTTCAGAAGGAAGTTGGCTGCCTCTTCACGTGTGAAATGGCCAAAGTCAACTTTGTTTACCTTTGTTTTAAATAAAGAGACAAATGACTGTTCTGAAAGTTTGAGGAATAAGATGTTTTTATCTTGTGCTGTTTTAAATCCTAGATGACATTTAGGAACTGTAAAAAGACTTCTAACACCTGCCTTTGTCAGTTCTTTGTCACAGTGAGATTTCCATCTTGAACTATTAGATCAGATTTGGATGAGTTATAAATGAAAACCAAAATAAATCCATTTATTCAACTCTGCCTATTCCAGCTGTTCTGAGCTGTGGAATTTGCTGTTAAATACCTGCACACAACAAGAACTGTGCTGATGCTCATATTTCAGTCAGACTGACGCAAACTATACAATCTTGAAAATCAGCTGACTTCTCAAAACTGGGGTTACTATGGAGCTCTGACCAGGGAAGTGTTTTTCTGGATCTCTTTATTACCATTTTACTGTAAGCGATGATATTGTACTAAATAAGCACAAACTTAAGTTTAGGACCAGTATCTGACCTGCATAATCTGGTCTCCCTCTTTCATTCCCTGGTCATACGCAGGGCTGTTTGGCTGAACTCCGCCTACGAAGATGCCGACATCGTTGCCTCCCACAAGCCTCAGGCCCACGCTGCCCTCCTTCACAAACGACACCGTGCGCACGTCTGAGCTGTACCTGAGAGTCAGACAGCCAGAGGAAGCACACAAAGCAATTAGATTGTGCTGTTATTACTCCTGCAGTGAATTAACCAGTTCAAACACGTAGAAAAATACGTTGCTATATGTTGTTGAATAGACCTGTTCCATCACAATGACTCACCCTGGATTAGGAGATGGGTATGAATCTGGAGGTAAGGAGTAGATGGGCTCCTCTGTAGCCTTGGCTGGAGGAGGAATGGAAAATATGAGATTCTTCATTATATAACCACTTCAGCTACTGAGTCATATGTTCATTTATCTAATTTCTTAGAAAAATGTAACTTTACTTGACAAATTACTAAACAGTTCATTAATAACTGCCTTTTAAGTCCAAAACAGAAAGAATTCAACATTTATCAAACATTTCTATCCGTTGATTTGTCACGTCGTTGCTAGTCTTGAGCCTTACTGTAGAGTGGTGGGTTGCTCTTCACTGAAATCCCAGACATGAGGGTGCCAGTCCCATTAGCAGCACGAGGAGCACTGTGGACAGGAGAAGATATAATGTGTGATGTTTCTGTAACATCTTCACAGCAGTGTTGGAGGACATGTCCCAGTGAGGGAGGAAATTAACAATTATAATAAGGTGATTTGTGTTAACAGTCTCTGTTTCTTGTCCAAGACGTGTTAGTACTTGTTTGTTTGATGAGGGGAAAACTATCAGCGTGTACCTGCGGTGGTTGTCCTCCCGCTCAGAGCTGCCAGACCTCCTGAGATGTGAAAGCTGGTCTGAGTCTGAGGAATCTGAGCAGCAAATCGAGATAACAGAGGTTGGTCCATAACGTTAGACAACAATAAAATGGAATAGAGGATGTGGAGTAAACTGACCATCAGGAGGGGCTCTGGTGGGTGATGGGCCACGACGGGAGGGCTCCTTCTTTACAGTGACTGAGGCGGTCTTTGTCTTAGGAAGGACTCTGACAGAAGCAAAAGGGTTGGTAGGAAAATAATTATATAGAATTATAGTATATTTATGTATCCTAAGATTTTTTTGTTTCTTCTTGTACAGAGTAATCATGGGTGAATTCACTTTGTGAGTTGTATCAAATGCCTCCTGTTGTTTTTCTGCAGTTTAACTGAAACATTAGGTGATGCAATCTTTTCAGGAAGTCATGTCATGTGTGCTAGTGTGTACAGAGTGTTTTACAATGAGACAACGCTCCTCTCTCTCTGTATGAGTGTGTGTTTAGCGGATTAACCAGTTAGACGTCCACTCAGTGGGACTCTCTGGTGTGAAGAGTTTCTAACTCTCTGCAGTGTTTTCTGACCCAAATAGGTTGAAGAGTTTGATTCTAACTTTATTTAAACACACAGCTTTTAATCTCTTGACTTCTGTGTCTTCCTTTCAGTCTCTGTGTCAGATATCCTGACTAACCTGACTGACAGACTGCTTTGGTGAAAGACCAATCAAAAGACCAATCAGGTAAAAATGTTAACTATCAACATATATTTTGTGAACTGCCCATATTCTAATTGTATAACTGCTCTAGTTACCATCAGGAGACCACAGGTTTACTGTCAACAGTTTTGACTGAGGTTAAATATAGACTCTCTGTAGGACATGGTTAAGTTTAGAGTTAGGTTTCTGGTTTATGCCACAGGTCATGTTTATGGTTGACTTGACCATCAGCTGGTTGAATGCTGGTAACTTGGCTGCTCAAATCTTTCCAACCAACAAATCAAATGTTGTAGACACAAGATTTTTCTGACATTAAATTGTGAAGTGTCTCTCACCTGTATCTGTTGTTGCCTGTGTTGGAGTTTCCACTGTCTGTGGACTCCCTCCGAGGGACGGATGCATAACTGGCTTCTGACTCAGAATCTGAATGAGCTGTGGAGATCAATAAACCAAGGCTGACATTATAAAATGGTTTTATGACAACCATTTAATGCTTTCTGTATTGTTTTGGATTTATTTAAATACAAGTTCTTTTACCAGTGTTGAAAACATGGATGTAGATAACTTGATAAAAATGCATTATCAAGACAAAAAAAAAAAAAGATACAAGCCACAAAATATGAGTTTGTCCATTTCTCAAAATACAAATGTTTGATAGAGGAACACACATGAACTCCCTCTACAACCTTTCATAATGCTTATGAAAAACACAATCAGGCACTTCATTATGTACACACCTTTCTGTGGTGATTTACTGGCAGTGGCACTCGCGGCGGTCCATCGCGGTGGCTCCACCTGCGGCTGCGGGGCAACTTCTGGCAGGACTCTGGAAGAGAAGAGAGGGAGGCGGGAGTGAGGGAGGAGGAAGACAACAAATCTCAGTTACGTCTCGAAAAGGGGGGAACTGTGGCTGATGTGATGATTATTGCTGAGACTGAAATGTTGAATATTCACCTTAGTATCTCTGGGGGAGGGACTGATCAGTACATCGGGGGCTAATTTTAAAGATGTTTGATTGCATTATTGTTGCTTCATTTATAGGTGTCCTGTGTTTAATCAACTCTTAGCCACATACAGGAGAGGGACATGTTCAGTGAAAGTCACTTTTATTTCATCGGAACAAAATGTCAACACAAACAGTTATGCACAGTACACAGTTAAAAACACAAATCAAGCAAAATCAAAGGCTACAAAATGAGCAAATCAAAGCAATCACAAGACACAAGTGGGTAATCTATAGTTTAAAAGTAAATCAAATGTATGATTATCTAATGTTTATATGGGCATAGAGATGCACAGTCTGCTCAGTTTCCAGTCCATGAGATCTTGTTAGGTTTCAGGAGGGGGGGTGTGTGTGGATGGGGGTCAGGCAGACCATCATCTGTACCTGTATCTACTGAGGGAGTCTTGACTGTGTGAGGTGCTGTGCCTCTGAGGAGGCCCTGAACTGCCGTCCGACTCAGACCCAGAGTCTGAGACAAAAGAAAACAACATTTAGTATGGCTCTCAGTGTGACATCAGCATGACAGCGTTAGTGTTGTTTGTGATATCATCTATTACAACATAATGTTTTTAGTTTCAGTAGATACATATAGTATTTTAGCATTAATACTTCTGTAACTGTGACTTAAAATTTGCTCTCTTAAACAGAACAAAGATATCTTCTTGGCAATGGCATTTATAAATATAGAAATAATATGGAGAAACACTGAGTATTTGTTTAGGCTTGAGCTTTATTTGTCTGTTGACACCTGTTCAGCAGCAAACACTGAAGGTTTAGGCAAATATTGTCGAACAGTTGTCAAAGTCCGGGATATGGATAGCTGAACTGTTTTGTGTGTGTGTGTGTGCTGACCTGGGGGTGGGACTCTGAGAGGAGAGCTGACCCTCCGTGGTGGCTCCTGGCGAACAGGGATGGGGTGGGGCAGATCAGGGAGAACTCTGTGGGAAAAACAAGACCACAGACAGAAACACAGTCACAAAAACAGACAAAAGATGTTGAACTGTTTTGACGACTGAAAATGTTACAGACTCCTGCTTGGCAGCTCCCCGTATTTTTATTATCTTATTGATGAGACTTCATCATGCTTGATCTCACTTGTATCTGCTGTCTGGCCGCGGGCTCGCTTTGCGTGGAGGAGGGGAAGCACTGCGGTCAGAGTCGGACTCCGACACTGGCCTGCGCGGCCGCGAGGCATTGGAGGGAGGGCGAGAGGCGGTCCAGGCGTGGGCTACAGGAGAGGAGCGGGGGTTGGGGAGAGTGGACACACCAGAGAGAGCTCTGCAGAGAGAGAAAACCAATAACAAAATGTTATTTTTATGCACATTTGCTGCGATGACATGGATTTCAACTATCTGGAAATTGTAAATAAATCAATAAATAATTCAAATGTTTCCACTTTGTGTTAGTGTAAATTATGATTAAAACTATAGAAACTAACCCCAGTCTTTTGGGACTGACACAGAAGAGCCGTTCACTGTATACTAACATTTTTGCATTGTTGTTGGATTTTTGACTCCATCTTAATATTTAATCTGTCCAACACTCATTGTTTTATCATCATCACAAATAAAAAAAGAGAAAGAATGAGCAATGGGATTGAACTGACTTGTAGCGGCTGGACTGATCCCTCACTTCTGGACTGTCTCGGTCTCTTCTGACGGGAGGAGGGGAGGCGCTGTGATCAGACTCTGAATCATACGGAGCTGAGGAAACAAGAACAAAAACATCAACTTGATCCATTTAGACCTACACATTCTGGATTTCAATCTCTGTATCAGTCAGTTTGCTTCAGTATCACACTGAGAAATGTAGCATTGTCAGTGTTTGAGCATGTTATCACAACCTATGTCTTTGTGTGCGCTATGAGCAAGTGATTCTCTGCAGGACTGACCTCTGCGAGAGGCGTAGTTTCTTGCAGGAGGTCGGGACAAGGTGGAGCGCACAGGTGATGAATCTCGAGACTTGGCAGGGGGCGGCTCAGCTCTTGTTCTGGATGGAAAAAGAGAATCCAATTCAGGTTTTACTGCTTTACATCATGAGCTGAAAGAATCTCAAACACCACAGACAACAGCCTAAGATATTATCTTATTGTTATGTGTTGTTCATCATCTGTTTGCTTTGAACATTAACTATGGGAAATGATGATGTGGGATGAGCATGAAACACCAATGACCGAGTATTAAAACCAGTGTGTACGTGTAATGGTTTGGTGGTTAGAAAATGAAACCACCATGTGAGTGGATGGACAGGTTTTGGGTTTACCTTAGACACACTGACATGATTGTGTGTCTTGGTGAACTACTACTACTTCCGTACCTGCGTGTGCGTTTCTCTCTGGTAGGTTGACGGGCTGTTCTGCGAATGGGGATGTCTGCATCAAGGTCTGATATGTCTGATGGGAAATGGAAAATAACAATGATCAGTCCAAATCCTTCAATAAGTGATTCCTTCTTTTTATTCTGCTCCCTTTATTTTTCCCTCATCCATGTCATTACCTTTACCTTTAAATATGAAAAGTCATTGACTCACATTCACTCAATTCACTTTCACTTCAGCCTGTACTGCTCACATTTACTACTCCCCCTCTCCCCCTTTCCCTCTCTCACCCTCCAGCTCGGAGCTGCTGTCTCGGCGGTGGCGGTCATCCTCGCTGTTGGGGGCGCTGTCCTCCACCTCTGGGATGCTGACAAGGAATTTGCGGTCGTCCCTGAGGACTGTCATGGTCAGTTTGCCTCTGCTCTTCTCCACCAGGTGCTTGGTTTCCAGTAGTGACAGGTTCTCGGTGGTCATGCCATTGATCTGGTTGAAGGATAAAAAATAGTTTTACATAAACTGAGCATTATGCTCTTTCTTCTTCTGGGCTTTTTAAAAGAGTTAAAGCTTTGAAATTTCAGCTTGATCAGTCAAATTTCCACCTTGAGAATGAGGTCTCCCTCCTGCAGCGTTCCCTCCTTTGCAGCCAAGCCTGTTTCTGTCATGTGCTTGATAAAGATCTGACTGCCCAGCTTCAGTCCGTACTCTGCAGAAACAGGAAAACAAAAGGTATCCAGATTCAGAAAACTTGTTGAGTTGCAGATTGTCTTTATCGCTCAAAGTTATCTTTCTCCAATAAGTCGCCAAAGTCTTACCATCTGTGATTTTCTTTTTAACCAGAGTAGTTTTGATGGGCTTGTCTGCAACATCCTGGTGTGGCAGCCTCTTGTAGCCAGATGACATTAATGGCAGTGTGTTTCCGTGCCCATTGCGATCGGGTGTGGCGCTGCGGGCTCTGTAGCGACCTGTGTCTCGATTGTCACTGCCATCAGAGTATCGTCGTGGTCGTCTGGGAGGATCATGATCCAGCAGGTTAGACTGGGAGGCAGCCCGAGTCGGCCTGGTCGTGGCTGGGATTTGTATCTTGCGAGGGCGCTTTATTGTCTGGAGAGAGGAAGATGGAGAGAGCCAAAGATTTAGAGACAAGGAAGCAGTAATGTACCAGAGATAGGAAGTAATTTAGATATTTTGGATGGTGCTTCGGCGCAGTACTCACTATATTTGCAGTCTTCCCACATGATTTCAGGACCTGTATGGTGAAATTGGAGTGGACGTTCTCCATGGACGTTCCGTTCACCATCACAATCTGATCTTTATTGCTGCAAGACATAACAAAACACAGGTTTGAGTCTGGTTCATCTGGTGGGTCCACACACCTCCAAGGTAAGGGTGATGGTAGTCAACTCACAAGAGTCGTCCCATGGCTGGTCCATTTGGCAGCACATCTGACACCACCACAGCTGTATCCCCATCTGGGTGAGGCTTGTCCTTGCCTCCAGATATGGCAAAACCAAACCCCAGCTTGGGATCCTGCAATTATGAGAGGATGATTTTTATTTTATTTTTTTAAAAAGAATGGCGAGGCAGAGAGAACAAGGACATGAAAGAGTGATGCACTTTAAGTGAAGAGAAAGAATGCAGGAAAGTAGGTGGGTAGAGCCTGAACCTGAGCGGGAGATACAGCAGAGAGATATAGAAGAGGAAGGGGCACATTCCAGTGAACAGCTGGTGCTGTGGGGTGCAGCAGGGTGTGTAGCTCTGAATTCCTGCTGGAGTCGGAGCTGTGAGAGGTCTCAAGTATGGCCAACCTCAAAACCCACAAATCCCTCACAATAGCCCCGCAAACAATAGTGAAGCTGCCTCTGTGCCAGACATGGAGGCTCAACTTTCACCTCTGCATTTCTGAAGCCACTGAGCACAGAGCGAAAAGCACTGATGCAACAAAGACAAGTGGTCTGCTGCTCATTTTATCATAACCTGTAACACATTCATCTCTGAAAATGATCAAAGCCACTTACTTTGTTTAGTGTTATTGTATGTTGCTCCCATATTGTTAACTCCTCCATGCCTGGTTTCTGGAAAGGGGAAAAAAAACACATGCACAACAATCATGAGAAGGATCCTACATTTTAGTCAATGAATATTTAACTTTGGCAACATTAAAACAGAATTTAGTCATCTTATTATATACTCTGAGTCCTTACAAGGAGGACAGCTGTGCCACAGCCAAGTAACAAGAGCGTGTGTGTACGGCTCAACCTGAACCTCTTTGCATGCTCTCACCTGTCTGAATCCTGCCTGACCGGTATGGAGGAGGGGCTACGGTGTGTTTGTGTCTGTGCGTGCATGTGTGTGTGTGTGTGTGTGTGTGCGTGCTGACAGCACTGGGGCTTGTTCAGTAGGCACACACACAGAAACACCTTGTTTAGAGACAAACAGCTGCAACTGACTTCATTTATCACTTTTTTATGCATTGATCAATTACTCATTTGATAATAAAAATGATGAATATGTTCGGTTTACTGTCACATATGACAGTGATATGAAAAGCACTGCATCATGACATCTGACAGGCTGCAACCAACAAACGTTAAAAAAATATAATAATTTGATCTTATTCAACAGCTTTAGACCAGCTGAGTTGTTGTTGTTGCTGCAGCTCAGGAGACAAGTATTCTCTCCTTCCATGACACGTTGTGGCTGCTCTACTCCACGCTCACTTTGACTCGACTAAACAGTCAAATCTCTTTATTCCACTCTTGAGCAAATTTTTATCCTAGACAGTCTTTTTCTGAATGGCAGCATTTCACATAAACTACTAGCTAACTTTTACACACAGACTTTTATCTGTACTAACGTGGCAGCATGCCTCTCGTGTTTCTCATTTCCCACATACTAGGACATTACAACTAAACCAAACAAAGTGTGGGCTGGTCATTGACTGCGCCTCACTGAGCGAGGAAGACACCTGTGTAGAATAAGAACAAGTAAAGCCAGCTCTAAATCAGTGCACTGATGTACTATTGTAGTCAAGTCATAAAAAACTCTAGCTTGTTCAAACACTAGAGTTGAATTTACATTAACAGGACAACAAATATGACATTACTGACATCACTGAGTACAAACACACTATATAAATACAATATGAATTCACTTGTTCTTTGCATTTTTACAAAGTACAATTTCTTATAAACATAGCAATAAACAACTAACTAATCTCAAAATATGATCACCACAAAAATCTGAAACTTGCTGGCATTAGAAACCAGGTGTGTAGGTGAAGAGTGTGTGACCTGTGAACAGCAGGTTGTTGTTTGACTGAGTTAATCATAAACCAACCTGATAGCTCAAATAAAAGCTGCCTGTGAGGTTTTCTGAGTGGAACTGAATCTCGACTAACACTGATACTGAAGTTGTTACAGTTTCACTGCAGTTAGTCGTAGACTGAGAGTGCACAGGTCATCATGAGCGAAGCAAGAAGCATAAATGTGTGCGGATAGCCTATGTGTGAAAAGATGAAAAAAATCAGTGTATTTAAGATTACAAGTCAGTCAAAGACAGAATAATGAAACAGAAACATGTTTCCAGAGTGCTGCTGAACATCTGGATCAAAACTCATTTAAAAAGTACATTAAACAAGAACAAGAAATCAGGATTAGCTGAGGCAACAACTGGAGCAAACTGAACTATACAAGCAAAGGGCAAACACAACACTAACTTCATCCAGCTACATACTGTCCTACTGAGGACGACACCTCTGTCAATACACTGTCACAACTCTCAGACTGACCTATATTCAAAAAGACTTGTGTAACTGAATCACAGCACGCTGCTGTTAGAATCAGTTAAACTTTAACTGTGGATGTAGGACATGATCATGTACTTGATACAGACCCACAACTGAAAGCAAATAGACATCAAGACCAACAGTTGTGCTATCAGTCCTCCATCTAGGTAATTTTCTATGTATGTGTGTTATGTCTTTATCATGAAGTTTCATTAAATGAGTCATGAACAAACTGTATAAATGCACTACAAAGCTCCTGTAAGGATGTGTTTCTCAAATTGAAACTGACTAAAAAGAAAAAAAAGAAATGTAACAAACAAAGCAAACAGTGATTTTACTGACTGAGGCCTAGTTAAAGCTCGCGACCTGCAGCCCTGCACGTTCACCTTGCCAGCACCGAGCAACCTTTCAGTGAGGAGCCATCATCAGAAGTGAATGTCCATTGTTCATTTTAACATCCCTGCACAGTTTAGGCATGTTCACTTTGCATAGTGGTGTTCTATTTGTTTTCCTCCCTATCCACTTACCAACTGGTCCTTGAACCTCACTTCCATTTCCCACTGGGATTTCTAAGCTGAGCAAAACACCTGCGGCCTCTGGTGCTCGATGAACAGCCAGCCAGCTCCTTAGATTCCATATGGCAACACCAAAAACCAGACAATCTGAGCTCCCATTATTATCTGCCTCTGGTTACTTCCTCCTCACATCTGCTCCGTATGGATGAGTCTGTCCAGCAGGAACCTGATCTCCTGCTGAAATTATCTGTAATATGAACAGCTGTGGTGCTTTCTCTCGGTGCGGGGAAAAAAAACACATCTAGGAGAGACCTCACCTGGGGCGCTCCTCCCCCACCTAGCATTTGCCCACTCTCTAGTGCCCTTTCATAAACATGGATTTAAGGTGGAGCTGCACTGCTGCACATCAACGCCCAGAAACAGATATGAATGCTAACTACTGTGACACTGGAACATATATATGTGTATATATATATATATATATATTTTATACCACAGATGTGCTACTTTCAAGTATGACAACATGCTGCAACTGCTACAGCTTTAACCCTTCAACTGAATGTGATCTGACCTTTTCAATGCAAAGCTCTTGATGTCTTGATTCTACATTCACTGTAATTCAACAGGTCATAAGTGAGAGTCTGTATTTTAACACATCAGTTTTTTTGATACAAATTGATACATTAATGAATTCTATGATGATTTAGCCTATCATATGTTCAAAAATGCCAATATGTCAATCACAATTTATCACAACTTTTTCTTAGGCTGTCACATTTGTAAAACATACATCTATGGATATTTGACCTTTTTAGGAGCCAATGACTCTCTTTATTTAGACTAATTAAATCAATGAACTAAAAATAAAGTTCTGGGAGCCTGGCTGAAGTCTAACTAACCAAAGACAATGCATTTGTAATAATTAATGACTCTGCCAAATGATCTGTGGGGACTGACAAAGCTTTACGAGTGTGTAAGACATTAATAGTGTTATTACTGTGGTTATGGAGAGAGACCTCGAGCTCATCAAGTGCAGCACAAATACATCAACATGTACCAACATGGTTCTGGAAACATAATCTAGTAAAAGCCAAAACAGACAGCACTGGCTGTCATTACAATAAACAGTGTTGTTAATGCTACAGCACAATGCATCCACTTACAGGCACCACCAGGAGCGGTGGTGGAGGCTCTGGGGGCACAGAACCAAAGTGCTTCAACAGTTTAATTCGCTGCGTCAGATTCATGATAAGAGCGTCGCCTCAGTCCTCTGTTAAAAACGCCTGTTGACCAGCTCAGTCAGACACACAAAAACTGCAGGTGGGTCAGTGCAGGTCAGTAAATGTCTGCGCAGTCAGTCTGTCCCCAAAGACAAAGAATCCACAGCCACCACGGTAAGAAGGCATCCAAAAATATTCCATTTAAAAATCTAGACAATGGAAAAAAAGCCCAGTGATAAGCTGACATTCCTCTGCCTACCGACGGACTTGTCATGTGCCCATCACTGCAGATATATTAGTCATGTTTCCTCAATTATTCCCGTTGTGAGAGGTTCATAGAGTCAAACAGGTCCACTTGCTCCCACTGTCAAAGGTATGTGAGCTTCTTGGTTAAATTGTAGGCTTTCCCACAGGGCAGCAGCAGCAGGTCCCAGGCTGCTGGCTGAGTTTCAGTCTATTGGGTGCTATGGTTACGTCCAGGGAATGAGAGCGCTGGGCTGTTAATAATTGACGGGGTGTTTGCTACGGTATAGGTCTGCTTGCTCTGACTAAAGTTTCCTGGGTTCCTCCACAGACCCTGCTGTGTTTCAGGATCAGGAAATAGCAACTCAGAGTCCTGATGGTATCTCTCTTCCATGGTTAACATTTAAGCACGTTCCAAAGCACGGGCGCACGGCAATCTCTGACTATCAGTGCCCTGCCCTGTCAGGAGTACAGTCACAGTGACATGAAGCCAAAGGAGGGAGCAACAAGGGGCAGAAGTGATATCAATATTTCACTTTTATAGTTTTAAATAGTTTATATACTGTTGTAATAGAGTTTTTTATTAATGGCTGGTGGCTCAGTAACACATGCAGCTGACTTGAGTTCAGCCAGGTGGAAGACCTGGCCTCTGGTCAGTCAGGGCACCAGGGCTGAATTATTAATGGGTCTGTAGCAACTGAGCACGGAAAACAACCACTACTGTTACTAAAACAAACACTTAACGAAGGCGTGCCCCCATAGTAGGTAAATAATCACTCATTGTCCTGTCACAGCAGCAGAGCCACCTCAGAGGCTGCTTGGTCGGTGTGTTTCTTTCATTTTAAGCCGAGGCCACTCCTGCTGGTCCACCAACATGCAAACTAACTCAACTCCACAGCACCTAGTTCCACTGCAGGTGAGTAAAGAGCCCAACTTTGAGCGCCTACTTTCAGAGTGAGACATGAGTGAAATCAAACACAGTGATAAATATGAATGACAGAGAGGGGCACAAAGCCTTAGATAGACTTCAACACACAGTGGTTAGAGGTTAATGAGGAACAGCAAGGCTTCTCTTGGTAAATATTCAGCTTTAGAGGACAAATACTCCAGAGGTTTACAGAGCGGCTGTAATTACACAGGCCGAGGCCCCACTCACAGTGTTACTGCAAACTATGCATGGCATGTGCTGTCAACAGTGCTCAAGTACAGCAAGCAACCACTTTGCATCCTCCTGGACTCCCATACAGATGACTTCACATGGGTTCGGACACAACAGAGAGAGAGAGAGAGAGAGAGAGAGAGAGAGAGAGAGAGAAAATCTGATTTGCTCTCTTTAACAATTGAGCATCAATCATGATAAGTTATCTAAGAATAAATCTGGATCAAATAAATCTGAATCAAACAGATACAGAGATCAGATACAAATGTGTGTGTGTGTGTGTTTCCTGTTGTTGATGCTGAACCAAACTGGATTGTGAAATGTTTACAGAACAAGACACCGACATTATGTGTGCCACTGAGCCGTCAGCAACCTCGAGCATGTAAGTTAGCAAATGACTGTTTAGTTAACTGATATTACTAGATATAATCGCTCATATGACAAATGTATTGGGTAATGTGATGTGATACACAGGCAACAACATAGGCTCCATCTCTGGGGATGTTTGCAGGGTTGTAGGTGTTTAGATCAACAGTGAGATGAAGTCCTTAGATTTGCCGGAATCAACCAATTAATCACTGCAGTACATTCAAATTTCCCCTTTTCATTTTCAGGAAATGTTCCTCTTCACACACACTATGTTGATGTCATGGTTAACATATTCTTTAAGATGTTTGTGAGGATGTTCAGCACTTATCAAAACACTTCATTTAATTCAGGAATTCATTTCTAGAATCCACAAAGACCTGGCCCGGGCCAGAATTCGTCAGTAGGCTTGCAAAAACATTAGACTAAATGCACTGTGTCATCTTAAGTCAACAAACAGTAAATACAGTGACTGTCACCAGGTGAAAGGAAGACGCAGCTGTTTGGGAATTCACAGTCGAAACTATTGTGAAACACTGTGGCAGGCAGGTAGAAACCTGCATGTGTGGCAGAACCTGTAAGGTGAGCATCAGGAAAAGTGGGGCTTGAGGCTGTCAGCCACCCCAACCCACACCCACTCCCACTCACACACACACACACACACAAAAAACTCAACACACACAAATAATATAGCTGACCAATTCCACCAAAATAAAATGCTATTGATCCAATTGCATCCTATGACAACCACAGCAGAGATACAAACCTCTACACTCAAAGAAAACTCAGGATAAAACAGTATTTAGGCGAAGAAGAAGAAGATGCTACTTATAGTTGTGCACATCCAGTCTCAACTTTCAAGGCTAACTCTGTGGCTTTGAATCTCAAATCTTACGTAAGCGAGGTTCACAACACGTTCAATAAAACAAACAATTATTTCATAAAACAAACAGTTTGACTTGAAAACAGATATTTCTCTGCAGTTTCGCCAGGTGTTGTGGGCTGGTAGCCATGCTTCACCTGTGTCCACCAGGAAACATCTGACAGTGAAGCGCAGTAACGCACCTGTGGACTTCCTGTTTATGAGCTGAGCTGCGTCGACGTCCGTCACTCTCTCACGCGCCTGGGCCGAGGTTATAAATCCGCAGTAGAAATGCTCAAAGTGTCGTCGGCTCGCCTTGGCTGTTGCTGTAGTCTGAAAAGTTTCTCCAAAATCTTCTTGAAGACAAGTGAAGAGGCGGGGCGTCGACTGCCAAGCGCACAGGTGAGTTTCACGACGTCATCACGCCGGTGCAGCGTCACCAACCGGAAACGTGTCCTCCTCACAAATATATCCCCCCAGTTTTACTTGCCATTATTTTTACTAAAGTATAATTAAGTGAGCTGAAAGGAAAAAGTCTGGGCAGTGTATTTTCCATGGTTGCGTTGTTACTGTGTTACTTTGTCCGTATATTTTTCATAGACAGCTCAAACTGCACAGATGATACTGTGAAACTGTACTTTATATCAGTTTACTTCCTTGATTTACCTACAGTAAAATGAGCAGAGATGAAGGTGAAAGGAAACAGTCTGATGTTTAATCTACATGAATAAGCGTGCATGTATATATCTCAAGATAAACCTCTGTGGGCGCTCATGCCTATTAAAAGACCTTTGTCTGTGGATGAATAGTTTTCAGTCCTTTGTCTGTCTATGTGTGGCTGCACATTCAAATCAAAGAAAGAAGTTCAGGAATTGATCCATGGCAAGGTTTAGGTGTAATGTGATACTACACCCTTTCATTGGCAAGAACTGGTCATTTTAATATTTTGTATGACTGTAAATATTTTCGGTTTGTATCTGAGCACAGTGTGTTTACATCATCAGGGTAGTAGTTTGGTCTTTACATTATACACACAACAGTGGTATCGTTAGCAAAATACAAAAATTTTAATTCAGCAGAATAACCTGTGTTAGTGTTATATTGTTCTATTATGTTTTAACATGTTAACAGTAATTGGTTGTAATGTTGTGACCATGACAGAGGAACTAATTTTACATTTCATTAACTTACTTTAGGTTTTTAAATACTTAATCTTAATCTGCAAAGTAACTACGTGGTAAAGATAATAAATATAGTAAATGCAGTGAAATAAAACTTATAATATTTAATATAAAAATCAAACATTTTTTTTTTTTTTTTTTCATATATAAAACAGTGTTACTGTTAACTGTTTAGATAAAGAAGGTGCCACATGTGCTGCCTCCTCTTACATAAACAGACAATTAACCTGCAAGGTGTTAGGACAAAAGCCTTTTCCTGAACTAAACCACTGGGTGTGGTGCAACTGGTCAACCCAGATGAACAAATGACACTCGGTTTCAGCAATCTTCAAGTTTTTATTTGTTTACAAAGTTAAGATTGCAATTTCATATAGTCCTTCCTTTAATAAGTAGAAAACCTTTTTAAAGAATTAGTCGAAAGGCACGAATTTTACAATATATACATTTGGATCTAAATTATAAATATATAGAAAACAAAAGCACAACCCAGAATAAAAGTGCTGAACACAGTTTCTTTTGTACAGAAAAAATAGGCTTTGTTTAAAAATACAATAACAATACAATCAGTAGCATGTTTTTTGTTTCATTTTTTGTTAGCAATAAATTATTTTGAGAGTGATAACATTTATATAATATGCAAACGGTGGAGAAACAAGAGAGATGGTTACAGTATACACAGAGGAATCCATTAAAGATCAGAAACACAACAAGCTTGCAACGCTCAATCATAACCAACAAGAGAACAGTAACTTGATTATGCCATTCTTAGTGCAAACTGATAATAAAATGATGAAGGCCTAACTACACTAATAAAGGATTCATAAAAAAAGCCTTTCTTCCATAAACTGCGGTCCATATCCCTCGGATGCATAAAGCTTTATTGTTATGACTTTAACACACAGAATTGAAGGCAAATCTTTTGCAGACTGATGTCTGGGAATGTGCCCGATGAGGAATATTCAAAAAGCAAAATTAATGAAAGTATGAGGAAAACATGCTATTTTCTGATGCTGGGAGAAGAAAAAAAGCCTTGACAAGAATCTGTGACACGGTGAGTCAGTCAGTCCAAACCTGAACCTAAACATCTGTTACACTAAGGGAGGTCTAAAGGCTTGGACAGATCAATCGCACATTGCAGTATAACCTGGGTGCACATTGACTCAACAATCCGTCAGCTTTAACAGGAATTAAATGTCCAACAACTGCAACACAAATAAAAATAAAAATGTCCACAGAAAAATAATGTTCCTTACAAAGAAACAGCCTTTGATCTTTGCCCTAAGAAGGCATAAACATTTAGAATCACTGACGTTTTCACAAGGACAAATGACAAACCCATCACATTAAGTCTAAAACATAAATACAGCAAGAGTCACAGCACAAAGTTAAGAAAAAACAGCACATGTATAGGTTAGATTCACCACTGTTGTAAGGGGAAATGATATATTTCTGCTAACGCCCCGCTGTTACACCTCTTGTAGGTTTCTTCCTGAGATTGATAAAAGGTCTGATATCTTAGAGCCAGTAACTTTAGGGGTGTCTGTGGAATACTTTGGTATCTCTCTGCGAACTGAAGGCCTGACGAAGGTCTGGAGCAGACCTGACAAAGCTGGAGAAACAATTCTATTTGAGAAGAGCAAAACTGAAATGAGCAGAAATAAATCCAGACACTGTACAGCAGTACAGAACAGTGCAATCGTATTTGGTGGCAGGTTATAATAGAATTTGTTTTATAGTAATCTTGAAAACTAGAAACTTCCCTGACCAAACATTTTGTTAACTATTCTAATAAGCAGGATAACATATCTAAAATCTAAATATCCCTTAAATATAAATAACAATAACTTTTATAATAACGCTGACTAAAACATCAAGAACGCATTGCGCTCATCCCGTGAAAACTTACTATACAAAGGTTGTATGCATTTCAGAACCTATTTAACTAAGGACAACAGAAATAAGAAGAGTCATAGTATGCAAAGTTAGCAGTAAAGCTATGCCTGTTCAGCTTTAACAGTACTTATGCATTTCTGTTTTTATCACAAATGTAGAATATGGTTTTATTGCTTTTTGATCATTTGAACTTATTCTGGCATTTTGTCGTGAGCAGTGCATCATTGTCACTCGGCCAGATCTCACAGGTTTTTAAAAATGTACTATTATACACAGTGAACCTTACAAGTCTACATGTTTCATGTTTTTTATAGCCTTAATGCCTGAAGTAGAAACACGTGTGATCGGATGCTTGTTATATTTTGAACTTTGCTTGAACGCAGTGTTCAAGACATGACCGGACTCGTTGCTACTATCAAAGTGAAGCTCTTGTTACAACACCAGGACAGGCGTTTCCAAACCTCAAGATGATAACTTCTTTGTCATCCACTGTAATTAAAGACTGAAACAAATATTTCCTTACCTATGTTGGTCAAAATGACACACAAAAGCAACCCAATAAACCTCATGAGACTTTCCTGAGAAATTCAAAGTCAAATCAAACCAGGAGTCATACCACTAAATGTTAGGAAAAAGAAAAAGAAAAAAAGAAAAAAAAACCTCGATATAATATTTGGACACATTTTTTTTATCCATGCTGCTTAACACTCTGTGCCATACTGACCTCCCAGCACATTGTCGCAGACTCACAGACAATCAAACAAGCGCATACAGGCCTAATGGAGGCTCCTCCTTGAAACCCACCACCAGCGATATCTTAATACAAATTATGACTGACTGAGGGGGCTAAGAGTTAAATACAAATACACCTTATTAAATTAAAATGAAAACAATGCTCAAAAGTACAAATCTATACATTAGGCTACATGGATTTTTAAAGACTGCATTTATAGATTTCTCCAAAGGCACTGTTTGCAACAGCAGACTGCTCTTCCTCTCCCTTTTCCTCACACTAGTGTTCATACAAGCAGGGAGAGAAACAAGAGGGAGCATGTAGAAGAAGAAAAAAACAGAAAACTGAGGCATTTCATGGCTAATCAGCTAAAAGATTTCTTGTGTTTTTTTTTCTCCTCTCGTCTTCCAGTTTAACTATCTCATGTATCACTCAAACTTAGCCTTGCATACAGCCTTTTAGCCAAGACGAACGGCCGTGAAGCAAAGTAACAGTAAAGCAAAGTCTGAAGATGTGATGTTAATTGGTGACAGGCGTTTAGAGCTTCCAGCAACTTCACCGATCATACCTCGTAAAAAAAAAAAAAAAAAAAAAAAAAATCAGCAGCGGGAGGTTTATTAAAGATTTCCACACCTCGATGAATGAGCTTTTCTATGGACAGCTCATGTGTTCAATAAAATACAGTTATCACATGTTTTTTTTTTTGTTTCACTTTTCTGTTAACAGCTGCCTTTCACTGTGGAGGACACACTTTGGTGTAGAAATCTGGCATTGATCGAGCCCGCCATCACCTCGACAGCCTCAAAAGCAGGTGAATGCTACAGGTGGGTGGAGAGAAGGGTGAGCAGAGCGCAGGACAGGCAGTGACGTGACTATAGGCCCTGAGGGAAGAGGGAGTAGGTCCGAGGGATGCGATCGTAGACAGCAGCAAACAAGACGCATTCTGCTTTAAAAGAAAAAACCAAATCAAAAAAAAAAAAAAAATCCAAAAGAAAACAGTCCAGACAAGCTGTTGCTGCTCCTAAGCTCTTAGTCTTGTTGCCGGTACTGAATGACAGACTTGCGGTCCGGTCCGGCCTGTAGCATGCTGTTAAGGGCCTCACGAACGTCGAGAGCTCCAGAATTGCAGTGGCCGTTGGGTAAGGGCAGAGAGTCTGACTGGAGAAAGTTGGTGGGGAAGCAGGGGGAAGAGCTGGAAAACAGGGAAGAGGAGGAAGGTGGGTTGGAGAAAAGAGAAGAGGAGGACGATGATGGGATGAGGGCAGATGAGTTCATGAGGCCGGCGGACACATGAGGAACCAGGTTGTTTGACACAGAAGATGTGGAGGACGTGGAAGAAGAGCAGGAGGAGGTAGAGGATGAAGGGCTGGCTTTCTGTGTGGGCATCTGGGGAGACAGGGGCAAGTCAAAAAAATCTAGTAAGTCCTGGGGGTGGTTGTTTGCCAGCAGGTTGTGGTTCTGCTGCTGCTGCTGCTGCTGCGTGCCTGCAGATGTTGATGTTGCTGTTGCTGCTGCTGCTGCTGGTGGTGCTGCTGCTGCTGTGGTAGCAAAAGAGACTGTATTTGTGCAGCGTGCTGGGCATTCGGTGCATTCTGGGAAATCAGAGACTCCAGATTAAAGTCATCTCCGAATGCTGCTGCATGTCCTGTCAGACCGTCCAGGTTCAGCCCGCCCTCCGTGCTGTCTGGGGAGGGGGAGGGGGAGCTGACGGTCAGGTCCAAGATCTCATTCAGGGGATTCTTGGAAGACAAGGTGGGAGACAGAGTGGCCTGTTGGAGTGGAAGAGGTGGGTTCTTCAGGTGTGGAAAAGAGGAGAGGAAGGACGGGGGGTAAAACTGTGAGAAAGTGGAGCTGACTGTGTTGGGCAGAGGGCCCTGGTTGGTGGTGGAGGTGGTGGTGGGATTGTTGGGCCAGTTATGGGTCCGTTGCTGGGTTTGGTTGGGATTTCTCTGTAAGGACAACAGGGTTAAGTTCTGGGCGGGCGGCTGTAAGGGGGAATGGGTTTGGCCTTGCAGTCTCTGTAACTGAGAGAGGCTCCCACTTTGTGTCCTTGGTAGAGCGTTTTGGTTCAGTTTCAGTTTGAGGATCTGGCTCTGGGCGAGAGACTGAGCGAGGGACTGGTTGTGCATGGGCTTCTGATTGAACAGGTTTGCCAGGAGGTGTTTGTTCTCCTGCTCCATTTTACGCATGCGCTCCTCTGTCAGCCGCTGCTCCACAGCCTGCTGCTCCTTCTCCTTTCGCCTCCTCTTCACCTCCTCGTCCATCAGCAACAGCTCGTCGCGCACACGGGCCACACAGTTCTCCGGGATCTTGATACCTGGGAAAGAAGGAGAGGAGAGAGAAAAGCTCAGACTTCATTCCACCACCTTTCAGAACCAGATGTGTATATACACTGACTATTTCACTTAGACTTAGTGATATCACACACATTGTCATGTACACACAGTTCTGTGCTTCTGTGAGTGGTCCATTTCAAGATACATATCTACAGTGTATCTACAGTAATGTGTGTAATGAGGAAGCATTCTCACACTGTTGTGAATGTGAAGCTGAATTACAATTTCTGTGTTTCAGGCCTGATTATTACATAAGGAGGGGGTCACTGAGCAGACAGATTAGGAAAGTGTGCATCAATTTCATTTCCTCAATTGTTATAAAGACGAGTCAGCACTTAGACAACATCCCACTCTACCATCAAAACAACTCACTCACATCTGCAAGTTCACTTTTTCATCTCTGAGAAAGACTTGCATGTACTCACCGACTTGCTTGTTATGCTGCTTCGTCCTGAGGCGGACAATCTGCAGGATGCTGGAGCTGGTGATGTCAGACACCACATCGGATACACGCTTCCATACACGCAACAGAGCACCACACAGCATGTGGTACTGACGGAGGCGCATGCCCTGCAGACACTCTTGGCCTTCTTCTATTTTCTTACACTTCCCATTCCTAAGGCGAAGGCAGAGAATTCACAGAGTCACATCTTTCATACAATCAGCAAAGGATATTTATTATTTAGTTTACAAATATGTCTTTCAGGAAAGACTTTTGTGGATGGCTGACTGTTTCACAGGAGCATATTTATAACATTTTTAAGACCACTAACTGGTCACCTGGTGACAGAGCTACATGTGAGACTTGCAGGTTATTTCTTCATGACTAATTCTCAGGTGATCTGCAAATCCTTGGGAATGGCATCTGACCTTAAATCCACCCTGACTGAGTCCTAATGAGTACCAGCCTGATTGCATGTAATGAGCCATTAATCCCATGGGACACTGTGGATTCCTGCTTACCAGTTGGCATGGCTACACTTCTTGAAGGAGAAGGTGAACTGGTTATCCCAGCTTTCTCTGGCTTCTTCCGGAGTCACCTGGAAAAAAAACAGCAACAGCAAAAAAACATACACCAAAATTAGCCAAGAGCTTCATCAGACTGCTTTAAATATCCATCTTCAATAACAGAGAAACTTTGTCGGAAGCTCAAGACACCACTTTAATACCAAAGTCATTACACAGTTTACGTAGTCTAATTTATAATCCCTAAATTGCATCACAGGAGGAGATGGCTCTAGTGTTCATCTGGTTTATGGTGATTGGTCATTAATCACAGCTGTTGTTCAAGGAGGGTGAAAGAACAGGTTAAGTACTAATCAGCTACATAAGTGTAGAGGAACTTCATCATCCCCACTGTCACATATTTATATATTGTGATATATTTTTCAGCTCCAGAGCGCCTGTAAAGTGGCCTGGTGCAGCCCCCCTCCTTGGCCACAAGGGGGCAGCTGACTCCATATTCTAAATTATCCAAGAGGCGACTGCAAATCATTTTAGCAGACATGATGTATCACTCCTGAAAATGTACAACCCAGTTTTTTTTCAAACCTTCTCTGTACTGAGGGAAAAAAATCTGTGTGTGTACATGTAGACTGATACTGACTGGTTTGTTAAGAGACGTTTGGACCTTTACCTTCCGGTAACGTTGGTGCAGGTTGTCCAAGCTCTCAGGGTGGGTCTGCTTGCCGATATTGGGCTTGAAGACAATGAAGTTCTTGCCTCTTCCTTGTTCAGCCAACAGCACACATGGGTGGTTACCTCGTAGCTATAGAGAGGCCACAAAGGCAGTGAATTTTTTGTTAAAGAAAATCCTTTGACTGGACATGCATCATGTCATCACACCATTAGTCTGTGAGGTAAAGGTTTATTATGATGACATGGACTCACCTTTAGGGACAAGTAGAATCCCTCATCAGGACCACTGAGCTTCAGTGACCTGTTGTAGGCCTCATCCCAGGGCATACCTCTGTCCACACTGATCTATAGGGGCAAAAAATAAATACAGAATAGAATAGAACTTTATTAATCCTTTGCAGGAAGTTATTGTGTCACAGCAGCTCCAATAGAATAAAAATAAAGATAAGATAACTTAGGCTAGCAATAATATTAAGGAAATAGTATAAATAATAAAACAATAAAAAAACAAAAATGCCCACAGACAAAGCACGAGGGACAGCTAACCAGTCAAGCAAAAACACTGACGCCCTTAATGTGAGACAGACACAGAAATAGTAGTCAGAGGTGCAATCAAAGCATGCAGTAATACAGATGTATACGTGAGTAACACTCATCATCTACCACAGCCAGGCCTGTATCCAATACTCTCTCTCCACTTGCTAAACTGGTCCTGGCTGTGCAGCATTTTGCCCTGCTGCCAAGTTTGAAATGTCAAATGTAGGTTAGCCTGCGGCTGATGGTGAAAAGCAGAAAAGACTAGTAATTATCCTGTTCCCACCTACCAACTCGTGTCTACATTGGCTCCTTAGCCCTGGGCTAAGCCTCTATGATCACAGTCTTACAGTGAGCAAAGTTACATCCATCAAAGCAAAACACATTTGACTGCAGAGGTTGCTACTACCTGTGAGACTGTAGGCTAAACAGAACAATTTTACTATTGTGTCAGGTGTCTTTGTATGCAAAACAAAGAAAAGAAAACCTTAACGAATTTATATAATTACTGGTATATGTTTCACAACTAATAATTTTACTCTGCTGCCATTCAACATGAACTTCAAATTGTTTGGTCTATTGAGAGCCTGAAAGTCGTACTGGATAAACCTCAGAAGAAAGCGTGTAATATTAACATTTTTTGGCCATCATGTATATTCATAACATCACTTCTGGTTCGTAACGCTCAAGCTGTCTTGGCAGGCACAACAAACTCTCACCCTGTTACAAAGATGGCAAACAGTGTCACAGCTAAACTTGATGTGTGATGCTGAAGAATAGTCTTGGCCTATATTACTCTGGTGCTCATCAGACTACATGTTCCCCGTCTTGAGGTCAATACACTCTACACACATCTCCACATAGCTGACCCCACATTGGTGATCTTCTCTTGGTTTTTGCAAAACAATGCCAGTTTTTCCTATTCCTGCTGAGTGGACTCATATGACATATTGATGCGACTGCCTCACAAAAGCCCTCTGCTGATACACCCGAGATGAAGTTATGTAGTCCATACCTTATAAAGGACAACCTGTCCATCCTGAGGGTTTCCAACTGTCAAGAAAGATTCCTGCTTCTCCTCATAGATCTCATCGTTACCTGGGGCCAGGTCTGTCAGAGACACAAAGAACAGTTCTTGTCAATGTGCAACAACAGTTAGTGATAAAACTGATTTAGAGCTTAGTTTGTTCATTAAAATGCCTGTCAGTACATTTTTAAGTACCAGCAGATTTGTTTCCTGTGTTTATACTTGATGTTTTTTTGGCTACCACATTTGAACTCCATACCTAGGATTCCCATGTCGTATTTGCCCTCTTTCTTGTCCTTCTCAATTAGGTAGTCGAAGTTATCAGTGAAGTACTGGAAGAGATAGTTCTGCTTGTGGACCTCCAGACCCAGGATACGATTTAGGAACTTGGTGATACTGCAGTCTGAGATAAAAACAGAACACAGACCAGCGTGTTGGCAGATGATCACAAAATACAGCTGCAGTGTATTTTAAAGTAGGTAACTTGGGTATGGCAGCATTAAAGTTGCCCGCATACCTCTTGGGTACCCTACCTTTCTCAGTACTGATACCAAAGCGAGACTCCCTACAAAAGATGCCCACATCCATCATTCCAAGCTTCATTTCTGTAATAAAGAAAAACATATTTGTTTCACTGATCATTCATTCTCAATCAAATGCATCTATGAGATTCTATGAGTACAGCTTCACCAGCACAGTCAACTAAAGCTAATACAGACCTCTGAAGAACATGGCATCACCCCCGGGGTATCCTTTGGGAGGGGGCACCTTGTTTTCTATGTGGCCAAGGATTGCTTTGGTGATTTTATCCAGAGCCTTGGTACCGTACTGCAAGAGAAAGGAAACACAGTTAGTATGGACACATTATCTCAGATAGCATATACTGCTACAAAGTTAAGTGTTTAAATGAAAAAAGAAGCACATTTTACCCTTCAAAGTCACAATATTATTGTCAGGTTCTTATATTCACTTACCTTATTTTCAAAATTGTACTTGCTCAGGTCTCTGGACTCAGTGGCTCTTCGGTCTCCATGGGTTAATGCACCCTGCAAAGTGGATTACCAACATTAACCTCATTATTGTTATTATGCATAGTAATAGCAGAGGCAACAGTAGCAATACTGGTGGTAGTATTAATAGTATTAGTATAAAATTGCATTATAGCCACTGTGGTGTCATCACTCATACAGTTGTGGTGGGATAATGTGTCTTTGTTGTTGATCTGGATGGGTCAGAAAGTTTATACAATCTGACTTAAATGCTCAAAGTAGACAGTAGAGAGTACAGCCTCAACAGCTAATTACAAATGGATTTCCATATGGTCAATCTACAGTTAATACAGAATTAATTTAACATTGCAACGGATATTAGTGTGGACTTTGTACCATGGACCTCTTTTATTTATGATGTGTCAAATAACCCAGGATTTAACCAGTGATCAGTAATCTGATTTAAATGGGCTAAACTTGCACACACACACCGACCAAACCTGTGTGTATCCAGAGAGAGAGGGGAAACTAATGAGGTTAAGGTGTGAAGGGAAACGTTTTCTTTCGCTTCCTGCTGGCATTGCTCTGTGCTTCAATAGGACTCCAGAAAAACATTTTGCAAAGTTACGGACAAATGACACAATCTCATCTGTACTTTTTTTTTGAAGTCAAGTATACCGAAGAGCCTGGCTTGTGTTTGATGGTTTTCATGGTTTTTAGTGCTTTTAAGATTTCAAATAAACCGTGAAGGAAGAGAGGAAAAGTTTAGAGAAAGCCGAGTCAACAACAGATCAGCCTTGTAGCCAGCTGCTGGCTCTACCCACACAGACAAATGCCTTGAGATACCAAAACAAAGGGATGCCTTCGCCAAATATGACTTCACTTCTGATCTGGAGTCAGCCTATTGCAAAGGTATTCAGCCGCCTATTTGGAGTGACCATGTGTGTGTGTGTGTCCGTGTGTGTGCACGCGTGCACAGTTGTATTGTATCGGGTTCAGGCAGGCAACAACCCAGACGAGATGTGACCTATTCTTGATGCAGATTTACCGAACGCAGCTGGCAAACACAGGAACGACTTCCTGGAACTGCCATTCCCTCTCACCCTCCTTACCCTTTTCCCAAAAGAACTGTCATGCTGTGTCACTATGGAAATAAATGACTGCTAGTGCTGAAATGCATTGATAATTGTGGAAAATAACCACAGACTTATAAATTATCCAGACAAGCTCTTTGCTTTTTTCTGCCTATTCAGTTTTCCATTCTGGGCCAGGAGAGGGGAAAGACCCAGAATCTCTTGAGGGTTTTTAGAGAAAAGTTGATGCAACTTCAAGGGAACCAACGATGAAAGAGACTCTATAGAGAATCTCTAGAGTGGAGAAAACCCCACAAAACAGCATGGACAGCGGGTGAGAGAAAGGTTAAGATTCAAATGGCAGTCATATGGCAACACAACAATCAATAAATACAAAACACAGGTCCTCTCTGTTTACAGTGGAACAATTCTTCTCACACTTCAGCAGACAAGTAGATGAAATGGATTATTTTCCCACAACACAGATTTTACTCAGTTAAAGAGGAAAAATAAAAGTAATATGGGGAAAACATTGTGTGGTACACACATTCATACAAACACTTTTATAAAGCTTCTATATTTACCAGGCTCTCTAGTCTCTTCGCCACAATTGAGGCAAAGCGTCTCTCCCCAGCCAGCTCAGAGATGAGGAAGATGTACTCTGGGGCCGTCACCTGATTGGACCGATGGGTGCGACCTGAGAGGACAAGGAAAAGATGACAACGAGGCAAATTCTGTACAATTAAGACAGTTAAAGGGGTGATGAATGAAACCTGACTTTATTGGTTCTTTGAAGTCCATAATTTTGCAATACAATTTTTACAATAATGCATCCAGAGTCAAGTTTGTGATGCTGTCTCACACGCACATATCAAACAAAAATGTATGAAAATCACTGCTTTTATTGTTATGTGTATTGAATGATGTGTTAGTTATTTATTGTGTGTGTTTTTTTAAGAATTGTGAAGCCAAAAACAAATAAACAATAAAGATTATTATTATTATAATTAAAAACATTGTCTATGTATGAGGTTATACTATGCTAAGGTTTGAAAGGACAGACGTACAATACAGCATGACACTTATTCTGTCATACAAAAGTGATTTCACACCATCTTATCTAGATGTCCCCTTTATGGGAAACAGCTGTGGTTTCAACAGATTTTCTTGTTGTCAACAACCAAGACGAACATACAAAAAAACACCAGAGATGAACAAAAACAAGTTACTGATTTCATGTGAACACATGCTGCACCCACTGACAAGACAGGGTAAATAACCAGAAACAGAAAAGTAAGAAGGGGATATCCCTCACGATAGGATCTGCAGTATCAAATAACTGAAATCATTTTTGCTCTAATGGATGAAGCAAGGCTGAAGCCAGGCTTGAGCAAGATGTTATTGACCAACAGTAACAAGTCTCTTCATTTCCATAGAAAAACCCTCTGGAACATTTTTTCCCATTTTGAGACAATAACTTTTACTGTGTGTGTAGTCGCACAGTGTGTGCTCTGGCATATATAAGCATTAATCCACCATTACATACGAAGCAGAACAGCTGCTAATGAAAAGTCTTATTTAAGAAGTTTGATAATTACTATGACAATTAATTCATCTAATGGTGTGTGTGTGTGTGTGTGTGTGTGTGTGTGGTGTTGCAGACAGAGAAAGAACTATTCTAAATCCATGTCACTTGCAGCAAAGTCGTTTAATGGATTAAACAACTTGAACTGTTTTCAGTGTGAAAGGTTAAATGTTTAGCACATGCCATGCATAATAACTGGTAGCAGCACAGCCTCATATGACCAGGAGTGTTTCAGTGAGACAAGACGGTATTTGTCCTAATTTGGTAACCTTTGGCCTAAACGTGAGAGTGAGGAATAGAGCTATACAGTTTGTGGAGTGACCCTCTCCTGATCTTGAAAGAAATAAATTAGTCTTACAAATTTCTCTTTTAATAACCCTGATAACCTTTGACTGAAATTCCTGCCTAAGCACAGTGTATCTTCAAAACTTACACGATTTTACACGAAATTTACATGAATTCAAACAAAGGTGTGAGTTGCAATGAGTTGTTTTCCAGACTGCTTCCTCTCTTATAGATTACTTTGAATAAGGAGGACAAAATATGTCTTTAGTCTCAAGCATGTATTCCCGCACTTTACCTCTGAAAGGCTCATTGTAGGATCATTTCCTTGACTCACCAAATTGCTGAATAGCTCTGTCTGCGCTCCACGGCAGCTCCAGGGTCATGTGGACCCTGCGCCTCTGGTTTTTTATTCGCTTGTCTGCCTGCAGGGAAATCCCAGAGCTGGCTGCCTCTGAGATGATTGCCACCAACTGGAAACGAAATAGCAAGATTTGGATTATTGTTGGAGATCTTTATAAGCAATGTTTAGAAGGCAGTATATTTCTGAAAGATGTTGGAACCACAGACATTTAATATTGATTTGGTGTTTATCTGACCTTCTCTCCACCCATGAAGCGGTCTTTTTCCTTGATGTTAATGTGGTCAATGGTAAGACCCTGCTCAGCCCGTGATTCATAACGGACACTGCCGTCAGGACGCCGAACTACACGACCCTTGCGACCAGTCATCTGCAGACAAAAAAAATTACATTGTTCACTCGTGGAAAAAGTGGCAACAGTTGAAAAACATGTAAATCCCACTGGCCAGAGTTTCCAACTGAGTGTGTAAAGTTTGTACCTCTGAGACTTTATCTGGTCCGCCAAACTTATCGATTAGTTCATCCAGGGTATTAAGAGGTAGTTCTTTTCCCAGCTCAGATATTTTGTTGAGGAGGCCCTGCTTCATTTCCTCTATCCTTGCTGTGAACACAAAGCAGAGAGATGGCATTAACTATGTAAGACACAAAAATAACAGGGTGGAAGCTTGTTTCAAAGTCTATACATACATATTATTCATTGGGAGACTTCTGAAACAGCTGTAGTATCTTACTTTGCTCAGTCCTCTCACACATTATTCCTTCTGACAACATAAACTGAGGAATAAAGGGCACTCCCCCCACCTGTCTGGAAGCTAGTGTGATTCACGAAGATGACATCATCATTGTCCAGCAGGGAATCAGGCGAGGAGTTGGAATCTGTGTCCATGCCATCGGTGTCACTACTGCTGTCATCAGTGATGTTGATCACACCGCCGCTGTCCACTGTGTGCTTGGCTGCCTTGGTCTGGCGACCTCTTGGCTTCCCTGATTGGAAGCCAGAACATGATAATTAGACCAATACACAAGAGCAGCTCAAAACCTGTGAACTTTTTGTATTCTTGCTCCTTGAAATTATTTGAAGCTAAAACATAACAAATTAGCCACGAGGGTGTTTTGCTCTGTATCAAAGGTGCCAAATGTAATGCATACAGCTAGATATGCTAAATATAAAGTATATAAATACATAATCAACACTAAATGAACTGTTAAATTTGACTACAAGGAAAACATCTGATAGTCAGTTGACTGGCTTCATACAGTAATAGTGTATAAATCAAATATAATGGCACAGTATTCAACAGTCCACATGCTGATATCCTGTGACAAATGCATCCTGTTTACTTACTTTTTCTTTTATTACCGGGTGCCTTCTCTCTCCTCTGCTTCTCTGAAGGGAAATGTTTTGTTACAAGGGACTGAAATACTCCCCTAAAGCAAAAAGAAAGAGGAGAAAGAAACTTACATTTTGACAGCAACAGCATCAGGGCAACACAGAGTCATTAAGGCAATCAGATTGTGTACATTCCCGATATGGCCTCATTGTCAGTGTTAGGTGTTGACGGGTTGATGAACATGTGTGATTTGACATGCTCAGACGTTCAGGCATGTCTGCTGTGAGGTTCAGGGTCAAACAAAGAGCACCATTCCCCCTGTCTTGTTTTTCTTAGATGAGCTGTTTTTATTGATTTAATAACTGCTAATGACTTAAGATGCTTCCTGATGTCATTGAAGATAAATGGCGAGGATTTAAACCTGGTCTGAATACTTATCATTTTTAGTCATTTGGCTGTGTGGAAGCAACAAAAAACACACAGATATTGCTTCCAGCAAACAGTCAAGCATTCAAACAGGGTCAAAGGTGTCAGACAGGTATAAACAATGGAAAACCTTCCTGTCTTCTTACAACACCTTCAACTGTGAGTGAACATTTCACTGCTCAGACAGTGCCTTTGACACATTTTGGTATTTTTGGTGAGTATCCTCTCCAATAATCCTATTAACCTTGAAAAAACAAACTGAAACAACATTTTCTATTTCACTCACTCTGCTGCAGAGACAAATCTGTCGAGATGCCCGTCGTTCTCATCCAGGACCTCTCTGGTGCGAGACTCTCCAGTGGACTGAAGGCCAATAACGATGCACTGTGGTGGGAAAAACACACACAAGTCAACCTTTTTACTGGGAATCTGACTGACTCAAAGATAACATCCACACTTTGCTGTTTCTGTGCACACAGAATAATGACGTCACATCGTAACATCCCAAATAGGATTCTGTGGTTGTAGTGTGTCCTCACTGATGCAAAATCCATAGATTGATGAGAAATCTCTTGCTTGTTTCTTCCTCTGATTGTTTTTTGTCTTCCAGATACAAATGACACGTGTCAGTGTTCAAGAGTGTGCTGTACTGACCTTTCCAGCCTGCAGCTCTTTTTGGGCCAGCTCTACCAGGCAGCGGACCTTGGCAGCGATACAGAGGTATTTGAAGAAGCGCTGGTGAGACGACCAGAACTGCCCCCACAGAGACTTCCTGCTGACCAGGCCCAGCTCATCTGCTGCTCGCATGAACACTTGCAATGCCTCCGCCCACTGGATACAGATTCCAGATGTTCACAGTCAGTTTTTTTAAGTTGAGTGTTTTTTTTTTTATGCCATACGCTCTAAAGACACAATATCAGCTGCTAATCCTGATTTGTAAGTGGCCTGCTCACCAGTTTTGCAGCCTTGTTGTAGACCTTTTTGAAGTCATCGTCCAGTCCGATCTCTTCGATGCGGAAGGATACCCCTGAGAAGCTCAGTTGCCTGGCAATGTACATCCCGCTCACTTTCATGTCCATGGCAACAATCTCCATGGCACCAACACCTCTGTCATATAAATTATTCAACATGACTCAATCACAGGTCAACCAGCCATAACCACAAACTGATTGTAAGGAATTTTCCAGTAAGCATAGCTATATGAAGATGCGTATCCACATAAGGACAGGGTCTCAGAAAACATAATGATCTGGAGTGAATTTTATCCAAACCTCTTCTCGATGGCGTGCAGGAAGTCATCGAAGACTCTGAAGGGTGTGCCCTCACCCCAGATTCCCAGGCGGCTCATATAGATCATGTTCTTTGGCTCAGAGGCACCTGAGGCAGAGATGACAGAAATACATTTTAAAATCTCCATTGTTTTGCCTTAGGCATTTGAATGAGTGTGTGTCTTTGTGTGTCAGCCTACCTGTGGCACTGGCGTACACCACTCTGGCCCGTGGCAGCTTGCTTTGCAGGTCAAGCACTGCCTTGCCCATCTTTGTAGATGTGGCATTCTTGGCTTTGTGGCATTCATCAAAAATAATCTGTAATGGTGAAAGGTTAAGGGCAAACCACACAGGTGGGCGGTGAGAAATTGTGTAAAACTACTGTTGACTGCGAGGGTGTTCAAATGAAAACAAGATGGAGCAACATGAATGTCAGTTCTGTGCTGGAGCTGAAGCTTGTGACATTTATGAAATGAAAGGATACAACTCCATCAAAGTCTGGCTTGCACCAGTCCAGGATCTGTTTAATTCTTGTCCGCCGCTGCCCTCCTGCCTGGCTCTCTCCAATCAGCGCAGAGTAAGTTGCAAACAGGACTCCTTCTGAGGTAGCTGTGTCTCCATACTTTATCTGCAAGAACAAATCAAATGTTTTCAATTGGAGAATATAGCTTAGCTTTGTCTCATTTTCTCCTCTGATGCAGATATAACTGAAGCTGTTGCCAAGAGTAAAATACACATTCTCAGGCTGCTGCACTAATTCCACCTGGACCCACCTTGTTTAAGGCATGCACAGGAATACTCGGTGCATCTATGTCTTTGAGATCTCTCTCTGCATCAAATTTCAGGTCATTGGATATGCTGAACCTGAGGGCAAGAACAGGAAAGTCAGTAATTCAGCCCGTTTCTGCACACACAATGTCCTGGCACACAACTGGATACAAAGCACAATCCTACAAATAAAGTGTTATAAACCAGAGGAACTGCAGCTGTTGTTTAGCTTTAAAGTTTGTTTTAAGGTTGCTGCACCAAGTCTACAAGAGCGGTAAATCTCTTACCATAGTGCTTTCTTTCTTCCTTTAAGGAAATTCTCCAGGATGATTCCTGCCACAGTCCGTCCCTTTCCAACTCCTGCCCCATCTCCGATCAGGAAGCCTGCCCTCTGGTTGTTCTGAAGGATCACCTCGTGTTGCTGAGGTAGCACAAAGAGCAATTGCATGAGCAAGGTTTTCTAATGTTATCAAAACTTTAATCATTTAAAGTTCCAAAATGAGCAGCTGCCTTATGTTGAGTAAATGTGTGTGTACCTGGCAGGCATAGATGATGGCTTCTAGCTGCAGAGCAGACAGCAAGCCACTCTTGATAGTTGACTCAGGGATAGACAGAGTGTATGTGATGTCAGGAGGAGGGACACTGGATAGTGTGTTGGTCTCCACCACTATGTCAGGATGAGAAATTCCTATGGTGGCTGGAAACAGGTAAAAAGAAGGGAAAAGATGTTAACAGCAAACTGAGTGTCATGTTGTATTCAAAAATATTAAAATCTTTAATAGGTAAGTGATGTTGACATTCAGTCTAGCGGCCTACATTTCGAAGGTCTGTATTCAGCATATGTGTCTACATGACCCAATTCCTCTGACTCCTCTTCCTCAGCCTCCTCTTCCTCCTCTGGTGGAGTTTGGGTTCTCTGAGCCTGGAAATGCAGACAATGTAATCCCCATTAACACTACTAGCTGCTTTGGGCAGTTTTGTTTCTGGATTTTCTAGATTCAGCTTAGGTGAAGATGATTTAGCAAAACAACTGTGTCTGAAAGTTAGAGGCAGGTTAGCGGTTAGTAAGAAGTCAGTACAGCACATGTAGAACTCCTAATCGAGGAATATTAACCAGTGAGAATAAAATAACAAAGGAGATTACAGTGCACATAAACCCAGCTAAAGCAGAATCAAAGAGGCTTTTCACATGTTTTTAACTGTACACAAAAAAGTGCTTCACATATTCAAGCAAGACAGATGCAACTTGAAATGAAAAAGGTCCCATTTTGACAGATGAGTCAATATTACACATTCTCGTCACATAAACACTATGCAGTGTGTGTTATTATTTGTTCCCTTTGTGATGTGCAAAGGGAACAAATATATGCAATATGTAATTGCAGATTGCCATACTTTCATCATCTGTGTTAATACAGACTTTAAGGCAAAGAAGGCATGGGCATTACAATTTCACATACTACTGCCTTCATGCACTACACTGTCAAAATGTGACTGTCACTCTTAGATTAGTGGCATGTTATGTTTCTATGTAAAACAGTCTCAGGTACATCCTGTACTGCAAACACACGGAGCAATAACAACTGCGCTTCAAACATATGACACAGTCTGCATATCTCTGTGTTACTGACTGCTGCCAATGATCATATGGTCATTAAGTTAGCGCTTGGTTTCATTTCAACATCAGATTGGAGAGGTTGGTGCAGCTACCTGGAATCCTCCTAAAGGTGGTGTGCTGATAATAGCAGTTATATCATCCAAACTGGCCAAGCCATGAAACCTGCTGGTGCCATTCTGCTGTCAACAAAACATAAAATGAAGAAATATAAACTCAAATAAACATAGAACCAAATGCATTAGAGAAACAAAAACATGAGAAATCATTGCATGAGTATGCGTGTATGTTTGTTTGGAAATGCATGTGGGCACTTCGTGGATGTCTGATGGCACAGCACTCAACAAAATGCAATTTGTTGTCTGGCGGTGAAAAGCCAGTGACAACAACAACAACAACAAAAAAAAAGGCAGATAAAGCTGCGTGTGTCTGGGAAACATAATGGATGAAATGAGGGCAGAATGAAAAGGAAAACATAAAGGGCTTTCAGTAGGCAGAAGAAATAAATGTGCTCTGATTCAAATCAAAAAGATATCCTCAAAACCATCTAATTCAAAGAGGCCGCAGCAGCAGCACAGGCAGGGATGAAGGAACAACATTTAAAACCGCTGCCCTCATCAGGTCACCAGCTTGGAGACCGTGATGCACTACAAAAACATAATAATCAAATACAGAATCTCATGTGTCTCTCAGTCACTAATTTGGAGATGCTACTCTGTCCAGTAAGGAAAGTGGCATGATGGAGGTCTGATTTACTCTGGCTGCAATGTAAGAACAGCTGCTTTCCTCATAGTGACATTGAATCAGTCTATTTCAGCACTGGTTATGTTCTGAGAATAATGAATGACTGAAATGGATTTGTATTTGCAGGTTTAAAAAATAACGGGACAAGCGCGTGTGAGGAATTGCCCCCAGTGTTTATTTCTTCTCTGTTCAGAGTCAGACTATAATTATTTGAGTATGTTAAATGTTAAACTGTGAACAGATGGGAACTTATTTTATACCTATACTTTATACTTTTATGGTGATTTCAGCTTTTGCTAAACCTGTCCATTCTCGGTAAAGAGAGAACTGTCCACAACAACAACAACAGTTAACTGATGCTTTCAAAGAAGATAATATGCTAATTCAAGCAATTCATGCTACAATTGGATGACTAATATGGGAACATCCCTTTTTCAGCAATGGCAGCACATGTCGGTCCTGCTCTGCATGCTATTCAAAGACATATTAAGAGGAAAGAAAACAATTATCTTCAGCGTAGAAAATACTAAAGCCCAGGTCAAACACAGTTGCAGCGTGGATCATCTTGAGATTTGTGTGGGAATAAAACCTGTAACAGCCCAGAGATCAGCACTAATATTTACAGAATAAGCCGCACAATCTGATCATGGCCTGCTGGGGCTTCATGTCTGCCCCCCAGTACACGCATGCACGCGATTATTTAAAAAAAGTTTGTGTTGCATAATAGTTGCAAGATGAGCCGTTGAAGTGGAAACCAGTGTTTCTCGTTATGGTGCGTGTGTGGTGCTGACCTCTAGCTGGCTCTGTGCTGGTGTGGTGGTACTAGTGTTGACGTCCCAGAGGGTGGGCACTGTGTCCAGGTTATCCGTGCTGATGAAGGACTGGGCATCAGCATACTCCGACAGTGAGTCAGCCGGAGAGGAGAACAGAGAGTTTGTTGAGAGGTCATCAATGCAGGACAGGTCCTGGAGGCACAGAGAGAGAGGGGGCGTTATATTGTGACACAGGGATTCCTTAAATCAAACCAAGCCAGACACAGCTTTCTCATCACTCCCTTTATCACCATGATTCATGGGAAAACAAAAGACTATAAATCTTAGATGAATATCCCATATCAGACGAAGCAGCACACACCATGCAGCAGAGGGATAGTAAGTGTATACCACTGAAAGAAGAAACCTATGAATGGAGGTGAACCACAGACAATAAAAGGTGGCACATTCATTTTGGATCTCAGCCAATACTTCAATAAGGACCAACACCAGCAGCCAAACAAAATCTAATCACACACAGACGTGTGAGTGTGAGCATGTAAGATGGAAAGCAAGCAGAATGGGAGTGCTTGTGTCTGTGTGTGTCATTTCAGCCATGGCTGCCTTCCAGTCGCCCCTCTATTCATATCCTTCCCAAACCATTAGCATGCCATGTTCTTTAACCAGAACCCCCGGGCCCCAAGAGACTTATAAACATGGATGTGGGGAGATAGGGAGTGAGTGATGGGGAGGGGGAAAACACATGGTAGACAAAGACAAGCTGAGCTGAAGAGGAACTATTTTTGGAAAAGGCAGTATGGATCTCTTCATTTTATTGTGTGTGGGCGAGTGTCTTCTCTGAGTCCTCAATTTGTGGGACTGTATGCATGTATATTTATACTCAGTAGGCCAAGTGACGAGTTTCCCACACCCACACGTTCCAATAAAACCCTCCAGGAGATCATTACCTCCTTACATATGACCCAGTGGGCCCAGCGAGCTAATTCAGCATTTTCATTTCACTGTTTACATCCCGTAAAAAGGACAGTTCCACATTTTGGAAAGTATGTTTGTTCACAGAGATGACATGACTTGCTGCCTCCCCCTTGTTTCCAGCCTGACTTTGTGCAGAGCTGAGTAAACTGGTGGCAGCTTCATATTTAGAAGACAGACGTGAGCTTTATCAATCTTTCCACCCAGCTCCCAGCAAGAAAGCGAATCCCAAAATGTTGAACTTTTCCCCTTAAGATCTGGTTGCTGCTGCACACTACTATTGCATAACATCCAAACAACACAACTCGGTAAGTTTACACATTTGTTTAACTGTCCTGTGTCGAAACAGGCTTACATGGTGGACATACAGAACATCCAGAGCTATTTCTTTCTGATAAAAATAGTGTACAGCCACAAGAAGCAACGATTGGGATTACAGCACATAATGATATCAGGTCTGAAGACGACTCCTTGAGGAAGAACAATGATGAGCCCAAAGTAAAAACTCTCTGGAAAGAGAGATAAATGATTAATTGTGACGCTGACTCAAATCTCAACAAGCCGCTGCTACTGATTAATGTGGAGAAGCTGTGCTGGCTTCTGTCATTGCTGTGCATGAACCATTGCTCAGAGTTCAGCTGAAAATGTTTCGCAGGCGTGAGAAGACAAGATGTCGAGGTCTTACTGTTAACATGACTACATCATGAGGGAATGGGGCCCAGTGAGGTCGGTGAGCAGCAGGCAGACAAACACAGGCCGGGCCCTGTGTGCGCTCATGGATACGTTTATATTTTTGCCCTCTGACATTAGAGAAAGAACTCACTGAACATAACACGGAGATGTTTGTGTTGGAAAGAGTGCCTTTTAAAGGGTACAGCACTCGGCTTATCAGTGCTTGCTGGTAGCTCGTCAGCTCTTTCACCCTACCTTTTTCTTTCCTTTTCTTCCTGTGTGTTTGTGTGTGTGCGTGTGTGTGTTCTTCCTGATGGCAAGATCAGGCATGAGCTCTGAAAGCAGCCTCACAAAGATGATCTACCCTGCAGACAGCTGAATGGAACAAATGCCTTTTCTAGAGTGACAGAGGGATGTAGGGACCCGGTAAAATACCACTACCACTCCCAAACACATAACCCCACCCCCACCCCCCTCAGCATTTTTATTTTGTCCTGTAACTTGTGTGTTGTATGTTCCTATCTCATCCTCCACCCTGTCTCACCACTGTTCCCTCCTTCCTTGGTGCTCTTGTCTATGGAGAGATGAGTCAACAACAAGGCTTGGAAAAGGGACACCATGTCACCATAGCCCTCATTCCACAGAAACAGAGTTGTGGAAAAGCCTCGATGTGTGTATTTTACCATGGAAAACAGCAGTGTGAAGCACCAATACTGGATGAGCAAGATCAGTTGGGTCATTTCAAACAAAGAGACCCATCATATGGTAAGAAAAGGGGGAAAAAACCTGCTTAAACAGGTTTGATATGAAAACACAGAGTAAGTTGGGTTACAATTAAAGAGCAATCATAACAGCTTTCCTTGTACGAATGGTTAGCTGTAATGAAGCCTGTAAAATGTTAATGACTCCAGCGTGCTGCGTCACAATGGATTAATTCAAGCTGAAGCTGAAACTTGTCCTAAATCAATTTGCTCTGCAAATATGCGATTTGTATTTAGACCTGGGGGTCATTGCTCCACGTTATGTTACAATGTGACTTCCAGGCTGTCCACATCATGTAAATCCATTTTATGGGGCAGGTGCTGGTGCAGTGTTGTTACTGACAGGGACCAACACTCCTGATGCAAGAAGAGTCACAGACAACTCGGCCACGTCTGGGCTGATGCTAACCCAGACGTGGCCGAGTTTCAGTGCAGAGCTAATCGAGTTGTTAAGCGGAGCGTAACCAAGGCAGCAGTGTTTGTCCCCCGGCAGCCGCATACCCAGGGCTGGTTCATCTACCGTTCTCCAGACTGGGCCCTGCCGAGGAGAGATAAGGCTTGAATTCCAACTGCTCTGATGCTAATCTGGCTCCTTCCACAGCACACTGCCACAAAACTGTGAAACTTGTAATCCTGCCTCTCTCTCTCCTTCTCTCTCTCCTGTCCTGTTCTTTCCTACGCAATAGAAACGTTTCGAGTGTGAATGTGTTTCTGTGCGTGCGCATGTGCGTCTTTCAAAATTGCTTTCAGAGAATTAAATCTGCTTGAAATCTTCGTTGTTATTTCTTGGAAGAGCAGGGAAAGAAAAAAAAATCAGTGTGTGTTTGTGTGTACATGTTCACAGAACAACATGTGAAAGCTCATGTGCACATTTCTTTTCCTGTCATTCTGTCACTCATCCTCTTTTTTTTTTTTGTCTTTTCACATATTCCTCTTCCACTTTACTTTCTCCTCTGCTAGAAATGCTGAAGTTGGTATTACTGTATATCCTCTCTCTGTCCGGCAACCACTTCATTGCTAGTCAATTAACATGATGAAATCTAAACAACCATGTGCTCAAATGGACTACGAGAAAAGCCACACGTATGCATAAACTGTATGTCATGTTCAGACACAGCAAACTGCATTTGAGAGTCTGGATGATGACAGTTATCTGGTTATGGACGATTAGTGGAGGCAAACTGCAGTGAAAAAAATGGCTGCAACAAGTTCCTCCAGCTCGTAAGAAGCTTGCAGAGCTGCAGGGTGGCTTGACACTAGGGTTGAAAATGGTGGTTATCAGCTCTAAGAATCAGACCTGGAAAAACAGACTTCTAGTTATAAACCACCCACCAACAACTTCATGTGTTTACAGTGTGATGAGTAATTTGAAACATGTCACACGATACCCCCACCTCCCCCTTAAAAAAAAGTCCCAGTGATTCTTTTATCAGGAGAGAACATCAACAAACACAAATAGGTAATTGAATATTTCTGTGTTACTACTTTACAGAAGAGAGCACCAGCCATTTCTGATATAATGATTACACTGACACTGGCTATGACATGGCCCTGTGATAAGCTCAGGCGCTACCATACAAGGAAGTCTCAGCCCTATCTTTTAGTTCATTTTCTAAACAATAATTTCCATCTGCCTGTGTACTTCTCTTTATCTGTCAATGTTCCCAAAGCTATTAGAGGAAAAATAAGGTTTCTGATCAGAAATGTCCTCCATGATAACTGAGTAAGGTTGATCAGATAGGAGCCTTTCTTAAGAACATGTTGTTAAAATAATGAGCTCAGGGGGTGTGCTTGTATTTCCTAATAAGCTGCATCATGTTATAATCATAGTCTCTGTAATCAAACTAAAGAAAGGACAGTTTTTGTATTTTTGCTTGTTTGTTAGTTGTTTTGTCTTTCCATTGTCTCTCCCTAACTCCTGTGGTCCAACCCTCTGTATTGTAATCCTCATCAGTGCTACCTCCACTGAATTTATGGCCAGCCACATTCCCCCTTGGATACATACGGTATACTGTCAGCTGCTCCGTTCACACAGATTTTCTTTGGCAAGATGCACATGAACAGTTGATGTGTCGACATTTTTGTTGCTGGTGACACGATTCCTTACTCACTTCCCACCTTGAAAGAACCCCCCCCCACACACACACCCAATTTGTTTTGAAGGAGCTCATCCATGACCAAGCCGAAGGAGGACAATTTCTTGAACGAACCCTTGAGAGACTACACCTTCCTGCCTTCAGTTCATGTCACTGCTACATATTAGAAAGTAAAATGTCCCCATGCTATCAAAAAGCAAACTTCAGATGTACACCTCTGTATATAGTCCTAGCCACATCCTGTTAAACTCAATAACCTGCTGCACTGCAAGGCCAGACTGAGGCCCCAGGCAGGCAGGCCAGGCGCAGGACTTTCCCCTCCCACACACTGCCAGCTTGGCTGCTTTTCCAAGGCCAGGAAGTCACCCGGGCCTCCCACTTACCCCACCCACCCACATGTACATACAAACACACACCTCAAATGACCTCACCATCTCACCCATACGTTTCTGTCATCTCCTGCTTATTCTCTCCCAGTATTTTAAACTCCATCCCCCTTGTTTCCCATTCCTCTCCGCCCCTTCAGCCACACGTTGTGTGTTTATCCTAGTTTTGTTTTCCCACAGATCTCTGCAGCAGGAAGAATATCTATCTGACCCAACACTTAACTTTTCACTGATATCAATCTGCATGTTGTTTGACGTCTTTTCAAGAGATATAATCACCTGCCGCACAGTTCACCAGGGACAACGAAGGGATCATGTTGCAAACACTATTGTGTACTAAATTATGTGGATAATTCCCACACAAAGTTACTTCTGCATACTGAGTCAAATAAAATATTACATCATCATTTTTACAAATAATTCATGAATAGCCGTGGTCTACTACTTTACCACTGAACCCTCTTCAGTCATCATCACCATCTCCATCTCTTATTAGTCTGAAAATGTTTCAACAGTAATATTGAAACAATAGTAGTGGGGTCGTGGCGCGTGAGAGATGGGGGTGAGTCAAATCACAACCACAAACACCAGAGCTATATAAGGCCAATAAAATGCCATGGCCTTTGTTTATAATGAAGGGGGCGTAAAATAACGGTGTGACTTGGCACGAGCTATGTGTGAAGAAGGTGCTGAGAAAGAAGGTGTATGTCACTATCTGTGTTGTGTAAATGTGGGTGGGATGGTGGAACAGAAGGTTATTAAATCACCCCCCCCCCCCCCCCCCCACCACCACTCCTACGATCAGCTGATTGGAACAAGCCCCACCCGACGCTCTCCCCTCTTAGGTCAGCTGTTGACCTTGTCCATACAGAACCTGATTGATGGCCCCTGTGTGCGTGTGTGTGTCTGTGTGTGTGTGTGAGTGCTCTTTCATGGGGTGGGTCTGGGGCCAGGAACTGAAAAGCCACCACTGGTGTCTCTCTTTCTGTCTGGATTACGTTATGCCAAGCTGTCTGCATGTCGTACATCCCTGACATATCTGCTGGGCTGTGACTTTAATAGCACAGCTCTGAGCTTTTCTCTTTTCTTGACCTTCTCACAGACTTGAAGCAGCCACTGGCTTTTTTGGCAAACCGGCTCTTTGATTAACTTGCTATTTAGGACTTACTTTGATTTCGATATTAAATTGATTTTTCATGGTGCAGAACAGAGCACAACAAGCGCTTTGTGGACAGTACGAACTGTCTTGGACATAAATCTGTTTGAATTGTAAGCTTTGATCGGGGAGCCACTCCGTCAAAAAGCCACTGTGTTTGTGTATGAGAACACATGAAATGTTTCAGATCTTGTTTTGGTTTATAAGACGCTTGAGTCTGACAACCTCGAGCCAAAACTACATTCAGGCATTTAGTCTGTCACAGAAAAGACGGCACCTGGTAGAGAGCATACCATTAATTTCCTGTCTCTGTCTCACTGTGCCTTTCACAATAAAAACAAAAAAATCCACAACAAAGTAAAAGTCTCTGTGTGAGAGAGCTGTGTCCTGGGACTCTCATCAACACTAATGCTAAAAAGCCTCTGGCAGTTACATTTAACCACTGTCTGATATCCAAACATACACAGATTGACTTTGCCTGACAACCCAGGTGAAATTAAATTTGCAGCCGAGCACAATGAAAAATGATCATCGCATTCGAATTATAGCTGTGAAGTCAAAAAGAAAATTATTGAGTCATTGAGCCTTGTCCACCCCACAGACAGCCAGGTCTAGCCGATCCCAGACCAACTATCCTGAGCCAATCAAAGCGGTATAACCCAGTCCAACAACCTCCTGACAGGCGGGCCTTCATGCGGTGCCAAGTCTGAGTAAAACAAGCCAGGGACAGCATGCTGCTTACAAGCCTCCTGGAATTTTCCAGTGTTTTCGGATGTTCTGGGAAATAAAAGGGATGCCATGTCGAGTGTCCCAGCAAGCAGCGGAATGACGCAGCTGGTTCAGAGAACTACCTGTGTGTGTATGTGTGTGTGGAAGAGCCTGAAGCTTACACTGGACTGACGACTTCCAAAAAGCCGGCAAATAAATCTACCTTGCAAAAAAGAACAAGCTGAGTTAAATGTGTATCCTGCCTAACAGCACAAGTGGAAAAAAATCTAAAAGGCTGAGAGAAACCGGAGTAACCAGGGAAATTTCATGTGCTGTGTATATGGGGTGGTACCAAGAGGAAGTCACCCATAACTGGGTGCCTTAAGGATGAGTTGGCATACACAGAGGCGCTGCTCAACAGTTTAAACCCGTATCTCGAGAAAGAAAGTAAGTAAAGAAGAAAGGAAGAAAACAGAGCTGATTTGCTTTCAACAAACCATGATGGGCTTCAGTCAGATCTGTCACATTTAAAAAACATAACACAACAAAGTGGCTCACAGTAACAGTAACTGAGTGGATGTATCTGTGTTTGTGTGTGACAAACTAATTGCATGCGTGAGCTAGCATCTTCGTGTTGAGAAAAGTGGATGTGAGGGGAGTGTTGACGCAAGATGACGTCTCAGTTATGCAGAAATTTCAACACAGCATACCACACAGGACTTGCAAAATGGGTAAATGCTGTCATGAGTAACAGTGTCAACATGGCTTAGAGAGCAGAAAACTTTATTAAATGTTGAGTGAAACAATGTGACTGTGTCAGCTTGCCATAATTGAAAAGAATACAACCATCTCTGTACTCATTTAAAATTATATGATCCTTAAAAAGCTCTGTCTGACATAAGGCAGTATTTTACTAAATCCTATTTTCAATTGCTCCATGTGGCAGATACTAGACGGCATGTAGGTTTGTAAGCCGTATGAAATCAAACACACAAAGTGCGTGTTGCTCTTGCTCTCTCTTGTTGTCACTAAACCCACCACACAACTGTGGTCAGAGGACTACTACCACGCAGTGACTCTGGGTGGAAGGCTGCTTTCCCACACGTTTCTGATTCAGTTTTTAGTTGATAATCTACTGGTAACTGGTGAGGGAATTTACTCTGTTACAACCATGGCCACAGTGACCAGTCCAGGATACAAGATCCAGACAAAAATCAGACCAAACATAGCAGCATCTTAACTGTTGCAAACCATCCTTTCTTAAGATAAAATGACATCTTCGGCATGCACACACACACACACACCGCACACAGGCCACTAGTACATTACAGGACAAACATGGCACACATGTTTACCTACAGGCAAATCTGAGAGCCATGTAATATGTATGGCTTTGGAAGCAGTTCACGCAGCTGCATGCAGACACGAGGAGAAGAGAACAGCTCCAGCTGGCCTGCAGATTTGAACCTGAGACCGTGTCACTGAGATGACTCTGGTTCGCACTGAGCTACAGCCCTGCAATAAATCTACCTCTACCTCCTTTATTCGAGACTGTTCTAGTGTGGTATCAATTCTGCTCTTTGATAATTTTGTAGACCGTGGGTTGTACACTGTGCGTGGTGAAAGAGGGATTACGCCGTGAATGAAAAGCAGCTACCACTAGATACTAGTATGGACAATTTAACAATGTGTTTTACTTTTCAAATTAAAAAAAGTACCTTTTTTACTCTTGCTGGAGACACCCTAATCAACTTTGCTTTAGAAAAATAATTAAATTATTTAATTAAATTAAATTAAACATGAATGCAAACAGTTAATAAGAAACATAGAACCTTTTTGCGGTCACTACGACTGACTCCTGAGGCAAATGAGCAGGAATCGTTTGTTAACGGTAAACCAGGTGATCCATAACATCTGACAGCCATCCAACTGTGAGGGCTGTTTTCTGTCTCTGACCGGTCAAAAGGATTTACCACATATCCTGCATCTTAGTAGCAGTGAATTTTAAAGCCAACAATAATTAACCTGTAAAACCACCGTGTTGTCTTGTCAGCTTGCATCATCCTGGAGTTTTTCAAAGGTTGCAATTCATCTGGCACTGATATGCGATACCTGCAATGCTCTTGAGATAGGTTTACTCATTGTATACACAGGTAGATATTGGTCAAGATTGTGTGCAGGATATGCAAGTCAGCACCCTTTTTTCTTGCATCCAGCCTTTGGGTTTGCAGCATAGGAAACCTACACCCATCTAGCTTCTTGCTCACCCGTTCTCTGCACCACCCATCATCACCCCCCCTCATGCGCTAGCTCATCCTAACCATCACCGTTCATTCACTTCCCGTAAGCAGCACGCCGAGGTCATGCTTGAGGTTTAATGTAATACCAGGAAACTGACAACATGCCCCCCCGAAAGGTAGCGAGGGAGCATGTCAGTGGACTTTAAACAACAGGTTCACTATTTTTCCTGTCAGTTAAACCAGTGTCAGGTATGACGAACTAAAAAGGACTGCAGCTTTGGAAGAAACCCACTTAAAATGTGTAAAATGTCTGAATGTTGACTGTTGAATCTTCAGATAAATGTTGCACGGAACAAGGACAATATCTTTTGTCCCCCCTCCCCCAAACACTTTTCAACCAGAAACACATTAAGAAGAAATTTCTAAATGTACAATATGAACAGGAACAGGAAGACTCAGTACGGCAAGCAAAACCTCTCTAAGTGTTCACATGAGCACCTGTCCATTACATTAGAGCAGACTTGAAAACGTATCCTTCAAGGCTGTAAAACATACTTTGTGGCATAAGATGGTAAGTACACAATATTACATGATATTGATGTTTAGATAGTAACTATTGATGTTATGCAGAGAGACATGACCATTCAGCCAGCAGCTTGTCTGAGAGAAAATAACAGAGGCAAATGGGCCCAGCCAACAGGATCATCTGTCGCTGGAGTTAATCACCCAATAACAATCTATTTCACTGCCACTAAGTAACTGATACAGTGCAATGATGAACAAAAATCACAAGTCATCGCATCTTATGTTTTTTCAATTTAATTATAAAAACACAGTTTGAGCTATAATCACTTATCCTGTGACTTCTCACGTCATCTATGGTGAAGAATGCCAACATGGAGAGATGAGCATATCAGCTTAATCAGAAACCCTGTGAAAATGGGCTTGACAAGCTGTACACTGATAGAGTCATTAGAATGATGATGAGTTTCCACCAACACAGTGTAGTCTAATGAATGACAAATAAATAAATAAACACCCAGTGCTGCTCCATTCACAATGAAATGCAACAATGAGCATATTTAATAGCCACCCACAACACAGACAAGAGTGCTATTAAGGCTGACAAGATATCAGGTTCTAGCACTTACTGGAAGACAGCAAGGAATGAGGCAGACAATCATTTGTCATAGTTCCTGGCTGGGAAGGAAAGTCTCAATGGTGCACCGGCTGACTGACTGACTGGCACAAAAGCTTCCCAGCAGATTAATTCACAGGTCTGACAGGTTTACGCTTTATATTGAGTCTAAATCCACAGCCTGCATTACCTTACATGACATTTCTCTCTTTCAGTTAAAGATTAGTGTTGTAACCAATGACACTGAATCTTGTAAAAACTTATGAGAGACTAATCAGAGAACTTCTTAAATGTAGATTTTGATGCAGTTCAGCTCTGCCATCTGCTATGAACTTTCCCATAAACTAAATCAGTTCTTTTAATATCCATTCTAGTGTAGGCCAGAATCTGAAAATACAAAGAGAAGAAAAATCACAGGCCTCTCTGGATTAGTGCTGTAATTATACAGAGGTATTTTCAAAATTCATTCAAGGAAATAACTAGTTAAAAGCACGGCCATAGGTAAGAAATACAGTTCTCATGTCTTTCATATAGTGGACAATAGAAATTCTTTCTGTCACAATTCCTCTTTGACACTTTTCAACTACTGGGCATGACGTCACAAATAAAAATACTTTTCAACAACGTTACTAAAAAACTCACAACACAACACTTGAATCAGCGTAATAAATGGCATAAAGAAGCAAACAAACCTTGGGAAGTGGTCGTCCCAGCTGTGAATAAAACTTAGTCCAGAACTGCATGAGAGACATGGGTCCAAACGCTGCACTATGGGGGGTAAAATACACACACACATAAACTCCTGCTTCACCTTGAATCCCTGAATGCGACAGCCTCGTCCATGTGATGGTCAAAGTGTTGGTATTCACCTTACAGCTGGTGCACTTCAACCCAACAGTGGACTCTCACTAGCCCTTTCCCAGTTCCTCAACACACACATCTGCCTTTGCTACAGGTACGCTCTGGGCAGTGAGCTCAGACATACAAACTCTGTTGCTCTCACAAACAGAGACAAGGGCAAGTCTAAAACATGCTTCCTGCTTCGGTAGGACAGTCAGGCATTTGCATAGAGGGCTTAGTCATAGTGTTTGAGGACTAGTTCCTCACAGCTCAAAAAGGTGGTTGGAGAGTGAGTGAGAGAGCAGAGGAGGGGAGGGGAGGGGAGAGGTGGGGAGAGGAGGGAGGGAGGAGGGGAGGAGCTTTCAGGAAATGATGCTTTTGTTGGTAAGTGACTAGAGTTACTGGCAGTCGGGCCCATTTTACTGTACATGGTGTAACTCAACCGCATTTGTAGTGTAAACAGTTTTGTGCTCTGGACCTGGCCGCTCCTCACACCCAGCTGCTTACTGCTGTGTTTAATGGGCTTGGGCCACTATTTAATGATCATTATATTTAGAGATTGACTCCCTGCTTGGCTGCCTGTTTCATGTCATACTCTTTGTCTTCCTATTTCTCTGCACAGGCTCAATTTCAAGACTGCTATTCTTGTAACGATTACTGATAAATGTAATGATCTACAACTCAGAGGTGCAAAGGCTGATGGGAAGAAAGCAAAGAAGTTGTCTAGATAATTTGTGGGGTGAGTTACTTCCACTGATCTAAGCAGACTTGATTTGTCAGATAGCCTGTCAAAACATTCCCCTGTTTATTCATCTCGGAGAGTTTTCACATGCTCCTCCAACAGAGGCCGTGCTAAAAACATTACAGACAGCTGAGAATAACAGGACAGCTGAAGGGGTTGGAGAGTGTTTTAACAGGTTGCAAATGTGCCTATTCAGAGGGACTTTCACGCATCAGCCTGTACTTCTATCTGTGCGCAATCACAAATAAATATCACAGATGGGCATTCCTGCTTACTGGAATCACGGATATGATTGTAAAAAAAAAAAAAAAAAAAAAGGATTCTGGGAATCTGATGGCAAACGGGTTACTCCAAACAACAAATCCAAGATGGTGATCAAAGACCATGTTTTAACCATCAGCTTTTTGAAAAGAAAAAAATATTTACTAGCCACAAATGAGGAAATTTGTTGTATTTAAAAACAAGAATAATGCAATTTATTTCTCTGGTGGGAGGAATAGATGGAGGGGTCCATTTGCACACCCAGCTTCCAGGAATAATGATATCAAGCTGGCATCATGAGGTACTGTAATGTCCATCTCTGCTGGACTGACGGAGAGTCAGACTGTCAGAGACGCTGTGGCGCCTGTCCATGGTGTCATCATACGAGTGGGAATCCTCTGAATAATGTGTGTGTGTGTGTGTGTCTGCGTGCACATATGTGTATGTTAGTAGGACATAGAGAGTCACTGGGGGAAGCTGAATCATTAATGAGCTTCTGTGCAGCAGTCACACTCTTAAACGTACACACCTCTTTGGATCACAGCCTAAAGAAAGATGGATGCATCCCTCATCATGACTTCACTCACACACTATCACAATTAAAGTATAAACACTCAGTCTCTGTCAGTTGTTTTCCATAAACCTGCTGACAGTGTGCAATGTGGCTGACTGAAGTCAGTAGATTTCAGCAATTCTGAATTCATTTCCAATTCTGATTCTGATTCTGATATCAGGTATTTTTGATTTCTGACTCCAACACAACTTCAGCCGGACGTGCTGGGACTAGCTTACCCTTGGGTTCCTGTACTATGCTGCAGGAAATGCTCTGCATTATAGAGAAACTTCTGTTTTGTTTTTTTTAACAAATACACACTTCTTACAAAATGTAGGACAGACAGAGGTTAAGCCATCCAGAGCTAAATTAAAACTACATGAGATCAGATGGAGCAAACATAAAACAAGGAAAGCATAGCACCTATAACTTCCTCCTAAAGTAGGCCATCCAAGTGACTGTGTGAGAGTGTCTCTTACAAGGAAGTAACTGAGAAACACCAACTGATTTATATCATGGCATGGCTGCTGCAAGCAATAAGTCAAGAAAAACAAGATAATCTACTATGCCAGTAAAATAAACCCCCGAGGCAGGGCACCTTTCGGTTTCTCTCTTTAAATTCTTCTTCAAATAGCTTCAGAGTATATCAAATTATACGTTAGCTCCATTGTGCATGCATATTTTAAAATATGTAATTCTGCACAACACATTTAGTATGTTCACAGAGACACACAGAGAACTATTATTATTATTAGATGATTATATACAGTTCTATTGAAGAACTGTGTTTATCTGCACTCAGTAAGTGAGTGAGTAAGTGTGATAATGGATCAGCTGTTGCATTGCATTCATTACTGGAATCAGTGGATCCTAAAATTTTCCAACCTGGTTTGACACTAAATGGGTTAAATGTAGGTTTTTCTTGCCCACATAAGTGCTCAGCGATTTTGGCCCACAAAATCATTGAGGAGGAACTGCGTACTACGTACTGCTGAGAATTTATGTGTGATATATTTACAAATGAAGTGATTCTCATTTAGCAAAAAAAACAAGACTGAACAGAGCTCCTAGCCAGACTTGATGCACATGAACTCTTCCTAGAAGTGCAGTGTGCACGAAAGAGCGTGTGTGTAATAGTGAGAGAAACCGCCCAGAGACACAGCAAGTCTGCAGCAAGAGAGTAAGAGTGTAAATATGCCCGAGCATACCTTGGAGTGCATACATCTGTATATACAGTGTGTGTATGTACCTAGAGAATACAGTAGGTGAATTAACACGTGCTCTGCAGAGTGCTGTGTTCTCTTTTGAGGTTAGCCAGCGTGGTTAGTGAATGAGTTTTTTTTCCCCTTCCAGTAAGCCTTGTTTTCATTTTGACACTCTGCAGAAAGCTTCACATCCTATAGATCCACAGATGACCAAGATGTGCAAGTGTGACACTGGCAAAGGGTGCAGTTCTTCTAACCACATTTTAAAAGAAAATGAGTTTTGAAGCACAGTGTTAGTGTTTTCTGTTGTTTTTTTCTTTTGATGGTCACATTATACCCATGTTACAGCTCTTTAACCTCTGTTGGTTTGTGCACAGTCCAGTGATGTAATGGAAGCCACAACCTGCCATTAGTTCTTGTACAGACCTAATGAAGATCAGAAAATACGCTGCAGCCTCAGTTTTGCTTTGTAAAAGCGTCCATTGTTTGTCTTTTTTTTTTTTATTGTGCCCAAGCTGAGGGTTTTGATAATGCTTTATTTTATGGGGCCTTTATAGTTTGCCAAGGGTTTAATATGTAACTGTTATCTTTACGGATGTTTCCTGGAAAGGACTGACTGAGCAATTTGATTCTGATATATCAAATGATAAATTACAGTAAGCTGTAAGTAATTTCATAAAGCCACTGTCTAGCTCCACTGAATCTCTGAAATAGAAATATCTATAAATAGAAAATATGCAAAAATATAAACAATAAAAACATCTGGATGAATTTGTGTCACTTTAGTTATGAGTGAATTACTTATATCTACATTATGAGAGACTTGACGCCCTGTAGGAAAATAAAATTGTTGGAAATTTCTATTATAATGTAATTGGGACATTTTCTGGTGCCATTAAAGCCCAGTCGTACTGCCTTCATCAAATAAACCTCATTAAAAAAATGAGGCATCTTTTTCATACACATCATTGTGCAGTTCTCATGTATTCCATTTCAGTTGTTAGCTAATGATAAATTGTAATTGACTGATAATCTAAGGGATATCGAGTCACAAAGCAAAGTCTATTAATCTAATACAAACAAACATTTGGCTCTGGTTTTCAGGTTACAAGCAATCTAGAGATAGACATCCTGTTCACATGCTGCCACAGCATGTTTCCTTACAATATGAGGATATTCCAACAGAGCTCTGCTGAACTGCATAAACAAACTAAAACACATTGCGGAAAGCCATGCAAACCAAAATGACTCGTATAGCTCTAACTGAAACAGGGAACCAGCCGAGGTAAACATGCCAGTCACCTGACAATCAACCTCAAAAAAAAAAAAAGAAAATCACATCAAAATGTCTACCCTGTTACACTTGTGTAAATGTCCTCTGAGTGATTGTGTTTCAATAGTACAAAGAAAACAAGAAATCCTGCGTTCTGATTGTGGACATACTGAGGAAAAAAACAGGCAGGCTTTCCATGTGATGGTGAAGGAGGGGAGAAAAAATGGAGGATGAAAAAGGGTGCTGAGTGTGAGGTGGTAGATTAGTCATGATGACCCCGTGAGTTACATTTTCTCTGCATGCCTCACATGGCAGGGAGTGTCCAAAATGAGAAAGAACAGCTGAGAAAGCACAACACAAGCACAACACATCTCTCTCTATCATATTCCACGTCTCCAGTGCCAGGAAACCAAACTTGCTGCTTGTGAATGAGCCAATCATGAAGCAGCCAGTTTTAAGTAAACCACACGTAAATGACAGCTGTCACATTGTATTTCTCTAAATCTGCGCACAGATGATTAGAGCCAACATGTGATCCACATAATCATGAACCCCTGTATGGGAACAGGCTACAGGCAGATGTGCTAACACAGGCAGATGGAAAACTAGGGAAACCCCACATGAATCACAAAATCCATGCCAGTGCAAATACACACGCAATGACATCACTTTCTTGTGTATAAAGCCATACTGTGTAGTTTGTTCTTGAAATCCCCAACCCCTCCCCCCAACTTTAAAACTGAACATTTTTCTAAATTTTCACAAAACCACACACCTGGACACAAACATGAAGTGAAACGCTTATGTGTCATGTTTGTGTCTGTTAGCACTTCTCTTCCCCTGCATCTGATAACTGTTAACTTCAGTATGTGTTAAGAGAGATATATGAATAATTGAATAAAGTGGTAAATCCACACATCGAACACTTGGGGCTGCCCTATCATTTTTAACTGAAGTGACTGTTGATGTGAAAGTTTGTAAATAGTCCTATCCAGAAAATACTAATCATAGAAGAGTTCTCCTGCGAGCCACATAATGTGCACCTGTAAGGACATAATTTCATTTGACAATATCTGCTTAACATCAAATTGAATTAGCTGTAAAATGTAACCTTGAGCTTTTATCAAACTCCGAGGCTGCAAGACATAAAAAAACTGGAGCTACAGCTCAACAGCTGCCGAAAGAAAGTCCTTTAACATGAACTGACCTACAAAAATGCTCTTTTTAAGTGGGTTGCTGAACCTTTCTATTTGACCTTTGTGCTTTTCCATGAGATTTGATGCCATGTGGAGTTTATTTATACTGCAGCTGTGTGGATGCCACATTAGATGTGAGCAAAAATAAAATAAAAAGACACAAATACTATCAATGTGAACGCTTGCTCATGCGTATTCTGTTTAATAGGTTTAGTTATTCAGCAATGAGAATGAGTGGTTTTGAGACAAATTGAATTTTAAGCCGTGTCTCCACTACGTGGTACCGACTTGACTCAACTGGACTCGACTCGGGTACCAGGTATAACTCCTCGAGGTCTTTCCATTACAGGATAGTGTCGCCTTTAGAGTACCTGGTTGTCATAGCGACACTGCGTGTAGGTTCCGTGATGTCGTCTTCAATGTGACACAGCTGATGTTAAAAGCAAAGGAGAAGAACAACAACAACAACAACAGTGGGCCTTCATCTGCGGGCTGTCATCATGGATGTATTTAGCCTACCGGTAACTGTTTTAACTTCCAAATCTGTTTTTTATAAAAAATGGCGGGCCGTGCATTGATGACACAATTACGCAGTAACAACTCTCTAACCAATCAGTGGTCTGCAGTGACTGTTTACATGTCACATTTTAGTACCTCTCTGCCCGTTTTGGAACCTCGGCCGAGCAGGCACTAAAACAAATAGTACCAGGTACCAGATTCCAGGTACTTTGGAAACGCAAAAAGGCTGAGTCGGGTCGAGTCGAGCCGGTGCCACGTAGTGGAAACGCCCCGTTATTTGTAGTCCTCAAAGCCCTTAAAACTAAACAGGAACTTCATGTTTCCAGAGGCAACATCTAGGTTACTTTGGATAATCCACAGAACTCCCTGTCAAAACTACTATTAATGTGTTTACTTTAAACCCCTGCTCTTTCGCCACGAAATAAACTTTACACTATTTGAATTTGTGGGAACATGAAATCCAGGTCAACATCAGTCTAAAGTGACCTAATAAGAAAAAGGCATTACACAGTGAAAGGCCACAGAAAACACATCATTCAAAGAAAGAAGTGCAGATTCTCTTTTGAATTCTGTCACATCTCACCCCATCTCTTATTATTTATTGCTGAGGCGCTATGGTAAACCAAGACCAACCAGCCTCGTCTACTGTCTGACAGGCTAATCGTGAGGGAGATACTGCCAGTTCGCTTGGTAACCCATGACTGCCCTTCTTTAGAACTCATCATCATAGCATATTGTGTTTTAATATAGTTCCATAATGGCACTCATCAGCTCAGCCCAAATAGGCTCCAGATTAGAAACTCACTGGTCTGTGTCATTACAATTGGCTCTTTTTCATCCAATGTGAACCATAAGGACTTGGCTGGATGGGCACAAAAGTGCACAGAAATAGAAAATGCAAATGATGGATGGTGACCATCTGGGATGGTGGGGTAAACATAAGAGTGAGCACCAAGGCTGCACCTTTATTTCACTGTCCATGTATGAGCATTTTCCATCTTTAAATGAATGCCCCTTACGCTGACAACGGTGTCTCTGGGAAAAGGATAATCCTGAAGAGATCAAATTATTCCCAAAAGCTTGAAAACACTTTTCAAGAACATTCTTACATCATAATGTTCTTGAAACATAACTAAATTTTGTGGTGGTGTCATTCCTAGCATGACTGAAAACCACACTGATTTCTAAAGGCGCAGTGCAGAAGGGTAGAGGAATTGCTGTGTTAAATTACAGCGTCTTATTAATGACATGCCTTGACAGGAATGGGGCAGGTACTGCTGCAGTCGTCTAGACAACACTAGGCTTTAATCAGGCTGCTCTATGGTAAATTAAGCTGAGTTGAATACACACAGAAGACCAGATGAAAGCAGTGGGTGGGAGTCACGGCAAATTGTGTCTGAGTAGGTATGTGTGTTTTCATACTGGCTCTTCATGGCATTACAGTGTGTGCGTGTGTGTGTTTGAACACAAAGAGAAATACACTAACGTGTACACGAGACACACAAAACCAACCTGGGGGAAATCTCCATTTCTAGGGAGGTTGAGGCTGGAAAAGTCTACGTCAGAGAATCCCGAATACATCTCCATGTGCACATCCGGAGTGGTGGTGGTAGTGCTGCTGTTCAAGTGGTATTGCCTGGAGGGGAAAGAAGAGTTTCAGTGTCTTTGAACTTATACTTATTCCTATCAAACTGACACATGCTGTTTTCTCACCCTTGTACAAACTTACACCTTGTGTCTGCCAAATATAAACACAGCCCCTCTGTTAGTGTGCAAAAACAGCTTGAGTAGAGAAATGAAAGTGGTACTTAACAGCATGTGACGTGAGCAAGTGGTCAAGTGCCACAGTCAGAACAGTACTAGATGGCGATATCAGTTTTAGTAGAGGAAATATATTGTGATCTAAGTTTATAATATATTTTATTACATTCTCTTTCAGCAATTTGATCACATCACACAAACCTAACAGATGAAAATGCTTCAGTTTCGTTTGTTGACAATGCTACGCATTTAATTATGGCATGAGCTGATACCGGGAGTAAAGCCATGTGCTCTTTTACCTTTCTAGATCAAAGTACCTAAGAATGAAAAGCTGTAAACATTGTATATCTCTCAAATCTAAAAGAAGGTTCACAGGAACACATATCCATAGACCAAACCTGGCAGAAAGAGGAACGGGTTTAAAAATAAAAGAGAGAGATAGACAGAGAGATGAAAGTAGGAGACGGGTAAGAGGGAAACATCTTAAAAAAGTCAAGAGAGGCTGATAGACGCTGATAGACGCTGCTCTGACCTGCGTGAAAATCCAACTTCCACCCTCTGTCCAAACCGACCATTCTCCTTCAGCCCTGTGTCTTCATCAGAAACAGTTTTACAGAGCTCGCGCTGAGCTATTTTCAGTTTCTTGCTGAGTACAAGACATAATGCAACAATCCGCTATGCTGATAGTGAACCAAAATGAAAGCAAAAGTAAAGCTCTGTCAAGGTGGAACTGTAACCGTACCATCCCATGTTCCTCTCATCCAATTATATGCCGGAGCTCAGGCTCAGAGGGAATGAGCTTGGCCAAAGCTATTCACAGGATTTGGCTCTGTGTCGTCAAGCACGGTCCAGAGATCAGTGAGACTGATTTGATTTAAGTTCAAAACACACTAAGGGAAAGGGCAGCCCTAAGCCAATGTGTAGGAGCCAGACAGTGAAAACATGGTTCCTGTGAGGTTTTTTTTTCTTTTTGAACAACAAAAAAAAAATCATGCGGCAAAATTCCATATTTAATGATTTCCACGCTCAAATATTCTGGGCTTTTATTCCATGTATCCTCTAATAATTATCACTGATATACGCATTTTTGTTGAAGAGAAAAAGTCACAAACTTATGGTGGAAAGTGCTGGTGTGGCTATGCTTGTTCCCCACGATCATGCAAATCCTAAATGTCAGTCTATACAATGAAAAAACAAGTCAGGTTAACACTTATAATCATTAGTAGGAATGTGATTCTCCAAATATGGGCAGCGTTTTCAAAAAGTTTCCACTTTGCTGACTCGAATGTTCCTGTGGTTCTGTAATGTCAAACTTATCACTCATCTTGATTTAATTAAACTAACCAACTTTTACAGTCAGGTGTAATTACAGGTGTAAAATGATAGATAACAAAACAGCAACAAAACATTACACCTATTATACAAACAAAAAAAATGTTGTTAATCATGAAGCCAAAAGCCAAAAAAGGGTTTTTTACATCAGTATTGAAATGAGAGCTCAACAGGCTGCACCTGCAGCGGTGGCAACAGCGTGATTATAAACCATATTTATAAGTAATGATTATAAACTAGAAAAAGGGTCATGAGCTCATATGGGTAAATAATCGCTTAGTTCTCAGAAAGACCATAGCACTGAATGGTAACAGTCATCCACAGTGGAAATCCCCTTTCTGGCCCTTTTAGTCAACAGTGATATGACAGTGATATTATTACAGCAGCGGTCTTGGCAGGACGGCATCAGCTGTTTTCCAAAAGCACAAAGCTGGTTAGCGGCACTTAGCCAAAGAAGGTGATTGCCTTCCTGTTTGTGTACATGTAGCCTGCCCAAACTACACAGTCAGTAGTTGTGTGTAGATCATCAAATGAACATTGTTATGTTTGGACAACCTTTTATTTGAGGCTAAAAGCATACTGGCCATGTAACAATGTTGTTTTTGGACATTTGGCATCGATCAGTGAAGCTTATAATAACACCAGGTTATCATCTGACATCTGGCTGGAATGATGTTTATCAATCACAAAACATATAATGACTATGATTACAGACTTGAAGTGTCACTACTACAATATATCTTCATCATAAACTTTAATGATGCAGTGCATCACGAGGGCTGCTCTTCCACAATCTGCACCTTAAAGGAAAAGTGCGTTTGTTTTACAACCTGGAACTTATTCCTGGCGTAAAATACGGTCGTTTACTCACCCGTATAACTTTGGTGTCATTAGGAGTCCATCGGACAATATTTAGATCCATTCGAGAGCCACGTATATCCATATAGTGGGAGCGATCAGGGCACTTAGATTGCAGCCTCTAAGTAATAAGCCTGTGGAAGCTGAACTTCATCCAACTGGTCAATTTGTTGGGACAATTTGGAAATACACAAAAACGAACCACGGTGTATTAGCTGTAGCAAATTCCAGGTAAACAAGCCGACTGTCGCAGAGTGAATGAGCTGTGCTGCGGCTGCGCGCGACACTCAGAGATGACATCATCATCCAGTCCAGAGGTTAACAGGTCAATCTACAGACCCCGGATGATGATAACAGGTAACTCCAGACTCAAAGGGGAATAGCACTAGCGAATCATAACAAAATACTGGTGAAATGAATGAGTTTTGCAGCAGATAATGCGTTAGAGGCTGCATTCTCTGTGCCCGATCACTCCCACTATATGTAAATACGTAACTCTCACATGGATGAAAATATCGTCCGATGGACTCCTAATGACACTAAAGTTATATAGGTGAGTAAACGATTGTATTTTATGCCAGAAATAAGGTCCAGGTTGTAAAAAATGGCACTTCTCCTTTAACCAGCAACTGTGTACTGCATGAAGGTGAATTTGTAATAGTCTGGAAAACGAAACTATTCTAAACAATTATAAATTATTATTACACCTTATGTTGGCAGGAATAACTCTTCTAGATTCACTTAGGAGGATTCCTGCAGGAACAAAGACAGATGAGACCTGGTGACACAGTGGCTTTGCCAGTTAAAAATTCAGAGAGTCACTCCTCTTATGCAACACACAGCGTGTTTTACAGCATCTGATTCTGATAAGGTTTTCGCTTTTTGGATTTTTTTTGTGCTTTTATTTGATACGGAAAGCAGAGACAGAGATAATGTGGGGACAGAGAGCAGGGGAAACAATGCAGCTGGCCAGGACAACAGTTTTTAAGAGAATCAATGATGAAAGATCAATCTTCTGTTCTGGTTTAAGTTTTGATGCTTATCAAATGTTTTTGATTTCTTATTGTTGAGTAAAACAAACTTTCAACTATAGATTAATGTGTAACACCTACATTGTTCTCATATTTACATGTGCAGCATTGCTGTGCCCACTTCTGTGTAATTTAAACAGATTTCAGCTGTGTCCATTACAGGAGAGTTTACTGAACAGCTTGACACTAAATGGTAAATAGTGACATCAGATGATTACCAACAGCAAAGATTCCTTGGAAGAACACTTCCTCTTAGACAACACACCCATGAAATTTGACTGTCACGCTATCAGCAGGGTGCAATAAATGAACTTTGAGTCATAGCACTAGTAAACACTTTGGCAGTATCAACAATGACTAACACAAAGATGGCAAGCAGCAGGTCAAGGTAAATTTTGGAGAAGGAATATCAAAAAGCTCACTTTGAGTGTCACTGGACTCATGTCACCATCTAATTGCATCCCATGGGAAATGGATAAAAACAAAACAGGCCCCGATGTTACTTAATAAACCTCTGTGAAATAGGGTCTATAGTGGGGTCATGTCTCACAGGGTCATGTTAATATTAAGTACTGCTAACAATCTGAGCTTTCAAGACTGATAAATCTAATACTCAGAAACAAACAAGACAAAAATAGAAAGAATTGGTCTGTTTCTTATTTTTCTGCTGTAAACACAAACATCCACGTCTGGCTGTGTGGGACAGGCCGAGTAAAACCCTGCTATAAACATTTACTGTCGTTTACTGAAGAGATTCAAAACAGTCACTGTTGTTTCATCTCTAACACGAGGACCCAGTATAATATAAGTAATCAATTAGTGTTAAGATCACAGTAAAGGTTTTTACTACATTAACCTTTTTTTGTATGTACAGTGTGATCTGTTGGGAGTATACAGTGACATATTCTTCACTGATCTGGCTCTGTAATCAAGCACTCTGGATTAAAAGGTCTGAAGATATTAACATCCTGACCAAAACATCAACACTGGTGTCTGTGTCATCGTTTCTGTAGGTCTCAGTTTCTATCGCAACCCCGGAGTTTTCAAATTAAAAATATCTACACGGTATTTGTCACATGGTGTTGGTAATCATAGCCACATTAAAAATTTTGGATGGAGGTTTCCACGGCAGTCATGACTGTGCAGAAATCTTGACGTTCACATGAGCACAGAGGTTTCTGTGCTGATTTAGCAAGTTCTGGGTTGGGACCACAAAAGTGAAGTAATGGGTGAAGCACAATCTGTTGAATGTAAATGTGAATTAACAGTACACAGCAGAAAGTTAGTGCAGAAGCAACAGATGTTGTTTTGCTTTCAGCTGCCTGGACAGGACGATGCTGTTGTACTGTAATAACTGGATGGTAGCCTGTTTTGCCATCATCATGTAATCATCTCAACAATGAAAGTGGAAAGATGATCAATACAAGAGAAAGAGATTTGTGTGATCTTATAGGTGTTTTCGTGTGCCTTCACTAGGCCTGTCACAATTATTACATTGCATAATTGTTACAATCATTTGCATTCATTTATATAAAAACAGCTGGATGAAAGAAATAGAAATGTCATGTTTCCTTTACTGTTTCCTCATCTTTTTCCACTGTTTGAGGTTTGACTGGTCTTCTTTTGATGATGTCATCTCACTGCGCCCCCTTCTTCTGCTTCGGTTTAATGACATATGTGTGAAGCGCCACAAATATCTCGAGGCGCTAAATTTAATATTCAATGACCACATTTCGATGAGCATCTATGATGGATTTAGTTACAAAGCCTAAAGGCAAACAGACATGTAATTTTCATTTATATGTTCCAATGTTCAATGCAAATAAATGGCTCTTCCTCTTCTTCTTCTTCTTCTTCTTCTTCTTCTTCTTAATAATAAAGGTGTATTACACTATGTTTAGGCTGATTTTATAATAGTGGCATAAAATGATCAGAAAAACACATTTAAATTGTTGATTGCAATCATTTGTATGGCAATTAATGGTCAACTAAAACTTCATGATTGTGACAGCCCTAGCCTTCACGAAGTAAAGTGGCAAAATACTAGACCGGTGCAAACACAGGTGCGCTGAGCTGGTGACTTGAGCTGGCAGGCGGTAACCCCCACGACAAACAATTATTCTTAGCACCAAGATTGCAGAGTGCTACTTGATTGGCAGTGGCACGCCCTCTGCTGTGTGTCTTCTCTCAGCAGGGTGCGTGGCAAGTCACCAGGATGAACGGGTACTGGAGAGAAAATAATGCTGGTACACCCTGGGAAATGGCAATTTGCTGGTGTGGGGTTGCATTCATCGCCTCGTGCTGACACCAAAATAGAGCCTTTCTGTCAGACATGTTACAATTATTTTGGATTTTAATGTTTGCTGTTATTTGGCTATTCTAGCCATTCGCTGCTGAAGGGGGTTACAGTCATCAGGACACTTGACAACAAGATATCTCAAACTTTTGTAGCTATTTGCTCCAAATTTTAACATCAGAGTCTCTATGTTTAAAATATACAGGAACAGAAACACATCCATTAAAGATGTATCTTACAATCTCACACGGATATGAAAAGGCACCGTGTGAGTTCCCAGTTGAGTTTGAGAAATCACCTTGTATCATATGCAATTAAATACAACTCAAATGATGCGTACAGAGTTGATTCAACAGCTCTCTGGCAGCATCAGTCAGAGTTTTTACTCTGTATACCACGTTCTGAAAGAAGTGTCAAAAAGACCATGACCTAACATCAGCCTACTGGACTGAGTGATGAAAACAGGTAGAGGTGTAGCGTGATGACAAGAGGAGAGGCAAAATCTGAAACTTCAAGACTTTTGTTACATTTGCTCGTTCAAACCACGAGTAGAGATGCAGAAAATTGGAAAAAAAAAAAAAAAAAAAAAAAAAAAGAAGTGAGGGACATCATAATCAGAGTACAGTTTTTTGTTAAAATATCTCAAAAATGTGTCTGCTACACGCTTCTGGGACAAATCATTTACTGACAGAAAATAGTGAATTGACACCTTTTCAAAATGCATCGTTCTTTCTGTGTTTTAAGACCGACTTGGTGTCAGAAATTTCCACTTTGAGTGATCCTGAAAACCACAGCGTGTGCTCTCACGTCATCTATAACAATACACAACACCACTGCTATAAGAAACACCTCCTGAGTTATGTCTTGTATGACACATTTGGGGAAGACTAGATTTTAGTCATTGTTGAGGTTTGGGTTAACATGAAAGGCCCCCCCCCCCAAAAAGGCCTTCACTACAACCTACAAGAGAAACACTGTATGTAGATATCAAACCCTCACAAATCTGAAATTTTGTCCACAGCATCACCTGCTTAAAAGAAAAGAAACCTGTCTCACAATTGGGAAACATGCTGGGATACAGATATGCATCACCATACTGTCAGAATTGTTCTACTAAAACATGAAAGTATGAAGTTACAGCACATAGCTCTTAACTTATATTTACTTTCCACAGATGTTGCAACACACCGACGATATCTTTCTCTTTCACTTACTCTCTTGTGCCATCTCTTACTTTATCTCTGGGTCTCGAAAAAACTTGTTTTAGCTACTGGTAATAATGAATTATACTCTCTTTCCTAATGTCCACCGAGCCGGGCAAAGTTCAGACATCCAAGTCCGCCTGCACCGAAGCCTGGTAGGAAAACGTGTTGAGCTCTTACTGCTTTTTACTACTGCGTTTTACCCTGATTGTTTATTGGGCTGTGATCTCAAAACCACAGTAATGCACATCACTACTGTGGCTCAACGGATGCAGTACAGAAACTGACAAGACTGCAGCTGCTGCTGCATGGTTGGCAAGCTGCTTACACTACAAGCCCAATGTAGACAAGGTGTTGACACACACGTACACACGCGTTCCATGAGAAGACAAAGACAAACACCTCTCATTTAGCAGTGAAGTCATAAAAGCCAAGCTGAGTTGCAAGATGTTGAGATTAAAGCCCCTAGTGCAGCAGATGTCAGCCCACCCTCTACAGGAAATGAACGAGGTCAGATAAAGAAGACAAGCCCGAATGACGTGAGCTGGTTACTTAGTAGCGTGAGTTTCAGAAGTGATGTATTGATCTGATTGTATTGGGACACCCCAGGTGTCAGATACGAAAGAATGGGATCATTGGTCAATACGACTTTATGCAACATTTTGCTCCTACTGAGACTGTTTTAAGTTGCATGTAGTTTAATCACAGAAGAAAACCTCAGATGGGCTGGTGCACCTACAACAAACATTGCACATCAATCAGTGGATGCAACCATTGATTACTCAACTACGAGAGAAGCAGCATCACTCACTATCCACTTCAAACACTAACCCACAAAGTTATATTTCTCCTCAAAATGTTCAAATATAGAGGTATACATTTTTTATGCTTTATATTTATATTATCATCATTAGAAGTAGTAGTAGTATATACAGGGTAAACAATTGTGAATGCAAGGTATTTGTCCAGTGTAATATGACTGTAAGAGTGGCTATAATGTCATGTATAATTGCAACTCTCTGTTTCTTTTTAAGAGGACATCCATTTGTTTTTTCATATGTATGTAGCTGTCTCACACCGTAATGCCTTAGTCAAACATACACACTATGAACAGAACCTCCATACAAGCCCACAACACAAACGCCAGCCTCACAATAATGACAGCTGGGACATTTTGCTAGCTCATGCATGAAACTCCTGTGGGTAGTTATCACTCAGTTCCAATGGTTTACAGACCTCATCTAAAGAATGTGTCGCCTGTTCTGAGTCCTCGACATAGTATTTATAATGGAATGGTCGCTAAGACTCTCAGATGCCATGCATGTTCCAGTGCACCGTGCATAAGGCTACTTCAAAGAAACTGTGTCTTTAGTTGGGATGTTCATACTCTCATTCTTAGATAATGGTACAGGGTATTGTGTGTGAGATTATGTACACTTACTGGTTTCCAGATTGCATAGGGCAGTGTATGCTGTATCCAGCTTGCTGCGGGAAGGATCCCCAGGATCCAGGAGACGTGTATATTGAACTCTAAAACACACAAAATGAAAATCTGTCAACAACACAAGGACCAGGTGTTCATCCCTCTTGTGTTATATCTGAACAGTGAAAACTACATTCGTTATGAATCAAAAATGTGGCCAACACACCAGTGTGTTTTGAAAAACTGTGCACAGGATGTTCAGATAAACATCAAACTACATCTCTGCTTCACATCATGTTTAGAGTACCACATGTAACTGATGTCAGAGTGTGCTGACTTCATGTTGATTCAGTGTTAATTGTGTAAGCACTCATATGGTCACTTCAAGCAAATTACAAAACATTTATCCCTAGAGGCAGAGAGTTTCAGTTGTGTGGTTAGGTTTGAGAAATTTTCCAGAATTTCTGTCACAGGCTCATTACAGTGGGGGTCAACAGTGTTGTATTTGTAATATTCAAAGTCTTTAGGGACTATTTCATGAGGAGTGCATTGAAGCTAATCTGACTCTACATGCATTTTTTCAACACCCAGAGAAGCAAAAACTAAATTCCATGTACCTTCATGGAAAAGAATGAAGTCAGAGTAGAAATATCAGATGGCAGCTATCTTAAAATCCTTGGCATGTAAAACTCTCTGCATGCCTTGATACCACAAGGGAGAAGTGAGAAAATTTGGGTGACACGACCCCTTAATACTTGATCTCTTGTACATGGGAAAAGGAGAAGAATTCATTAGCAGCTGTGCCTGGCAAATAATATCACCAGTAGGATCATTTCCTTTCTCAAATATTTCTAGATGAGTGTTCTACCATAGAGATGATGTCACAGGCCTGTGTCAAATAGTTGATATATGAATTGTTATAAAATAAAAAAAAAAGCCTAAATGCCCAAACAAACTGATACATTTTCAACAAAATAGGCCATTACCATCAACAAATACTACACTTACCCTACAGCATGAGCACCTAAAGCTATCCTAAGCTACCCAAATCTCCTTGAAGGAGTTTAATTCACCTTAATAAAACTGAATTTCTATAAAAAGGACTAATCAAAAATGTGCTTTTGAATTGTATTCAAAGGGCAACCCTTACAGGTTAAGTGACTATGCATGCATACGAATGCAAAAGAATAATGATATACCTCCATGTTAGAGGCGGACACAGAGAACAAGCTGCTGTCCAGCTGAGGGCCCTCTGGATGCAGGTAGTTCTCCCCGTCCATGGCCAGCGCTGAGGGGAGGGTGGGCATCAGATCACAGCTTGACACATGACCACCAGCTGACTTAGGCTACACACCCTCTTATTGCCACCCACTTGCTGGCTTTGTCCTAGGTAGTACTTCTAACAAGGGGAAATGCACTCCATGACCTGAGGAAGAGAGTGAAAATGGAAGGGATGAAGGAAAAAATGAGAAACGTAAGAATCAAACCAGTAAACATGATCATCAATATCAAAATATTGGATGTAAGTAAATAGATTAAGCAACTGCTAGAACACAGTGGCTTATTCAACTCAAAGGGAGTGAGAGGAATACAGAGTTATACCATAAAAATTACGGTGATTAATTTAACTTCTTTTCGAACATATTCTAAATGTATGCATCATTAAACTACTGAAGAAAACAAAAAACTATATCACTGGTCTATGCGTTTTATGTAAACAGATTAATGAAGGCTGAATCTAAAACCTTTCACGAACAGTCAGCACTGAAAAATACAATAGCACAGGTCTGAGACGAAGAAGAAGAAAATATACACAAACCAGTTCATTTTAAAGTTCATATAAAAATAAAAAAATAACATAATAAAATTAGAATAACTGACAAATTATAAATGATTACTTTTATATAGCAAATGACTGGTCATCCAATTAAAGAGAGATTCTTGCTGCTTCTTTGTAACAGCACAAACTGAATTTAGATCTTATTCATAATGCAGAGTGTGAGCTTATATTCTCACTGACTGACAGTCTTCATTAGCTGGTCGTCATCTGACATCATGGAAGAATCCACATTTATTGGGGAGCCAATTAAAAACCCTGCAGGCAGTCTACAACAGTGGAAGCCATGTGTGCTACACATTTGTTGAACAAGACTAGATGTTGATACAGTTAAGCTGCACAATGCAACATGTTTTCACACCCCGACAGTATTATCAGGCAAATAGTACAGTATGCACTCATGAAGACCTTTCTGTCACAAATGGCTGCTGTGAGTTTTTAACTCTAACAGAACATATCCAATATAATGACAAGTTTGACCGGCTAGACCAGACTGTCTGGACACAGGCTGAAGACTTCCTGCAATGCTGACGACGCTCCACACCCCTGCATCTCCTGCTCACATCATCACAACAATCATGCATTGGAAAAAACTAAATGACAAATGAAGGCAGTGGTGTACTTCTAAGTAGCATTAATATTTGCAAATATCATGATTTCCCTGTTTAATCTGGCTCAGTAAATTGGACAAGCTGCTTTGTTCTGATAAGGTTTCACAGAGTCCAAACAGGCCCAAGTTAAAAGCTTGCAGCTTGTACCCCTGCTGCCTAATACTAGGGTTTGATGAAAATGCAGATAAGAATAATGTGCATGAAGTGTGGTTTATCACAATATCCCAGTGCAGTGCAGAGAATATATCTGCACAATATCAAAAGAAACAGAACTGAATTCTGCTACTTCAAGATTGAAAGCTTAACAGATATCCCACAAATCTCACCAGTTTGACAGCTGCATCAATCCAATCTTTCAGCACTCCACAATGCACATCTGTGTAATGTCAGTAACACTCCCTTGCCCCAAACTAATCAAACCGTTACCTTCCTTCCCCTCTCCCTTCCTCCAGTTTGCCCCCAATATGGAACATAGGCTAGGCGTGTTCACAAGGGACAAAGCCTAGGTAATAAATCCTAATAGAGTTCATGAGGGTCTAAATAAGAGGGCCTTTGTGTGTCTTAGTGTGTGTGTGTGTGTGTGTGTGCGTGTGTGCGTGTGTGTCTGAGGGAGAGAGGGAGAGGCAGAGAGAGAGAACGAGACCTAACCCAACATATTCACCACTCACATAGCCAATACACACAAAGGGAAGCCATTTTACCCACGGGCTGCCAGTGTGATACTGTCTGAATAAGGTTGAAGCAAATGTGGAGAGACCAAATGCACAGAACCAACTGGCAAACATCCTAAGCAGGAGGTCTTAGGCATCTGATATTTTTTAAACACGGACAACCAAACTCGAGCCTCTGTGTCCTTGTGAAGCCTCTTTTGGTGTTGCAGAACTGAAGTGAATGCAACACCCTTAGGGCACTTGAGGCCTGGCTGTTCCAACAGTTCTTAAATGTCTTAGAAGTTAAATTTAGGTCATAGGTTAAAAGAGCCAAAACGAATCGATAGTGGTCTTGAGGTATACTTTTACCCATTTTCAGGGATACATGTGACACAGGCTAAATACACACTTGTGAAAATTGTATGTGCAGGATTTAACCTGAGTTGATAATCCAATACTGTTTACCTGGTGCTACATCTTCTAAACTTTAACAATATACATATATGACTATTTAACTACTACAAAAAAAGGCAGGGCAAAGAAGGATGACAAAAAAAGAGAACAAGTATGTAAGTGAATGGGCAAGAGTGAGAAAGAAACTAAACAGGAACTTAACCTAGTTACTTTATTTGATGTAAATGTGTAATTCTATTTCATTCTGTGGTTTCAGTGATGCTTATGAAACTACATCTCTAGATCAGGTCAGCCAAGCAGCAGGAAAACACATTTAGTAGTATATGTCATAGCTTTTGGTATGAGAGGGTTTTTTTTTTCCAAGAGCTCATGTGTTGAAGTGTGTATCAGTAACATCTCATTAGTACAGTTGTATTCATTCAGTAGATGAAATTATCTGATAGGTAAATGTGACAGCTAAAAACACTACTAGTATGCTCCTGATAAACCTTAGTACAGACGTGCTGTCATTTTATCACTCTCTTCTCATCTTAACACCCCTCAGCCTCAGCAGTGCATTTCCTAATTTCTCTAAAAGGCAAAATAGCTTTATATTAAAGACAATGTATTAACCAGAAGCAATTCTTTCAGTGTCTTCCCATAATATCCTATCATCCCTCCTACCACCCACAGCCACTAACACTATGCCGGTTACTGTCTCTTAGCAACAGAAAAATGCCTGTCTTTTGCTGTCCCCTCTTCCTAAAGTCTCCCAGCCCTCCAGTGAGCTCTGAGGATAATCGATACTGATCATTGTAAGACGGGTCCCAGATATCCCCTTCCTGTAAGGCCTCTCATTACCGGAAAACAGCAAAACCCCCTGCTTCTCCTAACCTCAGTGGAGGGAGAGGGAGGTGATGAAGAAACCTATCAGTGGGGAGAAGAGGGCTGGAGTTAAGGGGACTAAGAAAACAAAAGATAGAGAAGGAAACACACCCACTGCTACACAAGGGAGTTCATTCAACAGAAATCAGCACAAACATCATTTTTAGAGCCGGGCATGGGTTATAATCTCTGCCAAGGAGGTTAATGCCCCCCCCACCCCCCCACCGCCATGTCTGCTTGGGTTAGATTCAGATAATTTACTATGAATTTGTTTTTGTTTGTTCGTTTGTTTTTTAAGTCTAGTGCATGTTGGTGGGCACTGGTCTTAGTGGAGGCCTGTGTTCTCTGCGTGCTCTTTTAGCTCTTTGTCAGTGTTTCAATTTACAGCCTGTAAACTGTGAAGGTCTTATATGGTGAAGAGGGAAATTAACCCTAGATGGAAAGAAAAAGCCAAGAAAAGAGAGAGAGGGGGAGGGAGACACACTCCTTTGTAGTGTAATCTTTTAAATCTGTTAATTACTTGAAAGGTTTCTGCTGTTTTTTCTGCAGTTACCTCCCATGTGTGTGTGTGTCTCTCTCTCTCTCCCTCTCCCTCTCTGGGTGGCCTAAAGCAACAGCTCGCTGCAGGGAGATTAGGCCTTCTCATGTGCAGTAATTGCACAATGTTAAAAAAAAACAAAAAAACCCAATACACTGTGGACTGGACATGCCACAGTGCACAGACGGTGTGTTAAATCTCAGAAGGAGGACCGGACTGTGAACATGGACATTTGGTTAAATTAGAAACTGTGTGGCTGTATTCTAGGTCGTCAGTTCCCCTCGGCTGTCTGAGTCACTGTGCCTGTCGGCCAGACAGAGGTTAACAAGCAGCACAGCTCTGTCACTTCAAAAGCACAAAATGTGTGTTTACTATGTGTGTTGTTAGTTACAGCACCCAGCATGAGCTTGGCAGTACGTGGGGTGAGAACTAAAATGCAGTGCAAGGACTCGCTGCTTGTGTGCTGGTGGCCTTTACTGACTATCAGTGGCTGCCAGAGCACATGGGGATCATCCAGGGAAGTGTGACTTCCTTAAGCTGCTAAGTCATGATTAACGCTCACGAGGAGAACAACCACACTGCCTGGCGCGTGTATCATCTCACTCGCAAATGCACTCACATGTGGATGTTGATATAAAATCATGCAACCACCAACCAGTTGTGTACATGATAGAATTAAGTTTTGTCTGTTGTGGTTTCTCAACATGTATAAGCATAACTGCATAACTTTACCTGGTGAACACTGGAGTTGTAAACACACACACACACACACACTTTATATAGATTTATGGGTTTTCTAAGCTTAGTGACCACTCAAAGCGCTTCACAGTAGAAGCCACATTCGCCCATTCACATACACTGTCTTATAGTGATTCCTTGTTGCTTCACTGCACAGAGCACTTTCATTCACACACACATTCATACACTGATGGGAATTCCATCAGAGGCAATTTGAGGTCAAGCATCTTGCCTGAGGTCACTTTGATACGCACACTGTACGAGCCAGGGATCGAACCACCTACATTCTGATTAAAGGACAACCTGCGCTGCCTCCTGAGCCACAGCCACATGTATTAGTGAGTGAACACGATTGCCTGCATGTGTCCCTTCAAATGCTATGACGAATACAACTCTAGGAGGCAATGTGTGATAGGGAGAAAATGCAGAATTTTGGCGGAGAAGATAGGTAGTATAGCCTGTATCCCACTTCTTGTTTCCTCAGCATTAGCTCATTTCCTTGAGGATGACAGCACTGTGAGGGACACGAGCATCTTCGGTACGAGGCTAAGATTTTTAAGCTCACCCCCCCATCCTGTCCTGTTGACAGTTGAGGCCTCACGATCTCTTGCTTTACTCCTATTCACAATCATTTCATTGCTATTCTTTGACATAGCACTAATCCTTCTTAAGGTACCGTGAAAATCCTTCAGCACAGCTCTGTGTCATCGTTAGGAATCACATTCTTGAAATCAGCTATATGCTACACACAGGGCGCCTGCCACAGAGGCACTGAGCACTACACTGAGCATTAAAGGTTTGCAATTATGTGTGTTTTGCTGATCAAAAGTTCCTCCCTGTGTGTAAGTATGGATTTGTGTTTGTCAAACGATACATCAACCATATGCTGCAGTTCTACCTACACAGGTCAAGTGCAGAGTGAAGACAAAGCTTTTGTTATTGTTTTGTTCAACTTCTGCTGTCACTGCAATGTCAAATTTGTCTAAGAGTGGAAATATCAGGAAAGGGGAAAGAGAGACAAAAAAGGAGATGCTGTGGTTTTTAGCATCTCTCTGTGTTAATTCGGTCCCTTTGTGATCATTTTGCATCTCTTTGTAGTTGTTTTGCATCTCTTTGGGTTATCTCAAGTCTCTTTGTGGTCGTTTTGCATCTATTTGTGGTGAAGGGGGGGCCATTCAGTAATCCATCCACGAAAGTAACACAGCTGCATGTGTCGCTCCCCTGTTGTAGTGTGCATTTGTATTCACTACTCACATGCTGGGTGACTGCGATCATTCAATCCAAAGCACACCACTCACTCTTCACCAATCTGACTCCATCAGCATCACCAGTAATCAGGTTAAAAATAATTAGGGCCCAGCTGCTTTACACCAGTGCAGCAAGGGTGCTGTTAGTTGGTTATGATTGCCTAGACTGACTGGATTCATTAGTTACTGTGATGAAATATTCATAAAAGGAACAAGTTACTTCCCTGGGAAACACAAGGCTCTGTCATTCAAAACAGCCTACATAATTAATCAGCACCTTTTTCAACACAAAAGGCCTATACTTGCTCTGTGTGCACATGTCCACACACACACACACACACACACACACACACACACACACACACACACACACACACACACACACACACACACACACACACACGACGTGTACCCTTAAGCACACAGACATTAGCTTCCTACCCCATTCCTGCTCGCCTCCCCACAAACAGAATTTCCAGTCAGTATTAGAGACATTGCCATAAAGGAGCTGTGATCAGTGGGGTAGGACACTGAATAGAGAATAACGATCGAGCGACTGTGTAACCGAATCTTTCGTCTTATCAAAAACTAAGAAATGAAAACAAATTGGGTTTTAAAACCCTGCCGTTATTGCATTTTGCCCATTCAAATATTTATCAAAGAGGTTGTCTGGTCTAAGACACCACGCAGGATCACACTGTGTCATTTGAATAATTTGGCCTTACTGAAAGAGTTCAAAGATTCTGTTTCTTACAAAGAAATAACAATTCATCTTAATTAGATTCTCATCAACCCACTCCAAGTGATTATTCAGCACCCTTTTGCCACGATGATGAATATCTTTGTTCCCACAAACACCAGCTGAACGAAACATTAAAGTGATTTATCCATTACAGGGGAACTTAATCGAGCTCTTGTGGCCCAGAGGATGCTTTTGTTGTGCTAAAAAAGAAGGGCCACGCAGGACAAGAGAAAGGGCCAAGAAGCAAAGTGGAAAGAAAGGCGAGCGCTGAAAGGAGTTTGACAGTGATGGCCACAGCAGAGTGGTGCAAAGACCGGAGACGCAGGAAGAGATCACAAACAATAGTTTACAGTGACTTGATGACACTCGTTTAGGGAGCAAATCCCTCTACTTCTACTGCCACCAGCAGCACACACCAGAAATAGATCAAAGGCTGACTAGATCAAAGAAGAGAAGGATCCACTTAGTTGCCTCTTTGTCCCATTTTCCTCTGTCATCTAATTTCCTCCGAACAGAGGGATGATGACACACACTGGCTGCAAGCAACTCTCTACCCTTTATTTTTCCGGTTCAACTAGCTAGGTGGACAGATATTAACTTGTTTTGCCTTTATAAATTTGTATTTAAAAAAAGTACTCACTAAATGCCGAAGGCTGGACATAGCAATATTTAAATAAGTGCCTTGCTTTTGCATGTTAGTGCAAAGTACACCCTTCTGTCCTTTTTAAAGGTCTGCAAAAATGCAGAGTTATAACAGAGAGGATACATGCTGTGTGTTTGATAACCTACTTTATTCTTTATCAGATTACTGGTGATAAAACACAATCATAAATAATATGAATATGTGTAAAAAATAGAAAATAGAAAGCTCTTTTATCTTTGCAAATGCAGTGCTGCTTTTTTGCAAACATCATTAATCCTCTTTTGGTACAGTTTGCTTTATCTCTCTGCGTCAGATACTTTCCACCAAAATATTATTGTCTACTCATATCTGCCCTTTCAATTCTCTGAATATGGACCATCGTATTTCTGTCATCCTCCCACTCTATATTCTCGTTGTCTCCATCACTAAACCTATATTCTCAAGTGATACTGCCTCCTTCCCCATTTCCATCACTATCCTTCTTTGTTTTCCTCCAGTAACAGCCTGCTGCGCTCCTATTTCCATCACAATTCCTCTTTAGCCACTATATGACTCCGTGTCCCCATTTTCCTTACGTCCATTCTTCCTCCTCCCTCCCTCCTGTCACAGCAAGCCAATGCTGTTGGCCGTTGCCTCTCACCCAGTCTGACCCCGAGCTGGATTCTGCTACTGATATGAGGCAGCTGGCCTTCCTCTGAGTCTCCACCCCCTACACACCCCTCTCAGTCGTGGTTACCGAGTCAGTTGTAACACCAAGGAAAAGTTATCAGATACTCAATTCAGTCACACAAGAGGAAATGGGAAAGCAAGATGTGGGCTACTGAGTTGGACTGCATGAAACAAGTTTTAAACGTGCACTGCAAGAATATTGCTGACAAATGCAACCTTACAAGCAGAGTCTGTGTCTCTATCAACTGCCCAAACATAATGACATATTGTACATACTTGTAAACCAAATAGTGGCATTCCTGTGCCAAACGAGGCTTATCCTGGTGAGGACAAATGAACATAACACCAAAAATACTAATATTGTACTGGAAACAAAACAGGACAGTGGGTTGCTAGGAGAAGTGGTGCTGTTTTCTGAACTCTGGCCTACAGCGGTTCAAATCTAGACAGTACACTGCTCGGCTCAGACTGACCTCACTCCTGTGGCAGGCGTGAGAATATTTCACCACATGCAAACTGTCAGGGAGCCTGTCTGTGTCTGTCCGTCTGTGCCACTTTACTATGCTAAGGTTAGTTCAGTTCATCTGTAGGCTTCAGCTAGGAGCTGGCTGACTGACAGCACTGATTCAGGCTGCAATTACACTCTTAACAATAACGCCACTGCAAGCTAGTTAAAGGTCTAGAGGATTAGTCAGGCATGCACAAGCCATTCTCAAAAAATATGTATAAGTGATTAGGTGGAAGACAAAGTCAGGGAGATACTTGTGCAGTAAATCTGAAATCTTTTCATGGTGAAAAATAACAAGTGCATGCTGGTGATAACACATGTACACTCCCTTTCACAAAATTGTGCCCATGGAGCTAGAAATATCTTTAAGCTCATTGCGGGTGTGAAATATGCAAAGTATGTGTGTATGCACTACATAGCACATATTCTAAGTATAGTAACTCATTGCAGATACATGGGTATGTCATATAATAAGTAAACTGCAATCGAGAAATAGCAATGATATGTTTAGAAAGAGTCACCACCCACAAGTTTAATTTTCAACTGTAAAATGCCTTGCTCATTGTACATCTTGGTCATAGTTATTTGACAACACTAAGTAATTTTAATCAAACTTTTTTTTTATCTTCATTAAATTGTCTCAAATATCTTATCTATTTTTTTTTTTTTTTTATTTTTTATTTATCTTGCCTATGAAATCTCTTACCAATCTAGTTATTCAAGTCAACAATATCACTTACACAGGAAATCTGAGTTCCAGTGTATTACAGGACTGTATTATACTAGTAGATGAGTGACAATGCTTGCCAGAACCCATCCTATTCTGGCTCAAATCCATTTAATCTTTCCACAAACCCCACCTCCAACATTGCCTGTATGAGTATGAAAGATAGGTTGAAGCCAAAAGGAAAAAAAAACTGTTGCCTCACCTATAAAAACACACAGAAATCCAACTGGACCATGTCATGCAAGATTAATTAAACAATTCTTTAAGGACAAAAGCAAGTTCAGATAAATAAAAGATACTTGCTGGCAACAGTCAGTGCAAAAAAACAGGATAAAGGAAGTCGAAATTACTTAGGCAGAGTGTTTGAATGAAACTGACTGGCTCGGAGCAGCTGACCAATACAGACTCTTGGTTTTTGTGATAAACAAAATGTTCTCTCTCCCTAACGGACATATTTAAAATCAACACCCTGGGGACCACTTCAGTGTTAGTCCTCTAGAAACCAAGAATGGCAAATATTTACTCATATTGACAACTCAATAAACTTCACCAAACAATAGGCCTTAGAGTATCCTGTAACATGTTTGTTAGAGGACAATTTAAAACAACATTTAGCAATGCAAATACACATTCTCCTATCTGATGGGGCACATTAAGTATAAGAACTCAACCATTCAGCTGCTTCTCTGCAATTGTGAAAGGCACCAAAACCAGGAAGTTGGCAAATAATGAAAAATTGGGGTTAGGAAAATTCAATGGCGAATGCTAGTTTTCCACATTTGTAGCATGTTTTCTCCATGATGTGATGTGCAGCCATCACATATGCTGACACTGCACACTCACACCAGGCAGGGACTGCAGTGGCCAGTGATAATATGACTGTGGTCTGGGTCTTGCCTCCACCCTCGACTGTAACTGTTGTTACAGTAAACTGATTTGCTCGACATGTGTGGTCAAGCAGTGGGCAACAGAGACGGCAGAGTTTTTGAAAGGCCACCACCTCTCCTCAGTTTTGAAACACCCACATCACATAGACACTCACTTTTGTTGTTTGTTTTGTTCCACTCTTGTTCCAGTTGCAAAGAAAGTTCTGCAGTAAGGTTGTGCAATTGCACTCTGAAGTGATGAGACAGAAAATGAACCTTCAAATTTGTCTACATCAAAATAACAATAACGTAAATGTATATGGTAGCTTTCAAAAAATCAATCAAAAATGTGAAAATGTAGATCCAATCATAATGTAAATGTATTGAAATACCATTTATACATCGGGGAGAGTCATGTGTCCAGTAACCGACATCTTTAACACACCTTGAAATGTGGGTCAGACTTGCATGTTTAACCCCAGTAAAATTGGGTCTACATGGGTTAACGCACATTTAATGTTCTCATCTTGTGAAAACACACACAAAGATACTGTGAATCCTCAGGTCTGCTGTAAGAGCCCTGTGCAGGCAAGAGAGCAATGTGTTGGGAAGCATGAGTTGATCACAAGTCTGTGGGTGTAAAATATCATTAAGGCATATGCAATTTGACCACTCCACTGCATGTGCTACTCCAAAAGTTTGAAGGCTGTGTGAGAGCCCTCAAATAACTGTTTCTGAGTTTTCATTCCCTGTTTATAACATGGGGCTGGTAAGATATCCAAACTGACAACTGAAACACTAACATACAGTATTCAGTCATCCATCATTGTAAACAGTGATATAATCTCATATTTCTTTCCTGGATGAGTCTCGTTTTGAAAATAGTATTTTCTTTTCTCAGAAGGACCTTGACACATTATTTTCACAGAAAACCTTAAGGCAAAGTGGAGAGGAATGCCAGAGAGTGGCATGCTGGCCTGCATTTCAATCACCTCTTATGTGGCCTGGGAGAGATCCACATTACCTCCGGACTGGATACTAGCTACTAAGACATGGAATACACATAAAGGACTGGTTTGTTTCTTGTCACAGTGTCTGGATGAACACTATGGCCCTTTATTCCTCATTATTGTCAGTTGCTCTTTCTCTCTCTTATGATCAAATATCCATGTTATGTTTAATATATGAATTATTATCAAATGAAGGCCAGATTCCAGGAAAGCAGGAACTGAATCAAATGTATTACCTAGGCCCGATTCCCCTCCTCCACTCCACATTTTTCACTCTCACTCTAATCAGCCCACAGGCCATAAATGAGATTTATCACTGGCACCTATTGGAGAGGGGAGGAAAAAGGGGTGTTGCAAAACAAGGGGAAGGGGAGAACAGAGAGCTGGGGGCATGAGCGACGGCTGAGGCACAGCCATAGAGTGAGCCCAAACAGCTGTGGGCACGAGTGTGTCCAGGAGTATGTAATTTGCTGGTAATTAATAATTATCTAATCAAACATTAACATTATGTTTATGAAAATTAAAATTACACTTATGTGTTAAGTTATCTAACAAACTTTCTAGGTAATCCTGCTCTGAGAAACATCCCTGCAGTTCCTGTAGTCCCCAGAACACAGTATCAACAGATCCAGTGTGTTCTGACCTTCAGAGTCCCTGCAGGGCATGCAGCCATCAATTGTCTATGTTCAATGCAGTCATCATTAGGTAGGAAAAGGGTAACTGTGCAGTGCAAACACAGAACTTAAGACTCCCTCTGACAGACAGCATCTAATAATAATGACATTTTAGCACTACACAGATTACGGTCTTATGAAATCAAATTGTAGTGACGTACTTTTCAACTTTTTTTTCTGCTTGACAATCCTCCTTCTATTTTGCCATTTGAGTCTATATTGGCTGCAAGAGATGTGTCAGCAAATGGCACCAAGGCCATTGACCACAACATCGGGGTTGCGGGCACTTGACTAACACTGTGACAGGAACCTAACTTGTCATTCACAACACAGTCATCAAATAGTGTCCGTCAGTGCGGTGGAAATTACATAATTACAAAAACTGCCAGCCACCATGGCAACCTGCTATGTCAAGGCTTGCATAGAGCTTGACTAGCCTTGGCTGCAGGGTACAGTGACACTGGAAACTAAAGAGAGAAAATTGCAGGAAAGAAAAAGAACTGGAGGGGACAGCCTTGTGAAAGCTATTTTCATTTCGACCTGGTTACTCAGTCTTCTGAATCACTACCAAGTATCCCAGTGGCCCAGGTTTGGTTTCTGCCACATATTAACTCAACATTTAAAGACCATACATTTATTCACTTTTTTTGTTTTCATACAAGCTCAGAAGCTGGGTAGTTCAAGATAACACCAGTGGCGTGTTGATTACCATGGTCACATAATGGTGGTACAGTGGCTTAGTGTAATGTAGTCTACACGCAACCACGGCATGTATTTACCCACTACCGATGCATACGAGGCTCAAACTCTGTGTAATCCAAGGAATACATGTGGGAATCCTGTCCTGGATACAATGCACTCTTTTAGCTATCACAACGGTAGTAACTGCGTACACCACCAAGGTTTATTATTACGAAAAATGTCCACAACTTTTAGTTAGCATTCCCGGTTTCATTCCTACCATCCCCCAGAAGACTGCGAGAGCTCCAGCCTTTTCCAACTAACTCAAGGTGCCCTGGGATTACAACGCAACAGTCCTTTACCAGCAGTTCAACTGGCCTTTGCTAAAATCCTTGTTTACCTACATTAGTTTTATGCATCGATGTAAATTTTATGTGATCGCGGTGTTTATGTAACGATTTCACATAACTAGTGCCATAAGGAGCCCAACAGTGGCTTTCTCTATGAGAAGCTACAGAGGCACCTTAGTGTCTGCACAGCACAAAGGAAAGCAGCCAAAGCTCTACGTTACAGTGTTACTGCCACTACTGTTAGCTTACCGACCCACAAACGACAACAGCTAACAACAATAGCCAACAAGCTATTATTGACTACAACGCATCTTCTATTCGCCAACTTCAGTGTTATGTGAGCTAATCACGGATGGCAAAATCTAGCAAGATCCTATATTAGTTTACCAATACCGAGCGTATTTCTGATAGCTAATTGTGCTAGCTAGGTTAGCATAGCTCATAGCGTTTTGACTGGGTATGTTCGTTTTCTACCCACTGCGAGGGTTAACGACATAACATTACTATGTTATTAGTTAAAGAAAACCTTACATCTTAAAACATCTTTTGATCCTGCGACGAAAATGTGAGCTTGCGTGTAATGCAGTCTCGCATGTTTTATCTGTCGAAACTAACGTTTGTGTTGTTAAGAGATGACCCACATTACCGGGTGGTTAGCTAATATCAAAGCAATGGCTTATTACTAAGTAACTAGCTAGCTTAGTTAGCTGTTGGCCTTTCTTAACACCAGCGCAGTACTTTCGAGGTATCCTCGACCAAAGGCTTGTTATTTATTTATTACAGTCACCCTTACTTCTTTGGTTTTAACTCAATCTCTTGGTCTACGTTTACCGATAACGTCTCCTTGTGATAACGTTTAACTCAAGACAGCCGCCCAAGAAGCGGCGTAGCCCGTCGTAAAAAACGTGCGCTTCTAGGAGAGGCTGCCTTGAACGTATCTTGTTTTACGGCGACTGCCGATGTGTCCGTCGCCTTTCCTCAATATCCTCGAATTACACTTACCGTTAATGTGTTACTTATTCACAATCCAAACCCCGACCACACGGGCTGATTTTGAACGAAGACTCGCGTCAAAGAAACAGAGATGAGGAATTTTATCCAACTTATTCTTCTTAGTTGTTTTCCCCACTTCCTGATTGAGACGGTGCCATTTTGAATAGCGAAAAAATGTTTCCGCCGCTGTCGTCACGCGCACTGCCGCTTGTTGATCGCGTGCAGAAAGCTGCCAGGCCATAAATAGTTCATCAGACTCATGTTTGGCACACCTGAGCTACTGTTATAGATGTATATATATATACATCTCATGGTATATTTGATAAAACTTTAACCCGTTATTTATACAGCGATCACAACAGGAATCACAGCTATATAATACGAATACGTTCATTATGAGGTCAGTGAGATGTAAGGATCATCCTATTACTTATTTATTACTTTACATTTAGTAAACCAGTCTAAAATTGTAGACAAACCTGAGTTTAGATTTAGGCTACATGCCGTGGTTTACACAGCACCATACTGCCTTGTGTAGCACCATTCAGATGAGCACTTGTGAAGTTGAACACAATCATGCCTAACAATTGGTTGCCTATTATTAACCAAATAAATACAAAAATATAAAGATTTTTCATAAATCAGAAATTTGGTGGCAATGATAAATATGCATCTCCAAGATACCCTTAGACTCACAAGAAACTGTTCCTCAGTTTCAATAAAAACCCAGCTTCTTCTGGATCAACAAAAATCATGTAAGATTTAAATCAAAAGCCTCAGTTTTCATCAATTAAGCAGTATCATCAGGTTTTAAGTTGTTCTCCCTTAAAAATGTGTCACCTTTGCTTGCTTCCATTCCTACTTGTAATAAAAATCAAGTCAGTGACTGATCAATGCAGGAAAAATCAGAGATGACTTATCAGAAAACAGCATCGCACAGCAGTCTAAAATAGCAAATGGAAAAGAACTTAACAAATTGATGGTAAAATCTGCAGCTACACAGGAATGGCATGACATTTTTAATATAGCTTGCATTGCATGATTCTCACTGCAACCTAAAACATTATTGTTTTATACATTTTGTTTTAGTAATATCTTATTACATAGACATCAGACATAGACAGTTATCATCTAAAAGCATATTTAATTTTAGATGTTAAATGGAGTACATGTGCATCTTCGTCCTGCAAGTCGCTCATCCATCTGTCCATTGTACGTTATTGAACGACCAAGCTGGAAGACCTCCAGTGGTTTCCAGCAAAGCTATTGCATTCTGGTAAAACAGTCCCCCCTTTTCCCAACAAAGGAGGGTGGTGGCAAGCAAAGGGCGGAGTGTGTGTAGTATGAGTGTGTGTTTGTATTCAAATATAAGGTAGTATTCAGAAAAGATAGGTTGGCAAGTTTGTGCTCTGTCCTCCCTGCCTGATATAGTGGCATTGTCTTGTGTCAGCGAGGTGGTGGTTGATGATTCTGGGTGTAAAAGCAAGATATGCATCATGGCATCATGGCACGTTTCAGGTACCACAAACCATGTTACCCCATCACTCATTACATTTTCATTTGAGACAAACATCGCTCTTGCTCCTCAGCCTTACTAAACTTTAATCAGAGATGGTTGAACACAATAACAGCAAACACCAATTCTGATATTTTAGAGTTTTAATAGACAGAAGACATATTTTATGTTGTATCTCATAACCTCCTGCAACTGCACAGCTTTTTTTTTTTATGTTGGAAGGTCTCTGCTCTTTTAGTTTGCATTTGGCGCCCCCTAGGGGAAATATTCAGCAAATTTCATAGGAGATAAAGTAAAGACCTTTTGAAATGAATAACTGAATAGACTGAAATATCTGCTACTTCCTGTTCTGTGACATTTGCCACAGTTTAAATTGTCTGTAACTGTCTACCTAAGGATGTCATAATTAGGTCTCACACTTTTTTCTTTCTTTTTTTGCCTGTGACTCTTGAGCTAGTTCTGTAAATAGAACAGAACATGCTTTCACAGTTCAGAAGACATGTCAGAGATATTTCCTTTATATGAATCATCTCTGAGGAGGCAAAACTCAAACTTGTTCTCAGTTTCAGTTGCTAGAAAAGAGCTCAACTATATCTGATGGACATCTTGTACCTATTGAATTACAAAAATGTCTTTTGATGTGAACTTATTTTCAGGTAGGCTATTTTAGTTTAAGTGTTTTCCTCCCTTTTTATTAGCTGATGAAATAATTAGAGGGAGAAAGAAACAAAGGGAGCGTACAGTATACAACCAAGTGCCGGTGCAGCTTCACTGCTGCTTCCCTAATAGAATCACCACATCTATATACAATATGCAGCATTATTTGTATTCTTGGTCTATTTTGCTTTACATTGATAAGAGCACTAAAACTGGAAACATTTGGTGAAGGAGTGTATGATGTGTCAAATTTGAATGGACTGTAGTGTTGAACTATGTGCGTGAAAGCATGTTGTTGTCTGTGATCCCAAAGTTAGAAACTGTGGAATTAATGAACTTTCTATAGACTACTGTGGATTAAACATGAAACACAATACGGGTTGCAACATAGAACAGGAATCAGTGTAACTTGAAAATTTGTGTTGCTCTATAAAGTGGAATGTAGCCCTATTCCCTAATGCGACTTATGTAAATCTCTGACAAAACCAAATTGCATAACTTTTCCCCCAAAAGCTTCTTTGTCTCCACTTCATTATTTCCCCAGTAAAGGCCATGTCTGCCTCAGGGCAGCTGTAATTTGATTAATCCACAGAAAGGGTAGCCAGACGGTAAGAGCCTGCTCTGCCTCTTTTCCATTTGATTAAAAACCATAGATTTCATTTGGATTTTATTTCATGATATTCATGTACTTTTTCCTAAAAGATTCATTTTATTTCTATTGGTTTTCATGAATATATTGATATCTCTGCATAATTTTATATCTTTTTTTTTTTTTTTTTTTTTTTTTTTTAGTGTTCCTACTTCTGGAACGGGTCATCACTGACTTAAAACTTATACCTGTGTTGTATTTTCAGCATTCCTGCGGGGAGGGAGGTTGAACAGCTTCTGAAGAGATGGAGACTCTAGTCTTTTTATTTTCATTTTCTGCCCTTGGCATTCTTTATGCCATGAACACCATCCCTGAGTTTCAAGAGTAAGTCATCATTGATTTATTTTTGCTCAGTTTCTGCATACACTCCTGTCTTTTAAGTGTTTGTCTGTGGGGAAAATCTGTCAGTTATAGTTCTTACTATACATAAATACTACAAGCCACACCACATAAAATTATTATCTGTAATGATGATTTATCAATATACAATCAAACTGATTCAATTATTGAATTACAGGAAGGTAAATATGTAAAAGTGACCCTTCTGTATCGAAGATGGCACAGTATATGGGCCTACCTCACCACCACTAGAGGACACTGTAGGCTAAAAACTTAGGGTACATTTCTGCCTGTATTTGATTGTACCTCATAAATCCTCAACAATGCTGAGCACTGCTAATTCAGTGAGTTCAATTTTCAGGGTGTATTTGCCGATTGTGAAAAGTGTCTAAATGATTAAAGCTGTCATCTCTTGGAGGGTAAAAAGGGGAATGAATAGGGAGCAAAAAGAACTCAATGTGAACAGAATTTGTGGCGATTATCTGATATGATGCTGTAGATAATTACTTTTCGGAGCTGTAAGGGATCAATTTCTTACTCAAACCTTATCCGTTTTGTCTGTTTACCGGGTTATTGCCTTTGTAGTATCATCTGCCACCTACGATTGAAATGATCATACATGGTCCAGTGTGCCCTCTCACACTTGTTTATTTATTCATTTGACCACAATATATTTCTCTTTTTCATCAGACTTTTTGTTCCTCCTGTGTGAATACCTCTGCTGGATCTGTTTTTTTTGAATGTGTGGACACTGACAATCAATACAGATTGCACAGAAGAGTTTGATAAATAGCTCTTGACATACAATATGCCTTGTGCTCTTCCACTCTGCAAACAAACGGTATTGTGTGCATAAATCTTCCTGTAGTGTTGAATTGAAGAGGCAGCGAGGGAGCTTCCCTTTGCTCTCGCAGCATTTGTTTTCCTTCTGTGAGCGCATGGTGTGAGTTTTCTGAGGATGTAATGTTGTTTACTGGGAGATACCTTGAGCACATTAATCTTTTCCAGTGCAAGACAGTGGTACCTTTGACCAGTAAACATGGATGGCAGTGCTGAACTAACATGGCCTTAGCTTGCTGCCTCCCACACCTCTGCCTATGATTAATTAAGCCTCTGTGAAGCTGTGTTTTTAAGGTCTGGTAGGCGTACCACCACAGCAGTATGAGGGGTGAAATATTGCAGATCTGCAGTTAGAAGTAAACAATGTTATTAATATCACCCTGTGCCTTTGTCTTTGAAAAAACTCTCATCAGTCTAGCAAGTTAATTCTGAGCTTTATTGAAATATAACTGATTATAAAACAGCTGGTTTCATATTTTGAATCTGCACTTTCTTGCCAAATAACACGAGAAAGCGCTTCAAACTGATGATTGTCATTGTTTCAAACTTGACAATATAATACTAATCTTTAAAAAAGAAGAAGAAGCAGCCTAACATGGCCGACAAACTGGAGGGTCACTTTGACACTGCCATCTTTTCAGGAATCTCCAAACACACAGACCACGACTGTACCTTTGCTCTCACCGGACACTGCGAATCTCTGTGCATCTCCCACAGATTTCCCCTCACACCTCTGCATTATTTCTCCTGTTGCTAACTCTGGGTGTTGCAGCGTGATCATCATTCTGTCTGACTTCCCATTCATCATCATTTACTAATTTAACACTGCAGAGAAGAGACTGGCACCACTTCCATGGGAGAAGCTAATTAGTCAAGAGAATGAAGCAGAAAATCAGATGGAGCTTGTCGGCTAAAATCACAGTAGCGACACTGTGTTAAAACATGGACAATGTGTTGGTGTTTTTCTTCGATAACCGTGACATTTCTCTCCTTTCACAGGCCTTATGTTATCCTGGAGATTGGCATTGCTGTGTTGGTGATTGTGTTTCTGTTCTACTTCCTCATCACTCGTGGCAACCCACCTAAAGACATCTTATTCTTTGGTAATTAACACAACTATGCATTTCCCAACTTAATTGTAACATATTTCCAAATGGTGGACTTTAGCAATGGCTATAGAGAGGTTAATAAGTACTACGCATTGTGCTGAAGCTGATTCCAACTGCCATAAAAGGATTTCCAGAACTTTCATTCGGCACTCACTGATTTAGCGTGAAAACATGAATTGTATTCGAAGTGATTTCACCCGATATGTCGAAAGCAGCTTAGACTGATCAGGCTCATGAAGCTTAGCCTGAGTATTCTGAGGCATGACTGACCTTCTGTAGGCTGAGGACCTTCACGCTGCATGTGCTTACTTAACCTTTTAGCCCATTCTTTTCAATTCTTGCTTGACCTTGAGACAAAAGGCACGACTATTTGAAAATGCTAATATAGGACTGGACTCCACAGTCACTTCTCCTGCATAATACCTTTCAGACTCCATTACTGGCTTAGTCTGAAGACCACGAGGGGGTTCATATTCAGTTTGTTCTGTTTGTAAATGAGCATTTCTATTGGATTCGTCTCATATTTTACCCTTTTCATTTGTTGTTATGAGTCAACTATGTTCTCCAGATCTAGCCAAGGGTTTCCCCACCAACACATCCCTGCAGCTGATGCCAAGGGCGATGCTAGTGGGACAGAAATGAGGTGAAATATTGGTACTCTGTGCCCAAGGCAAAGCTAGTGTTGTGTAGGAGAGCCACAACAATGAGTGCAGAGCTGTGTTGAGCTCTTCTCAATGATAGGAAGCCATAATCCCCCCACTATCTTACCTGTTAGATGTCAGAGATACCCCTGATTGTCCTGAGGATTACAGAGACACCAATACACAGGAGAGACGAAATGTGTGTGTGTGTGTTGTGTGTGAAGGACAGATAGGCTAGGTAGGGTGGGGTGTGATACAGCGGTTTAAGCTGTGGTATCTGCAGAGCGACGCCCATGTCACAATACAATGACATTCAGGCAGCACATTGTTGTAATGTTTTGGTTACACTGAGGTGTAGTTGCTTGTTTATCCAATGCCCTGTTTCTTTTCACCCGTATTTAAACTCAATGTCCCCAATGTTTCCATAACTGATATACACTATTGTAACAATGTGCTTCATGTTGTTTACCCTTATATCTTCCATCATACATATGCACTGCAGTATTGTTGATAGCAGGACTAATCGATCTAGGTTTCATTTTTGCAGTCATTACAACTCCTATGGACATGTTTCCCACTAACAGAACCTGTTGAAGTTTACTGTGGTCATGAAGCTATTTATACACTCCATATTGTATCGTGCTGTTTCCTATAAGCCGCACTGCAGACTGGCAAGCACTCATGGTCGTCCTAGCCAGTTGATTCTCATATATCCACTTATGACCTTGGCTCAAAACAGTCAAAAAAAAAAAAAAAAAATCAGTTAAATTCACAAATGGTATTTTAAGACAGTGTTTCTGTTTTTTTTATTGCCAGAGTGTGAGTAGTGAGTGAAAAGTCCATAGTCAGTAAAACTTTTAGAGGAGACTCTAACTTTTAGGCGAGAGTATCAGTAAGATCCATATGCCCCTCCTGTTTGTGTAGCTCCGCACTTTAAATTCTGTCGTGTGGATGTGGCCTTTCAGCTCTGTCGAGCTCTTCACCTGAGGATAGAACAAGTCTGTTCGGCACAGACTCGATATAGAGATGCCTCCAGCCCACCTTACTGCTTCAGGCTTAATTTTCTCCCCATCTTGGCAAGACAGGCGACCTATGTGGTCATTCCGGTTGGCGAAGTTGTTGGAGATGCTGTCACATAAATCAATAACAGACGGGTAGAAGAAAATGTTTTTGAGCAAAAAGAAAGAAAGAAAGACACTGAGTGACTTAGATATAAGATTCTACAGCCTTGGAATTCTCTTCTTACATGGGTACATAAATTCAAACAGTCTGACAAAGCAGATTGAGTAATTACATGATTTTTTTAAATCACAGTGGACTCTGAATAATATTTGTCCAAAATTGATAAAGCTGCTTAACACATCAAGGTTTCTTAACGCCTCCGGGGTTCTAACTCTCTTATTTCTGTGAAATCGAAGCTGATGTTGCACAACACTGACTTTCACTGTGAAGCATTTCTATATGTCCACAATCAGGTCTATGCTTTTGTTATTTTGTTGAATATTTTTCTGTCTTGTCTTTTCAGTTTTTGCAGAATTTTCCTTCACTTGTATCATTGACCTGACGAGTGCCCTAGAATATGATGGCATTATTTCTGGCTTTATGGAATTCTACCAGAAGACAGTAGGTTTCTTAATGTCACGTCTAAGAGATATTATAATGGCACTAAAATGACACCAACACAAAATCTGTGTGACTTGACTCGAAAAGCCTTCTTAAAGATTATACAAGCAACAGCAAAGACGTTTTCAAGGCATGCGATTTAGATGAACAAATAGTAAACCAAAGCACAGGCAGACACATTAACCAAATGTCTGTCATTGGTACTGTATACTGTGTACACTATGTATTCATGAAATGTGTTTCAGGGAGAGCCCTATCTGGGAACAGCATATGCCATCATGATGTGCTATTGGGATGGAATAGCACACTTTATCATGTACCTGGTGATGATCAGCAGGATAACAGACAGGTGGGTGCAGGTCAAGTGCACTGTCAAGCTCATTTATCATACTCTATGCTTCAAAATGCCTGCTCTAAATTACATAAAACAAACAACACTCTCTGTCGACCTGAGCAAACAGCACTGAAGGAGGCTGTTGGAGTGTAGGTAAGCTTGAATGAAGTAGGAACACATTTCAGAATAGGTGTTAAAAAAATTCAAAACACTATAAGCATCCGAGCTTTTAGTTGACAGTATTTTAGCATTTGTATTTTTATTGTTTCTCAAAGACATAGAAACAGTTATTGAGCAGCCCACATGCTATGAATCACAATGGCCTAAAATATGTTTTTCCTCAGTGTGAGGGTTCTCTCGAGTCAGTTAGTGATAAAGTGCAGTCAGTGAGTTCAGGAGTTCAGAGCGAGCAGTGCCTTAGGGCACGGGCTATCATGGAAATGGAATATTCTGTTGAACAATGTCAGTCTTTCACCTCTGGGAGAGACTTTGCTCGGCTTTGTATTACATCCAAATATGTATGATAGATGTATATCAAGTTCTGGGTTACCACTGAGCTGGCCAACACTGTGTAGTTCACCCCTTTACCCTCTATCATACCTGCAGTCGCTACAATAACCCAATCACCACTGAGTTGTGTTTTTTTGCCACAGGAAAGCCTATCGTACCCTCGGCTTGTTCTGGGCTGGCTCTCTGTCTGCCAACATGAGCGTGTTCATTGCCGGGATTGTAGCAGGTGAGCCCTATTCTCTATTCCCCGTCTAACAGTCCCGTGATGACAAGCTTTAATCAAGTCAACATCTGCACTGCCGTGTACCATTAGTGTCACAGTTCAGCCTGCCAACAAAACGCACACAGCCCGGTGCCTCGCCTGATACCGCAACCCTCAGAACAAAGCAGGGAACAGACTTAAAGCATCTGTTGTTAGCTTTTCAAGCTGCACACAAAAGTGTCACGAGATCAAACTCATCTACCGGCAACGTGTTCCCTCTGTTGTGCCATCATAGACATGCTGTACAGCTTGTCTTTGCACCATAAAGCTTTTAATTGGAAGTTTAATTACTGAATTACATTGAAATGTTTTCAGTGCATCTTTTTCAATTGTTGAGTACAAACCAGTAAACCTCTCTTTCTTTTTCTTTGTGGCAGGTAAATATGGATCAGAGGTCCGTCCAGCTTTCTGGCTCAACTTCCTCTTCCTTTTGATGCCTGTGATTGGAGCTGTCACGCTATTCACAAGGCCCAAGGACAGACCCCTAATTGGTGGATACAATGTAAGTCAAACACATAGTTAACTCTTGAAATGAGTATGAAGATGTCAGATTTCAGTATGAAATTTGCTACCTTTTCCTACCTTTTGCTATTTTTTCTCTATGCCGATGACCCATTGATTGTCTTAACCGCATAAAACACTGTAGCTGGTTCCAAAGTGCATGTTTTTCTTGAATGGGTGATTGTTGCATTATTAGCCTTGTGAGAATGGTCTTTATTTAGCTTCAACCCACTCTCTTGGACTTAAAGCAGCTCAACTTGTGTGCAAGAAGGATTGTGAGCACTGACGATTAACAGATAATTATCTCCCAGCTCCACAGTTTTCCTCAGCAAACATCAAAGATTCAATTTAGCATTTCTCACCTCCTGCGTTTGTTTTTCTGGCCTGTAACTTCACCATTTTTTTTTGTCCTGCACTGTTGTTTTCAGGTGCAGCATGCCCACTCAGCAAAAAAGCTGAACGTGAATGTTTTTTTTTTTTTTTTTTTTTTTTTATGTTGCCAAATGGCATTCAAACAAAGCTAGCAAATAGTTGATGAGCATGGTGGAGTCAGATGTTTCTCTTGGGAACTGATGGAAAACAAAGGTTTGTTGGGAAAAAAGAAAACAAAAGAATTACTATTGGATGTACTTTTGACGGAGGAACACAAAAACGACTACAAATAAATACTTATATTGTTCCATCCAAGCTTGACAAATCTATGTAAATGGTGAACATGTCAGCGTCGTATTTATAGCTTGTTTCTGGTTCTCCTCTGTGGCCAAAAACCAAATTAATGCGGGTTTAATTACTGGGAAGATATGGAAAGAACACATTCACGCATCCATTTATTCCATTCCATAGAAACACAGGTCTCATTAAAGTGAGAGTATGCTATGAAACCATGACCCTGACTAACCAGTACTGTACTGCACATTGTGTTGACATCCCCCCTCAGGCTCAACACGCTCAGAGCATGAAACTGATCTGGCGTCCCTTGGACCTGATCTTGGTGCTGCTGCTTTTAGCTGCCATGGCCTTCACCATCCTCAGAGGCTTGGTGAGTGTACATCACCCTCATGTCATGGATGGAGTTTAGAGCCAGGCTGTGATGTTAGTTTTAAGAGTCATGTAGCCTGCAAGTGTTCCTTGATTGGAGTGGTTTGTCCAGGGAGTGTCAAGGATTGATACAGGATGTATTACGTTTGCTTTTACAAGCAGTACTTTCAACTAATTGACCCACATGGGAATGTTATGTGTTTATTTTCTTAAAAGGATCTGACTTCAAAGCCTAGGGCATCTATGTAAAAGCAGTGTGTTTTCACATTATTACTTTACTATTGTTTCATATTCTAACAGGTCATTGAAGAGAATAGTTAGACTTTTTAGGAAACATTCTCAGTTGCTTTCTTGGAAAGAGCAGAATGAGAAGACTTATACCTCTGTTATGTCTGTATGGTAAGTGAGGCTTCCTCCAGCAGCTGTTCAGCATACCACAAAACCAGCTGCTGACTGTACCTTCATATTTACTGAGCAAATATTAGAGTGGTATAGATCTTCTCGTCTGACTCACAAGCAAGCAAAGCTGTTTCCAAAAATCTAAAACAGTGGGGTGTGATACAGAGCCACAGTTATTGTCTAGTTGCCAATCATCCCACTGAACTATTACAGAGGGGGATTTCTTATTCAGACCTCTTTGATAAGATCTATGACAAATGAAAGCATTACATATAATGTGAGGTGTTTCTATTATTTTGTCCACCTCATGTAGGTGGCTCTGGACTCTCCACTTGAAGCCTGCTCTGTCTACCTGAGACACTATGAGCCCTACCTGAAGGATCCTGTGGGCTTCCCCAGAGTTATGGTGGGTCCCCCCCCCCTTATAGCTCCACACTCAGCCTCTTTGTCTCCACCAGCAACACCTGAAAGCTCCTCTCCAGCCTGTTTTAAATAACCAGCCACATAATGGACCTCTGCTTTCATGGATATCACTTTCAGTCTGCGGGAAGCTTGCCCTTATCTCCTGCGCTCTTGGAGCTCGCAGCTGATTACAGAGCCATTTTTCATCATTACAGCAACAATGAGTGCGGGTCGAGAGGCCAGCGCATCTTTGTCTCTCTCTTTCATTTGCTTAAGATGGATAAGAGATTATTACTGTGACTGCTTGTGAGTCTGCTTTCCTTTCTGTCTTCTCCGTCTGACCCTTCACGGCCGTGTGTTTTGTTGTGTTTTGTTCGGCATACACAGCTTTGTCAATAGGTTATCCAAAGACCTTGTCAGGGTGGCAGTCTAGGCACAATTGCAAGTCATTGATCAGACGGACGAACCGCATGCTGAGAACTTGATAAGCTAATCCTTCGCCCAAAGCCCCCATCAGCATCTCACTGGGTGGGAGGAGGGTGTGTGTCCAGCATGTGAAAGTATGTCTTGGTTGCCTTTTTTTTTTTTTTTTAACTGTGTGTATGCGTGTGTGAGAAGAAATGAAATGAAGTTTGGTTTGTTGCACAGAGCTTCACTCTTTCTGCAGTTACTGACCTCTTTATTCAGTGATGATGATGGACGATATGTGGCAGATGTGGCAGCACTAAAGCGACATTTTAACAAAAGACTGAAGGGCATATATGATTGGCTTTCAGGCCCTGAGCAGAACTCATTAGAATTCATCTAAACCTCAGAGCCAGAATGAAAAGAAACCGTTCAGTGGTGTAATTTGAGGGTTTTATAAAGTGGGAAACTGGCTTTCATGCGCCAAATATTTTAAGTTGAAGGTCAAGACATTCCCTGTAATGACCCTTGTGTGGAAGTAATAATTTGTGCTGAGGGTGCAGATTTGTGTGAGACAGAGCACAGAGCTGGAGAAATAGTCAAGCGTGGCACTTTGGAACAATTTTGAGATAGTGAGGGAGTGTTTTCATTTTGTGAGAGTTCATTTTACGTCTTTCCATTTCAGAGTTATTGTGTTGTACACTTTACTACATTGATACATTGATCCAACAGCTGCAGTTCCTTGTCACATTAGAGAATAAAATGTAACATGAGATTAAAGTGACAAAATGATGCAGTGTTACCTGGATATAGTTGTAACCAGGAAGACCATGACCATATATTACATCAAAATACTCATAAAGCTTTAATGCTCTAATATAAACAAAGCTGACCACATTTGCTTTTAATGCTCACCTCCATTTTACTGCATATATTGATGATAATTTCAAGTATGTTTCCTCTCTTGCAGTGGTATTTTAATGCAGCACGTTAAAAAAAGGTGCATGCAGTAGTATTTTGAGCTTTAAGCAGCCCTCTTCTGTATTCAGTGTAAGTATAGGTGAAGTGCTGTGCAGGCCAAAGGAGAATGAGGATGTGCTGTATTAATTGTCTGCTGGAGAGCTGGTCATGGCCCAACAACATTGAGTGATCGCGATGGAGAGGAAAAGCCACGCACCACGTATTTTGCAGTTTTCACTTTTTCCAGAATCCTATTCCTATACACTGGAATATAAACTATATAAAATTCACATCATCACCAAACCACAGAATTTATGTTGCTGAATAGTAATCCAAGTCAAACCCTGGAAGGAGCCACTGAGTAATGTTTAGTTTAGTGAATGAATAATGGTGCTGCATTTGTTCTTGCAGATGCTGCACTTGTTCTTCTACGGACTTCCCCTGTTGGGTGCCTTTGTTTATGGTCTCCTCAAGCCTGGGTGCACATGGATGTCAGACTGGTCCGTGTTCCTGGCTGGAGCAATGATTCAGGTAACAGCATGAAGGCAAACAACTGATATGTGAATGTGGCTCTGGATCAGGATATAGGTGAGCTGTGTTGCCCTCATAGATGAACTCTAGATAAGTAGATTCACTGATACATTAACTCTTTGCGAAAACGCCTGGCCTCAGAACAAAGAAGTCTGATATGTGCCAGTGTAATTAAACTCCTTAACACTGAGCTTTCATTCTATTAATAATTACCTGGACCACATTTATCCTCTGAAGCATATTATCTGTAATAACCAAGCTGCTGGTGCTCTCTCTCTGTATTGATCTGACAGGAAGATTGAATCCATGAGGAGGCGAAGTCTTTGATTAAAGTCTTGTTTTGCTGTTTATAAAAGGCTGAAGGCTCTGTCTGCCCTGTCTTCTAAATTGCCAGCTTTTAAAGTCTGTACATCTTCTCCACAGTGGTTTATCACCTCCATTAGAGACCCCTTTATGTACATTTCTCACAGTAGACTAACAACTATTTGAAAAAAGGGAACTCTTTCTTTCCAAGTTAGTCCTCTGGAGAGTTTGTGTACAGATGCATTGAAGGGGCTATCACAAGCTTTTGCCTCATAGCAAGCATCAGCATTAACAGGTGTTTACTTAGCAGTCTACACTCTTGAGGAAACCAAACAAGTTTGGCATTGATCTGGTGGCAAGGTCAAGGTCGTCTCTATCACTTTTTTTTTTCTATTGATGTTAGCATGCTAAGTTGCTAGCCCTGGGCTATATCCCAACTCCCTGGTAGCAGCTGGCTGTAGCCTTCAAAGTGCACTGGTGGTGTAGCACTAGCTCTTTTTTTTTTTTAAACCTCTTCTCTTGCAACCATAACCAAAACTCTTGCCAATCAACATCATCACCACCCACCATGTTCAGAGGAAACATACAAAAAAACTCTTTAAGGCACTGACCTGCCATCAGTGTGAATATAGAACAGAAGAGATGATCGTAGAAACATTAATACTGATAGGCACAGTACGCAGTATTCATTCAATGCAGTCTAACCTCTTGCTCTGTGTCTCCTATGTACCAGTGCCAGTGGGCCCATATCGGAGGGTCCCTCCATCCTCGTACCATCGCTGCATATCGTATCCCAAATGATGCTTTCTGGTGCGTCCTGCTTGCTAACTTGCTCTATGCTGCCACTCCCATCCTGGTGGCGCTGCGGGTTCAGAGTAACCCCTATTTCTTCCTGAAGATCGCTCCTTTCCCTGGGCAAACAGGTTTGCCGAACAGTGAGGAGAAAGATACCAAGTACAAAGACAAATAATGATTCTTAATCATCTCTGACATTTGGAGTTAATTACTTATCTGATGATTTGTAAAGAGCTGTTGTATTTTAAATGCCAAACTTTAAAATGCCAAAATACACAATTGTTTTGCTCAGTGTCTGTGTATTTAGTGGTTATTTACATGTTTGCTTTCAATGCTATGATTTCACACAATAAACAGCTGATTGATCAGTGAAGTTGAAGTTTATATATTAGGGATGGTAAGGTTACACTGTTGGTCATTATGTTGTGTAACTCTTTGGTCACGACTCAAATACCTCACTCTATCTCTGTCTCTATCTCTGTCTCTATCTCTATCTCTATCTCTATCTCTATCTCTATCTCTATCTCTATCTCTAAATCTATCATTATTTGATTTTCTCACCACCAGTGATTACAGACATTCATGATGCTCAAAGAATTCTTTGAATTTTCCAATAGGACCACAAGTGCTAACGACTTCTAGGAAGATTTTCGTCTGTTGTCACTACCATTTTTTTTCAACATCAAGTTCATGAATTACAGACATTCATGGTTCCAAGATATTTTGAAATGGCTTTGGTGATCAAATGACTTCCTCTAGTGGCAACATCAGATCCGAGACTTTGGTTTATGGCTATATTTCAGAGGGTTCAGTTAGAGCTTACTCTGCCAGTAAAATAGCTGTTTTAATAAATTAGACAATGAAACCATTTTGATATGTGGTTTGTATTTTAGACCTGTACTTACTATACGTATACCTATTCACATATCTGTGTAGCTCTGATCATCACTTTTCTAGGCAATAGACAGCCCACAGCTGTTTACTGTATGACTTTCATAACTTGAATGCTCTTGTGGCAGTGAGGGAGGGGGTTAAATAATACATAGCATTTTCTGTGTATTCATCCCCATAAGAAAGTGAAAGTGTTTTTTGTGCTAAGTACAAACAGAAAATGACTAAAACTAAACTGGACATGAATCTTTATGTTGACTGCACTGAACTGCTTCAGAAACCCCAGTGAATGGCATAACATATAACATATATATATATATATATATATATAGAGAGAGAGAGAGAGAGAGAGAGAGACAGAGACAGAGACAGAGAGAGAGATTTAGATAGACAGATAGAAAATTCAACCATACAACAAAATAATATCTCTCTATAACCAGATAGGCTTCTCAGGGGTTATTAAATATATAAGGCCTCTGAAATAATGATAGAAACACTGTACTGTGTTAGAAAATCAACCTTGAACCTGTGCTGCTGTAGTTAAAACTCTGCCCTCATTGTGTGCAATCTACCAAATGAGCTACCAGGGCCCACACTTCATTGGTTTGCAATGCTGCCCCGACGTTTGCTCACACACAACAGAAGCTGTGCAAAGCACCATTAATTTAAGTACATACTTAACAGTCCCATAAAATACAATGAAAACCAGACATATTCACAAATTCATAACCCCTGGCCCCACCCCAACCCCCTGGGTGCCACGGACAGGACATGAAAAGTGGACATGGCCTTAAAAAGAGGACGTTTGGTTTCCCTAATTACTCTCTCTGTTATGAAAACAACATAAATGCTGATACTTTAATGATATTATTCAGCGCGGCACTGTTGACTCCTCACTGATTGACAGTTGGCTGCATTATTCTACCAGTTCTTGACTGCAGTTTAAATATTCTTACATAAGTGTAAGAGGATTTGGAGATGTCAACATGTCAGCCAACAACCATGTAAAATAGACATTGTAAAATAAAAATTGTGGGGGTTTGCGTGTGGACAGTATTTTCTCTCAACACCACCGAAGCCACCACAGATCATTACTCAGAGCTGAGTGGCATGGATGTGTCAACATGTGCTGCTGAAAGTAATATATACTTCAGCAGCAGCTCCTGTCACTCATTCACTAACCCCGGTCAACACACACTGCTGTTACCCGCCTGTCTCAGCCTGAAAAAAGAAAAGCTTTTTTTGGTTTAAGTAGGAAAACAAGACTTTCCTCTGCCATTCTGCATTCTGCATCCTTCTCCTCTCCTTGATCCTCTCTGCTTCTTTTCCGCTGTGGTGGATTGCCCAGTAAATAGCCTGCTGCCACTGTCATCATTGTCTTTTAAAATGACATCAAATGAAAAACCTCTGTTTGTTTGCCTTTAAAAAAACAGCCTGCTTTCAGTCTGCTCGTCCATCTTTCAGTTTGTTTGTCCGTACATGTTCTAATTCTGCCGCAGTCTCAGACTCTCCCTGCTGTCTGCCTGCCTTCCCACCAGTAGCATCACCTGCCCTGCTCCTCCTCTCCACTCACCCAATTACACACTTACCTGTTCCCCTTTCCCGTATTAACTCCCATATACACCAGTCCATTTTCACTTGCTCTCTGCCAGATTCTCTCTGTGCCATGCTATCACTCGTTCCAGTGCTCCTGCTACTGATGGTGTTGTTGACCTCTTTTTGGATTTTGCCGAAGACAAAAGACCTTTTGTACTTTATTTGCCCGCTTGGATTTTTTTAAATCCCTGTTCTTTTCCTCTCTAAGTAAAGACTTTTTACTTTTACATCTGCCTCCTGAGTCATGCTCTTGGGTCTCTTTTCATACAACCATGACAGTACCAGGCTTAATCAAAGAGTTTTTTTTTCTTGCATTTAATTAGAAGAAATCTTGAGACCACTGTCAATACTGTGAGTACTATTCTCAGTATAAAAGGCAAAGCACTGACAAAAAAATCAGATTATCAGCACACCATGTAATGTAATTATGTAATTGACAAATAGCAACTCTATCTGCCAAACCTTTAATATGATGCTTTGGATGCAGTTCAGTCATTTAGATGGACACACTGTGTTTTCTTGACAGAGATAAAAGGGGTTATTTGTGTGGTTAGATAAAGCTCTTTGAAACAGCAGTGCAACCCGTCCCTGCTCCATCAATAACAGTAGCCCACTCATATGCAATTATCCCTCGTACTTTGCTGAGCAGTAGGCCAACAGACAGAGAGAAGCAGACTCATCTAATTCACTCTCCCTCAGCAGCTTTTTCATGCTGAAGTGTGGCATCACCCCGCTTGCACATGCTAGCTGTGCATTCTGTGCGTATGACAGGGGCTTTTAAATCAAATGTGGTCGCTCCAAAACAGCTCAGTTAATCCCATGGTGGGACTCACAGGGGATCTATGCTGCAGATGTCTGCTTGGCTATGCAGGCGGCCATGGAGAGCTGTAAAAAGTACAACTAAACAATTCATACAGCAGTGACATAAGGATCGGCAGTGAATTTTACTTTAAAATTTGAGCAAGTGTCTTGAATGTCGAAGAAATGTTTAATGTGTGAAACAGCCAAGTCGAGTCACATCAGACACTCACACGGCTGAATGAATAAGAGGCTATAAGGAAACGTATCAACTGGTAGGTATGTAATTTGTTTATGTATCAGTCTGTGGGATTAAATCAGCTCAAAAACACTTTAGAGTAGAGTGAATTGCATGGCTTCATCTTGAGGCCTTGTGAACTTTTAATATCTTAATCACTTACAGCACTTCATACCCCTTGAACTTTTCCACATTTGGATTTTTTGTGATAGACCAACACAAAGTAGTGCATTATTGTGAAGTGGAAGGAAAGTGATACATGGTGTTTAAGATTTTTTACAAATAAAAATCTGAACAGTGTGGTGTGCATACATATTCAGGCCCCTTCAGTCTTCAGTACATTGTTGAACCACCTTTTGCTGCAGTTACAGCTGCAAGTCTTTTGGGGTATGTCTCTACCAGCTTTGCACATCCACAGACTGCAATTTTTGCCCATTCTTCTTTGCAAAATAGCTCCAGTTCAGTCAGATTGGATGGAGAGTGTTTGTGAACAGCAGTTTTCAAGTCTTGCCACAGATTCGCAATTGGTTAGATTTAGGTCTGGACTTCTAACACATGGATATGCTTTGATCTAAACCTTTCCATTGTAGCTCTGGCTGTATGTTTAGGGTCGTTGTCCTGCTGGAAGGTGAACCTCCGTCCCAGTCTCAAGTCTTTTGCTGCTTCTAACAGGTTTTCCTCCATGATTGCCCTGTATTTAGCTCCATCCATCTTCCCATTAACTCTGACCAGCTTCCCTGTCCCTGCTGAAGAAAAGCATCTCCAGCATGATGCTGCCACCACCATGTTTCACAGTGGGGATGGTGTGTTCAGGTTGATATGTAGTGGTTTCCACCACACATAGAGTTTTGCATGTACGCCAAAAAGTTCAGTTTTGGTCTTTGATTTGTAAAAAATCTTGAACACTATGTATCATTTTCCTTCCACTTCACAATTATGTGCTACTTTGTGTTGGTCTATCACAAAAAAATCCAGTGAAATACATTTTTTTCAAGTTTGTTGCTGTAATGTGACAAAATGTGGAAAGGTTCAAGGGGTATGACACTGTAAGTTCAGTGCGCTGGAATGGTGAATACTTTATGTTTTCACAATAATATATTTAATATGTAACTGGGAGGAGGACAGAACACATACACACAAGGGAGAGGGGAGATGTCAAAAAGGGGCACTTTTCAGTTTAGCTGGTAGTTTAATGCACGCTGAAATATAGTTGTCTAATGATGTAGTGCTGGGAACCACACCTGCATACATAAGTAAACAGGGAACTTGTTGAACTGTTCTTACTGTGTTCGTTGTTCTTTGGTCAACATAACCATCTCTGCATCTCCAGGGTAAAAGTGAACTCTAACATATTGACACTGATGCACAAACTGTAACTGTAACTGTGACTGTGACTGATCCGTATCTTTGGTAAAACCTGGTTGATTTTGTTTGTTTTAAAACCTAAAATTCCAGCTCCCTGAATGCCTGTTGGTACACACTTCTGGCAAATTGATTTTTCTTGGTTCATTTTCATTTCATTTGAGAAATTTACGTCCTTCCTCAGTAACAGGTAATCCTTGAAAAATCCTCATTGCTGTTATAGTATTGGAAAAAAGTTGCCTGTAGCTAATTTGTCGACTTGGAAAAGATTTGCAGAGGAACATAATTCTCTGCTCTGCTCTGCTTTGAAAGCTGTGAACTGGAGCAACTCTTCTGCAAAGGCCTTGTCAGATAATATTTTGTTCATTTGAATGGGACCAATACATCATTAAAGACCATGTTAAATAACACACCAAGTAGACTGTTAATGACTTCGGAAGCATCCAGCTGTTGGCTCAAGCCTGAAAGCAATCTGTCAAAGTTATGCTGCTGACCTTGAATCTTTAGCTTCGGCAAAGCATCACTTTAATGTCTGTAGGCTATTTTCTTCTTCTGTGGCTGCATCTCATGCTGATAGGTCTGTGATTCTCGAGGGCAAATCCAGCCTCGTGTCTCACATTGTGTTACTCTTACAGTGATTCCACCACAGACTGTATGCCACACAGGACTGCAGTAACAATGGCAGCTGCACTGCAGGTCCACTTCCTAAACACATCGAGTCAACTTGAATCTCAGCAGCACAGGCTACAATAATGTAGCCATCAGTGCAGTTTCATTTTTTACAACACAAAGTGCAGCTTCCTCATGCTGAGTGTCTCTCTCCTCTCGTTGTCTGCTGCTATCATCTCAACAGCCTCTCTTATTTAACCGACATGTAAGGCTCTTGCTGAGTCCATATGGTGCCTAAAGAGAGACTTCAGTGTCAGACATGTCAGTGATGCTCTTAAACACAATATTCCATCGGTGAGTGGATTCAGAGCAAACAGCATAGGGCACAGAAGCTCATGGGTGGACCTGCCTCCCTGCAGCAGCTTTCAGCAGCATTTACATCTTGAAAATCCAGTGAATGGGCTGCAACAACAAAGAATATTTGCTTTCATATGAGCTTGTTGAATATTTCCTGACATATTGGAAACTATATATATTACAACTGCACAGCAAATAAGGAGGCCTGATTTTCAATATGAGGCGACTTCAGCACAAACACCCCATGGTTGGATGTGGTCTCCAAAGGCAAATCTAATAAAGTAACTGAACCCACTGATTATCCTGGTCATCTGCACTGTAATCAAATTCGGTTTTCTTTCTTGTATTATTTCTGTGGTGTTGGTGTGTTTGCCCAGGTTAATTGATGGATTTATTATAGGTTATAGATCATTACAGGCATTTATTAATTTAATGAATATAAAGTCAATCCATCAGTCATTTAATGAACCCCAATGAAGTCATGATATGATGTAATACTCACACTAAGACCTGCTACTGAACTAAGGCTTTAGTGATGTCTCTCACTTAAAGGTTTGGCCATATGAGTAAATGTAAACTCTTCCTAATTAATTCATATTCAGATTATTATTTTCTAATCTTATAAGCGGGTGATATGCTCAGATCCTAACAGCACTGGAATATCGAAATAGACCATTAGAAATAAAAGTCTTGCATTGAAAATGCAATACTTTTGTATTTTTATTGAAATTATACTTAGAGTATCAAAAGTGGAAAAATTGCAAGTGTGCTCATAGTGTATCTTATATTAATCTGCAAAATAACTAATGACAAAAAGGCACTATTAAATAATCTAGCACTTGAGGTAGAAATGATATAAAATTTAATTTAATTGTAGGCTGCTTAGACTGCACCACTGATATTATTCATTAATGTTAATTACTGTGCTATTATAGCACTTATGATGAAAATTATTTATGATCCCTCTCTTCCTCTGCAATAAAGTTGTTTGGAAGAATTAGATTTGTCCTGAATGAAACGATCAGTTTCAATCTGCAGTCAAAGTATCAACACAAACAGCCTCCATTGGTCTTTAATAGCAGCAATGTTCAGCCTGAAAGTTAATGAGATTTCACTGCATTAACTGAAACAAAGTGTGACACTCAAGCCAATAAGTGTCACCATAATGGGCTTCAATAACACAGAGCAAAGGCATTCACAAACATTTAATCAGTGTGAAATCATTGCTGTGATTGACTTATCCACACAGTCTCCACAATCAAGTGTGTGCTGCGTCACTGGAGGACTGCGGGACCCACAAACACCGGTGGTTCCCCTGCAGTGCGAGAGATCAGCGATGGGACTATAAACAGAGAGTGAGAGAGAGATAGAGAGAGGGAGGGAGAGAGGAGGAGAGAGGTGAGTGCTGCTGCAGAACAACATTTAGCCTGGCTGAGGAGTTTAACGGCACACAGCGGCACATCTGCTTCATCCAGGCATTAATCCTGTTGTGATAGCCATGGTAAGTTCACTTCTGTGCTCAAATAGTGCGGATCTGCTCTGCAGTTCTCTGTGCTGCGTGAGAACTGCAGGGATGACCACTGGACTAACCTTGAGAAAAATGATGCAGCAGCAGGGCTGTTCTTAGTGTGCAATGTGCATGTGAGGTAGCTGCTTTAGTGACTCTGCTCCACTAAGGCCTGTCTTCATATTCAGATGTTATGTACTGCAGCAGTGCTGTTTTATAGGAGGTGGTTTTTCACAGGTGACACTGACGATGCAGACCTCTAGCAGTGCATACAGTAGCAGAATACCCACCTGACTCTTTTATTTGGTTGTTATGATGATTTTATTCCACCCATGGTGCAGTAACATACCAACCTGCGTATCTGAACATGTGCTGAAGGTTTGTTTTCCTGCAGAGGGCTAGCTTCTTCAATCCATTACGCAGCATCACCACTGGTGCCACACACTGTACAGTATATTGGGTCAAAATACACAATCCACTCACTGTAGTGATCTGTGCACCCACTACACACTACACACTACACACTACACACTACACAATACACACTACACACTCACCCTGAACCTAGAGAGCATAAAGATAATGAGCACTTCACCAGAATAAGCAGCAGTATCGCCCAGGAGCAGGTGTGTGTTTCAGCCAGCTGATCCACCATTGGTCAATGCCAGAGGAGACTGTTCATATGCAGTAGAGTCCAAAAGCCTGACACCACTTGTCAGACTTTTGGACTGCACTGTACTCTAGTGAGGGTTTTCAAATGTGTTGCAGCTCTGTCATCCTCTCTTATGTATGTCCAGTATGAACAGAAACCACAACAGATGCTAGATATATATATATATATTTTTTTGGCATTCAAGCCTCCATTATATCTCTCTGTTTACCACTGGCATCTAATGAAGCAAAACTTCCCAAACACTTCCTGTTTCTTCAACTGGCACTTAGCACTTGGGATAAAAAAAGTGCCAAAGAAGCTTTAAGTTTTGACTAGGACTATCTCTTCTTTTCATATTGTGACTGTGAGCTACAGAGCTGGCAGGTTAGTGAGTGCAGCAGAGTGCTAAGCTATTTTAAAGCATGACTCTCAAACCAAACCACAGTAACCTTATTTTCTTGTTTTGTGAAGATAATCTGTTGCCTGTCTCCTCACTTGCTGACCAGCTGTGATATTCGACATTTAAACACTTTAGGTTGAGTTCTGACTTCTGAGAATTTGGAGGTTTCAGCGTGACTGAAGGATTTTACCCAGACTGCAAGGGAAGTGTGTGGTTATAGTCTACTGCTAATTTTGCTGCATCACTGTGTATTTACAGGAGGTCCCACTTTCATACCAAAGTTTCCACTGCTATCAGCTCTTTGGAGTGAAGAGCGGGATGCCATACTGTTGGCCTTGATATTTCTGCTTCTCTTCAACATATTTCTCAGTCTTGAATATGCCCCTGACACATTTGGGTGCTATTCCTTCAGGTTTCTCCACTTCAGGTGAGCATGTGATGCTCCTGTTTCTCTGTTGTGTCCTTTCCTGCAGTCCTCAAAGTGGTCTCAGCCTATGGCCTTTGGGAAAACGTCCTTTGTGGTTTTCACGGTTTTCATCCTGACCTCTGCCCTCTCAGTGACTTCCCTCCCTCCTGACATAGAAAAAGGAAGGAGAAAAGTGGTGCATGTGCTCGGTAAGGACATTTAATTCTTTCATATTCCACAGTGCTCGTTCAGCTGTATTATGCATAGCAGAAATGGGCCCACATTCATTGAGGATACATATGCTCTCTGCAGACACTTTCCCCACCAGTGGTGAGGTGGTAGAATGGTACAGTTTTAATAACATGTCACTTTTAGACTTATACTGTATAGCACCCATTAAATCTTCTCTTGGTCTCCACATTAAAGACTGAAGGGAGAATAGCAACCTGAAAATGCAAATCCACCAAACCCATTGTATTCTTGCTTACATACTTATGCTTTGAAACACTCACAGATTATAATGCAGTATTTTGATGGGGTTGCTGTGATAATGGAGTGTATAAATACTAGGCACTTTCCTTTAGAAAACTGAGAATCATCTCTTGTGTTCAGTTTAACACGTTAACGTCTTAGCCATTAATAATAACACTGCACCACTCCAAACAATTCAACTGAGGACTGTAATGAATTCCATTTATTTACTTGATAAGAAAACTACAAATAAAATAATAGACTGCATGAGACCTGGCTAAATCCTGTCTATCTTATCTACAAAGCAGAATTTAACAGAAATATGTTTTTTCTCATTAAAAGATATTCTCAAATGACTGAATTTCTTGCTCCACCTGTCCATTTTTGTCTCAGTAAAGCAGTTCAGAGGAGATTCTGTTGATGCATTTTGCTGCAGTGTTTACACCCTATACTCCTTGAAAGCTACATTACCACAATGTAAAATGATTTATTGCAAACTCCTGCACTGATTTATTCCTTTAATTAACAATGCAAAAATGGTATCTGCATAATATATCTTCAAAACCAAACTTTAAAAAGTAAAAAGTATTTACATTGGAGAATAGTGAGGCTCTATTGCAGAACGTGAACTGCTTAATAATTATTAGCCTATTATTGCAATGTACATGGGTTGTATAAAGATCCAGCATGATGACTTTTTGGGCAGTGTAACAGCAACATTATTGATTATATACTTGTTATATGTTTTGCATGTAACATATGGGTAATCCAATGTTTCTGCAGAGTGTAGTAGTAGTAAAATAGTCATATAAACAAACCATAGCCACTGCATTAATGGAGCTAAATGAGAATGACAAGTCTTTGTTCCTAACCTAATGAAAAACACATAAAATGGGCAAAAATACTTCAATTAAATTGTACTTAGGTGCAGAGTTGCTCCACAGAGAGCTTACAGACACACACTTCATATTATTGCCTTAAAAGTTATGGCAAACACAAAACACGCTAAAACAATTGTCTATTTAAACAGAGTGATGTAAAATCATGTGTTCTGCTTTGAGCTACCTTTGAATTATCTTCCTCTTTTCACTGTTAACCTCATCTAAGTCTTCAGGCAGCTGGTAACTTTGTGTGTCAGCTGTTTTGTGCTGGGCAGATTACAGCAGGTTTCTCTGAACCTCTTTGATAACTTGGGGCAGTGTTATGCATGTAGATGTTCACACTAACCCATCCTCAGATCCCCAGGTCATGACACACACACACACACACACACACACACACACACACACGTACCCTCATTACCTAGTGGCAGTCACTAGTGCAGTGATAGGGACACATATCCTCCCTATTTGCAAACACCATCAGCTATTAATAGGAGGCCCACTTCCAGGGCTGCTGTCTCCTTGATCAAATGTTAACATGGTGTTGTTTGTCGTAACATCATTGTGTTGCCGTGTAGCCTTCAGTGTTGGAAAATAATGTGCTTAAAGTTTTGATCAAACACAACTTCATGCTTTCATGGATACTGGTGATAAACAACTTTGCTGAGAACAGTAAGCAGTGACAGGACTAATTGCTGGTTGGCATGGATAATTGTAGGTGCCTTTATCTGGTCACATCGCAGCAAACCTTTTGCAGCTGCTCATTAAATGTTTTAAATGTTTACACCACACTTGTCATGTGCGTACTCTTTGGTTGCCTAGGCACTCACACACACACACACACACACACAAGCACACTCACATGCACGCAAACAGCGTCTGCACAAATGTCTGCCAAAAATGCAAACTAGGTCCTGTTATTGCCGATTTGGATGGTTGGTGAGGCCTGTGCTTACCATTAGTCTTGGATTAATTTGGGGACTTGCTCTAAGCAGAAGCTGAGGTTAAAAATTTGGAGTGGGAAATCTGTTGACAGATCTGGGCAGAAGAGAAACTGAAATGCACACTGGACCCTTTGATTTAAAAAAAACATTAATATGCTGAATGTTGAGGCAGTAATGTGACACTACTAGTAAACAGCTCGCCTTCCTTATTTGCTGACACTGATTCAATGCTGCAGGCACTGTGCTCTGATATCCCTCACAAAGACAATGGAAGATTGAATTTTATGATTTGAATATGAATTGACAGTGTCAAGGTTGCTTGCAAATAGCACTGAAAGAATTTGACTGCTCATCTTTGAATGGTAATGGAGGATTCATTCACTTGTATGGACCACTTCAATGAATATGTTCCTTTAATTTAATTTCAAGTTGTATTTATTGAAATATAGAGTTCTGGTCATGAGAGCAACACTCGTATCTTTTGGGTTATCTTTGCACACAAGATAACAATATCTTATTATCTTTTATTATATACTGTATATACTACCTTATTTATATCACCTTGCAAGATGGATACTCTGTGAAAAGATACGCTGACTAAAGTGTAACTTAAGGTAAAAGTTAAAAACTAGCTTTTAACAATTTAACTGAAAAAGTACAGTGTTTTAAACAAGCTAGATAGTAGCTACCGCTACTTACATTTACCTAAAGTGTCTGTGCTATGCATGCAAAAAGAGATTTGACTACATAGACCATTGATTGGGCCGCTGGGAGTGAGGCAGGCAGACAAAATGTTCAACTGACCTCAAGGTTAGGGGAATGAATATGGGAAATATACTGCAATATTTACTGTTCCAGTTAATGACAGGGAAGTGCACTTTTTAGGGAAGTGCAAGTCTTTAACAGGGAAGTCAGACCTTTCCCATTGTTCCACCATAATTCAAACCCTGATGAAGTGTAAAAGTGACAAACAACAGTCATTAAATGCATTATACTGATAACTGTTTTTGTCCTCTAACTTCCCACAGAGGACGACACTGGGGCAGTCATTGTGCAGACAGCTCCTGGTAAAGTAGTGACACATCGTGGTGGCTCCATCACTTTACCCTGCAGATTCCATCATGAGCCGGAAAACACAGACCCTGCTCGCATCCGGATCAAATGGACCAAAGTGACAGATGCACTGCAGTTTGAGGACGTCTTTGTGGCACTCGGAAGGTAAATTCTGGATTTGCATTTTTCAGCCAGTCAACCTGTTGTTTCAATCAAATTTCAACAATGAAACTAACAATACTGCATGGTGATTTGACTGACTGACTTCCTGTTCCTACTATTATGTGTAACATTAACACTGATCATGTTTCCATGGAGAGAGTACGTTTATGAGCCCGCCCACAGAAAAAAACAAAACAAAAACAGAACAGAAGTTACCTTTAAAGAATTTCTTGCTCAGTGAGCTCTTGACAACTTTTAAGAAATATACATTTAAATCTCTTCAGGCAGCAGCGTGTATTTGGAGGGTACCGAGGCCGTGTGTTTTTGGAGCAGGCGGGCCCAGGTGACGCCTCAGTGATCATCCAAAATGTCACACTGGAGGACTACGGACGCTATGAGTGTGAAGTCACTAATGACATGGAAGATGATACCGGATTTGTCAACCTTGACCTAGAAGGTCAGGAATTATCTGGATGGGATTTTGTCAAAGATATGACCTATCTAATATTCAATAGTACTTGCTGTTGTCTAAACTATTTGTTAAAAACTGTTTCAGTACAAAATAGGACTGAAATGAAATCCATAATTTCTCAGCCTCATACTCAAGAGTAAGCTTGTTTTTGTCAACTATAGGTGTGGTGTTTCCCTACTACCCCCGTGAGGGGCGCTACAAGCTCAACTACCACCAGGCTGAGGATGCCTGCAAACAGCAGGACGCCATCCTGGCCTCTCACTCTCAACTGCACAAGGTATATTCACACCTCACATGGACAGTCTGTCATGATGTAGGCAGGGAGACATCTCAGGTCACTACTCGTACATGAATTTATAGGTTTGTATTTGGATGAAATGAAGCTCTTGCAGGCTACAAGACTGAGTCATACAAGCGCAAACACCATCAGCTATTGATGTAATGAAGCTCTTGCAGGCTACAACCCTGAGTCATACAAGAGCTTTAGAGCTGCAGCAAGACTGAAATTAAGAACATGCATATGCCCAGAGCTGAAATTTTCCTGCAGGTCTGTCGTCAGATTTAAAAAATCCCTACACATTAAAGATCACAGTAATGGAGTTTTTGTCAGAGGAGATAAACCACATTATTTCTCCTCTTATTAATGTGTTTAATCTTCAGTATAACTCATCAACCTACATTATCTCCTTCCACAGGCCTGGCTGGAAGGACTGGACTGGTGTAATGCTGGGTGGCTGGAAGATGGCTCAGTCCAGTACCCTATATCTCATCCCAGAGACCAGTGTGGCCGCAAGGACACCCCCGCTGGTGTTCGTAACTATGGCTACAGGCATAAAGAGGACGAGCGCTATGACGCTTTTTGTTTCACGTCCAAGCTCAATGGTGAGAATCATAGAGCTATGTAGGTTGATGTCTGCTGTTTTGTGCATCTGCATGTGTGTATCTGAAGATCAAAACTCTTTGTACACAACCATACACCTAAATGCAGACATCCAGCCCAGTATGAAGCATCTGTTCTGTGGCTCATGACTTAAAGAGAACAAGACACTAGCGGAGCTGGACTGTTGTGATACTGTATAGAAAGAGGATGTATCATGAGTGTTGGGCCATGGGGAAATGAGGCCCATGTCTCTAATCTCTGCCTGTGATCTCACAGGCCTAAGGCCATTGGATTTAGATCAAGCTGTGTTGATTCAGCCCTGCTCGGGCCACAGTGTCCGCTGGGTGCCGAACAATGCCTTTCATCTGAAAGTTCTTTGATTTACATCACATTCCCTCAGAGTCTCTGAGTGTCTCCGTCACACACGTCACCTCCAGGTTCATGAGCTCAAACAAACTTTGGAAAGTGGGAAGCTGGGTTATTTTTTGTGGCATGAAACTTACGTCTAGTCTAATCAAAGGAACTGTTTGTTAATATGGGTTTATTTGATTTCATGTTTAGAGTTAGATGAGAAACTGGACACCAGTCCCATCTCTGTACAATGAGTATTATTTAGTCTTCTTTGTCAGTGTTAGCAGGCGCTAAGCAGCTAGAGATTTTTAAAAATCTACCTCTGATCTAACTGATAATAACTGATAAATACTCTCATCTCATTTGTTTAAAACAGTACAGTTTGTTGTTTTACAGCCAGGGAACCAAACTATTTCTTCTTCTCTCGTTCAAGAAATAGTACAGACTTGTCGATTTATACATTGTTGTACTAGTTACACATGTTAAATTATGAGCTTTAGAGACGCAAGTGGGTAGATTTTCGCGGAAAACCAGTCTCGCTCTTTGCCCCCTCTTCCTCTCCTCTGTCCTATTCTTCATCTTTGTCTGAAGCATGTTTAACCCTCTGCCGGCTGAAACTTCACACCAAGCCAACAGACATGAGAGTGGAGCAAACTCTATGATCCATCTTTTGGCAAGAAAGGAAATGAGCGTATTTCCTAAAATGTAAAATTATTTTTTAAAGACATTTACTGCAGTTGTGAAATGTAGCGTGTCACTGGTTGACAGGGAATTTTAAAAATGCAGTTTGAAAAACATGGCTTGAAGCGTGCATGCATCGCTTTGAAATTTGAAAGAGACTTAAACACTACTCATGCATTCTAAAAAGTAATGAGAGAAAAGATAATGCTTTTTATTTGAATGACAAACCCGTTTTGGGACAGTCCAAACTGTGAAAAGAGAAGCATGAAATAGGTAGTATGACAGAAACCTTAAACGACTGTTCATGGCTTCCCTTGTGTGTTAATTATTGTGGACAGGCTGTTGTGGGCAGGAGGTTTCCGCAGTGGTCGTGACCGATACTGTTTCTCAGTCCAGCTGGAAGGTATTTACTGAATGTCCCCTGGGGAAATATGAGACAATATTCTGCCTCTCTAATAGCCACCAGTCACATAAACAAGCACAAAATCAATAGCTGAGCCAAGTGCAAAGCTGAGGTTGTGGACATGATTTTCATGATCGCAGTTGTTCGGAGAATTCTTGGTTAGGTCCTTCCTCCTGTGGTTCCTTCATAGGAGAAACTACCTTGTGATCCAAAACAATTCAGCCAATCAAGGCATGCATTTATTTGATATTGCCAGGCGAAAACTCTCCCCAAGGTGAGATGAAAGTAAAAATGGGAGCGTTTTAAGGGTGATGTTGAGCTAGAGTGCTGCCCGCTGACAGAGTATTGCCTTTCATTTTGAGCAGCAGCCCAGACAGTTGTTTGAATGAGTTGATATTCTGAACACAATCAGGCGGAGAGGTCAGGAAAACTGAGAATATCTACCCTCAGGGCTCAGCTTGTCTCTGGGGCTTCTCTCTCTCTCACTCATGTCTCCCTCTTTCTCTCCTTTTGCACTCCCGAACAATGCACTTGCTCTGTTTCTCTTCACCTTTTCACATGTTCTTACAACAAACATCTTCTCCTCTCTCTCAATATCCCTTCAGGCAAAGTGTACTTCCTCAAACGCTTTAAGAAGGTGAACTATGGGGAGGCGATGAAGGCCTGCATTCGAGATGGTTCTGCGGTGGCCAAAGTGGGTCAACTGTACGCAGCATGGAAGTTCCAGCTTCTGGACCGCTGTGAGGCCGGTTGGCTGGAGGACGGCAGCATCCGTTACCCCATAGTCAACCCCCGTTCTCGCTGTGGCGGATCCCAGCCAGGTGTACGAAACCTGGGCTTCCCTGATAAAAAATTCCGCCTCTATGGGGTCTACTGTTTCCGCAAGGCTGTGGATGAAAGAGCAGGTGGTACTGAAACGACAAAAAGTCCTAAAGATAGTTTGACAAGGAGGAAGATCAGCAACAGCATCCCCATGAATGTCACAAGGGTGATATAAAGTAGAAAGACGGAGAGCAGGAGGGGGATGCAATTTTAGATTTGACTGCAACAACTGTCGCCTAGCAGCCAGACTCCATTCATCGCTTTTAAAGTAAAACACTCGCAGACAAGATGTACTCATTTAGAGATTTACCAGAGAAAAGTGAGGCTGTTTAAAATTAAGGGTGACATCTTTATTAGGGTGATTTTCCTTTCCTCTACAGTCAGTCAATCATTTTAAGTTGAGAGTATGTTAGCCAGCATCTGTTGCTGGAAAGTGTAAGATTAAACAGCAGCTTGATCATCACTCAGGCACACATCAGATCAGAGAGACTGCCATGAATATCCTTGTTTGTGTGTGTGTGTGTGGAGCATATTTTTGGCCTCCACTGTGGCTCCTGAGCACTAAGCCCCAGTCTGAGCCAGAATGCCAGCACCATGGTAAAAACATTCATTACTGAGTGAGACGGGATGATCTGCCTCACTGTATGGAAAAAATCCAAGATGCCCTGTAAGTTTTGATTGTACAAAGTGTAATTGTCTGTAACCGGTTGCCATGCTTGGTTAGCAACCCTTTGGCACAATGTGAGTCATTTTTCTCATTAACTAAGACCTGGCAATCTCATCGTCAGAGCTGAACAGGCCAAGTAGTAAACATTTTACTCACTCTACAAATATTTGCACTTTGGAGCTTTATTTTATGATAGCATCTTACAGTAGCTTGGACTTTAGTGAGCATGAATTGTTTGGCTTAGACTAGTCACTGAGGCAGAATTAGCAGAACTGCACCGCTACAATAATTGCTATTTACCTCATGTAGTGCACTTCTAAGCAATCTGAACCATCAATTGCATAAATGTTATGTTATAAATGTCACATGCACTTATCTTTATTACAGGGTATGTTTGCCCCTACAGAATGAATGAATGTGCTGGGAAAAATAAAAGTCTTGAAATTGTTGGTATGAACAACCTATTTTGGCTGCATTTTTTTTAATATATATATATATGTGTGTGTGTGTGTGTGTGTGTGTGTGTACATATATACATATTCATAAGTGTTAAAAGAAAAGCCTGATTAAATGAAAGGAGAAATGTAACAAATGCTGCTACTGCGGTGCCTCCGACTACTAAATGGTCGGATCAGTTTCAAGGAGCTTCAGCCACTGATGTGCTGAAAAGACATGAGGTTACAATATGCCCTCTGAGCAGTGCTACTTCCTCAGGAGGTCACAGTGAACTGTGTAAAAACAGCACAAGAAAAGACGTGATGGAAACAAGACACAACATTTCATTCAGACAGGCAGCAAACAGCTGTTAATGCATAACAAAACTTATAAGTTGCTCCTGTAAGGCGGTGGTGGAAAGCAACTCTCTCGTTTTGCTCATTCCTTTCACTTCTTCTATTCTACAGAAGTTAGCATGCCAACAAGCCAGCCCCAGTCCAAACAGGTTTGGTTTGTCATTTATTAGCACCAAACATACAGCTGAGCCCAGTAGTGATGTCATTAGTCATTAGTTTTCAAGTTAGTCATGAACCAAAGTGTTTTATATAGTAAATTGTGACCTAATGATAAAATTTCATGAAATTTTAAGGCATCCAAAAAATCACTACAAATTACAATAAGGGGAATATGGGGGTGAACTAAAGACGGCAATCCATGAAACCATTGTTGAGACATTTCACTCAAAATTACACAATGTCAGTGTCATGGTGGTACTATAGCAAAGGTCAGGCATACCAAAAGCAGTAGCCATGAAAATATGTACCAAATATCATGTTAATCCAATTCACATTCACTGAGACATTTCGCTACAAAACAAAAATGTGAACATCATAATAGTACTACAAGTAATGGGATCACCAACATCACTAGGCTTTATCCTCAGTGGACCATGAATATGTGCCCCTCCCCCCCAAAAAAAATCTCTCTCAAAAAGTCCAGCTGAGGCTCATCCTCTCCTCTCTTTATATGTGCAGACTGTAGGGTATAGACATAGACATGCGACAATTAATGGCCCTCACATTTTACCATGACACTTGACACCTTTGTAATAATACTCATTACTAGCAGATATAAATCAATCATGTGCGTAGGAGTCACAGTTGATAAGTGTTGAATATATTTCATTCTGTGTTGTACGTGCTTCACCCTGTGTCCCAATGTTTGCCGGTGAAAGACACTGGTGAGCAGTGAACCTGAGTGGGAGTGAGTTGGTGTTGTGCCAACACAGCAGGACAAGCCGTGTTATCGCCATAGCAACTAAGAGCATGGAATTAAAGTGAAGTTCATGGCAAGTCCAACATCATGAAATAATTGCAGTGAGTGACGAACTTGCTGAGCTGTACACAAATAAATTCCGACCAGTTTGCCGCATTTTGACAGGTTTGTGCTGTTCTTGTTGGATTTTCAAGGAGGAGAAGAAGCTGACCTGGATGATCAAAGTTGGTGATTTTAATGATTCGCTGAGTACTCTCAACAACCCCATTAGTCTCTGCTACTCTGTGAATTTAGAGTCACAGCCACTAAATTAATAAGCAAAGTCCTGCTTGATGCACTATGACATTTATAATTCATGGAGAATTATGTATCCCGGATTTCAGTGGTGAAGTGATTTAGATGTTTTTATGTGCTCTCGATTGTGATGGTAATCCATTTGAAATTCACTTTGCATAGCATTTAGCAGCAACTTCATCTTATGTAGGAGCAAGGTCATCATAAAAAGCATCCAGTGCTTTCATTTTGACTGTCAGCTCTTTGGCAAGCAGCGAGACCTGTATGCAGCATGCTATTATTAACAAGAATAATAGCTGTAATAGTAGCTATATGTTTGAACAACTGAACGCTTAAGAAACCAAATGATGATGAGCTCAGTCGAGAGGTACTGGCCTTGATTAAAGTGTCTTCACACTTTATTGAAGGACAACATTTAGTAACAAGACAGAGAGAAAAGACAGACAGGTAAAGGGATGGTGCAATTACAGACACACTGCAGAAGAGTGACTGAAACCTTTAAACTAGTTTGCTTGGGAGATGACAGAGTTGTATTCATGTCATCAGTCCTCCTCATCGCCTTTTTTCTGAGAATGAAATGGAATTAGGTGACCTTATGACAACAGAGCAATGTCACACAATTAATTCAAAGGGATGGAAAGATGCTGCCTCTCACTTGGCTTTCATTTGTCAGCCTGTGACAGAGGACAGGGCCTCTGGAAATGCCTGACATAGAGGCAAAAAGGAGGTAACAAGTCATGAAAAAAAGTTATAAAAAACAGAGTGAAACGGAATTAATACAAATCAAATCAAAGACACTACAAACAGACTGGCTAACATCTCCCTTTTTTCACCTGTCAAGAGCCAGACAGGTTATACTTTCACTGTCTTTATAGACACTTGTCACAGGCGGCATCTTCACTTGTTCTATCCCCAAAATCACAGGTTACAACTTACAGAATGGCTCCATTCCCTTTGAGTATCCCTACAAGCTAGGCCAGTGAGCAAACATGTAGAATAACAACGCTATGGGCACAGTCATCTATTGGTAGATGGATCCCATATCATTTCCTGAACTGCTGAGCAGTCTAAAAAGTCAAAAAGTGAAAAGATCTGTGTGAGCCTTTAAGGAAATTATCTTCATATTTGAAGTAGTTCAAGGTCATTCTTCAGATTGATGAAGCTCGGCCTGCTGCAGACAATGCACTTCAACTAGAATGGATCAATTACATGGACTCATGCAAAATTCGGTTCATATCTCTATTTATGATCATAATTTAGTCTGTTTATAAAATTTGGTTATGATTGATTAAAGTAGCTGTGGCTGATTACAAAAGATATAAATGCCCAATCATTCCACCTGCCAAACTTCTAAAATTCACAACATATCACTACTATGTCCTAAAATATTAAATTAATCTATTATCATCTACATATCCACAAGGTTTCATTCAAATGCCGTCATCATGCTGCTGACAGCAATGTTTTGCTTTTTCTCCTGTTTGCTCTCATTGTAGCCTGTGGAAGATTCAATTCCATGCCAGCTGGCATTGAATGTTGATGTCTGTGACATCATAAGAAGCTCATGAGCTCATGAGCTCATGTTTCACAGTCAGTTGCACACGAGCCCATGGGCAGGTAAGACACACTGAAACTCTTATTTCTTTCTGGTCAAACTTTGACTGGCTGTGTTGTGTTGTGGAAGCAGAGGATTTATTTCCCCTGTGTTTCTCTGTAAGATGAGATTTTTTTTTCATTAGTTACAATCCAAGTAGTATTACTTCAAGATGTACACGAGGTGATGAAAATGCACTTGTTGTACACTGTCTCTTGTACAACACAGTATTTGATTTACTTTTATTCTTTGGTTTATTTTCTCTAAAGTACATTTTAAATTAGTTTAAAGGGTTCAAGTTTTTTTTTTTTTTTTTTACTAATATGATGCTTGATGATTGCTTCAGTAAGTATATTAATGTTCCTGTTTGGTTTTTTAAATTCCTGTGTGCAAATTGTTGATCAATGAACATGTGAGCCTTCTTTGTTGTTAATCAACCAAAGTTGGCAGCAGTGGGACTTGAGTAACATTTTATCAATTGCACTAGTTGCCACTTTGAGTTTCGATGTGTGAGACGCCAGGTACAGTTATATTCCTGCTCCTGCTCCACAAAGTAACAAAGATTTTGCTTGCGAGAAAGGAAAGACATCAGTGAAATTCTTAATTTCAGGCAACTTTGTTCATCAGCTGGAGATGGAAAAAGAAGCAGCTGCTGACGTTACAGCAATGAACAGACCAACAGAAGATGCATGAGGAAAAAAGGCAAAGACTGGAGGGACACAGGATGGAAAAAGATAAGTGCAAAGAAAAAACATTTACACTGAGGTAACACCCAAACTCTGGGGCGGCTGTCGAGTAGAGGTAGAATGAATCATCCACTAATCAGAAGGTTGGTGGTTTGTTCCCTGGCACCGCCAGTCCACATGCAAAAGTGTTCACGGGCAAGATAGGCTTATCAATTGCCACCAATTAATTACTGGAAAGTGAATGTGTGGTAACAACAACCAGGTATGGTTATATTGCTGAATGTTGATTCTATTCATGTGGACATGAAGACAAATGGTCAGACAACCGAGAACACAATGAGCAGGGAGGAGTCATGATGATGTAATTGGAAAACAATATTGTAATTTGTCACGTATGTGTTACTTGACTGAAAATTACACGTGGACACATGAGAATCCATTATACTCACTGTAATTACACCATCTGACAGCTCACTCTTAATTTTTCTGTCTAAAATGTTTTCCATTTGCAAAGCTATTATCCCAGAGTGCCACCTCAGATAGGGTAGTTCACCCTTTCTATGCTTTGATAGCACAGAGAACACACTGAAAATATTTAGCCAAAGTGTGATTTTGTGAGATTTTCATTTGCTGCTCTCTTTTTACAATGTACATTAAGCCCCAGGCTCACTGTAAATAAATCCTGCAGCGCCACAAGTACGAACACTTTCATACAACGCTCAAACTTGTCACCTCGTTATGTGGAAACTCCTTCTATTGCTCTCAACAAATGTCTGAGCAGTGAGCACATGGTTAATTTGCTGGAAATGTACATTTCATCCCACAGGAATTAAGTTTTATTTGCATCAGATATCAACACTGTTGTGATTGAACACACAAACTGACACCACACCCACACGAGATTAGCCCTTGGGAAATGTAGCTTCTTGAATTGCCCCATCTCCTTAAAGATCTCACTTGATGCCGTATGCTTTCTGTACGTATTTTGGCTGCAGCATGCTGCTACTGATACATGTAATGCATTGGAAACGATTGGTGTGTAGAGGGGTAATTGGCCAAATTGTGAGAGGTTTCCCCCAGAGTAGGGGCAGATTAAACAGGCGGCAGTGCTGAGTTAATTGAAAGTGTTAACCAGTGTACTGTGGCTAATGAATGGGAGAGTTGGCCAAGTCATCTGTAGATACCACCAAAGAAAAGAAGAGTGTGTTAGTCTTGCCACAGTCCCACCTCCATCTTTCCTTGAGCTCCTCTCTTTGGTAGCGAGCTGTCACACTCACCACATCAAGAGTGAGTCACCATGGTTTACTTGCCGTGCACTTTCAGCCTTCCTGGACTGGGTCGAAAGAGAATAGTGGGAGGTTAATGAAACAGTTCAAACCATTTGTGTTGGAATGGGGCTGTGGATGTGTGAGCGGATGGATGGATGGATGTGTTTGTGTGTCTGTTCAGAAGAGATGAAGGAAATGAGACAGCCTCAGCAGAAACACAAAGTCACAGGGAAGGACAGAGTGAAAGCCAGGCCCGGGAAAGCAACAGAGAGAATAAAAAGTGTGGAAGAGAGATAGGTGGCAGAAAGGAGTTGGAGGGAACAAAGTGAAGGCAAATAGATAAGAGGAAAAAGAGGGGGAAGAGAGAAAACTGGCTGGAATGCAGAGTGCAGGGGAATGCAGGATATCAGCATGCAGAAATTGGCTGGCCAGTGAGCTATTGTGGTCCTGCAGGGGGAGAGAAGGAACTGTGTGGCCCCCAAGTACACAAACTGCTGCACCTTATCTCACCTTGGTCACAAAACCTACTCTCACAACACCTACAATTCACTTCATGACCTGTGTGCACTTTTATCTTTGAGGGAACTTGGAGAATCTTCCCTAAGGAAGCTGACGTAAATAAAAAAAAAAAAAAAAAAGAGTGAAGAAATGTGTGTGTTGGTGCGTGGACACACTCACGCTACCTGTTTAGCAGTTAGATCAAACATCTGTTTGACTTAATATATCATAAAGTTGTCCGTACGCTCTACTGTTATTTTCTCCACACATAACCTCTCCTTACCGAGCACAGCACAGAGCCTTCAAGTAGTAAGTGGCAGGAGAGATCTGAAAATGTTGAGAGCAAAATAAAGCTTTCCTCACCTTTCTGCTGTCAAGATGTGAAAATTGAACTGCGGCGAGAAGTACTAAGATCGAGAGGTTGAGTTAAATGAATATTTTCCATCTTTCCCTGGACTTGGAGTTAACTAAATTCCCCCTGGAGCAACCCATCTTACAGTCCAGGTGCTGACGGCATGGTGTTGACAGGCCTCAGAGCACATCTATGACCACTAGACAGAGAGGTGCCGTCACGCCCTCAGTGCAGAAGGAGACTAGGATTTCCTCCTGGTGAAGCGAGTTCTTGCCGAATTGCAAAATTCCATGTTCAGAGTCTCACCAACGTCTCTGAGAAATTCAACAGAGTGTAAGAAAGCCCCACAACTTCAAACGCTGGCTGAGGAAGTGCTGATAATTCCAGTCTGCACTGTTGCAGTATGGATTCAGCCCTCACAACAAAATTACATCCAGGAGAGGTCGTTTGTCTCAGGCAAAGTTGTCTGTCTGTGCTTTAAATCCATAGAGGAAGGTCAGCTGGGTTCAGTCAGATTTGTTGCCAATGATTTGTTCACATTTGAAATTGTAATTGTCTACTTCTGTGAAACCACATTGTTCATAGTATGTGCCCTCCACTAACACTGCAGAGAAAAGATTCATTCACTTGCTCCCTGTGGTGTTGTCATGAAAAGTGACTGCATTCATTCACCTTTGCTCTTCATGCCCGCAGAAATGCACAATCCAAGTTGTTTTTGAACAGTAAATGCTTTTAAACAGGATATAGTTTATTACCATTTAAAACAAATAATACAATGGAGAGTAGGCTTATTATTATAACAGTTTCCATTTTCATATCTACTCCGTAAATAGTCATTTTTTACTGTAAGTGGCTTTGTCCCTTAGAGGTTTGTAGAGTTCAAAGAAAGAACATGGGATTTACATCAATCAGAAAATAAACTAGTTCACCACATCGACTTCTAAGCTGATGACACGTCTGTTACCCCTTTTCCACCGAGCTGGTTCCAGTAATAGTTCGGAGCCAGATCCTGACTTAGCACCAGTTCTTTGCTTTTCAACCGCCTAAGCACTGGCCCTCGAGCTCTCAGAACTGGTACCACACAAGCACCTTGAACTATGACTTTATGTTTGTGCTGGACACATCTGCATTTTCAGAGTCATTTCGATCCGTGTGAGTTTGCTCACTGAGGCCTGGGAAATTTGGCTCTACAATGTAGCCTTCAAGGAAAAAGCATAAAATGTCAATCCTGACATAAAGTACTTGAGTAAATGTACTTAATTACTTCCCACCACAGTTAAGGAATGCACTGAGTGCAACTTAATAAAGCCAGAGTGTCCGAGTGTCAGTCAGGGTCATATAACAAAACACTGCACAGTGTACACACAGCTGGCAGAGCAGAATGCGAAGGCGACGGTGTAGCAAGACCTGGCTCACACTCATGTTTTTGCTGGCTTTGCTCCTCAGTTCTGAATCATACACACACACACACACACACACACACCACACACACACACACAGACATGAGTGCAGAAGAAGCTGTTAGTGAGCCGATGCGCCGCCATCTGCAGCCATAATTAGGATGGGTGTGAATGCAGATTCATGGGTGAAGCTATTCAACAACCTGGCTGCAATAAAGATGAGGAAGATAAATGGGGTTACGATGCATATTAATCCTTTTTTGATTTGGATAAGCAGCTTGGTGTGTGTGCACGTGTGTGGAGAAAGAGGAATAAGGAGAGTGCTTTCGCCTCCAGCCTCTTATGTTTATGTGTGAGATAAAGACAGACAGTAATTCTGGAAGGAAAGGAGGCAGAGCTGCTTGGAGGCTGCGTAGGAGACTGTCAGGCCTAAGATGATGATAAACCCCTTGTTGCTTTTCATAATCTTCTTGAACTTTGGCAGCGTCATTAGGAGATAATGCAGGATAATGCCAGAGATCCCCATCGATTGGCCATGCCTGCCAGATGAGCCTGATATCGACCCAAGAACAAGGTTATGATGAGCAGTCTTTTCACGCCTTCCATTTATCTGCTCATCTCAAAGCCATCATTGTTGTTGTTGTACAAGAATCAGGACAAATCAGGACCATCGATAGCATGTTCACAAGTCTTCTCATTATTATTAGAAAGTTAGTTGATACTGCAGCGTGTTTTTAATGGACTCTGGTTCTAAGAGACAAACGTTTCCAGGGCTCAGGACATTGTGTTAGTGATGGTTTGGAGTGCCACTCCGTGAGACTGGAACAAATCTCTGGCTGCTGCACAGCAACAGAGGAGAGCTAAAGGTCATTTTCAGCGGTGAATTTAAGAGAAACTCCCCGGCAAGCAGACTTAATGAACGCTGTCCTTGGAATTCAGTGAGCTGAGCGGAAAACATCACTCAGCCAGCAAGAACAGAGGAGGAGGATGTAAAAGAGATGCTATATTCAGTGTGATTGATTGTCGACGGAAAAAAACACAACCCGGCAGTGTGGCTTCTTCCGGTGTTTCTGAATAATAATGAAATGAGTGAGTCACATATCAAAAGGAGATGAAAGGAACGAAGAGAGAGAGAGAGAGGGGGGAGGTTGTTGTTTTACAGGAGACAATGCTGCGAGGCAGTGAAACCATCCACTGATAAGAGAGGACTCTCGGATTCACCTGATCAGAGGAAGCTCAGGTGAACTGAAGGTCTCAGAGGTTACACCAGACAACAGTAGGCGTATTCACTTACTGTTTGCTGCCAAAACCAAAATCTCTCTCTCTTTCTCCTTCCTCTCGCCCTCTTTCCTCCTTTCTCCTCCTCACTCGTCTCTCTCCTCCTTCCTCCCACTCTTTTCCACATGTGCCACTGAGAGATTTGCCCTCGGCGACCTACCCCCATCGCTTCACCTATATGCAGCAGGAGAGGTGGAATAAAAAACAAAAAGGGGGAGCAAAATTGTATTATTTATTGATATCTTGGCAGAATAGAAAAAATATTTCAGTCTAATCCAAAGAGATTTGGAGATACATCTCTTCAGCACATGAGGGTCAGAGAGGCACAGATTGTTCTCAGCGGCTCAGGGCAGAACTGAATCTCTCATGTAGAGAGGAACATGATAATAGCAAAGTGAGGACAAACAAGTCTCTTTTTTTTTTGCAGGAACGAGTAACAAACTCCTGACAAACAGGTCGATACAATCATTCTACACAAATTGATGTTTGCAGCTGCAGAGTACTGCCCTTGGTTACATCTTTTTTAACACATTATCATTTGAAGTGTTAGGCCTTCTATTGGCCCTGGTTTGGAAACTTCTTCTAAGATTCACTGGAGCATATCTATCTATCTATCTATCTATCTATCTATCTATCTATCTATCTATCTATCTATCTATCTATCTATCTATCTATCTATCTATCTATCTATCTATCTATCTATCTATCTATCTATCTATCTATCTAAGAAGTAGTTCGACAGTCTGACTTTCTTGCCAACACTTACATTGTATGTGGTGTGGGACCATAAACTTCCAGAAACTTCTACTTCAGCCAGCAGCTGATCCTGAACTGTGTTAGCATTTACTGTATAATTTGACTGTCACTCATGCATGCACCTTAAAAATTTAACACCTTAAGCCATACTACTACTACTACTACTGATAATAATAATAATAATGATAAGTTCTTAAAAGAGACTGTAAACACATGGCTTTAAATGAACAAAATAACCACTCCAATCAAGCCAGATAACAGATCCAAACAAGGGTTTCCTTTAATGATCATTTGTCTTGTAAAGAATATAATACAATGACAGGACTGGAATTCATAAGAACATACATCAATAAATATGGATAAATAGTCGTGGACCACATTCACACGGCCGTTGATGGGCTCAGCTGCAGTTACATTGTGTCTGTGCTCACAGCCGATGTGAACACACAGTCAGCCACAAACTGAGGCGTTGAGGTGCAGAGAACAGAGCCAGAGAAAGAAAATGATGTGTTTCTGTATGGTAAACTATCACCTCGCTTGCGGCTCTCCTGCAGAGTGTGTGTTGACCAGAGCGTCTGTGTTTCTCTGATGCAGCAGTCTGTGTGTGTGTGTGTGTGTGTATGGATGAACAGAAAGAGAGAGATGGGTTTTGGCTCTATAGAGGCTGTATGAATGTGGTCCAGAGAGGCTAAGCAACAAACACACCCAGAGTTTAAATGGATTTAGAAAAGAATGAAAAGAAAAACCTCAGAGTATTTACATCACAGAGGAGAACAGGAGTGTGTGTCATTGGTTTCTGCTCTGCGTTTGTCATTCATTACTCACTCTCTCACTGTAACATGTCTCCATTCATCCTTCCATCCCAACAGAATACAGCCGTTCTCCTGACAATGATAAATTGTTTCAGCTAAATATCAGACAGGGACGCAATGACTTACAAATACCACTAGGGGTGTACCTATGCATCAGATACTGACCGGTTTGAAAGAAATGCAACATGAGGAAAAGTTTTAAAGTTGTGAATGACTGCATGAGAGGGACACATGAATGTGGAAAGAAAGACAAAGATGCAAATGATGCAGGAACAATGTAAGTTAAATGTAAAGTGAGAGTGCAAAGCTCTCTTGTTGTCAGGGGGGCATGCAGAGGAGGTGCAGTGAACAATGCCAGTCTGTGTTTCCTGTCATTTAGAAAACATCCAGCAGTCAGTCGACGTTATTGTGCCATCAATGCCATCGACAGACTTAATAGGAACCCAAGACAGACAGCCTAATCATGAAATCAATAGTCTGTCTGTGTGCAACTGAGGACATCGGCCTCTACCACTCTTGTCAGGTTGTCACCGCTGATGATGTTCAAGTACCTCAGGTGGCGTACAGTTGGGGGTGGCTGTCACAAGACAGGCTGCGTGTAGGAGACATTCTCAGCTTTCATTCACTCTGTTTGCTAATTGACAATAAATAAACAGGCAGGATGAGATCTTAAACCTAACTCATCTACCATATACTCTTCTAACCTCACTGACATTGTTTATTGACCCATTCATGACTGACTTTTGCTAATTAGATCTTAACAAGCATTAACTAGGCACAGCATGCATGTTAAGCTTAAGATTTCTCATCACGGTGCTCTGCATTTAAAGTTTGGAGGGTTTCGGTCTGCTCTCTGTCAGCCTCTTGAAAATCCAAAACACAGGAGCTGGAGTGTATAGAACGGATTAAAGAGTGTGTTTACTTACTCTAATGTAAGCTGCAACTGTCAACATGTTCAGGAGCATTCCTAATACTACAAGGCTTACTGGCTCAACGTACAACAAGAACAATGCTGTGACTTTACTCGCGTGTTTTTGACACCGCTCATGGCTCACGCAGCTTTTGTGCTCAGGTTTTGTAGTTTTCGCTACAGTCTGTGAGCATGATGTCATGTCTTGAAAGAGCTTTGCAGACTCCTCTTTTAAAAGCTGTGGAGGTCTAATTTGTTTTTGTTCTATTATATTTAACTTCACGCTTGGATTTTAGATGAGAGTTCTGCAATCCAATGTAGAATCCCAACACTTACCTCGACTACTTTTTTTTATTTGTTGTGCCTGGTGGTGTTGTGTCTTTTATGTAAAAAACCCCCAATATATTAGTATTGAAAAATGGTTTTGCACCCTCCTGCTGAGACACAAGCGCGCCCATAGTCGATTTCCTCCGACTTGTTCACATCGCTTGTGTCACACTGATTCAACAAGATTCACACTTCCTCACAACATATAAAATAAATTTAAGCAAGCTGTGCTCCCGCCGGTGCTGTTTAGACAGAGCACAATCAAACAGTCACAGCTACGAGCACACAGAGAAACGGTCGCACTCTGTTTCGATCCTGCACTTATCTCATCGGCTGAAGTCAAAAGTCTTCAGCTGTGAGCGAGAGAGTGATGCCCGGGCCTCAATTAGGAGAGGCGGCTCAGCCTGAGAAGAGGCCTGCTGGCTGTGAAGACGTTCAATGCTTTGCCTGCTGCTCCTGCCTCAGGTGTGATACTCGCTGCTGAGCCAAGACACAGCAGAGATTAACTACGGGAAATTAAGACTCACAATAATAAGGCTTCATTGCTGTCTGCCTGCCTTCAGGGCATCGACTAGAAAGGCCAACGTGGGGGAAAGGAGACAGGGTGAGATGAAAAGGTGGGAGCAAACAGCAAAGAGAGATAGGCGCTTTTGAGTCAGAGTCAATGTGTTTTTGAAATCTGAAGATTTTCCAGTCAATACTGAGGTGTTATTGTGAGACAGATGCTGTGAGAAAATTTAAGGCCTTCAAAAAGCACAGAGCAAAAAGTGACCAGTCCCAGAGGATGTGCCAAAAGTGAGCTCTTCCCTCACTGAACCAAAACACCACACAAACACAAACATACACAAACCCAGATGGGAATATCTATAAACCAAACAACAGATTTTTTTATTCAACTTTTCAAACTTCGCGAAAAAAAACCAGGACATTAGCAGCTGAAACCAACTCATTAAGGACGCATGATTTACATAACTGTGTGGTGTGTTTGAGTGTGGAAGAGCTAATAATCTCTGCAGAAGCAAGAAAAAAGTATCAACACAAGACGGAGGAGTAGATTAAATGTCAGTTCGACACGTTCTCTTATTTCATTTAATTTTGTCCACGTTTGTCTCCTCACACTGGTTCCTGGCCTGAACTCAGTTCCTTATCACTTTATCACATCATTTTTTATAAAGTTTTCATCTCCTGTGACACGGCTGAACTTTTACACGACCATAATTACACTGTCTCTGGGCATCAACTCAGATTTGAATTACTATAAGAGGGTCTGCGGTCTCTGTCTGCCCTTTCATTCATCCGCTTGTGGTCAATCCATTTTCCTGGGGTAAAAAAAGAGAGGCCTCCAGCACTCTGATGTCTGTGAAACGACAGGAGTTTGATGGCTGTGACACTTCTCTGAGCCTCCTGTCCGTCACCCTAAACCTTCCTCTGGCTGTCGATCAACCTAACCCTTCCCTTGTCATCACAGCTCTGTGGTCCTTAAGATAATGCAACTTGTTAATTAGGCATGCGGTAGATTAATTAAACTGATACCGAGGTGCAGGTTCACTATTCTTCTTGGTGCAGAGGAGTGTTGTCATTGCCAAGGTGAGAAGAGACAAACAAAGACAGAGAATTAATGTGCACAGAATTGATTTTTTTTCTACCTCATGTGGTTTTATATAACCTGCTCCTGCTTTAGTGTTCCTTTTATAAGATGTCTGAAAGGCTGCTGAAAAGACTGTGTATTCTTTCACCCAAAAGAGCCTGTTAAACTAAATTTAGGTGTGCTTATCCCCCACTATTTTTCTTTTGTTAAAAGACAGTGACAGTAAAAAGAAAATCAAGTGAGGAGGAAGATAAATGAAAAGTGCTGAAGGAGGTGGTGGAGGAAAAAGCACAACACGATGGAGAGCATCAGGGATAAAAGTGCAGGAGTCAGTATTTGGGACATAATGCCAGAAGCTCCAACCTCAAGTGCTAGCTTTAAAAAACAGCAATTTAACCTGGCAGTAAAGTGGAGAGAAAAGAGAGCAAAGCGTTTGTTCTATCCATCTCAATCCCCTCTTAAAGCAGGACACACGGCAGGAGCGAGCACAGGTGTGAACAGCGGTGAGCTCTGTGAGACTCTGTCTGCCCCAGAAATGGGGAAGCCTTAATCTCCGCTGACCCTCTCTATCATCATCCTCTGGGACCTCAGCCGCTGTCAACATCCTCAATCATAGACACACACACAAACACACAAGCAGAGCTCACAGAAACACACACTGAGATGAGAAAGATCTCAACATCTCTGTCTCCGGTGACTCATATTCATCCTCATACCCTGTGCGCACATTTGGATTCATGACCAAACAGTCGTCAGCACTGGCTGCTGCTGGCATCCATGTCTGTTCTCCCTCACATGTCCAACCCATCCTGGGTTAGAGGATGGTCATAATAGCAGAGCACTCTGTCCTGTGCCAATATAATGACTCATCTCTGTGAAAAAAATCCCTGATACAGTGAAAAAAGTATTTTTTCCAGCCTGACTACAGGATATATTTTATTCCAGAAAAGGTTTTAGAAGTCTGAACATAACATTTAGAGACTTTTTGCAGTGCATGGACCTGTCATATTTTGTGCTTTGCCGACATGTGAGGAGGCTACTGGATCTGGATGGATAACCTGCTCCGCCTCTCTCTGAATCTCTCGTGTCTGGCTGACGGCATAAATTCTTTTCATCAGACCAAAGAAGTGAAACTCTAACATGAAGGAGAAACAGAACTTCAGCCTGCTGCGTCCCCTTGATTAATTCACAGCACACATTCCCACAGCAGAATGGATGACGAGAAAAGGCAGAGCGAATGTGGGAATAGTGAGCTGCGCCGAGCCGAACTGACATCAGACGTTTAGATAAACCCTTGATAACAGAAGGTGAGGATGGCTGAAACAACAAGAGGCGTTTGAGACCGTTCGAAAAAGGACTGACGCGTGATGGAGCTGAATTGGGATGTGATGTGTTTTTCCATTTTCCTCTGGGGGGTTTTAGCATCTGATCTAAAGTAACTGTCTTACACTGACAAGAAGATACAACGCTAACAATCAAATAATTCAATTACAACTGCCTCTGATTCAAAGAAAATCAATATCAGAATGACTCCATGTCTCTTAAAGTCAAATACAATGTCTTACAAAGAGCAAACCAAAAGCAGCAGAGTCAAGAAATGATTTGTAAAAAATAACGTGTTCAACAGACAAAAGGCTCAAGTCAACAACATGATATCTTCCTTGACTCGTTTGATTTTGATACGGCATTTTTCAACGATGTCCCTATTTACAGTTTGTACTAAACCACTTCTCTCTGAAGAATGTTCGCTGTGGATCTCAAAGGTATTTCTTTTTTATTTATTTTTTTCAAAAACAGGTCAGCGTAGCCCCATGTTTCAGGTCATTGTTGAGCTTGAAGGGAGAGTAACTGGGTCAACTGGGAGGGTGGGTGAGAGACAAACACGTTAAGACAAGAAAGTAAAACAGAGGAGGGAAAGTAAAAAGAGTACAAAGGAATTTCTTATTGTCCCCAGTGAGGCCTGGCAGCACTTTGGCAGGCCTCAGAATTGACTATGATGCAGGCTGACTCGGAGAGCCAGGGGTGGAGCTAAGGGCAACACAGGACAGGGCAGTGCGGGGCGGGTGGGGTGGGCAAGGCTTGGGTAGAGAGTTTTTGGCTGTAAGGTTGTAAAGTAGTGTTTGGGGAGATGTGGTTGACAAGGAGACAGGCAAACTGCACTTAACAGCAGAGGGGAAAGGAAAGGGGATGGTGTTTTTTTTTTTTTTTTTTTTTTGGTTCAGAAGTGGCCGTGGTTGTGGCCCTGACCCTGCTCTCCTCCGTGGTGGCCTCCCTCTCTGTGGCCGTGCCTCTTGTGCTTCCTGCGCTCCCTCCTGCCCTTGTGGTGGTGGCGCCGGTAGCGATGGGCTCGCCGGGCTGGTGGAGGCAAACACAGTGTGAGGCAGAGGCAGCGGAATAAAAGAAAGGGCAGAGGATTTATTAAGGAAGTAAGTCAGAACCGGAATGAGATGAAAAGGTGGGAGTGACGAAACTGATGTAAGAGGCGGATGAATCACTGACAAGCATCAGAGGCATTTAGACTGACAATCGGAGGGAGGTGAAAGCGGGTACGAGGTGAGAGAAAACAGATCAAAAAGCAGGAAGGTCAGATCCACATGTTCTCTGTGGACGGTTTAACTATTTCCACCGCACCGAGGGAATCTGTTTTATCTCACATCCAGTTGACTGGGCGCCTTTAGCAAGAGCACACTGAGCTAGCCACCCACTCACAGCCTCAGTGTGAGCTCGTTTCTGGGATGTACTGCCAAATTAGGTTGCTCTGTCCCTTCCTGTAAATTCGCCAACAAAGACACGTCGCCTGCAATGAATGATAATGACGCCATAACTCTGGGCCATAAAAACAACTCCGTCCAAAGATAAAGAGTCATAAGCAAAGGAATTTTTATCACTTTGAACAGAAGTGACATTATTTCAGTATTTCATCATTACTGTCACATTGTGAGAAGAGCAAAAAATGAAATACAAGGCTCGGTTTGTTGAATATTTATATATATCAACCCTTCACATCTCTGAGGAAAGAAGATATTATGCTAAAAATTTATGACATCTACTCTGTGTCATAGTCAGAGCAAGTCCTTTAACATCATTTTGGGGAAAAAAAAAAAAAAAACATTTATCATGAGTTTATTTTAAAGCTCACAGGAGATAAGGTGTGTGACAGTTGCATAATAAAAGAACATTATTGCTGAATTTAGACGCTACACTGTGCTAAAATAAGAAGCAGCTTTTGCAATGACACTGTAATGTCATCATTTCACTCCACCTCTCTCTTAGCAAATATGTGAGTATTTGCAGCAGTGTTTTATCCCACGTGCCCAAAAGCACTTAAATGATATGGAGAATAAAAGTCATATTTCACTTTGGTTGAACATTTTTAGCTGTTTTAGCAAACAGCTTTTGTCTTCCATGGTTGGTCAACCAGTGCAAAAAAAAAAAAAAAATATTGTTGAAAAAACCGTCTTAAAAAAAAAATCCCACCTCAAGCATGAAACACTTCAAAGGAGACCCTACCACTTCTAAGTAAGCCCAGGGGATTTATTCAGTCTGCAACCACTGTTATCTTTTTGCTTGCAATTATTAATAATGAGAGCAGGAATGGGAAGCCTGAATGCACATGGTGACAGCAGCTCCCGAGGGCAGTTAATGTAGGAGGAGGATCGGTCTTGCAGACCTATGGTGGTGTGCGTGCTAAAAATAAGTAAAATGTAAATGTGAAAATGACCTAACAAATGGAAATACTGCTTTAAGACGTGTTGTCTGCCATGCTTTGCTCTGAAAATCCTGCCGCGCAAAACTCACATTTTATGCAGATGATTTTAGGCCGATCCCACTTGCCGTTGGCACGACACTTCGCAGTGGGCACGTGGCGCTGCAGGAAGCCGTCGACGCACTGGTAGCGCACTACAGAGTGGATGTCGTAGTGGGAACGCTTCCGACCAATCAGAAAGGCATTATCCACAGAGGGAGGGGCTCCACAAAGCACTGTGGGGACACAGAAACACTGAATATTAACTGAGCTGTTCATTTTTTTATTTCATTTTTTTGGTGATTTGTATATTTACTCAATAAATATACATCATAATGACTTTTACCTGGATTCCCCTTATCGGTGTTCATCAAAACATTTCAGTGTCCCTCAGTGTATAACCTTTTTTAAGGACACACACTGCAGGACAATATCCTGGCTAAAGCTTATCTTTGAAAAACAGTCACAACACAAGCATCAATGTGGATTTAATGTCTTTGGAACAGCGTGTCTGTCCAAGTCTGTGAGTGAGTGGGCAGCTGTCAGAGTAACACTGTGTTTTAGGCTTTTACCTCAAAGAGTTGAGGCGTCAGCGAAGTCAGTTTACACATCACAAAATCAGTTTACACAAGCTGAGCTGGAGAGAGGACTGACACAAGATGGACAAGCCTGAGGGCAGCACTCCGACAACTTCACAGATTTTTTAACTCTCCTGTCAGAGGGTGTCAGCGTCCTCTCCATGGAGCAGCAGGTAAATGTGTGGAACTCTGGGAGTCTCAGAATGCCAGTCACACAGCTGAAACCACATTCCTCCTGTTGTTTATAACAATACTCACCGAGATCATGGAAAGGTTTTCTGTTTTAAGTTGCAACCTTGAATTTCCATTTTGCTTGACTTTAAAAAAAGCTGTCTTGAGTCATTACACTGCTGACCCTATAATCACACGGTTAGAGGTGGAAAAGTGCTGCGAAGGAAATTTTCAGCTGAGAAGTGAGCAGGATTGTAACACTGTATGTTTTTTAATCAACTAGTAAAAACACTTTGAAAGTAATTACAAATGAAGAAATAAGTTAATTTTGATTAAGAACTGCATGTTTCATGTGTTTGACTCTATACTTTTAATGAAAACCTCGAGTCATCCAGAGGACACACCTCTGTGTGCAGCGTCCTAATAATGCAGTGTGTGAAGCAGAGCACATGTCCTTGTATAGCTAATGACCACTCATCTGGAAGTGTGTGTGTTGCAGCAGTGTTGAATGCCTGAGCATAGAGGTGCAGAGTCACTGCAGCACCTCAGTGTGGTGCATGTTGTTGGAGAAGGGAAGTCACTTAATATTACTGTCAGTGGAGCTGTTGAGGATCACAGACAAATGAGGGACACCTTGCCATTGGTCGGGATGTGTCCTAACTGTCCATGCACAAGTCAAAACACATGGGAAAAGTTTGAGGCTGTCCCAATCAAAGATACTGTGCAGACACCAGAACCTATCGTGAGGCTTTGTAAGTGATTTACACACAACGCTGAATGCGCTTAGCAATCAGAAGATGTTTACAGTCCGTCTTAATTCCCTTGTCCTTGTCCTAATACCTCTTAAATTCTTAATGAAGGAAACCAATGTCATTAACTCAGATGAAAGGTTTAATGCCACATTTACTGTTTAATGTGTTGTGGAGGAAAGGGGGCAATAAGCACTTCCCTCCTCACTTGAGACGATGCCTGACTTAACACAATGGAAGGCTAAAAGGTAATTTTCCATTAGCCTTCACCTATCAACACCATTGAATGATTTCTCACAGTGGGGGCGAGCTAAGTCAGAACATATTCAAGTAGGGATTAAAGAAAATGTCACTAATCTCAGAAAAAGGAGCTGTGATTTTATGACACTTTAAGTCAGAAAAGGTCTTTTGTAGAATAAAGCCTGAAGGATGTATTGCGTTGACCGAGAGAGGACCGTGGTTCCTTGAAAAACCCATGAAAGTGTGCTGTCCAAAATTTTCTAAAGCCACTTCTCAATCTTTTAAGCTCGGTCTTCCAAAGTTGAAATACATTATAATTTAATAATAATATATTGTCACACAGCACCTCCTCCTACATGGTGACATGAGCTTATACAAATATATGTATAAAATGTTTTTCACTCTCACCTCCTGTAGATGACGGCTATATTAATGAACCAAAGTGTAACATGTTGTCTACAAAGCAGGTCTAGGGTTTTGTATCAGTACTGTTAAAGTATCAAAATGGTCATCAGAAATCTCACAGAAAAACACACAGCCTTTATTCAGAATCTTAAAAGGGGCTGCAGGACTTCTTATGGACCAACAGATCATATATAACAAATAAAAGGAAAGGTGTTAAATTCCTTTGAAAGCCAACCCAACCAGTTCAGATATTGCCATAGTAGGAGAGGTAACTCAGTGTTTTGCAAAGTTTAGACACACCTCCAATAGTCATTCACACACAAATACTAAATTCGCTAGCTTAAGGAGACACACTGAAAGTGTCTGGACCAGAACTTTAATGAACAAGACAAGAGAGACGTTGAAAACAAAAGGAGGGAATAGAAAAGTCAGGGGGAGCTGAAGAATTAAGACAGAAATCCACATGTACAGAGAAGAAGAGAGGAAGGCCATGTCCTTGTCCCTAAGAAAAAAGAAGAGATTCTGAACTTATACCAAAAAAGAGTTAAGAATGCACTTTGTATGAAGCTTTCATATGTGCTATAAGTAAACGACCCCTCCATGCAGGTTGTGTACTGTAGCCCTGACGACACTGGGCCTGTGTGTGTGCAGCAGGGGGTCTGTTCTGTGATTTGGAGACAAAGGGAGAGCACAGCAGCTAGATGCTGGTTCCTCTCCAATCACATTAGTACGAATCAGAGATACATCAAAGTGTGTGAGCATCCGCACTGAAAGTCGACTGGGAGCGAGCCTCACAAGGTAACAGTAAATGCAGACAAACGCTGTCTTGTTTATTTAAAAAAACAAACTGCAGTGGTTGTTTGAGTTGTCTGTTTGCTGAGGTGCCGGTGACAGCTGCTCAGACCAGCTGACAGATAGGAAGACAGACAACAGTGATGTTTTAAATTGTTGTATACAATGCAGTAGAAAAATACTATGAGGCTTAAAAGACGGCTATAAACCACTGTGTCCAAACCTTCCCTTCCTTCTTTTTCATTTTACTGGTCATCTTACATTATTAACAACAACTAACAAACAACTAACAACTAACAAGTCAACACAGATAAGTGAATAATATTAATATCAAGAGACCATGAATGTTAGTTGTTATTCCTTTAATGCAATACAATATCTGTGTTGTGGAAGTTAAGCTGAGGACGTTTCTCAAAGACGTCCAGTTTTCAGCTAGTGTGCTGAGAGAGCAGCTCCGTAGAGGTCTGGTGGCCTGTCTCTGACTTCTGTTGCAGCCCCGACACATCTCCCTGTGGACAATGTAAGTCCCTGTAGCAGCAGTGTCTGCAAAGTGATAACAAATGTCTACAAAAAAGGCAACGTCAAGGGGGATTGACTGTGGTTTCTCGGGTGGGACAGCTGAGGACGGCTGACATCGACTCCTCACCCTCCTTCCTCTCTGTGACCGATTCATAGCATCACTAACACACAAATTAATGAAAAAGGATTATCATCATTATCATAATGAAAATGTGTGTACCTCCCCTGTCATTCCCCACACTCAGGTGAACCTATCTTTCCTCTCTGGATTCCTCTGATCAAACATGTCAGTTGCCTGAGAGACTTGAATATGACACTTGAACACACAACTCTACGTGCAGACACACACTACTGCAAACATGTAATTCAGACTGAAATAAAAATAGCTTTTCACCTTGATGTCAAAATACACTTCAGAAACGGCAGGGTGATGTGTGTTCCACAATGATTGCGTTACACACTGATGGACACATCAACTGCTAAAGGCATTGACAACAGCCTATCATTTCCCAGAGCACTTGGAGAGCGTGCAGAGAATGTCATGCAAAATTAGATTTCCTCTCTCTGTACATAATAACCCATCATAATCGTGGAATAATTTCATAATACTTACATGTCCTGTTGTGGGTAAACTCCCTCCCATCCTTGCTGGAAGAGCTCTGAGGCAGAAGACTACGTGACTCTCTTTGCACCAGAATCCAAATGTAAATTTAACCCTCTATCTGTGCTACTGCTTCCTGTTAAATCAAACATGTTTCTTCATCTGTTTCTCATACAGTGTCGGTCCAGCAATTAAATACTACATCTGTGTTGATGTTGAAAAGCATGTGTTAAATAGTACAAAATGTTTTGCTCATCAACATAAAAGTCCCTCCAGGTCACAACGTGTACTATATACATTCATATTAGGGAAGGCTCTGTGCACTGATTGGCCCGTAGATCACATTTTAATGATGTGGAAATATTTCTGGAGAAGAAGATGAAGCTTCAGCAACACAGTGCATCAGTTGGAAGAATCTTTACACAGAAATGTAGCTGGATAGATACATAAATGATTTTTTGGCACTTTTTGAAAGGGAAAAAAAGTAAAATCAGGGATGTGACTGAATCAGCAGGTAGAATGTGCTTTTGATTGATGATTTGAGGCTTGTGTGAGCGGTCAGGACAAATAACATGCATGATGAGTCTGGCTCTTTTTTCCCCAACATCTGACAAATGTCTCATCAGATGCCGATGATAGGAGGAGTACAATATCATTAACATGACGCATCATCCTGACTGGTCCCAGGGCGACTGATTAAGGTGTCCGATAGGCTAACGCGCAGCTGCTATCACTTCATCAGTCCCAGGGGCCGCTGATGAGCAGACAAACAGATCACATGAGCTGTGAGCATTAGAAATCAGGTGCAGAATGCTCAGCATGGAGCTGACAAACTCCACTGATAAGACAAGACATTACATGGGGTTACTTGGAGTGAAAAAGATGCTGACGGGAAAGCGTTGGGGAAGATGAAAAGACGCTGGTAATTGTAACTGACTGATTAAGGTCAGAGGTGGGCAGGATGCTGGGGACTTGTGACAGTGTGCATCAGGGGTGGTGCAACACCTTGCTTGTGAGGGAAATGCCTTTCCTTTCATACAAGAATAGAACAGGATGTTTCAGGAGACATGTGCGTCGCTTGAGGCTTTGGAGGTACGTTCTTTACACGTGTGGCTCCTGGTGACAAACTGTTTTATGAAGCACAAAGAATTTGCTTAGATTAACACAGTGACCAGCAGCGAGGCCTCTGAGGCCTTTACACTCATACATATATCATCCTACGTTCAGGGATGAGGAGGAGAAACTATTCTACTTAGGATGAGGGAATTTAGTTTAAAAACACCCAGCAGAGGAACTCCTGTAGCTTAGAGGTTATAACACCAACAATAAACTGCAACATTCATTATTCAAATGCAGTCGGAGATGTCTGATGGATCTCTCTCTTCATTATTTACTTCTCCCTTCTATCTGTGATACAATTTCAAACCAAGCGAATAGACAGAAGATAGAAATTTGTTGATTAAAATCCTCAATTATTTGGATAATCAATCCTATATCTACCAGGATTCTGCTTTTCTAAAGAAAACAAGTAAAGGTTGTATTCTCTGTGTTGCTTACTAGGATTTTTATTTTCACTATCTAGCAGGTTTTATACACTCATTCTTAGTTTAGTTACAGTAAGTTTAACATTAATTGTACACCTAAGACTTGTATACCTAATTATATACTTAAGACAAAAGATATTCTTGATGGTAAATATATAAATGGGGAAAATAAAGGGAAACTTTCTAGAAACAAATGAGACAGGAAGAAAAAACAGGGAATTCTGTTGGTGGTGTGAAAAAGAAATCCCATGACGAGGTAAATAAAGTGTCTTGGATAATTAAAACTGGATGCAAAGAGATGGCAAATAAAACAAATTTCAGCTCTTCTTCATTTCTGCACCACTGGCAAATGCAAAAACTGGGAAAATATATGAGGAAAATAGCGTAGCCTCCTGTCAAATATGCAAATCTAATGCAAATAGTTGTTAGTTACTGTACACTACCCTATTGTTAGGGACACATTATTTCACCACACATATTATTCATCAGGATGATTATATTTCGTACAGTCTCTTCTAAACGTGTCAGAAGCTGCTCATCTCTACTTCTGTTCTGCATCTCTGAATTATGATATATGGCTTTTACTCTTATGTTTGTGAGTTAGAGTACACGTTGCTTATTTTTCACTTAGGTTAAAAATGTAACTTTTAGCACTTTGACTGAATACAGGTCAGTGATCTACAACTAAAACACAAAGCTTGTCCTCTGTTAAGTTCCTAGGGGAAGTTTGGGGAATGCAGCAACTCATGGCTTCATGTGTCCCAGTATTTCTTGAACCCAGCCAGCTAATCTCCACCTCCCTATTAATGCATCTGTTTTCTTGCCACTGGTCATAAGTCTGACCTGTATGCAAATGTGTGGCAAAAATAGGCTCTAATAGGCTCTCAGAGGAGCATGTAGTGGCCTAACTCCTGAGCCAAGAAGGGGCAGCTGCACCAGGGGAGCACGAAGCAGAGGCAGCAGCGTACACAGAAGCTAACCATTCAGTTTGCTCATCTCATTTTGCTGAGTTAAAATTTCCTGGTCAAAAAGCAAGAAGTACTTCGCGCCTCAAGACGTGCTTCACCTTACAACAGAACAGAAGACTCGGCAGAGGGAAATTGAGCCTGATATGAGAAGTACGTGGAGAACTTTTTAAAAGTCGGGCTGGATGATGATGAGAGATAGAAGAGGGAGTGCCGCTGAGCAGTAATGAGTGTGAATCTCAAGTACGTGGACTGATTGAAGAGGCTCTGTGTTAATCTCTCCCACCGGGCAGAGACGTGTGTAATGTAAAGTATGACACAGACGGTACGTTCACCTGAGGGTACATGTGCTGTCAGTTCCTGTGCTCGAACAGAAGCCAGCTGTAACACTTATGAGCTGCTTTACATATAAAAAAACAGCCTCAAGAACATTTGATCACTTTTTTTTAACTGATGATTCTCCTTTAAAGAACTTATAGGATCTTGGACTAATGAACTGACAGCTAAGAATGTTTTTTTCCCCACATGACCTTTTCCTCAGGCCCTCTCTGTCTCCTTCTGTCTGATTCCTCCCTGTCACATCTGAGGTCTCTCATTCCTTGCAGCTGTTTTCTCTTTTTCACCGTTACTGTTTTACATCCTGCTCCTGTTCGCCTCTTTACTTCTCTGTCAGTCATTTTAATCACCTGTTGAAGTTGTGGCACACTGTGTCCCACCCTCTCTCCTCCTCATCCCCTCTCCCTTCATCCACCTCGCTGTTCTCACCTGTTCCCTTCTTGCAGACATAGGGCAGATTGTAGTTGCAGGGGACGTCGTTCCATTTGCCATTCTCATGAGAAATCATCACCACACAGTCCTCTCCTCCAGCGAAGAAGTTGTCTGGTTGGTTTTCACGCCAGTTCTCATATTGCTGCGCAGACACACATACATGGAAACACATGCTTAGCAAAGTAAATTGTGGAAACCAGTCCTATACGCTCTACTTCCTTCCTTTCTTCCTTTCTTTTTTTTTTTTTTAACTGCAATTAAACATTATGTCCATGTCAGCAGACACTAAACAGTGATCCTGCAAGTCTCATTTTTCACAATAATCAGTTCTGTACAGAAAAATGTTTTTTCTTCTTCTCCAATTTTCTCTTTTGATGTCCTGCTTTGAGTTTGTGATCTTTTTGTGTTGCATGTAATTATAGGAAATGAGAATACAACTCTGTGCAGAACAGCCTGGAGCCTGAGTGCAACCTGTGTGTTTCTATTACTCATATACAGCACTGTCTTTTCCTCAGCTGCTATTCAGGATGATTCAAACTTTATTCTGTGTGTCAGGGCCTTAAATTCTACCATCATCAACATGAAAAATATCCACAGCTGGTCCTCACCAGGTCCATCTTGTCCGTCCACTGAAAGTCGTCCTCCACTGTACGATCGTTTAATCCGATCCAGGTGTTGTCATGGCTCAGACCTGAGTAGAAGTTGATACATGAGGCAAAATGAATACACACTTAGAGAGGCAGCGTCTTTTACAGAGAGTATTGGGCAGGTTTCCATCCTAACTTTGCCTGAATTCCCTGAAAATCCACATATGAAAATGCAAATTGATGTGCATTTCAATCCCGCACTGTTACATGATTATTTGGAGTGGAGCACATCAGGAACGACAGTTGGTGGTGCAAATTATCCGTTAGCTGCCATTAAACTACCGCGGAAGACAAGGGAGTAACAAGACGACATAATTAAGAGAAAACCAGTCAAAGCTCCAACAACGGAAAATCACGTGGGAAAGGTGATGAAGAAACTGAAATGTTTGTTTCATGTGATTTGAGAAGAGTGACAGCGTCCTCATCATCTCACAGAGGCCTGATGTTTACATCTGCTGCTGGTTTCTGTCTCGAGTGATGAATTAGTCACATTTTATTTTTAAATATACAGCACAAAGACAAATATGTCTGGAAATTAAAGACCCCCAAACGCTGAATAAAAATATCCACAGAGTAGAATAATTTATTAGGTTAGATTCTTTCATTTTTTTAGTCCATCTGTGGCTCATTAATATCCACAATGTTCAGATTTCACCTGCTTAGGTTTTCTGAAAAAATAAAAAGAGACTTAAACCACGAATCACCTCCTCCAGAGTCACAGAGAACATTACACGTGTTTTCACAGGTTCAGTCTTATTCCACATGAGTTGTACACTGACCTTCAGGTGTAAAATCAGCTGCGTGTTCTTTAATATTACATATTGTGCTTCAGGTTATTCTTTGTGCAACACTTAGTTGTGGAGCTGAACGGCAGCAGACTCAGCTCAGAGTTCCTCCCTCTGTCCTCTGCAGAGAGACAAGCAGTAATAGAGATACACTGTTTCTGTCTCTGATGCCGAGGTGATGAGATTTTTCTTTGTGTGTGAAAAGGAAATCTCACGGTGTCATGGGTTAATGTCATTTGTGTGTGTGGTGGGAGTCTGTGCGCGTGGTTCTAGAGGCGCGTGCGTGTGCGTGCACGCATGTAATGGAATTTCAATCATGGTGTATCTGATTAACATCATTACCAGGCCCATTAATCTTCCTAATGGCTCTGGTCCCCTTATTGCAGGGGTGGAGACGTCTATTTTCGAGGCGATTAAGCACACTTTTTGGAAACTGTGCGTGTGTAGAAGAAAGATGGCTGCTAGATGGACGGCGCTGTCCTGGCATCAGTCCGAGACAGAGGGAGGATCCAATATCACAGAAGCTGGTGATCTGGTCCTATCACAACACAAGCGGCTGTGGAGCGCTGCCAGGGGGTGAGGAGCTGAGAACGAGGAGATGAAGGTTTACGAGGCACCAAAGAAAGCCTTTATGGGTATTAGCATGCTAATGTTGCCTGGTACAGTCAAACTGCTCTCTGTGGCCAAATATTTAAGTCTATGAAGAATACCCAAAAAGCATGCATTAAAAACACAAGTGTGACACTGTTTCCTTTTTTGATCCTGGTCCAAAAATCCTAAAAGGATTTGCGAATGATTCAAGACAACATGAAACACCAGATGGACGGGCTTTGCTGCATAGGGCAACACAATCAAAAGCAGATGGCTTACACACCCAGAGCACGACATCTGATGATGATGATTATTATTATTAATTATCATGAATATATAATTTCAAAATGACCTCACATTAAAATCTATCAGTGAGACATAAAATGTTTGTAACATCATGAGACAGCTTGACTTTGTCTCAACACATATCAACAAGTGTATCAAGTGCCATAATTATATAAATGCAATTTTCAAAATCTCCGAACATGATCTTATTTAATCCAGTTTCGACACACTGACACTTACATTCCCTCACTGGACACAAATGCAGTTACACACATTTACCCACTGTAAGGATTTTTCACCTGCTTCACAACAAATCACATTTGAAGAAAGAATATGATAGTTTATTAAATGCTGTGTCACAGACACTTACATCACAGCCTGTAGCAGCGTTTCATTGCAGCAAATGGTGCTACACATTTATTTGGCTGAACAGGCTCGGCTCCTGAGGGGTTTTTTCAGCAGGGGCCGCAATAAACCCTTCAAGGGCCATTCAGATCTGAACCAGACAGACATTTATCACAGAGTTATGGAATACACATAAGACAAGAGGTGCCATCACCAAGTATGGTAATAATAAAGTGGAGGAGTAGATATAAATCTGCAGCCAATAAAAGCAGTGTGTTGCAGATTAGAGGCAGACAGACAGAGAGCTAGTTAGGTTATAAAGACCAAATCATTGACATGATTTAAACTTGACAGGTGTCTTTAACCTTCTCTGGTGAATGTGAGAGATTCTGTAACAGTACCAGGAGGCACAGCTAGATTTGTAGTATTTTTTTATCACATTAAATTTTAATTTGAAAGTTTTTTTTTCTCCCAATAAATATACTTGAGCTTTCTTTAACATAAAATGGAGCTACGGTTGTTATATAGAAAAATCTAAGAAAGAGCAGTGAATCAGAGCCATGGCAAAAACAAAACGTTGTTTTTACATAAAGGAACAAAACCCGCAGTGGTCGCTCAGTTCATCCAGTACTGACCCACAATATGACACTGAACTGACTGCACTGGACAGCACATCATCAAGCCGCAAAGTAAAAACATTATATTCAGCTTATATTATCAGTGATGTGTATAGCAACATGTTAACAGTGGTGATTGCCATGTTTTTATTAAAAAGGAAGAGATAAACTACTGCTAAGCTGCTGTCATTGACATTCTTGTACTCTCAGGTTGAACTCTGATAACTTTATTTATCCCTTAATATTTCATTTAGAGCCATCGGCAGGTTAAATTTTTAATTACAGTGCTCGTCCAAAATTTTGCTTTGGGTCCGACTGATGACATCCTCATTAGCCTCAGCTGAATCTTGTGTTTAGCGCCAATCAGCACATGCTGGCATGGTGAAAGTGGCAAGTATTACACCTGCTTATCAATGTTAGCATTATCATTGTGGGTATGCTGCCATGATAGCATGAGCACTAAGAAGTTCAAAGCATCGCTCTACTAAAACACAGCCTCACACAGCCACCAGCATGGCTTGGACTCCTGTTAACTGATAATTCAACCAGAGATTTTTCATGTCCATCAGACCTTGGAAATGCTCCAAACCGCCTCACACTACACCAAATGAATAGGACTTTTATTTACAGGAGCCCAAATGCCCAAACTTATCGGCCTCATTTAGGATTTCCTGCTGTGTAATCAGATAAGAACAAACACTTACAGCAGCTACGCTGTCTTTGCCAAGTCTGTCGACCTCCCATTCTCCTCAACCTCCACCCACCTCTGATGAAGTTCTGCTCGGCCAGGCTGTGGATGCTGGCCAGGTGGCCGCTGTGCTCTCTGCAGTCCTTCTCGGCATCCTCCCAGGTGTGTCTGCGGCTGAAGTACCTGTAGCAGTGGCCGTGGAACTTCCTCCAGGTGTGCTCGCAGCCCTCGGTGTCTGCAGGTGTACGGCAGGGTTTGGGAAAGAGGAAGTGGGAGGTAATTGAAAAAGACAGTGATTAGTCAAATGGAAAATCCATGTGGGAAGAGTAATGTGGTGTTTTTGATCATTAAACACCCACAGTCGAGGGCTGCAAAAGAACAATAGTGTTGCACAGGAAAGGAGGAGGAGGATTTTGGACAAAAATGAGGAATGCCATCATCATTTTTGTCCAATTTCTTTTTGCTTCCATAGAGCAAGCTCCTCCTTGTGTCCTGCAGCTTACAAGATCTACATAATACATTCCCCCCACTGTACTCCTTCAGTACCAGCTTTGCTTCAAGTGCCCTGTGTGACACTCCTCTCTGTCTCCATCCCTCCATCTTTGCCTCTCTCTGTGTATTTTCTCTTTGATTTGACTTGGACTTTTAATCCACAGCAGAGGCAAGCCTGCGGTGAGACAGCTTTAGTCCAGTGAAAGGGCGTTTTAATCTATTCAAATGACAACAATCCTTAGAAATTGCTTCCAGTGCGCAGCGCTCGCTTGGTAATTAAGCCCTGTCACAGTCCTGTCAGAGCATTGACTCTCGCTCTATCCCTTCCCTCCTCTCCTCTTCCTTCATCTCTCTCATTTATCCCCCCCTCATCTCTCTGGGGGTTAGCTGTGTGACTGTGAGCTGTACATCTCAAATGTGATATGTGTTTATGAGAGCGTGTGTGTGTTGTCTGTTCCATAGGCAGGATTGGGTGCATGCGTGCACATAGATGTGGGTTTTTGCAATTGTGTGTATATCTGAACGTGTGTGAATGTATGTGTGGTTGATGCAGATCAGGTTCGATGTGTCAGCCGAGCCACCTCCGGGTTTCCCCTCTTCTGCCCCCTCTCCTTCCTACAGAGCGGGGATCAGGGAAAAGGCCTCAGCTTTTCCTCCAACAAATCTGAAGCGACACCAGTAAATTGGGCAGTGCAAATTGGGCCGTATGGGGCCCTGCTTAGTATGCAGAGAGACGTAGTTTGGCCATGGAGGGAAGAGGAAGAGGTAGGGGAGAGGAGTCCATTATGAAAGCCCTTTTACACTATAATATGAAATAAGGGCCTGAAAACCTTCATCCTGAGAGAGAGAGAGTGCTTTTCATACTGTTCAGCTCCCCTCCATTCACAGTGTTCTTCAGGGCCATTTGAGTCACAGCGCTGTGAAGTGCAGTGACATCACTTCACAGAATGCAATACACCGGGTCACAGTCAGACTGCCTCCACAGATGAAGCTACATTTTGCCTCTTTGCTGAGCCTTTTTCCAGCAAGTCCCTACTTTGAATCAATACATTCGCTAATTCAACAGATACTTCTATATTTTGTCTCCTGTAGCTCGGTCCATTAAGCGGCTCAGAAGCTATACACCAATACCTCAAGTGCCCCCGGTGAGTGTGAAAGTGACATTGAGCAATGGTGATAAGCAATTTGTAAGAAAACTGCTTGATGTGCAAAGCCTCACAATGTGTCCAACACATTACACACACACACAGGATACACAACATACTCGTATCTGGTGCTTGAAAGGTGATTACTTTGTCTTGTCTTTTGTCCAGTAAACATAAAGCTCTGTCATGTCAAGAATCAGACGGCCATTTAAACATTCACACATGCAAGCTGGCAACACGTGGAGGCAACAGAGAGACAGAGGAATGGAGAATAAAGAGAGTAATGTTTGCATGGAGGCAAGTGTCTGTCCAGTTTTATCGCTCTTTCATGCTTGAGTGAAATTTGTCTCTGTTTGAAATTCATCATTCACCCACAGACTTATTTGACATGCATTCATTCAGACCCCATACAGTCGCCCTGATGCAAATGGACCTCTACACAGAGAAGGAGCCTGTTCCCACTGTTACAATGAGTCACAGCCAAGGCTGAATATCAAGTCTTAATATTTTTTTTTTTTAGTAGCAACTGGAATTTAACCAAGCACTGAAAGCTGTCACATACTGAAATATGGAATTTAAAGTCTTGTGTCATATTTGTATTCTCGTTTACTCATTGTCTGATCTGTGTCCAGTAGAGGAATAAAGTTCTCGTGTGTGCTTGAGTTTAGTTTATCCTCACCAACACTCCTTATAATACGACATTCAAAGGATGGCCAGCCTCAGCAAGCACACAGAACAGCGTGAACAACAGTAAACTCACAACTGATTTACGACGGCAGCGGCCTGAGAGAAGAGTGACTGAGGAAGGATAGATTCATGCACACACAAGATGTAGATCATGGTACAAATAACTCTTAGTATTTCTTTCATCTGGCTGAACTGCATTGACAGAGCACTCGCAAACATCATTAAACCAACATCTGTCACACAGACACAAACTACAGCGTTGAGTCACCAGCTCCGTGTTACACTTTAGTGCCGCAGTGCGTAGCAAGTGTTACTTTTAGCGGATGCATGTTCGGTCATTAACTTATAGAAACAAGCAATTTGTTTTTTAATACCTCTTTTATTTTTAGATTAATAGAGCAAGAAATAAAAGCTGTCAAGTTTTATCTGCACAAACATAGCACTGGGGGTCACTGTTTGAACTCCAGGTCAGATCATCAGTGGGATTACTGGATCGCCTCTTTGCTCCCGTCCTAATTTTATCTGATGAAGTCTTCTGAGCTGTGATGAAAGTTGCTCTGACAATTATTGTCAATGTAAATGTGGAGGATTGCTTCATTACTTTGGCAGCTCAAATTTCTCCTGATAGTCTGGGGATTTAGTGTGACGACCTCGAAACATGCTGATGACATGAAACTCAATTAGCCACTTTAACGTCCTCGTCTTCCTGTGGGCGGCTCGGTGTCTCTCTGGTTAGCTCTGCTGCTGTAACAGCAAGATGAGTCTGGATTTAACTTCTCATTCAAGAATAGATTCCCATTTACAATGCACGGTGGGAGCACAGCGCTAATCTACTCACAGTTTTGGACATGAATTCAAAATATGCCTGCAACACTTGAGTCACTCCATAGAAAGAAGTGGATTTATTTTCCAAAGATGTTTCAGCCAAACTTTTTTGGATTTGCTTGGAGATAACACAAGAGCAGAGTTAACAACACACACATCTGATGGCTTCCTGTGTCTTCATGGTTTCTGTGAGTATCTTATAGCTTGTTCAAGAGCCACTGAACTTTATGAGTGCTAATGTCTGTCCCCCAGTCACTGCTGTGTTTTTAGGTGTTGGTGAAAAATGCTTGTTTTCCATTTTCAAACACCTCACTTGCTTTTATTGCTTTAGTATATCCAAATGCTGCTGTCACCACCCCCCACGCCTGAGGACTGGCTGGTTCACACTGTTTGTGTAAAGGGCAATGGATTCTGGACAGGCAGTGGAAATTGGGCACAGCAGTGCACCGACCCTTCATTTATACTGCGAGAAAAATCTCTAGTTATTATTTGTTATGATCTCTCACTCTTTCCAAGCCTCATGTCTCTTAGTGATGGGACACTAATGAACCATTACAGATTTTTGCAGATTGCTTCACTGTGTTTGGATTAATTAATGCTTAAATAAGCTTCAAAAAGAAAAACAACTGGGTATTTATAGAAAGGCTTAGCTGACTTCAGACTGACAGTGGCCCTGGATTAAAAAAACAAACAAACTCTACTTTCTTATTAATCTGAATGAGGCCAGTTTGTTTGCTTCAACTGGTAAAACAACATCTGACCTGGGCTCAATGTTTCTCCCAACTTCCAGCAACTGACCTTTATGTAAAAGTTTGGTTACAGTTGGGTCTATGAGAAGATTCAGTCAGTTTCAAAGGACACCAAGAAGCATTTGAAACAGCATTTTGCAGCCTTGTGCTTTGAGAGCATGCTCCTGAACACAGTTGCAGATTAGCATTATCTTGGCCAGTGTTACTGCTCTTATTTCAGGCCTCATGTGGCTAAAATCACTCAGTGCTGCTGTTATTTCCTCTGCTGACTGCTACCCTACTCTTTCACTCTGTCATCAGACCTGGGAGCTACCTGCTTGCCCACATGACTGCTGGTACATTGTACTGTATTAGCATTGGGAGTGGGTCCAGTTTGGCTCACGGAGGTGGAAAATGGGATGTTATCTACAGGAACAGGGACAGGAGAGTCAACTCAGGTGTCACAGAGGGAGAGAAAAAAACACACACACACACAGAATATGCACATCTATAAATTAAACATACAGGCCTTATTTGAATCACACATCCCCTCCTATGCTGTCTAGACTGGCAGTCGGCCCAGAATCTGTGTATGTGTGTATAAGACTAGCGCTGGCCAACTTCTACTAAAAAAACTTTGGTGTCCAAGGAAGATAAAAACATAAAAACAGACTAAGTGCATCAAACACAGAGTGGGAGGACAGGAAAGAGAGAGAAAGACAGTAAGAAAAAGAAAGAGTCAGAGAAACAGACTGAGAGATGGAGGGAGAAAGAAAGAAGGGAAGAAAAAGGAGTGATCAAAAATAAACAGGCATGTTTTCTCCCCCTCAGATCTTCAACCAACTCTCTGCTGATTTCTTCTCCCACTCGCTGACAGTGAGGCTCAAAGCCCGACATCACATCAACCTCTTCAAATATTTAGACATTATTCAAGTCGTCTTTTTTTCCCTCGTTTTCCCTCTGTCAGGCGGAGAGAGAGGTAGGGGGTACGTTTCAGCGATTAATATTCCCACAGATTTTAGCGAACGGCAGTTAGGAAATAAAAGGCCATACACTTCCATCTGACTGATTGGGTCGTTTATCCACATCACCAAGTGATATTTCTGCTCCTCGGCTTTTTTAGATCCCTGAATGATGAAATGCCATGTGTTTGCATTTGTGATTTGTGCGCGTGTGTGTGTGCGTGCTGCCATTTTGCGCCCTCTCTATGTGACTCTTTGAAGGCTGGCAGCTCACTGTCCCATTTGCGAGTGGGCAGATGACAGCAGCCCAGAGAGAGAGGGAATAAGTGTAAGAGAGTCAGCGGGCGCGAGAGAGGGAGTGAGCAAGGAGACTCTGCAGATTGCCAGTGACAAAAGGTGAGAATGTGAGGAGAATCTGCAAACAGCTGTGGAATTATTGATGGTTATTACGAGGGCAGTCTTGATTAATGGAACATCCTAATAGTGTGATTCTCACAATTAGGAGTAATGGATGTTACAGTAAAACAGCTACAGAGCTCAACATGAATGACTGATGCTGGTCTGAATGCTCATTCTGCATAATTAGCCCATAGATGTGTCGTTGCAGATTGATGCTGATGGAGGACACTGAGGTAAAAGTGAGGGCAGCGCCGCCTTTTACAGTAAATAGGCAAATTTCATAAAACATGCACACAGCAGGTCCAGTGAATGTGTTTCAACACTTTGTGCAATTACTGTACAAGGCAAGGAGAGCACACACAAACTGTACCTATTTCTGGGCACTGTGAGTGGGAACAGTACAGTGTGTGTGTGTGCAGCTAATGCAAAGATAAACACAGAGGTGAAAACACCTACTGCACCTATGTGCCCTCTTCATCCTTATCATCATCCTCATAGAAAACACAAGACATAGGGGCAAAGACCTTTTCATATGACAGTGTGTAACTTGACTGATTTAAAGTGGCTGCAGTCAATAGTTTCATATAAGCAAATGGATCATTTCAGTATGTGTGTGTAAAAGGATGTTGCTCATAGCAGCAGTTTCACATAACACTCAGGCAACACTCACACGCCTCCACCAAGCCCAAACAATCCTACACATGATGTTTTCTCACCTCAAGTGTAGGTTCATTTGTTTACATCAAGAACCATACATTACTCCTACAAACTGATGAAAAATGAGAAAACTAGTTCAGTGAAAGTTGGCACCAAAGTGCAAAGAGGAAATTCTAGCAGCTACATAGTGAACACAGTGAATATTTTAGTGGAGTAGCTCAGTCAAGTGAATATTTATCAATTTATTAATCAATCAGACAGAAATACAAGTTCAGACGAATGCTAATATTACCGTGTGTCTGCTGGATGTCTGAGTATCCAGCTGATTACTAACTGTATGTTAACCAACTCAAAGCGGGCAAAATAAACCTGTTCAAGGAGATCAAGCAGGACCCGACGAGCCGGAGGGACTAAACTCAAGAACTCCATTATTCCTGTGGCATTGAAATGTTTTCTTTGTTGAAAACAAAGATTAGGCAAATTAGACTGGAAGTAGAAAAAAATGATGGAAGGCTTCATGTTGATTTTTGTAAATAACCTCTGTAAGTTTGTCTGATGTTTGCAGGGAAGCTGGAGACTGGCAGAGGTGAACAGGAACCGTGAGAATCACCTGGCTCTGTGGTGGTGGAGATGCTGCTGGGTGTTCTCTGGTTGCTTCCGTTATTTTCCTGCTTTAATACGCGATCTCATTAAAACTTTACACGGCATGGAGCCACTCTCTGTTTGCAAATCTGAAGGAATGCTGAGAATGGAAGGAAATACGAGGGGAGCAGGCAATTTGGTGGGCAGGAAACAAAGCTGGAGCAAGGCTGCTGCGTTCGAGAGCAGGTGAAGCTCCAGAGTTCTTCGAAAGGTTGCTGGAAAAAGTTCCTGTGGTGGAGATGAACCGCAGGATGTTGGCAAATGAAAGCCAAAAAAGAGCGCGACGCTAGAGGCCAGGCTTCACAACTTTGCTATCGGAGGTACAAAGTTCCTGGGAATATCAGAGAGAAGAACAGAGTCGCACTAAACCTCTAGCACAGCTCAAAGTAACGTTTTACACCCCTCCATCAGGAATGTTCAATAATGCACTACAGAGGAACACAGAGCCTCCCCGCTCCCTCCATCTCTGTCTCTTTTTCATCTGTTGGAACACCTGCTCTGATGCTCCTCACTCGTTTTTTCTTCACAGTTTCTGTCTCTTCTGACTGAACTTCCTTCCAGTCAAGGGGGAGAGAGTGACAGTTTCTTCAGGAACATTGTCTAATTAAGCACCTTGAATGAGAATGAATTACCCCCTCATCTCTCCCGCTTACCTGTTTGGAGAGAAAACTGGCGAGTGCTGAACACAACAGCATATGGAGCGAGAGTGTTGGCTTGCTATCACTCCATACGACCAGCCTCTGCCAGGCTGAGGCAAAACTTCAGGGAAAAGTTATGCGCGAAGCTGCCGGTGAAATGTGGATGTCTGTCAGAGTGTTGCTCTCTTCAGGACCCTGCTGTGGGCGAGGTGAAACAACAAGCTCCCCAGATCTGCCTCTCCTCTCAGCCTCAGCGCATGTTCGTCTCCACGTGTTATTAGAATGCACAAATCTTCACTGGCACTAATAGCCTCTAAAGACCCAGAGGATGCACAAAAATAATTTGAGCAGAGCTTTCAGCTGAGTCATCAGTTTAGACGGCGAAAACAGTGTGCAGAGAGAAGGCAGAAAAGTTGGCGAACTCGACTCCTTCATTCTCAGCCCCCCTGTCAGCTCTGAGTGCAGATGCTGAGTCACGATACCACCCAAAGAAGGATGAGATAGAGAAAGAAAAAACAAACTGAAAACTAAGAGCTGACATCAAACTGCAAACTGCAGCTTGTAGACCACAAGTTCAGCCAAAATGCTCAGTGTATTGCATCTTCCCAAGAGCGTGGAGGGGAGATAAGCTTGGAGCGACATACCTAATGGACCAATAACGTTTCATGAATGGACAAATCTTGCCCAGAGGCAATGATATGAAAAATAAAATGACCTGTGATCAACCCACATCAGTTGAAACCTGCAGCTGCATTTCAAATAGGAGTACATAAAAAGGACAGATCCATAAATGGGGTAAGACCATTTACACAACTACAGTGCACATGCAGACAATGCAGAATCATAGCTAAAAATCTATAAGAAAAATCTCAGGTCTGAAACGTAATAATGGCATCCTACACAACCTACTGTAACATGTTTTCTGCTTTCTATTCGAGTCTGGTTTTAATCCTCAACAACAGAGGTTTTGGTAAAATCACAGGATTCTGCTGAATATTGAATGTGAGAAACAGAGTTAATTTAACTCTCACATTCTCACATATTACAGCTTTTCTCCGTTGGTTTGGCTCATTTCTTGAAACAGAAATTACATTCTCAAAACTCTAGTTCAGCACAACACCATAGCTCTCTTGCAAAAACTCATATCTCTCCCAAAGCAGTTCACTCATGTGCCAAAACTAAATTTCTTTCTCATATAAATAGTCAGTGCCTCCAAAATGCATCGTCCCTTTGGCATTGTGTAAACACTGCAGGTCAAAATGTGTAGATGTTTTGTCACTATGGCAGAAAACCACTGAAACATCCCTCATGTCCACCTCTCAGTCTTAGCCCAGTCCTTCACTGACAATGGTTACTGTACTATTGTTTTTTGTCTAGCTAACAGAATACAATTGTGTATAAAACTGGGGGGGTTACAGTAAGAATAGCCTCCAACGTTTGACATCACACATTGCACTCATACTGCCAAGGAAACTGTAACCATTTTTATTCACACACATAAAAATGTCCTAAGAGATTCATATATGGTATTCATCATATTATATTCTTGACTAATTTTGACAATTGAACAGACGATTGTGCATGTGATGATTTATTCAGTGACATGATGCTGACATGTTTTGGAGAGAACAATCATTAGACTGAGAATCAACAATCAGTTTAGATAAACAAGATCTATTCCCTTGGAAACTGTGCTAAGTGTGGGCTACCTGTACTTAATCATTTGCAAAGACATTTGCAATTTAATGAAATGAATGAGAAATTCAATTCTGTTGTGAAAAATTGCCGAGTGGTTTGGAGGTTTGTCGTGTTATTTTGAGAATGCAATTTCTGTTTCAAGAAATGAGCCAAACCAATGGAGAAAAACTGCAACAAGTGCCCCAACATGTTGATGTTTCAGTGACAATGCCCTCCAGTGGCTGTGGCAATTATGATATGAGCAAAGGAGGAAGTCAGATGATGAGAAGGATGGATGAATGTGTCAACAAAACAATGGACTTTTTTCTATATTGTTGAGGACCTGCAAACAGACTATGGTGTGTAAAATCTGCATGGCCCCCCCTGTCGTTTAGAGAGATTGATTATAGAATTTTAGGATTAGGGTTACACAACAGAAACTTTTAGTTAAAGCTGGGGAAATATGGCCGATACAACTCATAAAAATGTTATTGTTAATTCACTGCAGGTCTATGATGAGATGCAAATTCCAATCTCTTGCATGAACGTCTGATGTCCCCAGGATAAAGGGTATGATACATTCACTGACATTTAATTCTGGAATTAGATGTTCACTGTACATGGTGAGCTGCAGAACTGTCCAGTGTGGACGTAGCTCTGATGGATGGACTTTGAAAACAGGGCCCGCATTTTCTGTAATGTGCAACCGAATGCACACGAGTCAATATTGACCTCTACTGACTCCACATTACAACTAAATCATCCTCATTGTAACCAAGAGATGTGCATTTAATGTGGAAGAGGTGGGCCATGAAAGCAGATGAGTTTGAGCCAGACGGTGACAGAAATGTGAAATGACAGAGTGACAGAAGGAAGTGCATCTGGTGCTTTCTGAAACACTTCCCACTGCTGTTAGTCAGTTCAGTCTGCTCTGCTCGTCATTAGTCTCAGTGTGGAGGCTACACTACATCGTCTGCTTCCAATATGCAGCACCGGTGTTGCTGTTGGCGGCAGCGTCAAAAGTCTCTGTATCTGTCTGCCCCAGATTCACCTGTCGTCCTCTTTGTGGGAAAGATGTGCTCCACTTCGCTTTAGGTTCCCTGTTATGATGTCTTGTTTTTGTTTTCCTGTCAAATCCAACTTACCACTGCGCATCTATGCATGTGTGTACTACGTGCTTGAAAATGTGTATAGCCTGCTGAGAGGAACAATTTAGCCTCCACCGAATTTAGAAGTTGTGATGGATAATAATCTTGTTGCATTTCTGAAGGCGGCAGACTTCACCAGCATACTTCTAGGGTGAACTCATTGGTATGCTCGCCTGTATTTTAGCCTCGGCTCAACTAGACGCCAGTCATTCCAGGCAGTAACGGCTGAACAGCCTACTGGGGCATGTAGCATGTCTTTCCAGAAACTAAAGTAATAAATATTAATGATTTGACGTATGGAAACAGAGCGAGGAACAGACGGGGTGTTGGAGAAGATGAATGAAATGTCAGCCACTCCTTGCTGGCCTTCTCTGTGAGTTTAGGGCGGCAGCAAACACATTCCTCACAGATAACCAAGCAGCAGCCAGACACCTTGGGATTAATTAGCTACACAATCCTTTTAACACAGGCTTTTTGTTTCCAATTTGTGGATTATTTGTTCTGTTAGGAACCACAGAGAGAGAGAGAGAGAGAGGGGGAGAGAGGGAGAGAGAGAGAGAGACCTTATATCCTGAGGATTAGATTATTGTTTTATTAAACTGGTTGTTTTGTAACGATGAGCTATTGCACCCCACTGTAATTTCACTGCTTGGAGTCAGAGTGTGCCACTGCCATCAAAGATGCTGCTGAATAAACAGACAGGCAAGAAAACGTTTGATATTCGGCAGGGTACATGGTAGGAAGACTGAGTTTGACTTGTTTGTGTATATGTGGCAAATAATGTATCAGTGTGTTGCCAGAGCGGAAAAGTAACAGGAAGTGAGCCCCTGATTTGTGTCTTTGTGAGGTTAAATTTGAGTTGTAGGGCTTGAAGTGATTTTATCTGGTCCTTTTTTTTCTTCACAGGGCTGTTTTGGGGCTAAAGTTGGGTTGAGATGTGGCTAATCTTAGCTTGGTGGGGAGGAAATTCATTATTTCAATGAAGGTTAAACATGTGTGTGTGTGTGTGTGTGTGCGTGTTGTCTGTGTCTGTGTGAATGTCTGTTCACTAAAAGATCTCTAACTCCACAGAAGCATCACACAAACATCCACACACACACACACACACACTCAGTCACTGCAAGGCAGCAGATGCACTGACACAGATGCACGCACGCGTGCGCACACAAACACACTTTCACAAAGCGTGACAAAGCCTCCTGCGGCGCGCCAGAGATGAGAGGCACAAAGAGATAGAAGAAGTGCAGCGAGTGACAGCAGAAAGGTAGGGAGAGAGAAAAAAAGGAAGGCAACATGAAACAAGGTGTCTACAGTGGAATAGTGGAATAGCAAAGTAACAAATCCACACTCTCTCTCACACACATTATGCCGTTTTTCTCCCTAGAAAGACTGAGGAGGAAATGAATTGCGGCGTGAACGATGGATAAAAAGACAGACCGGAGGAGAGAAGCTGATGGGAAGGAGGCAGCTAATACTTTCTGGTCTCTGCCTCTGCTGATTAGGCAGCAAACCAAAAAACAGCAGGAGCCTCAACAGTCAGTTTCAGAGCTGGGATGAGATGAGAGTGAAGCGACTGACTGATGTCTTTGTTACTCTAATTACAACAGCCTATTCTTTTAAACGAATATCCATTCAGTACTGATAGAGAACTTTTGAAAAAACATGAGCAAAGGATGAATTCTATTGTTTCGCCTGGCTGTGACCACAGAGCTGATGATTAAAGTAACACCAACCCTGCTGAAAGCCTTCACTATTGACACAGAATGATCATTAATGTGTAGGAACTGTTGTGTTTCAAAGTGAGTTACAGACAAAAAAACAACCTCATTAACAGTGAATACACAACCCTGGTGCAGTGGCTGGAGAACCCAGACCAAAAGGCTGCACTCTCTGTGCTCTGCAGTGTGTGTGTGTGTGTTTGCTTCTCAGGGAAGGGTCAAATGGCGGGGTCTAATTTCTAGTGTGTGTGTATAAAACACACACACACACACACTTAGATAATAAAGAATTCATCTTTTCCAGCAAAAACACTATGATTATAAAAACTGCAAATTAACTAGCCATTTCCTCTGTCTCACCACATTCACTGCATGACTTCAGCCCCGTCAACTCACTATTATTGAATCTCAGATGGGATCACCATGGTAACAGGCCAGAGGGAGCCAGCAGCGGACCATATCTGCCCAGCATCCGAGGCTGTTAGCTCACAGTGCATACACCTGAACATGCACAAACATAGACACTCATACTCAAGTACACACAGCAAATGAGACAGAGACCAATTGGATGACATTTAAATGGATGAAAAGCCTGGGTGGAACGAATGGGTTCATTTCCACCATTCGTGTCGCAGTTCAGACCTCCCCCTGGATATCAAACTGAGATCACGCTGAAATGGCAGAGCGACGCCTGTTGCGAATTGTACTTTTCACAGCTGAATCCTATATTTCTGTGAACGTGAAGTGACAAGAGATAAAAGCGACAGGAAAAGAGAGACTTTAGATTTACACAATCAGACCTGCTGCTCCCAATCAGCCATGAAGGCAGCAACGCAGCGGGAGAGGAAACGTACGCAGAGCTCCAGCGCATGTCAAACCAGAGGCACGCTGTGGTGATATGTGTGTGTAGTGTGTGTGTTTGGGAAAGAGGGAAGATACACAAACTACAGCATGTGCATGAAAAACTGAAGGCTGGTGACATCAGAACATGTGAGATTCTTAACGATGGCTCATCTCACACATACAGTATATGACCTGCCCTGAAAGATGCTGTGCATTTAAGATGCGGTTTAAACTGCCAGAAAATGAGTCACACTTAAAAATCTCTACATTTAAATCCTCATGTGTTTGGTGCTGCTTTTTGTTTGTTTATTTATTCATGAGGGCTACCACCGGGAGGGGCATGAATATTTAAAAGGCAACCATGAAGACATGGAAACCACAACAAGCAGTTACCAAAGTAACATTTACAGTGATGAGAGATCAAAAAAGGCAACGAAGAGTTAACTGCAGCCTGCTGCAGCCTGAGCAGGATTGCGCTGAATTGCTGCTGTTGCAGGTACTGTTGCTGTTGCCAGTGCCAAGCAAAGAGGGTTTTGTGTGTCGCCGGAGCTCTGGAGGGGAGGCTGGTTGGCCGTGTGGCCCAGCACAGGGTGCTGGTGTGTGGGTGAGAGGAAAAGGGAGAGCTCAGTCTCTGGAGCTTAGCAGCGGTGTACCAGGATCACGGTGGCGCTGCGTTCCTACCCAATCAGGAAAGTTACAGCAGAGTGCAGGTTCAGCTGGCGTGACCCTGCTCAGGCTCCAGCTGCGTAACGATTCATCATATTAACCATTTTTCTACCACCTAAATGAGTTTAGAAACATTATATTAAGATCAGAAAACCAGATAAGTGTTGCTTTAAAGGAGCACTTATAAATCTGGTGGAGTTGGTGGATCAGCACGAGAAAAAAAGGATATACAGATCAAGCTCTAATGAATTTGAACTGAATGAATTTCTAACTCGGGTTTTCTTTTTAAAACTGTCTAGTTTCCATACACAGGCTGACACTGATGACATCACTACAAGATCATGATGTTGTTTCCCACACTAGAGGGCCATGGAAGACATAATACAACTGTCTTCAGAGGCAGAGAGGGATTCTTTTTGATGAGTAAAGTGATCATCATGTGTCAAATCAGTGGAGTGTCCTTCTAACTGTGACAAAAAGAGACAAGAGTTAAAACAGCGGCTGCATGTTCACTAAATCAAACCAAAGAGAGCTGCAAGTAGCTCTTTTGTTTCATTTAGTGATTTCCCCTAGAGAGAACTAGTCAGTATTTTATGAGACATGGGCAAAATTTACAGTCCAGTTTGGGAGAATGAAAAGAAACCTTTCTCTGCTCCCATTCACTTAATCATCTTGTGGCTGCTTGCTCAAATTTATACCAATCCCGCGGCTTCCATAGCCCCAGGTTGGAAACCACTAGCATTGACAGTTTAGCAGCAGATGTTAGACTGGAGATGTAATGAGGGAAGGAGAAGCTTTTCCTTGAGCCTGCTCAGCAGAAATGTCACGTTATGAGTCAGTAGCTGATATGTGCGTGAGCGAGACTGGTGTACCGACCTGCACTAAGAGCATACAGCAAAACACATAACAGCAAAGAAAGTGCAAAAAAAATATTTAAAGTTAAGGTTTTAGCTCAGCACACATGCCATTTTCTCTGTTGGATCCTGCCACACCCACAGCAGCTTGTATGAAATTTAAAATGTCCTGCTTCGCTCTGCTTTTCTCTGGCATCACTCTCCTCTCTGGATCAATTGCTCTGCCCTCTGTCGCAGATCTGACCAGACCACAGCTGTAAAAAGCCGACCTTGGAGGCCAGACACACAGAGAAAAGACAGATATTCAAAGCCACGGCTCCTCTGAGAGATGAGGTCAAAGGTTGAACTGGACCACTGGAACTTGGTTTTATGGTCTTGTGTAATTCACTGCAAATCTCGCCACTTCCACCTCTGCTTTGTTCTCTCACTCACCTTCTCCTTCCCTATAATCTCTCATTCTCCATCACTCCAGAGAGTGAGACTATACTTTGTTTTTATTCTTTAAAATGTAATTGTGCCATTTTAAACCTTGTGTTTTAGGAAATGTGCAGTTTGTGTTATTCGGACATGTATTGCTAGATAGTAAAGAAATTCTGATTTTCTTTGCCTCTGCTTTATATTTGCTAATATGTACCATTAAAAATCTGCTAAATTAGCAGGTATTAGTTACTGTTTGCAGTGTAGCCACGGACATAGAGACAGCCACTGAAGAAAACTGGACAACTTCTGGGATTGTTAGGAGTTTCTTTCATCTGTGATTTCAAAGCAGATTGGTGGATTTTTATTCACGATGGACACGGGAGATGATGATATCCTTGGAAAGTGTAAGTCACGTTCAATCTAAAAAGATGTGGATCATGTCTGTGTGCTCAGATGTGACTGAGTGATGACTCCACCGAGGAGCATGCATTTTTTATTCTTCCAATTGTAGCTCAAGCCTCATGTTTCTGTGCCCTCTTTTTCAATCCTCCTGCTCCACCCTGGGGAGTTGTGCCCAACAGTCTGAAGAATTCTGCTTTATTTTATACTAAAGTGTCACTGTTTAACTTTTCATTTAAAAATCTGCCATTATCAGTGCCTAATTTCTGTAGTTTAATTTATTCATTGTCTTTTTTTTTACTTTGTAGGAGACTGGCACATAATAGTTGGCTCATTTGCATTGCTTTGCAATTATTCTACTCAGTGTCTATTAACTAGAAGCATTTTCACATCAGTCACAAAACCTTGCTTCCTTGAACCTGCAGTGATTTTCATCTTGTACAGCAGGACAACAGAAAAAAAGTTGGTTGCTTGGCGACATAAAGTCCAAGTAAAAACTGATTACGCCACTCAGGTTCTTTAAGGGAGTAATTTTGCAGTTTGAAAGGTAAAAACCCAAAGGTGAGAAGCACAACAGCTGCTGGTATTCCTCAGTATTGTTTTGTTGCTTGCGACTTGTCGGCCATGTTTTCATGTAACATGCAGCATCTCTCACATCCCCCTCCTCACAGGGGAATTCCCGTAATGAGAGTCCAAACTAGCTGGACGCAGGTGTTATGTATAAAAGTGATACATTATTCCACACCCCCCACCCCCACCCCCACCTTGCCCCCTTTGTCTCCTCCTCCACCTCTTTGTCTACATCCACATCCTCATTCTCCACTGTCTCGATTTATATATCCTCAATAATTCCATCCTCCTCAGTCTCCTTGTTTTCTCTCCCCCTCTGTCTCCACATCCTGATCTTTGAGCAGTATCTCATTCTCTTGGACCACATCTTCACACTCCCTTCTCCCTCCCTCTCCCCCTTTTTCATCTTCACCCTGCTCCCTCCACCTGCTCTCTCACTCTCACATCACCTTGTTTCTCCACCGTCTTTATCTCATGCCTCTCATCCCCCCACTGCCTTGTCTTAATTTTTTTTTTTTTTATCAATTTTTTTGCCATCTTCACTTTCCAGACTATTTCCTCCTCCTACATCAATACACATTTGTGCTACTTTGTTCTCCCTCTCCACTCTGCCTCCACCCAATACACACCTCTTTATGAAGTGAGCCATTGAATAAGATGAGATGGTGGTGCTTTCATCCAGATAGTTACCTTTCTCGCAAGTAGCTCCTCCGTAGCTGGGCAGACAAAGACACACAAAAGAGTTGATCTCATCGATGCAGGTTCCTCCATTCTGGCATGGATTAGACTGGCAGTCATCAATGTCTGGAGGGAGAAAGGGGTTGGGAGAGAAAAAAGAAAGGGGGTGACTCAGGTGCATGTAAACACACGCACACAGACTCACACGTACAAACAGCTCCTTCCAAACGGCTACTTTTTAAAGTACCTGCCACAGCTTGTTAGTGAACAAACCCCTGGGAGATCAAACTTTTGGAGAGATTAGAGGTGTTTCTGAGAAAGTTATAATTGAAGCGAATTGATTGAGCTTCATCAGTGATCGGTTTGGGATGCACTGAAGCACATGATGCTAATTGCAATGTGTTTTCGGGACGTGCCACAGTTCTTCTGTCAAACTGGAGCCATGAGGAGCAAAGGAGTGTAAGGAGGCTAAGAGACAGAGAGACACTTTAGCACCAAAATGAGCTATTTTGCGAGTGGCTATAGCATGTGCAGGTCTGTTTTTATTGTGGACTAAAGTGACCAAACCATGCATTCATTAGCTGAAATGTAAAAATCACCTCTAAATGTGCAAATCAGCATATAGTCATTTCACAGAGGCGTTACAGGGGTGAGAGTTCTTATTCAGTTGAAAAATGGTAACTGTATTTCTCTGGCTGATCTGAGCCTAGGGGCAAAATCATTAAAACTGCAGCTGCTATCCCACAATACTCTGCCATCACAACAACTGACTGAGTCCCTAGGGCATTAGCAAGAGGTCACAAGGGGAGGGGTGGAGAGGAAGAATGCAGGAGGAGGTCCAAAGAGTGAGGGAAGATGTCGGGGATAGAGATGGCTGAAAAGACTGAGAAAAGGGCGATGAGGGAGAGGTGATCGAAACATGGGTGATGGGGAGACGGACACAGTAGAGGTGATGGGAGTCTGGGAAGTTGGCAAGTTTCAGGGTTGGATTAGAGGGGCTTTGCAGGCAGACAGCATTTGGGGCAGAAGAGTCTGTTTGGATAAAACAGTGTGACAGCTTCATTGCTTTTGCCCTGGCTGATTTCAAAGGCCTTATGTGCTGCAGAAGCTAGAGACCCAGCCAGAGGAGTCGGATTCAGATGGCATTTGTGTTGGTTTAGTGTATCTGCGTGTATTCATGTATAACTGTCGTTATCTGTCTGTCTCATGTCTCATGTTGGGGTGGGAAAATACTGAATAGAATAGAAAATAACGAAGGAGCCACAGAAAGAGAGAAAACACATCCCACACCAACAGCACTGACAATGAGTTTTAAGATAGGTTAAGCCAATCTAACATCAAGAGGAAGCCTGGTCCTAATTTTCAAGGACAGCAATAGCAAACAATCACTTCTTAACTAAAAAAAATGTTTTTTTTTGTCACTATGACAAGGGTGAATCACCACTTTCACATCACATCACTCAGTGGGATCGATGAGTTGTGATTACTATATCTGCTGCCACCTCACAAGAGGCCCAAGTCTCCTGAGCCAACTCATCACGCTTGCAGTGCTTTGCAATGAGGAGAGGCCACACTGAGTTAATGGTGTTAAATGATGTGGTGGTGAAGTTGAAGGGCAAACAGCAGCATTTTAGTCCAACCGGGCTTCAAGTCATCAAAACCTGTTTGAGGAGATTAAAGCGCCAAGCCAAGGTCTGAGGGCATTAATGCTTAAATAATGTCGCCCCTTTTTTTATTATTATTGCTGTTTGAGCTCAGGAAGAAACGCATGATTTCTCCAAACATTTGATTTCTACATTTTACGGAGGAAAATGTAGAAAGGAAATGTCGTGACTCAAACGGAGGATATTAAATATGACTACATGAACACAGATCCCTGAATGATTCTCCGTGGTGTAATTGAAATGTGCTGTCTGATGAATGCTAGACACAGAAAATAACCCCCCTCCCCACTTTTCCCCTGCACTCACTGTGAACCAACAGATGAGCAGGTTGTCAGTACAGCTGTTTGAAAAAAAAGCTACTGGGTCTAATATGAGGCAGCATCTGGTCTCATTAAGCGCTGGTGCACAGGGGTAAAGAGTTGAACAACCCCTTGCATTTTAGGAGCACCGGGGTCAGTAAAGCACACCTCTGAACATCCGCTATTAGAGGAGCTGCAGCAGGCCTGCATTTATTATCATCTGTGATGAAGAACCAACATGGTGGCACTATAGGCACTGGTACATGATGGAGAGTGACCTTCATTTCTTCAAGTTCACAGATGTCTGAAGAACTTTATGAATGAAATGTAAAGTATTTGCAATGAGCACGCCAATCTTTGTAGGAAAGGTCCCATGTTGTAGACAGTGAGATTCACATGCCTTTTTTTGATTATAAAGCAGGTCTGGTTGCTGTATAGAATATTACAGTGCACTCACACTAGACAACTGTACTGTGCCCAAGCAAGTCTGGATTATTTGGCTAGTGTGAGTGCAAGTGTACCGTGCTTGAGTACTGCCCTGGCCCAGTGCGGCTGGAAGAGGTGTGCGTGAGCACTGCGCACTTGGTCACGCATGTGCACAAGCATGGTTACATATGCAACGCGTGAAACATAATCATGACATATCAACAAAGCGCGATTAACTGCGTATCGCCACCTCACGCAGTCAATAAATCCAGACATTTGCGAGGGCTGACCATTTTGAAGATGGATCCAATAAACCAAGAAAGTCATTACAGTGTGAGCCATGTTTTCAGGTTCGTTCTCCATTGCGCTGCTGCAACCGCGTATCAACAGTCACTTAATGATGACGTTGAACCATACGTATGTCACTTGGTCTCGGGGTAATGTGAGTGCAGACCAGGGGGACCCGGGAGGGGGGCCATTCATGCTTCAGCATGATATGGAACAACTGCATGGCCCTGCTGTGAGTGCACCCTTATTAAAGACAACAAGTTGTCAGGATTTCTGTAATGCTGTGATGTCATAATGAAACTAGGACCCACCAGCCATCTGCTGCATTTTTATTAAAACGTTACTGAGGACCCCTACTTGTGTTTTGTCTGTTCTCTACAACAACGTTTTAATCTTTAATCACTACTCTTACAACACTTATTGGATTACCTGTCCTGTTGTTTTGTGAGTTACACATGGACTGAAAACCAGCTATTATCGTGGCGGTGTGTGTGGACTGCTGCCTGATCACTCAGCTCCTTAATGTTCCCATTGGTCTCACATTTTGCAGGAAGCATGTGTGGCTGGCCTCAGTGCACGCTGGCACTGTACCGGTCTGTCCGGAGGGTCTGGCAGCCGAAGAGAATGAGCTGTAGGAGCAGCGGGCTTCACTCCTACAGAGGATCTGGACACTGCGACACTGCAGACGGTCACGCTGATGCTACAAGATGATCCAGCAGTTTGCAATGGAAAAATGCCCAAAGCTCCAGTGTACAGCTCCACACCAGGTCCAGCTGGAGCAGCTTAGTCTGAATTTAGCCAGTTCAGCTCATTTCAGGGCGGACTGCTATTTTCGTTTAAAATTCTCTCCAAGCAACAGTAGTAGGGCTATAACCTGTTTCCTGTGGTTGTTCTAGCCATGTGTGACTCAGAGAATGGTCAGCCAATGAGATGAGAGGCTTCAGGTCTCTCCTCTGATAGGCTGCAAGAGAAGCCTGAGAGAGAAGGGGTAAACCTGCATCAGTGGTATTTCTAGCACCTCTTACTGATAACAAAACATGACAAATTAAACGCCAAAATGGTATCAAACACTGGACCTTTGCACCGGTGCTGTGCTTCAGAAAATTAACATTCAGGAAGAAAATGAACCATAACTGTGCTACCTTTAAAGATATTTTTTTCATTACCAATTTAACCATTTTCATAGCCTTGGGACTCAAGCTCACAGCTTTTTAATGAGATTTTCTCCAGACCTATGAGAGCTTAATGAGATGGAGCTCTTGATTAGTAGCTGAAAGAAACAACATAGTAGCTGTGGATTTAAGCATGCAGGGGTCTTTGTACACTAAAGTGAATTGATTACTAAAAAACAGAGGCAAGTCAATAAGTGGACATGGTGATAGATCACTTGATATTGCTCCAGAAAAGCTAAAAATATGTCATGATCTTATAAAGACAGTGTCTCCATTAAATTATACCATAGGTCAAATGTTTTTTGAGTGAAGGATGGCTTCAACTTTCATGCTAAATCTAAGTAACTGACTTAATAAAAGTTAGATCATTTATACTGTGTCTACCATATGGCTGCGACAACAGTTCTTCAGTATCTAAGTGTGCCTACCTTCCTCTCCTCTTCTCAGACATCGCGAAGAGGGCCAGAGCGCAGCAGGCCTGTCCACTCAAAGTCCACTCAATGTCCACTCTACCCAACTGGCTTAATTAGAGTCCCATCCAACTTAAGCAGGTGGCAGTGTGCGCGTGTTTGTGACTGTATTTGTGCATTTGTATGTGTGTCCATCACTCTCTGGCTCACTCCCCAGTACAACAAAATCAGGCCTGGGCACTAGTCTTGCCTCCAGGGAGTTGAGGAGAGCAGCGCTCCACTTATCTGCTGGCAGAGAAATGGATGGGGGATAAGCAGGTGCCAGCCACTGTGGTAATTGCTGGGTGCAGCTAACGCACTATTGATGCTACCAGCCTCTCTTTGAGCCAGCATTATGCATTTGAATCTGTCAGGAGAGGCTGTAAATGAATGTGAAAAGTTGATGAGGCTAACATAATAGCAGAGGAGATACAAATATGAGATTGAGGTTTAAACGTGGGTCACCGCTGATTGAAAAAATACACAGTTTGAACGGAAATGTTTGATTGCAGGATAAATATGTTACCTGCTCTTGTTGTTTATCTCCTCCTCTCTGAGGACAGCTGGCGAGTTTGGGGACGGAGGATGGAGAGATGGGGAGGGGGAGAGCGATATGGGGAAGAATAGTGGCCAGACAAACTGTTGAAGGTGTCGGCTAACAGAATATCTGGAGGCTCACTGCAGGCATGTGTCAAAACCAGGATGTGAATAATTGAAAAGGGACAGAGGAAGAGACAGAGAGACACAGGCAAGGGAAGGGACAGAGAGCAAACAGAAAACAGATGGGAGAAGGCCCTGAGCCAGCCTTTCCCCATTTCCCTTTTGGGATTATTTGTCAGGTTCAATAGATCACATTAAATTCCTATTACCTGCGTATTCAACCAAAGCTATGTCCGGCTCAGACACTCGTCCTTCTGTCTCTGCCGTCGCCACCCTTGGAGGGTCTTTTTCTACTTTACAACAATAAGATTTATGCTTTTAATTCTCACCCTGGCCACGGTGTTGGTGAATGTTGAGGCCAAGTAAAACGTAAACAGCTCTTTCTCAGTTTTATAAATAAGACCTAAACTGCAATCAGCAATTTCATGGCTATGAATCTTTGTGGGTTGAGCCAGGAAGAGTCTGGCAGTGAATGTCCACTTCGAGGGTAATAAAGGCCTGGAGAGAGGAATCGATATTTCAGCCAGGGACCAGCATGCATTCAATCAAGGTATATTATTTTAGTGGTCTAGGAAGTATGAGATGGTTAGATTCCATTCTGTCATTTCTGCTGTCGTCCTGTTTTGTTAAATAGGAAGTGATTCAGAAGGTCAAACTGGATTCAACTCTACTATTACAAACTCCACTTTTATGTTTAATAGATGGGAAGTGGAGAACATCCTGTACTCAAATAATGAAGCAGAATTTGTACTAATAGTGGTTTTCCAGGGGCTCCTTCATCTCCAGATAAAGGATACTCAGTTGAAATCATACATGAGGGCTGTGAGTATGAATTAGAGAATCCTGAGAGCTCCGTGGAAAAGGCTAATTCATTAGACATAAATAACATACAGGCTGCTTTAAATGGATTTTATGTTTCTGGTCATTTCTTACACCATATACTGTAGTTTGGCCTCAAATACAAACACTGTCCCAATGACTCAGTTGGGCTTTTGAGTGTTTAACTTATTGTCTGTTGCTTATTTAGTCATGATCTTTATAGAATGTACTGTGTGACATCACTGCTGGTGTGGTTACTGGTAAAAACAGAGAACACCTCTAAACACCCAACATTGCTTCTCTATAGTCATTTCTGTTGAGTTGGTTTTGTGTTTTTGGTTTGCTGTGCTTGTTGCTGAGCTTTTCAATGTAAAACAAAGTTATTTAGGTCAAGGCGTACTGCAACACTAGACTGAAACATTAATCTTTAATGTTATCCAAAAATGATAAAGACTTTTTTCTTTTAATTAATCCCCTTAATTCCTTTAACGGGCTAATAAAAGATGAGTTTGATGAGTGCTTGAAGATATTTCTTTAAAATCAAACCAGAAAAATGATGTTATTCTTTGTGCTGATGATTTATTTACAGGAACTGTCAAAAATCATGATAGTGGATCAGTGAAACTGGGTCAGAAGACATTATATCAGGCACCAAAAATATGATGATGAGCATGATGTTATTTATATAGGTATTCACTTAAAAGCCTGTTTGAGTTCACCGATCAACAGTGTCAAACATCATATCTGTCCTCCCCTTCTCATTAAAATAAACTCAATATCATCTGACTTCTCTTGGTCATTTTTTTTTTTTTTTGATTGTGCGGTGAGCTGTTTTGAAAATGCCCTGTTCTCGTCTTCAAGTGCTCATAAATATTCACCCTCAACATCAAATAAAAGGATATGTCAAAACACAAAGTATTTGAGATATTCTTTACTTGGCGTTTGTTGGCTTTGACACAAAAATAGCTACAATTTCCTCTGTGGCGGTCTTAAGAGGTTCATTCTGCATGTGATTTTAACTGATTGCTATTCCTGTGTTTAGGTGTTTGTGGCTTGAGTGCAGTGGAGAGGGAGTAAAGACGCTGGCTGCCCATTTTAAATGCTAGAACTACTACAAACATCCATTCAGAGGGTCAATATTGCAGTCATTTGCCTGTCAACTAAATCACTTTCTGAAGAAGTGGAGCAGTGAAATCTAGTACTGCATTTGGCCTTTTTTTCCTCCCTATATAGCTATTAAACATTTGAGGAAAACGTCTGCAGGAGTGAGACTGCTGTTTCTGTAAAATGTCTCAGACATAATTGCTTAGGTCAATTGTGAATAACCCGGACAAAAAATGCTTCATTAAGTGAAGAGATGGAGAGGACAGCAACAATGAAAAAAACTGAAAAGTCAGGAAAGGGTGATATAGAGAAAAAAGGCACTAATGAGGAAAATGTGGATGACAACGGAAAAGGTCCATAGATGACAAGAACGGAACATACCATCATGTCTGCTGTCCACACATTTCTGTGCAAAAATATATCTGAACTGTGTCAGTTCATTGAGCAAGTAAACATGTAGGCAGAGTGTAGAAGGTGAGCAAAGATTGTTACTGACAACATTATATGTTGTATATAATCCTTCCACAGCGAGCTGCGGCATGGACATTTGAAAGCCAGTTTGTCCTAACAGTGCTGGAAAAGCACATTTTTCTCTGTAGAGTAAATGCCAGCTGTACAGATCAAACAGCAGTGTGATCAATTACTGAGGGAACCTTTGAACCAGTAAATGCCACCCAGAGACTTCACATCTGACAAGGTGGTATGGAGGGCATAGAGGGACAATATTAATGCAACAGAGGAAGAGTCTTTTTTGTCAGCTTTTAAAAAAGAAATGAAAAAAAAAAACACATTCAAGGCAGCACGCTAGCAATCACACACCCATACGATTACAAACACACAGGGTGCCAGCCTGCCCCGTTATCAACCGACAGCAGTGACGGATCTCATCACCCTTTTTACTTTCTCCTAATTGCCTCCAAACCACGGCCGACATTATGTAAAAATAAATTGACATGACATCCTGTAAAATGGAGGCTTTGAAATGGAAATGTTTGTCAGACAAAGGTTTTTGCTGAAAGGTTCTTTGTGTTTGTCATCTCTCATTGTGCAAGACCCTGGATGATTGACTTCCTTTAGCTAGCTAAGGGGCATTGACATTTCCATGCCCTTCTACAAAGATGGATACCTTTCTATTGAGCCGCAGCTCATCCAAACAGCATGCCCGCTCAATGGACCATGTTGCGCTGTGTCAACAGCTATAGTGTTGCTGTGTGTTGTGGTGTACAGCGGTGCTACGTGTTGACGTGAATGTATATATGTGTTTGTGTAAGGAGTGAGCAGGGAAGGAGTTCACTGAGTGTTTGTGTGTCTTTACAACCTAGATACCCACAGCTGTAAACATGAATTTAATGGATGTCTCTTTTATGTGTGTGAAGGTACACAAATGTAAACATGTGAAGTTGCCAAGTGAATCTCTTGCCTCCCACCTCTAAGTCTCTAGTGCAATGGCATTGTTCTGTTCCCACACACTATTGCCTATGGCAATAACAACATGCATTAAGGCCGCTCTAATCAATATTTCTTATTAACAACGGATCAAATGACTTCATATAATCTGAAGGGAGTTTCTCATTGTGATGAACCAAGGATTGTGATGAGGCTCAGCTGTGTAGAGCCTTTTAGTGTCTATAAACTTAAGCTCATTGTTGTGGATTTCCTCCCTGCAACTTAACTGTTGTGGTTACCACCCGCTGTTCTCATCAGCTCTGTTTTCAACCTCAGCAGGCCTCTGATTAACTTACACCCTACCCAGCACACATACAAAGTTAGCAGCCAGCCAGAGAACATAGTGGAGCATTTAACAGATAAAGAGCCAGATATTTCCCTTGTGAGTTTTTGCTGAGACCAAAAGGTAAAAAAAAAGAAAAAAAAGAGTGAGATTAGAGATAACACCAGCTGCAACGCCTGTGAACATGTTGACGCTCTGAATAGAAAACTGATGATGTTTACATGCGGTCAAAAACCCTTTCATAACCGGAATATTAGCAATAACCCAGTTGTGCACGGCTATGTAAACACCAATAACCCTTTTGAAAAACAGGGATATGCTCATATTATTGAATATACTGAATATTTGGTCATGTATAGTCTATCAGGATATCCCCATCCAAATTTGTGTTCTGCACATGTTCTCTTTGCAATGAATCTTCGTCTTTTGAGTATAGGAACTACTTGTTGTAAGCATAATGACACGCAAGCAAACACCACACTCATAGTCACCTCATAGTGTGGTGAAAGACATGAACATAATGTCTTTTGTAGACAGTAGAAAGTACAGGGATGGTGAGATACAAGCACCAAAGCGCAAACGAAGGTGACTGCTACCGGCCCCAGGCTGTTCATGATCCACTGTGCCGCTGCTGCTGTTGTAGAAGAAGAAGCAGAAATGACGCGCATTGCATCATCATGTTATCCGTGCATCGAGATGTCCATGCATCGCTGTTTTGATCGCGATACCCTATATATATAACCCTGTTTGCACACGCATGTAAACAGGTTATTCCGAATGTTTCAGAAACCGGAATATTGACCTTAACCTGAATATTGGCCGCGTGTAAACATAGTCACTGTGCAACTCTAACATCTTCCTGCACAGGTTTATCCCTGTACGCCCAAAGTTACAAGAAGTGTAGCTTATAAAATGTATCACACTACAGGCCTGAGGAGGACTGAGACCATCAAAGTGTTCAGCTCTGGTGCCATTGGAGAAATTTCTGGTGTAGCAGCTTAATGATTATAATACAGGATATAATACATCTGTGTTTTTCACTGGATTTCTGCTCTTCTCCAAAATGTATCCGCTTTGTTTCCTCATAAAAGAAATCAATCAATCAACTAATCAATAATAGAGTTGGGTGTAGGTGACCCTAACCCTAAACATTTTTTTGCAGGTGTTAATTTTGAGCCTTTACTCTATAAAATACCTAACATGTTGTCATGCTTCAATGATTGGATTGCAACATGAAGGATAAGAGAATAAAATAACTGAGAGAGAAGATATAAAAGTTGAGGACCATGGGTGTGTGCCCATAATAGCTAAAGGATTAATGTGTGGTGAGTATAGCTTTATGATAGGATTATATTATTGCCAGATCAGATACCGTATATTGGTCCTGTAAGAGGGCTACATATCCCCTAATGCTCTTAATCTCAATGATACTTGAGAATAATTGTAAAGTGTGAGCTGAATTCAGTCTTTAGATAGAAGCTCTATCAATAAAAGAAATCCTTCAAAATTTCCCTGGGAAAACACAACACTGAGACATTGAAATGAACTTTGAAGGAAATTTGATACTTCTGTTTAGCAAGCAGCAGAGAAAGGTTAATCAGAAACAGGATCATTTGGAAACCATGTTTTCTTACACATGTACACACACACACACACACACACACACACACACACACACACATGGAAGCTGATTAGTTGACAAAAAAAGTAAAGGAGGCTGGATATTGAGATAATTTCGAAAACTCTACCACTGCCTCCAAGGTCCAATGTAAACTTTCAGTCTCAACAAACATGGGTGAGAAATCTGCATAGTGCTCAGAAAAAATGGAAATTTTAACATTTATAATTCCATGACCAGTGGGAACACTTCTTCTGGTAAAGGTCATGCAATAAGATTGAAAACTGCACAACACCTGCTTAGTGGACGTCATATTTTTCAATGGTAACAGGTTCTGTTACAGTAGGTTTATGAGGTATAAATTGTATGTTTAACCTAATATACAATACACATCATACATCTAGTATCTATACTGTATTCAAACTGTACCTGTGAGCTTGCTAGAACTTTTATGTGTGTGTTGTTTTGTTGTGTTTGTTTTTGCGTTTTGTGAGTGTGTGAGCCATATACTGTGGAGCACTGGGCCTTCAGCTGTGTTTGGGTGCGGGTGGATTAAAAAGGATCAGGATCAGCAGGGAGAAAAGGAAACAGACAGACTACACAGACGCTCTGGTACAGCCCAAGGCTCTGCTGCCCTCCAGAGAGCTCAGTGCAACCCTGATCAACCTATCAGAGGATCCACAGTCTGGAGAGAAGTCCTTCATCCAGGGGTTTCGAGAGAAAACAGATACATTTTTCCTTCACTTTTACCAGGCTAAGATGCCAGGATGAACAGGGATATGTTACCTAACCACTTGCCCAGACGCAATTACATCCTGGAGCCCAGACGATGTACTCAGAACTGCACGCAGGCGCTGATCCAAATCGTCAGGGTTTACAAGATTTCCTTGTGCGTCGAGGGGAAGTGAGCAAAGCGAGCTGAAAACTCGCCTTGTAGACATTTCTAAAAGAGAATCACAACGTGACGTGAAGGGCGTGACATATATATATATATATATATATATATGTGTGTGTATGTGTGTGTGTGTGTGTGTGTGTGTGTTTGTGTGTGTGTATAGAAAAGCAGCAAAACATTCATCTTATTTCATATGTTCCACTGTGGATATGTGGATGTGTCGGTGGCGTGTGTGCGTGTGGCTGCGTGTGCCCACAATATGTTTCAGACAGGTCTTTCCTTTGGTTGACAGAGCTGCTGCAACATTCATAACAGCCCTGGGAAAATGTAATGAGGTAAAGTGTCACAACATCTCACATCGCTCTGCTAGCCTTCAGTTCTGACAGGAGGACTCTGTTCACTGATGGTGTGTGTGTGTGTGGGTGTGTGTGTGTCAGAATCTGTTTATATTTTCAGTGCAAGGGGGGCAGTGGCCAGTAAAAATAAGCTGGGGACAGGAGAAGGCAAGCATGCAGCCACAGTGCCACCAGTATCACACAACTGCGCTCTATTTCTGTCTCCTCACAGACAGAGTCAGAGGGGAGCTTTACAATGACATGCAGAATAGATCCAGATCATCACCATACATAGATTGCTATCACTTCCATGTCTCTTCAGTTTTCTCTTCACTTCCTTCCGATAGCTCCCTCCTCCCTCCGTCACTGCCTGCAATACTTCTTTTTTATTAGTCACTTCAGAGTCCTCAGAGTGTCTTCACCTTCTATTTTCTCTCCCTCCCTCAGGACATCTCTAAATGGCAAGTTTATCCTCCTTCGCCCTGTGGGTCTTTGCAGGCTAATTTCCTTTGAGTCAGGAGGGTTTACAGGTGTCCCTTTAGGGCTCCTGGTGTTAGAGCAGCAACGTCCCTCTGGGCCGTGTGGGGTTTGGCTTGTTCTGTGACAACTTTATCTGCTCCAGACACCCAGGGTGTGATCATTAACACAAATCAGCTTAGCTTAGAGCAGATTCACGCCTAGCTCCTAAACTGGGTTGCATATACAGTACTGCACTTTCCCCTCCATCTGCTGTCATTGCTCTTTGAGTCCTTTCTTCCTCCCTCCCTCAGACTTTGTTTTATTTTACCTTTACCTTCCACCCCTCCATCCTCCCTCTGGTCTCTCCTTCCCTCCTCCTTTTCTTGCTTCCTATACTCTTGGTCCTTACTTTTCTGAGCGTGCACACTTAAAAAATACAATAAGTCTATTCTTAAAGTAGAGCAGATCCCCAGAGGGGCGAATGACAGGCTATTCTCCGCCTCATGTCGCTATTTCTGACATACTTAAATAGGAAATAGTGGAGTGAATTTATCTGTTTTTTCCTTAGTGCTGTCAAAATCAATTAATCACTGACACTGAAATTATATAAGGATGTGTTTCCTTTGAGTGGATGGACCTATGATGTTGAATCTTTAAATCCATCTTGGAAAAGAAATGGCTGATGAAACAAACAAGTGGCCTCTCATGAATCTTAACGAGGATTATTATTCACTTTTTTCAACTCATTTGTGTCTGACAGTCAGTCCTGCTCAGGCCTGCTTTGCTCTGTCTCCTTCTCTGTCATGGCTTCTTGGTCTGTCTCCCTGTGTCTTATTCTTGACTTTGAGACATTTTGTCTCCATCCCTGGGCTGCTACCATGGAGATAAGAGAAAATCCTCTTTGTATTATTGACTTAGATAACCACAGTGTACACAGTATGTGATCATGTTTGCATACATACACTCATGCTATAGTAAACTGTACTTTAAAAGGAGGTAATATGGCTTCAAAATAATTGTGATATTTTCTGATTACTATTGTAATTGCAACTTAAACTGTGCTTACATTAAACATCATCAGCAACAACAGTACAATACAGGCCTGTAATCGTGAAACTAGTTATATTGAAATGAGTGTTAATAAGCACAAGCTAGAGCCTGATGTAATAAAGTTGGTATTTAGTATCAAGGTCTTTCTAAAGTTGCTTGAGGCCATGGAGACATAGATAAGTCATCTTCTAGACTTAGCTGTGCTCTGGAAGGAAACTGACCAATTTAGCTTGTGATAATAGGAACAAACCTCTGGTAAGCTCTGCATTGTTGCTGCTTTAGCTAATGTTAACTAACCTCAGCATCACATGCTGACAGGACAGATTGTGTCACAGCTGTGAATACTGGAGGTCTAAATTCAGAGGTTTTGATGTTATCCTCTAAGCTTCAAACAACAGCGTGCAGCAGGGATGATGGGTTTTTGTAGGGCAACCCAGAACTGACTATCACCCTGTTTCCCTCTGCAAAATACCAACCATTTTTTACAGAGGCTTTTAGTTTGTGATGTATTATGTCTCATTCAGCATGATAATCTTCACAAATGAACACCACTTTCATGACTTCTGATGTCTGAAGCAGGACCCAACCCGACCCTTACCCTCTTTTACAAAAGCCTTTCCTCTGTCAAAGTTACAATATTTATATTTAATTGGGCTGGGATTGGCTCCAGCCCCCAAGTGACCCTGCGTAGACAAGTGAGCCAACAGATGGATGGTTTAACATACTGAGAGCATTTCCTTCCTCTTCCTGTTATTAATATCTCAAATTTTGAATTGTTTACGTCCATGTTTGCTCGAAAGCAGTCCTCTTCTTCACTGCTTTTTTGGTGGACTGCTGTAGGTGTTGACACACTGGTGACACCACCAGTTGATAAGAGGTTTTAACTGAGAGCACTGGCAGATAGTGTATCTTAGACCCACTCATAGAAGCAATGCTCTGTTGCACTAATAGAGGTCAAAAGCTCCACAGGGTGCCTTTAAAGGTTAGGAGTTATCGCATGATAGTGGTGTGTGAAGGACCATTTGAGTTAAAACATGTCTGTGCTGGTTGCTGCATGAGTGCATGTGTTTGTGTTTTTTATGTGTTCGCCCTATGAATATAGGATATATGAACCATATTTTACCATATTTATACTTGGTGATGTAAGTTTGTTTCCCAGTGTGCCAATATTGTGCGTGTCGTTGAGTGAGTGTTTCTGGAACGCTGACAGCCCCCCACCCACTCCCTCCCCCGGTGCCTGGTCTTCATGGGAAATCAATTTGTCCTGCTTTCTGCGTGGCCAGCCTTTATATGCTTCACTTCCTCCTACAGCTGTCACCCAGTGTATACAGAGGCATTGCCTCCATTTACCCAGCACAACACGCACACAAACACGCACACACGCTGAGCTAAATCAAACACATATCAGCTACATGCATATTCATTCTCTGTGCTCGACACTTCAGCTGACGAGTAAATTACGGAGCGCCAGAGGAGCGGTGCAGATGAGGAAACTCAAGGTGGCATGTGTGTGTGTGTGTGTCTATAGGAGAGAGGAGAAAATGATGTGTTTGTGTGTGTGGTGGGCAGAAAGAGTAAAAGAGAGATAAAGACAGAGAGGTGAGTCCTAAAAACATGGCCAGCAGCTCATTAGTCTGCAGGTGTGTTTATATCGAAGAGTTAGTGCTCACAGCGCTCACATGTGCACACACACACACACATATTCACATGTGTTCACACACTGAGAGCCCTGCTGCTCATTCTCATTCAACTCTGCAGCCAGTCTGTCCTTTGTTTCTCATTGTCCTGAGGAGTTTGGAGAGGAAAGACTGTCCACACTGATTGAAAAATGGGAAATTATGCCATCCGCCTATCTCTTATCTCCTGTGAACAGAGTTTAACTGCACGGTGGTGCACACCTGCAGATGTTCACGTGCATATCTTTGCTGCTGTTTTTTTTTTTTTTTAAATAACAACTGAATTTGGGCCTTTTTCCAAAATAAAGACATTTGTGTGCACTGACCAGTTTGTGTGTGCAGAAGTGTGCTTTGTGAGTCTGCGTATCACTGCCTGAATGAGCAGCAGGCTGAGCAGCACCAATCAGGCCCTCCTGGAGGTGTTAGAAGGCCTGGAGGTAAGGGGATGCATGGTGGTGGTGGTGGTGGTGGCGGCAGTGGTGGGGGATGGTGCAGCCAATCATAATGCTGACTGAAGAATCCAGTGTGTGGATGAATTAATGAGGCATGTGAATACAGGCTAAGACAGCCAATCATAGCAACTTAAGAGCTCCTCTGCTGCTGAGAGACTGTGACAGAGAGCTGGTTATCAGTCACACAAAAGACACAAACTCGACCGTTTGTGCAATAACTGTCCGGGCCAGGCTCATGTATCTGAGTAACTGTGCTGAGTTAAAGCACTGTCAGACTGCTGCAGTCGGTTTGGAAAACAAGAATATTTCACCAAAAACAAATGTTAATTAATGATAAAATGATGTTTATTCTTATTCTTTGATGTTACTGTGTCCCAGTCCTTAGTTTAACCGATGTTTTTGTTTTTTTGGAACAATTAATTTTAGTTGAATTTTATGTTTGAGGTGAGAAAAACAAAGCCTAATGAAGGCCAAGCTGAGTTGCATCAGTTATATAAAGTTCTGTTTACTGCAAGTGTTGCAGCAATTATGACCTCTAGGCTTATACTCTTTGGAAGCAGGTGAAGTGCAAAGAAAGCCTTACTTTGCTTTGCAAGGGAAAGCAAATCTGTCAGGGATCTAGTTCAGTGTGTAAAGCTCTGTCACATAATGTCCCATCTTTTCATAGATTTTGATAGAAATGTATTTCAGCCACTTGTTAAACTTCCTGCATAATTCTCAATTTTACATTTTGCTTCATCTTCATTAAAAAAAATCATACTGCACTGCCAGTATTCCACTCTGCGATGTTGAACTGTATGTGAGCTATCAAATGGTTGATCATTATAACGAATGAATCATCATTTTCTGACGGTGCCGTCTCTCACCCCCGTGGCCATCACTGGATGCAACACATCACAGGAAAAGTAGAAGCCAAGAAATAGCAGTAAAACTCCACAACATATTGACCTAACTGCTAGTACTTGGAGGATTTGGAGCCAAACACATAAATCCATTCCATCATTAATGAAGGAATGAATGGGATGTCCTGGGGGGAGCAGTATGGCAGCACCGGCCCTTTCCATCTGTCTTCCTCTACACAGCCTTGCAACTCACTGAGAATCTATTTGATTTCTTTTTCTTCCTTTCTTTGCTTCTGCCTGTAATTTTTGTTCCAAACACGCTAATTTCACTTTCTGCCCCACTTCACCCCATAGCAGCAGATTCTTTGGTATCTGCTGACACACATCTTGACAGCCTGTGTGTATCCACACTAAAACATCTATCATCCTCAGCCAGAGCCTGTGCTTCCCATTTCCCCCGTCATCTTTGACCTCATCGCTCTCATGTGTGGACACACTGGTAAGGTGGTTTAGGGCCCGGTGATATTAATAGCTTCAACTTCATGAATCTTTCAGGCTCAATCATTTGAGCTTATGTGAGAGGAGTGGACCCCAGAGGATGAATTAGCTAATAGAGAAACTCACCAGGAGCATTTTCCTTGGCCTCTTTAAACACGAATCATGCATTAGCTCTTCATATACTCTTGCAATGCATTAGTTTTATATAAGACTGACCCGAACAGGTGTGTGTGTGTGTGTGTGTGCAGACAGATGTGTGTGAGAGGAAGAATTATAAAAAACAAAACAAAAAGGGAGAACATGTTTTGTGCACTCTTTTATGCACACCCTTGTGACTATATTTGGGGACTCCAGTGTGCAGGTGAGTGAGCATGTGAGCTTGAATAAGTTTCATTTTATGCATGAGTACAGAAGCATTTCTGTATGAATAATTGTATTGGCCTTTGACAGGAATATACAGAGCAAGAGAGAGAGAGGAAACAGAAGCACGGAGCCAGAGAGAGGAGGGCGGGTGGAGTGATGGGGGGAGGTTAGAGGTTGTGGGGGAGTGAGGAAGTGTGGCAGGAAATGAAATGTGTTATTTGGGAGAAATGCTGGGGGGCTACAGGCTTGTTTTCACCCCTATCTCTGCCCTGTGCAGCAATTTCACTTCAGTGCTATACAGTAGGTCTTGCCAAAGAACAACGTGCTGGGGGGGGGGCAAGGAGATGGAGTGGGTGGGAGCGAGGAATGAAAAGGGAAGAGGAGCGATAGATGGGCAACACAGAAAATGAGAAAGAACAGAGACATGGGAGAATTAATAAAAGAGGAGGGAGGATCACTCTGACTTTAGTTGGACATGTTTGCTCGGTGGCTGGGCTAGCTGCAGCCTGTGCCCCCTGCACCCCCCCCCCCCCCCCCCCCCCAACTGCAGACTTTTTAGATTTTGAGTCAGCACTTAGGGAAAGAAATGAGGAGAAGAAAGGATGAAAGAAGAGCAACAATGGTAAAGATAAGTCCGAGAAATAAATGTAAGAAAAAGAAAAAAGAAAAAAAAAACTCACATTTAATATAAAAGTACAGAGGAAGGATGGAGTGCAGGGGAGAGGAAGGAAGAGAGAAAGAGGACTCAGATCTAATCAACATGATTGGAAATGAGGTGGGAATAAAAAATGAAAAAAAATCAGACGTGCTTCCTGTTGAGAAGAAAAACAACTCGAGGGCATTGCTTTGTGCCTGGATCCCAGGATGTTGCTGTTCAATTTATTTTGCTGAAATTGACCTGGGACCTCTTCAAACCACCTTTGAATCAGACTGAATGTTACTGTAGCTTGTTAGATGATGATGGGGCTGTGTAAATGTGTGTGCCTTTGTTATGCCCACCTGCACTTGCTGGAGAGTGGAGAGGAGAAATAAAAGAAGAATGCTGATGAGCAGGGATAAGAAGGGGAAAAAAAGGGAAAAGGGAAAGCGACACAGCGACACGGCCCTCGGAGCGTGTCATTTTGGCCAAATTGTTGAGACTCAGGTACCGTTATCTCCTCTAATTCATCATGCAAACGACAGAAAAAATGGAGGGGGGGAATCGGCACAGGGCCGTGGAAGAGATGAGTGGAGAGGGAGAGGGACAGGGGTTGAAAGACAGGATGAGAGAACAGTATGATTGGGGTAATTTTCTTCTTTTAACAGGGTCATTTACCATCTTGACCTGACAACACATTCTGCATTTGAAATCCAAAAGCAACACTTCAGCTGCCAGCCGTACGTTCTGGTTCTGCTGTGAAAAGCAAAGAATCAAACAGTCAGGCTGAATGTCTGTCTCTAGCTGGTCTGGATGCATATGAATGGCTTGCAGCTCAAAATGATTTACCTGTCTGCTGTCTCTGTGTTGCTGAATGACTGACTGACTGACTGACTCACTCACTCACTGATGGGTTGATTGGGGTCTTTCTGAGGAGCAAACAGCAGCAGACCAAAAATAATTGCCCTACCTTCTGCTGCATTTAGAAACCCTGTGATTTTTTGACCTGTGTTCACAGATAGACTGAGGCAGGTTAATATGTTTCCTCTACCACAAACCACATTGGAACTAAAGAGAAATAGCCGTCGCTGTCAAAATGAATGAGATTTCATTTTTAAGAGTCCACAAAGGAAGAAAAAGACTGGCAATATAAATAGAAAACCAGAATGTATTTTAACCTTTAAAACAAACACCTCAATTCTGGACACCTCATCACTCTCTCATCACAAACCTGCAGGTCTGAATCTAAATAAACTACAAATATGGTGCTTAAATCCCAAAGTGCAAAGTGGAGCTATGTAGAGGTAGTGATTCCACCTAAGCGCCTGCTGCAGCCTCTCTGACTGTATCAGCCCTTGGCAGACTGATGTCACTCTGGTGCCACTGAAGTGTAGTCTGTATTCAAACTCACTTCTCAACAGTTTCACACTGAACATGAAGTTGCCTCTGTTCATTCTGGCAGCTGAACAGACTCAGTCGGCTTATGAGGACTGTGGGGTTGAAACTTTGAGTTGAGTTTAAGTTGAGACTGTTTCATCATCTGACACTTCTGAAGTCATGAATGAACTGTTACCTTTGAGTGATGTGGATACACTGAAACTCTGCAGTGACTGTGATAAATCTGTGAATATTGCTAGGACTAACACAGTTGTAACTAATAACATGACTGATGAGTTTGTTCTGTCAGCAGTGAGCCATGAAGAACACTAATGACCTGGTTCTGGTCCGGTCCACTTACATCATTCATATTATCACTTACACTAGTCTTCAACTGGATAAAAGCATTTGTGTGATAAGGCCTGGTGTAAAAGTTATGTAGTTTCATTTTTAAGGACTTGCGCAGAAGCTTAAACTGATCAGCAAATGTGCATTTGTTCCCACAATAAACAATTCACTGTGGCAGTCAAACTGTCAGCAGCAAGAAAGACTTGAATACTAGCAAACTGGTGAATCTTCTAATGAAGGAGCAGTAGGTCTTTTCCACAGCAGACATTTCAACTTGTCATGTTATAAAAAGCACTGGCATAACAATAACAAAGGCTCAGGTGCCGGTACTATGACACAGGATTTTGACTAAGCAAAGTAACTTCAGGGTTAACTCTGGGTTTTTATTATTGTCTGCTCCTCGTTTGTGAAATATGCCACTCTGCTGCTGCTACTACTGCCAGACGTGTTCATGTTTGTGATTGGTCAGATGCTGCAAACTCCGCCCCTTATATGTGCATGAGCTCATACCTAGACTGGGAAACCCTGTGTTGACTTGCTGAGTTGATAACCACCACCCTGTGACCATTTAGCCTGATTGCAATCGTTAGGTTAAGTGAGGCTGGGTGACAGGAAGATATCTTGAGTAAGTTGAACTTGCTCCGTAGTACAGGCCCAGGTCTATTCAGTTTTCAACTTCTGTTTTTCATACTGTGACACATCTGACCATAGTATTTTTTTTTCAGCGAATGCTATAGTGTGCATGTGTAGGAAAACTCCTGAGTGAGAAATGTTATAGTGAGAAAGACATATTTAACTGTCCTGGCCATATGCTGTTGGTGCTGTTTCCCTGTGTTTGTGAATAACTTTTACATAAATGGTTTGTCTGATCTGAATTTCAACAGCTACTTTGTAGATTGTATAAAATGGCTTGAGTTTGTTTTGGATGACACATCACAGATGCTGAGTGGGACTGTGAGTGTGGGTTGCACATGATCACAGGTGTTTACAATTGGCTAATTGGTCCTCGGCTCAGCTTCTGCAGGGGCGGAGCTATGCTGGCAATCACACAATATCTATCAGTTTCTAAGTACCATTGAGTAAACAAGCTCTATGCACAGATTTGAATGCTGAGGCTGTAAGTTATTGTGACTAACAAGTTCTGCAAAACTAGGTGAAGAGTGACACAGTAGGCGAGTGTGTAACAGCCTTAATCAGGCTTCAAAATAAGTGGCAACACCAGTGTTAAGAGCTTTAAAGGATGAAAGGATAAAGATTTTTTTTTTTTTTTTTACTGACTTGCATGTCACTGCTTATATGTGTTTTTATGTAAACCATGAGAAGGATTAAAGTCATTAAGACTGAGATATATGACTATTTTATCTGGACATAATCAGTTGAGTAGAATCCCTCCAGGGTGTTTTCTTCTGTTTTTTCTGGTTTTAATGATCTAAGGAATAGTAGCACGGAGAGGTGAGCAATCTGGTCAAGAGATATTTTTGGGTAGAATCACAATATATGATATTTGAAATGAGGCTGAATTTGGATCACATGAATAGTTTTGCATGTGGTTGCCTTCACACCAAGAAGGCAAGAGGCTAAAGGCTTGGGATTGGGATTGCAAGTTTTGGGCCACGTCTCAAGTATAAAATACAGTAGGTGCTCTGCTCAGGTACTTCCTGGTCATCTCACTCAGGTACGATTAGCTGTGTAACATTACCAACAGTCTTGATAGCAACAATTGAACATTTATAGTTCTTAGTGAAATTTTACATGAGGCTCCTTCAATGACGTGATCTGTCTGACACATTTGAAAAGAAACTGCCAAAGTAATCTGTGATACTACATTCTCAGATCACCCCGCCCCTGCAACAAGCTAGAGTTTAGAATAAAAAAAAAAAAAGAATTAGGATTTAATAAGGAATACAAATGAGATTAAAAACTCTCTAAAGATGAGGATTGAGTGGAGTGAGTCCTAGCACTGACATGTCCACAGCAGCTTCTCTCTCTCTCTCTTGCTCTCTCCCTCATAAATATTAATTACAGACCCATAGTAGAAACACAAGCCATCAATAATGCAGCTCCCCAAAATGCTTCTTCCCAAATAATTGCAGCTATAAGCCAAGTCCTGAAGACAGCCTCTGAGGTATGTGGCAGCCAAGGTGCCACACTGCCTCATTTTGCCTAAATAATCCTTTCACATAGAGAGCAGAGGGAGTGAAGGGAATACTGGTCAATATGATGGTTATAATGGGGCAGTGGTGGCGAGAGATCAACTTGTTTACAATTAGAGGAGAAAGAAAGAGGCCCTCAATTAGCTGCTCAGCTAAAAATGATGAAGTGAAGGGAATGAGAGCTGTGGGTGTGAGAGAGGGCATACATTTCTTACAACCTAATTCCTCCAGAACCGCACGGCGTTGTGTTGGTCACATTCTGGTCAAGCATTTTGCTCTTACAAGCAATTAACCTTTCTGCCTTTGGCTGTAATTTAATATTAAAACCATCAGATGCGCAACTGTTTAGCAAAGTAATCAGCATCACAACACTTTAATAACAGCAGAAAAGACAATTTAGCACACACGAGAGAAGAAGGCTGAAGAAAACGTGGCGGCCACAGCACATCAGTGTAACATCAGAAAGACATTGAACTGTCACAAATCTAACAATTTAGGCTGGCAACCCAACATTAGCAAACCGACATTGTAACATTGGACTTTGCTCACAACTATAATGTTTGTATTCTATACATTTCAGTATGTCTAATGATGTTGGTGGCCAGCTGTGTTGTATGCCTGTAGGAAAAGACACATGGGCACAGACCTAATCAGTAATTAATAAATGTTCTCCCAGTATTTAGGCTGAAATGTCACAATTTATTCTAATTATCTGTAAAACCAAGTAAGTGTTGTCTTCCTCAATCACAAACCCCTAACCAAATCGACTGCAGTGAATAAATACAGATTACATGTGTGTGTGAATTCATGCAGCATACATTTGCCACAATTGATCCCATGCTAAAATGTTGATTGATCTTCAATGGTGTTTATGCACAGACACACCTAAATGTTGAATAATATGTTGTTTTGTGGGTAGCAGTGTTAAAGGTTATTGATAATCAAGCCCAGGACAAAAGCCCTCTTTTAACCTTTGACCCCTGATCTTTGACCTTTTCCCATAAGTAATGACCCTTAAAAACTGAGCTCACGATGCTGTCTTTAGTATGCATGACTGTGGAGCAAACAGGATTACCACAGGACTGGATGTGCTTGGTGTTTTTTCTATCTAATTCTGATGCAGTATCTTGTTTCATAAGTGTTTACACTTAATCATCAAAGTGATTTCCCTCAGATAAAAATCACATATTTAATCAGTGGAACTGAATGACCTTTCTGATTTGCCCCAGGGCCTTAAATACAGAAAATTCAGCTCAATGCTCAAAACAACCTGTATTTAAAAAAAGGCAACTGCCATAGGAAACACAAGCCATAGTCAAAAATGTAAAAGTAGAGTTTTAAACGCCCACATAACACCACAAAACAGTGCAGCTTATCTATATAATCTAATATTTACTATGCTTCAACCCACAGTTACTTGGCCAAAGAATCAATGTGCCAGACTGAATGCTGTCAACAACAACTTTGCACCAACTGAGATGTGTTCAAGCTCAATCAAACCCTGTGGGGTGCATGTTGAATTTCTACAAGTTTCATTCCGTGAAAGAAAGTGACTTTTATATTTTCTTCCAATGCTGCCTCTTCTTCTGCTTTTCTTTATTTTTCTGTCCTCCCTCATCCACAGCGGCATGTGTCATCGCAGCACTTTAATCAACTACGCCACCCCTCACTGAGCTCATAGCTCCTTTGTGGCCCATGTGTCCTTGCATGTCTTTATCACACACACATACACATACACGCACAAACACACGCACACACACACACACACCTAAAGGAAGTGCACAGCCATTTTGTGACAGCCACATTCTCGCATCACACAGCTGAGTGGAAGGATGAGAAGCCTATGACTCTTGGGGCACAAGGTGAACACACTAACTCGCTTCAACACCCACACACACAGCTGAGCACATACAGCACATACTCAGCAGTGTCTGTCACAACTGACTGACTTGCAGCCTATGGATATTCCCTGTTTGCTTTCAGTCAAGGATCTGGATCTAAAACTGGTGAACCTGACAGGAAAGTTTCTCTTTGCTTAGAGTGCACTGTGATTGGATCCAGGGCCCGAATAAAAAATAAGAAAACAAAGTCCACAGAGGGTAACTGACTGGCATTTTTATCCTGAATTCACTGCACAGATGAGTACATATGCTAAATGTTATCCAAGCATATGCCCCTCTTGCTTTCCCCTTATGCCACAGTGACACAGCATCTATGTGCAGCTGCTGACCTCTGAGGTTTCTCTCAACCAGACCTGACCTGGCAGAGACTCACCGATCTCGCAGCTCTCCCCGGAGAAGCCCTGAGGACAGTAGCAGCTATAGCCATCACCTTCCTGCAGGCAGCTCCCTCCATGGAGACAAGGGTTGGTCTGGCAAGGGTTGTTCTCCACTGTAAAGACACATAGAGGGAGTGGAGGAGGGTTAACTGACAAATGTGAATTTATAATTGATTTTCTACACAGAAAGAACATTACGAAAGTGCCTGCGATGTTGACAAACTACGACAGGCAATGAACCACTGCTGTGTCCCTTTCGTCGTCCTTACATTGTCTTTCCCTTTTGCTTCTGCTTTTCAGACTGTGGAAGAGTGGGCAGACAGTGCATAGTCTCATCTCTGTCTCCATGACTTTCTACAGGGTGACAGATTGGCTGTTGTTGCGTCTGTCGTGCCCCTGTTTATCATGACTGATGCTCGGCAGGCGAAGGACGATGTGCTGAGTCGACCCCCTACTACCATTCTCCTGCTTCTCATCCCAGGTCCTACTGATGAGTCAAGGTCCTCATAAATTAGCTTATCATCACCCAGTCTTGCATACTGCTGGGCACCTATTTTTATGGCGCATTATCTTGTTGCAGAGGAAGTAATAAACACATTTTACACTCATGGGCTATAACTCCATGCCTCTCCCTGGGAAATGTTTTGGCGGATGAATGGTTGATATTGAGAAGATTAAGTCATAATTATTGCTCTTATATTTTAGGATGGGACAGCGGAGGAGAACTTGACAAGGACAGTTAGAGCCCAGAATGCACCACTAGTCAGGATTTTTTATTCTCAGTGCAAAGAAGGACTGCAGGGAACTGGCTAGATTAAGTGTCTTTTTATTATCCAATCCTGATAGGATTGCAGCCCCTGACACAATCTGTCAGGCCATCTTATGCACTGCATCTTCTCCATAATAACAGCCAGACTCACTTAATCATGTATGAGCAGGAAGACGCTGTGCAGAACATAGAGTGCAGCTCCCCTGGAAGTCTGGGAATACTGTCATTTATATACGTGTGAGTGTTTATTTATGTGCTTTTGTCTGCTAGCACATGTGTGCATATCTGGATGTTTGTTTGACCCAGACTCATTGCATGCTGGAGATATAACCAGAGTGTGTGTTCAATTTCCTGTGAAACAGGGTGGTAGACTCCACCCAGACAGGCTGCTGTTGATACACTGGGTAAGGGGAGATGATGGAGAGGCTGCCTTTGAAAATACATAAAAGTGATTCGCTGAATGACAAAAACCATTAGAGACAGGCTCATTTCTTAAATCAACAGCAGAGAGGGGGAAAAAAAATAACACATACATGACTTGAACATATAGCATTGTTTAAAGGTTAATGATATACTGATGGAAAAGGTAAAATCTGCAAGTGGCAAGCAGTGCACGACATGTAAAATAAAAAAATGTACAATGTGAATATGGTCAGTGTGAGAGAGCCTGGTTTGGTCCGAAAGTGTCAGGAAATAAAGGAGAGGAAATGGATGAAAGAGCGGAGGGAAGCAGCTGGTGGAGTCATTATCCATCTAGACTTTTTCTTGGAAAGAGGTAATAAAAGAGTTTTGCAAAGCAGCCCTTAAACCATGACCAATCCCAGGTGGGCAGTGTAACGATCTTCTAATATTTTTAGTAGCAAACTATTTTGTCTGCACAACCAACCAAATGCTACATCCACATCATGTGTTTCCGCTCACTGTGACCTCAGCCCAAACTTATCTCCAACCAGAACCTTTTGGTGATACTTAACCTCACCCCAGCCAAGTATGAGAGCAATGTCAAACATTACTGGTATTTGAGGGAGGGGAACAGGCACTGACATTATTTTTTTTTAAGTTATTATTATTATCTATTTATTTTTGCAGTTTTTATACTAGGACCGTACAGAGATGCTGCTTGAAAGTCAAACTTAACACGACCTGCTTATTGTGTAATGTGTGAGTCATTGTTTTATCAGTGAAGTGTATCGAGGTCTCCCACACTGGTCTGACAACCAGAATGATTTGTTTTGTTGTTAATTATGCCACAAAGTATGCGAGTGCATTTATGTAACACATTACTTAACAGCGGATGTCTCTCAGTGTGATATAGCTTTGTTGTATTAGGCACGGTTTTCTGAGTCGCTTCTATTGTAGCTTGCAACTTTCGACAAAAGTGCAGTGTCCCTGTAGCTTAACCACTTTCAATGAAGAGTAGCCTGGAGGTTCACTAGTCACAGTTTCAAAAGAAGCTTCTCTCGCGCTCTGAGTTATTATAATTCATGATGTTAATCTGCTCCCACCAGCATAGAAAATACCCAATGTGATGTGACTTTCACTGCTTATTATAATTACTGGCAGTGTTGGTGAAGTATGCCCAAATTATTGTTTTGCTGTTGCCACATTGTCATAACTTGTCTGGCACTCTGCAGTTGGATGAAGTGGGGGCAGATAAAAGCATGTCACCAAGAGAGAAAAATAGGTGGCAGGGGGAGATTATCAGCAAGAACCTAATTCTTCCTTCCCTGCTGTTGTCCTTAGCAATTCTTCAGGCAAATTAGGTGATGTGACATGACACGAAAAGCCATTTGACTCAAGCATGGACCACACACTGACTGAGTGTCACGTCCAAAATGTTAAAATGCTGCATTTCTTTAGAAAATACTTTTTTTCCAAGGGGCTTGTGGATCATTTTTCTATGAAAATGCTTACAGTACCTTCAATTCCAAATGGTTGGTCTCTCCAACTCACTGTGAAATTCATCGTCTTTGTCGAAAGATCAAGGTGACATTTTATGCAATAATTTGAAATTGTGTGTCTGTGTGGCATTTGAAACACCACCAACCAGAGCCATGATGTACAAAATTAAAAAGAGAAGCTCAACAGGTTAAGGGCAGCTAGCTTAGCAGTCTTAAAAAAAATCTAATATGGAGAAGAGGAGCTGTGAAAGCTGAGAAACTCACTTTGTAGATACTGCTGTTTCACCTTGAATGAAGATTTTCCAAAGGCAGGGTGCAGATTCTCTCTTTTTTAGGTCCATGCCATTGATTTTTTTGGAGGAGGTAAGATAATCAGTCCAGAAAGGTGTAAAATGAAGAAATTATGGCCCTTCTGTCTGTTACAATGTCTTCCAGTCGGCCTGAGAGCAAAGCCTTTTTTCTCAACTTGTCTCTTTCTGCTCCACGTCTCATTTTAGGTGAAAGATGCTTGATATTTGAAAAGCACTATAGTTGAAGGTCATAGAAATGTGTCAGTCTACATTTGCCCATGTGTAACAGCATCACGCTTGCAGAGTGACTGATTATACACAGTATACAGCTACTGGGTTGCTTTAATAGCATTTAAGGTTTAATGGCTCTCTCTGTGTTTAAAGGTGTTTGCCATTAAAATTGGTTATGTTTAAAAGCCCATGGCAAAACAGAGAGCGGGATTTTATTATCACAACAAAAGACTTTCAAAAATGCCAAATTGTTTGGAAGGTGTGTGAAGATCTACAATACAAAAACAGTGCTGACACTAATGTGAGGCATAAAGGAAACCAAATGCACCAAGCAGATTCATCCTGTTAAAGGAGACATATGCCCCTTTTCCACAAATTAAAATAGTCCCCAGGTATATTAAAGACATGACTGTGACATGCTTTGGTCAAAATACCCCAAGGATCAAACATCACAGCTCTTTAAATCTGATCAAAACAGCTCTGTTCAGAATGGTCTCTTTCAGTGCCCTGTCCATTGAAATGCAAATGAACCACTGCTAGCCCCGCCCCACCCCTTCTACCGATACCAGGTAGGGGTGGTGCTATGCAAATTTGAAAACGAATGACATCATCATTGGAAAACCACATGGATTTCAATCTAGGAAGCCTGCAAATTACAGATTCTTTTTTTTTTTGTCAATTCTCACATTTTGGGGCCAGATGGCAAGACAACCCCCAAATATATGTTAAAGAGCCTTCAAAAAGTGATATTTCCATAATATGTCCCCTTTAAAAGTAAATAAAGCAAAACAACATAAGTGGAAGAATCTTAAGAAGAAAGGAGGCTATGGACATAAGGCTCTTACTGTATAATGACCATGCCGTGGAGCTGCACAGGTGTTCCCAGCAGCATCACAGTATACATCACTGTATTCCATTTAGGTGAGCCACTTCCAGGGTGCTGGTGTTGTGCATGCTTGCTCACTGTCATGGCTTAGTGGGACACTTAATGGAACTGAATCATTGCTAATGAAATTTGTATCACCTGCGCTTTTCCCACTACAGCACAACCTATCAAAATGACTACAGGGAGAAAGGTCCGTAAATAGCAGTAAACAGTTTAAGAGTTACAGAGTTTACAGTCATGCCAGCAGCACTGAGGCTTTTCTTATGCAACAAGCAGTACTTTTAGCTAAAGGCTAAATAGCTAACTAATTAGCATGCTAACATGCTGTTTAACACATCTAAAGTTCATCCTTTCAGTCTGTAATAATGACCTCAGAAATGCTGCTTTCTGTGAAACATAAAGTGTACAAGAAATCAGTGAACAAAAGCTCAGGTTGACTTGACTTGCCCTTTTTGCATTTCTATTAGGTAAAAGTAACTGGCAGCTGGTACTACTTTTCTGGTACCACCTCGGCCAAGGTTCCAAAACAGGTAAAGAGGTACTACTGTACAAGGTGACATGCAAACACTGCAAACCACCACTGGTCGAGAATCATCACTGCGTCATTGTGTCATCAATGTGTGGCATACACGAATATCCTGCACGGCTATAAGCTGTTTTGATTCCCACCGAAGCGCTGTTAATATTTCACTTGATTTTTTCATAGTTTCCCAATATGTGGTCAGTTTAGCCAAATAATGCCTTTTTCTTCTGCTCTGACGTTTTCAGAGATATGAAGAGCTGTCTATGGGACCAGCTGGCCAGGACCAGCGGGTCATCTCAGAAGCGAGCAGCTGGTCTCCTGAGGTGATCGGCCGGTCAACCTCTGTCATCATCCCGGGGAGAAAGTGATTCAACGAAGTTAACTGCACCTCTTTGGAGATTTTCTGTTGGCTGATATTATTCCTTTTGGGAGATGCATTTGGTCTCAGAGATGAAGTCTAACAACTGTGGCAGCCACATTATTTGAATGTATCTGCTGATATCACCACATTTCAATAAATAAATGTTTTAAAATGAACAGATCAGTCATTAAATTTCATTTTATTCTATTAAGTGGCATCGTTGTGATAACCAGCTACTCTAAAGGTGGTACTATCCTGTAATGGAAATGACCTCCAGAATAGTACCTGGTACCAAAGCTGAGTCGAGTCGAGCTGAGCTGGTACCAAGTGGTGGAAATGCGGCATTAGAGATTAGAATTTATCTGTGGAGAATGTGAGTGTAAAACATTCAGTGCAATCCATACAGGACTTATTGAGATATTTCAATGTTGGACTGATTTGACATTAGATATCCTGAGGTAAAGATCGAATTGCCTGAGGCAAGAGTTCTCTTTAAGATACTAAAACCACATTGGTTTTTCTTCAAAGTATCATTATATTTGTCAGTATTTTAAAGCTTTCATGAAGTTGGGAACATCTCAGAACGTACGTGTGAGTTCTACAAACCACTCTCTATGCATTTATCTGCCTGAGACACACTTGTACTGTCAAAGATAAATCTGACATCTGAGTATGCATGCAGTTATGGTATTAAATCTCAGCCACATTAACGTCTTTCCACTCTGAAACACAGCTCAGGCGGATGTGTATCTGCTGCACTGAAAAAGGCAGTGATGCACACAGTGTAACTGACAGCAGAGGACCGGGTCATCAAGTAGCCTTAGTGAGGAGGGCCTCAGGGGCCGAAAGGTGAGCGTATCATGAACATTCCCCGAGTAGATCACACTGCAGAGAGTGACAATGGAGCTCCACTTCCTTTTGAAATAATAATGGACAAGGGCTTTCTGTGCCATTATGAAAAATTAGAGTGACTTGTCTTAATAAGTAATCCATAAATTCCTCATGATTTAAGTGGATGTCATCGGCAATTGATAGAAAAAAGTGGAGCGAATCTCATGTGTGACAGCTATTCATGTGTGTGGGTATCCATGCATCGAATGCCTAAACAGTTTTAACGGTGACTCCTATTTGTCCATTGTCACCTTGAAAGACACTGTTTATGGACACAATTTGACCAGTCCCAGCAAAATCACCTCCACAATGAGTTGAACAGGACTTTTCCTCAGCTTCCATCTATCAGCAGTGATAAATGTTGGCTGCGCTGTCTGCAGTAATACAGACAAAGTGCTGAGCTGAAGCAGAAAAGGACATCGATCCAAACTTCAGACAATTAGCAAAGACATATTACACACAAATGAGACTGTGTTCTTCACCATCTGTCTAGAAAACAGCAGCCTGTCCACTTAGCACTATCATCATATGCACAGACTACAGAAAAGACTGAGAGGTCATGGACTGCGTACTGTAACTACAACAACATCTCAGACCAAGGGAATTTTTTGCATGAATGGATCAATCAGGCCTCAGCAGCTAACTTAACTGGTAACTTCAAACAAGTATGTGTCAGGGCTGTTATTTCTATGGATCACATTTTGATTTGACATTTTTGCTGCTAATTAGAAATGTTTGTGCAAATACGAGTGTGTGTGTGCACGTTAAATAAAAACTGGTATGCAAGCGAGATGCAGATAAAAAGTGTGAGAGAGGGAGAGAGATGCTGCCTGCTCCAAGGGAAAGAGGGGAGGAGAGGATACAAATTAAAATTTAGTATAGAGAAACACAAGTGTAAGAGGGAGAGATGGACTGAGAACGAGAGAGAGAAAATGTCAGCTAGGGAGGGACAGGAAGTCACAGTGGGAGCTATCATACATTTCCTTCTCTCTTAATGCTTGCTGCTAGCTTATGATTAATTACATGCCGGTCTTAAAATAGGTCGCCTCTTCCATCTGCACTGTGCATCTTTCTTTTTATCTGTGAAAGACAGAAAGAATGGAGAGGAAGCTGGAGTCCAAAAAGGAGCAGGAGGGAGGGGATAAACACAACTTGCTTTCAGCGCCGAGGTTTGTGGCAGAGCACAAATTCACACTAAGCAGATAACGCAAAGTCTGCTCAACAGATACCACAACTTCTCTTCATTCCTGTGCAGAATATCTTTAAATATGTGACATTTTCCTGCGCTGTGAGGTCATCTTAAGTTTTTTTCTAAGCCTCTCAGGAGAGAGATTATCTTAGCGTTGTGGCATATTTGGGAATCTACTCCCCGATGTCAACTCATACATGCACCCTGGATTTAGAATGGACCATAAAAGAGGATTGCGATAGTGGAAATGCCTTGAAGTCTGAAGCTGAGTGGTTAGCAATTTCATCTGAATGGAAGCCTGCAGAATAGGTTGTGCTGACAGAGGCGCTGGCTTCTGCACGAATAAACGTGTGACACACACCCACTGCCGGAAAAACTGCACACACACGCACTTACATTTACTGTATATACACCTGCTTATCACCTACCGCGTTGCTGTGCTTAGACTCAGTGAACCTTGTAATAGCTTTGCTGAGACAGATCATGCCTCGGCCTGTTCAAGTGTTCCCCCTCTATGAACGTGATAAGCCATCACCTGGGCCAAGCCAGAGCTGCCCCGTTAAAATTTAATGCTACAGTACAACTCTAAAAGGCACTGAGGCACACAGCACAGTTAGCAACATATGGATGGCTGCGCTAAACTGCAAAGTACGCTCTTAAATATAGTCGTTGTCGTCATCACTGTAATGTCTCGATGCATCTGTAGGTGAAATATTCAAATCGCCACTTGCAGGATGGCTACAGTGAACATGTGTTTAATTCATTAGGTAATGATGCACAGCAAGAGAAAACATACATTATGTATCAGTGAAAGTGCCTCTGCCAGCCCTGAATGTCACCTCAACCTGCATTTACAGCACAATGTGGGGCAAACCTAAATCAAGACTTTTCTGAAGGCAATTCAGTTACTTTATAAATGGAAAAGAACATTTATAAAGATTTATCATTAGGCTCTTATTGTTATTGTTTTACTCTTGTTTCCTGTTTGCCCTGTTTTATTTTGAAGTTCAGTGTCCTGTCTTCCTGTGCTCTCCCTCCGGTGATAACCTAATGTGTCTCACCTGTGTTTGATTGCTCCCCCTGTGTCTTGTTACTCCCTTGTGTATTTAACCTCAGTGTTTTCTCATTGCCCTTTGTTGGTTCATCTGTGTCCGTCCTGAGTTTGCCTGCGTGTTCACTGCTGCTTCTGTGTTCGTGCCCTGTGCGCGTCCTCTTGAATAGAGTTCTCAATGGGCCAACCCAACTGGATGTGCTGGTTTGGGCCAGATTTGGGCCAGATTTGGGATTTGGGCCAGATTTGGGCGGAAAATATATAAAAATGACTCTGGTTGGGTCAGGCCTCAGGGTTGTTGCTGGTTGTACTATGTGTTGTTTATTGTGAAGTCATTACACAGTGACAGAACAGGGCCACGCAGGCAGGCTGCTGCTGCTATGGGAATGACTTCTATACGGTTCTCATGCCTGCCTTCAATATTATTCTGTATGTCTGGTCCAGTCAATCACGTCATTAATTCTAACATGGATGGCAGAGTGGAAAAGTAATTTTACATCATGTCCTCATCACTATCATTTTCAAATGTGCCTGTATTAGAAAGCAGGAATGATGCTGTAGGCCAGGTACACTTCTTCTATACTACTCTGTTAGCATTTTGGCTCCTGTTCAAACCTACATCTTAACACTTCTTTTTGTATGTTTGGTGCCATTGATCTGATACATAGGTTCAGCAAAAGCCAACAGAGCAGGAAACACACGACGAGAAAATCAATCGGAGGCGAAGTCAACAATCCTCTGCACAGTTTGCACTAATACCTACAGCAAGTGCAGCAGGTTGAAGCTGGCTGAAGTTAGGGTTAGTTGTACAGAAAACTGCTAGATGGTAAATAATTTACTGTTTGCCTAATCTTTTCTATAAAGATCATTTTCTGGTACATTTTCCTTTATGGACAGCTGACTGTACAGAGACATAAAGACATGACCAAAGATCCACAAATGGATTTGAACCAAAGACATTTCATTTTTTTTTTTTTTTATTTGCTTGACTCTATCTCAGCCACAACAACAATGCTGATGTAAACCACAGATACGTTTTACAACATGAGCTCCTTCATGAAGAAAACAACACCCATCCTAAAGTTCAGCCAGGTGAGGCAAAGCCAATAACTTGCTGTAATGACTGTTTGGCCAGAGTCTCCTGTGAACCGAATGATCTGTGTGACCCAGTGACTCCAAGTTTCCACCTCTCCTCTGACCGGATGGACGGACCTACAGACAGGTTATGTATCAACATGTCCCCAGACAGGCGAGTCACTCAGTGCAGATGAGCTACAATTACTGCCAAGGCAAGCTGAATACACACCAGGGGAAATATGAATCCTATTTCTGCTGAAATATAGATAACACTTCTCTCTAGCACAGAGATGCAGACTCCAGCACAGTCTCAGATAACTTCAAAGTGATTGATTTACAGAGGTGAGCTACACGAGGGCAGATAGGGCAGGCGAGAAGGTGGAGGAGGAAAGGAGAAGAGATGGAGATGGACAGAGGTTACAGTTACTTGTTGGTGGAGCTGCTCTGCTTTGAGCTGATGATGTCAGTGTCTGCAGGAGTCCAAAGATCTAATGTGAGCAGAGGCTGACAGTCTGCATTGTAGAGCATTACACCAAACTCCTACAGTCTATGAGGTCATACACCCAACTTGCCTCCATAAAGCCGGGCTCCCACCTCTCATTTTTAACCCACTGCTCCAGCTGTCAGTCTAAGCTGGCGTAGCACAAGGTACATCTGCAGGAACATGATATTATTAACAGGATACAAAAGAGGAAAACATGGTCTTTTTTACAACATTGTGAAAAATGTTCTCTTTGCTTTTGTTGAAATACTGAAGTACTGAAATCGACAAAAAGAAATTGATGTCAGAAGTACTGTAAAAGAGCACTATTTGGTGACAAGCAGAGATCGCTTAACTTTAAGGAGCCAAAAAAGGAACTAATCTAAACCATGAGGAAACTCCCACTGAGAGGAAACAGACACATCATATCCACTTTGATATAGAGCTGAAAAAACTGTGAAACAAAGAGCCCTTAATGATGACACTGATTGGGGCATGTGGTTGTGAAGTCCACAAAACCGCAGAACTATTAATCCAAGAGGTGATATACAGTGTAAAGTCCACCGCAGAGAGATCAGAGCACCTGTTCAGCCACTGAGTGTTTCTCTAACTGGCAGGAAGTCAGCGCTCAAGGACGACAGACAAGTTAGTGTAGATGCCTCCTGAACAGAGCAGGAGCCCAGCCTCATCAGTTGAAAGGCTGCAGACGCCACCCTGCACCCTTTTGGGACTGTACTCATATCTTAGACGGAAGGTTGTAGATGGAGCAGGTGTAGCAATGTGATTACTGTACTGAGCCTGAGCAGGGCAGCCTCTGACAAACTAGGATTGATGAGCACTGCAGGGGAGGGAGCAGCTATTTCTGTCTGTCTGACCACATGTGGTGCCCTGCGCCTGAGTGCATATACACACACACATGTGTATGGGTGTGTGTGTTCAGGGGTGAAACCAACACTGGCTATAACACTGCAGTCTGTAATGTCAAACAGTGCTCTGAAGCAGTCTATGTAATGTAATCCATTACAGCGATGCATTCATTTTTACTGAGAACGATTAAAGCTGCAATCAACACTGGATTTCTCAAGTGACTAAGACCACCCTGCCAATACACTAAACTGTTCCAGGTTATTATTTATTTAACGAGTGTTATTATCAATTTATAGTCATTCCTTTATAGTGTAAATCAACCCTGCAGGTGTATGTAACATAAGAGACAGAGCTGTGTGCGTGCGAAAAAGAGGTCCAATATCACTTAGTCAGGATATGCTATCACAAAAAAATACACAAAAATACAGCGATGAAGAATTCATCAGCATCATTTCAGATTGTATTTCAATCCGCAGTCCTTGTTGTTGTAAACTGAAACTTTCCATTTTCAACTACACCGCTTTTCCACTGCATAAAATGTTTTCTTCCTCTCTGCAGGAGCAAAAACAGCACGCACACAAACACACACAAACTATGAAAAAGCATGACACTTGCAATTAGCTACAGTGCCAGAAGCCTGAGACAGCAGAAAGCCGCCGCTGCACTCTTAGTGAGCACCTCGCGGACCGAGCGTCACACTGAATCAGCCTGGAGAGGACCAGGGAAGAGTAACATGCCAGCAATTCAATACAACCCAATTCAGCAGGCCTGCACAGCAAGACTGACGAAGAAATTGAGGGTCTATTGTTACAAGAGCGGCACTTGTGGTGTCTCCATTCGTCCTAAATAAATTGCATTATCTGTGCTGTCAGAGTGGCAAGAAAATAATCCATCCTGGCTTATCATCACAAACACATTCTATCCACTTTGGGTTTTTTTTCTCCTCTCTTCTCTTCAATGTGTCTTTGCTCTCATTTTAAGGGCTTTGTGAGATGAGAATATTGAATCGACCACATTCCTCCTTTCTTATAATTATCCAGCAACATTTTATACACACAGTAGGCAGAAAAGGACTCTCGCTAACAGTTACTGTCAGTGATGTATAATGAATTATTCATAGTGTGACTTACTGTATGATTACTGGAAAGAACATGTATTGTTACACATTGAGTGACACCACAGTGTAACCACGCATGTGTGCACAATTAATATACCAACCAATGTTACGAGAGATGAGAAGGGGACTTTCAAATTTGCACTATAATTAGACATTTACTTCAGATTTTCAGCATTTTGCAAAATGTGGTGCAAAAGGATGGACTGAAATAAAATGCATTTTGTCCATCGGTATTGTGTTTTTGTGCTTGTGCAGGCAACATGCAACAGATAAGAACCATATGCAAATCAAGTAGTGAATGCAGCAGGCATGCTGTTACTCTGTCTGGGTCCATGTGTTTCCTCAGTTTTAAGAGACCGTCCTCCTGCAAAAGAACGAGCTGACAGGTCGTGGTCGGTCACAGGCAGCATGTTATTATGAGCTACACTTTATTGTTAGGTGACTTCTAGAGGCTGCTGTAATTATACTCCTAGCAGAAGAAGTCTGGCGATGCAGTATAAAGAACAACAAGGTCGGGTCGGGGTGTTTGATTCACATGTGAAAATGGCAGTTTATTTTGGGTCTTTTATCCTTTTGTTTATCCTTCATAATTGTAACCATGACAATAAAATGCCTGGTGCCCTGGTGGCACTACTATTTCAGTGAGTAAGAAAAAAAAAACACACAGTACAGGTTGAAGGATGGTAGCCACTTTACAGATGATCGATGTTGAATCAGTGTCAAAAATGCACATCATCATCATCATCATCATCATCATCATCATCATCATCATCATCATCATCAATAGTGGTTACCTGACTTCATTTCCATTGAAAATCTGGACATGGGACTCATCTCCATGGCCTACCTTTTCATCAGTTTGGGTTTGGGTTTTTGCATGGTTTCTGTATTTTTGTATGTGTACCGTAACATAAAAGATGCTAAAAATCTAATTTATTATGACTACTAGAGCTAAATCACAAATATCAAAGAAAAAAGGATCTCCTCCAGCCCATCTTTCAAATGTAATTATTTTGGTGACATCTGACAGGATGGAATGACCCAAGTAAATCAAGTAATACCTGAACTGAACAGCTCTTGTGCGGGTCAGTGTGTTTCATCAGAAAATCGTGCATCACAATGGAAAACCAGAGCAGACTTTCAATATCCCTGCAGATATGTAAATTCAGCTTAAAAAGGTACACCACCTGCCTTTCACAACACATTTGTAGTGCTGGATATTTGTATCTTGTCAGTCTGCGGCTGACAGTGACATTATTCTCCTGCTTGGAGAGGCTGATTTTCACTCTTCTCTTGTCTCCATTTGGTGAGCCAGTTTCAGTATCTCCCACTGTGATTGGCACCGCTGCTTAAAAGGGATGAGACCAATAATGTGACCGGCTGAGACAAGACAATGATTAATCACCAAACCCTCCTATTTATATTCCACTTCTCCTAAACCCCTGGCACATATTGTGCTGAGCCAATATAAACAGAAACAACAAGTATGCCTCAACATGGTATCACTGACCTTGCTCCCTTGCTCACACAGTTTGTTGCTAATATGCTAGCACAAAAGAGCTCTAAACCAAAGAGAAAAAGCAACATACCCAAACAAACAAACAAACAGACAGACACACACACTCAGAGATGGAGCATCTCATACTCCCTCCTTGCATGTTCATATTCCGCTGTGGTTACTATCAAGAAGTTGTTCTGACAGCAGAGCAGTGCTATTAGGAGAAACAAGCTGTCGGCAGGAGGGTGTGTCTGGAGACCTGGTTAAAACTCAACAACTAGCCTACTTTACATGACCTCACTGTGACCCCGCCAGTTGAAAGTCTGCAAAGAGGCTTACTTTGCAAAATTCCTCTAAGTAATATCATTTGCAAAAATACCATCTCTCGTCATAGCTCACCACATTCTGTAATTTACACCTTCATAACCACCACCTGTACCCTCACATGTTCCCTCCTTTCTTTGAGACTCCTCATTTTGTTTCCTGTCTGCATCTCCTCCCTGCTGGGACAGATCTATGGGTGTGTTTGACATGCCCTACATGAAGAGGCCCCTCAACCCCTCCACCTGCTGTGGGCTGGCTGCTGCATGATGCGTTGTGACTGACGCCAGGAGCCAAGCACCCCTGCCACTGCCTCCTCTGTGCCTTCAACGCCGGCACGAGTGAGTGAAGTCAGTCAGGCAATCTGGCAGCTCAAAAACCCCAGCTGGGTGCACTCATCCTCTCCACTGCCACTCCTCTGTAGCTAGAAAATACCTCAATTTGAAATCATACATTTCACTGTTAACCTTGATGGCAGGCGGCTCTATTTTCGTCAGCGTGCGCCTGCACGTCTGATTGGCTAAGTTGCTGATGGATATGTGTGTGACCGCAAATGCAGAGTGAGAATGTGAGAGTAACATCTCAGGGACGCTGCTATTCAAAATCTTGTTGGGTGCGCTGCAAACATAATAGGCCCCCTATTTCCACTGTGTCTGGTGAGCAGTTTCCCATCTTCATAAATCCATATCCACATTATATTTGTTTAGAGGGAATAAAAGCAGAAGGAAACTGATCTGACTGTTCGTTTTTCCTGCCTTCTCTGCCCTCTAAGAGGACAGACCTGCTTGGCTCAGATAGAAACTGAAATATCCTTTCAGTAAAAGGAAGCAGAATCCTGACATTTAATCTGATAATACCTGAATGCTCCACTGTAACAGTTACCAGTATAACCCGTACAGGTTAGTCTTTCCTGCTCCACACAGCCACACAATGACTCCACACAGGGGATTATATTCCCTCTGACAGCACCCTGCCAAGATCTCTGTCTCAATCCATCCCTCCCATCGTTTCCCAATTGGTGGCACACAGAGGTGATGTTGTTGGTTGCTTTATGAAACTGTATGCACCCTCAGGGGCCCTAAAGCTGTATCTGACAGTAAAAAACTCACAGATAGGGATGCATCAGGGATGAAAAAACCCCCACAACCCTTCTCTGTGAATCACTGTCTGTGTTTTTAATGGGGTGACATATGGCTCAGCAGAGGTCTTCTCTTATCTAGTTTACAGAGGCAGCTAAATGGAAATGACTACAATAAAATGAGATGACAACGCCTGAATGCTCCAACAAGCAACTGATGGTTTCATCTGCCATCTGGATAAATGTTTTACTTTTACTAGTTGTATTCCTAATCGAATCAGTTGGTTTGACTGTGTCCTATCTATAGCCAAGAGGAACAAATCTTCATTATCCTTGGCTGATGTGGGAATAGCAATGAATGGTGTAAACCTCCATTTCAAAAATGCAAAGGTATGACAAGTTGAATAGGAGAGAAAGACAAACCACAAATGCCCTCACAACAATGCTTTATGAATGTGTGAGCATAAAGCAGTGCAGTAATAAAGCAGACCCGTGATTAAAAAGCACACGTTGTGCTCAGGGAAAGAGAGAGACCACAGCAGAGCATCCATTGTTACTGCTCTAGTGAAGTTAACGTGGCACTTTGGTCGGCCTCCCAACTGATCTTTAGAGGGCTGTGAGAGGAGAAAATATTCATAAAAACAATGACAACAACAAAACTTGTTTTTCTATTCCGCTGCAGATCAGCCACCAGTAACAGTCAAAAAGAGTCAGTCATTCATCTGCCATAATGGGAGCTCTGGGTCATACAATCTAGAAAGAATAAAATACAGCTGCCTGTGATGGGGCTCCTGGAGGCTGAATAATCACCAGGTTTTGTTGTGGCAGCAAAGATAATAAAGCATTTTTATGATGCTATAAAAATGCCTGTTTAAGAAAGCTTTTCTGTGTTTTTTCAGGCCCACTGCAGAATTTTGATGGTGCATTAGCTTTACAAACATTACTGTTTGTTTCATTGACTGTTACATGTAGAAATGAACTTTTCAATCCCCCAAATGTTACTGAACAGTGATAAGAGACATTTTATTTGAGCTCCCTGCTGCCTGCTGCACAGAACATCCCTGTTTTAATTTAACAGTTAAAAAATATTGCAGCAAATGTTTGCCTTCATATCATTTTTGTCTCCAGTGCTTAATGACCTTTCCCAGCTCACCACTTGACTCGGTCCATTGAGAGGAGTGTACCACGAGCTGCTGTGCTTACACATGTGTAAACAACACTTCTTGAAGACTGAAAACTGCACAAAGAAGAAATTCGGCATCAAATCTGGCATTAATGTGTGACACATCTTGACTTCCCAGAGATTGATAATGTCCATCTGAGCTCTCTCCCTCTTCAACGTTCTGTTTTAATCTCTTCACTCCTCTCTTCTCTCTGTGTGCAATCTCTATCACATTATTTTTACTACCTTCCACTTACTAAACAGTCTTTGATTTGAAGACATTACATACAGACAGTACATATTCTATGTTGTTACCTTCTGTTCTTGTGGAAATTTTCTCAAATTGTAATATCAAAAATTGATCTCATTTTTATTTACCAGTGCAGTATGAAAAATGTATGTTTGTAAACACACATTTAATATATATTTACCTGGCAAAACTTTTAATTGATTTAAAAATGTCAGTGGAGGCACTCTGTCCTGCAGAATTTGGTGACACCACACCCAGACCCCCATAATGCAGGCAAATTTCAAGGATTTGATTTAAATCCCTTTCTCCCTAAAAATACTTGTAAAAACATGTCACTTGGAAATGCATCACATTTGTGTGACTTAAAGATGTCAGCTTTTGTCGCTGCCTAGTTAGTTTAGCTTCTAGCCTAGCTTAGTTATCTAGCCTCACCCTTAATCAGTCTCATTTAACAGAGTCACTCCAAATGTATGACTGTGAATGGTGCAGATAGAGTCAGAACAGCTTATCTCTGCTGATGTTATTGCAGATGTTACAGGCACTCCACACAGTGTTACAGGAGATAATGTGGAGTTTAAGTGTACTCTGTGATGGCTTGCAAGTTGCAAAATTGACCAACTGATTGTGTGGCTTGGTCTGCATTCACGCCCTTCCTGGTTATTGATCCTTTCCAAACCCATTGGTGTCTTGAGAAAACATACGTCTCCCATAAACAGGGTTAAATACCACACATAACTACTGTAGGTAGTGGCCTTGTAGTGCTGGCAAGAGTAGGTATTTTTTGGAAAAAGTTTAACTGAAAGCAAACTCAGTGGATTTTAATCTGCTATGCATCATCATTATTAGCAGTCGGTGATGTACACAAAAGGCTCAGTGTGATTTCTCACCACAGTCTACTTAAGCTTATTTTCAACACCGTGGTTGCTTCGTTATTCCCTGGTTAACAGGATACAAAGAGCCTGTGCTCAGTCAGCACAGAGCGGTGTGTAACGCTGTTTCAACCCACACCACAGTGGAGCCCAGTGTCCCCGAAGGCTTTTCTTTAAGAAATCCCATTCATTTAATAAGCGGCAGCCAATAGCACAGGATTAAATTCAGCAGCAGCGTTTGATATGGAAAAATGGTGGAATTACACCATGAAAAGAAAGACGAAGAGAAACTTGGAGACACGAAGCAGATAGGAGGATGACAGATTAGGCAGTGGATAGATTTAAAGGGAGGTTAGGGTTAGGGTTTTTTTAAAGGCCCTGCTGAGGATGGTGCTGAGGCTGAGGATTGTACAGGGGACAGATACGGTTAGATGGCAATTGACTGCCTTGTGTTGTACCACATCGGAGTTCAAGAGGCTATCAAAACATTATGCCAGGGAGACTCATAACAATGGCCAGAGGAGTAATAAAAGACATAAAGTCAGGGAGACGGTGAGTGAGCGAGATGGAAAAAAGCTAGTAAGGCAGAGACAGAGAAGAGAGAGAAAGAAGCATAGAGAAAAAAGATGGGAGACACAGGGAGGGAGAGGCAGGAAAATCAATAGACTTCTATATGCAGAATTGAGAATGTGCCCTCTCGCTGCTCCAGACAGCCTATCCGAGGACTCCAGCAGCCAGCAGACAAACTGAACATCTATCCACAGACTCATACTGATAATATGCCACCCCAGCCTGTCCCTGTCTCCATTTATCTCCCTCTCTCACCCTCTAACCCCCAAGCGCACACACATGCACACACACAGACACACACACTTCAATCTACTGGCTCTTCTCCTCCAAATTTAACACTCTAATTTGGTTGAGGGCCGGCTGCTGTGTTATTGATGTTGCCAGAGGTCTGATCCATCTTGAGCCCAGGACAAGGCCTTAGTCAAGATGGCTATAACTCAGAGGTGTCCTGCGCTCTGTTTGCCAGGGTATCAGACTTGTATTGGTAATTTAAAGGTTGGACAGACAGCCGACACCACTGTATCCACCCACCTTGCTTCTACACTCCAAACAGCTGCGTGCCAGCACTCTGAGCCATTTGGTAAATTTCCACCCTTGTTAGGATTCACGAGGCTGACAGCCACTTTTGTAACTTCTCTACAGTGTTACAAACTTCCATAAATACAGTCTCTGGGATTATACAATATGGAAATGAAGATATGAGTAATTAAAAAAGAAATAGAGTAAAATGTGTTTACTTTTTTTTTAAAAGTGTTCACAGTAGAGGATTAAGACATATTCTGTGTGTGTGATGATGATGCGACATGTGGGATGGATTATCTGGGTTTACTCCAGAGCAAGATTGGCATGTTGTTGTTTCTTCACATATATTTATTTTCTTATGTGCTTGTGTGTGTATGTCCACCCATCTGTGTGGGTTTAGCTGGAGGCCAGAGCAATGGGGAATTGGAAAAGCTGAATGTGGCATTATATACGAGTGTCTTATCACTCTGATATATGGCCAAATAGGACGCAGGGGGGCTAAGGCTGTTCTGATAACACACAATGAATGAAGATTGGAAGGAAGTAGAGGAAAGTGAAGAAGAGGAAGGGAGGGAAAGACGGAAGGAAAAAAGATGAGGAAGGACGATGTGTTCTCCGGAGGCCCGTGGGACTGTGTTAGTGTAGTCTCTGATCATTGATTAAAGAGGTTTATGTACTCCTGCCCACAGTGTTGTGGAGGACACTCTCACCTCTCCCCCTCTACCCCACTCCCCCTATCCTTCCTCCCCTGTCCATCCTCCTGCCCTTTCTCTCCTCTCTGTCTCTATCTCTCAGCTGTAATGGGCAGACAACCATTGCTGTAATTTCCTCTGTACTATAACTGACAACTACAAAAGGTCACACAGAAGGAGGGGTCTCATCCTTCTAATCGCTTAACAAGAGCAGGGCCCACTCACTGCATTCAAATGTCACCGGATCAGAAATACTGATGAAGACAAAAAAGTGCCCTTGTACTGGCTGTTTTCTTTGAATTTTCATATAATACACCAAATAAGCGTGCTTGAGCTGTTATTACATAACCTGAGCTATCTTTTAATGAATCTCAAGCATCATTATGTTCAATAAGCAAAATGACTGGGTGAAGGCTTATAGTCATGGTCTACAGAAAGCTTTCAGAAAATGTGACAAGCACTGAATGCACCAAGCAAAGACCCTTTGCACTGTGTTTATATTGAAACCACAGTTAATGGGAGAATGAAAGTCATTCACATTAGAGTCCCCTGCAAACTATAAAATACGACTTGACCAAAGCAACCATAGCTCCAGTACTCGCAGAATGGTCACTACTGTTTGGAGTGCACAAGTAAATGACAAAACAATGAAGCCAACCACACACATAAAATGGAGGGAAGTATACATTATGACATATGCTAATGTGTAAAATGTATTGCAAAGGTTTGAAGTGGAGGTTCTGACTGAGGTGTTAACTTTAGACAAATGAACCCAAAAAAGGTTGATATCATGATCATTAGCAGCATGAAAGGCTTTATGTAAATGCAACTACAGACTTTCTCCAGCTCTGACCTGGACATATGATGACTCATGAAGAAAAGTTTTAGAGCTGCACTTTGCTGAGCAGAATGACTAATGATCCGGGACGTGAAAAATACCAGACACACTGGGTTGGGGATGAATGAGCGGCATTAGTTAAGCAGAATAAAGACTGCCGTCCTCCTAGACAGACACATTAAACATTAAGCAAACACACATTTTGGATTTGATTTGATTCAATTTTACAAATTTAGATGAGGGAAAGATTAATGGCCCGATGATTACAGCTTTTGTTGTGTTGATTTACTTTGTGGTTTTCTGCCACAGTTGCAAGTCCACAAGCTATCACAAGAATCAGTGTGAGCGCGATGACACAAGCAGCACAGACACTGATATTATTGTGAACAATGAGTTGAGGGGACAGAGAGCTAGAGAAGAAAGTTGAGCCGAACACGAGTGAACATGAACAAACTAGAAAATGAGACAGGAGAACAGACTGCAGTCAATTACGAGTCCTATCTTGTAGTTTGTGTCTACATTGATTTGTTGGGGACTAGGATCTCTGCCTCTCCCCAGTTCACCTAATTGCACTCACTCTGACCCACTAATTACTTCACTAAGACCTAGCTGGTCTCAGCTCAGTGCACTGTGTCTCGTCAACAGGGGAGGAAGGGATGGAGAGAGAAAGTGGATGTGAAGGCAGAAAGAAAGAACAAGTCTAAATTAAGAATGCATGATGTGTGTCAGACTAACAGAGGGAGGGGTGCTGTAGAATGAAACGACAAGAGACAGACACAGTTAGGAAAAAGCTGTGTGTATATATCTGAGTTGGAAAGCAGAGGCTGTGAACTCAGGTGGAGGGCATGCAGCAGTTTTAACCTAGAGCTGTCAGTGTACTGTACGTCACCTCAGGATGGCAAAGACATAAATGATGTTTCGGGCACTCACTGAGCTGCATACATAATTAACTAAATCGCTGATAAAGATGTAATCATTCATAATCATGAAGATAATAATGACAGTGAGTTCATTCATCAGGAACACCAGGGAGCTTACATACCTGATGGGATAAGACCAAAAGCCCAGTTGGGTACGAGAACGGCAAAAGGGTTCTTTGTGTCTGTCGTCTCCTTGTCTTTGTGCTCCTCTGGTTTTTTGTTCACGCCTTTGAAAGGTGTCCACCGGCTTCCCACCACAAAGGACTCAGACACTGCAGACCTGGATTCCATCTGTGTGACGCCAATGTTGGAGTGAGAGGCGAAGGTGGTCAACTGAATGACTCCTGTGATAGTCTGGGATCCTGCGCTGGGTGCTGGAGTGGCTGGATCCTCCTGCAGGTTGGGTATACTTGTGCTTTCTTTCTCCCCCTGAACCCATGAGATGGAAATAGATGGTTCCTCTGTGGAGGTATTTTCTGTGCTGGTTGCTGTGGTCATTGGATCTGTCCTCTGTGCATCTGTAGTGGTCAGAAGCTCTGGTGTGGTCACCTCAGAGGTTGTCAGCACCTCCATCAAGGTTTCGGATGTGGATGTTACCAGCTCCTCCGTGCTCGTGTCTTTGCTGTGCTTCGGATAAACGGGGGTGAACCCTGAATTTGAACTTCCTTCTCCTCTGTGTGAAGAGGCAGAGGTAAGGTTGTCAACAGGCCGGTGGACGTAGAGGATCTCCCCCCTGGCCTCCTCTGCTGTGTCTGGCTCCTGGGAGTGCTGAGGTGTGGTGGTGGGCTGCTTCACTAGCTGCCAGTGGGACAAAGTGGTGTGCCCAGCCACAGTCACAAACTCACTGAGTGAAGACTCTGTGTCAGGACTCAGTTTGACACCACTGCTGTCCAAGTTGTTGACTTTCTCAAACCCACCTGGAAAGTTGCTCCCCTCTCCACTTCCCTCTATCCCCTTCTCCTCCCCTGGTGTAGATGTAGTCACTGATGGAGTTCTAGAAGCGTCCTCCCCATCCTGGTCCTTCCCCTCACCTGAATAATTTTCTGGGTTGTCCTGTCGGAGGAAGGTAGGCAGCGTCATCACCTCGAGGGGCCCTGCTTTGGCTTCCATGGGCTCCCAGGTGGGACGTTTACCCACATAGGCCATGTTTCCAGGGAGACCTAGTTTAGAACCACGCATGGACTTGATGGCCCACCGAAACTGGCTAGTGGGGGCAGGAGCAAAGGCTGGGCCTCCTCTGGGAGCCTGAGGATCAGATGTGTTGACACGTCCACTGGGAGATGATCTGTCATCAGGACGTGATGCAGTGAATTCTACAGGGAGAAGAGAGACAGAAAAAATGAATTAATATCATCACCATTATCAGGGGAGGGGGTGGATTTAATTTTATGGATATAATGGAATAAGCAATTAAAAACTTAAGCCTGGTTTACACAAGCACAACGACACATAGAGTAAGGAGTCCAGTTACTAGGCAAACATGAAACTGAATGTTTATCTATAGACCTTGTGGTGTGGTGTGTATTGACCCCTATGGGTTAATCATGTGTAGACCATGTCAGTGATTTGTTATGACAGTGTGTGCTCTTTTTCCTAGCACAGAAAAAAACAGTCTCTGTTGGAATAATAAAATTAATCAACTCCCTGCAAACCATGTGTATTAAATTTAGAACACATCCTCTGGGATTGTGTCCCCACTGTTCATGGACCTTACTGTGAAACACAAAAGCACTGAAATGTTTCAAGCCCCCGAACTTTACAAATGTTATCCCTGCCTCTATTATAGCCAGGGTTTTCCCTGGCTTTTTCTTTAGACCAAGCTGGTACTGCCAGGTACCCCCCACCACCTCTATTAAATATGAAAGGAGGCTGAAAATCACAGGACAGGTTCAGGACAGGTCCTGAAATGTGTGTTTCTCTTCTCTCCTTCTTCTTCTTAATACACATTCTACATCTCAGAGGCAATGTCTTTCCACATACGGGCTTCCTTCGCCTTTCAAACGGGGCAGAGCTCCGTGGAAAACAGAGGAGACACACCGCCCAAGGGGGAAGCAAGATCTCACACAACACTGGTGGGACAGGCAGGTCCTTGGAGCTGTGCATCACGAAAAAACAAGCACGTCGCACTAAATGCGCAACGCTACTGCATTGCTTTGGGTTGTGAGCGCTAATGACACACAACTACATTGAAAGTAAAAGACGCTACATCCTAACGGCCATCCATACACGGACACAAGGTTTAACCAACGCAGCTGCCAAAATCACCCAGGCAGCCTGCCTTTGCCTTAGATAGGCCAGGAAAACCCTGATAGTACACACTGATCACTGAAATTAGAATCAATCAAAGTTAAAGTTCCCAGTTAAAGTAAATCTTATGCATTATTCATTAAGAATTTAACACTCAAAAACTTAGTGAATCTACTTCATCGGGTGTGTGTTGTGTGCAAATTGACCAAATATGATTGACATTTGACTGATAGACCCTGGCATCAAATTCTGAGTCCATCCATGTCCAACCTGTGATTAGATCACACACATACAGACAGTTGTCTGTATGGAGCTTGTGGCTCATTGAAATAAACTATTAAGAAAATCTATTTTCAAGGCCTTTAATTCAGATTCACATGTGCATCTGTGTACAACAATAACCCCAACATGTGATATCAACAATATTCCCTCAGAAAACTTAGAGAACAAGAAATTTTTAATCACTTGTTTTCCACATAGAAGAATCAATGATATGAGCCCAGATCAAACAAAAACAGTTGTCGACCTCAACGCTCCCCATTTCTCTATGTTTATTGCCCAAGGGACTTTGTTTCCCCTAAAGTTATATCTCAGGCAGCTCTTACTCCTTGGCTGTCTTAATCCTAATAACCTTCAAAACAAAACAACAATTTCTTGCTGCGGCTGTGCAATTCTTACTCTATCTTGCGATTGCCCACTAAATAACATGGAAACTGAATTACTACTGCAGGTAATGTTACAGTCCCATATTGTGCTCGTCTTCCACACGCTGCTCCATCATTACTTTCTATGTCTTATTACAGCAACATTTTCCAACAGCCTGTATAGGATTGTGTCTTATATCCTAATACTTTAAACTACTAAACTAGTTTAAAGACTTTAAAATGTTAAAGATAAACTTCCTTGGTTATTTTTTGTAGTAAAGTGGAAAAAGCCATTAACTGAAATTTACTGCATATTCGATATTATGGGTTATTTTCCTCACCACTGGTTCTGATCAGTGTGGCTACCAGATTTACTGGGCTTTGTGGACAGAGATGGGGGCCACTGCTTGTGGAAGGCCATGCACATATTTACACCCACAGATACAGACACACATCAAAAGGATGGAAATATGTATTCAAAGCTATTTCATACTTCTCTGTCCCTGTTTTCTCTTTCCCTGGATTCTTTTAGCCAAACAACCTCCTGCTGGAATACATTTGCCTGTGGTGAGAGAAGCCATGTGGAAAAATGCTGGAGCACTTTCAACATGATAAGCAAATGACTTGCTCCAAAACAAGCTCCATCTAGACCTGTTTATTTAGATGAAGTGGTCCACTGTACCTTATCAGCTTACGGCTTTAAACCAGACTCCGTCTACACCATCAATAATTCATGCTGTCTGCATGTGTGATTCACCAATGGTGTGCGTTTCTTCAGGCCAGCAATGCAGTTGAGTTACTGAGAGGCACAGCTAGTGTTACTATCATCACTGTCGTCGCCCAGCTCAGTTTGGCTGTCCTCAGCTCAGTGAACATGACTGAAAAGGGGGAGGTTATGTGCAACACAAGCCAGCACAACAAATTACCACGAGAGGGAGAACATATACAAATATGTCCATGCATAAAGTATTAAGATGTATGTAAATTATTCATAAGGTCCACTGTTGCCTTATGCTTAAGTGAGGTTTATGAGCCTGAGGTTCATTTCCATACGAGCCATGTACGCTAGCATAATTGTCCTATTAATAATCCAAATAGCCAATTACATACTTTTACTACACTCACTGATGAAAGTGAGAATAATTAAACACATTAATCTGGTTTGATCAACTATGTAATGACCCATGTAATAAATAAAATTAGACAATTAGGCATAGGTTTTGCTGATATCACAGTGCTACTCAGAGCATGGTTCAAGTTCAGCTCTGCTGCTTTAAGTCTGTTTGGTGGAAGGCTTGGTGGAAAAACCACAAACAAACTTATAATAAACCCCATTCAGACAGTAATTGTGTGTTTCCACTGTGAGTGGTGCTGCTGTATTGACTCCACTTTACCGGAGTAAACGGGCTGAGAGACTCCCTCGGGTCTGACCGATATGATATTAAATTGTGAGAGTGGAGGCTGACAATGAGAGAGTGAGAGAGATTGAAAGAGAAAGAGAGGTTGTACCAGTGCCACCTCAGCCCATCTGTAGATATGGCATCTAATAAAAAAAAAAAAAAAAAAACACTAGGATGTTATTGCATGGTCGTGTGAATCTTGTCTGGAAGATCCACACTGAGTGTCAGAGTACAGGCCACGCTCTCTTCTATCACACAAAGTCAGTCCCTGCAGCTGACAAGACAGGTGTGAAGTAGATGTGTAATTCTTTACAATCAGGACTTGAATGCGGACCTTATTCTCATTCTACATGCTTGTGTTAGATGTGGATCACTTGAGCGATAGATGGAGAATATAATCACTCAAAGACTTGTAAACAGCAGAAGTTCTTTCTTGTCTCATTTTTGGATTTTTCAAAACTGTAGCAGTTTGATTTAATGCGAAAAGTCTCGTCTTTTTTTGGATGACCTGTCTGCAGACCCAAGCTTTGCATCTCCCTCAATCAAAGAGGCAACATGACACCATCAATTACAAAGGAGTGTTGAGATTAAAGGATAGCCTGTGGTGTGCAATCACAGACTTAATTCACCTCACTGATGCTAGTTTAAGAGGAGACATCAGTTGGGCAGCTTTCCATCAACAGGCAACATGAAAGAAAGAAACGCCTCCCCCTGCCCCCCCACCCCTCTTTTTCCATTTTCCCCTATCTTCCCACCTTCCTCCTTCTCATCCCCACTCTTGTGTTGCTCATCCTCGCTGCAGTGATCATTACCTCCTACCTTCAGAGAGCCAGGGCTTAATTGGCAGAGACACAGATGTAGGTGAGAGCGAACGGCAGACAGCCCAACCTCCACGTTAATTGGATACAGCTGTGAATAATGCATAGCGTCTAATGCTTGGATTTTCATTAATACCTTGGGGGGGTGGCATCGGATTTCAGGTAGCACAGCAGCGAGTATTTATATTAATAAAGCCCACGATTGCTAGGTGAGAAAAGCCGAGCCCCTTTATTGAATCATTCTTCTTGCTGTCTGTGGGAGAGTGTTAGTCTTACTTTGTATCCTCCCCTTTTAGCTGATGCCAAGGTTGTGTTATTTGTGGCAGCCATTAAAAGAAAAGCCAAGGTTGTGAAACACTCCTTGTCTGTTTCTATCCAGTGTGTCTCTCTGAGGTGCCTTTGGGTGCTTTGCTCCAATAGTTATTGGACCGGAATCCTTCCAGTCACGAGCCATTCCTCTGATCTTTACTCTACCTTCTTCCCCAAAGTCATAAACTAGAGGTGGTGATTTTAGGGTTTGGTGTCGAGGATGCTTTCAAGAAACCATGAGCTGAAAATGATGACCTGGTGACCTTTTCTATCCCGTAGCATTGTTGTACCTCACCATTCCTGAGGGTAATTCACTCTGCAGTCGATGTTAGTTGTCTGACAGGAAGCCGAGATTCTTCAGCTCTCACACACACACACGCTAACATACTGAGAATAACAATGGACTTGTATTTGTCAAGCCCTCTCACACCCACCCAGAGCATTTCTCTCCGTGTCTCAGCATGGAGTCCTTACTTTCATCCATGTCTGGTCAAGTTTCATTGCTTTTCTCATTTGTTTCTGATGATTTTGCTCTACACAAACAATTTATATGTGAGCTAACCTTTTAGAGAATCACATCGGATTAAAATTCAAGCTTAGCTGTTACTCTTTCTGACAGCGTGTACTGTAAACAAAGCACTCTGTCAATAAATATGAGAGTGAAGGCAGAGCAGTCTCCACTCCACTACATCTTGCATTACAGTATCTAGTATGCCCCTTTTGTTTGTTTGCAATTACTGTTTAATTAAATTTACAGCAATACTTCAAATTGCCCTGCGGAGGAATATATTATAGCATACTCAGGGGAAAAGAAGAGAAAGAGGAATGGAGAGGCAGAGACTGTTTAAAAAGCATGACATAAACAGATCCTGTATTTACCAGTGACATTTAAATGCACCACGCCCACATTAGGACTGAGACTTTTTCAATTCATCCTCGCTTCACACTCAGTTATTTGTTTTAAAGGTTAAAGGTGGACCCTAAATACACAAACCAAATCAATGTTTGGCTCTCACCGTGAACCGTGGACATAGGGCTGTCAGCAGACGTACTGGAGGCTTGCTCTCCTGGATGCGTGCTGGTGTCGATATCCCGTGTGTTTTGGACTGCAGGCACTAATCGAATCAATGGCATCACCTCTTTCTCCTGTTCAGACAGACCTTCCACTGGAGTCTGTAGCCCACTGGTAGGAGCCCTGAAGGAAACACTACCACTCCTGTGCTCCATGATGGCATTGTCCATGCTGCCCTTGTTTTTGCTGGCTTTAGGTACACTCAGGTTTCTGCTGAATACTTCACTCTGCATCTGGTTCTCTGGTTCTTTTTCCTCTGACGCTGAATCTTCCTTCTGTGTCTTTTCACCCTCCTTACTTCCAGTCCAGTACCTGAAGGGTTTCATAAGAGTGTTCACAAACTCAGCCAACACACTATTACTGGTCTGTGGCTGAGGAGTTGAAGAAGCTATGGAGGATAATGTTGGGCTGTCAGATCCAAAATAGCCGCCATCTTCCTCCTCATGGGCAGAACCTCCATGAATCTCCAGGCTCTCAAGGTCAGAAAGGCCCAAAGTGTTGCTGCGCTTTGGGCCATCAGTCTCCTCCTGACTGGGTTTGTTGTATCCAGGGCCATCCTGCCCTTCTTTCCAGCTTTCCTCAGGCCTTAGGTGGATGACTATGTGCTCCTCAGAAATCTCAGAAGAGTTGCTCTCTGCAGCGATGGAGTGCACTCCTGCCTTGTCCAAGTCGACCAAGCCAGTCCAGGTGGAGGTCTTGGGAACAACTGCACTCTGCTGGGCTTTAGTGATCGAGGAGGTAGCCTGTGCTACTGTGTTGATGCTGGTCTGGTGTAAAGCCTGGGCCTCAGCAGCCTGGACTCCAGCTGGTTGGTGGGCTGTAACACACAACAACCACATTTCAGCAAAAGCAATTGTATTTGTTTTCGCTTGACCAGCTTTATCTTTGCTACACAGCACACTACTTGATTTGGCTTTTCCTCTCCCCTTCTCTTGCAGTAAAGCTGTTGTAGCTATTGAAACAAGATTACATTTAGAGAATGCTCCACTTTTATCATATGTGGCTCATTTTTCTTCTACTAAACCCAAATCTAATTCTTTAAATAAAACATGTTACCATTTTTCTATAAGTTATGTGAAACACATAATTTGTTTTAAATATCCATACAACATTGCTGCAATGAAGAGGTTCATCTCTCAGCTGTTTGTTTTGACAGATACACTGCTGCTCTGCTCTCATGCTGTTCTTGTTTACTTAAAATGATTGGATTATGCAGTTGTTTCACTTCACTGAAAATTTTATGAGCTGTCACTGTGAAAGATGAAAATGTCAGTCTTCCCTTTTTTTCTTCTATCTGTTGAAATATCTTTTTCAAATATCAATCTGTCTTCCACTACAATCAATTCAGGGCAGACAAACAAATATAAACTCCAGTCACAAAATCATAGGTTTGCTAGATTATGAAGTACACAGTATCAATGGAAAGATTAGTGTGGCATCAAGTCATTGCATTGTGGAGATGAAACTAACTCATTCCTGTCTCAGTTGGCATATGATAAAAGGACAAGGTCAAACACAGTGACTACAAACCCCAGTTGGACTTATTCACGCTCTTCCTCTTTCTATCTCTCTCCCTTTGAAAATCACCTTCCGCTTCTCTCTCTCTGTTTCTCTCTGTTTCTGTATCTCTCTCTCTCAAGCTTCACTGCACACAACATGCAAACCCTCAAATCCACCAGGGGGGATGCAAATGTCACACAGTCTCTTCACAACTACTTCATGTGTGACATAAACATCACGTGCTAATTAAAAACCAGAACAGAGAGCGAGTCCCCGGTACCCCCTGTTGTTGCCATGGCGATTACCAGAATGATGTTGAATCAAGTCTATCACCACAGAGCTTCCAGTACCTCGGTAGCAGTAGGCATCGTACAGGGCTGTGGTGTCAGGGAAGCCGGTGCGATTGGGGTTGTTGTAGACGGTCCGAACCCCAGGCTCATCTCCGCCACAGTTCTTCCGTGGGACATTTATGGGATAGCGGACGCTGCCGTCTGCCAACCAGCCTGGGTCACACTGGTCCAGACCAGCCTGCCAGGCGAGGTAGAGCTGCCCAACAGTAGCCAGCTGGGCTCCAAGAGAGTGGCAGTGAGTGGAGGCTGTGGCCAGGCTCAGCTTCTCTGGTAATGTGGAGTGGAAGACCTCACCTGGGAGGAGAGGCAACACGAGGAGCTTACTTTAGTGTGCTTCAATGTGTTACAAAGAAAGGTTGATCGCCTGCAGGCACTTTAGCCCTCAGTCTAAGATCACCTTTGCTCATAAGGATTACAACTGAATATTTCTGGTTTTGCTGTGCTTTTGGCAGCACAAAGTAATGTCAGTACATTTAGTCTACATCTATTTTTGTTGTGTGTATGGATGTGTCTGCACTTTTTTTTACTTTAAAGGCAATAAAGAATGTTCTAGTCATCTTCTCTTTATCCTTTGTCGAAGCAATAATAGGTGGAGACTTGAAGGAGAAGGATGAAAGAAGAGTTTTACTTGTTATGCATAAGAATTCTTTATTTTTTTTTATAAAAATGATAAAAAAAAACCATGAGTAATTCAAAGTAGAGACTATATAAAGGCAATTCTTTCAATTCAAAGCAGTTGCAAATAGGAATCTGAGAGCAAGAAAAGTACACAGAAGTGACTGAAGCTGAAGAAGAAAGGAGCAGCTGTAGAGAGGTGGGGGTGATGTGGAAAAAATAGTGATGCAAAAATAGGGGTTTAACAACTGACAGAGAGCTGAAGAGGACCTCTGTCAGCAAGGCACAAGTAAAATTATACAATGAGGTGATCCGCTGTCAACTGTGTGTGATGTCAACAATGTGCTGGAGGAGTTGACTGGTGAGGCACTGGATTTGTAAACTGATATGGAGAGGTGAAAGGTGAGGGTGAAGATATGAAAACGAAAGGTGACAGAAGCAGAATCCATGTGAGGACTAACATTTTAGCAAGGAAAACATATGTAAAGGAGTTAAAGTGCAATTATCAGCAGCAATTAAAAGCAATTCTTTAGGATGTTTTATAAAATAGAGGGAAGGGTTGGGAGCACATCTAAGATCCTTTGGACATTTATGTGTAGCAGATTAAGCAAATGCAGCTTAATCCTGTTGTGTTAACCTTGGAGACACTAAACAGACTGGTCCTTTATGACCTAGGAGGTTTAGAGGGTTTCAGTGTCATGTGATGTACTTCAGCCGACAACCTTTAGGTGATTTACAGTGTATAATAATATTGTGGTGGTCATTCATTCAGTCAAGTTATTTTCAGGAAGGACCACAGTAGTCTAATCCTCTGAAAATAAAAGTGTTTGGTTTTTTTTAAGTTTTCTTGTTTGAATCTTGTTTGACAGGTATGCACCCATATAGACTTAAAGTGGCAGTTGAAGTTTAAATCTGAGTCAGTGACGACACCAACATATCTACTTTGGGTGTAAGTCTTCAAAGAAAAGAAATCAAGCTGAGCTGCAACTTTCACTCTTCCTTCTTTAGTACCTAAAATAATTAGTTTGGTCAGTGCACAGACACAATGAACCAGTGGGAGAATAATTGATCGTTGACAGAGCTATGTTTAATTGTGTTTCATTGTAGTTCTGGTAAGCAATGCTGTTCTAATTTGACCTTGTGTGAGCTTAAACAGGAGAGGTCCAAGAATTGAACCTTGAGGTACTCCACATGCCACTAAGTTACTCGGATAATGCAGTTGTTGCCAATGGAAACAACATAGTTTCTGTTTTACAAATAGGACTAAAACAATCCAAGATGTTGCTAGAGTCAAAGTGAGCTTTGCAGTCTATCCAGTTGTACTGAATGGTCAAAAATGTCAAGAGCAGGACTGACTCACCTGAGTCAGTGGACAACTGGATGCCACTGAAGACCTTAACAAATGCAGTTTCGGTGCTGCCATGGGGTCAATAACCTGATTGGAACTGGTCTGAAAGACCATTTTAAGTTAAAAAGTTGTGGTAGGCGGCTTTTTTCAATTATTTTACTTATAAAAGGTAGATTTAATATGGATCTACTAATTACAGAGGCATCCAGGCTACCCTTTTTTTAGTAGAGACCTAATAACTGCAGTTTTAAGACCTTTGGGAAAATGCCTGATTGGGAGGAGCTTTTAACTATTTGCAGTTAATCTATCAAAAAGCAGCCATAAACAAGTTCTTTGTGAGGGAGGATGTCAAGGCAGCATGTTAATGGCTTAAAAAACTGTAGAGTTTCCTCTACTCTTGAGTTCTGCAGTAGTGGCATTGAACTGGGTCATGTTTACTCACTTATTTTGTGTAGGAGTATTGGTGACACATATTTGTTTAATGTGGAGTTTGTCTAATGTTTTGCATTTTATCCCGACAGAAAAAAAGTCAATTCATTGCATATCCCAGGTTAAAATAAGGTTTTTTTTTTATTGCAGGTGGGTTTGACTGATAAAGAAGAAAGACTGTCTAACACTTTTCAATTCCACATTATAGAGGTGAAGTTTCTCTTTATAGATGTCATAGTAAATGTGTAGTTTAGATTTTTACAGATACGGCATTTTTCCATGCACATATTTTCACTCTAATAACACCAACACTCACAGATTTAGAGTTGAAAATGTAGAGGGGACAAAGGACAAGGTAAGTCAGTGACAATGTATCAGTATTCTCACTGATACATAATTTTAAGTGTATCTGGTCTAATGTGAGTGATAGTGTTATAGTATATAGTAATACATTATGAATTCAAAGGAGTTACAATACAGACAATCAGACAGAACTTCAGCCATAACAAAAGATGACTTAAGACCTTTTCTGATCAATAATAATAACCGTCCATGCTGAAAAAGTATTTGGAGATAAGGAAATTTAGACCAAGTTCTGTTACAATACACTGTTGTTTATTGAACAACAGAGACAAAACACCATCAGCTAGTAATTTAAGATTTAAGACAATTATGTGCTGCTTGTTTCAATCCATTTTACTGGGTAATATTTTAAACTGCTTGATATAAAGTCTAGAGGTGCCAGTGCAAGCTTTTCTAATCAGCATCTCAATCACATACATTACTGTATGTCCACATCATCTACTATATATGACTCTGGAAACTTGCTCAATCACAGTTGCGGTGATATAACCTCATAACAAGTGACCCAGATAAACTAAGCCCTGTAGTGTGTCTGATTATGCTGTTTAAGAAAACTGCTGTGCTTGTGATTGTGCACTGGAATATGCAATAAATGAAGTCATTTGAGACAGATTCTAATGTGCCTGCAGAATATGAGTGGTGCTGATATTTGGCATCTAGACTATGACCTCCACACCCATGGATAAAAAGATAGCTCATGGTCATGTTTTCTTTTTAATCTCAGGATCTATCGAAGAATGCTGGGATGGAGGTGGGGATTATGAAATGACAATTGGAAAAAGAAACACAGCAGTGATGGCTGAAGTGCACTGCTGACAAGGGGGTGTTGTTTCATTGACAAGAGCAAGAACATGGTAAATGACTGCATGTGAGTGCTGATACATGTAAATGTCACACACCAACAACAGGAGTATGAAAAGCCAAGTTCCAGTTATTGGCCTAGTTAATCTTTAACTAAGGATGCATCTAATGATTACTTACTTCATTGATTTGTCTGCCAAATACTAGCTCAATGAATCAATTCGTCATTTTCTCTCTTGTGTCATGTCAGAAAATTGTTAAAATCAAATCAGATTCAAAAGGACACACTCAAATTGCTTTGTATTTGTTTTCAGATTTGCAAAGTCTCACGTTTGAGAAAGTTAAACTTGTATGTCTGGCATTTTATTTTGGAAAATGACTGTAATTATCAAAAAGGATTTCATATTAATACTGAATCAATTTCAGCTCTGTCTTGAATCATAATTAATCTAACAGTGGACTGTTCCTGGATAACATGCTTCTTCAGATGAACACTTAAAGATTGGACTGCAGACATACGGTTTTTCATTTTCCATGCCTGGCAGGAGGTTTGAATCTCATCTCCTATAAACGCTCAGAATAATTTAGATTTGGTGAGGTGGTCTTTTTTATTGTTTGCTCACAGTGGTTTTTCAATTAGTCACTTGCTCTGTCTGTTACAGTTTCTATGCCTGTCAAACTTTCCCTCTTACTTTCAATTCAAAATTTGTTGAAAATATGGATTTTTTTTTTTTTTTTTTGATTTCAAAAGTAAGAGAGAAGTAAAGAAAAGCATGCTTCTCATTTCTGGCTGAAATGGCAACCATCACCAGCAGTCAGCTGTTGTTAGCTGCGTAATGAAGGCTGAGTTGTTTGAAAACTCCACCTCAAAATAATTCCAGTTAACTTGTCTTGAAATTAAAAATAAATGCAAAAAGGATGTTTTCTGTATGTATGTATTTAATGGCTTCACACTGGTATTTTTCTGAAAGGCTGAAGCTAGATATGCCAGATAAAAAATAATAAGATATTTTATATTATATATTAAGTCATGACCCATCAAACTCTTTATGCATCAACTCATTCACACTGCTTCAGCAAGTGACGCAAGCCTGCTGTTGTGTGTATGTATGGCAGCTCATTAATGATAAGACAATCACAGTTCCTTTGAATGATCAGGAAGATATGAGTTATAGACATAAAATCAATGTCAAAGACATTTTGTCCACCAACTCCACAGTAGGTCTCTGCCACCTCTGTCTCTGGCACCGCAAATTGAAAAGTAAAGTTTCTGGATAACCCTACTGACCCACATAGCTTTTGCCTGCAGGAGGCTGTAAGATGACAGCTCGACTCAATATTGCTTCCATCTCTCCCTCTCACTTCTATGAGCCCTTCCTTCTTTCACCCCCCACAGCCCTCTTCCTTTCTGTACTTAACAGAGTATTAAGAACTAGTCACATTACTATGCTGCATACCCACAGGTTAGTGAGTCTGTGCATGACTAAACCCAAAATTATGGTTTGAAGCTGTTGACTCTTACCTTCAAGCTGTTTTGTGAAACAGTAAACATCAAACAGTTCATCAGGGGATCTATTGCCGTAGTTACGTACTCCAGGTGAGTCCTCGCGATCGCCGTAGCAACCAGGCCGAGGTGACTGGATGGGATACCTACAGAGAAATCCAGAGACAGGGACAGGGACAGAGGGAGATTAATATAACCTGGTCCTGAAAGAAGCTGACAGAGACAAACCTAGCTACCTGGGGATGAGACTGTGTTCACATACAAAATACGATGAAAACTGAACTACGCTTTATCATCTCTTCCCTTGAGTACAGTAAGTTTAAGCATGTGTTCCTCTTAGAGATTACCCAAATATACTTTCCAAAGAATAAACACATTAACACTCTGCTACTACCACCATTTCCCCCACCCTGAGACTGACTGAAAAGCCACTGTGAGGTACATACATGTCACAACAACCTCAGGGAAACAATTAAAAGGCACTTCAATAGATACAGTATCTTGTTTCTTATAATGATTCTGCCCTCAGAGTGAGTTTCACACAATAATTACCCAAGCATTTCACTTAAATCGTATTGAATTATGTTTAATGCTTTGGCAGCGTAAGAACACCAGTGATGCTAGAGCTTTAGAGAGTGAGAGAAAGAAAAGGGGGGGGGGGTGGGGGGTGGAAATTGGAGGAGAGGTTAAAAGAATCAGGAATTCCTTCAGTGGCTTGGCACGTCTGTAGGGCTGAGAAAACAGCGGTATGTATTCAGGCTCCAACTGTGCAATTATTCCTCAAGAACATTTATTCTAGCAGCACCAGGGCAAAAGTGAAGAGGCTGATTAAAAGATTATGTTGGGCATACAGGGACTACTGGGGAGTGCTGTTAAAAGCTACACACACAGTCAAAAATACTGTAGATTCTCAAATTCACATGAACCTGCAGTACTTCTCTTACAGAGAAACTTGTTTTCATCAGAGCATGACTAGAGAACGTGTAGTGTCTCTGGTCTCAACCTCTTTCTTTCTGCTTGGTGGCTGATGGAGCGACAGCTGATGTCTGTATTTTGCCACCATATTAATTGGACACTTTCCTTCTGGCTGATGTGCAGTCAGAGCCTCCTGGATCTAGAGCAATTAGATAGCTCCCGAGTGAAAACAACAACAGGAGCGTAGGACAGAAGGAGAGAGAAATAGGGTAGGAAGCAGCGCCGCGGGAAAGTTGTGAAAAACTGTCGGGAGGACAACGGTCAGACTCCTCGGCTACTGGAGCAACGGCGATTTGAAATTAAAATATGGAGATATGGAGAACACTGTTGAGAGATGGATTCTGACTGGTGGTGTTAAGGGGGAGTTAATAAAAGGTGGCAAGCTGAAGCACGAGTAGCAGCCTGACAGACCGCTCAGAGGGAGCACATGCAGTCATCTGCAACTAAGCAATTAGGTCCAATTATGTAGCACAGTTTTTGTGTTTATAAAAACTCCAAAAAGATCAGATTGACTGTCACGCTGCCATTATACACAGTTCATTAAAAAAAATGCTGTTTGTAGGACGTATTTTTAGTAGCAGAGTGCATTTATTTTTGTTGCAGTGTTTGATCATGTTGCAAATTATCAAGAGAATTTAAAATAGCAACCTGGTGCAACAAAAATAAGCTGTCAGCAAACCTTGATGCACTCAGCACAAGATTGTTCATTATCACTGTTATTAGATTCAGTTCAGGGCAATGAGACACAAATGTCACGTGTATGGTGGTGGACAAACCACACAACTCCATTACTTAAGTAAAAGTATCAAATATGATGACATTAGATTTTTGCATTGATTCGTCAGCACATTGTTGTATTGTTCCACAGTGTATTTACAGAACAACTTGAAGCACTGACTCGCTGTGTAACAAGTGTGTAGCATGTGAAGAAAAAAAAAACTTACAGAAATGGCCATGAAAACACAACTGAATTAACAAAAAGAGCCATTGTTGTCTCAATGTTCTGTCTTTTTTGTGCAACAATGAAGGAATCTTTATCTCTGAAATTTCAAATGTTGTTAGACCTGCCATTGCCAAGTTCAAACTGCACTGTTCAAAAATGCAAATGCAATAAGCACAATGTGACTGACAGTGTAGGAGTTGGCTGTGATTGTTTTTAATGAGGAACTGTACTAGAGTCTAAAATACAGCGGCCACGTGCAGTGCAGTAAAAGTCACAAGATTCCAAACTCAAAAAATAATACTTATATAATAATAATAATAATATAATAATACTTAGTAAAATACAGATACTAGAAAACTATACTTGATTACAGCATTCAAGCAAATGTACTTGGTTACTGTCTGTTCTTGTGGATTGAGAAATGAATGTCTATAGACATCAGTGCTCTGCATCTAGACTTTATATACTTTTGTTGTTTCAGCCACCGAGACACAAGAAAGCATCTTCCAGCACTTAACAAATGAAGAATACCTATTCAAATATAATGTATACAACACACACTTTATCTATCAGTGAGAACTGACCATACTACATGAAGCACTTTCATCATTCAAGGGTTTTTGCCATGTGTTTATAACTCCTAGAATGCATATGTTGCCATGCCAACCAGAGAGCTATTTAATGATCTTCTTGCTTGTTTTCTTGTACATATATAGGTAATACTACTATGTTGAAATAACACTCTTTACGATGCTCCAAGCTATAATTATGAGAACTGTAATAATGCCAACACTATCAAAGAATCTGTTACATCATTTTGGTAACCATAGCAATAGCAAAGTGTGTCATAGTCAGAGTTTATGCAACAGAAACAAACTATACTTGGTTTTTGAACCACCCGCTGTGCATCTACCCATATTCCAAATCCTCACCGGACGGTCTGGTCGGACAGCCAGCCAGCATCACAGTTGTCGTAGCCATCAGCAAACGTAGACTGCAGCTGGCCTGGTGTTGCAATGACTGCTGAATTCTCCACACACACCCTCTTAGCATCAGCAAAGGACAGGGCGTAACGGTCATGAGGGGCCCGGTAGTGAAACACCACACCTGTAGGAAAGAGAAGAGGAAAGAGGTGTGAAAACGAGTAGGCAGGGTGTATTCTTTAAAAACCAACAGCAGGAGTTTAAGACCTGCAAACTTTGGGTTAAGCGCAACCCTGAACCATTAAAACATGAACATGTACACACTCACAGACGGATAAAAGACAAAGCCCTCAAGACATTCTCATCGTGTACTGACACTGTTTCATCTGTGCAGAAGGAAACAACAGCATTCAGGTTCAGCAACCTGTGTTATGTGAGTCTCATTTGCATCAGACAGTCGGTTGGCTTATCATTGTAGAGAAGACATGTTGCCCTTGGATACGGTGTATGACAGACAGTGGTGATGTTTATTTTACAGCTTTAACAGTACACACACAATGTCATCCTGCCATATTCCGCCTGCCTCCACGCTCATGATGGAAAGACAAAGAAAGCAGATAAATACAGAGATATAGACTCTATTCAAGCAGATGCATGTAGTGAAGCATGGTGACAGAATGAGAGGGTGAGAGGTAGACAGGAATACAAACAAGTGAGGTACAAAAAAATGGAAATAGCTCAAAAAAGAAGGAGAAAAACCTGGAAAAAGAGTGAAACGCAATTCCCTGAGCTGTGACAGGAGCATTATATATATTGCACTTAAATGGGAATGGAATAGCTTCAGAAGTGTCCATCTGACGTCCCCTCACCTCCCACCCCTGCCTGTCATTCACACAGTGCTGCTTCCCTGAGGAGCGTCCTGTGACATAAGAGCCAGTGGGCGTCTGGCCACTAACACGGCTCCTTTATCTTCACTGGCTTTGTCTGGGAGAGTGACAGAGATTCCTGTGAGATGGAGGCCTGTGTAGCAGTTTGAAGCAGTTTGAGCGGTAGCACTCCGGGCAATGGGCGCAGAAAGCAAGCAGGGCATTGTGTGTTTGTGTGACACACACACACACATCATTTTTTGTGTCATGGACATGTGGAGCAGAAATCCTCTCTGTGTTGTTCCTTCCTTCTTCTCCTAATTTCTCAGTTTCCATCTGTACTCCTTTGTGGCTGTGGGATCTGGTCCAGACAGGGATGCTGGCTTGCTGGCTGATACGTATACTACAGGGACAATAGGGTTTCCTCTCAGTATGGGAAACCCAGTCACATTCCATGCAAGGGTCGTAGCCAATACTTTATTCCTCTATTTTTACCCTCCGCTTCTTCACATATCCACACGCAGTCTCCAGGGAGAAGAACAGCGAGGCACCATTTGTGACTCCATGATGCCCTCATTGTAGCACTGCTCAGCAGTCGCTGTCCCTGGGCTCATGGTGTTATTGCTTATTTCTTACTACACTATATTAGAATAATGAATTGCATTTATTTATTTAAACACACTCTCTGGCATTTTAGAAAAATATGTTTTGTTTTTTCTTTGCTAAGAGTTAGATGAAAAGTTTGATACCCCTATTATTTATGTATATGGTAATAAACTTAGCTTATAATAAACGCTGGACAGCTAGCCTGGCTCTATCCAAACATAGCAAAATCTAACACCTCTGAAACACCTCTCACCACGCACTGTGTTGTCCCTTCATCTGTGAAGATAACAAGTGGTGGTTTTAGTGGTGCTTGTAGGTGACTTTTTGCAGTTTAAACTGATGCAGGTTTGCTTATTCACACTGCTTGCACTCCTTGAGTTGATTGTTTTCCATCTTTCCAGTCAAGTTGTAGAAACAAGTAAAGTCTATACCAAGCAGCACTGGAGCTCTTTGCAAGTGTCCCAGCCTTGAGGATTCATCTATATAGCACCATGATACATCCCAAGGCTGCATAATTACAGTAACTTTTCGCCATGCCCACTCCTGAGACACTATCTATTGTCTCACATCAGTTAATGGTGGGCAGCCATATCTCACCACGGAGAATAGTTGACACGCACAATCAATGGCGCCATGTTCTGATTGGTGAGACAGCCAACTGACCGGTCAATATGTGCCAGGAGAAAAGAAGACAAAACAAAGAGCAAGTAAGAAGGAGGTGGCACGGGAGAAATTAAAACACAGATGGCAGGAGAGGAAGGGCATCTCACCGGGGCTTAGACACACACAAATGAGTCTATGAGCAGTGTGGATTAATATGATATTGATATAGCTGAGCAGTATCAATACCTGCTAATTAATACGTTAAGCACTCAGTAGAATTAGTGTGAAGACGGCTGTGGTCTGCCATGTAGCGTGACTGCCAATTAAGACTAAGCCCTGGAGATGGCTACTCCTCGCCGGCTACATAATTGGTTTCTCTCCGAAGGAGTGATTTTCATAGTGTGTTAATCGATTGTCCAAGAGGGGGAGGATGCAGGGTCTCCCAAGCGTAGTGACAGGGTCTTGCTTACTAAATGTAAAGTGCTTTCAGAGAGAATGTGATAGCATTCTTGTTGAAATTATACAGACACAGTTGGCCTAACCAACATGCGCACACAGCTATCCCCAAACACAGGCATGCTTCTACATATATTCACATACAGTGCGAGCTATATGGAGGCAATGCAGTGCAGGGTATCTGTGCTCCTCTCAGTGGAGAGCCATGAAGCCACTGTAGTGCGCAGTGTGTGGGTACAAGAGAAAGGCTACTGGGCTTTTAGAGATGATGTTCACAACATTTGCATGGATTTGTGGCAAGTGACAGCTTAGTGGCTAATGCATTGTGCGATTCCCTGTGGTCATAATGATAATAGCCTATTCTTAAAAATAGTGAGTGACCTGGAAAGAATCTGATGATAGCTCTGCAGCTAAAATACTCTGACACAGTAATTATGGTTCTACTACAGCAAACCACCTCCAGGTAGTCTGGTAATTCCACAAATACGGGTGTCCTGGATACAGAAAATGTAGTAAATGGGTTGCCCATTTAGTTGAGCCACCAAGAGCCATACAAAGCTCTCTAACACTATTTGATGTTAGCGCTCACTGCTGGGTTCCTCCCTTAGTGGTTTCATTAGGTTTTCAGTGCATGAACAGCACCTGAGTGGCACCGGGTCAATGATGTTTAATATGTTCTAGTTACCTCACCTTTTTCCCCATCATCATACATTCTACACAGGCTGTAAACAGCGCTGGCTGTAATGGCTGTATTAGCCTGACATAGAAAACAGGTCATTATTATTCATAGTGGCAGACCTGGAGAGCAAATGGGAGTCATACCGGAGTGCGTGTTGATCCACTCAGACAGTAAATTGTGTAGGTAAAAACACATATAACACCTAGAATGGCATAAATGGAGGCTGATTGCTGCGTATCGCTGGAATCATGATTGCAAAGGAGGCTGTCTCCTTGCTCTCTTTTTCCCTCTCTGTTCTAATAGTGGTTTAATTGTGCGGCTGTCAGTACAGTATTAACATGAACACACATCACATGTCGGATAAAAATACACAGTTATGGCAAGGTGATAACGTTGATGTACTTAAAATTAACGATGGCAATATTCATTGTTTTTCAATATCAATCTCAATCTCAATATCAATATCAATAAATAGAACTCACTAGAATTAAGTCTTAATAAATCTTAATCATGTTCCTCAGCTATTGTTTTCAAAGCTGCTTCACCAAGGCACGGTCATATTTTTCATCACTCAACTAACAGGCTGAAATGAGTGTTTCTTGTTTAAGCCTCTTCAGTACTCATGATGTTTTTAATTTGGTATTAATTTTAACGATATCTCTTTTGGTACATGGACACAGCTCTGTTGATTTATTTTCAAATGCACCTGCTCCCTGTCAATGATGTTTTAGCTTTTGCGTTCACTTAATTATTTGATGCTAATTACTGCTCCTGAACTTAAATACTTCATAAAATCTTTAATTACTGTTGGCTTAATTGATGCTGGGTTATCTCAATCAATTACCTACACATGAGTGTCATTAGCTTTCAAATTAAAAAAATGACACTCAACAATAACTCCCGGAAAGTTAGCACTGTAGCTTCTAATAGCTAGTTACCTAGCAATTGATGGTAGCAATGTACACTGCTCAAAAAAATAAAAGGAACACTAAAATAACACATCCTAGATCTGAATGAATGAAATATTCTTATTAAATACTTTGTTCTTTACATAGTTGCATGTGCTGACAACAAAATCACACAAAAATTATCAGTGGAAATCAAATGTATTAACCCATGGAGGTCTGGATTTGGAGTCACACTCAAAATTAAAGTGGAAAAACACACTACAGGCTGATCCAACTTTCATGTAATGTCCTTAAAACAAGTCAAAATGAGGCTCAGTAGTGTGTGTGGCCTCCACGTGCCTGTATGACCTCCCTACAACGCCTGGGCATGCTCCTGATGAGGTGGCGGATGGTCTCCTGAGGGATCTCCTCCCAGACCCGGACTAAAGCATCCGCCAACTCCTGGACAGTCTGTGGTGCAACATGGTGTTGGTGGATGAAGCAAGACATGATGTCCCAGATGTGCTCAATTGGATTCAGATCTGGGGCACGAGCGGGCTAGTCCATAGCATCAATGCCTTCGTCTTGCAGGAACTGCTGACACACTCCAGCCACATGAGGTCTAGCATTGTCTTGCATTAGGAGGAACCCAGGGCCAACCGCACCAGCATATGGTCTCACAAGGGGTCTGAGGATCTCATCTCAGTACCTAATGGCAGTCAGGCTACCTCTGGCGAGCACATGGAGGGCTGTGCGGCCCCCCAAAGAATTGCCACCCCACAACATTACTGACCCACTGCCAAACCGGTCATGCTGGAGGATGTTGCAGGCAGCAGAACGTTCTCCACGGCGTCTCCAGACTCTGTCACATGTGCTCAGTGTGAACCTGCTTTCATCTGTGAAGAGCAGAGGGCGCCAGTGGCGAATTTGCCAATCTTGGTGTTCTCTGGCAAATGCCAAATGTACCTCACGGTGTTCCCACCTGTGGACATCGGACCCTCATACCACCCTCATGGAGTCTGTTGCTGACCATTTGAGCAGACACATGCACATTTGTGGCCTGCTGGAGGTCATTTTGCAGGGCTCTGGCAGTGCTCCTCCTGTTCCTCCTTGCACAAAGGCAGAGGTAGCGGTCCTGCTGCTGGGTTGTTGCCCTCCTACGGCCTCCTCCACGTCTCCTGATGTACTGGCCCATCTCCTGGTAGTGCCTCCATGCTCTGGACACTACGCTGACAGAAACAGCAAACCTTCTTGCCACAGCTCGCATTGATGTGCCATCCTGGATGAGCTGCACTACCTGAGCCACTTGTGTGGGTTGTAGACTCCGTCTCATGCTACCACTAGAGTGAAAGCACCGCCAGCATTCAAAAGTGACCAAAACATCAGCCAGAAAACATAGGAACTGAGAAGTGGTCTGTGGTCACCACCTGCAGAACCACTTTTATTGGTGGTGTCTTGCTAATTGCCTATAATTTCCACCTGTTGTCTATTCCATTTGCACAACAGCATGTGAAACTGATTATCAATCAGTGTTGCTTCCTAAGTGGACAGTTTGATTTCACAGAAGTGTGATTGACTTGGAGTTACATTGTGTTGTTTAAGTGTTCCCTTTATTTTTTTGAGCAGTGTATATTGTCACACACACACACACACATACAAATTACACACATAACAACAAATCAACTCCTGAGCCTACATGTTAATTACCTGTGACCTCCAGGGGAACTGTGTCCTGCTCATCATTGATGCCCACCACAACCTCACAGCGGTACAGGCCAGAGTCACTGGAACGAAGCCCAGTCAGAGCAAGACTGGCATTGTAGCGGTTGATGTTGTAACCAGGCAGTGTCACACGACCCTGGAAGGCCTTCTTCACCTGAGAGGGGAAGGTTGGCAAGGGATAAAAAGGGAATGGGCAAAAACTATAACACACCAGCCGGACTCTGTTTTCCAAACAGTTGAGACCAAACATTTCACAGTTGTTGCTCTAAACCTTAACCGTACCTTGACCACATTGTCTTTAGCCACCAAAACCGACTGCTCCTTCTGCAGGCCATCTGAGCCTCTTTGGCCCCAGACCTTGGTCCACTTAATCCTGGGGGGCTCATGGGATGAACTGGCACTGGGGCGGAGGGTGAAGAGGCAGGGGAGGAGAACAGTTTTGGACATCTCCTCACTTATAGTCTGATGGGTCACTTTCCGCATATTCACCACAGTATCTGCATTGGTTACACCTGAGGAGGAGAGGAGAGGAGGAGAGGAGAGGAGAGGAGAGGAGAGGAGAGGAGAGGAGAGGAGAGGAGAGGAGGAGAGGAGAGGAGAGGAGAGTCAATGCTGTCTTGTAAATGAAGCCACAGGATGTTATTTCTTGTTACACTGAAAAGACATTAGTTGATTGTCTCTGGTAGGATTAGTTTAAATGAATGAATGAATAAATAAATGAACAATAAAAAACAATAAATAATAGATCTATCAAATGACAGAGCTTCCAGGTCCTTTTGTTCCATCAGATCCTCCTGGTTGTGGAGTAAAAGAGAAAGAATGGAGGCCAGCGTGACTGTGATTATTGGTCATTGATCCAGCAGACCATTACTGCGCTACCTGAACAGTGGGAGGCAGGGCTACACTTAGGAGGGAAGATATCAGAAGTCCTTTCATATGCCATACATCAAACCTGGATATGCAATATGAGATCAATACCAACCACCGCTTTGCAGCTTAAAGCTGCACCAACACCACACTTTCATCAAAACAGGCAGATGACTGGGAAAGGGCGCAGTTATGGGAAATTGAGAGAGTGGTGCAGTTCCAGTGTAAAATTAATTTTCCACTGGTAGAATCACATCATGCTTTCTTATTACACTCTAATCCATTGTCACCTTGCCTGAAAAGACAGTGGTGGCTCATTCGGAATTCACATGTGAATTCCGCTCTGACAAAACAGCAATACAAGTTATCATCTCTGTGCTCTATCAGTTGGTGATGATCCAGAGTGCTCAGTGTGAGACGGTGTAAAAGCCTCAGCCCTCATCTGACTCATTTCTAACTCACTTATCAGTGTCCTGTTCTTGTTATTACTGTGAACACTGGCAAAAACAACTTACTATGTCTAATCGAATTTGCCCCAAAGCCCTGCATCAGCACTCGCATTCTCAATCAGCCTCCCACCTCTTAGCTGTGCTAACGTTAATGTCAGCTGCTGTGTTAGAGCTATATCAGCTATAAGTAGAGGAGATGTAATGTCGAGCTGTAAAAAGAGGCAAAGCAGCAGAGCAAACAACAGATACACTGTCAAGGTGGCTGGAAGAGATGCAGGGATTGAATGTTGGAGAAAGTGACTCCATTGATTTCTTTTCATTAGTGTCACTTTCCACTGTACGCACTCTGTGCACACTCACACTGTGTCCTGCTTCACTCCTCTGTGATTGGATGCATGTTGAAGTGCTATACACTACACAAGCGGCCCCTCCCTGTCTGTATCTTAACAGCACCTTGGTGACCAGCGTGTCGTTCAACTTCTCCATCCGTCCCTTTGCACTCTCATTTTTCTCTCCATCTCCCAGCATTCTCTCCTCTCCTCGTCCTCTCCCACAGCGTGACCACTGGCCAGCTGTCAGACGAGCATTTCAGCTCAGTCCCGCCTGTTGTCTGCGTGTTTACAGCCTGTTTTCGTTTTATCTTCAGCCAGCATACAAAGATACACCTGATATGTTTGTTTAGTTTTCAGGATTAGATTTTTCCCTCGACCATCGACGTCATGATTCAGATTCAACTTTGAATGCATTGCCTCGTCCTTTTGCTGCCTTTTTTCAGGCGTGTATGGCCTACATGTGTGTGTGTGTGTGTCTGTGTGTGTGGGTGCACGCCAGTTGTGGCCCAAAGAATGCACACTCTCCACACCCTCCGCATACACACCCTCCACACACACCCACACACACTCATTTCTCATTCCTTACTGGATGGTTAATGTGCCTCTGAACAGACGTGTGAATAGCTGTCATTGCTCATTCCTGCAGCCATTATGCTGTTGCAGTTGCTCGAGCTAAGAGGCTGAGCGCGTCTTCCCTGATAGCTTAACATCAACCCTCCCATCACACTTCCCCCACCCCTCAGACACATAAACACACACACACAAATGCCCACTTCTGCACTTCTCCCTCTGACATCATCGCAGACGAATGCCACTTGTCTAACTCCCTCACCAAGTGATCAGTGTTGCCTCGCATGGCTGCATCGAAAGGATTTGTGCTCTGAAATGGCCTCTCGTTTCGCACTCAAGAGGAGCTCAGCCTGTTGAGTGAGGTGACCTGTGAAACAAAATGCATGAGGCGTTCAAAGGCAGATGGATAAGATCAGAAGAGAGGGAAGGAATAAATAATAATAATAAGGAATAAATAAGCAAAGCAGTGCAGGGCGTTAACAATAACTACCCTGATGTTTCTGCTGGTTGTTTTTCTCCCATACAGGTAAAAATGATCTTGCTCATCGCAGATACTTGTTAAAGTGAAACTTCAATTGATCTTCATGTGATTCAGCATTTTTCTCGGTGGATCCAAATAATGTATAGTATCTCAAAAAAGTGAGTACACCCCTCACATTTCAGCAAACATTTTATTATATCTTTTCATGGGACGATACCATAAAAATGAATCTTGGATATACTGTAGATTTGTCATAGTACAGCTTGTATAGCAGTATACATTTGCTATCCACCGAAAATTACTCAACACACAGCTGTTTATGTCTAAATGAGTGAGTACACCCCAGGTGACACCTGTACATGTTGGTCAACCATACAAAGCCACCTGTCCTATTCATCATTCTATCATCACCATACAAATCTGTGTATCATGGATTAGAGCTGTTCAATATAGTACTGGCCACTGGATGTTCAACATGGCTCCTCAGGCAAAGAACTCTCTGAGGATCTGAGAGATAGACTTGTTGTTCTCCATGAAGATGGCTCAAGCTATGAGAAGATTGGTAGCACCCTGAAACTGAGCTACATTACAGTGGCCAAGGTCACACAGTGGTTTTCCAAGCAGGCCTCGCCAGGGTCGACCAAAGAAGTCAAGTCCTCGTGCTCTGAGTCATATCCAGAAGTTGCCTTCAAAAAACAGAAGCATGAGTGCTGCCAGCATCGGTGCAGAGGTTGAAGAAGCGGGAGGTCAGTCTGTCAGTGCTCAGACCACACTGCATCAAGTTGGTCTGTATTATCACTGTGAGGTGTGCTCACTTGAGTCGCCAGCCATTTAGACAATAATGTCTGGCTGTAGCTGCTATACTATACACTGACTATAAGTTATATCCAAGTTTCACTTCTATAATATTGTCCCTTGAAAAAATATAATAAAATGTTTGCTAAAATGTGAGGGGTGTACTCACTTTTGTGAGCTACTGTTCATGATTCATTTTGTTAACTAAACCACTCCAATTACATCATTGTTTCAGGTTATACAACACTGTTCTCCACATAATGGTCAGTCTGAATACAGTCTGTGGTCCTCAAGGCCAGCATGTGCTCTGTGATGGGAGTAGGTGTAGACCAAAATGGTTCACTTTAAACTTGCTTTACTTGATAGCAGTGGCGATGTACTTTTTCCTCACACTGACAGGTGGAAAAACAGAAGCCATGGAAAAGATGAACATGCACTATTGACTCCCGCATAACATGGTGCAAGAGTGCGAGTAGTGGAAGAAGGCAAGCGTGGGAAAACGCATAAACAAAAAATGGAAGTGGAAAAAGCTGGAGGCATGTGTAGCGGTGAAATTGGAGTGATGTGATGTGGAAAAGGTGTCAAGAGGGTGTGATGGCAAAAGTTAAAAAAGCGAATGCTGCTGTGTTTCAAAAGGGAGGTGTGTGTTAAGCCTGACATGGTGACACGGTTGTGCCTGCACACACACACGTACACACAAACTCACTCAAAGCAAGCATCTTTCACAAGAGGCTATCAGACTCCACTCCCTGCTGTCACTCTCTTTGTTTTATCCCCCTCCAGGATGTAGCACTCATCTTTGTTTACCACCACCCCACCTCAACACATAACACGCACAGTTGGTAAGTAGAGTGCAGTCCTAGAAGACAATCAAACTGCAATTTCTCTAACAACTTGCCCTGAGCTTGCTCGAAACCAAAACAGGCAAATTCATTCTTGAGCTGAGAGGCATCAATAATGTTTAATCTGCTCGCCATTTTCTAGCCAGGATCCACCGGGGTGAGCAGCATTTAGGTAACATTTCACTACTTATGCTGCCAATAGTGAAACAGTGCCACAAATGAATCCACTGAGGCTTCACAATCTTTGTCTCATTCACGTGCTGCCTCCCTCTTTCACTCTTTCTGTCCTCTTTATTTGGACAAATGTTTGTCTGTATTTCTCGACTGGTGCTGCAATTTACACAACTAAATCACATGAAATCAATTGTGGAAGGCAGATTTACACTCTGAGGAGACCAAGAAAAACAAAGAAAAAAAACACCAAAACAAATAAAAAACATTACTCTCCTCCATCATGATAATGAATGTAAACTAGTGAGGGCCCCCAGTGCCATCGCTATATCAAATCTGCATATAGATAGAAATGTTATCACATGCATAACCCCCACAAGACACGTTTGTTTGGATATCATATTGTTTTTTGTAATCCCTCCCTAACCAAGGCTCACCTGGATGTCAGGTGATTAAAAGGAGGGAGTAGTGAAAGTGAAAGTCAATGCTGCAAGAAATTGCAAAAGAAAAAGAAAAAATCTGGAAAAGAGCATATGTGCTGAGTAAAACTCCCCCACTGGAAAACATCACGTTGTAAAGTCCAAGCGAGTGCAGTAGACTTTGTTAAATGTTAACAGACCGGTCTTTTAATGACCTTGTCCCTTGTCTTCGTCCATCAGTAAGGACTGTTGAGAAGGGCACGGTGAGAGAGGACACGCCCACGCCCACGCCGCCACCCCCCCCCCCCCCCCACCCCCACCCCCCGTGGAACCTGCATCTCCAGCAGCTTGCAGATAGAGCTCAGATTTCCTTATTTTCTTTCTGCTGGTTCACAGTGGCATCTGCGTGATCTTCACCGTTGGCCCATCTGTCTTTGCTTTAGAGGTGCTCTCGAATTATTAAACACAGTCGGAGAGCCTTTATGTGGCTGGCACAGAGCTGCACACAGACGCGGGGTGGGCGGTAATGGCATTTTCACCATAATAGGAACACAATTGGGAACATCATTCCTCGTTCTCTCCCTTTCTTTCTTGTTCTTTCTCTCTCTCCCTCTCTCTCTCTTTCAGAGGTGCCTGCAATAGCTTTTCCAATGATAAAGGCCCTTTTGTCTTGAATTTTCCCACATCAAACCCGTCAGCCTGCCCATCACCAGCTAGTGGGACTGATCGGGTGCATCCTCTTGTGTCGTCGCCGCTGCTTCACTCCTTCTGCCTGCACGTCAGCTGATTATTGTTTGTCTAAGTGTGTGTGTGATTGTGCACAAGAGTGTGTAGGTCATACATCATGACAGATGAGCTGTCTGACAGAGGCTTGCCGCCACTAGTTGATCAGTGTGTTAAGAAATGACAGCCGATCAAACACAGCTGGATTGCAGCAGGCTCAGGACAAACTGTTATTGTAATTATAAGAGTTTACTTTAATGTGGGACATAATGGATGTGGTTAGATTTATAAGGGTGATGCATTTAAAGACTTGTAAAAGAACTTAATGGTAATCTTTTTAACAGGCCCCTTATTTCCCAGTAACCTGCTACAAAGTTTCTGGTGGCATTTGGCTAAGTGTAGAGAAAACAGAGCCAATGTTCTAGTTTATGTTACAGCTTTGACTTTTGTTAAGCACTTTTTGATTACTAGGAGATGTATCAGTGAATAACCTGCACTGTGATAACAAAAGTGAATATAAATTCTGCAGTAATTTGTTCTTTCCATGTATTTGATTGCTTGTATTCATGTCAGTTCAGCTGTCCTGCCGTGCAGTGACTAAAATACTCCAGGTTATACTTGTAATTAATTAGAGGTGAGACGTCACACTGACTCCATTTTCCTTAAAATTAGTATCAAATTATTATAAACCTCTGGAGTGCTGAAAGCAGTGTTTGGAGACTATAGGCTACTTGTGGTGTAAAACACAACCATGCATAAAAACCCTGCACAAGAGCACAAAATCATTCTAAACATTTATCAATACAATACGTTACGACTTCAGAGGAGTGCAAATGTTGCAGCTAGTTGAAGTGGAGCCAGCTTGAACAACTCTGTGAACTCTACAACTGATAAAAATATATAATCATATTCTTTTTTGAGTCAAATTGAGTCAAATATCGCACCTCAGCTTCTGCTGTTAGTTTGTCTCTCAGCACAGATGAAGTGAAGTGCCTGTTGAAAAACTATAAACATAGGATGAAAAAGAGTTAAGTGAAACATTTTAGACTGACTTGGAAGAAACTGAATCATTTTTATCTTCTCATATGAATAAAATATCAAAAGGACAGCAGCTGTGGCATGTAGGTTTATTTTTCTGTGAGTGGAAGGTCTGACAAAACTGCTTTCCATCTTTATTATTTTGTGATGGGATTTTAAAAAATCCATCCTTCTAACAAGACCTTGGGTGACGCACAAAGACAAAAGGAGAAAACATGAAGACATGAATGGTGGCTGGCTGCTCTTATGTGATGATGAGTAATCATTCAGGAGGAGAGCAAGAAAAGATGCTGAGGCTGACACTACGACAACCAAGCCCAAAAAGTGATAACCATGGCAACAGGGGTACCACAAATGGAAAAAGGGGGGACAGAGCCTCTGGGCAGGGCAGGAAAGCACACACACATATGCACATACACACACACACACACACATGTGGACACGCAGGACACACAGAAATATAACTATGTGCGTTGGGGGTGGCCTCTTCAAAGAACAGATCTGAGGCTATGTACTGTAGTAATGTAAATTGAATGAGGTGGGGGTGGGTGGGTGGGGAGGAGGGGTTAGTTTCTTCCTTTTTATTCACTGTGTTTGATCACTGGTCTGTGTTTCACTGCAGTGCAGATGCCCTTCTCCTACACAAAGTGCACACACTCTTAAATATGCAAAGACGCAAACAAGTAAAGACGCAAACTTACACACACTCAATTGTGCCAGCTGGACCAAAACACTGTTCGCTGAACTACCACGTGTGCCTGAGTGTGTTTGTGCATGTGTGTGTGTGTGTGTGTGTACACTCATTTTGCCCTTCTATGCACAGCGGGTCTGTCTGGCAGACATCATGCAGGGTTTGAGAAAGACGTCTGCATGCTGACATTCTCTCACATGAGACCCCCCCCCCCCCCCAAAAAAAAAAAAAACATCCCTCCATCTCCCACCTGCCTCACTCCCTGTGCTCCTCCTCTCCTCACCCCCCTGATGTTTTCTATTGTGCTCTACCTCACCTTGGCGTACCTCCTCATCTCTTCCTCACTTTGTCTTCCACACTCTTGTTTATATTCTTCCTGCTTCTTCTATCACCATGTCTTCTCCCCCTCAAACCCAACCCGCCCCCCCATCGATCCAACATTACATTCCTCCTCCTTTATCAGTGCAAAGTTTGCCTGTGAAACCTATGGTGAAAAATATTCTTGAAACATGTTTTACAACAAAAACAAGACAAAATCTAACAAGGCAATGAAGTGAATATAAATATACTCTACACTAATTATGTTAATATAGTTGTATCATATAATCAGTATAATCCCCTACATTTCACTTGATGTCTATGCCACTTATGACAGTTTAAGTTACCAGTTGAGAAAAGTAAGACGATCTTGCAACAAATGTATCCATGTTCAACAATACACAGTGTGTACACAATACACACAACAAAACAGCTGGGACAAATCACAATGATGTAACATTATCAAAGATTGCTGCTGTAGATGTAATGTTACTTTCAGTTACATTTCATGTTTATAGCCTATTGGTATTGGATGACTGCTGCACTAATAAGAATCTTCCCGTGGACGCTGGCTGAATAAATATTACTGCGTTGATGTTATTGGACACCTGGCTGCTTGGCTGCTTGTCTCTTGTCACACAATGAACAGACAAATCCGACCTCTGAAGGATTGTGCCGCATAACAGCATGTGATGAAGAGCGCCGGTCACTAAGTGGCCCCGAGTTTGAGGCTGACAACTGTATTTACTGAGACGAGCCAGTTGTGTTGTAACAAAGCAGACACACAGCGCCCAAGTCTGTCTGAATCATTATAGTCAAAGTCTTCTATTAACCTGGAAACCAGGGCCCAGCTGATGTGAGACTTTTAAGGCCAATGCTGATATCAGGTACTAAAAACCAACCAATAACTGATTAATCAGCCAGTATGCCTCACATATCTTGCAAATATGGTTCAAACATTTGTGACAACTTTAAGTGTAACAGTAGTTAACGTTACTTCACTTGTTTATGGATTATCAATTGCAGCCATGTCCTCTTCTCCTTCTCCTCAGAAGGAAAGCAGTAGAAGCACTTCCTCGGATCAGCGAGGGACACAGCACTGCGACATGTTTGAAAGTGTCAGCGCCGTTTTGTTTTTTTTTGTTGCCAGCGCAGTTTGGACTGGGAAACAGCATTATTCAAAGGCTGCTTCGTCAAGACTTAACAAGCGGATATGAATGAGATCATCAAAAGCTGAGTGACCATAACCATCAACACCAATGTGAGGACGTCACTTCTGACTTTAACCCAGACAGTTTGTGGTTTCAAGGAACAAAAACAGTTGTTTCTTATCGGACACACCCATACTGTTTGAAAATCAGCCAATCAAATGATCCAGGCCCTACTTCAACAGGTGAGAGCACCATTTTTAAGAGTTGAACAGATGCATAAAGACGGTAACAGCGTGAACAGCGTTTGTGTTTGTTCATCCTAAACAGCCACTGTACTGTACCAGCTGTACAGAAGTTAGCCGTGAGCGTTCAACAGTCTGCATCTGCGCCTGAGTGGTAGACTCCAGTTCTATTTCCCCTCTGTACCTCTGTGAAGGCGCCAATTCATAAAGCTCCAGGACACGGCGTGTGCAAATTTCTCAAGCATTTTTTATTTCCGCATGGTTTGGCATGCAAGTTAAATCAATTTGGGGTGAATTTGCATCTAATCATGTCTTTCAATTAACTTTGTGTGCAATCGTACCTCCTCTACAATTCGCTCTGCGTTGTGTCTGTACACATCATTACAGTGAAGAGCCTCTGAATGTGGCACAAGGCAACGCAAAGTTTGCCCATGTTCATTTTCTATTTGACTAGTGAAGTGAAAACAAGGATGTGAAAGTTATTTATTTATTTTTTTTCACTTCATGCAAATAAGGGACACGTTTTGCCTGGAGGCTCCTCATTGATTTGTCAAAAAATGGATGGGAAAAAAGTGATGCAGCACTGCGGGACAGGAAATTCACCTGAAGTCATTACCTGCAGTGGACGAATGTCTGTGAAAGAGACAATTATAACTGGAGCCTCTGGGATCCTCAAGGGTTTCCAATTGACTTTGTGCCAGGCAGCAAAGTGTTGCCTGGCACAAAGTCACATACAGAATGCTCACCTCAGACTAAAACTAAAGCAAAATAAGCTGCCAAAATTAACACCGGCACTTTACCTCCTGCTTCATCTTCTCATATTTGCTGCACAGGTGTATTTTCCCAGATATACAATTCCCCGATCACTTACTGTACCCTCTAATCATCTTTTAAACCCTTTGTGCCTTTGACTGCCTCCTCCTCCTATACGACAAATATTAACCATCTCACTGCAGCCCCCCCCCTCCCTGTCTGAGCTGACTCCCAACCAGGCCATGTCAGGCTTCACAGGAACCTCCCCAGAGGTTGCTGCCGTGACTAATTCTGCACCTTCTGAAGCATAATGATATATTTATCTCCTGCGGCACGCGGCCAACATTTTAGATTCATAACCACAACACAGGAAGTGCTTGTACAAAAGTGCAGGCACGCTCACACAGTCATCTGCACACACGCATGTGTGCAAAAGGCTCACAACCCTAATCTGTCCCCCTCCCCCACGTCCCACCCTTTTTCCAATCTCTGGGCTGTCAAGCAAAGTGTCATTGGGTGAGCTTCAGTGCCAACCCTCCCTGTAGTCCTCTACCTCCCATTGACAATTTCCAGAGTCACTCAGCTGTATAAAAAAAAAAAAAAAAAGTGCAAAATTCAGGGGGTGGGGCAGCATCAGTGGGATGTTAATTCCCCTTAGAAACATCACCTCTCCAGAACAGAGGCAGGGAGAGTGTATTTGCAAGACACTGTACAATCTGTTAGTGTGCTACTAGGCTCTGCGTGTGTGTGGGGGGGTTACAGTGCTCCCTGCTCTGCGAGTTGGCTGCATAAACTACCTGGCAGATGTAACCTGAGGGTTTCCACACAAACATATACCCACACAGAGAAAGACAGAGCAGTTGGCTACATTTTCATCATCTCTGACTGTGAATCCGAGCCCTGAGTCACTGAAAGGCTCCGGTGCCAAGTCCGTTTATTTATTTATTTATTTTTTTCACCTCCACAGAAGGCAGAAACAATACAGTACAGAGAGGAGCAGACGGTCGGGGAGGCCACCGAGAGCAACGAGGGGGCGTGCGATCTGTCCCACATACGCACAAACACATGCAGATACCCACAGATACGCAGCGAGGGAGAACACGGAGAGTACAAAGAGGGCAAAGACGGACTGAGGGATGGGAATGTTTGTGTTGCAGAGCTCTGTGGAATAGACTGAAAAAATAAACTGCCAAAGATACAGACAGAGAGGCTGTGGAGCAGCCACAGATGCACAGATACAAAAATGATCCTGAGTTACACACAAGTTCTCGTCTAAGTAACTGTATGACAGTGAGGCTCTCTCTTCATGATACCCCGTCATGTGTTCCTCTGTCACTCTGTCCCTCTCCAAGTAAAGCCATGGGTTTAAAAAAGTCACTAACACAGATATGCAAACAAATGCAAAAAGATGAATCTCTCCAGAGTTTGGATAACTTGCTGACACATAATGAGAGGATTAAGATCCTAAACTCCAGCTTTTTGACGAATCAAAGCGAATTCTAATGAGATCTGCAAATACATATTAGAAATAAATATCTCAGAGATTAAACAACATATCAAAACCGTTTCCCTCTCTCAAAATGGCTGAGCGGATGAATGCAAGCTGCGAGATCTCGGCTTTGTTTTTCTTATTCATGTGTCATCTTTTCGCCTCTTCTTAGAAGTGCTGTTGGGGTAATTATAAGCAGATGAAACGGGAGGAGTACAGGGCTGCTAGATAAGCTGTGAAGGTCTGTCAAGTGATCCACATATGCACACTGTTACAGAGAATAATGGCAGAGAAAATATCAGTGTGGCCAAGTCCTATATATAAGAGAACGCACTCTTGATTCCCACAATGCAACGGACCATCACAAATTGTGACCATTCATTGTGGAGATTAGGTGAGTCATTCATTTTGCTACCCTCATGGTCACTCCCTCAGGGCTGCTTGTGTTTACTACAGTGGATTATAATGGTGATATAATGGCTAAAAAACAAGAGTCTAGAGGCCCTGAAATCTTTTCTCTCTCAGCTCCTTACAATAAATGACGGGCTCCAACACAAAGACACAGTTTTCTGCCAAAGTTGTGCTTAATGCACTTGAGAGGTTTCTGTGTTTGTGTTTCTCTCCCATGTTTTCTCACTGGTTTGAAGCGAGAAAAACAAAGAGAAAAACAAAGAGAAAAACACAAAACACGAGGTTTTTATCAAAGTTTTTCTCACTGATTCATACCAATTAGACTTCAATTTGATTGTTTGATTTTGTCATGAATTTTTTGTTTAGATCTGCAAGAAATCAAGAAATCGATTCGCTAAGTCAATTAACTATTCAGTTATGAAGTATTTAACATGAACACTTACTGCTCTTCCTTCTCACATTATAATAAAGTCTTAATGTTTTTATTTAATTTTTTTTTTTGAAAAATACAACAAATGAGTTTGTTTTAATGTTTTTAAAGGTTTTCATACTTTGAGTGTTCAGCATACAGAGGACAGTGACGGCTTGTTGTTTGGCTTTGTGAGCTTCATTTATCTTTGATTGGACGGACACAGTTGATTACCTTTGTCGCTCTGCCTCTCATCCGGCCTCTTTGCTCTCTGTGCACTACACCGGAGGATTCATTACACACTAGTTGCACTGGGAGCACCCTTTTGGAGAAGGATCCAAACTCACAGCGATGACCTGTGCAGGGTCATTCTCTGTGTATCCTGATCTAAGGAGTTGTGCATCTTCAGTTTGCATGAGGGTTGAACAAGATGCACAGTTCAGAATTTCACGACAGACCTCTGATTCATTTTTACCACTGTGACTCATAATTGCACATCAGACATTCTCAAATATTAAAGATACTTTCTAGAACTGTTTGGTGGAAACATTTGGAGTTATGTACAGTACACTGGAGGTCAGGTGACGGGGACTGCCTCCAGTTTAATGAGGACTCACCACAGCATGCAGTCTGAAGCAGAAGGAGGGCCAGCAGGGGCTGCAGTCCACACACAGGCAGTACGCCCTGCATCCTGCTGCACCTGGAGACAGAGATGGAGGGAGAGGGAGGGAGCGTGAGTACACAAGGGAAACCGAAATCAACTCATTGCCCTTGTGAGGTTCCTCGAACACACACCACACTTGGATGAGTCACTGGTAGTAATTCCTTTTTTCCAGTTTTCTCAGATAGAGTGTTGTTAGTTCATCCCTTACCTTAATCTACTGTTTCATAACGTGGGTGTGCTGAAGTCCTCTGAAGCCCTTTCAGGCCGTGATTAAGGGCTTTTAAGAGTTATACACATAAACCTGACATGATGTGACCATTGTGTTTAATCTTTTTCAAGTATAATACAGAAATGTGGTATTATCTTTTCACTTACACAGTACTTCACTGTACAACTATTGTGCCTAATGAAATCTGAAGGGATTCGTTTAACTATTGTTCTTACCGGTTTATTTCTATTCAGGATCTCAGAGCAGTAAAAACCTACTCCAGCAGGCATGGGGGAGAGGGTAGAGTGAAAACCAAACCGACTGCGTTAGAATGGCAACTTTCCCAGGCTGTTTTATAGACACAGATGCTCACATTATACTCATGCTCTCCAAAACCACCTGGCTTGAAATCTATGCTAACGCGGAGCCAATAGTGCTAAACGCTGAGCTCCCAGCCTCAAAGTCATTCAAGTGATAAAATAAGTTTAAATAACCTTGAAGTGCTGTCATTGTAAAGATGCAGGTGCTGCCATCAATACGAGACAAAATCTAAAGCTTGTTTATCATCTAAATAAAAGTGTGTTTGGTGATGTGTGACGCGGGATTAACAGAGAATACTAAGTCACCTGTGTGCAGAAAAACAACACTGCACAACAGGAAGAGATAGTGTTGCAGCCAGGCAATAGGAACAGCCAGATAACAGCTTTAGAGCCAAATCTAACATGATGGACCTCTGGGTTCCCTTGTTGCACACTGCAGGCTGAAAACCCAGCTGGGCAGAAAAATATCAAAGCAACATCAACGTTCCCACATTAAACACTGAGATCTCAGTCTATGTTGTGAGGCTGAAATATTTTCTCAGACAAAATGTCTTCTCAGCCTTCAGTTTTATCTGTGTAGCTGTAGCTTACAGCAGCCCCGAGCAAGAAAGCAAACAAAGAAACTGAAACAAACCTGAATTCATTTCTGTGCGTTTATTGTGGTATATTTGACTATTATCTACGCTAATGCGTGTGTGTGTCACAAGAGCCAGGAGACAGTGATCAAATGAGGTGGGTCGGCCCCTGCCGCGAAGCCTGAGAATCCCGGGGTATAAATCATGAATGTGGCATCTCTGGAGACGTGGCGGGCCAAGCGGGGCCTGAGGGCAGGTGAGTGGTTTAGGGGGGAGGCGGGAGAGGAGGGAGGAGGAGGAGGAGGAGGAGGAGTATTTGGTGGCTGGTGGTGGAGATGCTGGACACAGATAGCCAGTGTCAGTTACAGAAGCGCTGGTCGCTCTGACTCAATCTCAAAATGCGCAGCCAAGGACAAAAACACTGACCTCATACCAAACACCTCTGCTGAGTGGAAGCTGATTCAAAAGGGTCTGTCTGTGTTTTTGTTGTAGATTCTGTAGCTTAACAGATAAAATGCCAGGACTACACATAAAATTTAAACACTCCCTGACTTTATTACCAGCTACAGGTGGTAAACTGCCCTTTAAGTGTGACACAGTGTATGTACCTGAATAATAACTGCAGTCCGTACTCCACAAATGAGCAATTTTGGTGATTTTGTGTGTTTTTCCTACCCTCTCTCTCTCTCGCACTTGAATACAACTGGAGATGCTGCCAGCAGCCACTTAACTCTTATCTCTATTATTTTAGCATGCCCCGAGAAAACAAGACAAAAATTGAGTAAAAGCCTCTACAAAATGATTTTCACAGTATCAATCAGAATCTATATTTAGATTTAGATATTATTAGATATTTTGCTCATTTTACAACAATAGTTAATTTGTAAAAACCTTGTAGCTGAAGCCTTTTAACCTGTTGCTTGTGGTTGGTCACATAAGGGGGAATAAACATGACTACTATTCACACCATCAAATCCACAAAACAAATATTTATTTAGGAGATGCAGAAAAGGCTCAATAGAAAGTAAAGCACGCTTTATTAACAGGGAAGCTAAATGACAGCTTGGGTGTTGTGTTGCAACTCCCATAAACGTGTGTGCACACAAGTCTTATGGACCGCTGCTTTGGCTTTTTCTCATTATACAGTCTAAACCACACCCAGGTGAAAAGTAAGAGATTTTACTTGAAGTTAAATGAGCTACAGTTTGATTTGTGGTTGAATCTGGATTTTCTGTCCTTTCCCAGTTTTAGAACTGCTTCATAACCTTTCTCTTCTTTTGCACTCGTATGCTCTCAGGGTCAGAGCCATGTGACCATGCTATTATGTACTGTACCTTTTATTTTCTCCACTCATCAGTTCTCTGGCGCACTTAATCCACTTCTCCTTTTTTTCCCCCACTGAGTGCTTTCTTTTGCCACCTCTTCAATTTCACATATAGGCATTTTCTCTGGCTCACACAAAGACACAACAGTTCATTTTTTTCAGTCTCTCTTCAGGAGAAAAACACACGTTCGTTTTAAGGCTGTGACCGCCGCGTTGCCAGTTGTGTGCGATTCATTCCCTTTGTGATGATGATGTCTCTTCAATGAATCTCCACATTAGCAATAACAGGAACTCAACGACAAAGTTTCAGGAGTGTGTGCATGTGTGAGTGTGTATGCCTGCTCAAGCAGCCATGGGACAGACAACACGCCGAGTCTCCTCCCTGACATCACACGCCCACATAGTGTAGTGTCTAAAGTCAGCTGCAGGGCTCTGTGCCTGCACATCCACAGTTTGGTAGAAGAGGCAGCATGAATATTATAAATATTTCACATTTGAGACCCAATTACTAAGAGTTTTAGGGCTAGATTTCCCCCTGTTATCAGTGGAAAACGTGTATGTGCTGCATGAGAGAAAATTTGACAGACGCAGCAACAGTCACTACAGTGTCGGGGATTAGTAAACTGTCAACTGTCACAGGCTGTGTTTGGAGCCGCCTACTAACATAACACTCATACTAAGCATGACATCCAAATGAGCCTGTGGTGTGTTCCAACTGCAATGTATATGGGGCTTGTGTGTGCAGGAAAAGGCCCAGGTGTGAACTAGATTACCAAGAACTTCTGAGTAAGAAACATCAGTTTACTCAACTGTCCCGCGATGCCCTGATTGAATCTCTTTAGACAATGACAGACGATTGCAAGACCTGCCAGCAACAGCATGCACGCATACAAAAGTGAGTGACCAAACTGCAGTAATATAATGTTGACTTGCATGAGGTCACATAATATTGAATGACGTAAAATGTTGCTCTGGACTCAGGATGTTGAGGCACAATAAGCATAGGCCGCAAATCAAACTTAGTGACATAATGACAGCTTCATAAGTAAAAATGACAAGAGCTTTTAGCTCAGAGGTGCCCAAACCATTCCACAAAGGGCCGTATGGCTGCACGTTTTTGCTCCAACCAAGCAGCAGCACACCAAACTTGACTCATCTAATCAAATGACCTCAGTCTTTTGACAATTGATTGGTCAAACTGTGTGCTCTTGATTGGTTGGAACAAAAACCTGCAGCCACACAGCGCTCTGTGGAGAGGTTGGACATGCCTGTTTTAGCCTGTTTTCAGATCTCAGGAGTCTCTGTCATTGCATTCTGGGATGCATGCTGTATCGTCCAGGATGAACAATCAGCTGGGTAATGGTACATCTAATCATTCATTCAGTAGGTGGTGTGCAGTACATACTCACTGAGTATGTAGGTCATTAGTAGTAGACGGTTCTGAATGGAGCCACAGGCTTCTTCCCTTTAGCACTGTTTCATAAACTATGTAGATCTCCTACTGAAAGTGGGTATACATGAACACTCTCCTGCTGTGTGTAATACCAGCTGCAAAGATCCAACCACAGCCCAACATGTCAGACAAGTGCAATGTTCCCTATCCAGCCTGTCACAGATACTGTAGATATAACAGACGGACCAGGGTGCAGACAGACAGGCAGACAAGACAGACACACTGAAGAAAAATACAGACCCAAGCTGTCGCACTTTGTTTTCTGTCTCACTAAAAGACCATTACAGGGGCAACCTAAGCCTTTCTTGGAGAAGTCTGCTCCAAACCATCTGTTGTTCCATCTTAATCTCACCTTCTACCTTATTCTGCCAATCTGTATTTGGATAAATCTACCTGCTAATCTATGTCTGCCACCATGTGTATCCATGGCTCGTATTTTTTTATGTGTTTGTTCTCCCTTTTCCTTTCCTTTCTTTGCATCTCTCAAATTGTTCTGTCACTCGATCCCCTCCACGGTACTTTATTAAGAGGACTCATTAATCACTCCTGCTGCCTGTCTGTCACTTCAGTGGTGCACACTGCTGTTGTTCCGCAGCACACATACATCACATGCATACACACAATAGTACTGGTTCCACAGGGGGAGTTAGTCCCCTCAATGTCTGTGCTTAAGTCCCTTAGAGTAAAAAATGAGGCAACCCTTCGAGTGACAAAAGACTGTTTTCCTTCCCAGAGGATATTACTGAGGTTTTAGCAACCTGTCACACTGTGTCATACATAAATGGCTTTAGTGCTTCACATCTTCAGCACAAACAGGCCTGGTTCTGCGTTTGTACCTCTCCTACAACATGCAGCATCCTCAGGGTGCTTTCTTTTGTTGCTTTTGAGTTACAGTTTAAAAGCACGTAAATGAAAACAATGGCATGAGTGGGTGGCTATATTCCAGCTGAAACAACAGGACACCTCAACAACCCCCTCCAAAAAAAACTGTGGGCCAGAACAGAACACACTGTACAGAAGACAATTCTGATGAATCACTGATATTTCACTGAACCGCTCTATTACAATCCATACGGGGGGGGGGGGGTGATGAGATGAGAGATGGACATGGCAAAGACAGAGCTGGTGAGAGGGGAAAGGAAACACGTGTTGAGATACTCAGAGAAAGACAATAAAAGAAAGAAGAAGTGGAAGAGGGGGGGTGAGTTGATGGGGTTGGTGAGGAGGGACCAGAATCTCATGCAGCCATAAATTTTCCCCTGATGTCTGTCGCTGTATGTATACGCTTGGAAGGGATTGGGAGCTGCTAGACCAGTGTGAGGGAAAATGGCAGGGCTCCCAAAAAAAGAAGAAATTGCCATCCGATTCAGAGCCCACCATATGGGCTTAGACACATCGTGCAAGCCAGAGACAGTTTCATTCCATCACACACACACTCACAAACACACACAAAGTGCACGCTCAGGCAATAACATTTTCCTTACAGCCGGAGAGGCAGAAAAAGACGCAGGTTATGAGGGAGGAGAACTTGCAACAGCTCTGCATTATAATGAAGTCTGCAATATTATGAACATTGAATATGCAATGTACAAAATACCTATGGGAATGCAAATGTACCTGAGTGCTTGGAGTGTGAATGGCACGGACAGATGCTTGCGTGAATGCTGGGCCACACACTCAGACACACACATGCATGCGTGCACATGATATAAACTCATTAGTGCATACATCTGTGTGTACAGCTCAACTCAAGACACACTTGACTGCGCTTCATAAAGGGCTGGTACTCTCATTAACAGTGATTTCATTGCATATGATTTTTGGTTCTATTCTATAGTCGTGGTGCCATTATTCCCTTATTGTTGACTTCTTTCTTTTTTCATTTGCAACTGATGTATTTTATTTTACGTAAAAGTGCTCCGCCATTGTTATTCTGAAAGGTGATATACAAGTGCAGATTACTATTAATAAGCCCTGCTGTGCATGAATGAGGAGCTCCTTGTGCTCATATAAAAAGCTGCAGTTAATCAGGAGCTGGCCAAAGAGGGACGTAGGGATGAAAGGAAGGAAGGGGGAATGAAAAAGCAGGGATGAGACTGTGCTTGTTCCAGCGTTATCACTGTGGAGCTGAAAAGCGCTGTCAATTACAGTGAAGTGTTTTACCGCTCAGCTTGCTCATATCCAAACCCACACACAGTGCAGTAGGTGCTTTTATTAAGTGCTTGTGGTAGACTTGATGCACATGTTTATTTACTTTTCAATTTTAAATGAGCATGACGGTTCAGAAGTCAAAAGAGAGATAAGAGAGAGGGAGATGCTGTGTACCGCACAGCACTGACCGGGCTCCACCACACAAAGATGGGGTGACATTGCTGAGCACCCTGATGGTGCAGAGTGGGAATAGGCTTCAGGGCTGCCCAGAACTATATAGAAACCTATTACTTACAGCTGAAAGCCACCCAGGTCTCCATTACTCATACCATGCAGCTACCCACCAGCCAACAGCCAACAAAGGCAGGCGCCCTGTTAAGGAGTTCAGCTGGAAGCAGAATATCAACCATTTGTTTCATTAAAAACATATTACCTCGCTCTCTGTGGCCTGAGACGGCGAGCTCATCTGGTACATGTGAATAAAAAGGAGCAAGAATGAGAAGCAGAGAGTGAGGGAGAGGGAGAGAGGGGAAGAAGGAAAAGATATGGAAAAAGAATAAGATAGAGTACAGAGAACAGAGAGGGGAAGGGGAAAGGTACAGGGATAGGGAGAGAGAGGGAGGGACAGAGAGAGAGATTCTCCTGAAAAATGAGGTGACAGAAAGCTTTTTACGTGCAGAAAGGGTGGCCAGGCAATTTTCAAATGTCTGAGACTTCTCATTTGCTGGACTGCAAAGCCACTTTATACAGTGGCAAATGTTAAACTTGTTCTGGGCACATCAAGGTCCCCTTGGCTGCCTGCTCGTTTACGCCTGGAATATAAATGTGGCCTGAGACGAGGGTCCAGGGAAAAAACAGTTTCGACACCTTGTACACAAGTATTTAAAAACGTAAAGCGGCAAAAACCGTTGGGATTCACGTGGACCAAGGGTCTGTATTGTGGTCTACACATACGTTTATGCGGGTGTGAATGAGGGACAAATGCAAACGCAGGATGCTTTTTGCCTCATGTGTTGTGTTGTGTGGTCTTTTATGAGCTGCCATCAAGCCTGGTACACACACAAAGATTTTCTAAATCTGAACAGATTTTTTTTTTCCTGTGAGAGACCCCACACATGAAGATAAAAAATCATTGATTGAACAGTTTTGATCGTATTGTGTGGTGTGCTCCGATATTCCCAATACAGCACAGCACACACATCGTCGCCCCAAGCCAGGAATCTTGCATGATCAAATGTGATCTGATGCTCGCTTTGTTGATGGTAGCCATGGAGATGGTAGCTATACTGGTTTGTTATACCACCGTGTTCTTCAGCGAGCTCACTTCTTTATTGGCTACATTCACGTCAGAATCCATGGAGTCAGCGACTGGAGATTGTCGGCTTCCCCCATACATGAGGACATTTGACTGTAAATATTGAACAGGTTCAACTCTTACAATCGTCGGCCCTGACCATTTTCCAAGATAGATCGTCAGGAGAAACTGACTCTTAACACACCTCACACCACAGGATAATCTCATAGGATAATGTTTAGAGCCATCAGATAATCAGGCATGGGGGGGGTGCAGTGGGTTAAGCAGGCGCCCCATATGCAGAGGCTATACAGTCCTCGCTGCAATCAGCCCCGGTTCAAATCCTGCATCCGGTGGCCCTCTCATAATGTACCGTGTATCAAATAAAAGCAAAAAAGTATAAAAAAAAATACTCAAAAAAAGGAAAAGTCCTTGGCTGGTAGGGGGGAAATTGGGCCAAAATCAGTCAGATTATCTTTATGTGTGTACCAGACTTTAAACTTTGTGAAAAAAGAAAATCAAAAAGCGCTCATTACAATTTCCTTGAGTTCAAGGTGACATCCTCCAGTTGCTCGTTTCTGACCAACAAATCCAAAGTTATTGGATCTGCAATCACAGAAGACATTTACAACACAGAGCCTGTGAATGCTTTTGAATATTTTTGTTTGAAATGACGACGACTTTGTTCTCAATTAACTACTCATTCTCAAATCAATTTAACAATCCTAAGAGGAGTAGTTTGATGTGGGGTTGTGTGAGGTAGCCATGCGTAGACGGCACATTACCTGCAGCAGATTGCAATCAGCACGCTCCCTGTCAGGAGAGTCGACCTGGAGCCCATGTACAGTACTTCACTGTATTACTCCACAGTCGAAGGTCAGCTTAGTGAATCAGTGAGAGAGACCATCGGAATAGAAGAAGAAATCAGATTTCTGATTAACTCAGCTGACCTGATGCTGCTGCACAATACAGTGCGCTCAGTAGGTGCACTTCCAGGTAGGAATACAGTTGTTCAGAGGGTGAAAAAATGTGGGAAAAGTTAGGAAGAAGAAGAACTGCTGAAGATATTCTACTTTAGATATTTAAACAATGGATTGTTTTGGTGGGCTTTTTAAGTGTCTAATCCTCATTTTTTTTCTCACGGCCCTGTGCACGGCAACACAGAGCTCTGGCAGACTGCTGGTGCTCCCTGTCAGCTCTCCTAACTGAGGCTTCGCTGATTACTATCTACTGCTGGTCATGTAGCATCCATGCATGACTACCTCACGTCAAAAAACCAAACTATCCCTTAATATCTGTCAAATTATGATCTTTTAAACAAGTATTGTTTTCTTATAAACAAACCAAAGCAGGATGTGTCGAAGAAAATGCACAGTGTATTGGAATAATGATGCTGTAACAAAATCTGTGTTAAGGCAGGCAGCTGGATGATACACTATGTTTCTACAGCCTGTGTCACGGTTGTTTCTTCATCAGTATATTTCACACACACTGTAGCACACACACACACACACACACTCATGGTCTGTATTATACACAATGAAGCATGAAGATACATAATACATAATACATAATAATCCTTTCTTATTTTTATGTCTTTATGGGTTGGCTATTAAACCCTGAAGGCCTTTTGTCATAAGGCTCCTCCAGTCAGAGTGACCACTCCTGTATGTGTGAGTCACATCCTTCTGGGAGACACACACACTCACACAGAGTCTTCACTATATACTTTGTATACAGCTGTACATGGTCGTGGTGAAAGGATTTTATCAGTTTATCGCAGCAGGTCTGGGAGCGGGACATATTTCACTGGGACGACTGCCAGGTTTTTCCTCTCTTCTCCTCTCTCACGCTCTTATTCTCTCTTCTCTACATTGTTTCTTTCCTCTGTCGCCCCACTCCAGCCTGTACATCATCGTATTTCCATCCTCTCTCTCTCACTTTGCTTTAATGTCTCTCTCTCTATCTTTGTCTGTTGACAGGATCCAGGGACATATGGCATTCACTAAATCCTCGCCGTTGACTGCAGGCTATAAAGTTAATCAAAGTCAGTGGTGCAGGGACACTGAATCATGCTGGGGCAAAGGCCTGGGAGTTGGTCAGTGAACCTGCACTATCTATTGAAGTTTTTATTGGACTTCATTGTTTGTAACCCACAAATGTGTACAATTATCCGCAAATATCCCAACAATTGTATTTGTTTGTGCCATGTCAAGTCAGATACACGAACATATAGATTTGAAATACACAGATCTCACTTGGTAAATAATTTTCACATTTTAAAAATTTCACATGATGATATAGGTTCTACAAAAGTCAATAATTTCCCTACAAAAATACATGTAAAGTTGCATTTAAACATTAGTGAATTCATTTGCATACATGTGAAACAGGGTTTGCACAATAGCTAATCACCTCAAGTCACTTACAGGCCTGGTGACATTTCATTTCAGGCAAAACTGCACATCTCCTCAAGTGAACCCTTTTGAAACTATGGTCTAGTTATGTTTACGATGTTACTGGCTCTTTCTGCGTATGTTCTGTGGATATGACACACACGTTTGGGGATGGTGAGATATTTGTGGATCTTGACACACTGGTGGATCATCTGCTGTGGACACCTCACAATTTCCACAGATCAATTAAATATGAAGAGACTTGTGTCATCTAGAGTCACTGAACTATATCACCATGGTTATTTCTTGTAGATACAGTTTACAGGAGTCCCTAATTAAAAGTTGATCAGTCGACACTACAATTGACCTTTGCTCGCGTAGATCCTCACATGCAGGCTATACTAATTAGATGGCTGTGAACAGGGATGCTGGTGGCCACTCAGTTTCTGCAGTAAACACAATTCAAACCTTGGGGCTAATAATTAATTAATTTAGAAAAAGTGGCATAAAGCTACGACTATAAGATTTACCTGTGTTGAAACAGAGTGATTTTATCAACCTGGGCAGGCTGCCCAAACAGAGCCTAAATGGGGAATTGCTGAAGACCCTTTGCAAGTGAAATAAAGTTGAGGTCGATGTTAACTGCACTATGTGAGCTTGTTGTTCCAGAGGGAGCTGAGAGGGATCCGCTTGTTTAGTATTAGCTCGCTGCTGTTCCTTTATCTGTACATCAGACTGGCTAAGTGTGCTCTCAGATTCATTGTGTCCCCTGAGTATTTGACTTCGGCAAGGCACATTTTGCAAATGGCATGGCCCTTGTCTGTCTCCTTAGTGCCCTCTTTATCGTGGATCCCAAAGTCACCCAAAGTGACACTGGATGTTGCACTTCACTGTAACAAGCTGAAGTTCAACCTCCAAGTTAACAGCCTCCAAGATAAATTGTAGGAGCTGGTTGAGCTCTTTCAGACTGAGCCATCTGTGGTAACACCGTCGGACAACTAGATTTGCTAATCCTAAAGTAAGTGTCCTCTTCCTTCCTGTCTCAGTTAACGTTGTTACGTTAGAGTCGAAGAGTCAAATGGCCGATGATTCTTTGAAGCACTGCCGTCTAGTGGCTGGGGGTTGACACACAATACAAAATAAACCAGCAACGAATGTTTGCATGTAAACTTCTGATTAAAGTGGATATACTGTTTCTCCTCATCACGATTCTTAAGTTCATCAATATCCTCTTAAATCTCAAGAAGCGACACACAAATGTACAGAGCCAATTTCACATTCACAAGTGGATCCACATTCACTTGCTGCCACACAGGTATTTTTTGATGAGTAAAGAAGTGGTGATATTGTGTCATGAGGATAACATTAATAAGATTCACATTTTGGATCTTGAGGAAATGCAGTCTGCAGAATTACGTTTTCATCCCTGAGCACATGTAAGATGATTCATGATGGACCCATAAACCCTGACAAGAAGGGTAACATCTATGACAGCCATTTCTGCTCTGCACGTCAAGTCACAAAGCCATCTAATGGGAATATATTATGCATGAGCTAAAAACAGCGAATACTCCATCCTCTTTCTGCCACCTTCCCTCCCTCTCCTCATTCCTCCACCTCCCTTGTCATGCCATCCAGTCGCACTGAGAGACCAGACTAATTAACAGAGGGATGAGGCTGCCTGTCGTTTAGGGAACTCATCTAATCTTCTCCTGTATTTTCCCAAGGAAGTTGAGAAGCAGCCTGGCAAAGGAGGGAGGAAGGAGGGGGGGTGAGGGGTAAAAAAAAAGGGTGAGGGAGATGGATGGTGGGAGGAAAATGAGAGAAATATGTGTTTGGAGATACCCCTACATGACACCAAGTGTGTGTGTGTTTTAACTCTCCTATCCAATATCTCTGCTTTTCAAGTTCCCAGGTCCATCTGCAGTAATCCATGTGTATGTTTTAAAAAAAAAATCATCTCACAAACAGGGTAGGCATGCATCAGTGCCTTCCATGTCTTAACAAACACATGCAAACACACACAGAGACAAACACAAGGGTCCAGTGGTAGGGGGGAATCTTTGATGGACAGTTAAATCAGCCTGCATCTCATCACTATCACAGTGTCACTGGCTGCCAGATACAGACATCTGAGGCACCTAAGACGACAGGAATGTGTACACACACAACCCAATCACCAGATCACCAGGATGCACTCAGACAGATGGTGTATTTGTATCATGTTCACACCGACGGGATCTGCGTATATGTGTTGAGTCTCGTACAGTGCTTGGGCCACAGGAGATGGAGCCAGTCAGAAACACTGGACTGTGTCCTGTTAGCGTCAGTGTAACAGCTGCTGGGTGGCTGACAGCTAATGGCTTTCACAATGGCTCCAAGGTAGCCACAAAATGAATTTTGTAGTTGAAGAAAAAAGAAAAACATGTTTGGTTAAAACATTTATGTGTGTTGGTTCAGATAAAGACAGCGAAGAGAAAACAGAGGCTTCACTTAAGTACAGTGGCGCTCTGACCTGCCATCGGCCATGACTGTGCTAACACTGTGATGTTTACCAGCCTCACTATCTTCGATTACTGAATTAACACAGTAACTTTTAATTACACAGTAACTTTTTAATTAGCATTAATCACAAAGTCCAGCTGAGACTGAATGTCATTCATTTTGCAGATATCATAAACAAAACAATTACTTAAAGTTATTACATTTCTGCGTTCATCCATTATCCTTATGGAAGTTTCTTACTGGACACATTCACTGCACCATATGTCCATCGCATTTCCACACCACTGTGGTTTTGGCCCCGTAGAGCGAGCTACTGGCCAGTCCAAGCCTCCGGCTGGCTGGATCCTTTAGCTCTTCTAAACTATGTTATTAGAGCAAATGGATCAAATTCTGACAGAAAAAATAAATTTCCACTGATTGTTTTTTGGTCCAGTGTGTGTCACTGTGACTATGGATGTTGTAAGTGTGGCCTTGACATGAAAATGTGTTCACAGCCCAGCACCATACTACATTCCTGGAGGCTTCTTCTGTTTTGAGACATTTCTCTTGTACACACTGTTGTCAACCTACTGAGGAAGTCACAGGGTTCAAAAATCAGAAGGGTTCACCATCTGAGGACCATGACTGTTCATGGCTTGGACCAAAGTGTTGGACTGACTCATCTGTTGAGCTCCAGCTACATCGTTAAAACAATTACGCACTAAACTCAAACTGAGACAGTAAAATGAAGACGGCAAACTGCAGAGGCATAAAAAATGCAAGAATGTATGTTTAAGAACACACCCACCACGTCTGAAAAATTCATGCGTCTCTGACAGCTGAATGAAAATACTGATTCATTATTGTGGTGCCCAGGCTACAGCATTCATCTCATTTAAACTTTTTCCACTCTCAACGCAGTTTCTTAATAATGAAAGTCTGAAACAACTGAGAAGTGTGAGATTAATTCTAAATAGGTAGTATAAAGGCTTGACAGATGTTAAAATGAAGTCCCATTCAGATTTTCATTCAAAATGATATACAATGCTTATGTCGACAGTACAACTACATCATTTACAAATCTGTTTTAGGGTCTCCTCTAGTCTACACTATTCATATTGGCTTGATCCCATTATTCATAAGATAAGTGTGACAGCATAGGCAGCAAGATGTGACTGAAGGATTTTAGCAGTGGAAAGGTGAAGTGGAGGTTATCGTAGCCTGTAAATGGAACAAAGGGGCAGAGGCACATGACTAAGGTTCCTGACAGACAGCTGAACAGAGAGGAAAATGACAGAGAGATTAGTAATTGATTTGTGAGATTAGTGAGTGACTGGTGACATTTATAACAGTCCACCCCCAAATCCGAAAACATCCACCAAATTGTGGATATAAGGGAGTGGCATTTCAAGAAACTGGAGGAAAGAGCGTTTGAAAAATGTATTGGAACTGCAGCTGGGCTATATGCTCTCAATTCTATACCACAGCAATGTATTATTTATTCATTATTATTTTTATTGATTTTGTTTTTCACTGTAACTGTATTACATCACAGTATCACACAATTAAAATGGATACCACATTTAAAAATCGATAGTGCCTTTTTTTATTCGATTGACAATTTAAGAGAGGATGATAATGATGAAAATGATTCTGACCTGTCCTACATGCATTTTGGGAGGAGCAACTGCCCCACAATGTAGGTTAATTAGTGATTGCAATGTGATTCATGAGTTAGTAACAGCTCTGCTCTTGTTTTAGCAGTGAGTGAACTATTTTAGTAAAAAAAAAAAAAAAAAAAAAAAAAAACTGGATCTGAGCGATCAACAATCTTTAGGGAAAAAAAAAGATATTTTCACAAATTGCTCTTTTATTTTAAAGTTGTTTTTCCCACTCTGAACTAAAGTTGTCCATCATGCACATCAAACCTGATCTAATCTGAGTGCAAACATGGTCAGTATTTCAGTCACACACTGATAAGGGCATTGCTTCTTTTGCAAAAGCAAGCTCCTCTGCACAACAGCTTTTTATTTTTTCTTACTGGAAATTAAAATCATAGTGTTGGTGCCCATATTTTGGGAAAAAAAAAAAAAAAAAAAAAAGAATTGCTAGAAGGAGGCGAGCAAATAAATTGTAGTCTGACTCACTGGATGTAGGCTGTGAGTATAAGCCTGCCATCGGGCACCTATTCCAGGCACCATTCTTCTCTGCCTCTTACTGTTTTCAAAAATCCCCTTTTCTACGGGAAACAACAACAACCTCCGAGCTAGCAACCTCCATGCTGAAAATGGGAAATTTTCTTTACAGGGACTCAGCCGTTTTAATGACAGTGTTTACCACACATATAAATGTTCCACCAGTACATGTTTGCCTCTGACTGGAATTTGCAGGGTACCTGTCACTGCATCCTGGGTTCACATAACCTGTCAGGACGACACAATTCATGAAGAGCTGGGGGAAGTGAATCTTTTTCGTACGTGTACTTAAACCAAAACTTGTGTGTGTATCGAGGTAATGATGTTATTCAAAAAATCCACGTCATGGCAGGATGTGACAACGGTGACTGTGACGAAACCAGGACACTGTTCATCCCCTAATTGGAACGTACAGCGGCGAGAGCACAGAAAAACCTGATCTTGACAGGGGGGACGTTTAGACAGTGAGAAAAGAAACAGCGTGACGGAGAAAGACACTGTGCTGTGATAACCATGAGAACAAAAAGGAATCTAAGTGTGAGAATGAAAGAGGAAGAAATCAAACGCTCAAAGCAACCAAGAAAGGGAATGCCAGGGGGGAAAGGGAGGGTGAATAGAAAGTAAGGATGCTGATGGTGGTGGTGGTGGTGGCAGCTTCAGCGTGCTCTGCACTTATTAAATAATCACTCTTAGAATAGCTAATGAGTCATGAAAGTCTGCAGATGTTTCCAGTCTCCTGTTAGAAGCAGCAAAACAGCCAGAGTGCTGTTAAAGTGTAAATAAGGAGGGTGTGAGATACTGGCAGGAGAGCAGCCGCGGAGGAGGTGCTGCAGGGAAAGTTAACACACTCTGACCAAAAAAAAAAAAAAAAGATAACAGGTGAGATTGAGGAAAAGAGTGATACAGAGTGAGAGATGCTGGGAAAGGTTTGATGGCGCGGCCTGCCTATTTCAAGCTTTATTACCCAGCGCTCGGTCTGGCTCCGGTCTGAACATGATCCCCAGGTTTGATACTGAGACAGTGTGGGATTCCCCAGGTATATTGATTCTCAGGCACACTCATTTGAGAGAATCAGAATTGATGAGACCTGCTCAAGGCCGAGGTTTATTTACTTATTTATCTGGTGCCTGCTCCGGCCCCATTTGTTTGCGAATATGGGGCTATGCTGCTGGTGCCCCAGCGGCGCGCAATGTCCAGGCGTGACAACTGATTTGAGGGTGTGTGTGTGTGTGTGTGTGTGTGTGAGAGAGAGAGAAACGAGACACAGAGCATGTGGTGGGCCACCCACACCGTGCACACGCTCCATAAATCAAGACAAGGCAGCCAGCACAAATTGACATTTCACAGAGGGGCGTATTTTCATTTGAGGTGCACTTGATAGTTAGTTTTAGGCTGTTTCTGCAGTGTCATTATGAGCCAGTCAGCCTTCTACCAGAGGGATCAATTTAAAACCAGCTTTGTGCTTTACCCCCGCCTGCAAAGTTTACACCATAAATTACACACTGTCATCATTTTATTTCTTAATCGACAGTGGAGATGTCCAGAGGCCTCTCCTCACTTTGACACTGTATTATGAGACACAATAGTTGCGGTTTAATGAAGAAGTCAAGCCAGAGTCTGCAGCTGGTTAGCATAGCTTAGCATAAAGGATGGAAACAAAGGGGGAACAGCTGGCCTGGCTCTGTCCAGCAGAAAACAACTCTAAGCACATCTAAAACTCACTCATTAGCACATTATCAAGTTTGATCTGCTGAATGAAAGAAAGATGAATTAATTAATTAATTAAATGACATATAACATGCTAATTTGGGATCCTTTGAGCTACTAGTACATCCATTTCATCAATGTTGCACCAAGACCGGCTGGCTATTTTGAAGTCTTTATGCTAATTTGTTTGGTAGAAACATTTGCAAGGTAAATATAAGCGTAGGGCCTGCAGCTGGTTTCTTTCACATGAAGCAATCTCATTTGTGAGGTAAACATAAAGCTCCAGCCTGGCCTGGCTAGCTGTTTCCTCTTGTTTCCAGCCTTTATACTAAACTAAGCTCATCAGCTGCAGGCTGGAGTTTTACATTCACCTCACAAATGTGATCGTGGTATTCATCTTCTCACACTGTGTAACTTCCTGCCAGAAAGCAAAAACATGTTTCCCAAAATGTAAACAGTAAACATCCTAACTCATAACCGAGAAGAACATTTAACAGTGGGACTAACCCTTTAAGCTGGTGAAAGGCTCCGAGCGCGTAGCCCACATTCAGAGTAAACAAGTGTTTCTAAGCGTCTTTATAAAGGTTTTCCCTCAATGAAATTCCTCATATCTCACAGCCCGACAGTGTGTTTCCCAGTCACTCGTTATCTCCGTCTCAGCCCTCCCAATCCTCCCCTCCCCTCGTCGCCGCCCCAATCTTGTAAGCTACACAGACTTCCTGATAATTGGATTTCAACAGACAGTTCAAACAGTGGCATAAAATAATTAGTAGCAAAATTCAGAAGCAATCTGAGGCATGGCGATCATCTCTCTGGCCGGACAGGTCTCTCTCTGGGAGCGCGACAGGAGAAGTACATGACATCAGCCTTTTGCGGTTTGAAGCGGTGAGGCCTCCTTGTGTTCGGATGACTGAGCTGGTACATACGGTACGTGTTCATAAATGCGCGTTCAAGTTTCTGTGCAGCTGTGTGCACTCGATTTGATTTTGCCGTCTGATGTGGACCGGTGTATGTGTGTGTGTGCGCGTGCAGGCACTTCGGAAGCGATGAGAAACCCTTTGAGTGTGAACCAGATGTAGCAGAGCATCGATACGCACCCCCTCTTCCCCCTCCCCCATCCCTGGAGACAGGAACAAAGAGGCCAGACTACATCAGGCGGGCCTTTGATCAGCCCGGCTCTATCGTGTTCCTATCAGTAATTGACAGCCCTCGGATCCCGCATGCCTCCTCTGCAACATGCACATAAGAAAAGTCTTAATGTGCTCTGATGTATCATATGCTCTTTGTGTTTTATGTACACAACATGTGGTCATTCACACTATGTCCTTGCGGCTGGCCTTGTAGGAACTCTTAAAGGTTTCCCAATACAACTGTAGTCTCTGTTAGTGTGCATGTGGCACATAGAGAGTTAGGGAAGTACATGAGTCTCTAAGTGCCCTGTGAGTGGCCTTATCACCTTAGTTAATGTAATGAAACAGATTAGTACCTGCAGACTAACACTTGACCAGGGAAAATTAGAGCCAGCCGTAAAGTGCTTATTCATCTCTGCTGAGTCCACCTTCAGAGGAAAAGTCAAGAAAAGAATTAAAGCGTTCCAGCCTGAACATAAAGTAATAAAGTGATTTAGTTTCTACTTCTGCTTTATTGGGAGCAAATTAACCTGCTTTACAGTGGAGAACAGTATTACCAGCCTATAAATTTGATCACATTTATTATATTTCACCCTGAAGATGAGGAGATGGGGGAACTTTAAAATTTTTACTCTGTAAGTTGACTTAATGGTTCCAGTGTTGCGGAGCCAAAGTCGTTCACTCAGTTATGCTGTTTCTTGTGTGTTTTCCCAATAACATGTCACAATATCTCAACACATGCACTCGCAGATCCCACAGAGAAGCACACAGCTGCAGAGTTTCTCATTTATTTTAGAAAGCAAACATGTGAAAAAAGAAGAATCCTGTTTTAATTATGCACACTGTAACCAGTTTTTACAGCTCTGCAAGAAGCTGCCGTTTAGGTTCAAATGTAGCTGGTTCTTCTAATCTTGCTGGATAATGGCTTAATCATTGTTATTGTTGTGCCACGGCATTGGTGCTGGAGTGCAGAGCTATTAGCCCTTCATATATCAAGCCCTCAGTGTCATGTGTAATGGGTAAGTGTTTTGAACCAACTAGCTCGTGGCAGCATGAATCTTCCTGAAGGCTGGTGATTATTCATGACAATGGCAGGACAGAACTGCCACCTTCAACCACACAGCAGTTAAATCTTGGTTCCACAACAAAGACAATGGCAGGGAAGTGCCCTTTAATTCTCTTTTGCAAGGAATTAATCAGCCCTATTTCTAATTTCTCACCCGACCGATGTTAATGCCTTTCCCGTGTGATACCCTAAGAAAGAGATTAGACGCCACAAGAGCACCCATACGTAAACACATGCGTACACGTACACACAGACAGACACACACACAGGCACAAGGCATTGAACTGATGACAAACGAGGATGCAAAGGCTCATTTAAATATCAGAGAGAAAGAGTGTTGGCATGCCAGAGCAACCTCCTCCAGCCTGTGCTGTAATTGCTGAGCACTAGAACACAAGAGGAAACACAGGGTTTGTGACGCATCAGAGAAAGAACATTTGAAGATGTGAAGATCAGGTGAGGGAGCTGAGGAGGCTTTGTGACAGGAAGCAAGGTGACAGGAGGACAAGGCTAAGTGGACTAAAGAAGAAGTTGATGATTCAGGAAGAAAGGCAGAACATAAAGTTAACGCCATCTTCTCCTCGTCATCTGGCTGACCTGATGGCACAGAGCTGCAGGTTGCTTTCCTCAGACCACCTGTTATGTGAAAACCAACAGCTTTACACGAAGAGCACAGGGGAAGCCAATTTCTCTGGATGACGCCCTACTTTTTGGATGTTTATTAACCTGCAGCCTGGTCCTCTCTCTTCTCCTCCTTCAGCTTCTCTTCATCTAAACATCTTTACAAAACATCACCCTCAAGTCCTGAACTAGTTCTCTGTCATCGTATGACTTTGTCATCTAAATGACCTCTGTGATCAGATGCGAACATTTGGGTGACACTTGAGGGACATTCAGGGAAACAGCAAAGCTATTAAGATTCATCAAATGGGCACCCTGAATGTCTGCACCAGAGATAAATGTAAAAACAATCACCAAGACTGCAATCAGATGATCAACAAAATACAGACATCCATCCTCCAGGCACCATGAATATCTCTACCCTTCCCACAGCACTACAACACTGAGGATGAGATGAGGCTAAAGACAACTGAAGTCTATAACTTGAGTTTAAAGAAGAGCCCTGGTTAAAAGAAACCAAAGTTGGTAAAAGACATGATCTAAGTTCTAACCTCTGCACCACTTTGCATGTGCTGCTTCTGCCAGTGAAAGAGGACAGGTGTTAATTGGATGACCACTTTTCTTCTGACATCGGCTTTCACCCAGATTTCATTCATAACAGTCAAACTGTATTTGTCATCACCTGTTTTTCTAGCAAGCAACACACTTAACATCTGTCAAGATGGTAAGATTCAAGAAGTGTTCTCTTTTTAAACTGAGGGCACTTTGTGTATATTAATATGATCAGTTACAGTATGATATTGTATCTATTACTGCACATCTTCATGTTTTTGCTCATCCCTCTCTTTACCTTGATCATTCTTTCATCCACAATTTTTTCTCTCCTCCATCTCTCTTTCTTTCCTCTCTCACTCTCCATCCAATTTCCTGCTGTTCCTGCCTCTCAGTGGGAGCACTGATGAGTGTCTTGGCAGAAGTAGACCCAATCGAAGGTCTCACTCCAGGGGCCTGTCAGAATTTCCCTCAATGGCCACACACACACACACACACACACACACACACACAATCCCATACCTACAAACTACGAATGAGCAGCGTGATGAACCAATACTGCAGTAATATTGCTCATTTCATGAGCATATTTATTGTTAGTTGTTAGTTTTATGTATTGCTCAAAACATCCCAGTCACTATTTTCCTACCGTGTCTCCTCCCTTCCCTCTCTCTCTCTCTCTCTCTCTCTCTCTTTGTGACTCTCTCTGAGACCCTGCAGGTGTCAGCTCTCAGTTCCAACTCAACACTTAATGACTAAATTGGAGCAATTAATTACCCTGATCGGTGATGTTAACCTCCACCTCTTCCACCTGGACTGTTGGCGGTGCAAACAAACCAGCCAACTCATACAGTAGACTGAGCCTTGTACTCTGCTTGCTAGTTTGTCCTCAACACTCCAGCAGTTGTCAAAGTGCTGCGTATCCAGGCCTAATGAGAAACGATCTGAACCACCCAAATGGAAAAAGTACAGAGTAAATAAAGAGAAGGAGTTCAGGTACGAGTCTGGTATTGAGATGGAGATACAACGGTGAAATATGATGGCTTGATTGCAAAACACTCGGTCAACCTTGAATTTTATAGGCTACAATAACCCATCTCCTCACTCCTCTCCTCTCTGCTGACCTCTCTCCTGGCTCATTTCCCTTCATGTCTCATGCACCTGCAGCAGTTTGTCAGGCATCTCTGGCTAATTACACATCTCATCGCAACCACACACAGCCAGAGGCTCTCAGCTGTCCTCATGCATTACCACTGCAGTGGGACTTTACAGTCAATTACAGTCATCTGCAATTCTGACAGAGGAGTTATGCATCGAGTAATAGGTCCCACGACAACAACTAAGACAAATTACAGGCGTGGTCCATAATTACTTTCAGGAAAAAAACAAACAAAGTGCTTTTCATACCTCACAGGTAAGGATGAGTTAAACGCTGGTGTAATATTTGTTTGAGAATCTGTGTGTTTTGGTGCAACCTGCCCGTTCTCTGTCTCTCCTTGAGCTTATATCTGGTAACCTGCCATCGCCCATCAAGCCCTGATGGATGTGGTCCTGTCACTGCAGCCAACTGTTCAAGCAGTAGCTGCCTCTCATCTCTCCATCCCCACCCTTTCCCCAGATGCAGTGCTGGGAGCCCAGGGACACATTTGACTGTAACGGCTGCTTCACGCATGCTCATTTAATTCCTAGAAAATAAGAGGAGATTCTTCTTCTTAAATCCAATGACAGGTTATCTAGAAACGACTTAACAGAGCTGATGCAACCTTTTGGGTGAGCAGCAAACATCTGTCTTTGAATAAGTACTTCTACAAATTCATAAAAATGTTTCCTCTTCTCCTGCTCAGTTCTCACTTTACTAACTCACTGTTTGGTCAATGGTGGCAGGGAAATTGGCTTGGGGTAAAGAATGAGGTACAGCCCATAGGGGTGGAGAATGAGTTGAGGGAGAGGGGTGGGGGAGTGGTGGTAGTGGGGCATATTTTCCAGCCTGCGGTGTGGATAATGTGTCCCTGATAGCAGTTCAAGCTCAGCACTTTCTGCAGACTCTTTACACACAGTAACTTGAGGGGAAAGTGTCGGGATCAGCTCACAACATATCACTGCAGCAGAACAGCTGACAGACAGAGACACAGAGCGTTTTGCCACGATGTCACAGTGTTCAAAATGTTGAGACAGACGTGGCACTAAAGTGAAGGAAGTGCTTCGTCAACAGGGCAGAAATATTGACTTCCTTTGCCAAGAGTTAGGAGAGAAAATAGATCCCACTTTCATGTCTATCCTTTGAACAGGCCTACTGTAAATTACCAAGCTGTTACATCAGCAGCAGAGACAAGAACTTTCTAATAGACACTGGATTTTATTCCTAATTTTACCAGCTATGCAGTTAATATAAATGCAAACTCCTCTAATCCTATACTGTTAGGACAATTATTCTCATACTCTCACTTTTCCAGCTGGTTAAGCTCAGAATAGGACTTGGACACATGGGAAGCAGCCAGCCAGAAGTAAAACAATCCAGCACCCAGCATGTCTAACACTTATAAAGGGTATCTAACCAAAGCAAAACCTTTTCCCTTTTCTGGTCTAAATGCTAGGTTAAACAGCTGCTGGCTTCATATACAGCCATCAGAGAGAGGTAGAAAGTTCATTTCCCAAAAGAGTTACAAGTTAAATATTCATCTGCGTACACAGAAAGTGAATTTGATGAATGAAGATCTGTCCCGGCCTTTTTTTCTCTGTTATTGCACTTGACTTCTCCCCCTGACTTCCTAAACACAATTTGCCAGGCAACATCTTTTTTTTTTTTTTTTTAATCTTTCACATTGTATTTTTAGAATATTAAAACATAGGCCAGCAAAGACCTGGATGTTTTCTGCCTCTTCTCCTCATCCACACTGACAGCTACAAGACCTGCTATCACCGGACAAGAGAGTATGGTACAGTAACTCTATGTGCTCTTGCTTGGGGCAAGACGAATACTATTTCTCTGATGCTGGAAAAATGGTGTATAAAGGTGTAGAGCTCTGTGGTGCACTGTGCCCACAGTAGAAAAACGTACAAGTGTTTGTCTTGACACACATGATGTTGCATCTTTGATATAAGAAAAGGCAGGAAGGAAAGACAGATGGGGGTGAGGGGCACTGACCTCATATTTTCCTTGACACATTTGTTTCTCCGCTCGTTTTGTTTTACATACAAAGATATTTGTAGGAAATAGGAGCTTTTGTGTATAACGTCTTGTTCGTGTTATGTCAGAGACTCGTGCAAAATTGCTCCCTGAGGGTGTGAAAGACACTCAAACAAAGAAACAAGAAGAGGCACACAGCTGCCATGTTAATGCTAAGAGCTCCTTGCATGCTCATTATTTACATAGGAATTGTATAATTAATGACAGCAAACATGAAAGCCCAGATTTCTGCAACAATGAGTCACAGTGGAAGCTAGTAATAAACCATGGCCAGATCCACACAGAAAGAGATTTAAATGTTACCTGAGGGGGAAAAAAAAAAAAAAAAACTCCAGTGAGGCCACAAAATGAGAAAAGCCACGAAGAGCGCTGAAGCATGAGCAGCCTTAAAAAAAAAGAACTGGGCTTTGTTATTTTCTACACTACAAGCTAATCAAAGTTGAGAGGCTGGCCATGAACGCCAAGAACAAATCCAAAGTCATGGTGCTCAAGCAGTGTGTCATCTTATTTATTTCTTCTTCTTCCTCCCAGACCCCTTCAGTCACACTGTTGTTCTTGTTGTCGTGGCTCCTCTCTGAAGGAGCAGGCGTCAGCAAGGCTAATTTAACTCATCAAACAGTGTTTACTGAGAGAGGAAAAACACACACCTGACACAAATCAAAACGCACTTTCACGCAGAGGCTGAGCTGAGCGATGTGGGAGCGCGGGGGGGGGGGGGGTGGGGTGGGGGGGGGGTGAGGCAAATTATCAGTCAGAGAGTTTAATTGAAAGAAACAGAAGAGAGAGAGGTGAAAGTGGAGCGGCGGACACGTGGATGAGTGGACGGTTGAGGTAGTACAGAGGACAGTGGCACAACAAAGAGAAGATCTGGATTCTTTGTAGGCAGACGCAGACTTTATCCAGGCTGACCCACTGGTAAAATAGATTTTAATGAAATTCCTCAAGTCTGTCAATAAAGTGGACTTACATGCAGCCAGCATTTGTCTCAACCCCACAGTTAATTACAACCAGAAAATCCTAAATCCATGGATTACACTGTATATCTGTAAAGACTAATTACATCGAATCCAATGCAGAGCTTTGAAACTTCACATTGTGCAACATTCAATATCCCACAACTCCCTTACAATGATCACACAACGTATTCAACCTGATCTCTACTGGTTGTCAGACTGTCTCGTGGTTTTGAGTCCTGAACTTCCCTGTATTTGAAAGAACACAGTGGTCTACAATAGATTGAGATAAAGAGACAGAGATAAAGACAGAGAGATTAAAGACAGAGGGGGGCAAGGACAGGCTGAGTGAATCAGAGTACTGTGCACGACTGAGACGAGTTGGTTTGAGCCATGTGAAATGGTAAAATATTTTTAGTTCATAATGACTAATTATGGAGGACATCAGTAGTTTGGTTCTTCAGTGTGGCTCTGGGTACATCTGCAGTGGCTGCATGTGATGCAGACCACCACTGGATGTGGTCTGAGTGAACCACAGTGGCTTGTACACTTGTAACTGGATCAGCTGAGATGTTAAAGAGGAACTATGCAGGATTTTTTACCTCAGCTATGCTGCATTTTTACCTTAATTAAACATCTTAAGAGTAATTGTGATGGTTAAATACATGACTTGTAACTTGTCACAGGGAGAATGGAGGCTCTGTTTCCACCTAGCATCTCTTGGCTGAAAGATCTGAGCCACCGACCCAGTGTCCCAGCTCTCATCTCTGTGCACCGCAACACAAACACACCCCGTAACCTGTAATCTCTTCTTTATGACAGATAAGACTATACAAATATACACATTGTAACATCGTATATGATATATGACGTTATCCACTGCTCCATGGATTGCTCTCTCGCTGACTTCATTGAAAACAAACGCACATGGCCAGGCGGAGGGTTAGCAAAACAGAGGAAAAGCAACCAGACTTGCATAGTTCTCTTTAATACCAGGTCTGAATAAGGCCATAGTGACGATGCTAACTGATGTTTAGGGGGGGACAGCGTTTCCCATGTTCACAATCCAAGCATCATCAAGTTCATCTAGCTATTCATCATGTGGGAGAAATGACTGTGTAGCCCAGTTCCATTACACTCCATCCAGTAGCTGTCCAGGTTTTTCATTTTGGACCAAGCTAATGGATAAACGGATGTTGTCATCCAAAGAGACACGGTGCCAGTGTGTCTAAAAACTGGAATATTTGTGGGTTCTGATAATCAGTTTCCCAAAGCAAACCAGAAGTATTTTCCAACTTCCTTGGAGTGCCCATTTGTAATTTGTCTCATTTCAAAAATGACTCATCACAGTTTGCATTTGGCTGATTCATTGACGGTAGCAGAGGCTCTTGAAAACTCTACTTAACAACAAGTCCAAGTTAAAATGCTGCATCCAAAGCTTAAGAACTGGCAGCTAAAGAGTTTTGAAATTAGGAAATAAAGCCTGGAAGACAAATGCTCCAATATTGGGGGCCAATAACATAATTTTGATCATTTTGAATGAAAACCTTTGTAGGTTGATACAACAGTTGAGTTGATACAAATCTTGATTGCCGGACCTTCCATGATTGTACAAAGACTTTAAAATTATAGTAACATTTCACAAAAAGAGGATATTTAAACTAAATGATGTTCATCCTGTAGAGCAGTGAAACAGGTTGCCGTGGGGACATGAAGTCAGGAAATCCATCTACATACTTACAGCCAGCTTTGGGAAATGGTTGGCAGTAACCTAGAGCATACATGATTTGTGGTTAATGGGCTAGCACATCCAGAGCTACTGGTCCTTTAAAGAGCTGAGTGGTGAGCTGCATCAACAGAGCTCACTTTCCCAGCGGAGCCACCTTCCCTGACCTTCTGAATAGTACCGTTCTGCCAAAGAAAAGCAAACACCTCATTTATCTGGCGACCGATGCAAAGAGCAGATGCCACGGGAGGCCTGGAGAGCTGGCAGTCGCATCCACGGCTGTGACAAGATGAGCAGCCTGAGCTCCTGGCTTTAGGAAAAAGCAATAGCCGCTTGGACATACAACACCGCTGCTGGATGGCATGCAGGTGGGCAGTTTAAACAAAGCTCAGCTCAGACATAAAAACTGGCAGGTCAGGGGACACATTACACTGAGAGAGTTTGAGCGAAATGCACCAAAAAAACACCATTTGCTACAGCCATTTATGAATGGCACTTACAGTCAAATCGCAATCTTGAGAGTTCATTTACAATGCTAATTTCAGTCTGCATTTTAAAAAGCGCTATTAATCCTGAGCAGCTTCTTCAGTGGTGGTCTGGGGAGAAACAGCAGCCAATTAAAGCTGTTTGTAGTAAAACATGAGACATGACAAATGCCGTGATTGCTGCAGTGTGTGCTGATGGGTTGTTGAAGAGACCTGGTCCATCTGAGAACCTGATTAAGGATAAACAGTGCAATCAGGAAGCATGATTGAGGAATTGCCCTCCTAAGAGTAGCAAAGTTCAAGTGACCTTGATGAGTTGTACGTTCAGAAGGGTGAAGGAAGCGGAAGACAGGAGAGCGGAGGAAGAAGAGTGTGACGTTACATATTCTGTACACAGAGCACAGTGAAGAGAATCTCCAGCAATGATCCACCATGACTCTCCATTGGCCTCTTTAAATCCACTCCAAATTGCTCTCCTGCTACCTCAGCACTGAGCCTGTGTGCAAACTCTGTGGCTATAGGTGGTATGGCGGCAAAGTGAGGGTGGGTGGTCGAAAGGAATGTTTTCCTAATAAATCACAAGGGAGCTTTTAAAATCAGTGTGCGCTGCAGTGGGGAGTATTTCTTTCTCCATTCCCTCTGAGAACACCTGAAGTACACACAGCTTGACTGCTAATGGCCCAGCGGTAAATCACATCACGCACTGCGGAGCAGACTTGCTATTTGGACCGTTCTCGGGTGCTCATCTTGTGCCGCCACGGCTAAGACAAACACCAAACACACACATACAGTCAAGCGCACTCACTGCACACACACACACACACACGCACACAATTCACAGACTACCCACTGAGGTGAGCGCTAAAACATCCACTCCACAGCTTCAGACAGCTTTGACCCTTTTGGAAAAGCTCTGTGAGGCAGCTAATGGCTACTCGAACATGCTTCCTCTACTGTTGAGCCTCGTGGTTTGACGTGTAGAGGAGAGGAGGGAGGAAGAGACGAGATAACCTCAGCTTTGGAGTGTCTCCCTCTGATCCCCTCTCTGTCAAAACAATGAAGGTCACGCTAAGATGAGGCCCAATTAGGGCTCGGCCTCAGATGCCTGAGGTGCCTGCTGCCCCGACTGCTGAGGAAATCCTTTTTTTTTTTTTTTCTTCTGTGCTTGGAATTTGGAGAGGGATTTCTGCATGTGTGGCTGCAGTGTGTGCGTGACCAAATCAGCAAAAGCAAGTGGGCGGCCGCGCATTGTGAGAGCGCACGTCCCAGCGTACATTAAAGCAAAGAAAGGACATCAGTAGAGAGAAGCGTTTTACTACAATTACGCCTTCAACAAACAAGCCGCTCTGTTTTCCCTGCTGCTCTCCACTGAGCCAATGGGACGTTAATGTAACGGCTGGACTGAGCAAGTAAACACAGATAAGAGGAGCCATTGCAAAACAATGATTATTTATTAATGAGCGCATGCACATGCACACTTTTCTGTACAGATGGATTAACCCCTACTCAGTGACAGATGGTGATCAGTGATCAACAGCTCAGCAAACAGTCCAGTGCAGAGAAAGCTCCACAGATAGCAGTCCCCAATCAATCTGAGCACAGACCTGGACGCTTAGGGAAAGCATTACTCTTGGATGCGCAAGCCAAGTTACAGGCACTTGCAGTCAGTAGAGGCGCTCCAGCAACAGTTCTGAGAGCAGCTGCCAAATTTATCAGAGGTCCGGGAGCAAAACAGAGGAGTCCAGCACTTCTGCACAAAGGTTAATTATCAGGACAGACAGAAAAACAGACAGACAACCTCTTTAATTACAGCTGAGGGAGGAAAAACCCCAGAGAATGTGCACAAAGAAAGGACACAAGGTGATGCAGTTAATCGTGGTTTGTTGTTATGTGGGGTCGAGGGAAAGACAGGGTGAAAGCAGATGTGTGTGTGCCAGATTACACACAAAAACAAAGAAGGGTGCACACACATACACATGCACACACACATACAACACACAACACAGGCAGTTGATTAATATCACTCTTGCTTGACTAATGATTGATTGACTGCAGCAACGTCTTTTCATTTTCTGTATTTTCCACGCTATATTTTCTTCTCTATTAATTTTGCAGTGTGACAGTTAATTACAAAAACAGAACTGGTAACCACCCGAAGAGTTCATTTTGAATTTGCCAGAGCAGAACTGAAAAGCTACTCTAACCACCAACGGGGGAATTTGTCTGCAGAGCTTCTGCACAAAGCCACAAAATGGTAATTGTTTAACAGGGTTGTACATTCAAATCTGCGACCACAGACAGCGACCTCTGTATTCACTGGGACTGTTGGCTGAACAGGTGACCGACTTGGTTTTCGCCTCATTTGAAAAGCAAACAATTGTGCTTTGATTCTGCTGTTTGCTGTGTTGACAAAACACAGTAGAAGCAATTTGAATGGAAATTGCACAGGTTTCTTGTGAACAATGCAAGAAATGTTGGAAAAATAAATGGCCACCCCCTCAGAAATTGTTGGTCCCTTAACAAACAAAAAGTCTAACATAAGCCACAGTCCTTGAGCAAAAGTTTCAAGCCTTTACCTGCTCACACGCCCACTTGCATATCTTGTACCCCCTCTTGTCCCTCAATGACACCTAGCATCAACTCAAATGAGTTTCAAGGCAGCATTTTTCATAGCTCCATGTAAAAAGCGCTCTGGTGCAGCAGGCTGGCTGTTATTACCAACTGCAGTACGACTAGAGACAGTGCTGCTAGGACATCTGACCTAAGAGGCTTACAAATTACATATTAAAATCAATTTGATGGTGTCTCCGTTTTTTCATTGCGCACCCTGGGGTGGTGCAGAGGACATTAAGTGAAATATCTGAGAGGAATCAAAGTCTGGTTAGGAGTGGCTAAGATAATGTAATTTAACTGCCGTGTACAGAAGTAAGGGGATAGATATGTCAGATTAATATGTCAGATTAGATAGATAGATAGATAGATAGATAGATAGATAGATAGATAGATAGATAGATAGATAGATAGATAGATAGAAGGACGGACAGACTTTGGCCTTTTCACTCTTTCCCACATAATTCTCCTCAGCTCAGCACATTTCTGGATGTTACTGACCTGTCCACTCACACACACACACAAACAACCACAAGGCCAATGCACAAGATTTGCTGCTATCTCTCAAGTGGCTAAACTGACATGGACTATAAATCCAAGTGTCTCCTAAAGGCTGGGTTTGGACAAAATTGACTAAATCCATCTGGTGGGGGCTGCAGGTTGTCCAGCTGCCGCTGCTCACTCTGGCTGTCCCTCTGTCTACCTGTGTCTGTATAACCGTCTGTCTCTCAGTTGTCTGAATCTCTGCTGACAGATTTTTCTTTTAAATGCCCATGAGCGTATATGTTTGTTGTTCTTTGGCACGCTAGTATAACGTCTCTAGTGATGGTAATGCTGGCCACTCACCACATCAGTTTGATAGAGTGTGACGTATCTAAAGAGCTCACTTTGAAATGCTGTACAGACTTTCATACTGACCAGAGGAAGAAGTCTAGTGACTTTGGTGACCTCGACCTTTTAATCCAGCTCCACACTTTTGGATGTTTTTGTGTCTGATGTCATGAAATATCTTGACCACTGATTGATTGCTGATTCAAATTTGGTACAGATATTCATGGTTGTTAAAGGAGGAATCATATGGACTTTGGTGATCCAATGGTTTTGGATGTAAAACCACAAGAACCTTTTACTAAAAAGCTGGTTTTATGTGAAATGCCATTACAATTTCTGTGGGATTTGTCATGACTATTGCATTTATTTGGTTTGAGAGCAGAAGCCAATATTTGTATTCAGATTTTAACACTATGGAAAATCCCTGTTTCTTATTATGTTTGTAGTCAGTCAACAATTATTACTTTCAATGAAGTTCCTTGCAAAGTCAAAATGTCATGATTTGGTTTGGTTTAGTTGGCGAGAAAGATCCATTTATTGAGTGCAGCAGGTTGACAATCCTGTCATGTATATCTATCCATGTCAGTGAGTGTCAGCCAGTTGTTTTCAACATGTCTCTGTCTGTGCGTATACCTGTCTGCGATTGGCTTTGTATGAAGCAGTGTGATCAAAAACCTAAGTGAGTGATGTGAAAACATTAGAAGGCAGTATTACCACAACAATAAAAAAAAACCTTTAAGAAAAATATGATTCATAGCTCTGTGCCTACAGGGAGACATACAGGAGGATTAGAGAAACCTGTTTTTCTGGTTGGTTATGGAATGAAAAGCAGAAGTGATTTTTTTTTTTTCATAACGACAAAATACACCAACAACAAACCTTTTGAAGATGCAATATTTTACAGAAATGATGCACTAAGGCATTCTACGCATTATACTCCTTCAGCATGCTGCATTTGTTTGGATAACACAAAAGAGGGAAAGTCACATTGTGTCTCACACTGTGTAACTAAAAATTATTAACAAATATCAACAGCAGCAAAAGTCGAATGCTGCACTCACACACATGCAAATCCTACACACGAACAAAGCCATCATGTAAAATAGGAAGTCAGCATGCATGGATCAGCCCGACCTGGGTGCAGGGGATCTGAATAAAATTAATTACACTACTTTCCTATTCTCTCCCATAAATCCCTGTGATTGGTTTCGGCAACCCCAGAGCTAGATCTCTGATTAGCGAGAAGAGCTTTGCAGGCATCACACTGGTGCCCCGGCTTCATAAATAGCCCTGCTGTGTTGAATTCAGGCAGGCCGAGGTAGAGGAAGACAGACAGAAATCACTCTCACTAACAAAGGCCGATGTTTCTCTTCTTCCCTCTTGAGTTTTGCTTTTCTCCCGCTGCATTTATGATGCTCCTGCCTGGAAATACACTATCGAATCCAAAAGGCCTTTGTACCTCTACAAATTAAAATTGTAGTAACACTTAATCACACACAACAAAATGTGTCTCTCCTTGGGAACTGTGGAACACAAGAATGGCAAACAGTGGCCATCTGTAGGCCCTATGTTTACCAGCACATCGGAGTCTGACAGATAGAGCCTGTACAACAGTGATGCCTACATACATACTTGATATCCTTCAGTGATGCGTCTTTTAGTCATCCATTGTGTCTGTGAAGATGTGCCCTATTGTGTTCTTCCTAACCAGGAAAGGAAAACTGAGAGGTAATGCTTCAGGAGCTGTCCGGTGCTGAAACCACATAAAGAGCCCGCGGGGAGCTTTTCTTTTCCTGTGGTTTTGCTCACACAGGAAAACTCTGGCAAAATGGTAACATAAACAGCTATGAAGTGTTTGCAGCTCCTCCAGGGTGTTTTGGGGCATGAATGATAGAGACACAAACCAATTCACATCTACTTAAAGTCAGGTGGCAAACCTGACTTTAACAAAGGAGGCATTGCACCCAACCCAACTGGTGAGACAAAGGAAAGGCCAGGAGAGGAGAGGTAGCGATGAGGAAATCCATCCTCCACACCCCCTCCTGCAATCACTGGTAGATACTTGACTGTGCCCCTGTCATTAATTCAGCAGACAAAAACTGTTACCAGATGTCATTATTTATTTATGGTATTTAATAGGGAAAATGCTTCCTTTGAATAATACATTTGGTGGGAGAGGGGTGCAGAGCTGGGTTTGGGGAGGAGGGGGACGGGGGGTTCATTGATGCATATTCATGAGCTGCGTCTGGAGGGATTGTGGTAAACTACCTTTTTTTTTCTGGCTCTGTGCCTCCTGGGCTTTGTCTGCTCCGCCACTGGCCATGACGGCCCAGCTGTGCTGCTCATTTGCTTGGCTCTAGGTGCTGTGGCGAGCTCAATATGGCTAATGCCAGACTATTATATTATTAGCCAAGGCAAAGCTAACAGCGGCCCACTTAGGCTCGACTCCATCTGCTCTGTGGTGTCAAGTTGGAGGAGTGAAAGGATGCGGTGCTGTCAATCAGGCAGATTGACGTCCTCTGGCGAGCAAAGGTACAGCCTTCATTAAGCCGATAAAACGACCCTGTGACTGGGGGAATGGAGGTGCCAGGTGGATCGCAGCCTAAAATATGATTTATGGTCATATGTGCGAGCATAGGTGCTCACAGGCTCCACTGCCACACAAAGACCTGAAGCTGAAGTGACAAAAGACAGCACACACACTCAGGATCATTTATACAAACACGACTGAATGTGTGCACAGGCTGCCATGAGTGTTTCCACTGTTTAACTGGATCAGAGTTATCTAAGTGTGTAAATGAGTCTCTCTCTGTAGGAACCTTCCAGCGTCCCTCCTACCCCTTCTGCCACTGTTGCCAGAAAGACCACATTCATTTGTAACATATACAGTGAACCTATAGCTTTGAAGTTCCATCAAAAACATGGAACCATCCTGATAAATATTTCTTTTTCAACTGTGAAATAACCAGTTATCAACCACAGCAGGATCACCACTGACTCACAGTCCTACCTCGCCTCCAACTATAGGATTTGTAGCTTGAGGCTCTCATCAGTTAAACAGCCAAACTCAAGCCCCAAGATCCTCTGAGCTGACACTGTGCAGTTGCTTGGCTGATCTCCCTTGTTTCATCCTGTGCCAAGTCGGCTTTGTTTGTTTTAAGAACAGTAGAAGAGTTCATTGTAAGAATATTAATGTCTTACATTTGCAAAACCTCTGTAAAAATTCAGTTTCCCATTCACTTGCTTGGACACTACTCAAGTGCAAAATTGAATTCTTGCCCATTTATGTCTTCTGCTACAAGTGTCTGCACTAAGCTGAACGCAGCCAGGCAGAAAAGACACATTATTGAAATATGTGACAACGCAACCTTATGCAAAGAGGCGATAATACTGTAAGATTCTCCCAGTCTGTTACCTCTCTCACTTTCCTTCATTCCTTTTCTTTCTTTCATTTTTGTCTGTGCTCATGAGGTGCGATGACGACATTTCTGTGCTTTTGGTCTTGACCACTGTTGGAGTGGAGCCACTAAGACGCAATGAACCTCTCTCTAAAGGAATATTGTTCATCCACTGTAATGCCTCATCACACAGAAAATGGGAAAATAGGGGCAGTGAACTGGCAATGCCACAGAGAGGAACACTTCTTGTGAGAACAATGGCGTTAACAGCAGAGCCTGTGATCCAGTGCAAGAGTCCAAACAGAGCGAGACGACAAGAGAAGAAAGAGACAGAAAGACAAACACAGACACCTTCTACAATATGCATGAGAGTGCAAGAGGCAGAGGGAAGCATAAGGCAGCAGAAGGACTTCAAGAGCAGTTAAATGTGGAGCCAGTTCCTATTAGTGCATGTGGAGAGCTGATGACTATAGTTTATTAAAACAATTCGGCAACTGGCAACAGAAGTGATCAACAGACACACACAGGGGCGCACACACACGTATCAAACACACAAAGGCCTACACATTTACATTTTATCTACAGTCAGACAGAGAATGGAAATGAAACTCGTGCTTTCTGATATCTGTGTTGTCGCTCTGCATCAGCCTGGGACACTCTGATCCATCAGCCAGCGGATCTGTAGGTAGTGGCTTGGCCTTACACATTAAGGCTCATTCTGCCAATGCTGAGGCCAAACACAGGATCACACCTGTGTAACAGCAAGCTGCTGAGAATGATAAAATATCAGAGGAAAGGAGAGTGGAATCAATACTGCCAAGGACTGCTGCAGACACTATGAGTAAACTATGAGTGAGTGCATGTGTGTTGTGCCCATGAATGTGCAAACACAACAGGCAAGCAGTGAGAGCAAAGAAGACAGTCTGACAGAGAGAAAGAGCGAGGGAGACAGTGGTAACCATTTCACAAACTGCTTGGTTGAATCTCTGCTTAATTTCCCAGGGGGTCATGAGCAACTCCGCTCCTACTCTCGCTGCTGCTCTCTATCTGACACACTGCCATATACTGAAAACAAAAAGGAAAAAAGTCCAACGCTGTTCTTCTTTCCTTTGTTTTCTCACCCTCGACATCATCCCTCACTAAGAGATAGCAGCCATGTTGCAGTAGCTATATGACTGTGGCATCCCGGCCGCGCTCGGACCCCGTTTCACTTTGATCAGTTTGTAGCCTTGAGGTGCTGCTGCACGACAGCAAAGTTTCCTCCACCCGAAATAACAGAGAGAGCCATTTGGCAGAGTGCTAGTGCCAGCCAAGATAATGTCTCACATTTCCCCTCTTTGGTTTGCCAACAGTGCTGACAGTCCTGGCTGTGGCTGCCTATCGACTTTCACCCAATCCGATAGCTCCCTCTGCCCCTATCTGCCTCACCTGAAGGCTCGTGGGTGGGGGAGTAAGGAGGTTTTCACTACAAAAGGTGGAACGAGGGTCAGACACAGTCAAATCCCCTATTGTGACATTTTTTTAAGTTGCTCAACACAAGTTGTTCCCACAGGAGAAAACTCAAGAGCAAAGCCTACTGTACGTGTATTACTTGTTAACAGATGCAACATGAATGGACTATCATGACATCATGCAAACAGGCAGAAAAATAACAAAAGCACAACAGTATCATAAGACACCTGTACCAGATTTCTAAAAGAAAACTACCCTTGTTTCTCAAACTCAGGTGGAGGACTGCCTTAGTGACACGGTTTGAAGAAACGATTGCAAACAAAGAAACTAAACACTGTTCATTTTGCTGCAGATCAGTCCAGAGGGACTGTTCATCAGTCAATCATGCTCTTACAGTGGGACTCTCATCACAGCCACACATCTGCCATTAAACAATACTGACATCCTCATCTCCAAGTCATTATCAACTGCACTGGACAAATGAGTGAAGGAGCCTTCTTTCACAGCTAATTGACTTTATCTGCCAATCCTGTAGATGAATGCCAAAGCAGCAACAGCAACAACAACAACAACAACAAAAAAAAGAGAGAGAAACATCTCAAAACAACTCGCCTTCACCTTTCGGATGAAGTGAGGTCCAGTTCGCAGGAATGTGGAGCGATGCTGCAGCCTGAACAGGAGCGTCCGTCTGCTACGGTGCAGGTGGTAGCGCCACTGACGGGGGGAGCTGGAGCATCCAACGACGCGCAAGAAAAAGAGAGGAGAAAAAAGAGCCCCGGTAACTATGGGTGAAAATGAAGCAGCTGTGGGTGTCGGGGTGGAAAGGGACGAACCGATGGCAGGGAGGGGAGAAGGGGGGGAGGGGAGTGTGTCGTATTTTGGCCGCAGTGGTGTCTCTTGTCTCTCGAGCAAAGTGTCCGCTCGCGTCTTACGGAGACGATCCGAGGAAGCGGCAGCCGAGATGAGTTGAGTGGATGAGCGCCAGCGAGAGTGGTGCTCACCTCTCCAGCAGCTGAGCGCTACTGAACAAAAGAGTGCTCTGCAGGCTCTCTATTCAAATAGCAGGAGAGGGATGGATGGAGGGGAGGTAAGGGGGGTGCAGGGAGGGGGAGGAGGAGGAGGAGGAAGTTTGTGCGTGTGTGTGGGGGTGGGGGGTGAGGTTGCCTATATGGTCATCCTGAGGTTGAAGCCAAGAGCAGACGTCCCTGCGCCTGACACTGTACTTACACCAAAACTTCATGTAGAACTGGGAAATGTGGCTGAATTTAAGGGGGGTAGTGTGTGTGTGTGTGTGTGTGTGTGTGGGGGGGGGGGGGGGGGGGGGTACCTGGTATCCTGCTGATGTGTTATTGTTTGTTCAGTGTGATAAATGATCTAATGTGGAACCCAGCACCCACACAGTCATTAGTCCTGATCCCCTGATGTAATTCCTAACACATGCATGGATGAGAGGGAGGGAGGGGGGAGGGCTGGTTTTGGAAGACGTGATTTGGCATCTCTGCCCTACTGTAGGCCCTGTAATCCCGTTTTGCCTTTGTCTGAGCGCGGTAATTAAAAACCTCAGGGATGGCATTACCTTGTTTGGCAGCTCCGCGCTGACCTCGACCTGAGATTTCCCTGCAGTGGACCATCTTGGGCTATCAATTTACATCTGCCTATGGCGCAGATTGCCTTGGATTTACTTCGTTGATTCAACATTTTCTCACCTGATTGAGTATTTGACCTAAAACGGACAGTCTGAGGCGCACTTGCCTTCTGGGTATTGTAGTCTTTGCATGAGTTAGAAGATCATCATTGTGGTCCTCGTTAAAAGCGCAATCGGGGAGTAATGCCTCGAGTCATTTAAAAGAGCCTGCAAATATGTATACAGTTCATTCACAGGCGGTGTGAGCGACCCTCCGCTTTGTTACATATAAAGAATAATGATCCCCCACGAGACGCAGTGCCGCGTGCGGGGAGATATAACGCTTTGTTCAGCAGAGTTGTACAGTTTAAGCGTGGCTCGTGCTGCTTGCGTTAGTTTTTGTTGATTTAACACTATATAGTGTCTATACATAGATGTAGATGTTCTTCTCTGTATCCAAGGAGTGCAGTTTCTTGCTGCTTGAGTGGGGATGATGAAGGTCAGGAGCTGTCCATGGTGCTGTAGCTGTTAAGCACACCACTGGAGACTTGGACTAACCATAAACCATAATCTGTCACAAATAAATCACACTTGATCGAGTAATAAAAGTTGCACAGTGAAGTGCCAGTCTTCATTTTTGTATCAAAGGCTTTAGAGGGTTTGTCTAGACACAAAACCGTTGCATCTGTTGTCTCTGCGGCATACTGTGTTGTTCTATAATTACTTGCCTGTTGTTTTTGTAGGTGTCTGGTCCGCATAGATTTGTGTCTATATAAAACTGTCGCAGTCAGGATGAAGCATTTGTCATGCAAGAACATGCAAACAAATAAGAGAAAATGTTCCTTTTCTCAAACAGAAGTTTGTTTTTTCACAATCATTCAATTCATCGAACTTTCAGGAATGACTGACATTTGATTTGAAAGAAGCGCAGTCCCTAAAAAGCAACACAATGAACAACAGGACATGAATTGGACTTCTCCAATTTCATCAAAGCTTCGATAAGAGCAGACAAGACAATGCCTTTTCTCTTTTTAACAATTAAAAGAGAGTCACGGAGTAGCAAGGAGGTCCAAGAAGTCGGTTCCTAAAGGTTCTGGTGATCTCTGCTGCACCATCAAGTCCACATCTTCTTGACCTGGACCATAATGATAGTGACTGTATCTCACGCTCAGCTTTTTTCTGACAAAGTGTAATTTGAAGTTGTGTGGTGTAGGCCCTGATGCCCTGGCTGGCGCTTGTAGATATGAGGGGTTAAAGTATGCTTCAACACAGGTATTAGTCCTGGCCCATGAACCACTAAAGGGCCTAACAAGGTACAAATCTAGCCTGAGCCTTATCTTCTAAGTGTTATGTATTAAGGCACTACTCCCCTGAGGGATTTAAAAAATGAGCACCATCTTCAAGTGTATTATGAAAATAACTGCAAATAAAAGGGATCTTAAAACAGGTGTAATGTATTCCCCTCTTCTGGCCATAGTCAGCAGTTGAAACGCTGCATTTTGTATGGTCTGCAGTTTATTCACAGCTTTGTTGGAGCGGAAAAGAGACCATTAGTTGAGCTTAGTAAAGTTAAAAGCATGCAAAAGATATTCAGTAACCATGACCATAAGTGAAATGCCTGAACTCAGTATTTCTTTCCACTTTTAAGATGATAAAAAGAGAGTTTAGGGACAATTCTAATATCATTTAAAAAAATTCAGATACGGATCAAAAATGATTACTGGATTGCACGGTATAAAGCAGTGTATACGGCTCATGACTGTTTTTTCTGTGCATCAAAGCAAGCTAACTCCCCATATAATGAGCCTTTTAAGCAATTTCACTCAGCCATCTTACAGATAGATAGTTAGATAGATGAATAGAGCACGCAGCAGATACACTATTTGCAATATTTACATGGGACGTGACGTCTCCCTTTTTTTGAGACGCAACTTTAATGGTCACTGCTGGGAAAAGATTTTAAAGCTGTGACTCAACCCGCCGTCCGTCTCTGTTTTCAGACAATTCATTGATGACATAATTGCTGTGCAGTGGGGACAGCTGAAGCCCTCCTCCTGTTCAAAGCAGCACATTGGAGAGATACACTCAAGCTAATTTTGGCTGAGTGCTTGAGACTGTCCTCAGCATTAAAGAAGAGTTAAAGCCAGACAGACTCTCCAGTGGCTTTGACACCAAAAGGACTCGCAGCGCCACAAACGCTGAGCTCCATCATCAGATCTCTTAATACAGACACTCATCATCATCAAAAGGCAACACCTTTTGATGATGATGATGATGAGGATGATGACAACGAAGACTACTGAAACTGTGCTCTGTCACTCGGTGCTTCATTCTTATGCTTTACCTCCCTGCCTTTTCAGCTCCTCCACTTCCCAGAATGACCAAAAGGCAATCAAACTACAAACAAGGGAGTAAACATAGAGACCGCTTATATCGATCCCTGGGCTTTATAGCTGTGGGTAAATGTGTTTATCTTGTGGAGCCACTACATTATACTTAGATTAAATACATATTTGATGTGGTGGTTGGAGCTACAAGCTATGGGCTCCTTGGAAACATCCTCTAGCTAGACTTTATTACATTTTGTTAATACCTTAATTAGGCAAAGCATGAGAGAAATTAATCCCTGGAGAACTGGCTTCTTAAAACACTGTCCAGCCACCCCTGAAACCCAGTGGAATAATTAGGCAGAGCCGAGAAATGTGTTTGTCCCTGAGAGGATTTTGGAATCAAGTTTATTCCTGTCTTCTCATCTGAGACAGGGGCTTTTGTTTGTGCAAAGACTCGGCTCTGAAGGCATAACAATCATAAAGCCCATATCAGCTTTAATGACAACAATGCAGCATTTCACCTTCCCAGAAACTCCCTGAATATATCTCAGGATACAGTATGTGGCAGAGCATCGCAAATATATGTGAACAAAGTCATCAAGATAAGGCGCAATCCAGCCATGTAATTCATTTAGGACGAACATAAGATGTTGTTTATTTGGTAGGCGGTATACAAATTGACCGCCTCCTCTGTGGAGTGGAAATTAATGAAAAGGTCACAGAACGCAGAGCCGAACCTCTGCTGTTCAAGCTTCATATTCACAACTGCTTTCCTACCTCAAACGATCTGTCATCTCTGTAGCCAATTTGTGCAGAACATATGTGTGCAGGAAAAGCCAGTCACTCCACACTGCATCGCTGACTCAACTTGAAAATGAAAATAGCTTTATATGCGTCTTTCTGCATTATCTCAACTTCATATAAACATTATGCAACTTCTAAAAATCAAGCTGGTGGTAGTTTGCCTCAGAAGCAAACCCCTCCCACCCCCCAAACCCACCCCATCCTTGGTGTTTACTGTCACAGATAATGCGGGACCTGGGAGCTTGTTAGCCTGTGAGTCAGCCAGAGTGACATCTTCCAGCACCTAACACCTACTTGAACCCTCAGATGTGAGGAGCAGTAGATCAGAATGGCGCTCAAATATTGATTGACTGTTGTGAGCTCCCACCTCTGGCTTTGGCCCTCTCTAGCTGATCAGAGGCTTATTGCAACTACATGAGCAGATATTGCAATTGTGAATGGTCATTTTTGCTTTTCATTTTCACTTAAAAAAAATATTAAATTGATGGGATTTTTTGGTGAGTCTTGTATCAAACAACATGTCATTTTATGTTCTAAGAATATGATTTGTTGTCCAGGACAACATAACAACACAAAACAGTGTTGTGAAACATTTCAAGTGTATTCAATTTTGAATACACTGTATTCAATTATGCAGTCCTAGTTTGTACCAAAGTTTGTGCCAATCCATCGAGTAGATGTTGTTTTATTCACCATATGAGTGAATACTTGACCTGGAGTCAGCACTGTAAGGGAAACGTCAGAGCGTCACCAAAGTCATTCATCATCCTCTGGGGGCCATAAACAAAAGTGACTCATTCAACAGTAGTAGAGACATTTCAGTAAGAACTCAGAATGTAAACAGCATGGTTGTTCTACAATGAGAGATTCCCACCTTCCTCTGGAGACCATGTTAAAATCCATTTATTGATAAATTCGTGTACATTCGAAATATTTCAGTCTGGATCAAAATGGGGCCTTGAAAGACAATGCTTGCCTCTCAACTTCCCACTTCATGCACTGAATATGTAGGTGTGCCCGAACATTTTAAAAGCCAAAAATTTTGGAGGATGTCAATCATGGTCAAATGTTAGTCACTTCTGATAAGCAGTGTTTGATTTGGGACATCATGCTGTCAAAATGTACTGTGCCAGTGACTATGCCAGTGGGTAAGTGCAGTGTTAGCAGTATACTACATTACACTGCAATAATAGATATGGAAATTGAGAGCAAATGTCATCCCTAGTGCCGGCGCACTATAGTGTGGCTAAGAATCACAATTATACTATCCCTGAAGATTTGTTGCATTCAGTCTAAAATTGTTTAGCAGAACACAATAACACTTGGTGCAGCCAACCTGGGCATTGTGCTGCTCCCAATTAGCCTGAAAAAATCCTTACATTTTCATAGGCACGGAGTCGGAGAACTTTTAATAAGTTATATAACTACCCTGAAAAAGCGATAGGACAGGGCTCTGCAGCAGCTACTTTCATATGAACCTGAAACTGATACACATCCAAGTGGAACAACAGTTGTGGTGGGGGCACTGTATTTAAATGTGTGTTTGAATCAGTGTGAAAAGCCTTGAGTGGATTCCACAAACTTCAATTCATTTAACATCAACAAGTCCATACGTTTAATACGCAGAAATATACAGACACACACATGCACTGGCACACACAGAGGCAAGCTTGCAGAGCTAAGCATTCACTTATGATAGAATAAGCCCAAGGCCACATCACTATGTTTGTACTTGTGATTTTCTCTGGATGGCTTGTCTGCTGAGTACCAAACAAGGTCAAAGAAACAAGCAATAAAACCAGCAGAGATTTAAACACAGACAGAAAGACAGAGCATATGAAGAAGAATAAACCCAGAGTAGCAAACTTCATTATGGGTCAGTTGGTTTTTTGTTCTTATTGCAAAATTACCCCCCAGGTTGAATAAGCTTCACCACACACACACCTCACACAGCATTTAAAACAAGGCTTGTGCACCAATAATTGCATGTGTTATTAAATGTGAAATTATTGGTTTTATCAATCCCTCGATGACCCCTATGTTTAACACCACCACTGAGCAACTCATCAGTGGAGGGGAGTAAGGATAAATAGTGCAGGGTTGATGTAAGGGTTACGTGTGTATCCTATGTGGGGGGTCACACTGCTGCCAATCCAGACGTTGTGGCTCACTGACCCAGAAACCACTGACACAAGCACTAAAACACAATCAACAAACTGCACCCGGTCATTTACCATCACTGAAAAGGACCACCTGCATGAAGAGTTAAGTAACCAAATGGTTAGAATGAGAAAATAGGATGGGTGCAGGGAGAAAGACAGCGGGAGGGAGGGAGGGGGCAGACATGGAGCGAGGTGGTGCTGGTGTTTGAGACAGTGGCACCAGGAGGGCTGTGAAGCACTGGGGAAAAAAAGAGGAGTCAGCAGACCACAGAGGCTGTAAATGAGGGAGTAATGAAGCCATGCAGGTGGGGGCAGGTGATCTATAATAATGAAGCTCAGAGGGGGAGGAGACAAGGGGCTCATAGCTGGGCTTTGCTTGGTCTGTAATAAATAGACAACCAATCAGAGGCAGAGGATCGCTGCCTGACCTGGCACAGAGGAAAGGAGCAGAGATGGTTTGGCTGGATGCTTAATGAGGATCTCAGGCCAAGAACAAGAATAATACAAAGCAGTGATTTGCTGAAATGGTTTAAAACAATAATTAGTTGGGAAAGCAGCACTACTATCTGGTATTTTCTTACCAAAACTATCCTGAACTAGTGTGATATAATATGCATTTCAAGATTCAAGATTCAAACAACTTTATCTATCCCCAAAGGGCAATTCAGCTTGCAGTCTGCCAGTCGCAGCACAGAAGAAAACAGAGCAATCACAATTAGTCAATTCACAGTCAACCTGTCAGTAAAACAGCAGCATAAGCACCAGTGCAAGCAGTGAGCACATTTGGCCTGTAACTGCTACACCCACAGCAGGTATCAGACTTTATTATAGGGTATTCTGTCAACAGCTGCCTATCTACTTGTCACAAAAGCTAACAATCACATTTTCAGTATAATGAACACAGGCATTCAGAGCCACTGATTCTTATTAAGGCTCTTCAATTATTAACAATATTTCCATTCTTCACAGTCTCTAAACTAAATGGAGGCTTGTATAGAAGATGATTTATTACCTTTTCACCCAATTCTACATATATAATATAAAACTTACATTTTTTTATTATCTGAAATAATATTCGGCCAAACTTCCTTATCCAGTGAACCTTGTACTGAAATTTGATGGCACAAAATCAGGCACCCATATCAAGTGCATATGCAAACAAAAACCCAATGTGTTTTGACCAGTTACAATATATCAATGAAGTATGATTGTGATGGAGATCTGATCTGTGCACCGATAACACTCAGTAGAGGAGGTTCTCTCAATTCCTTCAAGTGGTCCTTAACTAATACATTAAACAAGTCAGATATTTACCAAAACACAACCACATGGTGATCACAAGTGTACCAAGTAACACAGCATATTCTTCTGGTTAAATAAATAAATAAATAAATAACAACAGTAAATTTTCCACTGGCCTTGAGTTTGTGATGGTAAGACTATTCTTCACAAGATCAAGAACATGCTACTCAGAAGTAAACTACTGTCAAGGGACACTCACAGAGCTGCCACTGATGGAAACTGTTTTAACAATTAATATACTGACTATTTTATCAAATCAAATCTATTCATTTTATTCCAGAGAATCTAAATGACACTGTCAGGGTCAATAAGGCCAGATGGCATTCACATTATCTCAAACATTCAGTGTAAATCCTAAGGAAGCAGACGATTTTGTGGCCTTAAGAGTATTTATCAGCCACAAGGACGAGGTTATGAAAAAGCCCACCTTACAAATGTAAGGATAACACATAGCCTACAAATGAAGTAATCTTGATTCACCAGGTGGAGGGACGGCCTCTCCAGGACAGCAGGGGACAGGAGCAGTGTGTTTTTGCATGATGGATAAACCTTTCTGTCTTGTTGGCCGACAGACAGAAAGTGTGATGAAAGAAAACCACACCCTGTGCATAAGTAGTGTAACTGATATATATTCAGCTGTGTTCTGCTGAAACAGACTGTCAGAAAAAAAAATCTTATTTCACTTTACTGTGGGCAGAGTTGATATATCCTCTGCCCTCATCAAAGCCCATCATGTCAGATGCTCTACAATCTATCAAAGGGTTTCTAAGATATTCAGTCCACTCTGGCCATCAGTGAGAGATTTTATAACTGATGCACCTCTGCTTGTTGCTGCAGACCCAGTTTCAAACAACAGCTGTGGGCAGGGAGACAATGTCATGATCAAAGACTGTATTCTGGAGCCTGGTTGTATTACAAATGAAAGCAGGAGATGCTTCGCTTTTACAGCACTGTCAGCACTGACACCAGAGACCCTTACCTCTCCTGAGAACAAAATATCCTCAGTCTGTTTCATAGCTTTGCACCTCTACAGCCTACGCTATCATCTTAGTGCTTAAAAGTTGCCTTGTCACCCAAATTGCCCCCCCCCCTCAAAAAACAGAAGTGGGACCTCCTCATTGCCTGGATTTTGCACAGCCTTGAAATGCACAAGTACTGACTGTTACAATAAACCGTTAAGAGGACAGTTCAGTGAAAAAGCTAGCTGTAAATGTGTCTGTCACGGTCCAGAGGGCCAGCAGCTGGATGATGGCCAATCTCTTCAGCTATGAATCCAGGAAAGTTTGGTGAAAAGACAGTAGCACTACAAAATTCCAGTCTTTCAGTTCTCTCACTGAATACCAATATCAACTAATATTTGCATAGTGTGGCCTGTTGCCCAAAATGAGATCCTCAATGTGCAGAATGAAACAATGGACAGCACCACTGTCACACGCACTCCTGCCAAAAAATATAAGAAAAAACTTGGGCATTTAAAAGATTTGTTAGAATGTGCTCCAACTAAAAACCCAATGTTAATAATGGATGGGAAAATAATGTGTTAAGTAGAGATAAACATGTTGCAAATTATGACCCAACACTTTATTTTCTCCTCAGTACTACAGAGCTTTTCAACATCTCTCAGCTCTTTGTTGTTTTTCAGTAGTGTCAAAAGAGGCACTGTGGCAGACAGCGATGCAACAGCCTTCACATTTCCTGCGTGTGTTTTTTTGACAGTGTGTAGGCGGTAGTGTATAGTACCTCACAATCAAATCTTGAACATCACAAAAGAACTTTTTAAAAAACAAATAGGCTATATTCCCATATGACTTGGGAACAAGTGCCTAAATGTTCACTGTGATGTATTGTAAAGCAGCACGTCAAAGTTATGGGTTAGAAAATGGCCAACAGTAATGTTAAATATACATGATTTGGAGTTAATGGGCTAAATCGTGCAAAACTACCATGTTGGGCCATTAATGGCAGAGTATCAATTTTTTATGGTATAGATTTATAACCAGCCAAACATTCCTGTGTGGAATTCTTTATAAAAAGGTACGGCGTCAGTGGGCCATCCTGAAACCAGTGACAGAGAGCAACACTACTACTACGTCTTTTAATGGAGCCAACTCTTTTTTTTCCCACAGTCAGTCAACAGCGCTCCTGTAGCCCCGTTATAAATCAACATAATGAGGCATAAATCAGCATTAATTAGCATATGGGTTGCAGGCACACAGTAAAATACATAATGGCACATGACATATATTCTCCATTATCGACCTGCGCACAGTAGCAGCAATCACCACCTCATCTCTCCCTCTGCCTCTCTTCGCCAGCTCATCATTATTGGCAATCAGCGTTCTGTGTGACTTCTACAAATCGCGAGCACCAGTGCAGGGAGCCAGACGGACGATGCCTGCCACTGTGTAGTGCTGCAGCGGCCTCATCCACCAACACACCAGTGACTCCAATGATGCGGAGGGCAGGAAAGTGATGACAGAAACAATCTGATAAATAGCAGAGTTAAAGAAGTTGGCGCTGCTCACTGGCCTGAAAAGGCTTCATGTGCTATCGACGGACTCCAATGGAACACAGAGAGAAGAAGGAAATGAAACCAAGTGAAGAAAAGCCTTACACTCACAAACTTCAACTACCTACAGTACGTTCCTCTGTTCGTCTCTTCCTAACATCTCTTTGTCCAGTGTGTCCTTTTTTCTCTTTCTTCTTCTATCCTTTGTTGCTTCCCACTGCTCTCCTCACCCATCTCCCTCCTTATCTTCTCCCTCTTCCCGCAGAGAGCTCGGTCAATCCAGGGGGGGCGTTTTAAGCATCGCCAGTGAACAAGGAAGCAGTTCTGTCGGCAATGCTCGGCTGCTGGACGGCAAACACACAGCCTGTAGAGGCCCAGCAGTGATCAGTCTGCTGAAGTGTCTCCAAGCGCCTCTCTCAGTCTGCCGTGCGGCATAATCAAGCCTCCCGACACAGCACGTCGTCCCGGCCCCGCTGGCTTGGCTTTATCTGAAAAGACAGCATGTGTAGATAGACCGGTGCAATTTGTACAATCGAGGGCCAGAAAAAACGTGGATACATTTCAGCCCAAAGGCCTGGTGCCCAGCTGTAGGGCCCCTCATTCATTTGGGTTTGGGAGGCAGTTGGTTCTATTCATCTATTCACTTCAGACTCTATAATTACCTTGTGCCTATCATTTCCCTCCTGCCCTCTTTTTGCACTTGTCATGCATCACACTCTCTCTGACATTCAGCATTTACTGCTACTACATTTAGTGTCTTGAGTTTTTGAAACCTCTACATATACTTAAAGTTCATGTACAGTAACACCATCAACCATAAAATGAGTTGCATTTGTGAATAATCACTGGTGCATACTGTTGCCCATAAAGTTGGAATAAAACTTTTTTTTTTTTTAACCTCTTCTCATGAAACGATTGTGACAATGTGATTTATTTATTTATAAAGTGTATATCTCCTCAAAACTTTACAGTGATCAATCTCTTCCAATCATATGACTGGATTAAACCACAATTAACCTTTATAATAGGAATAAAAAGAGGAATGTGTCTGAAAACAAAATTATTCCAACTTTATGGGCTTCAGTGTATAATACAGAACCTTGTGTTGTAGCAGACAGGACTATACTTAGCCTTTTACCTTTTCCCTGATAAAAACATGTTGTCATTTGGTCAGAGCCATAGAAGTGCAGTCATTACCACCATCCCAGACTGCATTAGTTTCCATAGAAAAAGACAGGCATAATAATCACAGCTGCCTATGCATATTTTAGCATGGCAAAGAGAGCCTGGGGCTATATAAATCAGCTTCTTTTTCATGTTGATCTTTCTCGTGTCTTCTGGAGTCAAACGAAACAGAAGAGTAGCCAAGCTGCTCTTTTAATGCCTCCAGTATGGTAATGCCTTTGTTAAGGAACTGGTGATCATGCTGTTACAGCCATGTATAATGTCAGATGTCATATGCATCTGTATAAATGTGTACGGATTTGAATGTTTGAACATCTGCTTAAATGAGTCATTTATGCACAAATTGAGCAAAAAAAAAAAAAAAAAAAATCCTCTGATCTCTAAACACATTTATGTAAAAATGTGAGAAGCAGAAGCAGAAGAGAAACACAGAAGTGTTGTGAACTAAGCAGTTTTGCGTCAAACAGTAGTTTTAGGGTAAATTTGCAACCTTTTTGCTTTTTATCAGCCAGTTACATCTTTTTATTCATGGCACTTCCCATATAAGAGACTGTGCTCGCTTGCACCAGGATTGCACGTCATTGTTATTCAGCTCTTGTATCTTCCTCTGTAGTGTCATCTTTTTAACTGGAGAAATATTCAATCCTGAAAGTCAATGTGACTCCTATTGGTGCAACAAATGTCCTGTATTTCTCATGCCTTCAGTATTAAGCCAACATTTTGCCAATCATAAAATAATTTGGCTATGGGCGTGTTCCAAATGAAACTATCACTTCGTTATATATAACCATCGAGGCCCTGTCACGCATCCTACAAATGTACTCGTGCCAACGCATGGAGAGAGCCTACTGGTAATTTCTATTGAGTCTTTATTTAAATAATGGACTGAGCTGAGCAGCAGTAGTGTCCATATGGTCGCCTCCAGCTCTTCCTCCTCTAATGATCTCACTGGAGAATAAATATCAGGACTCAGACACTTGCAGGGGGAGAGGCTCGCAGATAGAGCTGTGTACGCTCGACTTTCTTGGGAGGGATTTATGCCGCTGCGGAGCTATGCGAGTTCAATCGGCAGGAAAGAGGATGCAGACCACTTTACTGTGGCAGGAGAGGGCACCTTAAGAGGAGCTGCACATTTGTCCTTAACTAATAGAAAAATCCGGGCAAAAATGTTCATTAGTTGAGAATCAGTCGGTGGTTGACATGCCTCTCTCTCTCTCCCACACACACACACAGACATGCACAATTTCCATACACGTACCATTGCGCATCTTCAGAACTGACATTTTCTTAAAGAGATGTTGTGCCGTGTCTTCCCCATCTATGCCATTTGTAAGCCTGACAGTTCCCCTCACACTTAACCTTTGAAACTTCCTGTGCTCGAGTCAGCTGTGTGATATGTGAGAGGATCCAAGTGTGCTGAGGATTACATTTCTGTGACTGACACACTGGTGTTTTGAGAGAAGCTTGATGAATATTACGACCCTCTGCCTGGGGTATTAAATGTCACGTTGATAGTGTTATCGTATTGTCTCTAGGTGACTGAATGTCACATAGACGTACAGAAGTAATGCCAAGAAATCTCCCTACATTATTGTTAATCCGTTTCACCTAATAACAATGCTAATGCAAATGTATGTGATTCAAAAGACAAAAGCTTGAGCAGGCTTATTTACTTCTCTCATTCAGCTCAATCAGAGCTCAGCTCCAGGGAACTGACTGATTTATTGGTTATACAGCTTCCTGAGAAGTAAACACTTTCACACTGTGAGAGCAACCACAAGGATTTGGCTGCAACATTAACCTGAAACCACAAACACATTGAGATGTATTTGTAGCTGTACTCAGTGATCACTGTTTTAGGTACACCCACACAATCTACTGCACTCCAAACCAACAGCCCTGCCTTTACATCTGTCTTTCTGTCTTAGGTGCTTTATCAGAAATTAGGTAGACCTTGTGACAAAGCTGTTGCTGTGTGACACCAAACATGTATGAACATCAGATCTGATGTCTGACATCTGTATAGATACAAACAGCATGATTAAGGTTATTATGGCTGCATTTAATCAGAGTAGACCTCAGGTCATCTTCACCGTTTACAAAGCCTTGGGGGAAAGCAGAACGATCAATGCATAAAAACATAAATGGCTCTGGGCTAAATATTATTTATGTATATGAAGAGTGATACATAATGTGTTTGACAAAAGACAGAGGTGCTACGAACCTGCAAGCATGAAGAGAACGATCCAAGAAGCAGACATTTAAACACTCGGCAACCATTTTAGAGGCTCTGGGACAGCTTGGCAGCGAGCCATACTGTACTCATGTTTTCAGTGAAGCCTTTCTTCGACCATGTACTGTAAATACAACAATAAAAGACATTATTGACTTGGCTTCTAAAAGTTTCTTTGGCAGAGCTAGAAGAAGGCAACTGGACTTGTGTGAGGTTTTACCTCTTGTCCAAAAGGCCTCCTTGCTGCTGGCTAGTGGGCAGATCCAAACCTTTAACCTCTTGTGAACATGAGGTTAAAGGTTTACCGGCAGGAACCAGTTTGTTGTTGTTGTTGTTTTGTGATAACTGTTAAAACAGCTCCTGGAAAATGTCCACTGAAGAAGAAGAAGATTCTCCAGGATGTAGGCATGTTTCCTCGTCAACTATCAGTAGAAGACTTCATGAGCACAACCTCAAAGGACAGACTGACAGACTGCATTTCACCAAAACATGCAACAAGAAAAACATGCTACAGTTCTGGAAAGAAACTCTGAGGGCCAGTGAAACAAGAATCAAAATCAGGAGGAGAGTGTGGAGGAAAAAAAAGAAAAAAAAGGAACAGCTCATGACCCAAAGCCACCACCTCACCTGTCAAACATGGTCCAAGTTCTGCAGTGGCTTGAGCATCCAGTGGAAATGGCACATGGGCATTTATTAATGATTTCACTGCAGACATAAGCAACAGGATGAATGCAGAGGTACAGAACACAGCACTCTGTATTCTCAAATGAAAATTCATTAAAAAATTATTGGGAGACATCCCATCATTCAGCAGGACACTGATCCTAAACATCTTTTCTGGGTGAAGAGGTGGAGTATTCTCGACCGGCCGAGTGAGTCAATCACCACAAATCTGATGGAGCTCCGTTTCACTCGCTAAGGACCAGACTAAAGGCAGAGAGAGTCCACAACAAGCGAGAACAGATGGTGGCTGCAGTCTGCGACCCATTCACCTGAATGGCAAACTGCATACCTAAGTACATTATGACAAATTTTTGCTCTGTTATGCTCTGTTATGCTGTGTTGGGGCCCCTCACCTGAATGTTATTCATTCCAAATTTGAAAAAGTACAACTTGTCTGTGGTATTTGTCAATTCCAAGAGAACAACTATTCAAAGGAATAGTTTCAATGAAAAGATGTTCAGCACACATGATAAATAATAATGATAAATACTGAATGGAGGAAAAAATCAAGGTCAAGAGTCTGAAATGAGAAGAGAAATGCATGGAGGAGAATGAAAAATACCATGTTTTTAGATAAAATATGAGATGGTGATAGGTGTGTTTCAGGCAGACCCTGATACACCAGGGTAGAGCACTTCATCAAATTGATGAAAATACCTGGTAAATTCAATATTGCCTTAAAGAAGTCCAGGTTATTGATCTGGCTATTGCACTCATACACCCAGAGGTATTAAAAGCATATGAAGGCTATGCTGTAAGAAAATCTGACATGGCTGACAGATTTCAGCACAGCATATCAGCATATCATATTACTCAACTCAGCCCCGTCTAAATGTAGATTATTTTATTTGGGGTTTATGAGAGGGCTCAGAAAAAGGGCTAGGTGGACAGAGGGATAAAAAAAGAGGGGAAATGATGCCTGAGGCGATCTGAGAGGAGTAAAAGGGTAAAAAAAAAATGCTTTCAGCTGAGAATATTAGACAGAGAGAAAGGAAATGCTGTGCAAGGAGAGAGAGGGTGAGTAAGAGGGTAGGTAGCAGGGGACTTGGGGCAGGGGCAAAGTAGATGGAGCGGAGGAGAGGTAAAAGGCAAGGAGTTAGTAAGACAGAAGTGGCAGAAGGAAAACCACAATAAAGGTCCACTGAGACAAGTATTTTTTCTTTGTAGTGCTGTCCTGAAAAAACCCCAGTGTATGTGTGTGTGTGTGTGTGTGTCTCTCCCTGACTTGTTAAACTCCAGACAACCTCCACTTTCTGTCAAATCAACACAGCTTTAATCTCCCATGCAGGGCCCTCTCCTCACACTGTGTTTCACCTCATTTTAGCGTTGCGTATTCATCAGGAGAGTGGCCTGGTTAGTCAGGGCGCATTTAAATGAGGGAAAGAATATGTTATGTTTATATCACAATTTAATCCCAGTGCTTTTATCTGCCCTGGCACACACACACACACACACATGCACGCACACACACAAGTTCTTAAGTACAACACTGACGCCTTGAAGAGGTGAAATTCCAGGACTGAGTGCTACATTTAAAAAACGATCTGAACCCTTATCTATGTTTCACCTACAATTAGTTTAGTAACATCTGCCAATTTACAAGTCACTAACTCCATTATAAGTCAAGAAGGTGACAGGTATTGGTGCAAATCTGTAAGCATAGTGCAATATCATACTCTTTACTACTTCTTCACTAAGCACCTTAGTTACGGTTACTCTTGTAAAGCTTTCTGCTCTTACACAGGACATATGGAGTTTACAGGGATGGAGTGGGCGGTCTGAACTCTCAAAACTCTGAGCAATATTTGAAAAATCCCCGGCTTTATCAGCTGTAGCCAGCTAGCTTGCCTGCAAATGGGGACTTCCACATAACAGCATACACATTCACAATTTCATGTTACAAGGCTGGGGCTGTAACAACCTGACCCAGGCAAGATCCCTCACCAACTAATGATGCAGGCAGAAGACATGGAAATAAAGATATAACACTGTTCTTGTATTGCAGGGTATAATCCCAGTGTTTGTTCTAAGATTACACATGCAACCAAGCAAGACAGATGCAGAATCGATGCTCTTTGGTTTTTACACTTTTACAATTGCAAGACAACAGTGTTAGGTCGAGAGTAACAATAATTATCAGATGTAGTTTTTAAAAACTGTATTTTGACCTTTTCTCCTGAAAGTTTGTGTTGTGTTTTGTGCTAAAGCAGAGAGAAACTACATATCAACCAATCGCGACACAACTCCTCAAGGGCAGGAGGTCATTTACTTTAAAAAAATATATATTTCTATTTATAGACAAATTGGCTGTTAGGTGCTTCTTTATGCAATCCAGCTTAGTAGAGCAAATGCAGAAAGCCAATTCAGCTCATTAGAGTAGCTGTGGTTGCTAACATTATCATGCATATACAGACAACTGGCAGTAAGTCCATTGACAAGTTGCCAGAAGTCCATTAGTCTTGTACAACCAGAGTAACAGGGTTTTTTTATTGGCCAGGAAAGCTGATATGTAGCTGAAGCCATGCACAACTATTGCTTTGTGTCTTATTATTAAAAGAGTTGGTGAAGCAGCTGATTGGTGACACTGAATGTCAGCTGCTGGAAATTGCCATTTACACAGCAGCAAGGCAGTGTAGTCTTTGGCAGACTGTTACTGTTCCACACAGAGTGGGATCAGATAGTGAAAGTTCAGAGAGGAAGCTTCGCGAGAAAGTAGCAATGACTTGAAAGCCACTATGACTGTCTCACACATGCACACACATGCACACACATGCACACACATGCACACACATGCACACACACGCACACAGATAAAAATAGATATATAGACATATGTATAAGTCTGTTCAAGGCAGTGCTGTAAAAATGCTGTCATTGTTACTTTAAGTATAATCTGTTTCTAAAAAAAAGATCTAAATGTGGACGTTAAAAAAAAAGAAAAAGAAAAAGAAAAAAAAGAAAGATTCTTCCTCTGTCTGTTCTGTTTGTGGTGGAAAAAGCCATAGAGTCTGAGCCACAGCTGTTGTGACCGTGGACTGCACACAGCAGTTTTATGGTGCTTTGCCGTGCAGGTTGTTGTTGTGTCACATGTGTTCCTGGAGTGTCATTAAATGTGTCCTCAATCCTCCATATGACTGTACTCAGCAGCACCGGGGCTCGTGTCTGGGCTGCATCATTATCTGACTGAAAAAAAAAATCACATTAAGACTTAACTGAGTTTAAATTAATAACTGGCTCCACTGCAGGACGATATTAAACAAGTTGCCTTCTTTTGGAGCCACAAAGAGTGTAGGCTTCTAACACTTCACCACAGAAACATATAATGGATCTGCTGCGCAAAACTCCTTGGCCAAGTTTTGGAGAGTACAAGATCTGAATAAAGGCTTGCCTGCTTCCTTTCATCATTACTCCTCCTCTTTTTTTTTTTTTTGAAAGTATACTTTTTGGGCTTTTTCGCCTTTAATGGAAAGCACAGTTGAGGGAGAGACAGGAAATGGGGAGGCAGAGAGGGGGGGGCGACATGCAGGAAAAGGCCCCTCGATGCAGGATTCAAACCGGAGCCACCTGCAGTGAGGACTGTAGCCTCAACACACTGCTGCTCTACCAGCTGAGCTAAACGCCGCCCCATTAGGCCACTTTTTGACTGTGACTTCTTCAACTAATTGAGAGCGGTGACCTCACAAACTCCCTCTGCATTTCTTTCTGTCTTCATATCACGCTACCGCATCTTATTTATTCAACGGCACATTGTTGGGCTGCATTTAAAATTACGACTGAAGTCTTTGAAGATGTCCACTCGTATACCATGCACTGCTCTGTTTGATGCTGGCAGAGGAAGACAAATAAGGACGTATTCAACTAGGTTTCTTCTCTCACTCTATAGCTGTTGTTCATTATTCTCTCTCTAGCACACACACACACACACACACCGCTGCCACCACCACTTCATCTTTCAGATCAATTCAACACAAGTGCTAAAATAGTGTCTGGCATCATAATGTGGAAGTTGTGATATGTGATTACGCTGTCAACAAACATTTGGCTCCTGTCAAAATATACAGTATATGCAATTCTGAGCGAGTCTGCAGCAGGCTGACACAGAGTATCAGGGGCCATGTCACAACTAATGTTTGCTTGGATACACAACCACTGATCTCAGCAACTTGAAATGCATGCATCTGAGCTACAGAAGATACAGTGCAGCGCATACACCCACCACATCAAACTGCATATATACATCTGTGATCAAACTCCTGGAACCCAAGTGCTTTAATACATCATATTTCTAACACACATCTGCGATAGAGCCAGGCCCTTGTGCACATAAAGAAAAAAAGAAAAGCAAAGAGAGGGTGGGGTGGGAGGTTGGGGGAAAAAAAGAAAAAGAGAAACAGTTCTCATTGCATTTGGGTGGATTTTTTACTGTATGACCATATTCACAATAGCATAATCATAAATACTGATCATGCCAGATGTCACTTGATTTTACTTTATCATTTAATCACTTACTGTGAGAGAAGCTTGCCAGCTGGCAGACTGGGGGGTTGTTTACACAATACTTCACCCATGCTATCCTCAGTAGAAGACAAGAAAAGTTAGAACAAAAGGTTTTCTGTCTACCGCTGGAGGAAGTTTGATGCTGGATTCACAACATTTTATCCAGATTGGTAAATGAATAGCTGACAATGCTAAGATAAAAAGCATTATGATTAGATGGATAGATGGATGGATAGATTTATTTTGAACATTAAAAGAGAAATCAAGCAACAACAACAAAGAAAGCTCAACTGAATACATACAGAAGTTCATACAAGCTGGGGACAAGTCAAGTCTTATTGAAACCCACCCCTTCTCCCCGTACAGAAACTTATATAACTATCATGCCTGCTTACGAATAACGCAATTAATAATAATGAAGATGATAATAATAATAAACATCTTCATTTATAGAAAAAGAAAAAGAAGATATAACCAAACAATAACAAAACACATCACAGACAGAAAGGGACCCAGTAACACTGGACATGAATAGATGAAGAAATAGAAAACCCACACACCCTCTGTTAACGCCTCCTGTCTGTCACACTCCTCACTTCATCATCATATTTTATGTTTGGACATTGTTTTAATTCCTCAACCACCCACAAAATGAAACTCAGACTCTTTTCCGGTTCATTTCGATGTTATATTGATAAGCCCCTTCTCTCTTCCTTAACAACTTCTGCAGGTTTTGTGGTAGAAGGTTATTATGAGCTTTGTACATGACTTGTTTGGTTTGGTATTTCACTGTGTCAATACATTTTTAATCATTTTGACTGCAGAGAGAGTGAGTGAGTCTGATCCAGATATCCAACATTATGAATGGCCCATATTGCTCTTTTTTGAAGAAGTTAGTTAGTCCCTTGATTGAACTCATGTAGTTGTTGCCCCACATCTCAACACAGTAATTGAAATATGGTAAAACTATGGAACAGTAGGATGCAGAGTGATTCGTGATCCGGTCACTGTTTTGCTTTGTTTAAAACTAAAATGCTTCTTGTTAGTTTGGTTTGATGAGAAAACTGATTTTTTCCCCAAGAAATGTATTTTCATGAACTCTTTCTATCTTCACCGCATCAATTTGTATTTGTACCTGTACATTTATTCCCAAATAACATGATGTTTGTTTTGTTTAGGTTTAATGATAATTTGTTTCAGTCAAACCAAATTTTCAATTTATTCATTTCATTACTGATTTCGCGGATCTTTCAAATCGTCCCCACAGCAGAAAACAGCCTTTACAGAATTCAAATATTTGCCCAGCAGAGTATGTTCTTTGTGTGTTTAATATTGTAGCTACTCTTTTGTACTGTGCCTATTCTCCAAAAAATGTTTTATTCATCAAGCACAATTTTTAAAGTTTCGTGCATATTGAATGGTTCGAGACACAGCCAGTGCATCTACTGTATGAATCTCTTGTTTTTCCCACCACAACTCAGAGCTGCGCTTTCTGAGTGTACACTCCATGTAGGGGAGAAATAAGCAGAGAGGTGAGCAACAAAGAAGGCCTCGAATTGGCTTTCCTGTGCTCTCCTTAACCCCTGCTGCTACAGAAATAGCCCTGCAGCCCAGCGATTCTCATAACAGGCACAAGAATCAATAGAAAAAATGTTTACGGTGCTGTGAAAGATTGTTTCTTTGAATGACATCAGGATTAATCGACTTTATAAATGAACTGTAGATTCTAGACTAGTGCTGAAAAGATGAGTTAATTAATTGATTAGTAAATGTTCAGAAGATAAACAGCCAGCAATTCATTTGTCAAGCAACAATTGCCGAGCAGTCTCTCTAGGTTCAGCAAACAAAACATTTGAAGACGGCTCTCTGGGCTCTGAGATGCGTGTTTTACACATTTTTTCAACATTTTATGGTCTAAATGACTTATTTGTTTAGCTCATTGTGAAAACAGCTGTTAGTTTGAAACCAAATTCTGGACAATACTACATTAGACTGCACCCACTTCGGCAGGGAATGACACACTTGGACCAAACAGAAATGCACAAGGATGAGCTGAGCTGAGCCGAGCTAAATGAATCTGAATACAGATGAGCATATACGGATAAGGCACATAAACATGAAGTACAGTTGAAGCAAGAGGTACCACAGCCTTTCAGTCTGCCTGTGGGCCATGCCATCTACTTCTGCCCTCATTTCGTGCCAGGTCTGTACTGTCACTATCTAATAAAGGCAAATATATATATATATATATATATTTTTTTTTTTTTTTTTTTTAAGTAGCTGTAGCAATAAAAGTCCACCAGTCTGTGTGTTGACATATACACTGCTGCATGTTGACACTGCTTTAAATTGCCATATGCATCAAACCTCTGTTCAGTCCTGCCCTCTGTGATGCTACTGATGAGGTTAAAGCTCTTCATTTTGTAAGATAAACAATAATATAACCTTCAATAAGAACTTCCATGTGACGGTGGAGCAAATATAAGCTTCAAAACTGCTCTTAAGAAACCTGTGACTGATGTCCCAGAGGCTACATCCACCTTTATACCGTGTATAAACAAGTGCCGTTTTAAATCAGCCTGCATTCTAGGACAAGCCAGAATACAGACTGGGATGGATAGCTGTTAAATGTGATATGTGCTGTATCTCAGTTAAGTGAGCTCCATTCAGGTTACTGGCCCTCATAAGGTTTTAACAGGTTGTACATGAGCAGTGGGAAATGGTCTGTATATGAGCTGATGTGACGACGAGCCAAAAGGTACAAAGGAAAAGAGCCATTACTTTCTTCTAAGCTCCAATTATTGGACATCGTCCATTGAACATCAACATAATAAAATGACTGCAGTTAGGTTGTTAGTGATTTTATGACTTTTTTGGTGCTCAAGTACAGAGACACATGAGACGAGCAGAACATGACAGGGATCTGGTTTTGAGCTCTTTGAGGAACATGCGTATGTGACACACTGCAGCTTCTCCTGCGCCACAGGAGTCTCGCTGTTACCATCATCTCAGTTTTCTGTTCACAGCACATCCATTCACATGGTGGCGAGCTGGTTTAAATATTAAAACATATTCATAAATGTGCTTCTCTCTGGACTGGAGCATGAGGCTCAGTCACTGGAGAGATCAATCTGCAAATCCAATTTCTCTCTATAATCTTATTCACTAGTAAAGGACATGGAGTGCTGGAGGTCCACATCCATCTGTAATGTCTTCACCTGTCTGTGGACCACACATATTCTTCACTACCTCCTCTAGATGTGAACTACATCAAGTTATTTCTTTTTTTTTTTATCAGTTTACCCACCATCCCCGTCCGCCATCTGGTAAATGGGCCGTGGCTGGCAAATATAACAGTTTATTTTCATTTTACTGAGTTGGGAACTTCTTTCTACAGATAGAGAGAAAATCATATTTCACCAGCAGATCTCAGTCCTGCTTGACATTGATGTATTACTTTGGTCTCAAGCATTCCTATTCACTCCTCAAGTAATTGCATTTAGATTCCAGCACCTGCATACTGGAAGAAAAATCAGAAATTTAAACAAACCAGAAATACAATTATGCAGTTTTGAAAATGCGCTCGAGGGGGCTCATTTAGATAATACTGTCTGAGACAATAACATGTTTGATGGCAGGAGAGTGACAGAGAGCTCATGTTGGTACAGATCATTTATTGTGAGCTCTGCTCGAGGAAAATATTCACAAAAATCCAGACTTATCTGTTATGTAGCTACTTTGATAAAATGAAAGTGGCTTAGAGAGTCTTACATGACCTGTTTCACCTGAGTAAGCATCTGACATTAACACCTGAAATATCTTTATCAACAATTTACATTTTCTGACAAAACTACTGTTAAAAAAACATCACACCAGTGTCAATTTCACAAACATGACTCGGTGAGTCTGACCAAGCGGACATGGCTCAGGCGAGCTCCCAGGTGATTGTAGAAAACAATGACCATGTGTGGATAACCAATGTAGCTATCTAAAACCAGGTTTTAGGCTCCCCCTAACCTCAACATACATTATTGTTACATCATTAAAGGGTCTACTTGAACTCTATCGATTCATGATTTCCTAACGAAAAGCTGAAATAAATAAATTGTCATTGTGAGCCTGTTGGCATGCTGATGTTTGAGCATTTAGCCCAAAGCCCTGTGCCCGAGTACAGCCTCACTGAGCCGTTAGCATGCCTGCTGACTTGTTTTATAATGGAAATAACCCGGGGCCCTCTGGTTGTTAAGGCACTGACCATTAACAACAACATCCCTGGTTTGTGTCTACATGGGGACTTTTGCTGCGTGCCTTTCCCCAGGACTTTCTCCCTTCATTTCCCATTTCCTGGCATTGCTTGACTGTCAAGTCTCAGATAAATAACATAAAAATGCCTCTAGGAAAATAAATAGGTCTAAATGGAATACTGAGATGCTGGGGTTAGCACAGATACATTTCTCAGTTATGTAAGGAGGAGCAGCACACAGATGCAGTATGAAGGAAAACCACCACCACAGTGATATTTGGGCTCTGGACAAGGACTATTGACAACACCCCTTGAGTGAAACACACAAAACTCAAATTGACAAAAGGCAAAGAGAGCCCACTCATAAGCACACACACATAATGGTGAAAGTAGAGGACGGGTAATTAGCTGCTCTCTCATAGCTCGTTGTGTATTGTAGATGACAGTTTTCTACTGCAGACTCTTTTGTTGTCGACACTCATAGATCCTGTCAACCTCATTCACAAAGCTGACTCTGAGAAACCCTCAAAACACAGGATACCACTTGGAGAGAGAAGCAGATCACATCAAATAGCACTATCAAGATCAATACAAGGCCAATAAATGTTAGTGTGATACTGTATAGGGCGATGTAACTTACAAATGCAATAAGCAAATGTATGTACATAAGTAAAATAAGTTACAGAGGCTTGTTGTCTAATGCCAACAATGTTATTTGCAACAGCCAGTGAAGCTATGCACACCTGGGTGTATATGAATAGCCAACAGTGCTATTCAGACCCAGAGGGGATAAACCAGGTTTCAGGCTCTCCTGGACCACACCATCAACCACCCATGGTTCATTTTGAACCCAATCCATGATCTGTTCCTAAAGCTAACAATGTGCTGTTGTAACCAATGAGTGACCAAAAGCTGGAAACAATCATTTCAAGAACGTAAAAAAGCTGTGTAAGTGAATTATGACCACAAATGTGATACAACTGTGACACACACAGGAGCCTGTTGCTGTAGAGCATATTGGTATGAACAGGAGGTTAGTACACACACAAGAGGAATAAATGTTCAGCCTTGAAGACATACATTTGTCATCGTAAGCAGACTAAGCATAAAGATGCCAATGATACATGACTTTTACTCTAACTGCCATTAACAGTGTATGGTAGAAGCAGCACATCTTTGTGGTAAACAAATAAATATGTACATGCACATTTATAAAAACTGGGATACAAATGCATCGCTGAAGACTGGGCCACAGGCGGCATAAAGTGACAGTTGGAGCTGATTTTCCTGTCACTTTAACACCAATTCACTATTATTCCCCCTCGAATATTCTCCTCAGTACTACCACTAAACCCAATTGTATCTGTTTATCCTGTAAATGAGGTGTACATTAGCTTGACCACAGATGAAACAACCCTCTGTTTTCATAAGCAATAAGTGACGGCAGTGAAATTCACTTTAACAAACTGACCTGTCTTCACAAATACAGATACACACACTTTAATGTGACATCTCAGACTAGCCGTATAGCTTTACATTTCACAGTTATCTGTCCCTGTTTGGCAAGGACCAAGTTCTATACAAGATACCACAACTGACATAAAAGTTCCTAGTGGGTGCGAACAACTCAATTTACCTTCAGACAGTTGTACATGGCCATGCAATTATCTGAATGGAGCAGACTTCACCTTCCTGCCATCACCGCACTAATGTGAGCCTCACTGCATCAGTAAACTAGGTTAGTTGTGCTACCTGTGCAATACAGCGTGATTAAGCCCCAGACCATATGGTCCACAGGATGACCTGTGATGGATGGATCTCTCAACCACTTCTCCTGATGGATAACTCATTTGCTTTTTGACTCAGTAGTTAATTAGGCTTGACCAAGGACAGTAGCAGATCTCTGCATACTGCCTGACCTGATCATAAATAACGTCTCAAGGGTTGCTGCTGGTCAGCTCTAAGGGAGACATAGGAGCTAGGTAGGTGCTTTAAGAGACTGTGGGATGCATTTTTTGGTGTAGAATAATGCAGGGGCTCTGTTCTTTTAAATGTGATCATTTTTTTTTATTGTAAGGGTACCCGTCTATTTGGTATCATAAAAATAAGCAATGAGACTGCACAGATAGAATTTTTGCGAATGAAAATGAATACATTCTGCCTGCTCTCTGCACATGGCCCAGTATTTTTATTATACCTTTGGTGATAGCCATCTCCAGAGCAGTTGCATAATACGCTGTGCTCTTCCTTTATAAAATATGCTTTTATTGTGAACACGTCCAAACAGGACTCTCCCCCAGCTAGCTAGGCAGAGAAAGAGGGACAGACAGAGCAAGAGAGAGAGAGAGAGAGATGGAGGTGGGAGGAGGGGACAGGAGGGAGCTGTTGAGTGTCTGCTGATGAGCTAACTCAATTTCAGGGAACACAATGGAGCCAAGGGCTGATTTCCAAAAGGCAAATTGTCATTCTGAGCAGTATGGCACCTGTCTGGTGAGTTCATCCCCAGTGGGGTGGTGGGGTAGTGGCGGGGGGGGGCATCACCAGAGGGGAGGGCCACATTATGGTGGGCCCCCGCAATGGGAGGGAATTGAAAGTGAAACTGTTTGAATTGCGTTTGAAATGCATTGAAATGAAAATGGGGCAGGCTCTTATGGCTGCCACTGGAATCCATTCAGACAGGCACTCAACTGGTTTTGACCAGACTGAGAGGGTGACCAGGCGGGGATTGAGTGAATCGACCCAGACAATGATGTGGTTGCCTCGGTGATGGACCAAGGCCCCTGATTCCCAGTACTACTGCTGCCAGTCCCTGTACTCTCAAACCCAAGCACCCCCCCCAACCTCCTTCATAGAAGAAACACACACACCCATACATACACCCATCCTCCACCTCTATTATTTCTCCATCTTTCAGTCGGTGGGTGTACGATCAGCTGAATGTCCCCCTCTTCATGCAAGGCTCCAATTACAGAGCTGTCTGCACAGATTAAAGAGGCAGCCCATCTGACAGCAGCTTAACACCTCATACACACACACAAACTATACTGTGCAAGCAAACACAACATCTAAACCCATCAGCCTTGAGACATCTGCTGATGTACATCCCCTGACTGCTCTGCTCCATAGAATAACAACTTACCTGACACTCACAACGACACAGACATGCACACAGGTCTATCTACTCAGCAGCGTACTTGACCCTAGCAAAAGTGCACACACGCACACACCAGCACACAACCCCCCCCCCCCAGCACACAGCAGGTGTTTGCCTTTGCTGTCTGTCACATCCAGGAAGAAACAACAAGCCATAATGAGAATGAGAGCTCCTAATTGAAGGTGCCATCTTTTTTAATTGTTGGAGAAACAATTTACCAAGGTTAAACCATAGCCCTGCCTGTTCAGGTGTCTGTCCAATCACAGCTGCCTGAAAGCTTTTCCAGCTCATGTCCCTGACCTCACTCTGTGGAAAGTACTCAGCCTGAAGAAAGAAGACTATTTTTCCCTGTATTGCGGTCTTTTACTGTTCCCATCATTCACTCACCTGTTTGTTTCACCATCTACTTGTTCTTGAAAAAACAATTCACCTTTTTATTTATAAGCTATCCTGACTAGATGCTTGCTCTTCTGTTTTTTTAATCTTTTTAACATGTCTTGGAATTACTTGATGAGGGTACATATTGGTGATCACACCCTCTATAGATGAATATGTGGTGTTCCTTTTACCAACAGACCACATTTTTGTAGTCCTTCTATATGGTAATTTACCTTTCATCTATGATACACCAATAGAATTACCCAAAAGGAGGAGGAGATTAAAGTTGTGTGACTAACTTTCTTTTACCTCTTTGAGGTAACAACAACAACAAACACCACACTGACATACTATGAACTCATAAAAGTGCTATGATTTACATAGTGAACGTCTTGCATTTCGTCAGAATTCCCCTGCGCTGCTGCTGAAGACACACCACTTTGGGAGTTTTACAGAGGTCGACCTAGCAACAGCCCTGTTATTCTGATGGTGAGAGCCTCCATTGCTCTAATTATCACTCAGTCACTTTTGCTCCCTCATTTCCATTTGGTGACATCTTCTTTGAACGGTTGTATCCACAGAATTATGGGGAAATCATTTTAGGCAGAATTGAATGAATTATTAAAAGCATGGGCGGAACAATATTGCCTGGACATGTTTATTTTGCATTACTACGAGCAGAGACTGTTTTATTCCGCCTCTCATGACAGTAAGCCTGGATTATAGTCATATCGAATCACTGTGAGATGTGGCAGGTAAATAAAGTTCTGCGCTCACAAGTACTTCTTCTAAATCAATGGTTCCATACCAGCCTTCATTGATGGAAAACAACAACCCAGAGTGACCTCTGACAATGCAGTGTATTGCCTCTTCTTACCTTGACAACACAGGCAGGAGCAGAAGGTTCTGTGAAGTACCGCTCTGATGCTTGGCTGTTCATCTTCACGAGGTGTGTGGCTGTGAGGAGAGTAAAACAAAGAGATTAGTGGGAGAGAGTGGGAGAGAGATGAGTGGGAGATGGGAACATGTATACAGCTGGAGTAAAGAGCATGAGTGTTACTTCTCAACAGCCAGGAAAAGATATCTATGTTTAATGTCATTGTTGTGTAATTGGTGTGTGACTTTAAACTCCAGTAACTTCGAAAAACAACACAAATTCATAGCCTTTCCAATACAGCTCGTTCCTCTTCTATTGTTCTACACCCAGACTACAACCTGAACAAGAGCATTCAAGTGAAAAGCATGTGATCTCCTGCTATTCCTCACAACAAATCCCCATGACCTTGCCAAAAAATGATACGCTCTAGCGTTTCTTAACACTGCAGTGTCTTTTGAGCGCCTTCTTGTGCTCAAGTCATTACTACAGACCCATTTCCTTGCTCAGCTATCAGTGGCTCAGCATGTGGTAGTGGTAGTTGGGCTGCAGACTGAGAGGGGTGAGCGAGGCATGTCCTGTGGGCCTCCAACCACATCATGAGCGAGCAGCGATCTCGACCGCTGAAGCATGAAGTAGAAGCAGCCACAGTTCATAAATCGTGCCCATCGCAGCGCTGCTCAGTTGGGGCTGCAAGGCCTGGGGGACAAAAGCTTTGCACTTCTTACATGTTGTGTCGTATGATAGTGGACATACACCTGCATTATAGCCAGCCTCCAGACTACCTGAACAAACTCTGAATGATTTTCATCAGTTTTTAGAACTTTAAAGTCACCTGAGTTGCTCCTGTCCACAAACAGAAAATTAAAATATATTCTCCATATAACTCTGCCGGCAAAGTGTGACCAACCTCTTGGACACGACACTAAGTAATCCCAGAGTTCCATTATGCTCCAGTCATCCATCAATCTCTCAGCAACTTAACGCTGTGAGCGCATGCATGTCCACCTTTACACTGCCTGAGGCTACAACAGAAGAGAGTGTGAGCTCACTCACTGTTCACACAAACACAGCCGCAGACATCGAATCAAAATCCAACGCTCCCTCATTGTGAGTGAATAAATTACAAGTGATTGTGCTTTGTAATGAAGGCAGCAGAGCATATTGTGCAAATGCTCTGCTTTTTAATGATTTAATTAGAGTACCTCACTCAAACTGGAGCAGAAAATTTCAACACGGAGATGAGCGAGGAGCTCTGCCAGACAGCGGCAGAGCGGCTCAAGATCCTGTGTTAATTGCTGCAGCAGTCGACAGATGTGCCTCACGTTTCTGCCCATTTCCTGCTTTATTAAAATTAGTTAGACCCAAAGAATGCCAAATGTTGTCTTCGCAAACTAAATGATTTACGACCACTAAGCGGCATCCTGTTATTCTAATTTCCAACAAACTCTGCGCAGCTCACAAAGGATGCTTTCTGTCAGTTTCAGGCATCTACTCAAGTCACAGTAATTTTTATTCATATAGCACCAAATCACCACAGAAGTTATCCCAAGGCACATGCCATGTAGACCATGTCTACTTTGTATCCTTTCTAAAGTTATTTACAGAGACCCAACAATTAGCTCCATGAGCAGGAACCTCATGCCAGCGGCGAAAAGGAACTTTCTTTTAAGAAGCAGAAACTTCAAGCAAAACCAGGGTGAGGGTCTGTGGTCGTCTGCCATGACCTTGTTAAATCATTAACCACAGCTGTCACCAACTACTGGTTTATAACTACAATGACAAACTGAACAGTGAGGGAAGTTTCAGATCTTATTTGTCCACCATACACAACCAGTGTGACCAAACCAACCATTTTCTCACCATCCCATTGACTCTCAAATGTTCAGCTTTCCAGATGGACTTCTCCGTAATCAAACTAAAAATCCACTCAAAAAGTCCAGTAAGGTCAGAGAGTCAGTGCACTCAGTGTGATGTGTCGACCAGAGCTGGACAGCTCTGTGTGCAGTAGTGCTGCCCCAGCCCAAATGCTGTGTCCCTCAGCTGACAGCAGCTCACGCATTAATCACCCGACTCATTAAGACAATCTGCACAAGTGCCCACAGCTCATAAACTCTGGAATAGACCGTAGTGACTGTTTTACCCCCCAAAGCATCTGCTTATTTACCTCTCAATACAGTCCAACCACCCATTCACACATATCAGATGACATGGGACTGCAACTGTTTATCTCTACCAGCATTACTCCTCTTCTTGTCCCCATGTTGGCAGAACATCACTGCTGGGCCGGTGAGTAATGAACTGAAGAGTGTGTCTTTACTTTAATCACCAAAATGACAGCCATTGTTTCTCTTCAGGGATCTCTAAACAATTGTATGAAGTCTTAACTTACAACAACCTTGGTGATCATGGAAATGCATTGAAACTGCAAGCAGAGGAAATAAAGGGAAGAAAATGATCTTTGGCATCGATGCTCTTCTAAAGAAGAACAAACTATCATAATGAATATGAAAGATCTGTCATGAGTGACCCTGATGCTGCAGTCAGATCTAGACTGGATTGCTTGTGGTAAACTGTAGTGTAAATGCTTTTTATTCCCAGTAATTAAAAGAAAAAGAGAAGTACAAAATACTTTGCCGTTGCTGACCTGTGGAGGCTCACACACGAGAAGACAGCTCATACAATAATAAGCTCCAAGGCCCCAGTTTGAATAGTCAGGCGTCTGTAATGCTTCTCACTGGCCCATCATCTAGGACCGGTGGGCGTACTTCTCACTGTAACAATATCTAATGGTGACATTGCGACTAGATTTTCTGCTCACATGCACTGCCTGACGTTCTCCCAAGGCTGCATTAACAGGGAAAGAATGACAATAACCTATTGCCAAGATCACTGATTGGAAAGCTGTGAGTGAATCTCAACAACTGAATAATATCAGGTTTCTGGAGAAGACAGCTAAAGATGTTCAACCCAAAAAACACAATTTATTTTTTAAAAACTGCATCCAAGGAGACAGAAAGCACTACAAATAGAAAAGCCAGTCTGTCAGAGTATTGACTACAGAGGAAGCAGCCTTTACATACTGGGATCTGATAGCCTGCAGGTTATGTGTGCAGCCTAAGTTACCATGGTGACACGCACAGCTTGAAAAGTGAGTCATTGCAGTGTGACCCGAAAGACAGTCGGGGTTCAGCCCAAAGTTAGTTTGCTAACCACTAATCCTGCTTCATGGGACATAACACAGAAACAGAGGTGACAGAAACTCGGAGAGCAACGGCAGCTGCTGCGGTGAAAGACTGACAAAGATGGCTGAGGGAACATGAGGATTTGAGCTGTATCAGTGACAGCGGTGAAGATAATCCTCTAACAAGCTCACTGAGCAAGAAAGGTTTCAGTGCAGGAAAAGTTGACCATGACATGTAAAAACGGAAGTGTAAACAAAATCTGCTTTTCCACAAGACAGCACGACTAATCAGAGATAAGTAGTCAAAACAGGCAGCCGTGACACACCTATGAACCAAGTTAAAGGAACATGTCAACATTTTAGGTAAATATGCTTCTAAGCATTGGATGATTAAAAGATCACCTTTCTCATATCAGCCCAGAGACTAGATCAAGCTGGAGGTTAGCTGATCTCAGCATGAAGACTGTGGGTCCTACTTGCAGCCCTCCTTGTGAGGCCCACGTGGACATGCTGGCCAGGTGGGAGATCTAACATGGCTCCAGGCCAGAAAATTAGTTTTGACAGACAAATATATGAGCACCTGGCAAAATTAAGTGTTGAGCCAGCGTTTCTGATTAACAACTCTACAAAACCTGCACAGATATATGTCACGGTCATTCACAGATATGAGAGTGTAAAAATATTACAGCAGCTTTAAATCTTACTTTATATTCAATCTGGAATATTTAAGAATGCACTGCAAACCTGCAGTCTGGACCAGTGCAGCAATGTACGTGCAAGGCTCACAAAGTCAAAGCGTGCATCATGCTGTGTGTGTGTGTGCGTGCGCTTGTGTGCGTGTGTGTGTGAGAGAGAAAGAGAGGGAGTCACCCTCCCCAGCCCCCTGCCCAATTTTCACGGAGGCTGGGTTTCATCAGGTTTTGTATTTCAGACCTATTGATTATCTGCAGTGAGGGGGCACTGTGACAAAACCTCAGCAGGAGTTCTCCATCTGTAATGAGCCATATGCCAAATACAGGCTCTCTCCTTTAACCCCACCACACACACACACACACACACACATTCTCTCTGCTGTGTTATTGCTTCCCTGGTTATGGAAGTGAGGTATAGAAATATTCTCTCTAATAACAGCAGTAAAGCTCATGCTGGTGAAGGTTTCTTTTATAGGTTGATCCAATCTGCTGTGAATCAATAAAAACATTCACAGCACAGCACATTTTTACCCCTAACACACATGTAGCATCTTGGGCTATAGTTCCTGTTATTGCGTGTGTTTCATGTGAAGGTTGCAATCGGTTAGCTGATCGATCCCCCTTCAGTAAGGCCCAGTAGCCCCTGTAGTCCTCTCTTCCTAATCGATTCTTATCTCTCTGACCTCCGAGTCTGCTGTAGACATGAGTGCAGCTGCAGGTACAGCACCTCCACAAAGATGGAGAACGGCACCTGCAGCCACACAGCACCTTACTAGCAATACTACTCAACGTATAAACTACACACGTGAAGGTTTTAGGTTTTAATCACTCAATAATTAATATTCAAGTCACTGGGACCTCGGATATAGAAGAAAAGTCCCTTACCTTCCTTTTCACGATAAGTTGCCTCCATCTTGTGGGGGGAAGAAGAACAACTATTGACGTCACTGTCGTAACACACACCTCGTGGAAGCGTCGCTCTACGGCAATGTGTAATATAAAGAAAAAGTCAACATGGCTGCTTCGGTGATTTGCAGAGAAACACAGAGCAGGTACACAGCAGTTATTAAATCAAGGTTATTCGTGAAATATAAATTGTTCATGGACTGACTGACTGAACTGTCATGTCTGCTGTTTGTTTTAACAGAATCGGCTGTAACTGTCTAATGTTGTGCTTTGAATTAACCTCCTGTTAGCTAGCACATCTGTAAACTAACAAATGGAACAATCTTTGCTTGACGCTATTATTTCAGGGTGAGCTCAGTGCTAAACAGAGACGTGAAGCAGTATGGAAAGAAGTACATGTTTGATTGCAATGAAGAGACATGCTGGAATTCGGACCAGGTAAATCTCATTTAGGTGCCATTGTCACACAGCATACAGTACTCTCTGTACAGTGTGTACTGGTTACTAGTTGTCATGGTATTTTCTTTATACAGCTAATATCTAATCAATAAACTTAATCATTTAATACCAAGAGGAAATGTTATTCAAACCTCATCTTTGGAATAACATTTAAAACTTATTAAGCTATGAGCAGCTCTTCCATTTGTGTTGTGTATGCACTGGCATCAAGCTGCTGCTGCATACTACTGACCCAAAGCCTTATTATTCAAGATTTTCTTGTCCTCCTAAAGGGACCTGGATGTTACGCTGTCAATATTACAGTGAGGCATTATGAATCTGTTGCAGGGTGAATGTCAGTGGGTGACTCTGGAGTTCCCTCAGCCTGTCACAGTATCAGAGTTAAAGGTCCAGTTCCAGGGAGGCTTCTCAGCAAAAACGTGCAGGGTGGAAGGTAAAGCCCAGAGATTATATTTTCCGGTTGTCAACCTCATCATAAATGGTGTCCTGATGTGACTATCCATGGCCTTCTTTTTTTCTGTTTTCTATTGCAGGTGTGACAAGATAACTTGAAATGATTTTCCACTTGTGTTTTCTGCAGGTTGCCCTAAAGATGAAGATTTTACAGTGATCAGCCATTTTTACCCAGAAGACAACAACTCACTTCAGATATCCTTCATTTTTATAATCCAGCATTTTAGGGGAGATTAGAGTGGTTACTGGAGGGGGGGGGGGGGGGTTGCAACTCAGTGTGACAGATTTATTGTTATTATTATTATTATTATTATTATTATTTCATTTGTGTGTGTGGTAGGGGTGAAATCTGAACTGTATATTTTCTACCTTGGGTCACTATTTACATTTAACTCTTTCTATGCATCATCCATAACTTTCAGACTATGATGTACTCTATAAATAATCTTTAGTTTGAATAAAGCCACTGTATCAGGCAAGTGTCAGGGTTTCATCACATATTTCTTGAACAGATAGATAACATAATACTAAATTCAGGTCTGCTGTAACACCAGAAAAATTCAGTCTGACAGTCTGCAGCGGGGTTATTGCAGCAGCTCAGGCTGTACCTGTCACTCTAGGAACTGTGCACTTCCTGTTGCTGTTCTAGATGGTTCATAATAAGTAACTGACAATATTTTCCTGGACCTGCTTCTCATTATTACCATGCTTATCTTGTTCTTAACTCCACACCCACAGCTTTCCCATACAGGAGGCCCCTGCAGTGGACAAAGTAAAAATAATGTTTGAGAATAGTGCTGACTTTTTTGGGAGAATAATTGTTTATTCCTTGGACATCCTGGGGGAAAAAGCCTCATGACCATTTTTTCACCCTCTCATGAGACAGGAAATGACTTATGTGTATCCTGCAGGACACAAGATGGTGTGGTGGCATTTGGGAAACATGTCATCTGCACTGCCACCTCCTCACTGATGTGAATGTGGCCTTTTTTGGTATGGACGCTTTTGAGGATCTATCCAACAGTCTCTCTTCATCACTCAAGAACAGGAGGCATGGCATGAATTCTGAAACAGTGTTTTATTTGCAGATCTTAATGGTTTTGTGGTGATGATAAGAGCACTTGTAATCACTTATAATCTATGTGTATATTGTGCCTTTTGAGTTGAAGTGGCATTCAAGTGGAACAAACTGTATAAAAATACATTTTTATTAAAACTTCTTTACAGACCTCTTTTGCTGTCCTCTAGCCAAGCAAAAATAATTCTGCTATGTAAAGGGGAATGCACACAAATGGAATAAACAGTTTATAAATTAACAAATGCTGTGTACTCTGTGTAAATGGGTTTGCATATGTGTTGATCTATTACAATGACTTGTAAAGCTGACACATGTCTAAGTCATCCGACCACCAGTGGAAAGTGGCTGTAGATCTGAGATCAACTGCATCAGGTGTTCCTTCCATTTTCTACTTGTGTCATGTAGGTGTTGGTGTTGGCTTGTAGAGTTTGAGAATATGGTCCTCCAACACTTTCTGAACTAGAAAACAATAAATGAAAATGTTAATTCGTTAGAGCAAAAATATTGTTAATATTATTAGAAAAGAGAAATTATATTTATTAGGTAGAAGACAATACTTACTCTTTTTGTGTCCAAGAGCAACAGCTAAGGCCATTGGGCTGTACCCAGAATCTGACTCAATGGTCATGTCTGCTCCTTTGGCTGAAACACAGTATAGCAGTGGCAAATCAATAAAAGCAGTTAAACAGAATTTGCTAGCATTTATCTTGACTCATAGACAAACAATGTACCTAAGAGTGCCTCTACACATTTGATATGGTTTCCTCGTACAGCATAAAGAAGAGGAGTTCCACCATTCTGAGAAAAAGGCACAAGCAGATTTATTAAAAACAAAACACAAACATATATCGAACTCATTATAATTTCAGTGTTTACTAGGCTTTTCAGCCATCGTGATGCGCGGTGGCTTGCTGTAACTAGTAAATCTTGTGGATTTCTGATAATGTGTGACAAAGTCATTACTGTACCCAGTCATAAGTGTTAATGTCAACTCCATGTCTGAGAAGAGACTCAACAATGTCCACATAACCACCAGAGCTGGCCAGTGTCAGGGCACTCTCTCGCTCTCTCGCAATTGTTTTGGGGTCTGCGCCCTGAAATGTAAATGTCATACACAGAGCATGAGATGGTGCATTTAGTCTTGGTGACATCTACATGCCTTTATGGTTGGCAGCAATTGCTTACTTCTAACCTTTTCCAAGAGGAAATCCACCATTGCTTTCTCTCCAAACGCTGCAGCCCACATTAGAGGCGTAAAGCCCCGTTCATCCTGTTTGCTCAGCAGTGAACTATCTGCAAAATAAAACCAGACAAAGCCCAACAGAAAAATTATGCATACAATAAAAATACAATTTGTGTGTGCTGTTTGTGCTAATGTTTTACTGCTTGGTGGATGGAAGTGAGATCCACATTCCTCACCTTTACTAAGATGGGCAGCCACTTGAGAAACCTCGCCTTGAGCTGCCAGCTGGTGGATGGACAGAGCTGATGGGGAAAAAAACCATAGTAAGTTCATGTGGTCAAGCCAGTGAAAATAAGATACTTGCTTGTCTAACAAAACTTTCTAAACCCTTTCCATCTGGGCAGCTTTGCTTGCACTTACAGTCTAATGTTGCTGGGCGCACTGTGATCTCATTCCCACGCTGTTTGTTGGTCAGAGTGGTGGAGTGCTTGAACAAGCCCTCTTCATCCACGTCCATGTTCTCTGAACACCAGCACAGTCAGATGGACCACAGGCATGTCAGTGGAAGCAAGATATTTTAATTGATCATTTTAAAATCGAATGACTGTATATTACACTGACAAAGATCCCACATGTCGACAAAAGAAACATGTGTTAAAGGACGCAATAAAAGGGCCACTGGTACCATTGGCTCGCTCATCTCTGGACTCGTAGGGAGATGCATTAGCGTTAGTTGCCTGGAATTTTTGGCCATCTGCAACCTCATCATCACCTCTGGCCTCCATGATCACTGCAATAAAACACAAGACAAGAACGACTAAATGCTGTGCTGCTGCTATCGGGAAGAAGTGACCTAAAATTTGTTTACAAAACAAATTACATTATACACTCACCACATCCAGGCTCACAGTATAATTTGCGCTAACTTCCTTTGAGGGAAACTGAAAGTAAATTGTTTCAGTTCACGCGATAGATCTCGCTGGTCATCGCAGTGTGCCCACGGTACATTACTTATCGCCCAGTTGATTTACTACTTAATAAATCAATTACTTCTGACAAAACGGATGAATCACCCCGTGTAACGTAGCACAGCGGCTGGTACTCTTGGAAGGAAGAACTGTTTTTTTTTATAATCGATATTTCTGTCCGGAATATTGTCGTGTGACACATGACAACAAAAACACGGAAGCAGTAGGAATCAGCTGACATAACTCGCTCAAGGCTGCACCGTGTTGTTGACAGTTTCCTTCAGTGACAACCTGCTAGCACCATGGAGGACCAGGAGATGCAGCTGAAAGTTAGACGAGGTAAATGGTAGCTACGTAAATAAGCATTTCACTCACCTCATGGCGGCTGCGCTAGCAGCTGTTAGCTCGCCCTTGACGCTAAGCTAATAGCCTACCGTGCCATTGGTATTGCGGCATTTATCCGTGTCCACTATTTCTGGACGTTTTCATCTGCTGTTGCTAACACGACTCCCACATCCTCTCTATCTGTCTGTACTCCTTTCAATCTACAGTGTCTGATAAATTCACGGAGAGCATGTACGTCCTGGCTAACGAGCCGTCTGTGGCTCTCTACAGACTACAGGAGCACGTCAGGAGGTCGCTGCCTGAGCTGGTGCAGCACAAGGTATTCAGTCTGTGTTGTAAGCTACCCCACTGTTGTAGACCACAGTCTCTATAAAAAGGTGTGGTAAAAGAAATCGGGCTTGGTGTATTCAGTGTGTGAGCCCCAGTTAAAGCCCGTTGACCGCAGACATTTTGACTTGACATAGGTGTTACTAATAACATAAATGATTGCTCTGGCTTTCAGCGGTGAATAATACCAGGAGCCTGAAACTGATGCAAGTGAATGGAAGTCACCCATCATTAAATATCCTGTTCACACCTGTGCTCACGTCAAAATGTCCATTTATATGTCCATTTGTTGACATTACTCTCTAACTTCCTTGCAAGCTTCAAAATCCTTTGCTTTCAATGCTGAAACGTCTTCTATGTGGAGTGTTTTTGTTTGTTTTTATTGGTTAGTGTGTGTTGTCAGTTCAATGGGTACTTTGTAAGAGATATCTGAATATTCAGGCACCATTTACCTTTACAATATATGTTTCTTTTTGAGTTAAAAATATATCTATATGACAAGCACTGTCACTCTGACCTTCTGTAGCAATGCAGCTCCACAGACAACAGAGTGGCAGGCACTGTCTGTTTAGACACATTCCCCAACCATCATTAAAATCATATGCAACCTGTACCACGCTGGCCTTGCTGTGGGTTTAGACGAGCTTTGGCCTCGTCATTATGTGGTTGTAACGATTTGACCAAGTCACTCAGGTCCTAACATGTGCCTATTTCTCTCACATCAAATACACTGACTAGGAGAGCTAACTGTTCTCTCACCATTTATGAGACCTTGACAGGCACTGTTCTTACAAGATAATCAATGATATTCACGTGATCAGAGTGGTCATCATGTTTTTGTTAACTGTATATGCTTTTCTGTAACTTCTCAAACAGACAGATATGCAGAGCTGGGAGCAGCAGAGTCAAGGAGCCATCTATACTGTGGAGTATGCATGCAGGTGAGAAAATGCACAGACGTACAGATTTACAAAATTACACTGCCCCAATTCTGTTCAGTTTGTTAACACTTTAACTGATCTGCTGGTCTTTGCAGTGCTGTAAAGAGTATGACCAACAGCAGCATGTATTTCAAAAACATTGACGGCCTTCTCCGTCAAGCCATCAGCATGAAGGAACAGATTAGCAGCTCTCAAGGACGCAGGTAGGAGGTAGTGGTGAACATCTTCACTGAGACAATGTGGTGTCCAGAGTGTTAGGGTGGGCAATATGGTGGTATCTTATGATATTTCATGTATATAGTGCCATTAAACATAATTGTGTTTTTGCATCTTAAGTCTTTAACATTACAAGTGATATTATTTATCTCCAGAAGGAGACAGAAGGATCAATTCTTTCTGTCTTTCCAATTTTCAAAATAGGTTTTTGATTTTAAAAAGCAATAAAATATAATTGTAATGTATATGACAATGACATAAATGACATGACACATCTGAGTTCTTCCCATTCTTCCACATGCACATAGCATGTGGAAGAATGGATTAAGCCATCTACATTTTTGATATTGTGCAACTTGTATGCAAATGCAATGCCTGTTGACACGAGATATATATACAATCAGTTACACACCAATCAGCCATAACATTGTGACAGCTTGCCTAATATTACCTGGTACCATGTCATTAGCAGCAGATTCAAAAAGTCTTGTGAGGCGGGGCCTCCAGATTTGGCAGATGCTTGAGTGGACTGAGATATGGCTGTCCACATGGTTTAAAGAAAACACGATTCATAAGACCAGACCGCCTTCTCCCATTGGTCCATGGACCAGTTCTGTTGCTCACATGCCCGTTGTTGGCACTTTCAGCAGTGAACAGGGGTCAGCGAAGGCAGTCTGACCAGTTTAATGTTGTGCTTCACACACATGTAAAGGGCACTATTTATAGAGCACTAGTGAGTGTTATTGCCTAGTCAAATATTGATATCAATTTAATAGATATTAATGATTACTACAAAATTTAAATGGCCTGGTGACATCAAAGCTCCTGGGCCATACAGTGACCATCTGAGGCAGGAGTTGGAGTTTTCACTGGTGTGAAAAGGTGAAGGATGCTGGGTTGAGTTGGATGCCCATGACCATATCTCCAGTTCAGTGGTTCTCCTTCCTTAGACCAGTTTTGGTTGGAACTAACCAGTGCAGATCAGGAGCACCGAACAAGACCTGCAGTTTCCTGACCCAGTCATCTAGCCATTGCAATTTGGTTAAGTCTTTTTACATCCTTACTGCTGCCTGATTTTGCTGCTTCCAACACATCACCTTTGTGGACTTTTAACCCTGTAAATGTTCACTTGCTGCCTAAAATGTCCCACACACGGACAGGTGCCATTGTAAGGAGATAATCATTGTTATTTTATTCACCTTTTAGTGGTCATAATGTTATGGCTTTACATGACAGCACTAATAATATATCTCCGCAGAACAGCTCAGGGCATCTCTCACCATGCCAAACCTCCTCATATTTTGAGGTGGTTACATATACAATTATTGTTCCAAACCAAAAGTAATTTATGTAATTACTGTCAATATTTGAAGAAATAACAGATGAATATACACTGTAATCTTTTTGGCCATATTTCCCACCCTAACAGTGTCAAAGGTCCACTTGTGGGTCCTTCAGTGTCTGGACTTTTATCCTATTTGTGCTCATTCTTTACTGCACCTCACACTGCATGACATTTGTTTGTTTGTTTTATTTTATCCATCATTTATAATCATTTGTGTCAATTAATAATTTGGGACATCAGCTAATATGATTTGTTTTTTTTAACCAATTTATTTGCCCCAGCACTTGCAATATATTCATTATCCCAGATCTTAACTCATTTTAGTTTGTATTGTTGTATTTGTTTGTCATGTTTCCTTATTTCCCACTGACACCTACATGCAGCTTACATGATGTGACCCCTTCTCCTAGTCCCCTTGTCTCTGCTCCACATGCCCCATCCACTTCCTCATGACCACTGAACAAAGGTGCCCAGGTTAGTAATTCCTCCAGACATGACAAAATCACACCCTTGCGCCTCCATTAAGACATGAGACTTTTGTCAGCCTGTTAGCAAAGAGTGAGATGTGGAGTAAAATTTTCTTTCAAGATTTTGTAAACATTATTTTAATGTCTTATTTTAAGTGTTCAGAATCATTCTACTTGTATATTGAATTATATTTTGATATGAAATCATTCCAAAAAACACAAAACAAAGCGCTCTGCACATTGTGCACAAATATTTGGCAAAAAGCTGCCATGTACAGTGAAATAAAGTATTTACATTATTACGATGAAAGCTCTCACTTTGCCAGATTGATACTTGGACAACATTGGTGTGAATGACATTTAAATCAAGTTCACTGATGTAAAACAATACAAATTTTACAAAATATCCTGTATATGTTTGTCATTTAATTAAAACTGCTTTATGATCCCAACAGGAGAAATCAGTTGATAAATCTGTAAACTTAGGTATGTTTTAAATCTCAGTCCCATGTTGTTTAATCAGTCAGGATAAACATGCTGAGTGTAAAATAATACAAACTGACAGTTTTACACCTGTTTGAGAAGACACTTGTGTTAGCAGTCCTCTTTTGACATGCACTGAATCTCAGCTTCCCATATGTCACACAAGGGTGGAGTCTTTTGCAGAGATTCCTGACTTGCGTGCAAGGACACTCCTCATCTCATTGTTGACCCCATTCCAGGGTTTAGCCTGGGCCTGGAGTAGACCAGATTCAGTAGACAGGGTCCTGTGCATACGGGGACAGCTGCCACCACTGCTGTAGCCATCTTTATCGCTAGCATGGCCTTGTGAGCCTCCAGCAGGGGAGTACTGCGGTTGCTGGTATGGTTCGCGTTGTCTCGGGTTGCTGCATTGAGGGTAGGAGGGGATCTGATGTTGGATGTGAGACTGGGTACGGTGCATCCGTGGTTTGTCCACACCAACTTTGAGCTCACAAGGCCGCGATACAGGCGTGCTGCTGCTTCCGTGATCGTTCTGGTAGAGGGTGTCAAGGTGGTCGCTGTGATAGTGCTTAGCGCTGTGGGAAGCTTTGACCAGGGAGTGGATTACAACAACCAGCAGGATCAGAATCCCTGAAGAGAGGACGCAAGCACTGGCAATACCTGTCTCCATCTCAAATATTAGCAGCATAAAGATGGACATGGCTGCCAAGGCAGAGACAGAGGAGGGAGAAAAAAGGGAATTTACTCACACAGAAGAAATGCTTAATATGTTCCTCTGTTTCAAGTAAACAATGTTAATCTGCAATGGGCCAAATGACTGTGCTCAAAGCTGATTTTGAAAGTTGTGATTTTCTACTTAAATTCCTATTTCTTGCTCATGCCTTACAAGACAACTTTTTCTAAGTTTGTAATTACAAAAGCGTCTCCATGTGTTGAAATGTTATATACAGGTTCAATTGTTCTCATCTGAGTTGTCCTATGTTTGCCTGCAGGAAAAGAACCATAGACTCCAGCATGCTAAAGGAAGGGGGAGAGAAGCACAGCTCTGGGATGTGACGTGATTTCCTTAGCTGGTGGTGTTGCTCTCTACAGTCCCTTGCTCTGCTACTTCTTGATTGCAACTAAAGTGGGGTCATAAGGACGACACCCCCTCATCACAATGGAGTGACTGCCTCCAGTGACCCCACAGTACAAGCCGCTCAGTGGAACAGAGCACCACAGCGCTGCCAGGTTCAGCATTAAAAACACTTAAGTCATGGACGCTGCTCAAAGAATGCATTGTTCTCTAGGACTCACTGGATGGACCAGAGAGAGAGCAGCAGGGCTGTTTTTGCCTCTGCTGTTGAAATTCCACTGCAGTGCCCATGGTTTGGCCCCTAGTTTCCAGTGTTTTTTTAGCTTCTTTTTTATGTTAAAGAGTACCTAGCATGCAAACTTTATAAAAGCTTAGTACACACACACACACACACACAGAAAACAGAGAGATGTGCTAGAAGGCAGTAACAGGTGCCCAGCTCTAACCTGCATTGCATTACTTAAATATACCTTCATGCCAGAATGAGCAAAATGTTCAAGGGAGAATTCAGACTCTGAATAAAATAAGGGAATCGCATTTTCACTCATCTGTTCGTACCTGCCAAGTAAACAGAAACCCCCAGGCAGAAGAGTCCAATAGCAACATGTCTTACAGCTCTGCTGTCCAAAAGGAACCAGTCCGCTCTGTAAAAGAAAGGAAGAAATGACATGTTTACTGTCATGACCCAGGATCTTTACATTTTAACATCACTACTTAAGCTTTTAAATAAATTCATAAATTTATGTGACTGTGTCAATTTCAATTTCTTTGCTTCTGTTTAGTCAGTTGTCTTTGCAGTAGTTGTTTACACCTTTGCTGTCTTTCTTTCCTTTTTTTTATTTCTTCCCTATATTAGAGCAGTAAGTTTTTTTTAAAAAAAAGGATGATATTTGGGTTAGTTTAAATGCTGGATGTTCCATGTGCAACTCATTATTATTCACATTTTCTTGGAATGTCCCCCTTGTCAGTGGGGAGGTCCGGGGGCATGCTGTTGGATTTGTAAACCGACGTGGGAAAGGACCAGCTAGAGGTCGTACACTGGGTGCATAATGAGAGGGAAGCCATTGTTTCGATGGGATTCGTAGGGGTTCAGAGGTGGGGGTGGACCAACAACATTGCCGTGAGGGCCTCTGCACTCTGACACATAAGAGCTTTATACTTCTGAAACCATGTTTTCTTATAATGAAACTTAAAACAGTTAAATTTAACATCCAGGATAAGGTTGCGGTTTACAGAGAACAATTAAAGAAGGAGGAGAAACACATACTTAGCAGTTTAAATGTCAATTTCCACTTAAAGCCACAGTGTCAGTGTATGACTGTGTGACCATCATCTAACCCTTATAAGATGAAGTGTTGTTTTTTCTGCCTTATGGTGAAAGTTACATATTTATAAATCATCTCACATTATTAAACAGACTTGCGAGACTAGACACTCAGGATTCAGTTGAGTTTTCTAAGAAGTCCCCAAGAGAGTCCCCATAGTTGCATTTATTACAGCTCCTTTGTACTGTATTTCATCACATTGTAAAGATGTTTCTATTCAGTGCACCTAACGGTAGTTTGAGTAACGTTTGGGGCTTGTAGTAGTAGTCACTGCAGATAGTAACAATTAGAGAATAAATGTTGCAAATTGTTCTGTAATAGGAGCTAAAGAATAGTTTAAAGTAGCAAACTGACATCATTGACCATTAAACAACAATCTATTAAAACTTTGCTAAAATTAGCCACCATATGCTACTGGTCAGTCCAGACCAAAGGCTGTAGCAACTAAACCCCACAGTGAACTGAAATAAGCAGGAGTGCTTTTTGTTTCTTATCATTTTATCTTCAAGTATTCTTTCTTTGTTCGGTTTTTGCTGATTGACTGATTGAGAAAATATATTATTTCTAATTGTAAATCCTCCATTCGGGCTTAAAACGTCGCCTATACCTGCACGAGTGTCTCTGCGTATTAATATCGTAATCAAGTGTAGTTCGGTCACAGGTGTGTTAGTCTCCAATGTTAGGCAGCCTGAGAAGTGACCGGAACTAGCTTATACGTTTTTGTACTGTTTACATCTACAGCACAATGACACGAGGGAGTGAGGAGGCTGCAATGGCCGCCGCAGTAACAGGTGGCCGAAGAGCAAGGTAGCATGCTGCCTAAATACCTGTCACTGTCCTGCTCTCCTCTGCACACCTCGGTAGAGAAATAGCTGTGGAGGAGACACACCACCACAGCGCTAAGGTTGAGAGTGAGGGACAGGGCAGAGAGCACCGTGGAGACCGGCAGCAGGACGGCCCAGACATGAGCGGGTATAACCGAGGAGGTGGAGGGGGGAGACTCCTTCACGGTCGCCTGTTGAGACTGCAGCTGGAAAATCAAAATGACTGATAAAACAGACATGATGGCCGATAAAATCCCCAGTAAGGACAGCACTATTAGCGACCGCTGGCTGTACTTGTGCGTCATCTTTGCCCTAAAATCTCAGACGGTCCGGTTCCTCCAGAGGATGAAAACTTTTCCTCTCCCGGTCGGACTCTTCTTTTAAAAGCAGCTCTCCGGCGTCGTTCCTAAACTCCCCAAAAGTGCACTGGCATTGCAGTGTGTATTCAGCGTTTTCCTCTGTCCTTCCAGGATGATCAGTTTCCTCCCCGACATGGATTTTTTTGCAGCAGTTTGCCTGTTATGGTGGAGCGCCCCGCTGCCCCGTCTGAGCATGTGATGTGCTTTAAATCCCCAGATTAAAAAGTTCGCAACAACAATGGAGTTTTTCTCTTGGATCCTCAGTAACAATGCGTTGACGTGCTCCTGCGAGAGGAAGAGCTCACTGACCAAACACAAAACACCGTGGCAGAACAAAGGACCCTGAAACATCTCACCCCATTATCAGCTCTATTAAAACGTGCATTTAATTGCATTGCATTTTAATACAATTAAAAACAGTAACCAGTGTAGGATCTACCTTTAAAAAAAATCAACCTGATTTTTCCAAAATATAGGCCTATAGGTCCTGTGCGTGTATTTTATTTCCTGCGTGATATCTGTTACAGTCTTAATTTAGATTAGCCTACTTCTGCTGTGATGCACACTAGTATCTTAATAAAGTGATTAAAGGATTACAATAGCTCCTTCCATCAGCATGTGATATCCTGCTGTTCAACTCTGAGTGAAAGCAAAGTGCACTGCATAAGATTAAAAAACAAAACAAAACAAAATCAAATCAGATAAAACATATTACAGCAAAAGATCTAAAACTGTTGCATTGCAAAATTTCAAGAATGGGTAATGGTAAATTACGGCAGACTTCAGAGGAGTTTGCATCAGCAGCAGCTCTGACCTTTTTAGTTAACCCCTGTTTGTTACTGAACACCACTTTGTATTGTTGCTCCAACTCCTCACATTCTCTGAATTGAATTAACTTGACCCCAGCTGCCGTGGAAACATGCACAGCTTAGGGATGCACTTTGCTTCAGTCCACTTATTTCACAGTCTTGTAAAACTGTACTTCGACACCTATACATTTATCTTCATGTTGCAAATGTGTAATGAAATACGTTATTTGTCCACTACTGATTTAATTTAAAAAAATTTCATTTACTGTTCATAATGTATGTAGATTTCATATATAAGCTACCAGTGCTGCACTGCAAGCCCCTTGACTTACTTACGGTCTGTGACTAGTGCTACAGAGGTCTTATTGTTCTGTTAGAGGTTGGGGTGGGGGGTTGGAGAGGATAAAGGTGTAACCCATGTTCTGTTGAGATGTAGATAAGAAGGTAGCTATAAAAGCACACAATGTGAACAATTGCTCTCACACATGTACACTGACCATGGAGGTTATTTCTGAATTCGACAGCCTCACCACATGCTCTAAAAGGGTCGTGGCTGATCTTGTCGAAAGCAGAAGTGAGAAGTTTCAGGAAAATGAAAGAAAAAAAAAGAAAAGTGGACTTGATACGGAAAGTTCTCAAAGGCACTGATATCTCTTTTGTTATCTTTTGCCTTGCATTATTAAATAATTTAACAATCACGATTTAACAATCACAGTTGCGATTCAGCCTTCGGCCTCCTGATTGACAGAGCGCTCACAGTGTTGAGAGTACATTTATAAGAATATACTTGCATAATGAGGAAAGCAAGAATTTCCCCTCAGCTACAGGTGATTAGCTGCCTGTATTTACAGCTGGGGGTTTGCACCATTCTCTGTTGGCCTGATGTTGCCCATACAGATGAATCCTGGAGGTAAAGGCTGTAGCAGTCTGTAGGGATGTTACTAACTATTGCATCAGATGCACAGTTTAAGTCACCTCCTGGGATGTTAAACTGTGTGTCTGTGTGTGTAGTTGTGCATGCGTAAGTAGTGCTATATGCGTATTGATATGTTTATCAGTGTGGGTGTGTGAGCGTGAGAGAGAAATAGAGTTGTTGTCTACAGTTCCACAGATGATCTGTGCTAATAAATTGTCACTATATTATTTTTAGGAGTAGCCCACATTGTGTCACGTCCCAAAAATAGTCAATAATGCCGCTCATTCAAGTTATTACCCCTAAATATATCTTTTAAGCTGACAGAGTGTCTGCTTTCCATCAGTGTCGTAGCTTTGATTTTGATGAATTTATTGACCTTTTTATTTATTTATTTACACCTCTCACTCCATTCATCATTTTATCGTTGATGGGTGGACTTTCATAGAGTGTAGTTACAATTCAACAGCCTCGCCACAAGACAACACAATGCAACACAATACATCCTTTGTAAAGCTAGTGTTAAATGTTTGTTGCGAATACCAGAGTTGTTAATCAAATTATGTTATTTCATTATTATTATGATATAACTCATGGAACTTATTGCTGTTGCTACACACTTAAAGTTTCACTTCGCACTTGGGCTTAAATGGGGATGAACTTTGTGTAGTTTATTCAAAACAGCAGCAGAATTCAGCCATGACATGAAGAGACAACTGTGACCCTGTCATGTAGCTAGTGATAACACTGAGGCATTGAATTTATAGATACATGACATATTATTAATCAGAGGGGATTCAGTGAATTGTCAAAGGACCAAGCCGAGTGAAGTGCTGCCACTACAGAGCTGAGACGTCTGTCTTATGGCTGAGGGAAGGACTCTTCAACCAACACTGCTTTTATTTATTCTTTATCTATTTATGCACAGCAATTTTGCACTAAACAAAGTTATTGGATAATATGATTCTGGCATGTTTGATCCAATAAGAATTTATTTAAAAGCCCATTATGTGTACAAAACCTAAATGCTATTGAGTCATGTCTTACCCTCGTGATTAAAGATAAATGATTACCACAGAGCTGTTTCTGTAGAGCAGCGGCTTCCAACATAGTCTGGACTTCCTCAGATGATGTGACATTAATCTGTGGAGTCAGAGGATTCTTATAAAATTAGGCAAGACATTGTTTTTTTTTTTTTTTTTTTAAATGACACAAATATGCATTTGTTTTGTTGAAATGAGCTTCCCTTAAAAGTGTAAAGTTTCACCTCTTCAAGCCTCTCAAGGGAAACCACTCACAGCTCATGAACTCTGTGACAAGAGCTCACATGTTGACAATATAGGGTCATAAACAAATGCTGGGCATCATTGGCATCTCTGCTTCACATACATGAGTTAAACAGGAATGCACCATCCTCAGTCAAGTCTTATTGACATTAAAGTCTGTCATCCTATTGAGACCGTCATTACAAAACCAACAGTGATGCCTGTGGTGGTTTCATTCAACATGTGAATAATCAGTCATTTTCTTTAATATGACTTTTCATGTGCAGTGTGATGCACCAACCATCATGCTTTAGATGTTATTTCCTTTATGGATTTCTTTTTTTTATTATTTTTTTTTACATTTCTTGTTTTTTGGATCATGTGAATTGCACATCACAGAGCTGTACTTTCCCCTGCATGTCACCTCCCCCTACCCTGCAGCCTATTGATGTATTAGCCTGCATAAAATCAGAACTAGCGTACTTCAAAGTTTGGTGCCTGTGCTGTAATGTAAGTCTTTTTAGTAGCCACAAATATCACGAAAATACAACTAACGTAGGTAGTGTAACTTCTGCTGTGAACTGTAGGCTGACAGCCTCGGCTGCCTGGTGCGTTGGAGCGGCGGCCGGGGAGGCGGAGGAGCGCGTCCAATGGCATGGCCGGGGAGGCGGGGCGTGGAGATGGAGTGGGCGGGGCTGCCGCAGCCAGCTGTTGGAAAGCAGCGCTCCTGAACCATCCGCTACTACTGCATCAGGTGAATATCTGTACATCAGCACAGGAGCCGAGCACAAGGCGACTCTCCCTCTGCTTCTCAACACATCTGCATGTGTGAGTCTATGTGTGTGTGTGTGTGTATATGTGTGTTTCACTTTTAATTCTCCGTGCAACTTTCCCTGTTTGGACGGACCTGACGGAGAGAGGTGAAACTCAGAAGTAAACAGAGGAAAGGAGATCGAGGAACAGGTGAGGTCAGATGCTCTGTGTTGTTCGGTCTTTGTTTTGTTTTTTAACTTGTTGGGTTTCTTTTCTTTGAAATTTCGGTTTTTAAAGCAAATGAGCAAAGTTTCGTGATGTTTCCTGTGAGTCAGAATCCATGACACAGCTGTGAGTCAAGTACCTGTTGCTGTGTTATTGAGAGCAGCCTATAGATGAGTCTATATTAGACGGGGATGCTTGGCAACTCGGGGACAGACGGGCTATTCTTAAACAGTCTATTTTGAATGACGTCAGCAATTTATTAGGCCTAATTATCCGCAAACATTTTTTCAGCTATGTATTTTTACAGTTTTTATTTTTAGCGCCGAATAGCTCGCTGCTCGACTTCAACAAGCATCTCAGCTCAGTTTGTTCCACATTTATTCTTTGCCTCAAGTAGTCGCATAACTATAACTACCCCCCTGCTTTTTAGATAGATAGATAGATAGATAGATAGATAGATAGATAGATCATGTGATTGCTCAGTCAAAGTGTGCATTGACAAAACTGCTATCTTCAACCATACATCACTGGCTCTTCTTCCTTATTAAGGTGTGTCTCAGCTTCACATCTTTGTAGAGTGCGCTGTGTCTTGAGCACCTTCATGAAGTCAAGAAAAGCTTTTTTTTTTCTCTCCATGGAAAGATCAAATGTTCAGCTCATGACTGTGTGTACTATTGCTATTCTGGCTCTATCAAAAATATCAAGGCAATTCAATTATCTCCTGTTAAAATTAGACAAATATTTCCTCACCATTACTCTGCAAAGGCCCGGTGAGCACATGAACTGTCTGACCCTGGAGTTGTGTCACCACACACACACATACATAGACGTTCATTTGCCCTCCTGACGACTTTAACCTTCAGCATAAACGTGACATTCCTCCAGCTGAGATGCTCGCTGTGAATGGGCCGAGGACTGTGATGAAAGTAATAAAGAAATAAACATTTACTGAGAGGGTTTCCTCTTCTTGACGCATGTCTCGGTTTTGATTTGGATGGGTTATGTTTCAAAACTAGAATTATCTGCCCGTCACCCTCTTTTCATGTCGGTTTGAGAGGTTTTATGCATTGGTTCATGCAAATGTGGTTATAGTTTTCTATTTTTGGAGACAGTTTTGGGTCTGGTTTCACACTTTACCCTCTTAACTCCGGACTTTAATATAACTGAAATGAGTAAAACTCTGAACACAAGGCTGCACAACAGGCTGGTCTGGTGTCACACACACTGCACACCAGCAACAGCTTAATGCAGCCATCGGACTAAATGTGAAATGTGAATGATTCTTATTGTGTAATCAACCCATGACTGAATGAAAACTATAAAAAATATATAAAAAACACAGAAGTGGAGCAGCGGTGCAGAGACATGTATATAAAAAGTATTTTATATTTTCCCACTTGGGGAAACTGTTAACACCGACGGCAGCTCTTGATTAATTTTGCCATTATATTTAGACACGTCTAACAGCCAACACAGCAAATGTGGACCTGTGTGATGCAGAAATGATTAGTTGTTCTACGAATCTTCCCTGCCGCCACAGAATAAGTCATTTGCGTCCTTGGCTGATATGCATACACGTGTTTAGCTTGTTTTTGAAACACGGCATCATGCTCTGAATGACTCATGGAAAGAAAACCATTGAAGCAGAACCCCCAATACTCAACAAATGGCCCACTTTTCCCCCCTTCTCATTCATGCATACAGTTGACTGCAGCAAGAAAAACATCTAGTGCAATATATTCTCGAGTGTCATCACAACAACTGATCAAACCTATTAAAATTGTTTGCCGCTGATTAGACAGAAGCTCCCAGGGTATGTGAGAGAGCAGGGCTGCTGGCGGCTGCCATGTGTCTGTCTTCAGTTTTTTCCACTGTCTGGCCTCTGGGAAGGTGTCTGACAAAGGTGGCGTCTCTCCCCGTAGAAGCTACAAGACTCTGGGGCAAGCGTGAGTGTGTGTGCAATTATTGCACTATTGCAGTACACACTGTGACTCTGTTTCACATTCATATCTCGTCATACTTTTGGGACTAATTGATGATGTTTAGAGGTAAAAAAAAAACAACAACACCAACAAAAAAAAGTGATCGCTTTCTCTTCGAATGTCTGCCGCTCTGCAGAGGTTAAGGAGTTGGCCCTAGGGGTGAGAGGACACAGTGTTAGTTGTCGTGTATTTACAGACTTCAAATGACAGTTGTTGTGCGGGAAAACATCCAGAATTAGCTACGCGAGGCACATCGAGGCTTTTCCTGCCTGTCTCGGTCTTTAGGCCTGTGCTAAACCTACTAAACCACACAGAGTCTATAGCTAACTCTACACCGTTTGTCTGGAGGTGCAGCTATATTTATCAGACTAGTCATGTGTTCTTACAGAGCTGTCTGTGGTGGTGGTGGTAGTCATCGTTTGGTTATATCTGAGAGGAGAGGAACTTTCTGAGATAAAGATCTTTCTACCCTGTTTAGAGCATATGTCCTACTTCCCCCTCTTCTCACCATTGACATGCCTTGATGTGAGGTTGAATTGTCTCACTTCTTGTCCAAAAGAAGAAAAAAAAACAGAGCAGCTCGACCTGCTGTGAGTCAGACTGATTTCTTAGGGGTGGATGTGTTGCTCAGTAAAATGCACTAATGCTGGTTTCTGTGGATCTTTATTCACAAGCAAGGGCTGTGTGCTGTCTTACCGCAGTGATGAGTTTGTCTGCAGCTGTCAGTGCTGAGGTGTGTCTTGTGTCTGCGGCATGTTCAGCTCTGTGGATATCTCAGGACTTTATAAGGTAATAATGGGGGCAAAGAGGTGGATTCCTCCAGAAATGCCCCAGATGCCTGTGTGCCAAGCTTACATTGAGAGGCAGCGGGCACTTTAGGGGTCGTGGGAACACGGGCGCCATATCCGCTCAGGCACCATCAGGAGGGACAGGGAACTAAATATAGAGAAGGCCAATACATGTCTAGTATTAAGGGGAAAAACCAGTAAAAACTCCTTTGGGCTTTGGAGAAGGACTGTATGGTCGGGTCAGAAGAGTCAGACCAGTGCTAGTCGTTTGACTGATAGTGAGAGTGTAAAACTGGTACACAGGGCAGGTTTATATATGCATTTAATTTAGTGCCGTACGCTGCTGCAGCAGAGTCGCTTTATAACCATCTCCCATAATGCAAAGAGTGAATAAAAAAAATCCTCATTGCTGTAGCATCCAACTGTATATGGTCGTACGGGGGCAGGGACAGGAGCGGGGGCTTTCTAAACCAACAGATACACATTTGGTGTGAGTTTCAGTAGTGGACATTCTCAGACAAACCCCAATCCATCCATGTCTTTGCCTTCTGCCCGTCCAAATCCTGCTTTTTTTCCTGACCTGTCTGTTCATGAGAGAGGAGTGGGTGGCTTCTAGGATCAGCCATCTTTCAAAAACACACCGTTTTCCTTCTACTGTTTGGTTTCAGCTATTGCCTGCTGAACCTTTAAAAGGAGCTATCAACTGTATTTTTAACCCTGTCTCTCGGGGCTGCACGGTGCAGCCGAGCACTGTGCTGCTGGCCCGGGGGTAACCCAGACTGTGGGGGTGTCAGACAGTGTGGACTGCTGGCCCGGCAAGGGCCGCTCTAACTTTAGACCGCATCGCCTCATGGTGGTAAAAATAAACACCCTACCCTTACCAAGGGGGAAGGGTCTTGAGTCACTTAAACCAAATGGAGGACATTTTCCCACCAGAATTCTATGAACTTGAAGAGACATGTTATTGAGCAGTACTGTTGTTGCTGTAAAATTTGGACACACAGTTTGATGACAGATTCTGATTCTGATAAGACTGATAAGTTATAAGATTCTGATGACATATTTTTCAGCCAGCTCTGATTATCCTTGACAAATGTCGGTGTTTAATGCCACATTCATTTAAAGCTGTTCACTGCAGCAAAGACAAAGATTATTTTACTTGATTATATGTTGTTATCTTTTCTCTTACAGGTGTCAGAGTTACAGAGAGCAGAAAAAATGGGAAGAAAGAAAATACAGATTTCTCGTATTCTGGACCAGAGGAACAGACAGGTGAGCGTACCTGCAGTATTTCATTTACATTTCATCAGAATGAATGATATACAGTACAACAGGTGACACTTGTAGACTGGTAACTCATCCAGTCAGTGAACAGAGCTGAAATGATTAATCAGTGATTTTTTTCAACAGTAGATCATTCATTTTGTCTCTTGATGCATTTGAATCAAAGATTTGCAGCTGTTGTCTTTTCCCTATCGCTGTGAACTTAAAGATTTTGGTTTTCTTTTCGACTTTTTCTCGGACTCAACACGACATCTGATGATGTCACCTTGGGCTCTGACTCTGTGATTGATTGATCTTCTCAGTTTTCTGACACTTTCTTGACGTCAGGAGCAGCAACAAACAGCAGCGTTCATGCAAAAGTCCATGGCATGCAATAGACAACAGGCTAGAGAACACAGATGCTGCAGTCACAGCTGAGAATCCAGCCAGGAACCACAAACACACATAATGCCATTTGCTGTACTTATCTGCATTGTGTAGCTCCTGCAGCTAATATGCGTAGGTATGATATCTTGATGCTGCATCACTGTGAAGAAAGAGTCATATTGTTATATCTGGAATAATGAGTGACCATACAGTTACATTTTATAGTAATTCTCACATGCATGCCGTCATCTTTCACTTGTATGTTGAAGCTGGAGTCAGATGAGTGTGAGACTTATTTTAGGAAAGTTTGAGTTTTCTTCTGGCAAAAGGACACAAGAGAAACAACCATCCACTGGTGTAAATTCAATAAAGTATGATTCAGTGTCGACAAGAAGAAAACATATTAAAGCTTGTTCAGAGTGCTTGCAAAAAATATTTGTTTCTCATATCTGATGTTTGTGACTTAATGTTTTCTGGTGATAAGATTTTATTTGTTTTGTTTTGTTTTCAGAGTTTTCTCTTATCGGAACTGGGGTCTGTTGGTAGACAGTGCTGTTTGCTGCACAGACTGTAAAGCGCTCTAGGTCAAATTTGAGATTTTATGCTCCATAAATAAACCTGAGCAGATGCTCAATAATGTTGTTATTTGCAAATGATCAGTTGGGATTTCTGTGTTCTGCTTTCCATTAAAAAACAAACATGAATCTTTTGTCGATGTCACCACAGAAATAAATATGGTAGTGAGTAATGTTTGTGCATTATTAAATGCAAGTTTAGTTAGGTTTAGATTTTTCTTTTATTTATATATTTTGCTCTGACACAATTTGGCTCCAGCTCAGCTCAATATATATTTGACCTCAGGTTTCAAAACTTTAGCAGTAGTGGTCTGGAGTCTGAGGTGAGACTTAAACCTCTGTGTGCTTGTTCGTGGCACAGGTGACCTTCACCAAGCGTAAGTTTGGTCTGATGAAGAAGGCGTATGAGCTGAGCGTGCTGTGTGACTGCGAGATCGCACTCATCATCTTCAACAGCACCAACCGTCTGTTCCAGTACGCCAGCACAGACATGGACAAAGTGCTTCTCAAGTACACAGAGTACAGTGAGCCGCACGAGAGTCGCACCAACACAGACATACTGGAGGTAGGCTCCCAGCTGCTATTAAAGGGCACTCTAACAACATAATGAATTGCACTCATGAGTTTCAGGTGGTGACATGGATATTTAAAGTGCTGTATTTGAAAAAAAAACGTTGCTGTTCTATATTTCCATGTGATCACTGTGGGTAATTTTCCCCGTGCACTTTCTGTTCTGCATCAGACCCTGCGTAGGAAAGGCCTCGGTCTCGATGGCTCAGAGCTCGACAGTGAGGAGAGCATGCAGGTGGCTGCGGATAAATATCCTCTGAGCGAGGGCATGGATCTCTCTGTGGCACGCCAGCGCTTCTATGTTAGTCCACACACACACAAACACTTCTCACAAAAATGAGCACACAAAGCCCCAAATACTGAGAGCACCTAAGCTCAAACTGAAAGAACTCATTTAATAGGTTTTGATAAACTGAGACATGAGTTTCTTGTGATACTGTCAAAGTTCTAATCGTGATTCAGACTCAAATACACAAGACCAAATATGAATGTACCCTGTAAATTTACACGTGTCCTGTCTCACTGATAAGGTTTAGACTTGAGCTCTTATGCTGTTATTATATGTGTATGTTTTTGTTTTGTTTTTTTAACTTCAGGGTCCATCACTGCTCTCACCAGAGGCCCAGTTCCTAGTGTCTGCAGGCTGTGAAAATGGCTTCCCCAACTCCTCTGGATCCAGCATGGCATCCCACAGACCCCCGGTCTTCAAATCTATTAGCTCCAGACCCAGCTCTGCCAGTCCTGCTGCACCACACGCACACACTGCGTTCATGTCTCCACACTCAGGTGAGCTTCATTTAGCTGGTCCTGTGAAAAACAACACTAGACTCATTTTATTTCCTCCGCAAAGGAAGACATATGTTTTCACCTATGACTGTTGTTGTTGTCAGCAGCTTTACAAAACAGCTCATCTGATTTACTCCTAACTTGGTGGAGATAGAAGTCATGGTGCAGGGAAGAACCCATTAGATTTTGGGGCAGATCCAGATTATTTATGATGAATTTGAATGTCTTTCTCTGATGTCTGGTGTATTTTGTTTGACACTGGCCTTTCTTAGATATTGCATTACTACATAAACACAGTATGCCAGTGCCAGAAACTGCACTGAACCAAGTCATGCAGTTTCTTTGTTGTGTTTAATGTAGTTTGATTAGACCAGTGTTTAACCTCTCAGTGACTCTGTGTCAATCAAAATTAATTAACGCAATATGAAAAATGTGACAGCTGCCATGACAAAATATTATCACTGAGATAATTAACACTCAGCACTGACTATAAAATAGCCGTTTGGTAATGTTTCAGAAAACATTACCCTTTGCTACTACCTTAAAACGCATGTAAAGTATTTAGCGTGATAATCCATTAGACGCTCCTTTTAGCCCTCCTGCTAAATGCTTGGTGTAAAATTCGCATGTACTGTGAAGTTTTTGTGCAGCTGGCTGTGAACTCACAGGAAGTGTGTGTGTGATTGTGTATATGTATGCGTGTATGTGTGTGTGTGTGTGTGCACTAATCCACAAATGCAGCCGGCCTGTTTTGTGAAACTGGCCCTCCACCAGTGTAACAGCGGCTGGAACCAGTTCTGTGGTTTCAGTACAAAATGTATCACACCTGCAGGTCATGTCGGGCTCTTCTACTGCCTTTCACTATTTGGACACTCTGTGATGTCATTTACAGTGATAGTGCTTTTAAACATATATATTATGCTATTCTAATAAAAGGCACTGGTTTTTGGTTTACGATCTGTTCAAAATAGTGTGTGTCAGGGCAGCAGTACATAAGACTGTGTCACACATCTTAACATGAACTTGTAAGAGCTCCACATTGATTCATAAAGATCAAATACTGATTCAGTGGTCAAACCAAAAGAAGAAGTTTGTTTTTATCACACACCCAAACAGAGAGAAGTGAAGAGTGTATCAGAAAAAATAATGATTCTTCTGTGTGAGTGAAACAAGCTCACATCTCTTTTCACTTCCTGCTCCTGTCTCTCACTGTGTAGGTATCGGCTACTCTGTGTTTTCCCATGGCAACCTGAATCGCACTCTGGACATGAAAAGCCCCCCTCCTCTGAGCCTGGGCACTGAGAACCTGCGGGGAGATGCTGCTAATCAGGCCATGGGTGCCACACGTGCTAACCACAACTCTGCTGTAAATAGCTGTTACTATCCAGTGTGATCAAATAGGTCTCAGTGAATCTAACACATACTGTACACAGCGCTGCTTCTTAAACTTGAGACTTTTTTCAAAACTGCAGTGACACACCACCACATGCAAATTACTTTGCAAACTTGGAAAAGCAGTTTCACAGTTTTTCTCTCACACTCACACCTTTATCAATTAAAATATTCACAAGTTCTATATAGTATGCAGGCAGCCATGTGTCTCTGTTGCAACAAACTCGAGATTTTCTGTTTGACTATTTTCTCTTTGTCTGTCCATCAGAGGGGTCTCTTGTACCAGGGTCTGCACAGCGGCAGCTCCATGGTGGCCATGGGCAAGGCTGGGCTGCTGGGCCACAGTCTGGGAGGCTACGGCCTTCCCTCACCTGGAGCTTCTGGTACGTTTGCAGATGAGAGGATACTTTAAAGGAGCAGGTTTTCAGAGACAGTTTGCTTAGATCCAAAGACTGATGCCACTTTCCTGGTTGAAGCTGCTAGTTAGTTTAGCTTAGCATCAAGCCTGGAACTAAATCCACCCGTTAGCACCAGTAAAACACTAATTAATCGATTATATCAAACTAGCATGGTTAACTGTTTCCCATGTCTTTCCTGTCATGCTAAATGGCTGCTGGCTTCATATTTGCAGTGTTGTACTGTGGTATTGATTTTTATCCAGCTAAAAATATTTCTGATCTATTCCTTTTAGGTGAAGCTAATATATCCTCTTATTTGAGGCTGATATACACCTTTGGTCTAATTTTCTTAGTGCTTTTATTTATATTCCTGTCTCTTCTCTTCTTCCAGAGTACAGCCAGCCTGGTTTTTATCACTCTGTTAGTCTACAACGAGCAGCAGTGAACCCCTGGCAAGCAGCACAGCCGTCTCAGGAGCCCCAAGGGCCTCATATAAGCCCAGGGTAAGCATATTAATGTGTAATATCTGGTACCGCAGCGTGGGTGAAATATGGAATCATCAATCAGACAGGTGAATCTGCAGCGCATTCTTCACAGCCACAGTGGCGCTTTATTCACTGCTGCTGTGCAAAAGTTTGATCAATCAGATCCTCAGCAGGCACAAAACATGTTGTGGACAGTATATATCTCAAAGATGATGGCAACTATCAGACAGGGGTGACCATATATGTACACTCAGAAAACAATTATTAACTGTAAACAATACGATAAACAGTCCATCAAATGAAAAGAAAAATGACTGTATAATAAAAAAATAGTCTGAAGAAGGAGAATTTAAAAATGAATCAAGAATGAAAGGATATGAAAATAGGACAGATAATAAAAGCTGGAGAAAGAAGAAGAGGAAGTTACATTAATATTGATGATACAAAAAATAATTATGTGAATGATAAATTAAATGAAAATATATATATTTGAAATATCATATTGTAGCATGGGGTGTGTGTGTGTGTTCATTTGTGTTAAAGTGATTTCTGTCACTGGGCTTGTAGGTCTAATTCTCCATTAATTATTGAACCACACTCTCATGTGTGAAACTATCCTTTCATATATTTAGTGCTTCTTTTACTTTACATTGTATACTGTTGTTTATATGTTAGATTAGAAACATCCTTGTCAAAATTGGCAAATGAAATCCTAATGGCACATGCCTTGTTGGTTTAAACAGCATTAGATTATAATCTAGATGCACCTGAATGACTCCAAACATATTTGCAGAGTTGATGTTTGTCCAAACTTTTGTCTTACTTTTTCTTATTTTCTTTTGTCTGTCCTTGTGTTATTTCCAGTATGTCCAGCGGAGGGTGCTCCTTCCCCTCTCAGTCTTGCTCCTCAACCTCTCCACATCTGCCCTCCCTCAACCTCAGCATCAAATCAGAGCGTAGCTCTCCTGAGCACATGTCCTCTCCCACCCCTCCTCCTCAACACCACCTCAGGCAGCACTCTCCAATGAGTGACCTTGATTCGACTTGCCATACCCCTCCAGAAACCCGGCCGGCCAATGAGGTGAAGGAGTTTCCCAAAACCGGCTACCCACAGGACGAAAACGAAGGAGGGCAGCCGCTCAGGCAGTTAGACATGAGTGACGGCTGGCAGAGATAGCTGCCTGCTGCAATCTAACACCATCTTCCATTCAGTCAGCTATCCTCCATCAAAACCAGTGGTCTATTACACACACACGCAGACACACACATATGCACACAAAAGATAGTGGGAAGGGGTCAATTTCTCCCCATCATCCCAGAGAGGAACACCTCTCTTTGTCTCCTCATACAGAGCTGGTCTCTCCTGGGCCAATTTTTCTCTGCATCACTTGATTGACCCCATGAGGAGATAGATGCATACAGACATTTGCTTTTTGTTTGGTTAGGTTAGTTTTCTGTGTGGACATAATGTGAATCAAACAAACAAACAAACACAAAAAAAAGCCCAATTTGAAACGTGTTCATTTTTTTCTGTGACTTTGTTGAAAGTTAGCTACAGCAGCACCGCGGGACCAACTGAATTTCACCAAAAGTGTAAAACGTGTCTACGCACACACTTGGCTTTTCGAGAGCGGCCTTCAGTGTTTGACCTAGGTTTGGTGTTAAAATTGGAAAATAGCTGTAAAATCACAATCCACTGTCTTTGTATAAATGTTACAGTGAAAAGCAGGTGGGAATGGAAAATGACTCGGTCTCTCTGTGTACAGTAAAACTTTACACCTTGTGTCCCTGTTGTTTGAGACGTGAAACTTGTCTGGACACTGGGACGTCTTAAAGGTGAGGTGCATATTTTTTTCAAGTATTGTCTTAAAACAATACTGTTGTGTCCATATGTGCTCTGAAATGTTATTTTGTCGCTGTAATTGGCCCTGCTGTCCATACCGGCCCTGAAAAAACACCTTCATAATGCAATCTTATTCTCAGAGATCGGTGATACTTTAAGCTAATATGAGGTTTTAGAGACTGAATTTGTCAAATCATGTTTATTTGTAGATCATATATAGAAGACAATGTTCAAAAAATACTGAACTTTTATAAACCAAGCGATTGGTGATTTCCCCCTCTATTAAGGATAAGGATCTCTTTATCTATGGACAAGAGGAATAATGACAGTGACCAAAATGTGCTTCAATGTACATATACATTCAGTGTACATATAGACCTGAAAATGTGAACCTATCCTTTAAATATCTGGGCATTGGTGGATCTCAGGAATTTGGATGATTGTTTCCTCAGAAAGTTTAAAAAATGATTTCTTTGTTTGTGAGAGTTAAATCGTGGATAAGCTCAATTTTTATTTTTGTTACTTTGCAAATAATTACAGTTTAATCTATAACAAAGTTTATGGCAATCTTCAAATAAAGACCAAAGTGTTAAAGTATTGTCCCTATGCATTACAATCAAATACTGCACCACCCAAAGATGTACGTGTTTCTCTATTGCAGCTCTAATCTGGTTTAATAATAAAAATGGCAGCGAATACTTTTCTCTGAAGGGCTTAATTTGGTAAATGTATATTGATACTTATATGTGAGACACTGTATTGAACAAGTTTAATTATTTATAGCATATTCAGCTTATAAATCCCACAAAAAACTAAACAAAACAAAAAAAACTTCTGTTAATGAGGACTATTGATTTTGAGCATTAGAGTATAGATTTACATATGGACATCTGTGTGTTTTAGTTTAGCACATTGAACTTTTGCTCTGCAAATGAAATGTACTCAGAATTGAGATTGGGTTGAATATACCCTTGTTCTCCACAAGGGGGCATCTGCTTATACAACGGTGGGATTTGAATGAGACGTAGAGCAGCCTTAACTATTAGTGATTAATCATCAAATGAATCTCTGTGACAAGAGCCAGGTTCAGTGGTTCACCCTGAAGACATGTAACAAATAGATGATGGCAGACTCTGCAGAGATCCAGTGAGCCTGTTGGTGGAGGGCTTCAAGTTCAAGTGCTGCTGTGGATTTAGCTCAGTTTTTTTTTTTGCCTCTTTTTTAATGCAGTTATGTGGATTAATATCAGCATGAAAAACCAAGTTATCAGTATTCTGATGTTTTGGGTTTAGTTTTTATATGTTTGCTGAATGCTTCACTAACAGAACAGAGACAGATTTTTATTTGACATTTGTTGTGTTTCCTTTTAAATAAAACGGTTTGATTTGTACGTGTGCTTGGACCTGTCTTTTTTTCTTTTTTTTTTTTTTTGATTTCTACAAAGGACATTTAGTAGCATTAACATTATTATCTTTCTTTTGAGAGAAAATTTGTTTTTCTTTTTTCATGTACATTCAGTCCTAAGACAGATAAAATGGTGTCCGGCGTGTAGCTATCAAGCTTTCATGTGCCCATTTATTTAGTTTTATTCACCTCCGTTCCATCTTTTCAACACACACACACTCCCTCATTATCATGTCTGGCCCCTGTCAGGCAGCTCACCACGCAGCCACCAAACGAGAGGAACAAGAATGGACTACTTAAAAGCCTGGAGACCTTTATGTCTTCAAAAAAAATACATTCAGTACAAAAAGGCTCATTTCCACAGCTGGCTGTCTCACAATCACCGTGTCTGAACATTTTCTTGTGCCACCCCTATGGAGCAGTTGCCTTCCTTTCCATTTCAACTAAAAGCAGAGTCGAGCCCCGGTCCATCTCTGTCGTCTCTCCTCCCTAAATGAAAAGAGACTCTCACTGGGGTCATGTCTGGTCTGCTCCCCTGAGACAAGGCCGGGCCCAGTCTGTAGGGCATGTCTGGGTCCTGAACACACACAAACACACACCCACACATATGCACATGTTTCTATGGCAACCACAGCCAGCCATGGCTGCTTGACGTGGGCCTGCTGCAGTCCACGGAGCAGATCTGAGAGGGCCCGAGGCCTCCAGCACAGATGCAGATAATTAATGTGATTATATAGATATGTCAACCCTGTCACCTTTAGTTCATTTGGCTGGATGCTTGCACAGACCTGTCAGAGAGGAACAGAGCTTACAAATGTGCACAGCTCAAATCTTGCTCCTAAATCTTGTTATCTAACAATAAATGCAACATTTTCCACAGACATTTTAAACAAGTCACATTTACATTTAATCACAGGGCATTTGGTGACGGGGCCTCACCAAACTCATCACTAATTGTAATTATCCTCAAACAGCGTGAAAAAGCAGCACAGTTGTGCAACAGAAATCCAACACCCCCATCCTTAACTTCAGATGTCCATTACGTATGAGATGTAAAAGTTGTAGCTGCTGCCCTCCCAAATATCTCCACACCGCTCCGTGTCTTTGTGATTGCTGATACCCTCCAGTGAAGCTTGTACCATTGCACTTCCAGAAGACTGAGAAGTGGTTGAACAGACCTTTTGTGACTTTTGATTGGACGTGAAAGTAGAATGATATCGCCAATAAATCATGTCAGCTTTCAGACAAAAGAGCCTCTCCAGTCTCGCTCTGGAGAAAGGTCACGTTCCTTAACTGTTGTTACAGGACTGGAATGTAAATTTAAATGTTTTGATAATGTCACAAGGCTTATAAATCTAGTTTGGGTGATTTTCGGCTGTGCTGACATGTCAAGAGCGGTTGGCTGTAATTCGTATGAAATAATGTCAAGAAACTGGAAATCATCCAGAAAACAATAGTGCAGCCAAGATGGGCATTTTGGCTGCAGGAACTTTCTTCCCAGACTGCTCAGGGGCAACAGGTTCTTAGTAATTAACAATGATTAAGGAATGATCTTCTCAGGAGGTTGGGGTCAGAGGTCAGGACCCAGCACAGCAGCGAGACACTCTATTGTCATGCATGATGTCTTTTGTCAACTGAAGTATTATTTCTAAGGAAATGTCTCATGCTCCTCGGTGGACGGCAGATAATGTGAGAAGATCAAAATGACATTGATGAAAATGATGATTTTATTAAGCCACACAAACAAAACAATCAGGTTACAGCCATAAGTTTGCACACCATGCATTCAGAAAATCTGAACCTCACAGTATAATGATTTTACAACATTCAATTCAAATCTACCTAAAAAAAACAACTTTACCACAAACAGAATACAAAATGTACAGAATAACAGCATCTGTATCATTTCTTCACATCAAAAGTTACAATGTGTCATAAATAAATAAATAAAATACACTGATGATTCTAAACTAATTTAAAGTAGACTTTGATTAATCCTACATGTATGTCATTGATTGGCAATAAAGACAGTAAAAAAATAAAAAATATGTGCAGCTGATGAAGACACTGCAACCAAAAATGTTGCCAGCAAGTACTGTGAAACACAGACGTGAGCTTGGAGTGTTACTTTAATCTATCGACAGATTTTATCCATTCTAAATAGGCAAGAACAAGGAAGAAGGAGATTTTAAAACTCTAAACCCCTGAGCTCCGAGGCACTTAGGAATTCTCAAAGAAACTCTATATGTAAAAGCAACCGTGCTTCAGTTCTTGGCTAACACACAGCCTCAGCTACAATTTGGACTGATTCATGTTCAGCTGTGTTAAATTCAATAGGCTGGATCAGAGATTTACTACTACTGCGGTCAAAACATCAAAGCAGAGAAAGACAACGACAAAATCAAAACCATTTAGCACTCTTGAATCGGTTCCTTAAGGGGGACTACAAGTCCCTCACAAAAATAAAGCGTCTTATCTACATCAAGACGGAAACTAATACTCAACCTGGTACCATTAAATATCTTATATGCAGCATCTCACAATGTTCTAGTAAAAACGATTCAGGTAACACTGGCATAGATACAAGTGGCAGAAAACACGTTCTGCTGAAGTAGCTGGACGATGATAAGGAGCCTGGATCACAAAGCAAGATTGGCCTTAGCTCATGTAGCCTATGCTATGCTAACCTGACTAGTCAGCTCACTGGGAACACCAAGTCATTACTTCAGGTCATTTTCATTCACAGGCATCACCGTGTCATTATTAGGAACTCCACTCATGGTTCTTTTGATGCTGCATGTTAAGTTGCATAAATGTGCTCAGAGTTGAAGCAGTCAACCCAGTGGACTGAGTGAGCTAATATCAAGCTACAAGGTGCTAGTTGTCAAGGATTACGCTGTTGAAATCCAGACTTAGATAAACTTGCATTGTGATTCAGGCTCCAATTCTCTCTGTACGTCGATGTTACTGGTACCAGTAGCCTGCTGGTCATAAAAAGTTGTAATGGCAACAAGGGAGCCAATATTAGACAGTAAGCACTGTTATTCTACTCTCAACAAACCTCGATCAGTTCTTCTTCAGTTACAACCCAAAACATGGTGCATTCTGTTGGTAGGTCTGTGTTATAATGAAATGCCCCCACCCCCTCTGCCTCTGCAGCAGGAATCCTTCACAACAGTGTACCAGTAGCTGTGGGCTAGACAGTTGCATTGCAGGTAGAGCAGTGTGGTGCCCTGCTTTCCTCAGTTAGTTCTGCATAAGGTACTGATGGAAGTAGATGCCAAACAGGGAGCTGATGACCTGGCAGGCAGCCACCCACCAGGTGAGGAAAGCAAAGAAGCCTCGGAAGAAGAGTGGAGTGAGGACGGACCGCAGCGCTGTGAAGGTGGCTGACAGGTGAGCTACTGTGGCCTGGATGTCTTCCTCCATGTCTTCCACCCCCTCCTCATCTTCATCGAGACCATTGGGCAGCACAGGTGCTGCTGTGGGCATCACCAGTGCTGGTGTCACCCCGGGGGTTTCCTCTCCACCCGTTGCCCAAGAGAAGTCCCCTAAAATTTCAGGGATCAGGTAATATTAAATGTTACCAGAGCACGCAGGAAAAAATGAAAGTAGGCCACTGAAAACTTTGCTTGTTATTATTTTACACTGACACAAAAACTTGACATTTACTGTGGAAAGTTTCTAATATTTAACTCCACTGCAGCTACAAATATCCAGTGTGACACTACAGGGACAGTTTGATATCACTGGGAATCTGCTTTACCACTCTTATATGTAGCCAAAAAAAATCTACCTACTTCCACTTCTGCAGTTCACTAATTATGACTTGTTTGTTTATATTAATTATACTTTGTACTAAAACTGGTGTAATTACAGGGGGCCATGTGCTAGAGCATCTTTGGAAGCAGTAGCTGTTTCTCTGTTTCCAGACTTAATGCTTAACTAAGCCAGCTGGCTCCACGCTTCATATTTAACATAGGTGAAGACCAAGAGTGGATTCTTCCCTTGATGTAGTGATTGTGATGATGGTGGTGTGGGTGTTTTATTTACCTAGTGCCTTGAGTGCCAGTGTGGAGAAGAGGATGAGCAAAACAGGAACAACATACTGAAGAGTGACCACAGTCAGATAGCAGAACACACGGGTAACCTGAAAAACAGCACAGTGCCTTCATACATCACATAAAGCTACAAAGATTTTGTGTTTTCATCTTCTAAGAAAGATTTGCATCAAATTTCGGGACTCTAATTTACATCTAACATTAAAATCCAAATGTTCTAAATTCTCAGTTTAAATGTTTACATAGAACTGAAATACTGTGTCTGACCTTCCTCTGAATATCAATGGCAGCAATGCGACCCGCTTCCTTCTTCATCTGCTCCACCCACTTCTGAGCCAGGTTGAGGTAAGCCTGCAGGTGGTACCGAGTCAGGGCTAGGCGCACAACACACAGCACCACGATGATCCACAGACGCAAGCTATCAAATATTGCACTGGGCACTCTGTAAGAGATGGACAAAAAAGTCAGCAAAAGCCGGATGACCACCAGGGACAGTTTGGGTGACATCTTGGATTTCTTGATAACTGCTTCTGCTTTTAGAATTGTGGTTGCTTGTGGATAAAATGAACAAGTTTGTGCATGGACTCACATGGTGATAGAAGTCTTTCCCATGGGTGCATTGGCCAGGAAGTCTCTTGCAATGGGTTTCACCCACAGAATCAACACAATGACTGGAGACAGGAAACTCAAGTGAAGCAGAATCCTGTAGGAAATAATAGAGGCACTGCTGAGACAGCCATGTACAGCTAATGCCATGATTTTTTAATAAGGGATGGAGTACAATGCCTATTGCTATGTAAATGTATGGGGTCCTACTGGATGACTGGGCGGCCGGCATTCATCTGTACAGCATCGAGATGAGTCTGAGCCAGGCGCAGTCCAGGGAAGGCCAGTAGAGCTCCGATGTAAGCACAGACAGCAGCCAGACCGAGCTTCACTGTCAGCTTAGTAACTGGGATTCTGAAGTAAAAACAACAACCAGTCAGATTTGTCAGGTACAACCCATTGCTGACCCTTTCATAGAATGAAACCAAGTCATTGTCTCTAATCACATAATGTAATATCAATCAATATGATCATAACACAACTTCCTTTACAACATAATATTTCAGATGCAAGTCCTCACTGTAAAGTTGGATACTTACGACCACTGTGAGTAGCCCTGCTGTTTGGCAAAGACTTCTAAGCTGTCAAAGAGGCTGGAAAAGCCCGACTCCAGACCGAACTCCAGGTAGTCTTCTCTGACAACCAGCACCAGCATGGCCACGAGCAGAGAGAGAAAACCAAAGGCGAGGCACACTGATCGCTCGCCACCCTCTTCAGAGCGGAAGTAGTGGCTCATCAGAGTGTGAAGTGTCTTTCTGTGTGTTGCCCATTAAGTGTAAACAACAGTGCTCATCCATGCCCATCCATAAGGCTTTGCATATTGTATATCTTATATCTGTATATCTTAAGTTTGAAATTTTAAATATCAGTGGCTTTTTTTAAATCACTAGGTATACATTCTGATAAATGACTGTTTACAATTTTGCATACATGGCCAGATGCTTTTGTCATTCGAAAAAAAAGTGCTGCCACTTCAGAATAAAAAACTCCTCCAGCCTCAGTGTTTAAAGATGTGTTTGTTGTGACTTTGCAGTTGAAGGATACAGACTGAACAGAACAGTCAGAACACACCAGATAGCTCCGATGTTGACCTCTTTGCTTGCGTCCACCACATTGTAATAACACTCAGTAAACAGGAAGATGCCCGATGCATAGACTGCAAAATCCACCAGCCACTGGTACTCCAGGAAAAAACGCAGCACTGGGAGTAGGAACAAGAAAAAAAACATTAGTATTTGGAGAAGGTTGTTTTGTTTTCTACTTGTCAATTAAAATAAATCTCATACATCATTTTTGAAAAATGAAAGAACAAATGTACAGAGTGCAATGGCTGCGAGTCAACAGCTAAGACTGAGCAGAGTTTGGACTTTCACAATGTCAAGTGGTGGTGTACTGTAGAGAGGGAGCAGTGTTTGTTTTACCAAGAGCGTCGATCACGTTGACTGGAGCTTTCTCCAGGTGAAGGTCGATGTCTTTGGGCACAGTGAGGGGTTTGTTTTCCCCATTCTGTCTCCTATAAATAACACAAGTAGGACGCATTGCTTTATTAACAACAAACATGTTTCCACTGTAGAGTTTTACAAGATAACAACATTTACAACAGACATAAAACACAGTATATGCAACAAAACAATAACTAAATACGTTAGCATGATCATTTCAAAGACAACAAAGATCTATAATCTTTAGTTTTTTAAGACTAGACTTCCTCTATTCATCCTTAGCATGATGTGATTCTTTTCTGACCATCCCCCAAATCCCACCTGTCTCTCCTGTTTGGTTTGGGCATTTGCTTTCCTGCCAGTGCACACAGCTCTCCCTCTGATGGGTGTTTGAAGCGGAACAAACTAAAAGAAACAGCAGACACGTGTATGTTAATAGTGTACAGACTATGTGTACCAATGTATGACCAGACTGTCAGAGTGACAATACCTGCCGTTGCAGAGGAGCCAGCGAGCAAATGAATAATGTGGAGCCATCCTCTGCATGATACTGGCAGCCAGCAAGCTGACCACCAGCTGCACCCCCATGATCGCCTGTCAGAACAGACACACACAGGTTTTAAGCATGGGATCCAACCCTGAAGCTCCCACCTGTGTGTCATGCATCAGACAGCAGGAGTGTCTCGTCTACAACTGTGGCAGTCCGTCACGACAGCACTTTGTGTTGACTCAGCACTCAAGTTTCAACAAGACGTGGTTTTCGCTACATAAGAGTTAAATCTGTTGACGTGTCAAAGACTGCGGCAGAAACCACGTTATACTGCGTGCTGCACGCGCCCGCATAATGAATGAAAGTCAGCAAATGGCTATCGTGCTAAGTTTAGCAAAACTTCAGCACCTGTCAGTGCTGCTGCAAGCGTTAGCTAGCTACTTAGCATTAGCAATCTAGCTCTCACAGTAGCTAATACAAGCAAAATGGGCTCGCGAGTGAATATTACAGCATGCTGTTAAAAATGGTCGTTACGTGTAAATGAACAAAAGTGTGACTTCAGTTACCATCTCTTCTCCCGAAAGACGTGGTCAAACCCTGACTATGAACTGGGGCTTCTTCTACTCATGCAGCAGAGTCTGACAGCTGAACCAACTGACATGTGAAACTGCTCAGTGTCCCGGATGTACTCCTGGAGTCACGCGCTGCCTTAAGGTGTGCCACAAAAAGTTCTGTAAATTCCAAACGCCGTGACGACGACAACCTCTACTGCAGTTACAACTCAGGCGGGAGGTACGGCAGCTAGGTTAGCAGGAATATTTTTGTTTACATGCTGCGTTTTTGAGTTGCTACTGTTTCACTCTGCGATGTGTGTTTTGTGTTGTAACATACACGTGTCTGCATTTAGCCGGCTGGTCCTTAAGTGACCTTTCAAAATGATGTCTCTGGCACTGAAAACACAATGCGTGATAAAAGTTAAAAGTATGGTTCGGCCTGTGACGCAGCTGAACACCTGCAGACAGGTAAACCCGTAAATTTAACTTCCCTGAGTAGGACCTTAAATATTGAGGACGCGTCATCACGTCTCAAACTTGATGACTTGTTGACTTTTACATAGCCCGAGTAAATCTGAAGTCACCTCAGTAAGCCTAAAACATTTTGCCATTTTAAACAAAGCAACCTCTTTCACTGATAAAACCACAACTACAAACGTGTGTGCATGTGTATGAACTGTTAGATAACAATATTAACTTTTCTTTACTGCTTAAACCTCTTTTTATGTTTTGCAAACCAGCGACATTACTTTGGTCAATCAATATGAGATTTTTATTCACACTGTCTAAACAAATGAGCAGAACCAAGAGTAACACAGACCTAGATCTAGCAGCTTCATGGCCCAACATGTAAAATTCCGATGTTCGTGAAGGCGTCAGAGCAGGCACGGAGGAACAGTGCATTCAATGGCTTTCAGCCCCTCCGACAGAAAAATGAAATCATTATGACAATGAAAATATTATTTAAATGAATATGTTTTTATATAATAATTCCATCAAACATACAAATCTGAATGAAAATATTTGACACATCCATTCTGTTGGAAATTTGATTTTTTTTTCATGAGGACAAAAGAAAAGCAGCAGGCCTACATCAATTTCAGTTTACCAACATGCTCCCACTCCTCATCTCTTATTAAAATGTAAAATTATATCCATCTTAGTTCTTGTTCTTCCTCAATACCCCTGAACACCCTCCTAATGATAATCTCTATGTTTTATGCTTCCACCATCATGTATCTTAACATTTCACTGGATGAAAACAAACATTATGCAAATGATGAGGCTTAAAGTCTCAGATATGCTGCTCTTTTTCTCTGCTGAGGAATTAAAAAGCACACGCACCAGGGAGGTGGGGAGAAGAGGAAGTGCAATATTTTGATTTAATTATGCATTAAAGCATTATTTTTCAATTTAGATGGATAAAAATGAGGAAGCGCTTTACAATAACAACATGGCCATCTACAAACCTGTCGACAAAGTTTATATCTTTGTATTTCTCTAATGCATTAAGATGATCTCTTAGCCTCAGATTATTATAAGCCATGAGGTGTTTGGGGAATAAGGGGGTAGAGGGACAACGGCTCTGGGTGCACTGGTGCATCCTCCATGTGTGGTATGCTTGGTGACTCTTGAGGAAAATGATTGTCCGCAGACACACACACACACACACACTGGCCTGTACATGCATTATAATGTCAGCTCATCCTCTGTACAAAGCGGAGGCCCGTATGCCTCCAACAGTGCAGAGTGTTTCCAGCAGCATGCCCTCTAAAGATCTCTTACCAGAACCATTCATCGCATTCAAATCTGTGTTTAGCATGTGCGTCCGTGTTATTTGGGTGGTCTGCTGAAGTTTGATTGAATTCCCACTTTCTGCTAATTGGTGGCACCCCTTCTGCTGAAGATGTGTCTGATCCTATGCCCTGTGAATTTGCGCACAAGGGCATGACGTTTCACTGAGAGCTGTGAATTTGATCAAATGGAGCTTTGCGCGATGAAGCAGCAGCATCTCTGGTGGTTGTGTATGCACCAGTGAGCAGGCATCTGTAAACATAAATCACATAAAATGAGTTGTTCGGCTGAGTATTTAACTGTGTGGTTATTTGAGCTTTATGCATCCTGGTGATGCAACTGTGCTCCATACCCCGAGGCAATTAGTTTGTGAGGTTCTGAGCAAGGGGAAACGAAGCGATCATGTTTTAATTAGAATTTCACACCTTTAAAAAGTGAAATAAAGGAGCTTGTTTATCCATATATTTCTGCTGCTGAGGATACAATACATTACAGTATGTATGGACTGATGATGAAGTGCATTTAAGCATGAGCTCTGAGCTCTCAAGATGTGCTGTTTTATTCACTGCCATGACATCATCCAACAACATTAGCTTATATCTCTCTTGTTAATGGCAAAATTTGCCATTGATCCGGCATAGGAAAAGACCGAAAGAACTTAGATATTCTGTACGTTTGTTCAACATCTCAGACATGAAAATGTCAGTCACTCTGTGAGAACAAATGTCTCTGTCTTGGTGGAAAAACACTTCCATCATTATCAGCGCTGACACAAATGCTAATCCCTCTGCCATGTTAGCCATCTGTGGCTGAAGTGGTGGGGCAGAAATTACTGAGGAAAATGGACACAAATAAAATGCTAATTCACTGCAGGCTACAAGTGGCTCCCCTCCCTCTGCTCAGCTCGGGGGGCCTCCCAGTTCCCACACCACTTCCCTGTGTCTCTCCCAGGGTGCTGCTGGGATACCGGCGGCTGCTTCTGAGCCCGCAGCAGGGACGCAGCCCTCCCATTGGCTTGTCTTTGTTTGCCCCCACGCATGGTATTCATTGCCTGATTTGAATATATGCAAATGTTGCAATGGTGCCTCGTCAAACGAAACTCCCAACACCGTGGTGGTGGTGCACCCCCCCCTCCAGCCCCGTCTCCCTTCATTTTCCCCGCTCTTTTCCTTTTTGTCTCCTTTCTAACTGCTGCCTCCTCTGCAGTGTGGGGGGATAGCTGTGGGAACCAGCTACGGAGGGAGAGATTTGCTTTGTCACAGGGGATTTATTTAAAGAAAGAGTGAGACTCATGGCCGTTAATTATCAGACATAGACATACTATATATTATAAGGAAGGTACGGCATTGAAGAAGGCGATGTGCTGGTGATACACAGTCCTTTCACCTGGTTGCTCTTTGTTGTCTTTACTGTAAACAGTCAAACCAAGAATCGTGGTCATTAGTGTCAGATGTGACGGTGCACTGAGGGTGCATGCCTTTTCTCTTTACAGTGTAGCAAATAGCATGTGTCAGTCTCATGGCAAATATATATGTGGTGTATCTTGCTCATTACTCTTTATTTTGTCACATTAAATGTAGATTTTTGTTTTGAAATTGTGGTTTCAGCTTTGAAAAAAACATGAGAAGCAGCATTTCAGAATCATATTTTGTATAGCTGGAGCAGTGATGGTACCCCACATGTTTTTTGTCTCTGAAGCTATTGAGATTTAACAAACCACATGTTACATCCTCTGTGTAGTTCTTCCTTTGTTGCAGAGCTACAGTACGCTGTGTGTCTAACAGAAATAAGCTCATATTGCACAGTCACGTACAGACATACACAAAATTACACACAAACAAAGCCTTTTAAACAGGCGAACCACTGACTTCATGCCTGTGTATTCACTGACTGTATCTGGCTCTGGTCTGTTCCCGGACTCAGATTCAAACACGGGAGAATTAGCTCGGCTTGATTCTGCTGTAACATGTTAATCTGTTACTTTGGCTCATCCTCACACTGATTCTGGATTTGGACGACATGACTGATTGCACACTTATACTGTAATTACGCAAATGTACGCTGCTAATTCTATTACAGTGAGTGTTTGAATCCCTGGCAGCATAGATGATCCCACGGATGATCCACTGGCCAGCATGCACAGATGTGCGATGCACACATGCGGATATACAGTATAAAAGCTTAATCTGGCACTTGATAGGCTGTATTCTACACCATATCGTTCTGTGCCAATTGAAAACAATTCAAAATATATTTACACAAAATTAACTAAAAAAAAATATCTAACTGACACTGAGATGCAGCCACTCTTTCACAGCCCCTCACTCATTTATCTCAGTAAAAATCTAGAACTTAATCTATTTTTTACTTCATTTACATCTATAGATTAAATTCTTACTCAAAGAAAATTGATGTTTGTGCTTCATGAAAAGAGGAAACTGCTCATATCTTGTCAGTCCAGCGCACTGCTTTCTCACAGGACGGGCTTTTTATAAGTGTCACCTATAAAAAACATTTGACCACTTCTGAATTTTCAAAACCTCTGTTTCATGAAAAGTAAAAAAAGCCCAAAAGCATTTGATCATCTTTGAAAATAAAAACTCACATGTCCAGATTCATTTATTTGTTAGAAGTGAAAGCTGGTGTGTCACTCACAATGTGATTACCCACAGACAATCTCAACAAGTCAAACTGCGTGTAATTTTTTCCCCGCTTTGACGTGACATACCGCCGTGTACGCAGAGCTGTCTTACTGAGCAACTCATAGATTAAAACTGATAAAATATTTGCCGCATTCCAAGAGCTTTAATGTGTTTGCAGGCCTCTCTCCTCCCCCGACAAATTTGCTCTGTGCATTACTGTGTTTTGAATGACAATCGTGCTGCACTGGTGCTGAGCTTGAACTTGACCGAGGGAACTGCCTGGGAAAAGAGGCGCGACTTTGGCCCTTTGCTCCTCTCCTTTATGGAGTGGAGGCTGTTAAGACTGATGTCAGCGCTCATTAGCATAAACTTCAGCCTGTTCCCAATTAAACCAGGAAAGCAGTAGGAACACCAGTCTGTTTTCACATGGCGGGGAATGGACCAACATCTCCCATCCCTCACTCTGAGCAAGAAGGAGCAGAAGTAGCTGACAAAATGTAAGTTGATGGTATTTTTTTTTGGAACCATGTTTCTAAACTGGTTGTACACTTTGAATTTATCTACTTATTTATTTATTGATTGTTTTTTTGATTGATTAATCATTTAATTTTTTTTTTTTTCTGGGATCTTGGGATCGGTGCATCTGTTTTTGACAGAACTGGGATCAGTCATTTTGCAGCTGCAAATGTCCTTTTATCTTCCTTTTTTGTGTCAGGTGTTAATGGCAGTGAAGATCAGTGATCTTGGTTTTCAGATGGACACATTGCACCTGCAGTTTGTCCCTTGCTTCCACCTGTAGGGCCTCACCTGGGTTTTAGATATTTGCTGCATCACCCAGCGCCTCTGATATCTATTATGAGTCTGGATTGTTGTATTGATTACTTGCAGTTACACCAAGATGCTGTTCCTGTGAAAGCATGTGCATAGGCCGGCTGATTCTTCGGCTGATAACTGCAGTATAAGCTCCGCTGTAAGGGTTGGTGTCAGCCTAATGCAGGAGGCTGCAGATGCCTCGCTCTCTCTGACCATCCTGGTGACCAATACTATTCTTCTTCTTCTGCACCTTTTTAGGAATCTGACTGACTCCTCCATTAGTTCTTTTGGGAGTTTGGGCTGTAAATGTAAAAAAGACAAGATTAGAGAAGTTATGTAATTTAAAACTGATGCATTTAATATAGTATTTGCTGCTTATTTCTGAACTACCTATCATTAAAAATGTATCTCATTCTCAATGAATAATTCTCTTTGAACCATGACACGTTGCCTGCTGGTCGAGATGCAGCCTCTAACTGTAAGACTGAGAGGATTTTACACACTTGTTTCGTTTGTTACAACAGATCTACAGTGTTACATCAGTAACATTAATTACCACGAGGACATCCAGATTCCAAGTTAAAATCCTCAGAGTCGTTGCTGCTCCTGAAAAGCAGTTCGGAAACATTTCCTACTGACATTCGTAAAGATGACATTAGACAAGTTAGACATTATTTTGATTTTATTAGGATTTTCTACAGACATAAAATCTGGCTTAATTGAGTTGGAACTAAGTTGTTATTTGGATAAAAGTTCATTTGTGGAATTTTACCGAATTGATATTTTGCCAATATTTATTTCGATGAGATGATTTGACGTTCTTTGTTAACACCACTTGGAAGAACCAGAAACCTCCACCATCACAAAACAACTTATAACAATTAACTGCGGTGCTTAGTTGCTAATTTGGGAGCATGACAGAGGGAAGGACAAATATTTGCTCCCTGTTGGTCTTCGTGTGTGACCTCTGACACCTTTATGTCCCTGTGTCAGGTCAAGCCTCTTTGAAGAGCGGCCATTACAATTCCCAGAAGTGGCCACTTGAATTGGTCAGTTATTAACAATTGAACTGAACAGGGCTCAGTGTGGTCATGCATGATGACACAACAGTCATACAAATTTGACGGACATGAATTGGTTTAAGGGGAAGGTGGAGGCAGGTTTGAATGAAGTGGACTAAGATTTAAATGTTTGTCAGTGTGAGGATGTCGATAAACTGATCAAGGCTGTTTAAATAGAAATGCAAAGACTTCACTCATCTAACAAATTAAGATATATTTAATTTGCATTCATGCCATTTATTAGAAGCTTTTTTTTTAAATGAACCAAACATTAAAAATATTTTTTTGTCATGTCAGTAAAAATGCAAATTTCCTGAGTATCAGTAAACGCACCAAACAGCTTCTAAGAGATGAAAATAAATGACAAAGTGATAATTAACATTTTATTATTACATTATTATTATTATTATTATTTTGAAGGTCTGCAATAGACAGAGAGCACTGTGTCCTCTTTCTGCTGACAAAACTATCAACTAAAAACTCTGCTGTGGTGAATGAACACACAGCAGACCGAAGAAAACTTGATAGTCGTTCAGAAAATGCCCATGAATTACCTTTTGATCGTCTGGATGGCGCCACGTGACGTGTTCAGCTCAACTCTGCCTTTTGTTGCCTTGAAAAGCTCAAACATTAGAGCAGTTCTCCTTGTTAATGGTCTGTGTTTTATAGAGGGCAGTGTGTTCCTAACAAATGACCTGTGTGATCATGTCACCTGCCGCCGTTTACAGTGAGAGAAAAACATCTTCGTCCCTCGCTGTGCAAAAAAAAAAAAAAAAATGATAATAATGATAATAAGACTCCTCTGTGCTGTGCTCCGAGATCAACACAACATCTGTCTATGTATTTACTATATAGTAGTTAGTATATACAATATATATATACTAATATATATATACTAACAGAAGAAATAAGCCCACATCATTAGGCTGATTAAACTGTAAGGATGCAGGTGTTTTTTCTTTCCATCGACTGAGAGTAAAATCGCCATTTGATCCTGTCATTTGATGCAAAGAGGCTGAAATCATCAAAAACACGACTGAGCCTTTAAACTTAAATTTGAGTCTTTAACTCGAGTTCAGAGTCTGTGAGGAACTGGTTCAACATCTGCTCCTGTGTCTTCACCTCTCACAGCTGTAAACTGGCCATGAGACCCAAACACACACACACACACACACACACACACACATTAAAAACCCACAACGACACCTCTGTTATTTTTATGCATCCAAAAGGTCCCATAATATTACCATCGCACATTGTATATAGTAGTAGAGTATTTTACAGCTCTGGGAGACCATTACTGCTGATAGCTCATTGTTTTACTAATATTTGAATGGCTGTTGCTTGGGCCTAGTGTTATAGCTCCTGTATAGCACGCTGTCTTAGATTGACCTCTCCAGCTCAGATGATCATTATTTTAAGGTGGATCCCATGGTCTTCGCTCATTTTGCACGATTATAAAAATACCCCTCTCCTCGTCATCACACAGGCCTGTAGACCAGCTTCTTATTCGATAATGCTATTCAGTAAAGCAGGGGTATCTATCACAATAGAGTATCTATATTTATATTTATAGGCCAGTGTTTCCACTGTATTTGTTAATGTTAATTAATGTTCAGATCTCACCTTCATTTCTTTACGTCTGTATAAATAGGCTTATTTAAAAAAAACCCGAGCTGTCACCTCAGATTCACTTTATCTGCTGAGTTGGAAAATGTTACCTATAATTTGACCTCACAAGTTCAGATGTTTCATGTCTGTATCGTTGTGGTTAAGGTTATAATCCGTTTTATGGAGTTGTCATCGTGTTTGTGGCTGTAGGCCAGGCGGACCTCTCCCAGGCCTGAGCGCCACTGCTGCCTCTCAGCCAATAGATGTCACTGTTGAGCTCGAATAGTCCTGACGGTCGCTAAGGCGTGTGATCATGATTGTTATAGGCCGTTTCCTCTTATATGGATTTCCTATGACACACACCGGATATTCTGTCGTTACTTGTCATTGTACAGCCTGCTGTGTGTCATGTCTGTGGCCAAACTCCTTCCGCCTCTCAAAGCTGTGTGCATGTTGAGGCCCCAGAAGGCCCCGTGAGGTGCTTTTTATTTATGACCTTGTACAACAAAAAAAGATGAGGGTCCTTATAGAGTAAGAGTATGGATGTATAACAGTGGCAATATATTCACAACTCAGCAGACAGACGGCTGATCATATACACACAGCTGTGCCTCATACAGACCTACACACACACATTAACAGAATATTATTATTCTGTTTATGTTTGTCTGTGTAATTAGATTATAATAAAATAGCCTGAATAAAAGTAGGTTATAAGTAAGGAGGACAAACTATGATCTTACTATGATCTTAACAGTGTATGTGTGTGTGTGTAATCTACACACACACACACACACACACACACACACACAAATGAATAAGTTTAACATTTAGCCTGTGTATAAATAAAAAAAGGTCTTGCTTCTCTAAAATGATGCCACTGTACGGAGACCAGCCAATAAACACAGCAGCAGTAAAGAGGACTCAGCCTGTAAAATAAATCAGTGTCGCTGGGAGCCCACGAACGAGCCTCGGTCCAACCTATAAAGCGCGGATCTCCCACTCGGCCGTATTGGATAACATATTTGGAGTAACCTATCCCTACGCCTGACGTCAGCACGCAAACAACCACGTTCGTTACAAGGCTTAGTTTTGCCGCACGCTGCGTTTTGCTCTCCTCTGTATACACCTGTCTGTGCTCCTATTTTCCCAGACCTAAGTCAGTAGCTTTCCCTCTGCTCCAAGGCTGACACTGGGCACATGTGTCCACCGTGCGCTCTGTTATGCACAGGGAAGGAAGGGAGACGTCGCAGCACGTAAAGCAACGTGACCCGCAGGAGCTCCGGGGAAAGCGTCGGCTTGTGTTTGGCGCTGCTGGGGCTGCGGCAGCAGCATCACACACATCGCTGCAGCCTGCTACTCTGTGATCATGCCCAGCTCTTATAACTCGTTTCTTTTTTTTTTTTTTTTACGCAGTTGGCCTATAAACCAATGGAAACCACAACACTGAGATCCACAGCCGCTAATGCCGGTTCATGGCTCGCTCTGGCTCGGTTCCCGCCTGCAAGCTGGTGACACAGGTGCCTCAGTGAAGCAAGGTACGGGTTTGGAGACTGGAGCTGAGCGGAGATCCCTCTCACTGGCCAAAACTGACTGTGTGTCCACTGTCTGTGCAACTGCCTGCTGACTGAGGGGAGACGGAGGGGACGGAGGAGTGTGCCGAGGATGAGGAGAGCAGGTATCTTCTATGTGGCACACATGTGATTACACCCTCTGCCAATCAGCTCTCTGCTATGATGTGCCATGTAACATCATGTGGCGTCGAGCTAAATCTTTCTGGCGCGTCCTTCCTCTCCACACGGTGGTGGATCCAAGTTTTTGGGTCTGCAGCATCTGTCTCCCAAAGGTCCCCAGTGGTGCCTTCCTCCACCCCTCTCTGCGCTCTCCCTACATGCAGCCACAGAGGATGCTGGTCCCTCCCTCACCACCTCTCTCTATCAAACGCTGCCAAAATAGATGCTGTGTGCAACTGTGGAGGGAGACGCGTCTTTTTTAAAACAGAACAATGGACTCCGGGTTAAACCGAAAAGTGTTTGGGGTTTCTGAACACGTCGTGCACAGTAGCCGGTGTATGTGTGTGTGTGTGTGTGAGAGAGAGAGAGAGTGAGAGAGAGAGAGGGAGGGGGTGAGAGAGGGAGAGAAAGCAGGGGACCAGCGACGCAGCAGCTCCGCGCACACTGTCATCTGAGGCTGGTGAGATGCTGGGATGCGGGAGCGGATGCTGACAGCGGTGTCGCCTCGGCCTCGAAGCATCAGTACCGTTTCAGTTTATTTTTTATTTTTATTTTTTTCCTCTAAAAACAAAACAACAACAACAAAAAAACAACACTGTTGTGTGGGTCGGACCAGCTCACTGTGCAGTCAGTGAAGGCTCGTGTCGTTTGGCTCTCTCCCTGGACTTTGGGCTCTTAGACTTGAGTTACACTTGAGAGATGACTGGTAGAAAAGTTGCGTTTAAATACTGAGTGGACTTGAACCGGAGATGTGGGATTTACTCAAAGTTCGTGGCTTGTAAGTATGTTTTTCTATGTTCATTTATGGATTTGAATGAAAAATGAGAAAACTTCACCCTCTGCAGCTTCTTATACAAACACCAACAATATTAATGCTGATGATAATAACAGCAACAATAATGACAATAATGGCTTTTAAAAAGTTCTGTAAAATCTAATATAATTTGAAGTTGCTGACCTAACAGTCAAAGTAAGACAATTTAACATTTACATACATAGTGAGAGTGTAACATGGTGAGTGGCAGCAGGCTGCTCCATCCCATATTAGCGGGAGCATCCATTGAGCGGTGATGAGGCGGGCTGAGTGGCCCCAGAGCCAGCGTTTATAAAGCAAACAGTTGTGTGATTGTCAGCAGAGCCTGGGAAAATGTCCCCTCGGCTGGGAGGTGGAGGGACTTGACGCCAGAGCCTCTTGTTAAGAAGACTTGTGTGCTCCCAGACAGCATTGTGATGCTAATGAGCACCAGCACGTTGTTGAACTTGATGTTGACTTTTTTTCTTTCTTTCTTTGGGCGACCCCCCCCCCCCCCCCCCACCCCCCCCCCGCTCCCTCTCTCTCTCTCTTTCTTTATTCTTTTCTTTCTTTCTTTCTTTCTTTCTTTTTGGTCACTTGTTTGTGGGAAAATCTTCTCCGGAGCTACAGTGTGAAATTAATTAATCAGGCCTTTGCAGATTACAACAATAGAGGGCCACCAAATTCTTGGAAACTTACAAAGTCACTGAGATTCGTTTATTATTATTATTGTTTTTTATTTCATCCTCTTTTTTTTTATCTTATTTTGCCATAGTTGCTTTAAAGACGGACACACAACTCTGAGTGGGATTATTTTGTAGGTTTTTAGGATTATACTGGAGGATTTGCAGGATGAGAGTTTTTTTTTTCCCCAAAGGCAAAATCAACAAATGAAAAGCATCATTTACAGCCTGATATTATTTGTCATTATGACAGTGTGAATTATTATTGATCAACAGAATATAACCAACAAAAGATAATAGATAACACATTATAGGAAAGAGAGAAATCCACCTTTCTTCCTTCCTTTCTTTCTTTCTTTCCTTCTTTCTTTCTTTCTTTCTTTCTTTCTTTCTTTCTTTCTTTCTTTCTTTCTTTCTTTCTTTCTTTCTTTCTTTCTGTCTAATACACAGTGCAGCAGCAACAGGTGTAGGCCTACTGTATAAATTGCATTAGCAGCACTGTAGCCAGTCTTCTGGCTCATATGTTTGTCATTTATATCATTTTCCTTGTGATAAAAGTATCAAACACAGGCCTTGAATTCTGGCATGTTCTGTTGATTTTTAGAGCGATTTAACTCTTTCTGCGAGCTTCAGTTTATATAAGCATGAGTAAACAATGTTAAGCTCTGAACATAATAACAGATGGCTCCATGAATACAGTAGAAGAGATAGAAATTTAGAAATAAAAATAAACACATTTCCTTAGGCTGTTGAAGTCTATTTGCAGATCCATCGTTATTCACTGTGTGATTTATTAAAAAAAAAAAAAAAAAAAAAAGCAGAAGAAGAAGAGAGCAGAAGCACACAGCCCCTGTGTTCTTCCTCCTCCTTCAACAGAACACTCGTTTATTTATCCTCGTTCATACAGTCACTCAGTTAAATTCAAGATGAATTTTGTTGTATTTTATTCCATCATATCGGTTTTAGATTTCCTTGAGATGACACCAGGCTCTTCCAGTCTGTACACTGTGTCAGCTGAACACAGCGCCGTGAATGAATTTTATTGGTTTCAGCACCAGGGACAGAGACTGGACTTTGTACCACAGGAGCTGAGCCTCAGTCCGCCGCTTGCTTCACAGCACAAACTGTTGGATCATTTTTAAAACGAGGGCACGTTTTACATTTTATTTCCATCTGTAGTTTTAGTTACATCTTTTGCATGTTGTCTTCGTCTTTATGTTCCCGGTTTTTATGCCACAGCAACATGAGAGAGAGAGAGAGAAGGAAAAAAAATCCGCTTTTGCTGCTTGATGTCGTCTGATCCGCACACAGTGGATCGGCTGTGTTCAGCATCAGCATAAACAAAACAAGATGGCAGGTTTACTGGATGACAGGGACGTTTCATATTTTGAGATGGTAATGACAGACAAAAAGAAAGAGGGGAGTGAACAGGTGAGCAGGACAGACAGAGAATGGAGGAGGGTAAAGTAGAATAGAATAGAATAGAATAGAATAGATGTACCGGTCAAGGTAAGGATGTTCAGCTTGTCACAGCACACCTTACTGTACTGTTGGCCTGACAGGACGTGACGCAGTCGGGGGCGTGGTCATAGATGAATACACGTGAGGCTGATGAAAGACAGAACTGAGTTAATAAGTATTAATGTACAGTACAGCCGATTTTTTTTAACAGAGGCAGAACACACACTCACACACACACACACACACACACACACTCTCACTCACACACACACACACACACACAGTTACTTTTAACATTGTTAACATATTCATTCTTTCAGTCTAATATTTTTCACTTACATCTATAAATAATAAAACACACTTCAGTATTTTATTCAATAGCTTATCAACTGTTAAATCAGTGATTCATGTCCATCTTATTTATTATTTGCAGATTTTGGGGCACGGAATGACAGGCGCCATCATTTGAAAATTGCGGGAAGTGAAAACGACATTTTAAACTTATATTTAACTTTTTAAAATTCAGCTGATGAGCTCTTCAGAATCAGCTCCTGGATCCAGACAGAGTGGACTTTCATTATTTTCACATTCACATGTGAACTGCTACACAGAAGGTGGCAGCTTATTTCTAACACTTCCCACTACTGGAATCATTTTGAAATATTCCCTCCCCATTAAAAAAACCCCTCTGTTTCCTGTACGCTGTCTTACAGCCAACTGACAGAACTGATGACGATAATGAAAAAAGCATGTAGGTTAACACAGCGGAAACACACAGCTCGTCTCCACTCGTTATTTGGCATTTTAGAAGCTACCGACTGTAAATCTGAGTAAAATCCATGATTTAGAATAAAATGCAATCACTAAGTTTGAAGTGTATTTTACACTGTTGCTAAAGAGGACAAACCAACACACCACAGACTTGTACTGATGTATACAGGCTGTTGGCTGATCATATACATCATGTAGTCAGTACAGTGATGCTGATTTTCTTGATGACACCTTCAGTCATTCGTCTCCCTGCAGCTTCTTACGCAGACAGATAAACGCGGTGCAGTTTGCAGACATGTTATAACCACTGTAACAAATGCAAAGCATATGAATGTGTAATTATTGTTATGGAAATAAAATGAAATGACAGATGATAGAAAGACAACCCGAGGCTCTGTTATAATGCTGTAACCATCTGCTACTGTAAAGCGCTGATCTGGGATCTGAAGATTGTTACTATTTCTTGTCCTTGTATCTTTACGGGAACAAACTTTGCGTCCTTATTTAGCCAGACAGGGTGTGGCTGAAAGACGGATGGTTTATTGTCAACAAACATGGCTAGTTTTGTGATGTATTACCCTGAGGCCTGTCCGGTCAGGTGACAGCGCTGCATGGTGTTGCACACTGTTGCACTCTGTACCTCCATTTAGGACAAAGCTGCTGTGGTTACTGCTGGTGTGGATGCTGTTAGCTGCTGTGTGTAGCCTACTGTACAGCACTGTACAGTGCTGCTGGTGGTTTACACCTAGTGTATTCTCTGATTGGAGGTTTTTTTTTTTTTTTTTTGTGGATAATAGAGTAATTCAATTATTCCTCACCTTGCTGGAGGAGGTCTGGAGACCCTCCCTGTGGGATTTTGAAGGGACCCAAGATCTCATTTTGAGATCCAACTCTCATGTACACAGGTGGGAGCTGTTAATGATGGTGGATACATTTGATGAAGCCTTTCTTATCCTTGTGTCGTCACGTTTGTGTGATTCTGCCCTTCCCTGCACTGTCTCTAAATAACATTTACAATGCATTCTCGCTATAGCCACCACATCTCGCTGGATATAAGCCGTATGTGTGTGTGTGTGTGTGTGTGTGTGTGTGTGTGTGTTCCAATGAGCGTGCATAATTCTGTGGACACCGCGCGTTTCCCCTGGCAGTCTGACCCTGAGGCCCCCGGGCGGCCCTCCACCTCCTGCGCCCCACATCTGACACTGTGATAGCCGACGCGCTTTCTCCTCACTCTCATTTTCTCTTTCTCCGGCTTCGCTGCAGTGATTTTTTGACAGCCCACAATGGACGTTATCCTCGCCTTGTTTCCTCAAGGATACACATACAGAGCTTACGCCGACATCGCTGTGCGTAAAATGGGCTTTGTCCTTCGCCGTGTGCCGGCATCTCACATGGTCGAGGACGGGGAGCACCACGGCGGAGGAGAGCCGGGGATTGAGGCTCTCATCCCGGACTCTGTCTCGAAGAAAATCTCGGTGGTGCTGGATTGTTAATAATTTTGTCCTGTTGAATAGCAAAGCACACTCTGACTGTCCGATTATGGAAACTGCTGTTTCAAATAGACTGAATAAGTGAGTATGCTGTATGTTTATTCTCTGTTTAAATAGAATATGTCGTTTAAGCAACACGTTGGAACATTTTATAGTGAACTTTAATATATATATATATATAATACACTAACACACACACACACACACACACACACACACACATACATATGTACTGTATAGGTGAGATAATCTGCGGGTTAGTTTGGCTCTCAGTGACTTCCTGTGCCAAACACAGACATTAGACTTCTTTACAGAGATGTCAGATTGCAGTATTATATCCTGACATCTGACACTTACCTTTGATCTACAGTTTTTTTTAATACAGCTGAATTTACATTGAAAGGCTTGGTATTATGTCTGTCTTCAAAGTACATATTTTTATGGATCACAATAGCCTGGTTTTGGTGATTACAAAAGGATTATGGGGGCTAGTTTGTCCTGCTTCAACTTGTCAGCATGTCACCAACTAATCCAGAGTGCACAGTGGCATCCAGTGAGGCTGGACTTGTTCCACTAGATCATGCCGCTGACATTTAGCTGGAAGCCCCCTCTACTGTACTGTATGCTGTATAGGCCTGTGGTAGTTTGTCATGCTTTCAAACAATTCATGGATTAATTCACTCAACGCGGAAGCTATGGTCTCCGGTCTGAAATGGGTCGATGTAAGCTGGCATTTCAAACAACGGTAAACTGGTTGTTTGTGAGGGGCTGTCCTGTGTTCTTTAATATTAAAGGAAAGAGCGGAGGTAACATTGTCCTTTATCTCAGCTTTTGACTTGTGTGTGTAAAGTCACTAAGACATGACGTGGTGATGTTAGTAGGTAAATACAGGTTTACGTTGAGGTTATTAGTGACATAGGGCCTGTGGTTCTCCTGGTCCGCCCTGGCTGTCCATGTATGACAGGTGGATGTGTCATCATCCTCCTGCAGCTGGATGACTTCACCTTGCAGATGCTCATCAGGGCTCAGGGTTGTGCTGGAGAGAAGTTCACTAGTGTTAGAGGAAGGTGTGAAGCCATAATGATCTCAGACTGTATTGCCTGTATTACTTTTATTGAAACTGATGCACTTTGTAACCCATTGCTGCTGTTCTTGTGATGATCTCATATTGATGGAGGCTATGGTTTACACATCTTTTTTCTCCAATTTTGATTTCCCTCCACCTTGACATCATTGCACATACAGTTCTGGACTGTTCCAACCCAGGGCTGAGGTCCTGGTTGGCATAAAAGAGGCATGTCAGAGAGATGATGCTCAAAGGCAGTAATGAAATGGGGTATTATGCCTTGTGCATGCGCGAGATGTAGAGACAGTGGGACAGGGAGAGCAGAGGAAGGGGAAAAAGAGAGACGGAGAGAGAGGGAGGGAGAGAGAAGGAGAGAGAGAGAGAGAGAGGGGTGCGCATGCAGGCGGAATGCAATGGCTCCATGTGACCACAACACAAGCAGCTCCAGCAGGCGGCGGCCCCTTTAAGAGACGTGGGTTAGTTTTTCTCTTTGGTTATCTAGCTGTATGAGTTTATGTAATATCATAAAGCTAGAGAACCGAATGTATAAACTAATTCTACAGTCGTCGCGGCGGAGCGAGCCGGAACCGGGACCCGACGTGGAGCTGAGCGGAGCGGAGAGGGGGGAAGGAGGAGGAGGAGGAGGGGGGGTGCACGGCTGCCGGAGTGGATGGATGGATGCAGCCTGCACGGAGGACTGGAAGCCCGCGGCAGCGTCCGTGCATCGCACCGCCAAACGCCTCCCATGCTTCCCTTGGACGTACACGAGTGCAGAGGAGAACGCCGCCCCCCTAAACAAAAACACAGGGATTCATAGCGCTAGGTGTCTGTCAGATGGGATGCGAGGAGTGACAGTAGTTAGCAACCAGAGGCAGGCTCCATTCATAGAGTGATGGTGAGGAGGAGGAGGAGGAGGAGGAGGAGGGCGACTCGGCAGTGATGCTCCTGCCATTTCTCTTAATGGAACATAACTGCCTTGTGGTCAAAAGACTGAAGCTTAAGAGCAGTGTGTTGTAGATGCTTGTCTGGTTGATTGTGTAGTTAGTTGGATGTTGGTGACGAGGAGGCGAGGTGAACGTGGTTTGTGGCTGGAAGAGGCACCTGATTGGGCGACTCCGGGGAGTCACGTGTTCCACCAGTAGCCCCCATAGCCCCATGCTTCAGTTCTACCTATGTCGTGGTATGGAAAAGGGCTTTAACAGTCAAAGCTAATAGCCAGCTCTCATCTGTACTTGCAAGGTGCTGTGCCTCTGAAAATGTTGCTTTATTGTGTGTTTAAAAAAGTTGATGTGTTGGAAGCTTTACTCACCACACAGTTAATTTGTTGTTAGTATTGAAGGTTTTCATGCATTCAGTTTGGACTATACTGCAGCTGGATGCAGAAGGAAAAGGTCCTGGCGTCAGGTGCATTCTCATGACTTGATATATCTGTTACTGTATATAGCAAAGGTCAGGATGAGTGGAAGTTCATCAAAGTAATATGTCATGTTATAGAGTGGAGAAGAGGACAGTATTGTGATGCAGTAGGTGTTTGTCAAAGGGATCAACTTATATCCCTGGATTTCGTTTGATTGATGCCCTTATTAAGAGCAGCTTCAGGCCTCATGCACATGAAGGACAGAACAAAACGATGGCTCACCCTGCTGAGAGGAATGGAAACAACATGTAGGCATTCGCAGATGTGCTTTACTCTTATATGTTGTGTATAACTTGGTCGCTGCCACCAAGCAGGATTCTTTTCTAATGAAGGATATCACTCTCGTGTCACGATGCATATATGCAACATTTCACAGATGGTGTCTCTCCATTAGTGGTGTATGGTAGAGGGTTGAGCATAGGTTTTGGAGGCAGCGTTAAGGCAGGGTCAACCGGTTGTCCAGAGACTGGGCTGATTTTGAGGCCGGCCTGTTTTATAATGCTGTTTGGGCTGCTCATCTTCTGCTCTTTCTCCCTCTCCATCTGAGTCAGAGAGGAGCTCCTGTCTGGTTCCTGGGCTGCCTGAGTGATAGGATGTACTCTGAGTGGAGCCTGTTGAATTTTAAACAAGACAATTCTGTGTTAGCTGCTAAAGCTGTATGTGCTGTGTGGTGGTGGCTCTGTGCTCTGCACAGTGGAGAATGTGTGTAACGCCACAGAGCCTGGTGCTGCTGTTTGTAGGCCCCAGCTTACTGCGTCATCGACCAGGGCAGGATGGAGAAGGAGCTAATATGGACCCAGCTAGGGAATATGTCTGCTTTCACATAACAGCTGAGCTGTTATTGTCCCATATTGCTATATGGGCTTCGAGTGTGCGTGTATGTGTGTGTGTGAATAACAACAGGCCATGCAGTTGTAAATATGATGATATCAGTGATTATTTCAGCCTATTAGTATAGGCTGTGCAGTTATACCTGGTAGTTTAATAGCGCGTGGCACAAATGAATGTTTTCACGAGGAAAACACAGCAGGAGTTCCAGGTTCCCAGTGTCTCAATTTTAATGTGAAATTAAACTGTTAACTCTAATGTCCCATTGAGACAATATATTCCTAATATGCAAATGTAAAACCCGGCGTTTCAGCTGGAATATCCTATGTGATCTTTGTAGTCACAGTATTGTGATTTGATTAATACAGCTCTTGTAAATTAGTCAGTATTTTTTGGCCTGTTTGTGCTGAACTTTATTCTTCTGAGTATTGTGACAGGTTCCGGTGTAAACCTAAAGCATTTATAACACAGCTCGCTGTCATATGATTAGACAATGGCGTTTGGGCTGGAGCAGCACCACCATGCACCCATCTTTTCTCCTCCTTGCAATAGGAATTAATGCATTGCTGAGGGGTAATAAATGGAGGATATGGGGAGAGCCCTTTGAGATTGAAATGCAGTCTGGCGGGTGACTGAGAGGCAGGCTAGACGTTGATTTTCCCACATTAATATGTGTCTGTCTGGGCCCTCTCCACCATCAGGAGGAAGCCCTCAACACCAGATGGAGCCCAGTCTAGTCTAGGTCTAGCCTACCAGCACCTGCCATAAGGCTGCATCACACTACCCATTGTCTTGCGCAGTAATTTCACCATTATTTGCAATTTGATTGTTTCACCTGCTCAGATGTATGCTGCTTTCGGTTACAATGGAAGAAAGAACAAACAAACAAAAAAAAGTGGTAGGACCGGAGAAAATAGGCTTGAGAGTGGCTTTGAGTGAGTGAGGTGAGAACATAGCAAAGTGGGAGAGATGTGTTTATGCATGCACGTCGTGCTTTTCTAACCAACCTGTCATGTCTGTAGCCTTTTCCCGCTGAAGCCTAGATATGTCAGTACACCCCCCCTCCAACACACACACCCACACACACCCACCCACCCACCCCCATCTCCCCCTAGTCCTCCTTCACCACTGTCTCTTTCTCTGCACTCTATTGATAATATTTTCGTGGTTTAGCTGTGGATGTTGCATAAGGGCGAGTGTTGCTTGTTGACAAAGATGTTTGAACAAAGCAGCCACCCTATACACTGTCCTATACAAAGCACAGCCATTGTTTCAGGTTTACAACCCTGCTGCATTTCCAAGCTACCATCCTATAGATGTTATCTTGTTTGTGTCACACTCGGCCACTAGATTGCAGTGCTGTGTGTGTACGAGTGTGTGTGTGTGCACATGTTGTTGTACATTTGTACATGTGCCTCTGTGCATGTGTTTACGTGTGTGCTCCAGCACGTCATTACTGCACCCTTACTGCCTCATTTTTCGTCTCTACAGAGAACTATAAACATGACAGCTTACTGTTGATTACAGAATAGGTCTTTTTTTTTTTTACTGTGTGGCACCAGGCTGCACAGTTTTGTTGTTTTACTCACCCTCAGAACTGTGCTCCAGAGCACGGTGTGTGACTGTGACTGCAAAAGGTGCCTCTGTGATTTTCCTCATTATGTAGAAAGTTACTGAATTTCTGATTCAGAGTAGATCCTGGAAAGCAACCCCCCGCCACCCACCACCACCCCCACGGTTCTCTTCATTTTATAATGTTTGGAGAAGAGTGTTTCTGTGTGCATCATTTCACATAGCGCTCAGTGGATTTGACTGGCAGAATTTTTTTCTTTTTTGACATTTTTATCTAAGCAGGATGTAGCCTATATGAATACTTATTATGACAATTGTTATTATCGTTATTATATTATTAGGTTTTTTTTTCAAACACGACACAATAATCATAATTCACAGTTTGTGATCTGTTTGACACCTTATCATCAAAATCCATATTCCAGCGTTATCAATTTTCTATTATCATTTTACCTTGAATTGCAATGGCCTATATAAAGCTCTACTCTGAACTTATGAATTCTGGGTTTGGTAGCCTAGCAACAGCCTCTGACCCATGCGAGGGAAAGAGAAAAAAAACTGAAAGGCTGACATGCAGGCTTTAAACCCGTAAAGGTTTTCAGCGGATGTAATCTTTGAGTATTTTGTGTAATTGCTTGTGAAGTGTGTTGTGTACGTGTCTGTGTACGTGTGTGTGCGTGTGTCTGTGTGTTTGTGTGTGTGTATGTGTGTGTGTGTGTTGAAGAGATTGGTATTGTCATGCATTTCCCGCTGACAGCTGAAATAACAAATGTACCAAACTTTTCACATAAATTTAAGAATATAATACAGTGGAGTTTTTTTTATTTTCCAACATTGCCGTATGTTTTATTATTGTCTCTGCTAAGATACATAAAAGGCAGATTTTCTTTTGATTGCCTTTAATGCACACTGAAACTTATATCATAATATAGACTATTAACCTTTCCCATTTTCTTTTTCTTGTTGTAAATAGTAAATGTACGTAGTTTGTTTTAGAGGCCTAACAGTAGCTAAGCTCAGATAATTTATGGAAGAGACAAACAAAATTCAACTCAAAATGTGAACTGTTAAATTTTTGATTTATTATTTAATCCCATTTAATCTTCCAGACAAAATACAAAAGATGTTATCTGCTGAATGTTGGGTATTATCCTTTTAACATCATTAGAATTTAAAGACAACACTTTATATGTCATGACTCAAAGGCTTCCTGTGACTGAGCTTTTCATGCATGGTCACAGAAGTTATTGTGCTGAAATTCATTTGAGCTCAAGGAACAGAAAAGGTGAATCAGATTCACTGGGGAGCGAGTTTATGACCTACTGCTGGTATGAACCCTCTCTGATCTGAATGCTCTGTGTTTTTTGCAGGACTGTGTAGACAGCAGGCCGGAGGGCTGCTCCAAGGAGCCGACCTCACCAACTGGATCCAAAAGAGGCTTCATCACTTCAGAATTACGGGTGAGATTTAACAGGAATCCTCTCTGGTGTACGATCACACACTCACATCACGATGCTAATGATTCGTAAACACACTTGAACTTGAACTATTCATTCACTACTTTCAAATAAGGACATTTGAGCAGATGAACCTGTTTGTTTTGAAGAGTGAAACCTCACACAATCCCGACTGTGCATAAAAAAATATATAGCTCTTTAAAATACATTTCTTTTGCGGTGAGGCTGACGCACCTCCCAAGTTTTACATTATACCTGTTCTTATTTGCTTTTCTCTCCCTCTCAGCAGCTGTGTAATGTGTGATCCAAAATATTAGAACCTTTGGTTTTGGCAGATAAGACACAGAGCAGCCTCTTAGTGTAAATAGTAATTCTTTTGTCCATGTTTTTTTTTGTTCCTTTAAGGATACAGGTAGGAGGGAGGGGGCTTTGACCTGGTGTGTGTGCAAGGTGTGCTCATGTGGAAAGACTGCTAGGGTGGCTAAGTCCCTCACGCATTTAATTCCCTCTTTTTGGCCCTCTGTGGCCCCCCTCCAACTTCTTACTTTTCTGTTGTCTGCATTGTGTCCACACCTTTCACCTCCATCCACACACACTTCATAGAAACATCTTTTTTGAGTTTGTTGCAGTCACTTTCTGTTTTTTTTTTTTTTTTTTTTGTGGAGGAAAAGTCTCAAGATGCAACTCAGTACCTCTGTGAATTTTGCTTCAGTTCTCCAGGGACACATGTAGTGGAGCACAGACTGGTGGGGAAAAAACTACATTTCTTTCCCCAACACATATCGTTTCTAATGTCAGCATTTCTTTCTCATAGTAACAGAGCATTGCTATTATTTATACCTATATCCTTTTTCTTAGTTTCATTGTTTTCAGATACAATCCAACTTATCACCGTATATATATTATCATAAACTAGCATCCACAGAAACATATGGCCCTAGCCATCACTTACTCAGCTAACAAGCTGGCAAAACCTTGCATGCTGTGTGTTTTTGTGAAAGCATATAGCGTTAAAGATGATGGAGGGCCCAAAGTAGAAGTACGTGGCTCACTCATTTTCCTCCCAGCTTCCCCTTCAGTGTTGAGTGACACGACTAAAGATTAGCTTTTGCTATCCTAACAGCTGCTATAGTGGGCCATCAAGGCCGAGGACGCTGCTCAGCTCGTGCATGTTCAACCTCCTGCGGAGAACAAAGTAGACGAAATGATGGAGGCGGCGATGGAAAGCGGAGGAGAGGGAGATGAAGCCCCATCCGCAGAGATTGAGGTCCGTCATCAGGGAGAAACAGAAGAAGTGATTTTTTTTTATTTCCCTCCAGGGTTAGATGAGCGTTCTGTGACATTGGCCTAGTTCTATATCAGCATGCCCCCCCAGAGAAGAGTTTGAGAATCAGACAAGGGAAGATCAGAGGAGATTTCACAGCCTGTGGCTATCCTCCTCCATCGCGTTCGACCACCTCTTAAACCTCTTTCGCTTTGCTTCAACTCGATGAGGGCTGCCGGTCTACTTAGTCAATATCATATCCACAAACTAGATAAATCGATGCAAACAAGCTTTGGTTGGACTTGGGCTTTAGAAGTGGAGGCATAGCTACAGGCAAACTTTGACGCAGAGACACATCAATCCAGGAGTGACACTCTTCACATCCTCTTTATATTCATAACGGCAATTAAGTGCTACAGTGCATGGGTCTGCATTCACACCTTGTTTCACCCTTACAGGGCCCATATACAGTATGCACCCTGCTACAATTGTTGCTATACGAAGCTGGTGATTTCACACATAGCAGTGTTTCTTCCACAGCTGAGCACACTCATGTATATGGAAAGACTTGCAGAGAGGGAAGCAGTAATCCGCTCATTTACAGTACCTCAGATCCTGTCTGCCATCTCTCTCTCTTATTCTCTCATACTCTCTCTGTCAAGCACACAAACACACATACCTCGGTGTACCGTATCTCCTCCCTCCACAGTCGCCCCTCCACCCCACCCTCGCCTCCCCATCCCCTTTCCATCCCCATTCGGGCTCATCTTGCCATCACCTCTCCGGCTCCGCCACCCCAGAGAAACCAATTCAGACTGCTGCTCCACACCGTCATGGCATGTTGGCCAAGGGAGATGGAGTCCTTTCAGGTTCTCTGCTACAACCTCCCTCCTCTCTTTCTCCCTCCTCCCCCGTCGCTGCCCCCTCGCTGCTTCTCAACATTTCCTCAACACGCCTGGTGTATCAGCAGGGTAGCAAGGCAGCACGATAGGACTGCTCCTGAGAATCTGTTGGAGTTATTCTGCACATTATGTGACCTTTTAAAGTTTCAACAAAATTGCGCGTGGGCGTGTGTTTTATGATTCCACTCTGAGCCTGCCTTTGCATGGTGATACTGTCAGATTAATGAGAGTATCTGAAACAAATGAAGACTGCATTATGTGTTTAAACACACCGATTGTGAGATTTATCAGTAATGGGTTATCTTTAATGGCAAAACCAAACACCCACGCCCACCCATGGCTTCTTAAAGTTGGCAATCTGCATTTAACAGCCCACTGTTTGCTAGGATTTTTTTTAAAACCAGGCTTTCTAGATTTGTATGCATAAACTGTGCTGCTTGGCTGTTCTTAAAAGTTGATTTAAATTATACCCTCTGCATTATGCGGCTTCGTAGGAAATAAATCTCTTCAAATGAATACACTGGGTGGAGGGAGGTTGTGAAAGGGGGTGAATGTGTGTGTGGTGGTGGTGGTGGTGGGGGGGGGGGGGGGGGGGGGGGGGGGGGGGTTGGCACTGAGTGTAGAGTGGTGGCGTATGTTAACATAAATTAAAGTCTATGTGCAGAGGGGCTCAGAGAAGGAACGAGAGAAGAGAATGTGAGAGTGAGAAAAACAGAACTGTGATTCAAGAGGAGAAAAAGACTTTGAAAAGTTTGTGAGGTTTCTGCACAAGTTTCAGTGGGACTCTACACACATATGCATTTAAGGAAGTAAGTTTTCTTAGCTAATTAATTAGCATTGGTATTAGTTGCTTTACTTCATTAGTAAGTTAACTGTATTGTTTTTCTTTGCCTCCTTAAAGCACTGAGGCCTCTGGCATCTCAATGTGCACTGGTTGAATGGCAAGGTGGCTGTATTAAAGGTTGGTGGTGGCAGTGATGGTGGGGTGACAAACAGAGCGCAGGAGGGAGGGATGGGCGGGAGGTGGTGGCTGGGGGACGGGGGGGGGTGGGGTCCACTGAAAGGGAGCAGGCTGCAGAGTGAATGGGAAATGGGGAGAAAGAGGGAGATGGGGGGGCAAAGGAGGGAGGGAAGGGTGGGGGGGGGGCATTAGCGGCGGAGGCAGGTTGGGGGCGGGGGTGGTGGTGGGGTGACGGTGGGGGCCTCCATTGGTTCAATGCAACGGCCGGAGCAGCTGTGAAAAGAGGTCTACCCTTTTTCCACGCCCAGTACGACGCAGAAACCCTGCTTCAGTCTGCCAGGGTCAAGTCACATTTCTAATATATACACTGGGCCTGTGGACTCGCACAATGCATATGCACAGCTCATTTATTTTATGTATGCACACAGACAGACACACACTTGTGTGCGCACAGCAAGTAGACAGCCTCTCAGACAGAGGCAGAGGTGGGGGCCGCTGCAGTAAGAGAGTATTATGACACTGATTTCTATCCCATTGGCACCATTGTTTCGTCTTGGATCCTGCAAATTAACAAGCTGTAAGTGACATGCCTAAACACACACACGCACATACACACACACAAACACACAGCTGCCATCCCTGTCATTTGAATTTTAGTTTGTCACTCTGGAAAAAAAATAGCTTGAATATTAAAAATTTAGAGGAAGATTTGTGGAGACTTGAAAAAAAGAAAAACTCTTTCTTCCACTTGATCCTGTATTTTCCTCGCTTCGTGGTTGTCATGTTAGACTTTGATGAACATCTCAAAGTCCTCTTCGTATTCTTGGACTAGTATATCTTTACTGTACACACCAACAGCTGTGTCATGCACGCACCCGCTGCCACGTCTCAGCCCCTTTCTTTTCCTCAGACGTCTCAACCACCATTTACAAACTAAAATCATATTCCAGTGAGGGGGATGTAAATGCTTTGTCCTGGTGCACCCCACCCCACCCAGCCTACACCCCATCTTCACCCCCACCCCAGTGCCAGATGCCCTGCTGCATTGTGTGGGTACTCGGGGCAGACAGGCAGGCAGCCCCCTTCCTCTGTCTTTCTCCCTCTCTGTGCACCATGATGTCACCCTACTTGTCTGTCTGTCTGTCCGTCAAGGCCGTGACAGGAACTCGAGTGTGGGAAGGAAAAGTGTTCAGGATGGAAAGGGGGAGGTGGTTGTGGAGGTTCAAGGAGGGGTTGTGGGGTTTGGAGAGGACTTTTTTTTTTAGGATGTTAGAGTGTGGGGGTTTTGTGTATTGAGAAGAGAGTGTCTGGCCTGAGAGGTCAGCGAGTGGACTTGAGCATGGAAAGAGTGTGTGTTCCTTTAGGGAGGGGGCTCTCCTAGCAACTCTGAAGAGAAGTGGAATTTAGATGAGTCTGTCTGTCTGTGTCCTCCAATAATTCAGTCTAAACGTGTGAGTTAGTGTCACAAAGGGCCCGAACAACGAGGATGTAAAGAAGAGAAGGGAACAAAAGCACCTGTTTTCATTTTCCTCTGTTTGTTCATTAGGGACGCCATCAAGTCGACAGCTGAGCACAGATGTAGTCAAGACATTTGAGGTTGATATTGTTTAATTGTTGCAACACAGCACAGCATACTGAAATATCCAAGATGTTTATAAGAATAATTTGCTCTTCTTGAATGAGAATCAATGGCAAAGTTGCATGACAGATGAAGCCGAGTCTCAACAGTTAAATTACAGATATTTTCATTTTTTGTTTTTAAATGTGGGAGGTGTGGGCAAATTTAGTTCAAACACTCTGGCTCACACTTGGTCCTGTTCCAGGACTTCCTGTAGGCGTTTTATTATAGGAATTTAATCTCATCTTATTCAGATTAATATTGTAATAGAGTCAAACTGTAGAGTCAAACAGTTCTTGAAAGACTAAATGAATATAAAGGAAACATTCAGTTATGTTTGTTACCAGCGTAGGTGGCATCAGTGAGCCCAAAGATCCCCTTGAGGCACAATAATAGTCATAATACAATCATTTAAAATATCAATCCATCTGAATCAGAATAATAATTCCTGTCTGATATGGTTTTTGCCACAAAAAATCAAAATTCTTAAGATTATATTTACTTTTTTCACCCTCCTTGAAAAGAAATGGATTAATTTAAGTGCAAGTTGATAAAACGTGAAAATGGAAGTGTTTTTGTGCAGGGGAACTTTAAGCCATTGGAAGATGTTTTGGTCTAACGTTGCATCATTCACTCCCTGAGAGCACATCCTCGTTACATCTCTCTGTCACTCTGAAATTCTGACAGTCCAGTTTTGGATATTTTAAAGCTTTGTAGGCATTTAATGATTAGGAAAATCCTCTGGGCCTTTTAAAAGTCATGCTAACATTTTAAAATGCATCATTATCAATTTCAACAATGTGGCTGTTTTTTCCCATTTGCCGAAATGACTTTATGGAGAATGAAGATTTTGATCTGACAGCAGTAATGTGCTGTTTACAGCCCACCAGCAAACACAGACAACAGGAACCTTTTTTTAACCAGTAAACATTTACCAGGACACAGACACATGCCTTTGTCATTCATCCTCTCTCTATCTGGACTCCTACCTTTGTATTTCTTCCACCTCTTTGCTCTTTCCATCTTTAGCTTTATAATGTGTTCTCCCTCTGTGTACCTCTCTCTCTCCCTCTCTCTCTCTCTCTCTCTCTCTCTCTGGCTGTGTGAGGAGGTGATAGTATTGGGAGACAATGGAAAGACTCACTTAATTAGCTGGATGAGAAGATGCATTGTGGCAATTACCGAGCACAAAGGGAGGGGAAGGTATGGCGGTAATGTGCAGCTGTGTGTGTTGCCTGCCCGTTGTAGCCTGGAGTACAGGCAGGCCTTTATAGCGGAGAGTGAAAGCAGTAACAATGGAAGACAGGATGTACTCCTCATGTAGAGCCATTTCCAGCCCTTTTACAAACTGGGACAATAGCCGCTACAGTCTCTTAAAGGCTGGAATTGCAGAAACTGTATTCTCTCAATGGATGGAGTTCAGATTTTACAGGTGTGGTGGCTTTGTGCAAACTAACTTTCCAGCTGTAAGTACTTCTTTATAGTTGTGCTGAGTTGCTTTTGGCACCACTTTCTAGTTAGTTAAATGTAATAGGCTACTAATAACAACCAGGGATTTAGATAATAATTGTTTTCATTATGCCTTAATTACCCGATTAACTTAGCTGTTATTCAAGACAGCAAAGAAAAATCATGTGTTCACAAAGCCCCTCCCTCAAGCAGCGACTGTCCAATTATAGCTTAGCAACCGTAGCTAGGTTTAGCTACGGAATGTCCAGTGGTCCTCTATAATTTCTCTACATGGATGCAGGTCTCAATGATGATATTCTGCATTTAAAGTGTTTCTATGGAGTGGAAATGTAAGAAGCGAATTAAATAGTGAGTCTCCAGGTGCTTGTTTTAAAATGAGCTTACCATAACCTACAGAAATTGAGCTAATTAACATTAGCTCATGGAGCTAATATTAGCTAAAATTAGTAAGCTAACTACAACTGTTAAAATCCGCAAGTGATAGTTACTTTTAATTATTTCAGGTGATGCAGCTAGCTAGACATGGAACACATTGTTTTGTCTACCTCTGCCTGAAGTCACATGTGGTAGGCCTAAATGTATTGTCGCTGTCGCTGTTTACGATGTTCATTAATAGAAGAAGCTAATCACTCAGCCACAGTGACTAACAGAGGAGAGTTTTAGTGGATGGTCAATTTATTATGACAGAAGACAAATAAAACCAACGCATTAACATTTCAGAGGCTTTTTGACATTTACACTTAAAAACTAATCAATTATCAGTATCACTGCTGCCTTTCTGTCAGTCAACTAAATGCTGAACCAGCTGATTGTTTCAGACCAGCTTTGCTGTGGCTGGTGTTAATGGCTTCATCCTTTAAGCTGCTGTAGCTCTGGTCAAGTGATTCGTCAACCACTTATTTTCTGGAAAACTTGTTTAAACTGTGCCTTCTGTGAACGTGGACCTGTGATGTAGCCTACGAGTTTAACCTGGTTGGCGAACACAACAGTGACTAATTTTCTAATTTCTCCTTGTTGTGCTCATCCATCCATCCTCCTCATTTCTATTCCTGATTATCCTGTTGCTGCACACCAAACTGGACATGCTACCTTCTATTTCTGATTGGCTCTGAGTGGGCTGCTGCCTAGTGCCACTGCGTGTGTGTATGTGTGTGTGTGTTAGTACGGAGTTGGGTCTAGCGAAGAGCATCCTCCTCTAGTGGAGTGGCCTGAGGGGATTTCTTTCATGAAGTCAGATAACATCCAGGCGACCCCCTCTTCCCTTTTTTATAAGAGTTCTTTAACCTTGATAAATGAAGTAGAGGCGGGAAGGAGTGAGGGAGGGCGGGAGGAAAAAGTTGCGCGCTGTGTTGGGGGATGAGGGTGTGATGGAGGGTGGAGAGATAGAGAAAGGGAGAGAGCGAGGGAGAGACACCAACTCCCCGGCCGACTTGCTCTCAGGATCAATAACGTTCGGAGAGCTGCTGAGCACTTCTGTCTGGCAGCTCTACCATAGGGGATGGAAGGAATGGAGAAGGGAGGTGGGGGGTGCAAGTAGGAGGGAGGGAAAGCAAGAAAAGGAGTGTTGAGAAAGCCTCTCTATCTCCTTCTTGTCACCCTTTTTTGCAAAGAGAGGGAATCAAGGCAGACAGCGATGTAAAGATGGAAGGATGAACGGATGGAGAGGAGCATAGATGGAGGGTGGAGAGGAGCTTAGACCAGCACACCTATCCAGCTGAACCGTGCCACCCACCTGCCTGCCTGCCCGCCAGGAAAACACACACACACACACACACTGAGGTCTCCTTTTACGAAGCCACAAGGTTACAGAGTGTCGATACAAACGCGCACAGCCCCCGACAAATGGGATTTGGCATGTTCAATCAACAGTGCTGCCAAATCCCTGTTGTTAAGTGTTGCAGAGCCATATCTGTCTGCAGTGGGCCTGAGCTATGCTACCTGAGCCTGCTAACTGTCCCCTAAATACCCTCTATTAAAGTCGCCCAGTAATAGAATTATCATCTGCATTTGTCATTGGACTTGAGTAGGTGTGTGTGCAGAGGCATAAATAAGGAACAGTGTGGAGTTTTCAAATTGTGCACTGGTTATAAAAAAAAAGGCCGTGATTGACTCCTCCACTTGTGCCTCGAGGTCATGAACACCTGAGCTTTCTTCTCCTTTCTTTTCTCCCTCCTCTACTTGATTTCCTTGCTGGGCATTTAAGTCGCCACTCTCCCTCCTCTGGCCATCACTCCTGGCCTTTTTCTTGTCCTCTGTTAGACCTGATCCTTTCATCTTCTTTCCCCTAATCCTGTGCTGGAGAAGCCTTCTCTTCACCCCTCCTCTGCTTCCCATTGCTCTCTTTTTAATGCCATGCCTCTTCTTATTTTAGCGTATCCCTCTGCCCCTTGCATTGCTTTCTCCTCCTTTCTCTTTTTTCTCTTTATCCTCCCTTTTATCACCTCATCCTTTACCTCTTCTCAGCCTCTCTCTGTCTTCTGCATCACCCTTCCTCCTCCTCTCTTACTTTCTCCTGTCCTTAATTAAGTTAGTGATCAGTTGACTGCCCCTAGCATTGGTAGAGAGCAGGTTGGTCCTCCCATCTCAGGAGGGGGGAACATTGTCTGTGCTGGTTGACCAGTGTAATCCCTCAACCAGGGACAAAGGGCAGTACCCTCACTACCTCAGCCACCCCTGAAGGGCATTAGCCCCCTGACGAGAGCCGTGCCCTAGCTTGCCCCTGCCTGCCTGACAACCCAGCATCACACCGCTGGCCCTTTCCTTATCTGTGGAGGCCAGTTAGACTACAGACTGCTGAGAGTGAATGTCAATGATGAGGAATAGAGCTGTAAGTGTGTATAGGTATGATCGTTTCTACTCTTTGATGTTTTTTAAGGAAGTATACAGTAGATACACCTGTGGTGGGTGAGAGCTTTTTGCCTTGAGACTTCACAGAATCAAAGTTCACATATCAAGTTGTTCTTTATTCATTGAGGTGTGCATTTACTGGATCGCTCAATTCATATTTCCGCCACTCCCCCGACACACACACACACACACACATACATTTGTGCACGCTCATAAAGGAACACACAGAGGCACATCTGTTGTAATCATATCATGAAGTCCTATTCAAACCTCGACACAACCCCACATACCTCTCTGTTTTCTCTCTCTCTCTCTCTTTATATATATATATCTCTCTCTATCTCTCTCCCTCACACACACACATTCACACAGGGAATGAGTAGGTAATGTTGCTATGGGAACGGTTGGTCAGAGTTTACCAGAGGGGAAACAAACAAAGTACTGTTCATGAAAGCAGGTTGTTCTGAGCAGAAGGAGCCGTGATACTCTGTGCGTGTGCAAATGTGGGTTGTGTGTAATGTCTAGTGAGTAAGTGATTAGGTGCGTGTGTATGTAACTGCACGGAGCATCCTCTTATATCGCTGTCTTTTTCGATGCCTTACTGCTGCTTCAGATCTGCTGTAGGCCTGCTTTGCAGTGCCGTCGTGAAATGTCTGGGGCAGACGCTCAGTGACTGCAGCCTCTGAAGGAATTGAATGTGATGCCAGTGCGGCCATATGCGTGATGTAGTAATCAGTTAATGGTTTTGTGTACATAAGATAAAATTCAGTTGCTGCCCTACATTTCTTGATCCCAGGAGGATGTTGATGACAGACCCAAAATCCCCAAAATATTCAATTTACTGTGAAGTTCAAACAAAGAAAAGCATTTAACAAGTGAACGATTGGATTTATGATGTGAATATGAATCATAAAAATGTTCCATTTTCTTTTGAATCAACTAATAGATTTATTGACATGTGACACAGCTCTACATGGCCTATACACACTGATTCACCAGCCTCCTCTCATGTATTTTTAAGTCTGCTGATGTGCATATTATCATAATGAGTTCGTAGCATGGTGTGAAGTTTAATGTTTAGCAGTGCACATTTCTTTAATGGTGATATTTATAGAATATTTATACAACATATATAAAGAATGTGACTTGAACATCCACTGAAGCCACAAAAAATGGAGCCACAAGAAAACATTGCATTTATATAAGTGGGACAGGCTGTGATGATCCTCACATGAATATGTGAAAAAACGTTAAATGCCACATCGACATCACATTTTCTACATGTTTTCTCCAGTTTGAAATCTCTCTCCTCTCCTCTCTCTCCTCCTCTCCTCTCCTCTCTCTCTCCTCTCCTCTCCTCCTCTCCTCCTCTCCTCTCCTCCTCTCTGGGAAAGTAGGTCTCCTGGTAGTTAGATGTCACCTCATCCGAGTCACAAACAGCAGCAGCCTCCGCATTTTCTCATGTCATTCCCTTTTCTCCACTCTTCCCCACTCCCCTTATTTTGAGGTGTATGAACAAATGCATCTACTCTCTAAAGCAGCATATAAACCTGCTGTGATGTTTCCCACAGAATGCCACCATTCCTTCCTCACTCCATCTGTGCTCCCACCCTCTTTAATGCCTCTTTAGCCCTGCACTTGACTGCTTGAGTAATATTTATTGCACAGTCTCTTTTGGTCTCAGTTTCTCTTTTTATTTTTCCACTGAAACAAACAAGTCCAATGCCATGGGGCAAAAATACCCCCAACGCCACCACCTCTGCCGCCCCTCCCCACCTTCTCCGCCCCCTGTTCCCTTTGCCTTCTCTCCTTCAGCGGTGACAGATAGACAAACGTACTGTTCTCTCTCTTCTTTGCCTTTCACCTCTCAAACCTCCCTCCATCCATCCTGCTGGACGGGTACAATGCAGGCGCTCTATCCTGCGGCAGGGAGAATGCAGCCCTGAACTAACAATATCACCAAGGCTGCCTGAATGCCACCGAGTCCCATTGTGCTCTGTCAGAGGGGAGTTAACACCCATGTCTGAGCCCAATGAATAGTATTATTGTGTCTGAGACATGCACCGCACCCCCGGTCCCCATCCATGTCCCCCTAACTCAACTTGCCCCCCCCTTCCCAAACTTGCTTCTCTTGTCCCAACAGTGTAACCCCCCACACCACTTTCACCCCCTTCGCTCTTTATTTAACAGACAGCTCTAACTTCCAAAGCCTTGCCGGCCCACCGACTCTAAACCTCCGCACTTTACTTCTCTATTCCCCTGGCAGTCGGCCCGTGGGTTTTAGTCTCTTTTTCAGGCCTGCAGAGGGGTGGAGAGAGGTGGACAGAGGGGCTGTCAGAGCTCTGTGGTGGCTGTGGCGAGGACATTTTTGAGATCGTGTGGTTGGTGCTGCGCGCTGCAATGTGGGGTGGTGGGGGTTGAATTTGGCCATGGCCCTTTCTCTGTTGAGGAACACAATGGGACCATGAATCCTCAAAGAAATGTCCCCCCCAACTGCTATTATCATAAGAAGAGGGCTGCTGAACCCATTTGAATAATTTTAGATGATACAAAAGCTGAGATGTTTTCTTTGACAAAGTTTCTATAGAGCACCACTGGTCTGGCCAGAACATTTCCATTCCTTCACACTGGCTGTGGTGCAGAGAAGGGTGAGGGAAAGGTAGTTTGAAATATCCTGTCAGTTTTAAATGTTGCTTTCTTTATTTATAACCATTAAGGGCAAATAAATATGAAACTCAGTGCGCTTGTGCTGCTAAGGGAGAGCAAAAGAAAACCTTTCCTGTAAATATATTTAATGTATTCTGTTGATGCAGTGGTGATTTTTATAATGGGCCCACTCTCGCTATATTTTGCTATCTGCAGCACATCAGAATCTAATAGCTGAGAGTACCTTTGGCAGGCAGTATCTCTCTGCCTGACACACTTAACTCTCAAGCCTCCAGTCCCTGCAGTTTCTGCTCTCTAAGGTTAGCAGGTTCATATTACCAACTGAGAGAGAATGCCAGAAACCTCACCCCTGACTTCTCGCTGATCAAAGACCAGGATTGACATTCAGAGTGGGTAAAATGCTGAAAGTTAAGATTAACTTGTTTTTTCTCCGTCTCTGTCTCTGGTTGTTTGTGTACAGCAGGAAGAAGAAGAAGAGGAGGAGGAGGAGGAGGAGGAGGAGGAGGAGGCAGCGGAGGACGAAAAAGAGAAGCAGAGTGGGTGGAAGAATGGAAGGAGAGAAGGATAGAAGCAGTTCGAGGAGGTGGTTCGAAGCGGGTGAACCCGGAGCAGGTGAACACAGCTGTGGATTGCCATGGGCTCTCTGGCTGCCTTCCTCCTGTGGCCCCGGTGCTGCATTCAGGGGTCCCGGGGAGCCGACAGAGGCCAGCCAAAGCTGCGGCAGAGTGGGCAGGCTAGGCCAGCCAAGCCAGGAGAGAGGCAGGTGAGGCGGGTGAGCCGAGCTCTCATCCCCGCCGGCTAGGAGCCTCCACGGCAGAGCGGAGCAGCGTGGAGCAGCAGAAATCAATACAGAGGAGAGAGGCTAGCAGAGGTTGCCCAGCACCGCCTGCAGGCCTCGGAGCCCAGGGACCAACCACCACCACTGCTCCCAGCTCCTCTCTCCATTTCTCTTTCTATCTTTCTCCAACAGTCCCAGCACCAGCCAGGGCCAGGGCCCTAACCTTGCAACCACCCCACACGCAGTGTGTGTGTCAGTATGTGCACATGTGTGTGCGTGCGAAACGGAAAGAAAGAGGGAGAGGGAAGAGACATAGAGAGAGTCTTTGTGTGTGGTTCAGCCAGAGGGGATTTTGCTGCGTCCAACACCACTTGATAAAACTTTGTCAGAGAGACGTGGAGACAGCAAGGGAGGGAGAAAAAAAGCGTAAGAAGAATAAGACAGCACGTCGAAGGTCTCTTTTCTTCCAGCTCACTCCCTCTTATTACTCATTGCACCTTAACTGTTTGAATAAGGATCCATCTGAGATGATACACTGGACGTTTCTGCTCAGTCCCACTTCCGAGCATGTAGCACACAACATAAGATCTCATGAGCTGGGATAAAAGGACAATTTGAACTTTTTCTCTCATCCACTGTATCAGACACAATCTGTCTTTTTGCCTTAGATTTTCTTCCCCTCACTACAGCAGCTCCCATCAGAGGATATGGCAGTAGAGTATTGATCTATAAGGTGGAAGAGAGGAAGGCGGGCCCGGGCTCTCATACCTCTCTCTCTGTATGTGTGTGGAAATAGCACCTGAAGTCCACTTACTGCTGTGCAGCAGGGATCCCATGGCAGCACAAGTGAATGGCTGCTAATTGAATGAGAGATGAAAAGGACAGTAGTGCACCTGTTCAGTGCCCTCCTCCTCCTGTCTGATACTACTTGGTTTTTCATCTGACTTTTTTTCTCCTTCACATTTACAAAAGTCCTTCCCCACACAAAGAAACTCACTCTTTAGATGTTTTAACAAAATTGCTGGTGACTTAAGAAAATTGGCCAAATCCTCAGGAATGAACGTAACCTGGCTTGACATCAGTGTAGAGGTGAAAGCGATCAGGAGAAAACGGAGAGGAGAAACTTGAATTCAGAGAGGTCTCGCCAGAAGACATGTCTGTGTGGACTTTGAAGGACATTACAGGACAGATGGACAGTTTGCCAAACATGAAAACATTCAGCTTCTACAACAGGACTGATGGCTGTTGGTGAGTATAATGTTATAATTTAATTAATTATTTTGAGATAAATAACACCAATTAGATTAATCTGAGTAATAGTGTCCTTTACACAAGGAGAGTGACGGAAATAAGAGCTATTTTCCCTCAGAGTAACACTGTTAGGATAAGATATCGTCTCTGCTCAGAGGTGCGTGTGTGTTTTGAAAGTGAACGCAGGCACATTGTGTCGTTGATCTCCTCAGTCAGCTCTCAACAGGAGCCGTGGGCTGTGATCATACTGTCACCGACTGTTGGAGGAGTTCGTTGTTGTTGCCTGTACCAGGGAGGGTATTAAAGCACGATTACCCCTCGCCTGCCAATCTCCTGGCACACAGAGAGAGACTGGCGCTTCTCTACGCCTCAGCCTGGCAGCGACCCATCCTTACAAAATGGCCGATTCCTGTCTGCCAGCTGTCTCCCTCAGCCAAGATGGCGCTCGGTCGCTTTTAATGCCCGCTGTTTGCCATCTGCCCTCTAATTGTTAACGGCTATGCAAATATCTTGTAATTGCATTTGCATGTGCTCGATACTTAACCCCTCCTCCTCGGTTGTAAATAATAGCGCCAGCGTAAAAAGAAAAAAAGGAAACACAGCCCTGCACGGCTGCTGATTGAATACACAGCAGGAACAATTAGCAAATGAATGTTGCCCGTTGTTGCCCTCCTCTTTACTTCTCTTTAAGCTCACCTTATTCTGTATGCAAATCACTGATGCCGCTTTCTTGCTTTTGATGCTAGCTGAAAAATGGAGCGTCACCTCGTCTTTCTCTCAGTGACTCATTCGGAGACGCTCATGTGTCTTCTCATTGTGCCATATGTGACATCTGTGGTTGGCTGCATTACCAGGGTACCCTGCCTCCTCTGACAAGCAAAGCCCACACTGTAAAGGAGAACAGCAGCGAGGGAGAGGCATAACATAATGACCTCATTAGCATGCTCAGCACTCCCTGCTATAGGCCCTGGTGCGCTGCTGCGCCGTGGGACCCACCGGTGTACGCCCTTCTCACAGCACTCAGCATGCAACATTGTGTTCTCCCCACACAATGCAGCGCTTCATACAGGCTTTATTACGCCTTGTCAAAGCGCAGGGGGATCAGGGGTATCAGTGCAGAAGCAGCAGGATACAGGCTGTGTACGTGGAACAGGAGATGTATTGGTGCTTTATGGTCTTAATGTGGTGTTAGCTGTGCTGATGGATCCTCTGTTGCAACTGTTGTGCATTGACATGTGTGTTTATGTTTGTGTGTGTGTGTGTGTGTCTCTGTGCACAATAAGTTGTGTGTGTTTGTGCAAGTGTCCGTTTCATTGTGAAGTCCCGTGGCATTCGTGGCTGTTTTCACCTGTCAGTGCTAATTACTGGAGAGAGCATTTTGGTGAATTGCCTGTGTCCCGGAAATGGGGTATCATCCACTCTGAGGACTTGCTGTATGGTATCTGTTGTCGATCTGTAGTGGTGTAGCCTTGAACTTCACAACAAGGACTGGAGGATGGCACATTCGCACAAACACACAAATGGTCTCGCTCCCTCAGGAAGAACCCATCACAGAGAGATCCAAAGTGCACATTAACGCTTTTTTTGTTCAGTAACACACAGGTTTTTAGCCATCAATGACACACTCACAAAAAAGTTGCATTACATCATTACTTTGCACATTTTATATGAAATCATAATTTTCTTCCTGGAGAAATTATGAATGTTTGTGCTCTTATTGTGTATTTATGTATTTCACCAAACTTCCACTTGCACCACCCCAACATGCGACACTACCTCTTCATTCACACATGCTTCATTCAGAATTTCTAAAAAGTTACTTTAATTTAATTAATCTATCTTTTAAAGTTGTGTGGTAACCAGTGCTGTCATTCACCAATCCACAAAAGGCTGGTTCACCCCTGCTATCGTCCTTTTTTTTTTTTTTTTTTTTTTTTAAGACTTGGGCAGTTTTAATCAAGCCTCTCAGTCTAATCAGCCCCCAGTGACACTTATGAGGCTGATGTGAAGCTGAGCACTTTTTAATGGAAGAGCCAACGTGGGCTGTAGTTAGCCTGGAGGGGCTGCAGGCCACTGTATCCTTTTGTTTGGGGAAAATGGCAGTCAAGAAGACAGACGGGCAAGCTCCAATCAGCTAGGGAATATATCAGCTATCAGGCTATATATGCCAGCAAGATGTGTATAGATGCACTGGTAATCCAGAGGTCATTCATTTATGTGTATTGATTAAGACAAATTTTCCAAGTTAGTAAATCTTGTAGAAATTAGAGTTTAGTTTGTAGCGGAGAGAAATAATGTTGTTGAGCTCAAAAATGTTTAAATATGTCACTTAATCATGAAAGTGTGTGTGTGTGTGTGTGTGTGTGTGTGTGTGCGCACTGTAGCACAGGGTGGGGTTCTCTTGGTGGTGAGAGAGGGGTGGAGACAGGCCCAGGAAGGTGGGTGTTAAGTCTTTATATATATATAAAAAAAAAGAATAGTTTGACTAAATCATGGGGTGGTGGCGGTGTGGGGGGAGCGGGGGTGGGGGTGTTAGGGCCGTTTTATTCCTCATTTGCATATTCAAAACAAAGAGAGGGACCATATGCTTTACGAAGCGCCAGATGAACATAAACCCGATCAAGTATGCTTGTCAGCCGCCATCGCTGTTACATATGCACTCATGCACACATACTGTGAGCACACACGCTCACATGGTAATCCATATCGCAGGAGTATGAACGTGTCCATTCACACCACATCCTGTAGAAAGCTTTTATGCTAATGGCATGTTATAGCCATGTGTGTTAGAGTCCTGCTGCACGGTTTACTTAACGACATAAATGACACATTTGCATCATATAAGAATTGTGTAACTCTCGACATTAGATATGTTAATGTACATTTTATGTTCACCAATTCCAAAAAGTTATTCTTATGAGATAGCGGCGTGATTAAAAACATTATTTAGTGAAGAGTGAAATATAAGATGAACACATGCAGCAGTTTAATTAGATTATATAACCCTGGTGATTTGGGCTGTATCTTCTTATCATGTTTGTGCCATGAATGTGGACTGTTCATGTGTGTGTAGGATGGTCTTCCAGTCCACTGCAGCTCCTCTCATTCAGCCTCGCCCACTGCTTTTTATTTGCGTAGGTATTGATGGAATGTGTTCCACCCACTGAAGTAATAGTTGCTGAAAGCATTAACAGCCATGGCTCAATTCATCCTGGACCATTCCACGTGTCTTTCCTTCTTCCTTGTGACCAAGACTAACTCATCATTCAAATGAAAATAGAAAAGTAAATTAGAAGTGCGCCGATACCTTTGAAATATATCACAAGGAGCCAAATGTTAGTTAGCTTTCTCAGATAATTTTATCATGTAAATACAGCCTTACAGTTATTTGTGTAAATGATCAGAAATGCTGACGAGCACTTGATTTTATTTCCAGTGCATCACTGTTTCAACACATCCATGTATGGGGCTGAAATCCATGGAGAACTTTCATTTAAAACATACAAATTATAATAACACTGACAAACAGTGTTTCCTACATGAACAAGTCATGTGGTATTTTGGGTTTATTCACTTTTCCTGTAATCATGGGAATCATCGAGGAATCAACTTGTTAAAAAGATTGTCTGTCAGCCATTTAAGACCTTTTTCCGCTTTGGTGTGTAACAGCACCATTTTATTTGTCAAAATGCACTCGGCAAACCAAAATAAATTCATTTCAATGATACTCAAGCAAATTCCTTATGTGGAACTACCCTCCTTAGGAAGTAATTCCTGAGTCAAGTGTTGCTGCTGCTGCTGCTGCTGTTTCCTCAGAGCTGCAACGCTGAGCCCCAAGTCTGATTATAGACTCAGGCATTTATCCAAGTCACTGATTATGTCATTTCAACAGGCTGCAAACACTCAGACGGGCTAGACAGCTCTGAGGGGAGAATTATGAAGCCAGAGTGGAATGGAGGCTGTATGAAAAGGAAATGAAAATGGAGTAGTACTGTATGTGTGATTAAACTGCCTGCTCACCGGCGAAAGGCCACGCTGGTGTAGCACAGGCCTGAGATTTGGCCGTAATGAAAATGTGAAGGTGGAGGGGTTTGAACCCCCCTGAATGACGTTTACGAGCTCACCACACTCGCACAACCTCTCACATACATTATATAGTGTATGTATGTGTTCTGGCCGAATGGTTTATAGGGGGGAGCCACTGAGAGAGAGTGCAGTTGCAATTTTAGACAAAAGGCAGAGAAGAATAATACTGGGTGCAAAGAAAAAGCTCCTGAATAAAAACAAAACAAAAAAATCAGATTAATGTTTAGCAGGTAATCAATACAAATGACTGAAAATGCTGGAAATAGTTTTTGCCCTCAGAAACAGACAGACAGGCAGCACCATGGCGGCTACATGAATATTCAACTGCACCATTCAGATGAAGACGCAGCATCCCAGTCATCAAGCGTGGGAAAAGCTAAATGATTAGACGATGAGGGGTCTGTGCAGTGGAGGGGGGTTGTGGTTAGTTCATGGCCAGACGCCCCAGCTGCACTGACTTCCATTCAGAAACAGGTTAGGAAGGACCTCAGGGGTCAAGGTCAGTGGTGTGTGGGGGGTGGGAGGGGGGTATCAATACAGGGAAGAGAGCTGGTGTGTGTGTGTGTGTGTGTGTCTGTGTCTGTGTGTGTGTGCCGTACGTCTGACGTTCATCCCCGGCTGGCTGGCTGACTCGTCTGTAAGCTGCCTCTGTGTTTGCTTATTTTATAAGCTGCTTCTTATTGCTTCGCTCCAGGGACGACTTGAGCTGAGAAGCAAGGGAACCCAGCCCCCCCCCTTCAGTCAGCCTCTGGCCAGTCTCCAGCCGGCCCTGAGCCAAATCGAGCCAGAAATCAGTCCTGCAGCCCAGTCAACCCCCTGGTCAAACAACCCCCAACCAAACACAGTCAAACCTAGTCAGACACTTTGACAGCCCCCCCAACCACCACCTCCCTCCTTGTCTGTCTCAGTCTGCTGCCTCCTGTAATTTAACATGTCGGCTCAGGGTTCATCGTATGTGCACACCACAATAAGAAATGCATGTCATTCATTACATGTACCTGTTTCCAAAGCTTCAGCTGGATCCAGTGAAAACCATTCAAAATCATCACATTTGAAATTTTACATCAGATTTCTGTTCAGATGCACTGTGCTCTCTCTCAGTCTGGACCATTTACTGATTCCATATGCTGCTGCCGTGTGTCACATTTTCTTGATGAAGCTGCCCATCAATAGCAATCCTCTTTATGGGTGAAATGCAGTTGGTCACTGTATCATTGCCATTTCATCAAATCATCAGAGAGGCGAGTGCGTGAGCTCACGTCACGTTACGCCACTTTGAAATAAACAGTGTAAGCCCTTTAAGAGGAGGGACTGCGGGACATGAGGAGAGGAGAAAGAGGGGATGTGGAGGGAGATGAGGAGAAGAGAGGACAGAGGAGGAGTGGAGTAAGGGGAGAAATGGAGAGGAGCACAGGCACAAGCTAACCCACCCTGCGGTAGCCTGCTTCCATTCTTCATTGGGGACTTATGCTTCATTAGACTGTCTGAAAGAAAGACCCGCTTTCCCTCATCGCCTCAATAGACTAGTCCCCCTTCTCTTCCATAGCCTGGAGGGTTCTCCTACAAAAACCCACCTCCCTTACCCCCTGTTTTGCCTCCTCATTTCTGCTCCGATCTCCTAATCGTCTCAACTCGCGCTGAAATCAAGCTTAGTAACGGCAGTTTTGTGAGCCCCCACCACCACCACCACCTCCTCCTATCATCCTCCGATCCCCACCAGCTCCCCTTCTCTGCGCATTCACTCACCTTGGTCAGACACACCACCCACCCACTGCTTAAATCCCTATCAGCATGTCAAGTAAATGTCTGCCCAGCTGGGGTTGACACACATACACACGCACACACTCACACACACACACATATGCACTCACACCCATGCTGAAATATAAATGCACTGCACACACAATCTTTTGCTTGCTTCTGGGGTTTAGCCTTCCTCCCTGCTGACCCTTTTCACCCGTGTTTTGCTCTCTTCCCCTTCTCGCTGCTTCTCTTTCTCCCTCTGCCTCTCCTCAGGCACTGATCTGACAGGATGGTTTGACTAGTTGACTATATCTGCAAGAGGTTTATCACAGGGCTTCACCGTGCTCCTTCTGTTGCCTACCTGTTTTTTTTATTATTATTATTTTATTTTTCAAAATTAAAGTGCTTTCTCCAAAAGCTGCTCTCTACCTTTGGTCATGCTCACCTTTACATCCCATCCATTTGATTAAAAGCTTGGTGGAATCCTATCCTCTAAATTTGTTACAGTAAAATCTAGTCAGTTTATCTGCTAATACAATCTGCAGCTGAAATATCTGTGCTCTGTGTTAAGAAATAAGGTCTCATATCTGCAGTATTTTGAAGTCACTCCACTACCAAATATCCTTGCTGGGTAGGGTTTTTTTTTTTTTTTCATGAGGAAGTAAAAAAAATCCACCCAGGAGCATTCTTTAACACAAGTTTTCTTATTTTCTTTGCTGAGTTTTTATTTTTTGGAAGAAAAATGATGATGTTTACTATATCCTTGCATTATCTACTCCAGTTATAACATCTTTTTTTTTTTTTTTTTAACAAAAAAGCATCTCACCAAGGTGTTGTTATTTCATGATAAAGCAAGATTATATTGTGATTAAGATATTCATTATATTAGATTTACCTGTCAGAGAACATGTTTCTGACTTTGTCTATTTACATATCTGTCCACAACTGTGTTTATTATAGTGTCGCTTTTAAGGCAACATGATTTCCTTTTTCATCTAAACTGTCACAAACTTATTCTTGATCTAATCTCCAACCAACCTACGTCTGCGGAATCATGAGCTGTGAAAAAGATTGCGTACTTAGTGTTTATTTTGCCCTCATGGTGCTGCATTAACTTTCTATCCTCTGTGTTATTTACCTGCGTGTGTCTCTAGTTCATATACGCTGCTGATATCATTAACATAAAGGGGCACAGGAAACACTGTGTCCCAACAGACTTTTATAAACACCACACAGCTCCCCCGTTTCAGAGTAAAGTGTCCGTTTCCCGTTTCATTCCCTCCCTCTCCTCTGAACCAATTTCAGTCATTACTCTGATTTTTGGGGACAATGACGAGCACGGTCTATTCTCAGCGGTGCCTCTGTCAACGTAGCACAATCTTTATGTAAATGTATTCAGATGCATTCTCAGCCCCGTAGACCATCATCCCTGCTGGGTGGCGGTGGAGGCTGTGCAGTCACATTTTCTCCTATTGCGGGCTAGCAGGCTGAAAAAACGTGCACTACATTTGGTGAGGCACACAGCGAGGTGGACCCCTGCCAACACGCCTGAGAAACCCCCATTAAACCCTATATTTATATTGGGGCTGTGATTTACCTATGTGCGTTTTCTTGCCTTTAGGCATGTGTACCTCCTGTGTCGTACTGCTTTTTCATCAGGCACGCAGCAGACAGCAATAGAATAGTGAGGACGAGGTCCTTCCGAGATGGGAAGGGGAGGGGAACGAGAGAGCGGGACGAGGAGGTGTGTGTGTGTGTGTGTGTGCACGGGCATTTTCATCTTAGTGGGTGCTCCTCTCTGGAGCCCAGTGCTCTGCTCATATTGAGATATTTCCCAAGCAAGTCCACACAATTGCGCGCACACACACACACACACACACACACACACACACACTGTTCCTTTGTGTACAGCCGCTCTCCTCAGCACTGGTTCATCTCTAATTTTCTGAACTTGACTCTCAGCAAGTTCATTGTTATTCATTTCACTGTCATCCTGAGCGCCCTGTGAGACTGACTAAGTCTCCAGTCCAGGTTTCCCAGGCAGGACTGCGTTTGTCATACACACACACAAACACACACATGCCCACACAAACCTATTGTTTCAGCACAAGGCTGTCTGTAGTCCTCTGGGTAAACGTGTATGCTGACTGTATCAGAGGACACTGAGACGGTGCAGTTTGTCAATGACCTTGTTCTGCTGCAGCCAGCTACCGCAAAGTTCACTTCTCAGGTGAAGAGATACAGCGGGAGCACATGTACCAATTCTTTGTGTGGGATTATATTGTCTTTACTGGCCAGGCATTGCTTTGAAATATTAAAATATAAACAGATTTAACCAAATCTGCACTAAAAGTGCATTGGGTTCTTACAAGGCCTCTGGCTCATCCCCCACCAGGTTTGGCTCAAATTGGTTCAGTACTTTAGGAGGACAAAAAAACAGACAAGGATGAAAACATAACCTTCTTGGCAGAGATGAAAAAAATATGACTGAAAATTATGATTGTATTTATAATAATTGGATGAGTGCAAACTTTATGCTGCCACAAATTGTTAAATATCAGTAAGAGTTATGAAATGAAAGCAACTGCAGCAGTTTTTATTAATGTTGAAGGTAAAATTTAAATGATCAAGAACACGTCTTATATCTGACTTAAATGGGAAAACTGGGGTTTGAATGAATTTTGTTTAACGTGACTTGTAACTTGCGACTTGAGTTTTGAAGGTTAAGACCTGAGACTTTCTTCTGTCTTGCAGAGATCTGTCTTTCTTATATCCCGTGAAAATACTAACCAAACATTTTCCCTGTTTTCTTTTGCCCTTTACTTTCTTTCTTTCTCTTTTTTTTTTACTTTCTCCTTCTGGCACAAGAATACCAGGGGCTACAGTTTGCTTAGCTGAGTCCATAAAGAGGCGTTTTAAAAAGCTGTGTTAACAGACCAACAAAGCTTTAAATGTGCCCCCTTCTGTGAGGGGGTGGTTCCCATAGGGATGTAGCGTGGCGCTCCATTGGTAGGCCTCTATCCAGCCTCTCATTCAGCCCAACGCTCAGTCACGGTCACTTATGGTAGGAGGGAAAATCACACAATTCAGCCCAGGCCTGATCCAATGACATGTTTTTTTAATGAGGTGGCTCTATGTCTTTGTTTGGGCACCAAATTCAAGTCCAGACCTGAGCAAGTCCCACTGAATAAGATGCAAGGCCATGGCCAGGCACAAAGAGCCTGGTTTCTGCTGAGCATCTGAATAGCTTTGCATTGTTTCTGTGCATCACTAGCAACCATTATGATTCTACCATAACTAGGTTTAAAGTATTATTGCTAATGACAGCTTTGTGCTGTGTTTGCTTATATCTTCTATCTTCTATCTAAACTCGTCTAAAAATACGTGATGAAAGGTGTGAATGTGAAAAGTGAACAAGCTCGAAACTCTTTTTTATTTCTTAACAGAATAAAGTGACGCCTGTTAGTCATTTTTAGCCCCTCCAGTTGTTTTTTTCCAGGGTCATACATGGCAAGATTTCTTTCTTTTTCATTTTCACCGGCCCCGGTGTCTTTTTCAGAAAACACCACACCATATATCACACATATATGTGTGCGTGTCATACGGTGTGTGTACATCTGCGAGCATGCCAGGTGCTCACTGGCTTGTATGTTCAGGGGTGAGGACTGTCATTAAACTGTCCACCTGCATTACCAGACTCAACCATCACCCTGCCTGGCTGTCCGTTCTGCTCCTCGCTGGGCCCTCGAACATCACACACACACACACCCACACAGAGTCACTTGGCCATCAGCCAGGATCCACATACACAAAGCATACAGTACGTCTCCTCACACTCAACACAAAACTCACACAAGACTCTAAAGGCTGACATTTATACTGATATTATGATATTAAAGCTACAGACAGCTCATATCTCAATAACCATTTTTAATTCATGCCAAAAAATAACAAATGTTGCACAGACAAAATATCTGTCATCTGTCATACAGTAGGTCACGTCGGTGGTTATGAGAAGAAGTGTGAACAGTGATTTTCTTCTCTAAGATCATTTAAATGTAAGAATTTCTGAGCCCTGACAAATCACTGCACTACAGTCAGTGTTACCTCTCACCGACAATGTGTGTGTTTTTATTTACAAAATGATATGAAAGATGATGAACAAGAAAAATAGTTAAAATAATATCGAGAAAATATAATAATTTCATTGAAATTTAATAGAATAATGAAGGATAAAAATATACAGCCATCATAAGCCTCTATTATATGACCAGTTTCACCACAGGCAACTCTCAGGCTGACACTACAACACACTAGTCTGGCCTGCTTGGCTGCTAAAGCACTCTTCTAAGCTCTCATCCAGCCAACCCATCAGCCGGGTTACTTGTCTCTAATTTAGTCACTCTCTGGTTTTTGCTCACGCTCAGGGCTCTAGAAGTGGGAAATTAGTATGCAGAGAAGCAGACGGACGGCCCTGTGGATCTAATAGGTAGCCAGACTGGAGATGAAGACTGGAGTGGGGGGAAAGAGCATCTCTAGCGGAGAGGGAGTTAAGTATGGCCTCTCCCTCACTTCTCCTCCTGCTCCCTTCCCTCTCCCCTTTATCGCCTCGTTCCCCATGCCCTGTCCCAAACCTTAATGGGACGTCAGACGGACAGCCTCGCCTGAATTGAACAGGGAGAACAGCCTCCACCCCCACCCCCCTCACCCCTCCACCCCCTTGTTGTCTACCCAAAAAAAAAGAGGGAGACTCCCCCATCCCCCTTGCCTCCCCCATGCCCCTCTTGCTCTCTCACACTGCTAGCACCCATAGCTGCTCCCCTCGGTTCTCAGGGCTATTGAGGGGGTCCCAGACACCCTCCACTCTTCAGCCCCTCAGCCTAACTCTGCATAAATTAGGCACGTCTCCCTGGTGTCTCGTCAGCCGGTCGGGGCATGCCTGGCCCCGGGTCTGGCGTCTCCCAATCTGCTGCTCCTTCTCCCCCTCATGCTGTCACCTTCTGTCTCCCTCCACCTCCCCCGTTTACTGTATCCTATTAATCCTCAGCTTTCTCCCATCCCATCTCCTTTCTTGTGTATGTAATTTCTTCCAGAATCACTATTGCTTCCTCTCCTGCTTCTTTTTCGTCGAACCTCCACTTCCTCTTCTTTTTTCCCCCCCTAAATCCCTCGACACACTCGGTCCCACCTTACCTGCTTTATATTCTCCACATTCTCTCTATCTATCTCTGCTTTTCTTATCCTTCTTGCAGTGTGTTACTCAGATCAACCAAGCACCCTCTCCTCTCTCCTCTCCTCTCCTCTCCTCTCCTCTCCTCTCCTCTCCTCTCCTCTCCTCTCCTCTCCTCTCCTCTCCTCTCCTCTCCTCTCCTCTCCTCTCTTCTCCTCCTCCTCCTCCTCCTCTTCCTCCTCCTCCTCTCCAGCCAGGATATTGTTTACATCTGTCTTGCTAATCACTGGCAGAGCCTCTCTAGACCTCACAGATGTTGCAATAATACAGGGGATTATCAGGCTTAACACTCTGGGCTTATTTGGGGAGTTTTCCCGATGGCCTGGCAGTGAAGCCCGTCAGCTCGTCTGAATTTGACCTTTTTTTGGTTTCACTCTGTGCTGAGATCCTGCAGTCCCGCTTCTCTTTGATTTGTGATTTTTTTACAAGCGTCTGGCATGCTGATGTTGTTTTATCCAGACTGGTGCTCTGGGCTCTCACTCCCTGCAGCTACATCAGTACTTGGGTTAAATGCAAACTGCTTGACATATGACAGGGAGTACATAGCTTTAACAACAAGCAATGCTCTTTCTTCTGCAGCTTGTTCACCTGGTGTAACATGCCTTACATATTCATGCCCGTCACATTTTATTTTATATTTTAACTTTCATAGCTGCATTACTGATTCTGATTTGTATGTCCCAGGAGTCCTCTGTCCTTGCAAAATTAACAGTAGCTAGCTACCACTGTGTTAGCTCCTTTCTCTGCTCACCATGGTGACGCTTGAACTTCTCCAGCCTCCCCTGTTCTCCTCTTTAACTCAGCACTGAAAGATAATTAGATGGCCTTCTCAGACTCAGCATCTCTGCTGCTCCTCTCTGCATCATGCAGTGCAATGAGTCCTGTTTTATGACCAAGCAGAACCAATGTCTGATACTGTGGTTTTTTTTGTGTGTGTGTGTGTGTGTGTGTGTGTGTGTGTTTGGGGTCAATGTATTTCTGTCTCGATCCTAATCCCAGAGGTGATATTAGTCTGGAAGGGGAGCAGCCCATCCTCCCTCCACTATGTGTGTATGTGCTGCAGGCATTGGGGTCAGCTAGGAAGCCCAGACAGGCTCTGCCTTGACCTTTGACCCATGACTGTCTGCAAGCTCAGGGGTCGTGCTCACCATTGATACAGACAGCTGATAGACGCACAAACAAACGCACATGCACGCACGTCACATGCTCAACCCGCACAGCTTCCCCCCATAATATTAACAGTTTGTCTGGAGGGACGATGACACAGACAGCGCCATCCCTGCCAGCTGTACGTTGAGAGCACATGCATGTGATTTAAGCAAAGATAGTGACTCCCAAACATCAGTGGATTAGCCGTCACCCACAGCTATACCTGCTTAGTCAAGCTTTGACATTTTAAAACAAATCCCTGCATAATAAACCTTTAGTCTGAATCAGGAGCACCCCCAAAATAGCAGAACATTACTGGTGTAATTGCACAGTTTGTGGACTCTTCTTTTCACTAATCAGTCTTTTTTGTTTGATTATGTCTCCACAGGTGCAGTCAGGAATGCCACCAGCTGGGCCTGATTCTCACAAAGCACAAACCGTCTGTAGCCAGGTTCTCTTCACATGTTTACCCCAGACCGGCCACATATGGGAAATGCCACCTCTTGCACCTGCAAGAACACAGACGCACATCATTAGAGTGTGATTATCAGTTGTCTTGTCTGCAGTCTATGGATGTGGACAGGTAAGTCGGAGCCGCTTCTAAAAGGTATGTTTAGAGGTTGAATCAATTTAAGAGCTGTCTGAAGTGTAAAGTGGAGCTGCCGAGCAATATTTTCCAAAATTAGTTTCATTAGATATGTATTACTATATTTGAGACCAATTTTAGGTCGGAGATTGGATGAGACCCCAAGGGGTCCTTCTTTTTACTCAGTAATTTACATTCAAGTATTTGACTGGAAAATCGTTTGACAAGAGTTTGTCGCTGTTGAATTACTTTCCTCTTCTCCGCGAGACATTATATACACATACATTTATACAGCCTTTTTCATACTGCAGTGAACTAATTTATCATTAAATGAGATTGCCAAATGCCAGAAGTATTGCCCTGATATGATATACATTTTCAATAAAACTGAACAATTTGTGAAATGAAAAACTGCCGTGTCTGTCTGTCTTTTTTTCTCCCTCCTCTTTCATTCCTGTTTCTATAAATGTCAGCATGTTTGTTGGATTCCTACAATAAAGTTGATCCTACTAACTGAGTGTTGACTGTGTATCCAGAGCTTGATATATGTCACTCCCCTGTGTCACAAAGCTCCGTTGCTGTCAAAGAAGCTCAAACACATCAGCGAGACAGGACTTTGTTCGGGGTGACATGTTCATGGATGGTGTGGATTATTTGAAATCAGTGTCACGTACTGTCCAGGTGCTGTAAATACCTACAACAGATCGAGATCTGTATGAATTAGCAGATGAAAATAGTCCTCAACAAATAAAAAAAACAAACTTTTTTTTTACATCTTTTTTAGGACACTCCTAAAAGCTGCAGTGGCTAGGTGTTTTAGAAAAGAAGTTAACCTTTTATAAAAGCTGTAGCTATATATTTACAACCAGCAAATTTCAGATGGATCTAGTGGGTTTGGGGCTGAGGGCCACAGACAGGGCAGGGAGGCCGGTGAGTAACTGAGACACACTAACGCATTAGCTTTGGTCTCTTCCTGGGATTGTCTGACAGTAACAAAAATACTGCCATCAACTGATGCTTCACATACGAGTATCATCTACCCGGATGTGGTAAGAGAAGCTGTAGGAGCCAGTTCACTTTGATTACTCTGATTATTCCAGCAGTGGCTGAAGGGTTGGAGGGGGAACAGTTGTGGCCTAAATCTGTGGTGTCAATTAGGTGTCTTTGTGTGTGAGCAGCAGGGGTGTTGAAGCGAGTTGCTGAAGCTGAAGGAAACTCTGAACAATGATACACATTTATAATCCCCCCCCACACACATACATTGCTACTATGTTGTGTGGGGATCACACTTCCTTTTGTTTTCCCCCAACAGCCAGTAGAGGCAATGCCCCAGTGCCCCCAGTGTGCTCCACTGCTCTGGCTGAAATGCGCTCCCTGCTCCCACCCCCCCATCCCTAGCTCCCCCTACTCTCCCCCAACAACACTGTCCCCTCACTCGCTCATGGACTCCCCAGCCCTCGGCCTCCCCCTGACTGGTCCTGACCTGAAATTAGGGGCAGGCAAGACTCCATGGCCAGGCCAGGAATAAAAGGAGATCTGTGTGTGTGTGTGTGTGTGTTCACCATGGCCCTGAAAGACAGTAGGAGATTATCCTATTCTGTGTGTCCAGTCACCAGTGCAGTATTGACCATGGTGGGCCACCCAGGGAGCGTCCAGCCAGCCGTGAGATGGCCTGATATACATGCTTACTGGCCATGCTAGATTCCCCCACTCTCACCAGGGAGAAGGTCGAGCCCTACAGGCTGGACACTTTTTAAAGACACCCGAGGCTGTACACGGAGTGACCAGCCCTCCATACACACACACACACACACACACACCTACACATACACACATTTCAGCATTTCCCTCTGTACAATGAAAGACATTGCCATCAGGTCGTTTTTCTGTGTCCTGTGAGGCGAGGCGGAGGTCATTGGGAAGGTGGAAAACCTCTTTAATGGTGGGAATGATGCCATAACACCTATAGATAGAGTTACGGATCATGTCACATACACTCTGTATACAGTGTACAACTCTGACAGCATGGCCTGCTCACGCCTGATGGTGAAGACAAGCTTAAGAAAACGTAGCTCGTGTTGAAAGCTATAATTCTTTGTTTCCCTTTTGTTTCCGCTGCTTATTCATCTATATTTATTCTCCAGTGTGAAATCTGTAACATTTCCTTTTGTTCACTCTATAGTTAATTACAGACAATTCATTTTACTGTTCCACAATACTGATTATTATACTCTTAGAAACAAAGAAATACATTAAATACAATTAAAACATTATTACACTAAATTTGAATTAAATCTTTCAAGACTTTTTGCCCCCAACACACGGATAAATAATGAAAAACCCAGAATCTCACAATTTATTAAAGCTCTTTCTGACCCGTCCACTACACTGATTTACAACAGGTCCTTGAGTTGTAAAAACAGCTATTCATTGACTTAAACAAACCGTCAGGGGTCAGCTAATTGTCTTTTAATGGCTCTGTTGCTTGTTTGTCGATGGAGAGTCTCTAACATCCTGTCTGTTAACAACACAAAGGCCTTTAACAGCAGGACAGAGCTGCACAAAGCTCATTAGCTGTAAAAACAAATAAGAGAATCTATTGGGAGGAGTGTGTGTGTGTGTGTGTTTTTTTTTTTACTGCATGTAAGCTGAGGAAGTGTGGTGTCACAAGACTACAGTGAAATAACATGTCATTTTGTGTTTTTAACTATGACAGACGTAATGTGTTGAAATAAACAGGCCGAGATTAAATGGAACAAATGATGAGATGATTTATTTCGCATGAACAAGTGAAAATAATTTATACCATGTTATTTCTGTGATGTGAAGAATATAATGTTTCCTATTATTTTCCATTTGCCGCACATGTTCTCTCATTGGTCAGATTTTCTCGCAAGGCAAGTCACATAAACAGGAAGATTCAATAAGCAAGGGAGATTTAATTAATTATACAGAAAGAGAAGGAAACAAAGAAGCAAATCAGCTGAATGCATTAAATTATTGCACCGTAATAATATGAAATGATGATATTTGTTCAGATGAGTAAAAACTACTGTGCTCAAATTACACTTGGATTAGTCTGGATAATAAGGCCGATATTTTTATGTTGTGTTTTTGAGGTATGTTTTTTTTCCTTCTCACTGTAAGAGATTGTGCTATTATATCTGTCGCTCTCTGTTTTTTGTCTTTTTTTAATGCATCTTGTAAGGTATTAACATCAAAAATGAGAATCTGGGGTGTTTTGATAAGACTCTGTAATGTACCTCCAAATCCAGTACGGTTTCATTTTCCAAATCAGTCTCATTAAATGGTCAAGAGTGTATTCAAGGCTCTCACTGCTGGTGTGTGTTTTGTACTATTCTGATTAACAACGTGCAATTATAGCCACCATTATATAGAGCGTTAATTTACATAATACAGTCCAGTGTTTATTGTATCTATTTATTTTACATTCTCATTATGGTGATGTTGACTCACTGTGAATTCATTAACACAACAAGCTCAAATCCCCCATCAACAAACACTACAAAGCTGCAGGAATGTGTAAAACGAGTATGTGTGTGTGTGTGTGTGTGTGTCTCCCCGAAGTGAGAACATATGATAAAAAGGTGTGTTAGATAAAATGATAAAAGGCAGAGACAGGTTTTATATGAAATGCCTTGACATATTTGTTAACTTAACATTAATGCATTAAGATCCAAAGAATTTGAGTTCATAGAGTTTCGCTGTGGCACATCAATGTGCCATCCCAGCAACGCGCGCACACACACACAGGCACAGAGACAGACACAAAATGAAATTCTTATGTAAGTGTTCTAATTTCAGACCCTAGTGACTGTTCTCACTCACGGGTAATGAAAGACTTTGATGTGATGTTACAGGGTAAAGAAGCAAAAAATAAATAAATAAAAGGTCCTGAATCTGCGTCAGTAAAATCCATGTGGAGCTTTGAGTTAATTTCTGAGCTTGTTTTGATTTTTGGTGATTTAAAAATGTGAAATGACAGAAATTAAATCCATTGTTGTGAACTCAACAGTTTGTGTGTGTGTGTGTGTGTGTGTAGAGAGAGAAAGTTGTCTCCCTGGCTCCCTTGAACTTGGGAGCCCCCCCACCCCACCCACACAGACACACACACACGCACATACACACACACCTCCCCCACCTCCACCTCCAGACACCTCATGAAGCCCACAGTTCACACATAGGAGCAAGCTAAGCTGTAAGTGGGTTTGCCAGAGGAGGGTTATGATGGAGTCAGGACATGGACGGGTGGGGTCGATGGGTACACGGACAAGGGGTTTTGGTGGGAGGGTGGGTGGGGGCAGGTTGCATTGAAATGTCCGAGAACTTGGAGCCCAGTTTGTCATGCTAACTGCAGCGATGCTATTGAATGTGGACACAGGGAGCAGAAGGTTCACAGGACCCCAACCATTCTCATGCAAAGTCTGTCAGAGCCTTCCTCCTTCGTACGTCCACCCACCCACCCCCCAGCCTCTCCTCCTGTGGAAGAAATACATACATGTTTATAAATGGACACACACTAACTAAAGCAAAGGGTTGGGTGCCCCTCTCTTTTTATGCAAGCTATGTGTGCAAATGTGAAGTTACAAGGAGCAACAGTGGAAAAAAAAAAATCTAAATATGAAAATATGAGAATTACCTGAATGATTAACAGTGTGGCTTTAATTTCCTAGCTGATGAATTTAAGAGAATAAAAGCTATGTCTTAAATATGTAGCAACATGAATGAACAACTAGTCCTGAAATTGTGTCTGATGTCTGATAAAACTCTGAGTCTCTGCAGCATTTGAGGCGACAAAAGAGGAAGGAAGGGAAACACAGGCAGGTGCATACGTACTGTGTCACCATGAGAGGAGAGGAATCCACCATACCTCCCATTAACACTCATCTTTAACTTTACATGACCTTGACGCTGCCTTCACAGCCAGTGGCACAGATCTGCCCTCATTTCCTGCCTGATTGTGAAAAATAATTATGTTCCCACCTTGTTCCAACAAGCACAAATTCTATTTAGATTCCTATTTTGGCATCTCTATTAAATCAGTTGCTCTGCCTGATTCTTATTTCTGCCTTCTGCTGCTGTATAGTCTCCACCACTCACCTCTCATCTGTTTCACCTGATCCACAGAACGAGGGAAGCTACAACTCATTTAGTGTTAAATCTGTTCAAATGCCAAGTGGTTAAAATGTCAGCTGCAGCACAAGCACACACACCTATACATTTACTCTCTTTAAACGCAAACACTCCATGCAAATTAATGTGCTGCCCCCTCCATCCCTCCTCCATCCTCGAAACAGTGAGGAGAGGTAACAAGCATATATTCAGTGTGTGTGTGTGTGTGGGTGTGTGTGCCCAGATTTATGTGCTCAGATTTATGCGTACTACAGTTTCACAACCTGGCATTGAAGGAGTCTCCATTTGTGTGTGTGTATGTGTGCATAAGTGTGAAAATGTGTGTGTTTGTGCCCCCTCATCTGCACTTGGAGCCACCGTTTGGAGCCTGTATTTGATTGAGTGAAGGCCAACGCAGCCTGAACACTCCCTCTAATGGAAGAGTGGAGCCCAGCAGCTCGGTAATGCACTGACCCCAGAGCTTTTACAACGCTGCCAGCCGATAAGTGGCAATATGCTGGATCTTATAAAATTAACAAGACTCAGCTACGGGGAGAGGGAGCTCGGAGGGTGACGACGGGAGAGGATGACATCCCTATAGAACTTGTAAATATCTACATGCATTTGATATTATAGCCGCTCTTGACTGAGTTTTACAGCCATGGTACCTTGATTTGATATTTTCTCACTCATTTCTTGGCTTTTTTTTTTTTTTTTTTTGGACGTAAGTTTACAGGGAAACGTTTACAGGGCCTGTTTATGTTGGATAAAATGTCTCTCAAGGCGTTTTAATGCTGCTGGATTTATGAAAGCTGCTGCGAGAGCCAGGTGCTGCAGAAGCAAACCCTGAGCAGGCCTTTGAACTTGTTATCCCACAGCACCACATGGGGTGTGAACATGTGCGTATATGCATATGTTAACCATACATTCCCTCCTACACCTCCTGCCTCGTGACATCTACTGTATAAGCTCAAAGTTAAACAGCTCCTATGCCTCGTTATGCACCATCTGTTGTGTTTCTGGGTGGAGAGGGCCTCATCCAAGCAGAACGCAATCAGTCAAAGGTCTGTGAAATACAAAAATGCAAAAAATGATATTACAGCTGCAGCTACTGTCTCAATGCATCCGAAGCTGATTTACTACTGAACAAGGCTTTATTCCTGTGTGCCTGCCAGTTTAACCTCCTCACCTTTCTCACACAGGATCAGCCTGGGTTTGTGTGCGTTTTTGAGCATATACTGTGCATCTGCATGTGTGTATGTGTGCGCGTGAACAGCTATTGTCTGCCAACGCTTCAGCAGGGGCTTCAAAGTGAATTATTCATGCGAGATTTGAATACATGCAAATGGTTCACTCCCCTCTCCTGGCACAGATCCAGGTTACCTATGGCAACGGCGCCTTCAAGAAGCATCTCTCCTCCCCTCCTCCTCCTCCTACACCTCCTCCTCCTGCTTCTCTCAGGCACCCGCCCTCCGACCATGTTATCCACCCAGTGGTATTGTTTCGATTGTTGCAATACCAGGCTGGGTGGCTGCACACTGTCGGGTGGCAGGATATCCCATAATTCACAGTCAAGGTCATATGGGCAGAGAAGATGAGAGACAGAGGGATGGGCAGATGGAAGGATGGAGGGCAGGGTCCCCTCCATCCATCCGCTCACATGTGAAGTTCAGGAGACGACACTCAGAACCTGGTGAAGAAGAAAAAGCGGTTTAGGGTGGTGAATGATGTTATCACCAATGCGACACACACACACACACACATGCACACACACACATACACTTAACTATTCAGACATAACCACAGCTCATGCGCATGAACCAGTGCAGCAATACAGGACGGAAGTACGGAAAAAAAATCAAAAATCAAAAATCACATCCTTTGAATGCAGCATACCAGGCTCCAGTGTCTAGTTTATTTATATACATATTTGAAACACTAATCGGTCAATAATAAATTGAAACAATATTATAACATTTCCAATACAGCAGTGTCGGGTAGTGTAAAGTAATATTTGATCTGAAATAAATAAACTGTGATATTAGGATTAAGACCGATGTGTGTGGCTTCTTCAGTCATGTTTAATCCATGTGTTGGAAATACAGACGGTGGTGGTTAAGGCCTGAATGTGGACAGTGTGTGGTTCAATACATTAATCACTGAAAATCAGTTTTTTTTCTTTCGGGCCTGTTTATTTCAACATAATTGCTGTGACTAATTTCTGGTTGCTGTTTTTGTTGTTTGTTTTTTTTGACTGTGATACTAAGATTGCTGTTTTTTTCCCTATCTTTTTAATAATTATTTTATATGGGAATTTAAATAAACAGAGCAAAAAAAATGTTATTAAAAGACTGACATTCTCTCCATTTCCCTTAGATTTCAAATCTCATCTCTCCACTGTTCTTCCACCATAATTGTAACATCTTCTTATACATCACTGATGTATAAGAATAAAAGAAAAATATTATGTATTACTCATTTATATAATATTTTACCTTCTTGAGTATAAATTCACTGTTTCTTTGTTTCTGTTTTTATTTATTTTATATTAGCACCTCTCTCAAAGTGACACAGTACTGGACACACAGTGCTTTAATACAAGCAAAAAAGGAGCAGCAGTGTGTCAGTGAGCAGAGGGCAGGTCAAGTTCAGGCCATGAGGTGATCAGAGCCTAACTAACCTCCATCATGGTCCAGGACGAGAGGAGAAGTGACTCAATGCTGCCATCTACTGCAAAAGAAGAGACACGTGCTGTCACACACATGTAGGTCAGAAATGATTGATGAAACGGGTAGTTTTTGAATGCGTATCATAGACTGCATGACGTGTGCCTACACGTATTGGATATTGTTATTCCATTTATTGCTGTTTCATTTTCTATTTTTAATCCTACTTCACTTTGTTTCAGCAGAAAAAGGTGCAAAAACACTGGTTCACTAACCTTTGTGGTGAGGTAGTGTTGTCGTTAAGAACTCAGTCCTTTTCATCTACTCTGTGTCTGTACATTTGAATGCTGAATGAACTCCTGTGTGTCTAATTAAAAATTTCAACCTGAATAAGTATCAAAGTGAAATTTCAGTCCGCTCTTAAATGTCACTGATGGTGATGGTGATGTTTGCCTATCACATGGCGCCCTCAAGTGGACAAAAGGATCCATCGCTCAGCGTTTCGTATGGACTCTTTATTGCATGGTCAGTTATGCTCGGGACAACTGCAAACTTACATCTTTGGACATACTGTAATTTGAAATGTACATAAGCAGTCAAAGTATGATTATTATTTACTCAACATGAAGACTGAGATCAGTGCTTTGGCATATTTAGATGTTTTCGTTGCTTCATAATCAACTAAAAGCAGTGAAAGAACCTGCACATAAGCACAGTATAAAAATGAAATCATCTTAACCATGAATATATAAGCCAAATCTGTATTATTTATATTTATCTCTAATATTTGAATAACCTCCATATATTAGACATTATAATACCATACACCACCTCAGTGAAACTGTGCAGTCCTGCTGACATGATCACCCTCCTACAATCATTTGTTCCATCAATTTCAGTTAAATACACATTGGCACCGTCATAAAAATTGAAACTTAAAAACAAATTGCATAATCACCCCTTTTGTTGCCAGGTACAAATTGTACTTCCTGCATGATTGGGTTATTTGAAATAATCAAAAAGGGGGGGGGGGGGGGATGACATAAAAATAAAATTCACATTCAAAGCAACACAACTGATTGAAAAGAGTTCTCCCTGTTGACACGGGATTTAGTTGAAAGAAACATTTTAGGTCTAAAAAAGTGCTAGTGTCAAATTATCAACACAAACATATTCATCTATGAAAAACAAAACAGTTGTAATTCGCTGTTAATCACTTGAACCACAATGATGGTACCATGATTTCAAAACAAAGTTGTGGTTGTGTGAAGAACATTCAAAGACACTTTTGTCTCCTCACTCTGAGATATAGTGTTTCTGTGGGCACAACAAATATCCCTTCCACGCTCATCCACTCCTCTGAAGGGAACAGGAGAGTGTGCAGCAGGACGGTCCCACACTGAGTGCAGACTTATTATTGCCTTACAAAAGACTTGACAACCTCCCTCATGCCAGTCTCATCTGTGCTTTTCGCTTCCCCCTCTGTCGCTCCGCATTGATTCAGTGGGTGGAGTAGCTCATCTGATGCAACTTGAGCAGAAGGCTGTGTGTGATGTCAAACGTGGTGAAGCTGACCCCCACGGCAACAGGCCCTTTAAGCCAGTTCATACTAAGGCCTTTGTATAGTCCACGTACCACTCCCTCCTGTGTTACAATCTCACGCATGGTCCCCAGAATTGTGCCGTAGGATGAGCCAGTAACGCCGGCGGTCTGCATGCGCCTGCGTACCACGTCCAGAGGGTACGAGGCAGACTGTCCAATCAGGCCTGCGCAGGCACCAAAGGCCAAGCGCTCATAAGGGTAAGGCTGGGATCGCTTTGTCTTTTCTATAGTGAGTGAAAGAGAATGAAAGAAAGGCTTCAACATCTTCAGAGAAATATCTAAAATGTCACTCTGCTGAACTAAATGTAGAAATTGACAGAAAAGGAAAAGCTTGTTACCTGAGTGCAGCTTCTTGAGGGTCTCATATGTGAAGAATGTGATCCCTGCGTATGGGATGACACCCAGAATAGTAGGAGTGAAACCTCTGTAAAGGGTCTTCACACCTTCCTCTTGGGAGATGCGCACAAAAACATGCATGATGTTGCTGTACCTGTTGGAAAAAGAAGCAGCGGACAACACAAAGACATTATCAACGGTGTTAAAACCATCACTGTGTACACTGCCCAAACAGAGACACAACATATTTGGTCAAGAGAGAATTAAAATCTGAATCTTTTTGACATGTGTTCAAACACATTAAAATTATTATTCTATAGAAAAGTGTAATATGTACAATATGTACATTTTGCAGAGCTACAAAACAAACATAAAAAACAAGCTGCACTGCACAGATATTACAGTTAAATGCAGTCAGACCTAGCTTCAGCTAAATCTAATTTACAGACTGTTCCTGACCTGTTTCCTGAAACTGAAAAATCATTTTTAATGCTCCATTTAGTCATTGAATTGGTTATGCCACACAAATGAGAAAGTTGCTAAATATAGCACAACACAAACACTGTGAGCAGCACAGTATCTTATTCTGTCTGATAATGACAGGGGCTGATATGACATGTCATTGTGAGACATGTAGAGCCTGCTATGCACATTGATGGTCCACTTGGTTGTAATGTCAAAGACATGGGACTGAGGTGTATTAAGGGAAAATACAACAGGATACAATAGGAGCTTACATTTCTTTGGCAGTGACTGCCATCCGGGCTCGCACCATATCCAGTGGGTACGTTAGCATAGCAGCAGTAGTGCCAGCCAGAGAGCCAGCCAGGAAACGTGGGAAAGGAGGTAGCGCTCTGAAACAAACAATGCAATTGATGTCAGTAGCAGAGTAAAAAGAAACAACCTTTTGTGGTTGTTGAAAAAACTTTGATCTAAATGCTACACAAGGGCACAAAGCTAAAATGTTCTAAAATCTTAGTTTAGCATGTTAGCATGCTAACATTCCCTTATTTGAATGAAACAAAAAGTACATGGGGTATATTGGGAATGCCATTAGATTTGCAGGGATTTGGTCATAAACCGAATTATTGCACCGAATGCAATTTTAAGCTGATTAAGGTGCTCGATAAAAAAGTTAAGATTTATCCTTAAGGAACCATGAATTTCTGGAAGAAATGTCAATATGATCTCTCCTGTTGTTTATGATTTGTTTCAGTTGAAGATGACACTGGCTGACCTACACTGATGTGTACACCACACCGCCAGCATGACTAAAAATCTCTTGATTGATTTTTGTAAATAAAAATACATATCCCAGTTCAAGCATTATAAGTGATATACAAGTTCTTTACTCACTTTCCCTGGTAGCCGAAGTAGCTCCCCAGGAGTTTCTTGTACTGTTCATGGGAGCAGAACTGGATGGCAGCGTAGGGCATGACCCTCACCATGGTGGCAGAGTTTCCCCTCCACAGACTCAGCAGCCCATCCTTCATGTACGTACAGTAAATGAGCCTGAAAGCCTCCTGAGTACAGCATGCACAGTGCAGCGTGTTGGTTAGGAGCATAAGGAGATGTCCCACACATTTTATACATCTAATAATCAAACTATGCTCAAGATATTCCCACTGAATATTTAAATCTACAACCACATGTTTGTGTGTAAGAGTTGATAAGAATGTGAAATAAGACTACACCATTGAAATGCATAGTGTGTTTCCCAGATTGTTGAAGGATGAGGGGTGGGTGTAATTTGTTTAATATGTTCATGTGTGACACTGTTTAAAATTAAAAGAATTGTTTTACTCCGAAAAGTTTTATGAATGTTTCATGAAATGCTTATGCATGTTATTTTGTATGTCACTTCACAATACAGTCAGTGAAGGCTTCATCGGGGCTAGGAGAGATTTGTAAATCTTTCATGGATGTTCTGTGAACGTTACTTTGCATGTCAATTTACTATACAGGTGGTGAGGGATTCATAACTGAATTACAAATGATGCTGCCACTGGAATTGTTGGGTGTCTGGGCAACTTTGGGTGACAGGAACACAGCAAACAACAATGCATAAATTCTGAATACATGACTTTTTAATGAAGCCTACTTCCAGGTGTGATAAAGGGACTTTGATGAAACATCTGGGTAACACACCATGCATTTGTGACTGTCTTATGAGGCCTTCATGAACCATTGCACTAGAATGCTGAATAGGGATATTTTGTTCTTGTATTTCCAGGTTTTAGGGGGACTTTTATTTTGACACCTTATTCCATAGCAATGTCACTTGATGTATGAATGCTGAGTCACACCACATTACAAACACCTTATGAAAGATGTTATGCACCCACCCATCAACTAAAGTGCTACCCTGTTTTATTTGTTGCTGTCTTTTCAATTTGCCAATTCACAAAATGTCAAAAAAATAATGACATTATTAGGAAATGTTGTCTTAAAATTAGTATATCATGTGTACTGTATGTTTGTTTTTTTTTTTGTTTTGTTTTCTGGGTCAAAAAACACTTAGTAATCAATTGAAATGGAAGCATAATAATGTAAAAAGGGCTAAATACACATATAAGAAGCTCTAACCATCAATTGTTTGGGATCTGTACTTTATGTCAAAATTGCAATCATTATTTTTGTCACTGATTATCTGGTTTATTATTTCAGCCCATCAGTGCACCCTCACAATAACTAATTAAACAATGATTGATTTCCTGATAAGACAAGACAAGTGAACTCACCTTAGCTGAGAATCTCTTTGAGGACACTGTGAAACAACAACAACAACATACATACACAGTGAATCTCAGGGTTTAACAGAACACTCTCACATGTAGGCTAAACATCTACTAAGAGGATTAGCAATTACTTAAGAACAGTTACAAAAGTCAGTGAAAACTCTGGAACAAACTGGAAAACAGTGGTTTAATGTTCTGTGAAGGGGCTAAAAAATCATTTACATATATGGCTATTTAGTTGTATATTATATATTTATAAAGGTAGTTTTAGTGCCACTCTTGCCTTGGAAAATAATCTTCGTCCGATCCAGAGGTGCAATGACGGTTTTGGCCACAGCTCCAGCAAACGCACCACACAGCAGGGAGTCCAGAGCAGTCCATCTGGGCCTCAAGTCCTGTTTGTACACACACACACATTCACACATGTTTATATTACTTCACAAGACATTTGACCTTAGTGTGAATACTGTAGTATGGACAGGTCTGGAATAAGCAAGTTTAGATCAGTTATGTCTGTCTATGTTTGATCACAAGCAAGTACCACAACCACCACATGTTTATCAGCACAGTCGCTCCCATGTGTCTCACTCTCAGTGAAATCTGCACATGGATTAACGCCAGTGACTCAACTGTTTGTGACAGAATTGCAAGAGATAAAGCCAACGTGCGTTTCACTGAAGCAGGACCATTTATGTATGTATGTGCGTGTATGTATGTATGTATGTGTGTGTGTGTGTGTGTGTGTGTGTGTGTGTGTGTGTATGTGTGTGTGTGTGTGTGTGCATGCATGCATATGTGTGCATGCGAACACTCCTTCAGCTGGAAGGCACAGTTTGGACCCAATAAACAATCCCACCGACTGATAACAAGACAATTTGGCATGAATGACAAACATGTTTCACAACTTCAAACAGAAAGGAAGGAAAACACTGAGGTTATAAACAGGTCTACATATATAACTACTACAATTTATCATATAACCAGTCAGTTTACCCATCTACATATATTGCCTGAGATCAACTCCAGCCAACTTTATAGCAAAATCTGACAATCAATAAGGCACTGGTGATATCTTGAATTCTATGTCATGAAAAAAAAAGTTTCAAATTAAATTGCTTAAACACATATAACACATAATTAAATATATACATATATGTATGTACATATATAAATATATGTACATACATAACTTAAGTGGAGTAAACATGTGTTAGGATTCCTATTATTCAATGCTACATACTGCATTACTTTGTAAAGTAAGGCCAGCTTTAGATTAGCACGCACCTCCCTGCTATTTACAGTAATGCACTGGTAGGGACATGCCCTATGTATACAGTTGGCTACCAGGAAAAAGCTCTTCTGCATTTCACAACAACAGCCCGGGGACGCTGAGCAGACCCTGACAGTCACACGGTATGGTGGGTTTTATGGCTAATTATACACAAATCATACCACAAAGTGACTGTTGCAACACTTTCTCAAAGGATTTTCTGTTCTCTTTAAATGCATTTGACATTTGTGTGGGTGAGTGACATTTATAGGCTGCCAGACCTGCTTTTAACAGGGTCACGAAAAAATGTAGTCCCACAACAACTTGACAAAACAGCTCATCCCCAAACTGATCCTACACGTCAGAACAGGTGCCACGTTTAATCCTTTGCATTGAAGCATTTCTTCAAAATAAGTAATCATTATGGGATATAATAGTCACCTTTGCTTGGCTGGAGGGTGGCAGGGCCAGCACCGTGGCCTGGGCCACAGGCAGGCGACTCTGATGGTCGTGCACACGGTGGGCCATGTGTGCCCTTCACGGAATACCAAGGCGGCAAGACACTCAGTCACTCATCCAGGAAAACACGCTGCAGATGACAATATAGGAGAACACATGTGTCTTGAACATAAAAAGACAGTTGACTGAAGTAAACAACAGCCCCGCGTGTCGTACTGCCTCTGTATCTTTACCATAAAGAGGGTACGTGATTGTACGCACGCCCATACCCCCACACAAACACAGCTTGTAAACAGGGTATTGCATTACCAAAAATCAATCCATCGTTATTCTCCAGCATGTGACTAAATACACCGATAACATCCACCAATCATTACAGTGACCCACTTGTCAGTTTCCTGAATGAGGGCAAATAATAACTTGGTGACCACACCTCATATAAATAAACTGCGACTCATACTTCAAAGTAAGACAGTACAAAAAATAAATTAACAGGCCTGGTGCGGTTAAATCTGTTGATGCAGTGATTAAATGCTGCATGTTGTTACCTTCTGTGGTGTTTTAAAGAGCTCCGTGTTAACAGATCTTCGATGTGTTATGTCAGTCTCCAGTCTGCCTGCAGATTCTTGCACACATTTCTTGTTTGCTCGCTGGAGGCTGCTGCTCAGTCCGTCGCTGTTATTAACTTGCCCCACGCTGCGGTGTTTTCGCACGTCTTTTCACGTTGTACACGTCTCTGAGGATGATTGTGAAGGACAGGTGCCCAGCTGCAGCGGAGTGTGCTGTGTATTTATATCCGACGCCTTTCGAGGATGTTCTGCTCAGATCTGCTGCCTGACTCTACACACAGGATTGTTTGGGCTGTTCAAGGTCTTTAAGAAAGTGGGACAGCGTAGTCTGTATTTTGGACTACAATAACCACGAGCTAATCCCGAGAGTTGAATGAAATCTCGCGGCTTTATCTGCAACATTGGGTTGCCAGATTTGTTGATCAACCAGCCTGATCTATATATTAGGCCATACAAATTTGACGTTAAATACTTTGGCTTACATGCGGAACTTTTATTCAGAGCACTCTCCCACAACATAACAAATTGTACATTTTATTTTATACATTATTTTTTGGCATATATTTTTTCTATTATTCATAAATAAAAAGAATACACATTATAATTCACCAAAGTAACATTTCTAAATTGTTTGGTTTGTCTGACCACCAGTGCAAAAGCCAAAGTTATTCAATCCACAATGATATGAAGTGGCAGTTTATCACGTTTGAAAGGCTAGAAGTGAAGATTGTTGGCATTTTCATCAAATAACTTAGTCAGTTTACGTGACTATCAAAACTGTTGCTTCAGCTGCAGATGTAGCAAATGTGTTGCCATAGATAATGTAAAATGGTTCATTTTAATAATGATCCCTCATTGAGTGTTGATTAATGATTGCACAGTAACCATATCATGTTTATAGGTAACCAACTCCATATGGTTGGCTGAAGCTCAGCATGTATCGAGTTGTGAAACATTCGCAAGATATGAATTACTCAAAGCACAAGTCCTTCACAATAAAAAAAAGCTGTAGCTCCTTAAGATATTCAATAGCCTTTTTTATACAAACATGCTAATCATTTAATATCTTATCCTTTGCATGTGATTTGGGACTATAGATTTAAAAAAAATGCCCGTCATATAGAAGAAATATAATTATTAGGCTTTAGGCTCTGTCAAATGAATGCATTATTTATATTTTTCGCTATGTCACACTACATACTATGTTGCAGTCTAGCTTAAATGTAAAAATAAGGCGAACAACACATGGGATGCATTAGGGTCGTTTTACGCTTTCGCAGATGGTTTTACCTGACTTGCCGAACCTGGCAACCCGGGAGTCTGGCTATAGCGCTGAAAAACTTGTTGTTGTGGGGGAAAATGGCGTCAAACGTAGAGGCCCCGGAGCGCTGGTACCTCGCCCTACTCGGCTTTGCGGAGCATTTCCGAACCTCTAGTCCGCCCAAAATCCGACTCTGTGTGCACTGCTTACAGGCCGTGTTTCAGTTTAAGCCTCCGCAGAGGATCGAGGCCCGAACACATCTCCAGCTGGGCTCGGTTCTCTACCACCACACCAAGAACAGCGAGCTGGCCCGCAGCCACCTGGAGAAAGCGGTGAGGGACGTTTGATCTGGGAAAGAGCGGGGATGCGGCGGAGAAGCGGAGGATTGTAGGCCGCAGGCAGCAGAAACAGCGAACGGCGGAAGTCTCTAAATAGCTACCTATTCAGGAAGGCTACATTTATGAAGGACTTAAATTATCATTTAGTTAGCGTTTATTTGGTCAGCTGTATTGTTTCGTATTCGTCCCGACTCGGCCGCTTTCGTTGTTTCAGTAGTGTTAATCAAATAAGCCGCTGTATGGGATTATTACTGCTTCATAAAGATTGCAAACACTGCTATGACGCCGCTAATATTTTCCATCTTTTGTTTTGCAGTGGTTTATATCGCAACAAGTCCCGCAGTTTGAAGATGTCAAATTTGAAGCTGCCAGCATTTTGTCAGAACTCTTCTGCCAACAGGTAAAACCTTTCTACACAACGTTAACATTCATTGTTTTCCTTGGGTCTTAGTGCTGTTTGTTAAGCTACGTACAGTCACCACTTCTTAGCATGAAGTGAAATCGACAGGGAACTGAACATGGTTAATTACATGTGGTGTAGGATGAACGTTGTTGAGCTGCTATACGTTACTACGTATTGATCCTTGTGATTAATTTTCAGAATCTGGTGGACTCTGCAAAACCCCTACTGCGCAAGGCCATCCAGATTTCACAACAAACACCGTACTGGCACTGCAGATTGTTGTTCCAGTTGGCGGTATGTATAACTATGAACGTATCCAGTGTGTGTTTCATTTTCATTTGCTGGTGCAGATGTGTTTGAGTTGAAATGAGAGCAGACTCACAACAGTCTTAGTTAAAATGTGGTAACTAGGTTGAGCTCAGTTTGCTAACGTTTGTACTTTTGATGTTTTTGCTGTGCTTGAGCTTGTGATGACACCAGTGTTTGTATTGTCTCTTTCAGCAACTTCATACACTGGAGAAAGATTTGGTGTCAGCATGTGACCTCCTAGGGGTTGGAGCAGAGTATGCCCGAGTGGTGGGCTCAGAATATACCAGGTAAATGTTGCTTAATCCACTTCTGCTTGCATATTTAATTGCTTTAAATAGTATATGACCCCCTTCCCCCTCCAATTTCATCAGACATCAATATGGATATGAAACACAGAAAAACAGAACAGTTTCTATCTCAAGTAGATGTATGAGTCATTGTCTGTGAATTACACCCTCACAGATGCTCTGCCTCTGTTTTTATGTTCATGTAGAGGGTTTGCCACTTTAAAGGCTATCTCAGACCAGATAGTAAATAGTGGACTATGCAACTCTTGGGCAGCAAGTCTGTTTTGTTGCTGACTTCTCAATCCCAGTATCAGTCTACAACAATGTATATGTCCCACAATATAGGTAAATCATCTAGACTGCCCATCAACACTCAACACAATCACCACTCTGTTTTTCTACTAGGCCTTTAACCTTTGACTTGTAGGTAAAGCTACATTTTCCCTGTGTTGTCTTTTTTCCTTGTGGGTTCAGACAAATCACATACACAAAATGTGACCAAATCTGCATTGCATAGAAAATAATTCAAATTTTTTGCATTTCATTCAATGAAACCTTTGTGGCAGACACATTGTACCAGCTCTGAGAACTCACATTTAGACATGATACTGTCCTGGATGTTATAATACACTCTGGTGCACCCTCATTACCAATGCAACGGTAGCAACACAAAGCGTTCACAAATATTGAATGTAAGACCTTAACAGGGAAAACCTAACCTGGTGTTTTGTTGTTGTTTTTTTTAGGGCATTGTTTCTGCTTAGTAAAGGAATGGTGAGTCTTTTTCAGATAGTACAATTGTGTGTGTACAATTGTGCCACCACTGAATTTGAAATCAACAAAAGCAGCATCCAATTCTGTAAATGTAGACTGAAGTGATGGATCTTCTTTGTCTCTTTTTTTTAGTTGCTGCTAATGGAGAGGAAGCTCGGGGAAGTTCACCCTCTTCTAACACTGTGTGGAACGATCGTTGAAAATTGGCAGGGAAACCCGATCCAGAAAGAGTCCCTGAGGGTCTTCTTCCTGGTCCTACAGGTCACACACTACCTGGATGCTGGACAGGTAGGAAACCACACTGGAAGAGGTAGAAAAAGTAGCATTAAGCTGTAATGGTTTAAATGGGTATTTATTAACAATGGGGATCAGTATGTGTGCTGTCTTTTCATGCTGAACGGCCAACATGAGGAAAGAGGGAATTGTTAATCATGTTCTTGTCCAACCAGGTCAAAAGTGTGAAACCGTGTCTGAAGCAGCTACAGCAGTGTATCCAGACCATCTCTACACTCCATGATGATGAAATTCTGCCCAGCAACCCTGCTGACCTCTTCCACTGGCTGCCCAAGGAGCACATGTGTGTCCTTGTCTATTTGGTAATGCCACTCTCTGTCTCTCTCTCTGTCTCTGTCTGTCTGTCTGTTCCACACATTAACCACTAAGTTATGATCTCCCAGAGAAGCATCACGATTGGCGTTGCTTTAATTTTCTTCCCTCGTTGTCAGTTGTCGTCATACTGTAATCTGTAAAACTTACAATGTTGTTTGTATTTAATAGAAAACTTATAATCAAGCATTAATGAATGACACACTGGGTCAGGCTATTTGTGTTGTCCTCATGGGCAGCTTGACACAGTGGCGGTGAAGCAGTAAGGCAAAGATTTAGTCACCCTGCACCTCATTTATAAAATCATATGTTGCATATTTACACCATAGGGCTTATAAAAGTTTTTCATTTGTCAACATTTGCTTGAGTAGGAATTGATGTACGGTATTACATGATTGCTCTTTATTTTCATTTTTCAGGTGACAGTCATGCACTCCATGCAAGCAGGCTATCTGGAAAAAGCCCAGAAGTACACAGACAAGGCCCTTATGCAACTAGAGAAACTAAAAAGTGAGTTCCCTAAGCTTTCTAAAATAAATCATCATGAAAAGGTAAATGAGTAACTGTTGTTTTTGAACAGTAAAACCCATCTACACCACATATTTGTTTGGCCTACATTTGGTTTAATTATCTGTCTATGTTTCAGTGTTGGACTGCAGCCCCATTCTCTCTACCTTTCAAGTCATTCTACTGGAGCACATTATCATGTGTCGACTCGTCACGGGCCACAAGGCCACTGCATTACAAGAGGTATGTTGTTTCTGATTTCATGGTCAGTTATTGGGTTTTGTTGTTCTTAATTTGTGGCATGGTGCAGAGGATACAGTCCAGCAAACTCCAGCTGCATTGAGAGCTCAGTTTTGCAGCATTTGAAAATAGTGCATCAGTTTGCGTGCTTGAATGAGCATGTGAAAGTGAACACTGGCTCTCTGTTCTGTCTGCACAGATCTCACAGGTGTGTCAGCTGTGCCAGCAGTCCCCCAGGTTATTCACCAACCATGCTGCTCAACTTCACACGCTTCTAGTGAGTATTTTAACCCCAAACTCTCTTTCACATCTCCTTGCTTGTCAGAAGTTCATTAAAAACAGTTTTAGGACACGTTCAGGAATATTTAACTGTTTGTCTTTTCTGTAATTAGAACAACTGTGATTATGAAATATTTCTTACTTATATTTGGTAGCTGTTGTTTTTTTACATTGAAATTTTGAGTCAACCTACATTGATAACAAATCTTTTATTGTTCAAAGTACTATGACCTTAAATTAAGGTACTTTTAAGAAACAATAAATAACCAAATGTTGAAGAGATAGTTGGCATGTTAGCAAATTTAAGACAGTAGTCAATCTAACCTCTTCCTCTCCTCCCAGGGTCTGTACTGTATCTCAGTGAACTGTATGGATAATGCAGAGGCACAGTTCACTACAGCCTTGCGGGTGAGTACGCAGCGATTTTGTTGAATCTCCTCTGGCACTGTCTCCAGAATCTTCCTCTTTCCTCTCATTTATCCCTCCATTCTTCTCTTCTTTAAATTGTCCATTTTGCTGTTTGTGTTCCAGCTCACTACACACCAGGAACTGTGGACATACATTGTCACCAATTTGGCCAGTGTCTACATAAGGGAAGGAAACCGACACCAGGAGGTAAAGTAGTAGTAAAGTAACAGTGGGTCACGTTTTTCAATTAGTCAGTGTCTTCTAAAAGAATTGGTTAGCGTGCACCATACTGTGGTTTAGGTTCATGCTATTGTTAGTCCAAACCAGTGAGTCAAATGCTCTTATTTTTTTGTGGTAATCTAAAAACAGTGTTGACATTACACAGTTTGTCCACCAGAGAGCACTTGTATTTATGTATAAAATGTCCCATTATCTAGAGTATAGCCAAATTTAAGCAACCCACCTTAAAGAAAACACAAACACACAGGGTTTGAAGTATTCTTGGACAAATGACACTTATACCTTTTTTTTTAAATATTACATTTGTGTTTGTTCCACAGCTTTACAGCCTGCTAGAGAGAATAAACCCTGACCACAACTTCCCAGTAAGGTAAGAAACATGGGACTTCTTAAATGTCTATTATGCAGCACAACACAATCAACAAAAGTCATGTTTTTTGTTAAAACACCTTGGTCTTTATCTTTGATTCAGCTCCCACTGCCTCCGTGCTGCAGCCTTCTACATCAGGGGACTCCTGTCCTTCTTTCAAGGACGCTACAATGAGGCCAAGTATGACAAAATATAAACAGACTCATGCAAACACACCTACAGGCCAACCTCGCACTCATACATATTTATATTTTTTGGTTACAGACGTTTCCTTAGGGAAACCCTGAAGATGTCTAACGCTGAGGACCTGAACAGATTGACTGCCTGCTCTCTGGTTCTGCTGGGCCACATCTTCTACGTACTGGGGAACCACAGAGTAAGACTTGGTCAAACATTTGCATTTTATCCAATTTCATATTCACTTTACACTATTTGGCCTTTGAATTGAATGTTTATAGCAGGTGTCATAACAGCCAGAGCAGGACATTTTTCCTTATCTCATTTAATTGTCGGATAACAAGCTAAGACAAAATGTTCTGCCTATCCAGTCTGTTCTTGTTTACCCTGTTGTTGTGCAACTGGAGCCTTATTTATAAAGCCATTTATGCATTCTTCCCTACATAGAAGAACTGTCGACTGATGAATGATTCTATGTAGATTTTAATATAAATCTGAACTTCAACATAACTGCATTTACACAGGCCTCTTCTCCCAGTATACAAGCTCCCACGGTACAACTGTTGGTTAATACAGAAATGTAATGAGTAGCAGCATGTCGCAGCACAAGTTAATGAAACCGAGAGCTGAGTCACTGAGAAATTAGTTTTTATATCACAGGTGATGTTAGGGCAGCACTGCAGGTGGGACGGGTAAAATGGGCCTTTTAATTCTTGTGCTCACATAAAATGACAAAGCAAAAAGACTGACAGAGAAGCAGTGAGTGATAAAAACATTTCACCATGATAACATTGTGAGGCTCTGAATGAAGCAGCGTCCGACTTCAGAACCCAACAGTGTTCATTAATAAGGATCTCCGTTGGTGCTGTTTCCACTTTTTTGATTGTTTGATTTGAAACTGCTCGCTTCTCCTTCAGGAAAGCAACAACATGGTTGTACCTGCCATGCAGCTGGCCAGCAAGATCCCTGACATGTCTGTTCAACTCTGGTCTTCAGCACTGTTGAAAGGTAGATAACGGCCTCCTTCACTTTATCTTGTGAACCACTGTTTATGCTCTTGGGTTTGCCCACTCGAAAACATTTAATGCAGGCATAAATTTTACCTGACCTTTTACTGTGAGAATACTTAAAATTGCCATCACATCTGAAGCACAAAATCTCCATTGTCACGCTACAAGCTGTGGTCAAGGTGCATTTTGACCATGTGTTGTGCTTGCAGACTTGAACAAGGCCCTTGGGAACACTATGGACGCCCACGAAGCAGCCCAGATGCACCAGAACTTCTCCCAGCAGCTGCTGCAGGACCACATCGCTGCGTGCAGCCTCCCTGAGCATAACCTCATCAGTGTATGTCATGCAGATGCAGATTAACGCGTTTTCAAAATTCCCCCATCATTACTCACCATTATCTCTTCTCACTGTAGTGCCATATTGGATTTACATATTCAGACTTCATTATGCTGTGTCGTCTGTATCTATGTGCTGTAGAGCTGAGATAACAGTGTTTATCTCTGTTTTTCAGTGGACTGATGGCCCTCCTCCTGTCCAGATCCAAGCCCAGAACGGCCCCACCACCAGCCTCGCAAGCCTGCTATGAGGAAGCTCCTGTCTCTCTCGCATATCACAGTAGCTGGTACATTACCACAAGCAACAGACTGATGCCTAACAGCCTGCTATCAGACCACTGTAGCTGAGGTTTGAGAGGATTTTAACAGGTTACATACTTCAAGCCTTCTCTTTATTAGCTTCTCAAGATTGCTTCCTGATTGTCTGCTATTACATTTTTAATTCAACTACTGTTGTTCATGTATTTCATCCTCCTTGATGGCAGGGATGCTCACAGGGCATAGGGGCAGGGTGGGACTCTTGATTAGAGTAGTGAAGGACACGCAGCGACTTGTAAAAGGGTTTCTTTGCCCTCTGATATAGAGAATCCCTCTCTACATCCGACAGGTTTCTTTTCCATTTATTGGAAAAACAGTGCGGTAGATAGGCGGGGAGTAAAGAAATGTAGAAGAAATTAATTTATTCATGTTGATATTTTTGTAACTGTTGGTAAATATTTTACATCTTGCCTTTTTTGTATGGATGCTGTTTTTCTTTTCATGCATGGAAGTTACTGATGTGGACTCCCTGTACAATAGTTTCTGACCTGGGTTTCTAACAATAAATTCTTGGTAGATAATTTTTGCACAAAATCCATATTAGAAAAAATAGAGACCTCTTGTAATATATTTTCACAGAATAATCAGTTGAACAGTTGGCAGTGTATTATTTTGGGACAGTGCACAATAAACTGTGTGCAGTTCTTCCTTTGACCAGAAGATGCCTCTGTTGGGTCTGTCAGTGAGCAACATTTAATCACTTGGATTTTTTATTATTTGCTGTCAATGAGGTTTGCCACATACCTTTTAAAAAACACACACACATTTAACTGGTATATTTTTTGAAGTTCCATAATATATGAATCCCTGTTAATGTATTAATTTTTACAAATCATCTTTAGACTTTTGGAGCTCACAATAATCCTCAGATATTCAAAAAGTGAATTTATTTTATTTTGTTATATTTTAATTTGTCTTGATAGATCTACTAAATTGTTTCTTTACAGTATGTTTGTATAGATTCATCACTTGTTGAACCTTTATTGTACAGTGACTTTTTTATAAAGTCAGTTTAGTAAAGTGTGATATGTATTTTTAGCTATCCTATGTAGAAATCTCAATGCTTGGTATTTAAGGCACTCTGTAAGGACACAGTTTAAACTTGAGTACTAGCCATATTCTATCCAATGCCTATGTTTTTAATGCTTACATTGTTTTCAATAATTTTCCAATAAAATATGATTGAAAGTTCATAATTAACTGCTGTCCATTTAACTTTACATTTTACTTAATTAGACATATCAGTTATGATGGGTTTCATGTTTAAGCTGGCCAAATGATGACAAGGTAAACACTACAGAACAATGAAAGAACTACTATGGTAGTTACATTAAGACTTGGTGGTGAACATGTCTCACTAACAGTCATAAGGTGGTGTATACATGTACATTTATCCAAAATAAGAACCAATACTTGTGGAGAAAATGTATTATTTCTTCCACTATATAAATGTCAGTGACTGGAATGTACCAATTCAGTATATGACTATTTCAGCAGTTATGGTATTTACCATTAGATATTGCCAAAACAATGTAGTTGAATGTGCAGTTGAAAAATTATATGTGAAAATGTCAGTTATGAGTTTAGTTGTTTTTTTGGGAGTGTTTCTAATGTTTGATTTACTTCACTCACTTTAAAACTCAAACTTGTTTCATGATACAGAGAAATTTTAAATGTTAACTGAGAACTGCTGCTCTCTGTTAGAAAATATGTTACTCTAGCTTTTGCTGCCATACCAAGGCCAACTCATCCCATCTTTAGTCAAGGCATAAAAACAACTGTAATGTTCAGTCAGGAGTCTCACTCCTTTTTTGTTTTGTTATGTGGGACTGAGACAATGATTAAGGTTGCTCCTTTCTCACTGGGCAAGCATTCATTTGCACCACTCAAGGGTGCATTGTGGGACAGTAAACTAAGTCTGCTCTACCCTCAGCCTTTTATGTAACCTCTGGGGTAAACACTGCGCAAACACAAAGAAGGACCTGGACTACTATGATCCACTGCATAGCTATCCCAGTGGCAAGGACTTTTGTGCTTCACCTACATCCCTGCCTTCACTCCATAAGTTAGTATATAAAGGTGAGAATTGAGGGGAGATCTGCCGCTGCGCTTATCCCTCCTTTGCCACATATAGTGGGCCCCATGGAGCAGCATGAATAGAGATAAAACTGCTCTAAACCTCCTACATGTTATAATCAAGTAAGCCCATGTCCTCATTGTTATCTCCCTGGCGTGAATCTCTACAAGGCTGCCTGACTGCAGGTGGTAAACTGAGCTTCAGAGCTAATTATGACTGGGACAGTCTGAACATTTCTGCTATTAACCAAGAAACTGGGGGTTTCCATTACGAAGGATAGTCCAGTTATGTCACATGCTGAGGGAGTTTGGATGTTCACATAAACTTCAGGGACAAATAGACAAGGTAAACAGATGGCAACAATACACTTCAGAAACGGATAATCAGTGAGAACCTGGTATGTAATGTATGGTCAGTGTAGGGCCAAAGATAGCCTACTTTGGTGTCAGTTTGGATCCAGTGGTGCACAATGACAATGAAGACATTTGCTCAGTAGAAGAAGGGAAATTATACGCATGCAAGAGCACACACACACACACACACACACACACACACACACACACACACACACACACACACACACACAAACACACCATATACATGTATAAGGAAGACTAAAGGCATACAAAATATTGTATGTGAAAAGTAAACAGATCTCAAGACAAGACACTCACAAGATTATGAGTTTTACATCACAAGAACAAATGTTCTAAAATTAACCTAATGAGGACTGTATGACTTCAAAGCATTCACTATTTGAACACATACACATGTGACCAACTAAATTATCATTAATGGAAATTAAAACACCTTCGAGTCAAATAGATACATGACTTATCAACTCTGTTCATTCTACAGCAAGAGTTGTTCATAACAATCATAGTCCTTTATTTTATGTCACTTTTATTGGGTCTACTCCAAATTGTCCACAGTGAATGCAATGCAGGTTCAGACTACATGTAAAATGGCTATCATTTAATAAAACTATACTGTACTTCAGCCTCCCTGTCCTTGTTTTTTTACTCTCCCTATTTCTGCAGTACTTCCGCCTAACAATTACAAACGCAGCATTTTCCTTCTACCTCACTAGTTGGAAACTTAACATTTCCGAGGTGTGTATGAACGCAGCATGACGCCGCCTGTGGTGGCTCATTACATTATCTGGCAACCGGAGTGGCAGCGGACAGAAGAGAGGGGATCCCCGGGATTTTTACACCGAAGCCAGCTAAATACTGACACCAAACATCTGAAAATCGCGGAGGAACTCGGTTAAGCTCCTCCTAGACTTCGTAAGTTCATCCAATTTCACCACCATATGAACTCATCCATTATTTTAATTTCCAATCAAATTATGACGACGAAGGAAGTTTCTCTATCGGTGTTAGCTCAGCTAACGTAAGTTAAGCTAGCTAGCATAGCTTGATCGCAGCTAACGTGCAAGGTAACAGTTTGTGTGTCGCTCAGATGCACACATACACCTACCGAGCACTGACTGCCGGGAGACAAACCGCCTGAAAAAGTCGAGCAATATTGAAAGTAACTTCCCCGACAAAACTTGTTTAAGGATGCTCAAAAACTAAGATGAAATGTAAGTTGTTCTTCATAATTATCTCCAACGAAGTGATGAAGGTCCACGAGAGAAAAAGCCTTTCTGCACATAATTAACGCTCGATTATTTGTGAATAAATTTAGCGACTGTCTGTCTGGGCAGACGAGTGTCCAGGGAGTTAGCGTTAGCAGGCTAACTTAGCTCGCTAGCTAGCCCGTTAACATTAGCGGCTCAGTGAGACGGGGTCGGTTTCATTGTCTGTCGTGTATCGCTATTTGGACGCGAACCAACATTCAAGCTAAATATTGTGGACCATAAAGTCATATTTAAAGGAACACATGTTCCAGTGTCCAGTGACTGCCTTTCAATTCGTACAATAGCCGATAACACAACTGGCTGTTAGCTCGCGTTAGTTAGCCACTGGTTTTGTTGCCGGACAGATGGACAGGTTGTTGTTGGCAAGCCAAGTTAACGTTAGCATTTGATAGCCTGTTGTTGTTGATGGGCAAGTTGGAAATAGGTAGCTATTCTTTTCTACAAAGTTGGGTCACTAAAGTTTATCAGTGCCACAACCAGAATTGCCACCGGTTATTGCAAAAGTGGCTGTTGTTCTTAGCCGTCGATGGGTATGATTATGGCTATATGAGCCACTGATCTCAGAACTTTGTCAGATTAGCTCAACCGTGAAAAGCCTTTTTATGGAGGCGTAATGGTGGACGGTTGTGCCTCCGTCGGAGTGTGTCTGTCTGTCCACCATGGGTTAGTAGCTGTTACCTACGTCAGGCCATGGGCATCCAGATTCATACTTTGTGTTTATATCAGAATACCAGTTTATCTTCACTGAAATCAAGTCCATCACTTAATGTAAGTAAGACGATGTTTGACTTTAGAGTCTAGAGACATGCCCTGTAAGTACTGTGCCGACGATTTCCTACTGGGCTCAACCAATTGAAGGCATTCCTGTGATATAAATCATTTGATTTCCTGTTCGTAAGCATAGAGAGAAGAGCTTGTAATGACTGGTGGGGCTCTACGTTTAAAGATTAATTTAGAAAGTCTCCAGTCTACATCAAGCTATGAATCGTGGGTTATGTTGATTGAGTGGACACTTCAAGTCATTCAGCTGTCTTTGAGGTGTGTTTAAACTGAACAGCAGTGTTTATATCCCTACCTCTGCTGAGCAAGTGCCCTCCTTTCAGAGCAAGCAGACAGTTGGCACCCTTGGCTATTGATGGGGGACACATGTCGCTTCACATTTTATGATGGGCCTTGGATTTGCCTGAGGAGGGGTGCCTCTTATGAAAAACCCTCCTGAGAGTGATGTGACCAGACAGGCATGACTCGAGATCCACTCTTATTCTGCTGCATCAGTACTGAAACTTTTTAAAGATACATCTGTATTTCCCTGACACTGTATTTTTTCAGCTTCTGTAATAAGTAAGACTCGCAGGAACCTTGCTTATTGTTGCCATTGTTAAGTTTATTATTGTTATATTAGCCCTGGCATTTGCAGGTCCATTCTTCTTGAATTGAATCTTGCTGTAAGTGTTTTTTTTTTTTCAGTTTTGCTGAGTTACAACTTGTGCTGTCCAACTTCAGTGCTGAGTGGAGGAAAGTGAAGGGTCAGATTTTCAAAGAGTTGCACTGCACACTTGTAAGATTCAAATGTCTCTACATTTAAAAAAAAAAAAACAAAAAAAAAACAAAACCTGCATGTTCTCACCCCTTGTGCTTTCTTGTCCTTTTTAGATAGAATCTATGGGCATAAGAGAGATTACAATGGAGATCACATCTGTTTCTCACAACCCTGACCAAAAACGGTGAACTGTGATGTATTTCCTCAGGAAAATGTGACAGTCTTTGCGTTAGTCTCTGTTTTCTTATCGGCTCAAATGATAAACGTCAACATGTAGACCTAATACTGGTGATAATGGTCTGTAGGGTCGTAAGGCATGACGCTTTTTGTTTCCATCCATTCACATCTGGCTGAGGCATTACAATAACAGTATCTGTGTAGCTTACTGTGGGACAGTTTAACACAACACTCTGGTTGCGTGTGAGCACAGTCATTGTGAAAAGGTTAACAGGAAATGCTGCCGAAACCAGGCAGACACACAAAATTGTGGATGTAAGACGATAGATCTTCATTGTACTTTAGTTTTTAGGATTTGATTTTGGCCAAAGTGATGCTGAAGGAAAACAAACTGGCTGTAGAAGACCTTGGCTCATATACACAACGACTTCTTGTTTTTCAAATGGATGCAAACGTGAAACACACTGCCCAAGTAAAAATTAACCTTTTGTTGGTCAAGTGTTGTTAACATTTTAGCCTTGCTTTGATTTTTGTTTATTTTTTGAGAGTTACGTTACTTGGTACACTGAGTTTAGTTAGTTCTAGATGTCACTGATGAATTAATACCATTAGGTTTTTCTTTTTAAAACGACTTATTTCGTAACAACTTTTGGTTCTGATCATACAGTTGTGTTTTGACTTACAGATTTTAAACAGTTTTTTTTAATCTGAATGTGTTAATGCCCTTTTAGAACTCTGTGTTGTCTGTTGTTTCACCTATTTGTTGCATTACATGCCAGAGGACAGGAGTAGTCATACTGGCCTTGGGGTCCCACCCAAAAGTCTTTGGCAATACTTGGAGCTGGAGAAGAGGAATCCTCCAATGTTTGACTGACTGAACTATTTCTTGTTTACCCTGTTGGACTTCATATTGACTTAAGCATGTGTTTACATTGTGAATAGCCAATCTTACACAGTGCGAGGCACGTGTGCAGAGATGAATCGGTAATTGCGTTTAATGAGGCTTACCTCTTTGAATTTTAGTTCCACTTCTAACAACTTTGAACTTGCACTTTTCACCCCACCACATTTCTCATACTTTATACTTAGCCTTGACAGCAAAGTTTCATCTCATTTTTTGCGTCTTGCGTTGTCAGTGCCTAATGAAAACTTCCCTTTGGTTGAGACTGGACTAAAATACTTACGGTGTACCTTTGTTAAATGATCGTCCGCTGCCCAGAGAGACCACTTCCTTTACAGCGATTTAGCTTTTAAATGGATAGTTTGGGCGTTTTTGATGTGGGGTTGTGTGAGGTTGTCACATATAATCGCTACATTACATGCACTGGATTCTGACTATTTTCTTACGCAGAGAAAGTAGTTAGTAAACAAGATTGAAGCTGAAACAGATATAATTTCACAGTAGGTATTGCATGAAAGTTAAAGTGCACCAGACTAAAGCAAGATTTAGTAGGCACTAACAACATCAGGCCGGCTGCCACAGGTATTCTGGCACATTTTGTGTTAAAATGTTTTCCCATCCTTACTTGTTTGGGCAATCGAGGTTCAGAATCAGAATTGTCCAACACATACAATAATATGCATTCACAGGGGATTTCCACTGGACTGTAGGCTAGGCAGCCACCCACTTGCCTCTGATTGACTGGCCACTTGTGCAACTAAAGTTTTGAAATTTTGGGAGAATGGGCTACTGCTTACAGTGAGTTTTGGTACTAGGTAAATCCTTGTGTTTTCAAATCCATAACTTTAATGGTATCAAACCTGTTGTTGATGTAGAAACTATGCCAATCATGCTGTATATGGCTCCACTGGTACTGCTGAAGAGTGACAACTTGCCTGTCTAGAACTCCCCAAAATGGCATGTTGCCGAATGTAAGGACTAATTACAGTTTACACATTATGGAATCCACATTTCTAAAGTTGTTTTTCTTTTCAGTTTGTCTATAACAATTGCTTCCACTGTGTGGCCAGTGCTGACATGGCAACTCTCGAACTCTGCGCTGCAAACAGGCAGACCAGCAACTTGGATACATGCAGCATCAAGGCATGTGTCCAAGAGGGGACACATTGTCCTGCCTGACTCCATGCCACATGACTGTTTTATGCATCTTGTATGTTCATATATTTCATCCTTCATTCCAGACCTAAAATGTCATTAAAACAAAGGTTAACTACACTAGCTTTGGAAGTCTGAGCCCACTGGTCACTTTCCCAGTGTATTATGAGCAAACCTCTACATGACTATCATATAAAGTGTACAGCAGTAGGCAAAGCATGTTTGTAATATGACAGCTGGGAATAAGGTTTAGGGGCAGTGGGAGGGCTTTCATATGGCATTTGCCCATATCACATTGGACACACAAAGGTAGAAGAAGTATCTTTTTGTTTTACCTTTCCTTGATTTGTTGTCAGGTTTGTGTTTTAGGGATACCCCGATTGATTGGTGGGAGAACACTATTGGCTAGTTTTGTTAGAATTGTGTGATTGGTAGGTGGGAATTAATTCTTCTAGTCAGTGTTCATCTTGAAACTGATCACCCGTGGCTTAGGGCTTTTCACTCCTTTGTCAGACATACGAAAGAAGCAATGAACTCGGAGACATGTTCAAAGCTCTTTTATATGTATATATATTATCTTTGTGATTTTTTTTTATTTATAAGATCATCTTTCTGTGCGATAAAACAGAGCAGAGCAGCATAATCGCTTGTTGACTGGCAGATGGAGAGAAATGTGCTTGTGTCATGGATTCTGGTGTTCTTGCAGAGGAAAGTGAATCATTTTCAAAGACAAATAAGCTGTTTCGCTTTCAACCTTAATTTGGTGCAATCATTAATATTTACAACATGCTGACTACATGGAAGGACAAGAGTGAGTGATAAGAATCTCTGGGTTGTGCCAGACTTTTCACTGTTCTGAAAGCTGTGCACACTTGTAACTGACAGGGTCACTGTTGACAGCTGCTGCTCTTAACTAAACTGTAAACGTGGAACCTTTGACATCCATCCTTTCATGTCTACAGAAGCCTCGTGTTTGATACAAGACTTAGGGTGGGGTATCGCTTAAAGCAACATTCTGTTTGTGAGCATAGGATTTGAGGTTAAAGAGCTCGAAGCAACACCTACCTGAGTCACAGGTGCTACATTTAATTTCATGGATTAGAATAATAACTAAAACTGGATAGAAACCCTGTCATTGTAAAATCAACGCTGCCTACTCCTGCACTCAAAAGTATTGAGGTTCATTACCAAGCTGTGATGTCACTGTTGGGACTGGTAATAATTGCAAGAGATAACACTGTAGGGCCACACCCAATAGTGATGTTGGGTGTGTCCACTTAAACAAGAATTGACTTGTAATCTTTGTCTTAGTACATTATCATTTCATTCAAGAATATGGGCATCTTCTTACAGGTGGAGGCCAACACTTCAAAGTCAGGCAAGTTCAGTGTTCTTGTCATCCATGACACTGAGAACATGCTAATTAGTAAAATCTTTAGTCTTTGGGCATCATGAGAAGGAATATTTGTACTTTCCTGAACACACTAATTTCAGTGTCTCTCGTTTTATGTGAATGTTCTTAATTGGGTTTTGCATCCACCTCCAACATGTACCTAGGATGAGTACCGAATTCGGTACTTTTATTGGTACCAACCAACTTCCCACAATAATCCCAAGTATCGATTCACGTAAAATCTAACAGTACCACATTTCGGTACCTGAACGCACCCTCGTGTCTGTGAGATAGTGGAGGAGTGTATGGGTGACACGAAAAGAGAATGTGTGAGATCGGGGATGCTGTATAGCTCAGTGGTTGAGTAGGTGCCCCATATGAAGAGGCTACAGTCCTCACAGCAGACGCCCTTGTTCGAATCCCAAATCTGGTGGCCCTTTGCTGCATGTCATTCCCCCTCTCACTGCCTCCCCATTTCCTGTCTCTGTCAACTATCCTATTAATTAAAAGCGAAAAAAAAAAAAAAGTGTATCTTATTTCCTCCTTGCCCCGCTCCGTCTTGCACAAATATATGACTACTGAGCTGTCTCAACAGGGTGGCCCGACCAACCCAACTGGATGCACTGGTTCGGCTGAAAATATATACAAATGACTCAGGTCCAGTCGAGCCTCAGGCTTCCTCTTTTTTTGGCCGGGTTAAGGAAAAGAATTAGTGCTAGTGAGTTGGACTGCGTCAGGTGAACACCCACGGGTTGGGTTTTAATTTTTAGGCTCGTTGAAAACTTGACTGTCAGTGAACAGCCTCTCCTCTCCGGGCCCACTCTGGAGCCCATTTTAAACAGAGATCCCACTATTGAGCCCTCATTATGCCAACGTTGCTTGTTTTCACTGAACCATAGCAATAAATATTCCAAATTCATAAGTTTTGACTTAATTTTTTATAAACAAAATAGCTTCAATTACCACACTTACAAATAAGCACTGAAAACGAGTACCATTGCGACCGGCTCCCGGGAACCAGCTATTGGTGCTGTAAATGAAAGCTACCCATCCCTACGTGTACCTGCTGGCTACAAAGGCCTTTCTATTATATAATGGCTGTACTCACTTTTTGTGTACCAGGTGACTTGTAATGTTGTAAAAAAGGACCTATCATTGTATTGGTGTTTGTGTTGAAGTTTTCTTTTATGTTCACCAGTTGTCTAAATGAGTCGAACAAGTTGCAGGATATCATCCAACTTCACCAACCAGGAGGGCTGTCTCAATCATGCCACTATTATAGTGTAAAGGTCTTTGCACACCAAGTCCATTTTTTCTGGTCTGAAATTGCTGCACGTTTAAAAATAAAGTCAACCTCAAGTTGTGTCATGTGTATACACTGACTCCAAAACTTTAGTCTGTCGTTGAAGTTTTCAGAAGAGGTTTGATTTTCTTCTTTTTTCACATCTGTAAACTTCCTTTCTGACCATTCACATCAGTATTTCGAGGCTGTTGTGGAGATCCTGCCTGAGCTGCCTGTGTGTTGGTGTGTGTGTCCTGGACATACTTCCAGCTGCTGTTCAGAATCATGGAAATTGGTCATTTTCTTTTTTAATGTGTGGCTACAATAGAGCTAATAATCCATCAACCTGGGCCCCTAAAATATACTGTGTGAAGTGATCATGATATTTCCGCGCTCTTGACGTCCTCTCAGTATTGGATGGACAAAATATTTTCTTTTTCTCTTTTTATTTTTCAAAAAGTTAGAGGACCACAAAATCATCCTCACTGCGTGACGACTTTTGTCTCCCTCTCTGAAGTTTGGAACAGAAAATAGAAACATATAAAACGCATTGGACTCAGTGTGTAAGGTGTCTGTGAGAACAATTTTTCTCGGGTGACGGATTAGAAAAACTCACACCAAAAAAACGGACTTGTTATGCAAAGACCTTAAGCCTAAATACAGTCTAATAAAATACATATACCTTATGAAGAAGAAGAGCCATTTATTGGCATTAAACTTTGGAACATATAAAAACTGCATTTCTGTTTGCCTTTAGGCAATTAAATAAAACTAAATCCATGATAGATGCTCATTGAAATGTGGTTGTCAAATATTAGAAATGAAACGCCTCAAGATAAACCGTTTGTAGCGCTCCACTTGTGTCATTTAAGTACAGCAGAACAAGGGGGCGCAATGTGATGTCATAAAAAGAGGACAGTTGTTTCATCCAGGTGTTTTTATACAGGTGAATGGAAATGATTTTAAGAATTATGCATAAATATTTGCGATCAGGCAGTTATGTAGTAATTGTGACAGGCCTACCAACCAGTCATTGAATCTTATGTCAATTCCTTTTAACCATTTTTTTTTCCTGACACCATATATGCGAACTGGTAATTAATGTTGCATGGCGTGTTTTTCTTCTTGTGTGATGTGTGTATGAGAGGGTGGTTATAGTTCTCATGGTACATTTTGTTCTTTGTGTGTGTCATCAAACATTCTATTGACAGGCACTCATAATGAGACCTACAACTAGTTATCTGGTGATGAACCTGAAATCTGTTGAAAGAGTTCTCTGAAAGTGCCTTGCTTAGTTAGATAACTCTTCTATCCTAATGAATATTTTACTCTCTCCGGTCTTACCTTGATTAACCCCTACTGATGAAGATCTTTCAAAGTGACTACTGGCTTAGCGCAAAACTAGGCCACTGACCTTTTGTTCTTCAGCAACACTGTTGATGTGCTTAGCCCACAGCTGTCTGTTATACAGTATTTTGTTTGCACCCTTTAAGCTCTTTTTTTTTCCCCCCCTCTACTGTGGTCACTTCCTGCTGCCATCCATTTCTGAGAAATGTAATCTGATAGCAGTCTGCGTGTGTCCTGGCCCTCCGGTCTGCATGTGGGTATGGGCTTCTGGTTTTACAGGATTATGGAGTAACCATTTGGAAGCAATTTGGCTGAAATTGGAGATTATCCCTGTCTAGGATTGTTGAAAACATTTAGTGATTCCTTTTTATTATAGCTAGTAAACATTTGTGGTTGAAAACATATCCAGTGATTTTGTGATTAGAGGCATCAGAAAGAAGAGAAGGTTGTCAGGAGATGTTAAGATGTTTAAGAGCTTTTTAATGTTCTGTAAAGTGTGAGTGTGAATCAGTTACAGAAATAATACACACTGCTATTATGCACTACACATGTATGTTTGTGGCCTGTGAGAATGACTTTTATATTATGACTTTAAAATAATTTCTTAGTTGTATGTGCCATGATGATTCATTAATAAGCGTTCAGGGTGTGTGTGTGTAAAGTGCTAGTCATATGTGTTTTAATTTGGCCTTGTTTTTATGCATTCTTGTGTGATCACGCACTCAAGTGTCGTTTGCACTTCCTGGACTTAATGCTGTTGTCGTGGTCACATTGCTGAGGGAGAATCCAGGTGGAGACATGCGCACACATACATACACTCTGTGTGGCTCTGGCTCTCTCGCTTGCTCAGTCTCACACACACACACACACACACACACACACACACACACACACACACACACACACACACAGAGGCAGTCTGGCAGATTCAGGGTTAAAGGCTTCCATTTTGTTAGGTAACACCCTAATGGTCTGATCTGTCAGTGGCGTTAAAATGGCAGGGGCTTAACCCTTGGCGTTCGGGACCCAACCAGTAGGGGCACACACTTCTGGGCTGACCGAGCCTACAACAGAACAACTGAGGAGGAGGAGGAGGAGGGGAGGGGGTGAGTGCATGAGGCAGGGAGGGTGGAGGCAAGGACTGAGCGTGAGCAAATGAGAGAGGAAGAGAGAAGACAAGGAAGAGTATTTTTCACTTGAGTACAGTTAGATTATGGCTCAGCTAACCACATGCGCGCTGCACCCCTCTCCCTCCCCCAACCATGGCACCACCTCAGCTGGTCCCTGCCCCCACTCCTAGCCTGGTGAGCACAGATTATCATAGGTAGTCTGATCTTTATTTGTTATTTAGAAAGATATCCCAAAGGAAAATAATAACCCCCTCTCATAGCCTGCAATGATTTAGTTACGGAAAAAAAACACATTTTATGAGCATGACATAAATGATGTAGCCTAGCAAGAGTGCGCTTTATGGCAGTGAGTAGAAAGTAGTCACCATGAATTTAAGATAATTATTGCCTGGTCATATCTGCCAGTTGGATAATAAGCAGTTTGAGCGATTAATTTAATATTGTAAGGGCCAAGGCCCCTTTGCCACATAAGAAAAAAAGTTGTCGCTCTGCTGTCTTTTATTGGGCAGTTATAATCCACACTTGTATTGCTTTTACTGGACAGAATAATTGTTGTTTCCCCTCGTACTGAACCCCAAGGACACAGTTGAAAAGCCCCAGTTCTTTTTAAATGGCTGTTAATGTGTTAGCTGGCTGGGTCCAGTCCCAGTGGGAAGATCATTACAGTGCCGGACATGAGAGAGTAGCATGCTACCTGCGAGGATAAGCCTTAGCTATTGATCACCTCCCTATGAACTAGTGGACGTAATAGGAGAGTGACTATTGAGAATGAAATGCGTGGTGTCAGTTCAGGCCACGAGATTTCCATTTTCTTTGAGGCAGGTGCATTTTTATCTTGCCACAGTAGGCACAGGCTGATGTGCTTCACACACCTTAATTCATAGACAAGAAGATTAATGCTACCCAACGCAGCCTTCACAGTGAAATGCAAATGTGTTAAGGTTATTGATTTGAGCAAGCCTGCTTTGATGTACTTACTGTGTAGGAAATCAAACTGCTTGGTACATATCTTTTCATTTATGTGTTGTTGGACTAATTTGAATGGCCGGTAGAGATGTCTCATCTCACTTGCATCCCATAACTCCCCACTTCCTTTGTTTTCTCTTCATCTTAATATCTGCTCTGCCCTCAGGCCTTATTATTCTGAGGGAAATGAGGGGGACATGCATCTACTCCTCCTCCATAGTCTCCCAAGAGGAACAGGCAGAGATCACTAATCACTTGCTGCAGCTTTTTCCTCTTTTTTTTGCATGGTATTGTCATGTTCCCAGATGCTGAGTTTTTTTTTTTTTTTAAAATATCAAAGTGGCAGGCAAGTGACAATTAGTGGAAAATCATAATAAATGCACATAGCTGTATAGTGATACAATTTAGGGGATCACCAGCTGGTCATTTTTTATTAAAAATACATTAACACCAGCTTACTGGTTGGTGTTAATACTACTGATCACTGATCACGTTAAAACTGAAAACCTGTGGTAAATAGTCTGGTGTCTGCAGCTGAGACGAGCGCTGTGTGATGTAGTGCAGCCTCTCACCTTGTTCACTGCACTGCTGTGGGACAGGCTACGAAAACAAAAAAATTAGCAGTGTGCAACTTAGACTGATGTAATATACGCCTGCAATATATATACCTGCAATGCATTTCAAAATGCATTTAAGCACCTGACACCTGTTTTGTGTAAGTGTTATGGTATGAGTGAACAGACCCACTTGGTTTAGTTGGTGATTTTGTATTAAGATCGCAAGAGATAAAGATCTAAATGACTTTGAACTAGGGTTGATTGTTATGGCAACGACTGTGTCATAAATACTGCTCAGCCGGCTGACAGCGACTAAAGTCACATCTGCATTTAAATCCATCTCTTATTATTGAAAGATGTGCGTTGGACATTCTGGCAGACGGCACACATCTGATGACTGTGATGCTCATACATTAATTAGCTATATAGAGAAAAATAAAACGGCACATTTTCCTCGTTGTCCCCTAAAGGGAAGGATAATTGCAAATAAAGTTCTGAGTGTTCACCTTTATCCTAAGATAAAACATTATTATCCGTATGGGAGTTGTCTCTCCAGGGTGTCAGAGCTCCCATCTATAGAGCACGGGGGATCACTGAATAGCTGGATGAGTATGATGCTATGGCATATGATTCACTAGATTTTAATGTGCTTGGTGGAGCACAGACCTCCATTGCACTTGTGTCATTTGTCCATGTATTTTTGTTGTCTCCTTGGTTGGAGGCAACAAAAATATGTCAATGTCAGTGTTCAGTGCAAAACTCTAGCATTAGTAGGGCCCTGTTGTCAAGGACAGGTACAGAGAATATATGATATATTTTATTTAATTGCATTACATTTATGAGTTTGTATATGGTTTGGATGAAAGCAGTAGGCATTACATCTATTGGCAGCAATCACAATGGATGTCTAGAAGTTTGCGGTGTGAGTAGACAAAGCAGTATTTATCATTCAGGGACTTGCAAAAGCAATTTCCTTTAACTGGAAAATGTCGACTGACAACAAAAGCTTAGGGCTACACTTGCATTAGAACTGCAGGGCAGTGGAGGAGAACTTCCAATACGCTTAACTTTGCCACAATTGTGGAAAACAGTCTGCTTAGATTCCACACATCACTCTCTCAAAATGATGTAGATGACTAATTAAATGTCTGACAGACAGAACAAGACAGAGAGGCCGTCCACACGGATATGGATCTTAGGAAATCTGCATAAGTTTTTTATCATTTCAGCGCTTTGTCCAGATGGAAACAGCATTTCGGAGGGTGAAAATGGTATTTTTTGGAAAGGAGTCCCAGAGTGGGAAAATCTTGTGCAGACACTTAAAATGGATCTTTTGTGAAACGATGATGTCATACACCCCACCGCTCTAACCTGTAACCTGAGCCACACTGGTAGACATATACAGTTTAAGGATGTAACGTAACAACAACAACAGCCGACTTTCGCTGGGTCCCTCGGACACTGCAGCTGAATCACGCCCGGTAAATCATTATCAACCGTCACATTTGCACTGACACAAATCCCAGTCAACATTTAGTTGTTTTATAATGTTTGGAGTTTGAATACAGTGGGGAAGCTTTCTGTCTTATTCTCCGTTTATGGTGTAGCTCTACACAGGCCAGGCTACAGCGTTTTTAGTCGTTTCAGTGGATCCGCCTATATGCAGATATTTCTTGAAACAAGGTCATATTTATGGATTTTTTTTTTTTCTAAAATGAACAAAAAAAAAGATTGTTTTGGGTGAAGCCCTGTTTCTGTGGGGACAACACCAGAGTGGGACAGATAAGCCATTGGTAACTGCTAAACTAAGAAGCTAGCAGATGTGAAGAGCATGTAAACAATAGAAATGCCAGCAACTGCAAATGAGACAATGCATTTACTGCAGCACGTCAGCACAGCAATAGAAGCCTGGTTGAGAATAGAAGTTTCTGTTCACTGAAGCAGTAGATGGCCTTAAGTCTGAAATGTTTACAGGAAGTGTTGAGTTTGCATTAACCCTTAATTTAATAACTTTAATATGAGAAACGGGAACAAATGAAAACAAGGCTTCATACTGAAATACTTGTGAACAATTATACTCATCAAACATAGAAAATTGGAAATAAAAATCTGCATCTCATACAAGTCAAAAAAGACCTGTTATCTTCAGAAGCTGTGAATAAATAGGTAGATAAAAGCTCCTGTCACTTTGAGGAAGTACTTTTGTTGTGGATCCCAGATGAAGGTTGTGTGCTGTTCGACAAGCCATAATGTAAGAAGATATTCTGTCACATATAACTACTTTCTCTCTCTGATCATTTTTTAAAAATGGCCATCTTAATTATGAAGGCAGGATATTACCAGTGCAGAGTGACAGCTTCGACATGTGCCTGTTGGTTAACATGCAGTTTTAACGGGCTGTGATTCAGTCATGTTGTTCTTGTTGTCTGACAATACAGACAGTAAGCAGAGATCAAATGTGATGCAATGATGTCAGTTGTTGCCAGCAGTTCCAACACTTCCAGCACTTTTCTACTGCTACCTCAATTTGGACATAGAACAAATACAGCCCACCGGTGTACTGTATTTTTTCAACTCAAAGTGCTCAAATTGCTTCTCTTAAACACACACATGCCATGCAGGTAACATGTGAAACACCTACAAAGTCAACATCGAAATGATCCAGATGATACAATGTAGAGTGGATAATGCAGTTTTGAGTTTTTCTGATCTTGTTCAGCGACTTTGTCCTTTTTGTTTATAGGGAAGATCATTAACGAAACTGATTTTCATCATTTTAAAGGTTCCTGTAATCAGAGCCTGTCTTCCAGAGTGGATGGTTTGTGTGTGTGGTGTAAGTCAAAGAGCTTAATGTGTCAGTGCATGGCAGGCTTGATGGACTGAAATGGAGACTGGAGTGGAGTAGAGAGAACTGCCACTCTCGGTGGCTGAGACCCTGGAGGAGAGGTTTGGGGTACTGCTTCCCTCCACGCATCCCATGATAGACTTGATAATGGCAGGGATTAAAGCTCCCCTTCGTTACTGTGGATTTCCATCTTTTAGAATAAAATCCCAATTGTCTAGGAAAATGATAAAATATTTTTTCCTCAATTGTTTAAGTTTCGGGGCCAAAATTCAATTAATTGTACGGCCCTAACGAGGACCCAGGTCTTCTGGGCTGGCAAATACCCTGTAAAGCAATCATGTCGACCAAATTCATGTGGTGTAACATAATTCAGCACTATGTATTTTATGTTTCAGTTCGATTTTCAGCTGTGTGGCCCTTCACTTACTTTTGAGTCATATGGGAAAAAATATTGCCCACTGCTGATCTAGAGTATTTAAACTTGATGGTTGCATTAGAGAACAGCAGCAGTAGTTATGTGTAGAGGTAGGTACTGGATCTCATTATTCTACATATTGTGTTATCTGTTTAGCAGGCGTCAAGTAATGTAACCTTTAACATGTTTTACTCATTGCAGATGGGGAATATGATTTGGCCGTGGCTTGAATAGAATTTCGGCCAAAAGATTGTTTTTTTTTTTTTTTTGGTTTTGTTTTTTTGCTGTGTAAACATGTCAGACTTGTTTGTAAGATTGTCGTGCCAGGTCCACTTGGTTTTACACACTGCATGGGCGGAGCTGGAGGAAGCATTGAAACTGTCAGGAAGGATACTAGCTCTGATTGAATTAGGATCTTTTCACAGTTGATTGCTTGGCGATAAAATACAAATTCCTGGTGTTTGATGAAGTACATGCTTGTTTTCATCAATCTTAGATTTTTTTTTTTTTGATTTGACTGGCTCAACAAGGACAGAGTGGCTTTGTCCTCAATATGAGCTGTCATAGAAGTTCTTAGACTTGTGCTTTACCTACTTGCCCTTTGTCACCCCTTGCTATCACGTATAACTGTGAACAGTGTCTCAGTGCAACACTGAGCTTCTCAGCTTGAAGTATTGATGCCATGTTTTTCCTGCCTTCCTACCATCTCAAGTTTCACTGTGAATAGTGTAGATAGACTCTTGTGTGTCAGATAGGCTACCATATAGTTCACATGATGAATCTCCTCCAGCTTTTGTATTTTTCAATATCTCTTAGTGGATGGTGTGAAGGACCTCCTATCACACAGGCCTGCAGGGTTCATATAAGCCAGTGCCTAACTAAGCACCGGTTCTTTGCTTTTCCACCACCTAAGCACTGGCTCCTGGCTCTCAAAACTGGTCCAAGCAAGCACCAGCTCCTTGCTGGTCTCGAGCTAAGAACCGGGTCCTCCAGGCCAGGGTCAGGGTTACCTGACCAACAGGACGTTATCAACACCATATTAAGTTTGTTTATCTGCTATGTGATCAATGTAAACACAGTTGAAGCTAAGTAGCCAATTACAGGCAGTGGCTAACAACAGCTAACGTTCATATTAAAACATATCACTGTCAAAACACAGTTGCAGCAGTTACAACGGCTTCCTTTTATCTTTTTTTTCAGTCGGGTTCGGGCTGTGAATTATCGCTAGTTAGACAGACCACATCGGGTCTGGGCTTCAACACTCGCGGGTCAGACCAGGTTTTAATTTTCAGGTGCCTTTATAACTGTAGTAGGCAGCAGAGACAGGAGCACTCCTGCACGGGGAGTGTGGCTCTGACTTAGTTCCTTACCAGTGGAAAAGCAAACTGGTTTTATGGAGGCACGAGTCAAACAAGTTAAGCACCGGCACTAGCACCAGGTTCTTTTTGGTGGGAAGGGGGTAATAGAGACCAAGGAGCTGAAATGAAAATGGGCTTCTGTGAGTAGCAGTGCTTCACTGAAGGTGAGTGAGATGGAGTGTGATGCAGCAATGAAGCTGGTACAAGCATCAGTCTCAAGTGCGTACACAATCCTTATCACAACACATGCATAGACAAGAATTTTATTTGTCTTGCACCCCTTGTTGCTAAGCAGCAGTGCATCAAGCACATGAAACACTGGGTTCATGATGACATCCATCTCCTGGGACAAAAGTAGCCATGTCTCTAGACCTGAAACTAGCAACCATGGCAGTCTTAGTGCTGCGCAGATGTGCCTCCTCATGGTCCCAGAGGGTTACAGTCATTTCATAGTTGACATGGTTCACCACCACCACTATGTTGCAGCCAGAGAACATGCGGCCACCATTTGTACAGTCTTAGAGGGTAAAGTGTGGTTTCTCAAGCAGTGTGTGGCACATGGGCACATACACACCCACACACAAGCTGTTATGTCAGGCAGATAGATGGCCTTTGTGTCCAGGGATGGTACAGCAGGGCACATCTGTCCTTGTTGTGTTTAACATAGCAGGATGGATTTTCAGCTTCACAAAAAAAACTGAATATTTTTGTTTTGTTGGTGGATTGTTTTTAATATGGATAAGTTATTGCAGGCATCTCAGCCTAACATCTTTCAGCATGTCAGAGATGCCAGTGTCTTATCTCCAGTAAAATAGAACTTGGCAGAATTAACAGATGTGAAATACTAGGACAAACTGCAGCCTTAGAGCAGAATTGCAGAAAAGCGGTGTTGTTGTCCCACCTTATGTTGCAGTTCTGGCAAAGTCTAAGTGGGAGGTTTTGTATACATTCAGTGCATTATGACCTTTCCTTGGATTTTTTTTTTTTTTTTTAATCTTTGAAGGCTTAATGGATAAACAAAAAAAAAATTCAAGATGGATGTTGTGTACTGAATAAGTGTTTCACTTTACGTGTTTCAAATATCATAAAAGGTGGGTTCTGGATGACTATTTATGTTTGTCAGGGGTTGTTGACTCCTGAAGTCATGTCAGACATGTGTCTGCCTCATATTGGCTGGTGGACATGTTTTGGAATGTCCCGTGGCTTCCCCATGTCTCTCCCTCCCTCCTGCCACTCGGCCTCTCCAGGAGTTAAACCTGCGTCTTCTCTGAATCAGAGACCGGTTTGAACAGGCTTTCAAGGAAATGCTTTTTGTCTCGTGTGGAATCTTGGGATAGGGTCATATGGAGTTATGTCACATTGTAGTACTAGACACCGAGTCAGCTCTCTAGTGGTGCAAAGGATCACAGTTGATCCATGATCCGATCTGATCGCTCTCCACGGATTGGTACGAAAGTGGTCCCCGGATCGATCGACAACAAAAAATAAGTTGTGTGTGTAACTGGGAACACATAGGTGCACCGCCACAGGAGAATAAACAGGCATTTTAAAAAAGTCGACTGAAGCTGCAGCTCTATGTTGCGCACAACAATAACAAAATTATTCGTTTTATCGTCATGTTTGATAACTTTTTTTTTATTCAGCAGAGTCTGCAAGTGTCTGTTCCATAGTGAATGTATGGTCTACATTGGTGTGGCTGTTGCACAGTGGTGCCATTTTTCTGCTGTCTCATAGGTTTTCCCCCACAATGTGAAGTGTATGACTTCTTCCTGTGCTCTTACTATACTGAGTGTGATTTGGGTCAGCGTTTGGGGCAGTCTGTCTTTGTACTTGGTTTAACAGTATGTGGAATAAAAGGTACTTAAAACAAGCAGATACCTACAGTCACAGACATCAAGTTGGTTGGACTGAGATCCTTCTTTCTTTTTGGTTTTTTTAGGAAACTCTCCCTCAAAACCTAGTAATTGTTGTCTCAAGTAGTGTTTGATGATGATGTTGTTGATGTTATATAGTTAAGTAGTTATAGTATAGTTAAGTTAAGTTACTTAGGTCCAACCAAGGTCCAACCAAGTGATTTCATTGGACAAGAGGCATTCTGCGTCTATTGAGTACAGCACTGGGACTAATAACTACATGTACTCCACTTTACAGGTGTTAATTACCACACATCACAGTAACAGTTATCTATCTTATATTGTAGCAAATTTTGCACAGTGAAGATTAATGCATTTCCAATAATGACATTTGAATTAAATGATGTATGGGTGCCTCTGGCCTTGTACCTCTGACCAAATCACAGCCGGGTGCTCATAATCAATTCAGCATCTCCCTCTGGTGTGATATTGCAGAGTTTATGCTGAGAGATTTGGTTTAGCTTTTACTGAGACAGAGTACAGTTTTTGCATTTCCTGTGATGGATACTCGACAGATTTAATGCCGATGGGTCCTAATTGTACCTCATGGTAACTGAAGTAAACAGGTTACTTCACAAGATGCACAGGCTACTTCTTTCTCATTGGACCTGTACTCAGCCTCTCCATCTTCACTAGATGTCAAAAATGTATTTCACTTACTATCCAGAATTTGGCAGTAGTACAACATTCACATATTACCATGTGGTTGTTATGGTAACCTCATCAGCAAAAAAAAAAAAAGGGTAGCCCTACAAGGGAATAAGTTGCTCGAATGAACCTACACAGCTGTGTAAAACAGAGATTTTGATAGTGAAGTGTGCACAACATGTGATTTGATTATGAAAAATAAAATTTAGTGTGACAGATGCTTTGTGGAAGCCATCTCTCCTTTCTCATGTACAGTACAACTAATGATAATTCAGTGTTATCTTACAGTGGTCTATGTGTTACTGCATAAACCTAAATCCTGTGTCATGTCAATGTGTTAAGACTGCTCGTAACTGTGTTCATCTTCTCTCTCCAGGGTGAGAGCAGCCATGTCAGAGGAGGCAGTGCGACAAACGCGCAGCCAGAAGCGGGCTCTCGAGAGGGACCATGCAGCTCTTTCTGGGTCCCTGGGGGACGTGGACAGCAAACGGGTTAAGATGGAGAGGGGAGATGCAGCTGGAGCTCCCCTGGCTCTGGTGGGATCTGGAGCTGAGGGTGTGAAGCTGAAGAGTGAGCAGGCCGCAAAGGTAGCAGCCAGCATCCTTAAGACTGGGGAAGTGAAGGCCACCATCAAAGTGGAGGTGCAAACCGGAGAGGAGCCTGTTGACATGAGCACGTCCAAAAGGTTAGACAAGGAAAAGATCGCAGTGTTTGATTTGATGGTGCTCTGTTTTATTTTGCACATTAAACTTCTGGAGTAATAAGAACAGTGCTTAGTGGTGTTCAAGTATAGGGGCATTAGAGCTCGTTGGTCATTCAGTTTACATGATACTGTCTAAGCCATTAGTCTGTGGACAACAAGGAAAGAAATTCTATAAACACTTTGCCTTAAACAGTCTATTCCTGTACACTGAGCCCCAGTCTTGCAGAGTCAGCCAACTTTGTCCACAGTAAACCCTTTGTAAGTATTTCCAGCTGGACAAAATGCACCATAATCTGCTTACAAACCAGTTTGTGTCTGCGAGGGTAGAAGGTGCAAAGAACAGTTTGCTGCTGTATTTCTGTTATGGTTATGTGTAATTGATGTTGAATCATCACATGGGTTAAAGAGGTGATGTGACCTGGTGTGTGAGTTTTGTTTTATAAATGTTTAATTTTACTGCGGGCCTCGGATTGAGTGCATGCATGCAAGCGCAGTGCGTGGTTGTGCGTAGAGATGAGTCTATTGGAGTTTCAGGTTTCTCTCAAACTTTGCACTAGTAAGTGGTCTGACAGGAGTCATACAGGAAGTCGCTGTGTGGTTGTCGGCAGCCTGCCCCATTTTGAAAAGTTTGAGGCTCCTGAGGCCTGGGCTCCATTTTCTCCCACAGCAGCACCTGAACTCTGCCTCGCACTTCACACAAAATGAAGGCTATGTGTCACAAACTGGTTCCAACTGGCCGTTGCCATGGTTTCCACATTGGAAGGAGCAGTTGGAGGAAGGAGGGGCCAGGACGTGTGGTGGGTGTGTCACATGACCACACAGAAATGCCTGATGTCATGTGACGTGTTTGGTAGAGCGATAAATACACACAGTGATGTGATGGCAGTTAAAGTGGAACAGAGAGGTGATTCAGCTGTGTGTTGGCTCTGTCTGTGGTGAATCAAAAGTTGACTGCAAGTGTCACCTTTGGCCCCTGCTTAACCCTCAGCATGTGCTACTGTGCTTATTCACTGCAAGGTGATTGCATTATACATGCATATGAAAGACTTTGCTACTTTATAAAACTATTTGTGAAATGTATAACAAACTGAATATCCCATACCTGTACAGTAACTCAGAGCGTCTTCAGTGGTGCATGTATGAAGCTTAAAATGGCACTTTGCCGGCTTGAGCTGCATTTTGAACTGCACGACCTGCACCTAAATAATGCCTGATTCAGCGGTCCCATAGTGGGGTCAGTGAGAAGCCACTATATCGGGGAAGCATGCAGAAACACTGGCCCTTACATAACCAAGCTGGTGTGTGTGTTGCGATGCTTGTGTAAGCTGTTCTCAATAGAGTAGTAGCAACCACCACAAGCTAGGCCGTGTCATTCTGTCAGAGATGCCAAGGCAGTCAAAACACTGGGTCACCATTAAGCTTTTGTGAGAGATAATGAAGCTCTCGGTTTCCCTCTAATGCTACTTGTGTCTGCCATAGTTTGTCATTTTATACGTGCGGAATGTAAACAGAGCTGCTGAGGAGAACCACTGCCCCCTCAGGCTTTAGCTGTGCTTTAGGAGCGTAATCTTTCTCAGAATAGCAGTGTTCTCAAAGTACCAGGATGTCGGACATCTTTCTTTCTGAATTTGAATAGAAACACATCAGGCAAGTACATTCCAGGAAGTAGCAGCATAATGTATCAACACAGTTCGAGTGTGTTCTTAGCAGCTGTATGAGGTTATGTTTGTTGTGGTTTGTGTTGTGAGAGTTTAGTCTGCTGATAATCTCATCTCATAATGTAAGCATAAACGAGTCAACGTGGTTATTGTGATGAAGCCAGCCTTGTTGAATGCAGTGTCTACTGAGTGGAGCAGTTAGACAGCTGTTAGGGAAGACAGCAGAGAAGCGTGTCTGAAGACAGGAGCGTGCCAGAGGAAGAAATAGTGTGAAGAACTGAGTCAGTGAGTTGGAGTATAAAAGATGAAGTAAGTAAGTAAGGATGGGGGAGGGTTGTGTGAAGTGGTGACTGAGTGAGAGGGAGAGTGTACACAATAGGTTGGCTCCTGGCCATGTATTCCCCTCCCCCTCACTGTCACCCTCTCCAGTGTCTCCAGCGGACCTCCGCTCCTCTCAGCTTGTGACTCTGATGTCGGCAGCTGGGAGGGTGGGGAGAGCTGAGGCCCAGGCTGTGCCGATCCGGCTAGGCCACAGGCCTCAGACCTCCCTACAGAGGTAGGGGAGGGGTGAGGCCCTGTCTGGGTGGTAAACTGGGCCTAAGCTCGAAGCCCTGAAGCCTCTTGTTCGACAGTGCCTGAACAATTATATAACTTTGCTGCATGTGTGCATGCATAGCTCCACATAATGACCCAAGCCTCTACCTCTCTCGTACTGTCATCATCTTCCACCGCTACCACTCACACTTCTATTTTCAAAACCTCCGACCTTTAAGGCTTCACAGGATACCCGCTGTGATAGAGGCAGATTTATTCTACCGCCATCGTCCATGCGCTGCAAAATTACAACTAACCCCTACTTCTTATCCCCACCCCTCTCCTGACTGATGCACATGTAGCTTGCCACTAGTCGCCTTTGTTCTCAGCCCCCAGAAAAAAAACGCTTATCATTTTATCAAAGGCTCTAGGCCTTTTCCTCCTTTACAAAACAACAATGCAATTAATTTGCCCTTTGTTTGCATGTTGTTTGTGACTGACTCTGCTGTGTTGTGTTGGAAGGAGGGGAGGGCGGGAGGTCTGTCCGCATTACCTTTCGCTAGAGATAATGGGTTGTTGCGATCTTCCCCTGTCGCCATTACTCCATTATTGATCTCTTGGTTCTTGTCTGCTTGTGTGTCCTAGTGCACACTTGCAGTGCAACAGCCAAGCGAAACTCGCAAGTATATATCGCCATCTACTGGGCATCAGACACTACTACAAATTAGATGCAGTTGATGGTAATTGCAGTGTTCCAGAATGAAAAATGATAGCATTGAATTGTACTTGTTTGATGCAACATAATTAATTAGCCGATCATAATTAATTGCTATGATTCTTTTCTGTCTGTCAACGTGTCTTCCCTCAGTGACATCAAGAAGGAGCGACAGCCACCATCACCAGATGATGTGATTGTGTTATCGGACAACGAGCCATCCAGTCCACTCATGAACGGCCACTGCTTCACAAAGACTGACACAGATAAACTCATGGTAGGAAAACAGAATCCTTTTAACGTTGGATACAAATCAGTTTGGTTTTGTGTCCAAGACTCCTCATTCCCACTTGATGATAATTACTTGAGTTGGAAGATTAAACAGGAACCAAACAAAGACTTGTTGATTATAGTTCAATAGTAATTTTGAAGTTAGGACTGACATTACTTCAATCTGTTACTTCAGTCTGTCGCTCTGATTTATTGACTATAAACCACCTAAATCAGCTTTGTTACCCCTGTCTAACAAGCACTCAAGACCAGGAAGCAATTAGTATGAACTTCTCCTAATTGTCCTCTAAGATGCTATTTTCTGCTCTCATGGTGAATACAGAAGAGTTCTCCTGAGGAGAGGGAGCGCATCATCAAACAGCTTAAGGAAGAACTGCGACTTCAAGAGGCCAAGCTGGTGCTGCTTAAGAAACTACGACAGAGCCAGATCCAGAAGGAGAGCACTGTGCAGAAGGTAAAAAGCCCCAAGAGGAAAGACAGGGTTCTTTAAAGGTTTTAGTGGATGGAGAACGGGAGGGTTGTAGTTCTTCAATTTTCTTGTTTTCCAATCGAAGGTTTCAATGAAAATGTTAAGCTGTATGGACCTTAAAGCATGAACAAGTAAAACGTTTAATGAACTAATACTGTTTACACTTTTTTCTAGGCAACTGGTTCTGTAGCTACTCCTCCTCCTTTGGTAAGAGGAAGCATCACATCAAACAAAGGACCCCTCCAGGTACTTACTGCAATTTATTCAAGCCACCTGCTTGAGTTTGGATTCATAAATGTTGTGTCTCCACATGTCTTATTGTGGTACATATAATGGTGCAAAGCTGAGTTTTTCTTCCATAGTCATTTACTATATGAATGTATTCTTGCTTCATCAGGTGACAGGTCGTAGCTCAGGCACGGTGATCCCTCCTCCATTAGTGAGGGGTGGGCAACATGTCCCGTCCAAACACAACTCTCAGATTGTCATGCCACCTCTGGTCAGAGGAGCTCAGGTTAGTATGTCACAACACTGTCTCACATTTGAAGTCCACTCAGTTGAAACGCTTTGTCAGTTTATTCACTTTTCTTCTCATGTCCTCTTTTGTCTGTGATGGCTGCCTCTGCACATGTTCTGTTCTCAGCCTATTGCAGTTACTCCTCAACAGATAGCCAGTCTACGTCAGCAACAGCAGCAGCACAGCGGCTCAGGACCCCCTCCACTCTTGCTCGCTCCCAGGGCTTCTGTGCCCAATGTCCAGGTCCAGGGCCAGAGAATCATTCAGCAGGGACTCATTCGGGTGGCTAATGTGGCCAACAGTAATGTCATGGTCAACATCCCTCAGGTGAGGAAATTATTATTGTGTGTTATTACAATTAGAGACAAGAGACGTGCAATATAATTTTTCCACATCTAGATTACACTTAATTGCCATCATCCCTATGTACCACCTCCTGAAGTAAATGTAATTGTTTGTATCCAGGCCTCTCCAACCAGCCTAAAGGGCTCTTCGGTGTCGCCCAACTCGAGCATCAATGACTCACCAGCCAGTCGGCAGGCGGCTGCCAAGCTTGCTCTGCGTAAGCAGTTGGAGAAGACGCTATTGGAGATACCTCCACCCAAACCCCCTGCCCCCGAATTCAACTTCCTTCCCTCTGCAGCGAACAATGAGTTCATCTATTTGTTGGGGTTGGAAGAGGTGGTGCAAAAACTTCTGGAAATGCACGGCAGGGGTGGGTACATCTTCATGCCAGTTTGAAGATGCTGCAATGCAGTCGTATATCTCTGTTGAATGTAATTTATCCATCAAGCTTAAAGGTCTTTTTTTTTTTTTTTTATTCATCACACAGGTAATCTGGGCCCAGCTGCTGCAATGGCCAGTTCCATTCCTAAAGAGCCATACACCTGTGCCCAGTGTAAGACAGACTTTACCTCCCGCTGGAGAAAGGAGAAGGCTGGGACCATCCTCTGTGACCAATGCATGTCGTCCAATCAGAAGAAGGCCCTGAAGGCTGAGCACACCAGTCGACTGAAGGCAGCCTTTGTTAAGGCACTCCAACAGGAGCAGGAGATTGAACAGCGTATCCTCCAGCAGGCAGCCTCCTCTTCTTCCTCCCCTGTCTCTAAAACCACCTCATCCTCCTCATCCTCACTGTCCAAGAGTGAGGTGCTGGTGTCTCAGCAGTACAAGCAGGTCAGGGCTGCCATGCAGCACCGATCTGTGTCCTCTGCTCACCACTCCACCATTAAGCATGTGAGTAGAGCTTGTGATGGACCAAAACACTGGTTTTAGTTTAAAACCTTGGGTTTTTGTAGTAGAAGCAGACTAATTCTCCCGTCACTTTGCCCATACAGAGTCAGCTGTCACACAACATCCAGTCCGCAGAGAGGTCCCGTGGTGTGGTCCACTCGTTCACCTCTTCCTCTCAGCTGCAGAGCGCCGTGACAGCAGCAGCGCTGGGCAGCAGGCCAGGTAAGCATGCTGCAGCACGCCTGCTGCAGCAGGGGGCAAAGGTCAGCGCCGGCGGCAGCAGCAGCAGTAACCAGGGCAACGTGGCTGCCTGGAGGAAGCAGAGCAGTGGCAACACAGGTAGATAAACATGAGACGAGGTTAGACCGAGAACATGCTCCACCCACTCTCTCTCTTCCCAGGTGGAGTCCTCTCTGACACCGTCACTTCTTGTCCTTTCTTCCCATTCCCCCGGGCTAAGTTTTTACACTATTGCACTTTCTATGTAACATGACCAACAGTATATCTGAAGAAATCAGTAGATGTGCAGCTCCATGTTGTATGAACAGGCATACATTTGCTTTAATTCAGTTTTATACAGTTTTTCAATTTACTTCATAATTTTTGAATTTGTAGTACGACCACACACCAGTCTTTAGACAAGATGGCACAGTTTATGCACTGGAACTTTTTGCACCTGTGGTGCATGTGCACTTATAAGTTGTGGCTCCTCTCAAAGGTTACTGACCATTTCATTAGTTTTGATTAGATCTCTTGCATAACACACTTTGGTGATCACTTCTTGCTTAAAAATCTTAATATTTCACCTGGAATTTATTTTCTCTTTATTTCATCCTTTTGGATTACCCAAGTGAAGATCAATGATAATCACAGAGCTGTTTGTTTTTTTTTCAGTCCAGCCTAGGTAATATCCAGTATACTGACCAGTGATTTCTTTGTTTCCTCACAGGTGTGACTATGGCCTACGTGAACCCCAGCTTGTCTGCCCATAAGACCACCTCAGCTGTGGAGCGTCAGCGAGAGTACCTGCTGGACATGATTCCCTCCCGTTCTATCTCCCAAGCAGCCAACACTTGGAAATAATGCAATCTAACTCTCCTCTGATACCACAACTATTACCCCTCTTAATATCAATAACAGCCATTCACATTATCATTCTAATTCTTTCTATGGACTTCTATGCCTCTGGCCAAAATGGTGCAGGGGAGAATCAGCCTCTTTTTTTTGTGGGGTGGAGGTGTTCCTCCATCTCCTCCTCAGATCTTTCTGCTACCATCTTCCTTACCTGAGTCCTTCATCCCAGTATGGAGTCAGGCTGCAACAGCTTGGGCTTTTGGAATGTGAGGAGCTTGTCAAATAGAATTTAGGTACCTTCGTGAGGTTTGGGGTAAACTTAGGCGTATACAATTTTACAAACTTCTCCAGTGATGTTGCCTCTCCCTGTATGTTGGTTGACCCTCACCGTTGTACCAAGAGGAAGTTGCCACAATCCCTGAGCTCCCCCGCCTCTGGATTAGGCAGGGAAAGAATAATAATCACTATTATACACAATAAAATATTCGCCTTACGTCCTGCCCCTCTTCAGTCTGAGCCAGTCAGACTCAGGCCCATGTGGTGGCCGAACCGACCTCAAGTGAAGACCTCATCACAGGGATTGTGATGGAGCTCTAAGGACCATCCACGAAATAATAAGAACTGCTTCAGCTTTGCAAAAATGAATAGAATAAAAAAAGGACTGTAAAAAATGATCTCTATCAGCACACAGACTGCCTCTTCTCTCTAACCAACGCTGTGTATAGTAGAGAAGTTGATGTGTGTTGGATTATTTTGTATGGCTGAATGTTAGGATTTTGTCTTTTCTTCTGTAAGTCATATACTGTGTTTGGAATATTGTGCTCCCTGATACTTGGGAAGTGGCCTCCTGTCGAGGTCTGAATTTACAGGCTAATGTTACTGTTGAGGTGGTTTTACATCTGCTGGGTTCCATGTTGTGGCCTACTTTTAAATACTTTGTTTTTTCTAAGATGAAGAGGAAGAATAAAGATCCAAGGTTCACCAACTCATGTAAAAAAAAGCGAACGAAGGCGGAGCATATGTTTGGAGGACTATTCTTATGAATATTGAAAAGAAAAAAAAAAAAACTCCCAAAGATCTAGTGGAGCCCAAATGGAATCCCTTCTGCTAGAAGGTTTCTAGTTTATTTGAACCCTCTCTGGATATAAACATGAATTCATGCTAAACTGAGGGGGTGTAAGGAATGTCATATTTTTGACATTGTTTTGCTTTTAGTCATAGGTTGTGGTGCATTATTTTTCTTCTATAGACAAACTGTCTCTGGGTTTATTTATAGGGTCATGTTAGTAAAGATATATGCTTATGCCCTAAGTTTGAATGGATCTCCACATACAATGATTTGTTTTCTCTCGTGTGTCCAGTGGCTCCCACTCACCCTCCGATTGGTCTGAGAGAAGCTGGACAGCTTTCAGAATGTAGTTATGCAAAAACCCCTATAGCAACAAAGTACATGAACTTCTTAGTCTTTAACATTAAGGTGTGTATGATTTATGTCAGGTCCTTGAATTGAGCTAACTATGCCTTTCACATGAGCTATAGTGCATTTTTTATCAGGTTGCAGCAGCACAGGATAAGCTAGTGATGTACAATATGTCCCACATTAAACCGGGGGCTCCATGAGCAGTTCAGTTAATTGAATACCATGTGCTGTCTTTAATTTCAGTCAGTGGGGTGGTCCAGTTTCTTTAACCCTACCACACAAGCAGTAGCAATGGTTTTACATTAATTGGTCTATTGGAAAGTTTAGCTAAATTAAAAATAATATTAACAGGTTGGATTAAATAAAGCCATATGTTTAAAAAAAAAACAAAAAAAAAACACAAACCCAGTTGATTAAAGAGGCTGACCACCCTCTCACCCCCCACCCCCCTGGAGTTATTTTCTCAATATCCTGTATCTGTCCATTTTTATCCGTTTCACTTTAAAACAATAGTGTTGAATATCTCATCAATGTGTACTTGCAAACCTGGAGTCTTGCTGTCCTGTTGTCTTGTCTTGATTTCCTAATAACATCCATGATGTGATAAAGCTAATGTGACATTGTAAGGATTTGTGTCCTGTATCCAGAGTGCACTCGTTTAGCTCACTGATCATTGTCAAGCTCCATTTTGAGAGATGGTGCACTGCATTAGGTAAATGGGTATCAGCTGAAGCTTACCCCTCTGTGCTGGGGTATCATCACTGTACACATGGGTTTCATTTAGGATGGTGCAACAATACAGTTTGTGCATTGCTGATAGAAATACAAGCATACGAAGTTGGATTTAAAATCGCTCAAGATTTTTGTGTTTCTGTCTCAAAGTAGCATTGGAAATCTTCCAGGCTGTCTGTACATTCCTGACAGGCAGATGGTAGCAGCCCGCGTCTTGTGGATGCAAAACAAACAACAAAAAAAACAGGAATCTGGAATGAGCCCATCATTTTTGTGCCCTGCTAAGTGTAACCCTGTACTGTCCTGACTACTGCCTGCTGCTGCTGCTGCTGTTTGACAACAATATCACCATTCCGTTTGATTGGGGTTGATACGCTGCTAAAAGGCAGTGCAGCCCAAATGGAAAAGAAAACAATGTATGAGAAATATTTTTGTTCTTTTGATTTTTTTTCTGCTCTATCAAATAATAATAAAACTAATTTTAACCCCTCTTTCATGACTCCTTTGCCAGTTTGTTCTGACTGACACTGAAGTGCACGCATGCACACAAATCCCAGGCCTGCATTTGAACAGGGTGATGTGGGCACAACAGGACCATCAATGGGATGCAACAGCAGGGCATTTATGTCTGGTAACCTTGTACTTTCTCATGCTGAAGCAGACAGGGTGGTTGTAATTAATGCAAGGTCTTTGTGCTGAATTTCATTACGTGCAAGGGCTCCTTTTGTTTTAGTTTCTGTCCCCTCCACTTAAGCATCTCCACAAACACGTGCCTATGTGCATAGAAACACTATGCTTTCAACAGGTTGCATCATCTATCTGTGGAAAAAAAGCAATTACTAAAGAAAACTACAGAACACAATTTGTAGCTCTTGCACTGATTCACTGCTATTCTGACTGAAATGGGAAGCTATGATGACAGATGTTATTTACACTTTCATTTTTGATTTTCTTCTGTTGGGCACAGAACTCAAACTTCAATCCAAACCCTCACAGGTCTCCCACCACGTCACCATTTTAAATAACTAATAGAACACACTTGGGGAAAAAAGTGAACCCATTCTTACATGCAAGTCAATCATTGCTTCTGCTTCCAGCTGTTGAAAGGAAACACTGTCCATGTGGTGGCTGCAATATGTTTTGTTTTACCTGTATTGTCAGTGAATTGCATTTCTAGCTGATCATGATGACACACAAAGTGAAATGGTAGTGCCCCTAGGTGGCAGAGTACACCAACGTTCAGTTGTCTTCACAGGAATTAGATCAGGTACATTTGTATAATAGTGGAAAAACAAACAAAGCCTTACATCCTCATCTCTGATATGAAATGAAGTGTGTTTGTGGAGATGCACAGAGCAGTCATGAAGTCAGAACAAACTGGTGCGAGAAACAGACAGAAACCTTTAAGGAAGAGTGTGAGCTATTGTTCACTGATACGACCCACTTATGAGCTTCATTCCTTGGCAGCTGCATGTGCTCCCTGAGATACCACTATACATATCCTCTCTGTGCCTTTACATGTGTGTGTTTTACTGCAGGTTTGTGTGTTAATATTAACATTTTAATGATAGCAAGTGTTTCCCCCACTGCCCTAAATCCATATCATTATTCTACATGCTTTTGGGGTCATTTATAGACTCTTTCATATCAACCACAATGTGTTTGAGCTGCAAATTGTTGCTATGAGCTCACTCAGCTACTACAGTTTTATATATTATGTCACTGTAGGTACTGCACTTCCCCTACTGTCATATGAAAGGTGCTGATATTTGTGATTTCACCAAGCAGTCAAGTGTTTCCTCGCTGTGATGCTTGCACCAGATTCTACATCAAGGGATCCTTCTGCCACTAAGGAGTAGCTATGCGTGAACGTGTGAGTGTGTGTTTGTGTGAATCTGAAGGGAGGGAGGATGGAGGATGCACCCTGGATGACTGAACGACTATGATTGCAACAGCCTGAGCCAATGAGCCGGCGAGCACCATGCCTCCTGGTTCTTAATTGGCTGGCTTTCCCGGTGAGCGCAGCTGATCCACAGAGCCAGCTGGTTTTATCAGAGAAAGAGCCGGGGCCACGGTGGGAGAGGAGAGACAGAGATACAGAGGCAAGATTCAGAGAGTGTGTGTAGCAGCCAGTAATTACCCTCCAGTGTCTGAGCCAATCAAAAGCCACAGACCATTTAGATTCCCAGTGTGCTCTCAGGAAAAGAGGTAGGCAGTGTGTTTATTGAGAGAGAGAGAGAGAGAGAGAGAACGGAGGTGTTCTCCCTGGAACAACACAGCTCCTCTTTTCTCACATTAGCCAAAAACGTGCTTGGTGAAAACAGATGGACAAGATGAACCACAGCTCAGCTGAGGCAGAGGCTGAAACCATAGAACCACTGCGTTACCTCAGGTAGGCACCTGCTCATCTCATCCCATAGACACTCACTTACTATTCTAGTCTGTTGCTTTTCCGCCTCTTCATCTCTGTTTCAAACCATTCCTTTTTTTTCTGTCTGCTCTGCCATTCTGTTTGTTTTCCAGCCAAACAATTCACAGGACTCTTTTAAACCTATGCACAGTGGGAAAAAGAAATGAATAGTAACGGGTAAAACTTGAGAGGAGAGACAGCATCTTGATCTCCCTGTAGGACCCAAGAGAAGTCTTCAGACGAAGAAGTCTGTTTGAATCAGAGCAAGCTTTTAAAAGATAATGAGATAGGAGGGAATAATAGGAGATCAATTATTTAAGTCACCAGTACTGGTGATGAGGATGAAGCTAATGATAACGATGCCTGCAGAAATATCTTCATCCAAAGAAACTCTTACTCCGCTCTTCATTGCTGTCCTTCCACTCTGCTGAAGCCTCAAATTGAATTACATTTATGAGCTATTATTCAATTAGGAGGCCCATGTTTAAGCATCTGCATCTGATCATTCAGTATATTTGTGGACCAGATGAATAAGGACTTTGTTATGCATTTGAAGTTTAGTGTGTGTTTTCTGCCAGACAGGATGAAAGAGAGTTTTGAACATGAAAAACAAAAGAGAGGTAAAACTTTAAGCTAAATGGTTTTCCAACCTTTGGTATGGACACATAAAGCCACAAACTGCACAAGCACATATTGATCACTCTGTTGGGTTCCACTTTAGCTTCCAAGTGGCTGTCTGTAGTCCATCTGGGGTGCACGCTAGCTAAACAGCCTTTAGTCATCGTCACAATCATAAAATTAGATGCAAAAATGCATCTCAAATAAGCTGACATGTTGGCGTAACAACCAAGGAAGGCTGTGGAGATTAAAATGACAGAAACAAAGCCTAATAATAGAACTCATTAGGTTTTAACAGCTTTATATAGGTTGTTAATTTAAAGATGAATTACATGTAGATTTGTGGATGTGGTGCTTTTAAATGAGCAGCTGAAAAAAATATGAAAAAGTGCAGTATATTACAAACAAATAAGAATTTGCATAATTGCTAGGAGATAAATGTAAATTTGGGTACCAAGGTTAAAGGGCAACTGCACTGGTTTATACACATCAAAGTCTGTTTACAAGTTTGATAAATTGCCTCAAGTGATGTTAACCAAGTCAGACAGACTACAAGTTTGAAAATGAGTATAATGAGTAATATATATATATATATATACATATATATATATATATATATATAGGGTGCGAAATTAGACAGAACAGAGTCTGCAAGAATCTTCATCTTGAGGCAACTAACGTAAAGCCTGAATCTGAATAAAACTGCTGGAACTGTCAGTAATGTAGGCACCAGTCACCAGAGAGGGAAAATGTGGAATCAAAAAGATGATATATTGTTAACCTTAAAAAGAAAGAAAGAAAGAAAGAAAGAAAACTGTCCATCTTAGGCCCAATAATGTGTAATGCTCAATTCCCATACAGTGTAGGCAATATAAATGGTATAATAAGCTATGTAAAGGCAGACATGGCATACACACCCAAACCCCTTTAAAAAGAGGGAGTTTGTTTATTCAAGATAAGATTAGAGTGAGTGGCTGAATGCTTTCTGTCTTTGTCTCTGCTTAATCTACTGTAAATCAAGTGTATTGTCAGTCAGGAGGAAAGATTACTCCTCTCTGTCTTCCTTCAACAGATTTCAAATAGGATGATGCGTTTAATATAACCAAGACAGGGGGCTTTCCTATTCTGTGGATTAAATGAAAATCACTCAGCGGGCCCGATTGATTTTGCAGAATGTGTGGACATATGGCACCTGAAGACACCTACATATGGAGTAGAGTATCTAATATAACTACTGTCATTGGTTTTACTACTTTAAACTCCCACGACGAGTCTGCGTCATGTTCTCTTTGCTATTTCAATCAGTGCATGTGCCTATATATTAAATCCATTCAATAATGTATGTACACAGTTTGCACTGTCTGCATTTACATTCTTCTCCATGTGTGTTGCAATGAGAGCAGCTGAGGCTGGCAGATTTAAGCATCACCCGAGAGGCTTCATCCCAGTCCGAGGACTCTCAGATCTGTGTGGCTTCATTGGGGCTGGCTGACAGTCAGTTAATGCAGTCAATTAACAGCCCTATATAATACTGCAGGGCTAGCTGATTATACAGCTACTATCATCACCAGCATTTATGTATGTGCATGTACATGTGTGTGTGCACGTCAACGTAATGTTATATTAATATGTATGAATTTATGTGGTGATCCTGTGATAATTTATTCTTAAATGATATATACATATGTGTCCATAGGTGTTGCCTAAGCAGCTGGCATAACATCCTGTTTAAAAGCTTGTTGTTGGGTTTGTGAACAAAAATATTATTATTAATATTAATAATAATAATAATAATAATAAGGATATAATTACTGCCTGGCATGACAAGGTCTATGATTTATGTAGAAAAACAGGAGATAATATTAGCCCTGAGAAACTCTAGTGATAAAGACGTTCAATGATCTGATATAATTATATAGAAAATCCTAAGTAATGTATTTGCCAGGGGCGAGCAGAAAGCTATTAGGTTATGCATGGAAATCTAAATACATGATGATCCTGTTGTTTTAGTATGATAATGGTTGTGACTGTAGAAGGATCTTAATTCATTCAGAGCGTGACACATCATGTGCTCTGCTTTTTTTTCCAGACTTAAACACTTTATACACACACACATGATGAAACATCATATTAAAAATAAAAAATGTGAATTCACAACTTGAATAATCCTCAATTTCACCACAATCCACGCACAATGAAAGAAAGTATTAGTCCTACATTAAAGTAAAGGTACTGCAGACTCAGAGGCGTCTCTAATGTTGGATGTTTCTGAATGTTCAGATCTGTAAAATACAGACAGAAAACTCTGGATCTGTGTGCTTTATTCAGACAAATTAAGTGGCTCTACCTCTGTTTCCAAAAAGTCGGTGCTTCTCAACTACCACTACCACTGCAAGCTGGTCGACTGTATCGGGTCTTTACTGTCAAATACCGGCAAATGATGTTCTAGCAGTGCAAAAGTACAAGAATACAAAAGCCTGGATATTTTCCAAACCACTCTAAATTTAAGAGAATGGTGTGAGCATTTTTCTCATTCAGTAGTGACTCAACAAACATCTGCCAGCACAATGTCCCACATTTGTTTAATACAAAGCACTACACTGTGTATTTCTCTGATGCTCTTTTGAATGTAATAAGACACGTTTCTCCCTCTGGATCTTTCTCTTCCTACTCCTCTCTCCTCTCCATTCTGTCAGTGATGAACGTTCTGGTTCTCTGGTCAACCTTTCCCCTTTTGCTCACATCACCTTGGTTTCTAGGGCACAGAGAAATATTAGCCTGGTCTGAGATATTTTCATCTATCTTTTCATTTGCCGGTCTGCCTGACTGTCTGTCAGTTCTGCTGCCAGCATGTCAAGCTGTCTGACTTCACCTGTTTTGCCTATTTTTCTTTTTGTTTGTTTTTTTTTTCTTACCTCGGAAACAATACATATTGGGCTTATTGTTATTCCTTTGGCTTGCCTCCCTGCTTGAAATCCCTGCCACCAATTCGCATGTTGGCAGCTTCATTTGCCTGTGCGGCAGCTCCGGCATTTATTTATAGGCCAAAAGTAATGATTAGGGCAGAAAGGTGGAGACGCAGAGAGGAAGAATGACTTGCTACCGGTGCTGTGTTCGGCCATAATTTTCCTCCTCCATTAAAGTCAGATTAACTGCAAGAGTTCTCCATTACTATGCTTGAGAGAGGAGCATGTTGGGGAGACTGGGGTCGAGGGGAAGCAGGATGAGGACTGACGTCTGGTTTCAAGTGAATTATAGGATCTACAATAGCTGTGCTATTTCTAATTTTTGCCTCATAAGTAGCATTGAATGGCAGTAAAGTGTGAGGTAACATAATCAGAGATGTAACTAGACAGCTCTAAGTGCTTTCACATAAAATGATTAAGTTCCTTTAAGAACCTGGCTCGAGGTAAGATTAGTTTGATTATGGTATTTTCAGAGTGTTCAGCAATGCTTGCAGCTATGATAGGGTAAAAGCTCCCAGTGACCGTGCTAACTTAACATGTTGGTAGGTACAGCAAAGTTTTTCACAGAGGCAGTAGATCAAATAAAATGGAAAAGAATAGCAACAGAAATAGATCAGCAGTCCTTGGTTTGATGTGATATCTCTCTTCACATCTGATCTCAGAATAGGATTCTGTCCCACAAAAGACCTGTAGCCTGTTTGGATTCATCATGTAATTCACTGCCCACATGCTAGATTGATGTGTAGCTGCTGCATCTTTTGTTTCTATTGATTCTGGAGTGACAATAGACATATACTTTAGCTGTCCTCCACTCAGCTTCTACCGCTCTGGGACCAGTTGTGTGAGGTAAAAGGACTTGTTAACAAATTGCAGTATCAAGTAAACAAGCAAATTACAATAATTAATCACTGTGTAGGATCTGCCATAGGTTCAAGACAGGATATTGTTACAACAGGATGGGAGGTCAGAGTGTAGGTTGTGTGTGTGGTGGGTGAGGAAGAGAGGGAGAAATGATGTTGTCGAATGGAGAAGAGAGTTAGCTAGTTGGTTAGCTGTGAAGCTATGGACATAAAGTGTGATGGACTGTTTCAATCTTACAGTGAATAAATGCTACTACAACTGCTTAAGATTGAAGTTCCCTTGTGCTTCCCAAATACAGTCTAGATAATATGTTAGGAAAGGTACTGGCTTCTTGGCTTGTCTATCAGTAAAAGTCCCTGCCCATCCCTGATGTTTGATTGATTATATCCATTAGGTACCAGCAAAGCTCCGAAGCCTATAGCCACCACAGCCATATTGCATATTTGTACATTGCCATTAAGTAGTAACTGGCATATTTCAGTCTGCACAAAGTAGTGTGCTGGCTGATGGACCAGCACCTACAGGGATGCCAAAAAACTACTTTGTTTACATTCATTATCACAGGAGCAATGTGACAGGATGCACAGCAATTTAAGTGAAAAAAATGCAAGAACCCTTTTCATCTTGATGAATGCACAATATCCTGTTTTTGGATTGACAGCTCTTATTTTCTTTGGATTGGCCACCTCAAAGGACAAAGCCCTGATGATTCGGGTTTAAATTAGTCTCCAGGCAGCAGCCTTTGTTACAGGAGAACACAAGAGAGCCATTTGAGGAAGGCTGAGCCAAGACTATGCTCCCTCATTATGTTGATTGTGAATCATGTTAGTGATTTCAATGTAGGGGGCATGTGAGGAAAAACCTCTCCAAGGTACCTCAGTTTGATTATAGAACACATATGATGACAGATTTCCTGAAAAAACAAACTTCTTGATCTTGTTTTAGCACAATTTGTTTTGAAGAAGAGATCAGAGCAGAGAGAAAAGGTCAAACACTTACCGCAGATTGAAATGACAGAGTGAGTTTGGTTGGTTTGTCTTCCCTTGGGGTTGGCCCTGACAAGCTATATACAACCATTTGTCCCTCAAACAGCAGTAGTCCCACATGGATAGTGATGGTATGTGTGTCATATACAAGCAAACATTAGAAACAGAGAAGGAGAATGAGAGATAGCCACAAAGAGAGAGTACCTTCGATTCTTTCTTTGCAGAGGTAATTTTAAATCATTTGTGCTTTAAATTGGCAAGATGTAATGGGGTCAGAATGTGTCAATTATTTAAGTGCTTTCATGTCACCTGTACGGTCTTTACAAAGTGTGTGTGTGTGTGTATGTGTGTTATCACTGTGGGGGATGTGCTTAAAGGGACACGGCAGTGCACTTTGATGTGTTTCAAAGCTCCTTCAGAGCTCTAACAACTGTTGTCTTTACATTGGCCTAAATAATGATGTCAGAACTTTTAATGATTATGGTTTGTCTTGCTCTCACACTCACTACTAAATAAAAGCTCAGAACATCTCATCCTTAAAAAACGACCTTGAAAAATCCCATTTCCTCCTTATACCTTGTCTTCATGATCTTTCTCTCACAGCTGGTGCCTCTTTATCCTCTGCTCCCCACCTAAACAAACAAAAATGGAGGTGCATGGTAACCTTGGAGGAATGCTCTGAAGCGTTTTCACTGACACAGAGTTCATGTAATTCTTCTTTTACTGTCATGATTTAGCACATACAGTAATTGAAATTGAGGCCTAGAGCCACATCATAACCACTACAATTTATGTCAAAAAGCAGAAAAAACTGAATGTGTAGTATGTTAATGAAGACATGTGAGAGTTTGTTGCCTAAATGTGAAATGGGTATCTAACCTACCTCTTTGGTGGCAGAGCAACACTGTTGTTGCTCTGCCACCTCAGGCCCCTGACTGCTAAATTCTAATCAAGTAGCCTACTCACACTGACAAACTGAGATATTAAAGCAAATATGACCAGCGGCTGTCTGAAGGTAATGAAAACATATTTGCCGGTGTAAAGATCTATGGTGTAAAGCTATAATATGAACAAACAGGAGTTTTGCTATGCAGTAGCTAATGTTAGCATTAGCTGTTTACTTACCAGGAATAAAATTCTGTTAATATGACATGAAACTCCACTCCTTTATTCACCAAGAACTGTCTCACATTGTTGTGTGTCTTTTCATGCAATGAAGTTAGCATGCTAATCTAGCTAGCATGGCCTGTTGCTTTCTGGGTCTAGAGCCTCCAATCTGCCCTGAGAAAAATGCTTGGCAGATGGCATGTTATAACCTCTTGTCTTGTTGTAAATACAGGGTGCAGCTTGTGTCCAGAATGTATGAGTGTAAGCAGATAAAACCCTTAAATAGCTCTTAAATGTTATGCGTGTTTCACTCTGACCTGAACAGCTGGCAAACCTACTGCTCACTCTAGCTTCAAAATGTAGCTACTCTGTGTATTGAGCAATAAATAATGTTATTATTCATTACATTCACTTTATTTTTCAGCACAAACACAAAAAGACAATGCTAAGAGTGAGTCAAGAACAGTTTTAGCCTCAAAATTCAGCACTCTAGCTGTGCGGTGCAGGGATTAGATCAGCAGAGTTAGCTCGGTCTGACTGGTCCTTTGTACTCAGATGTGGCAGGTGATTTGACCTCTACTTCAGATCACTTTTCCTATTCAAAGGTATAAAAGTAGTCAAAATTTGCAGTCATAACAAAGGCTTTCATTTTGCTCAGTGAGACAGAACATGAAGCTATTATTAGAGACACCCCATTATTTCATTTGGCAGTGAAAACTGTGCTTCAATTAACACCAGTTAATTAAACTATTCTGCTGCTTTAATCTTTTGACTTTTTACTAATTTAGCTTTTTTCACCCAACTTTCACCTGAAAAGACAATGAATATTAAAAGTCAGCCTATTGTCTAAATGTTTTTTTTTTTTTTTTTTTTTAGAGGGGTCTATTTCATGCTCCAGAGCTATTTTCTAACTCCATTTGTGATGTTTTTAATGTTGTTCGCTGTGAAGGCGTCAGCAATAGAAATAATGAACAGTTGGTCATAACTATGAAAAACAGAGCTACATTAAAAGAAGAAAGTTTTTCTTGAAGAAGCCCTCTAGATGTCTGATGTTGGTTTAGATATATTTGTAGTTGTAATCATCAAGTCCATCATCAGTTATAAAATTTTACTGTTACTGTTACAGATAGATTCAGACTACCCAGAAAGGTATCTAAGCCACCACACAGTGTTGCAGCCTTTGTGCTTGTGTGTAATGAACGTGTATGTGTTTGTTTATATGTGGATATTTGTACAGACTGTGTCAGGATGCATTGCCATCGTGTGTGCGTGTGCTTGCCATGTTTCACTCAGAAAGCGAGAGAGCAAAAGAAAGAAAGAAGGATTGTACGAGTTTGTATCACAATGTGTCTCAATGTGCTGGTGTGAGGTTGGTGGTAGGTTGTAGGGGGTTAAAAAAAGAGGTGTTGTTGCCTCTGCAGCTGTGATAAAAAATAATAGCGATTGGACAAGAATGCCTGAGCTCCGCTGTTACTCTATGAATGTTCAGACCTTATCACAGCTTAAAATATGGGCTTCTATCCAGGTTAAATGTGTGAATAGCAGTAGAGGATTGCTGTAATTAAAACAAACAATAATGTGGTTATTGAGCCACTCAAGAGAAAATGATCCTTGTTTCCACGCCACTGATAGAGTCATTAGTTCCCTATCCAGCATGTGCTCCAGTCTTGATTTGCATTATTGATTTCAAGTGTGGGTTGATGTGAGGAATTGATTATTATAATGCCTACTTGCTTTGTTTTCAAACCCTGGCTGAGCTCGGTGGACATGTGCACAATTTGTGAATTTATTTTTGAGTGGCATTAGCACTCAGGGACAATCAATCAAATTTTGTTTGGAGCCTGCTGGACAGAGTAGTCAATTGCAAAGATTTATGTGACATAAACCTTCATTCATTTGGAGATTCCTGCAATGCAACTCATCAAAAGAAAGTAACAGAGGAAAGCAATTTAAAACATGTGGTGTTTCCTCAGTGACAATGTCCTCACATTGAGCCCTTGAAATAGGCCATGAGTAGATTTAAAATTAGAGCATTGCTAGTTATGCCACCAGTCCATCACTATACACTGTCATGACTGGTTCTTTCACATTGCCTCCAGTCCATTTTATTTGTCAGCTGCTAAGTCATTTCCAGTCACACCAGCTGTTTCTCTCAGCGTACCTCTCTCATTCCAGTCACCTGATCTAAACCTCTGCACCTGCTACTTGTTTCCCAATTACCCCTCTACTTTATATAAATGCCAGGCTGCAGACTCTCAATTGACCACTGATCTGCAAAGCATGGGTTTCATGACAATCACTATGACACCTAATAGTGCCATTCTTGTTTGTTTGTGAAGAAAGTAAAGAGTGACAAAGTGTGTTAAGTAACAAGGAATCTGATGGCATGAAAAAAACTCACAATTTAAAATGTAAAAACAATGTTTATTAGAAAAACAAATGATCAGTGTTACTGTAATGTAAAATGTGGTAAATCCAAGTTGACAGGATCATTTCATAAAACAGGGCAAGAGCAGAAATCTTAGAGGAGAACTTTTTAAGATATACAGCAGGGTTTTTAGGGAAACTAAAAAGAATCTAAACGTGAGGTGAAGAATTCCCTCAGAGTGATAGACCATGCTCTTAAATTAAGATGTAGGAAAGAAACTCAATAGTGGTCTGGAACCTCCCTAGACCTGGGCTGGCTTGGGTTCTTGCTTGGCTTGTCCAGTGCGTCTCATGACCAAGTCCATGGGGACTGTTTATAGAGTCGTTCAGGCTGCAGAATGCAAGTCTTCTCGCCTGTTTTCCACTTGCTGTCTTGACTCTGTCTGCCTGGTTGGACTTTTTTAATGCAAGCTGCTGAATCGTTCAAATGGTCCAAATCTTGTTTTACTGCACCACAGGGCATTTGATGTATGTAAATGTCAGATGTGGTATAAAAGTAAGAGGTCATGGTGGTAAAAAGCTCTAATGTCATTCTAGGACGTACAAGTGTGGCCCTGGGATCTCATCTCTGTCAGTCATATCTGGACCATCTCCAGACTCCTGACCTACTGCATGTCAAGTCTTCTCTCACTTGAGCAACAACTTCGCATAATTATAAAAAGTCAACCTTCAGTACCTCCACTGGAGTCTGATTAACATTCATCAAGAAGATTCTTCAGTTATTCAGACGTTTTCAGGACCCAAATAATGTGATACAATCCAACATATAGCAATAAACATAATTTTTCCCTCAAATGACAGATACTGTATCTGCTCTCAACTTTTAATTTCTTTTCCCTGCAGCATCTTTTCCTCTGAGCCCTGTGGGCGATTTGTTGACAGGGGTCAAAGCTGTTCTGGGAAATGTGACCAGAAAGAAAAGTGCTCACATGGTGACAGAATGGGAGCGATGCCCGTTAAAAACTGGCCTTCTGTCATCTCCACTGGAAAAATCAATGTGGGGAGACAGAGAAAAAGATGGTGAACAGAAAGAGGAAAAGAGGGCAGAGGAGAGGAGGGACAAAGATGTAGGGGAAAGAAAAAAATAGTGGCTGTAAATCTCATAATAAGATCAAAAAGTGGGTGGTGTCGCTCTTGCAAGCTATTACCACTTGTCACTCACATTATCTTTGAGCCAGTTACCATAGTAACCAACTCAGCTACATCCCAGGGTGGGATGCCGTGACGTGCACAGGTGATCTTTTTGTTGAAGACATTTGCAGGGCTCATGTTAAATCTGAAGGCACCCTCAGTAGTCGTTCTGTCTGGCATTTCCATTTGCTTGTGATTGAAAATGAAATTGAATTGGCAGAGATGGAGCGAGGGAACGGCACAAGAAAGTGATGGTGAAAGCACAGACCGGACTTGTTACGTAAATACTGAATCGATGATATAGTTTTGTTTTTTTTGTTTTTTTTTATTATCTCTGTAAATACATTTCTGTCCTTGTGACTTGGAGAAAGGAATAGTCTGTGTTTGTCCTCAGGTAATATTTGTCCTCTGCAACTGTGTGAGCCTTTGTGTGTGTTTGTGAGCATTTCGCTGTCTTGCCTGTGTGCAACTGCTTGCAGCCAGGAAGGCTCTCCCACTTTTCAGTAATTGGGTTCACTGTCTCGCTCTGCTGGGTCCTGATTGTGGCTCTGTTTTGCTTCCCAATGGAGGAACACCGTCACTGCATTCTGATTATGTAAATGCCTTGTCTTTATAGCTCTGGATATAGCTGTGGCTGTTTACCATCTCCTGTCTGTTCCCTGACGGATTATATAATTAGAAATTAAAGTTGGCTTTTGAAAGTCTAGGTAATAGTCTGATGGAAAAGAATAATGTACAAATTAAATTAGCTTCATGCTAGTTTTACAGTGTGTATTAAATTATTGATGTAAAGTTGATGCTTGTTTGTAAAGGCTGGTTATCTTTTAGAAGAGCTGTTAAACGCTCAGTATAACCAACAAGAATTTTGTTTTCATTTTAGACTCAGATATTTTTCTGTCCTTGTCCAGCACCTATTAAGACAGTCAGAGCAATTCATGCCTCCCAGATACGATGGACAGTTGCGAAGGTCAGACTCCCCTGTGGCCTGTGAGCCAGCAGGTTAATTGTGATGTTGCAAGAGGCACGCAGTGCAAAAGACGGCAACCTGGAGAGCCAGGCAGAGGAATCAAGAGACAATCAACTAAATGTTTACGCAGAAAGAGCAGATCAAGACCCTGGAGAGAAGAGGAGTGGAGGGAGAGAAAATGAGAAAAGCACAGGCACTCAAAGATGGACAGGGGCTCTTCTTTTATTTATTTATATTCTTATTTTGTGATATACCTCTGTATATTTCTATTTATGAGCTCACATCGATCTGTGCCTACTTTGTCTTGCTCCCAGAGCTAAAAATCTAATTTCTCTGCTTGCATTATCTGATAATTGTTGTAATCATAACAAGTCAGTGAGAGGAGAAGGCACATCAGTTTCTCTGGTTTCTTTGATTTCTGTCAGCTCACTGTAATTACCTCTACCAAGGATGTCTTCAGCCGTGCCTGCTTGTTGGTTTGTTTGCTTTTTTGTTGGCAGGATTTTGCAGACAAAAAAAAAAAAAGCTAAATTGCACCAAACTTGGTGGAGGGTTTGGGCAAAGTGCCAGAGAAAAACCCATTATATTCTGGAGCAGATCTGGTTCATTTGCTATGAATTTGATTTGTTTTTTATCTCTGAAGTCTGGTTTGTGTTGTTTGACATTGGCCTTGGTTAAGGTCTGTGCTCTCCTAGCCCTTCTAGTTAGTAAATATAAAGGCCAAAGGTTTGCCATAGAGACAAATGGAGTGGGTTGCAATGGAATTGTCAACAAAACAACCAAGATACAGTTATTCTTAGACTTTTCAAAAATCTATGAGGAGGAGAATGTGTCAAACAAAGAAAAAAGAACAACGGTTCCCTCCTCTAGCCATATTATTTCTGTGGGCAGGAAGTGCAGAGAGAAAATTAAAGTTGAGGCTGTATGTTGCATCATCATGCTCTAACCTGGCAGCAGTGGCATATCTTTGTGGTACAGGATTTGGAGGATTGTGTTCGTAGAGCTGCTGTTCTGTCATTAATGCTGTCGTTTCTCATGTGAACAACCTAGTGAAACACTGAATCCAGCAGAAACTGTGGAAATGCTGGCTGCTGGGAAAACGTCTGTCATCTTTCTTCTGATCCGGATTACCTGAATTGAACACTGATGTGGAGATTGATCGAAAAATCCCTGAAATGAACATGATGTCAACCTTTGAAAAAGGTGTCTCAGATTCAGCCACTGAATGTGCCTCCATTGTTGTTCTCTCACTTCAGTCCAACTCAGGAAGAGGGGATCAGAACAAATCTGGCAGAAACGGCAACAATCCACCACATGAAGGATGATGTGATGTTTCAGTATCCCTCCTGTAATCCACCCATCCTCCTAGCTATAATTCAAATTAGAGTTGAGATTTTTATATATCCTCACTGTTAAGTCTGCCATAAAGATAAAATAAGGCAGAATTAAACAGCTGTATTTTAGGATCAAGGTTTAATTACAGCTGAATATATAGCAGATCGGATACACATGGGTGGCAGGGTGGTGCAGTGGTTTGCACTGTTCTGGGTCATTTCTGTGTGGAGACTGCATGTTCTCTCCTGCATGGGTTCCCTCTGGGGTCATTAGCCTCCTCCCACAGTCCAGAGATGTGCTCATTAGGCCAACTGGCAAAGTACCCATATGTGGTTGTTTGCCTGTATATGTTGGTCCTGTCAGAGACTGGTGACCTGTGCAGGGCGTACCCCACCCTCACCCAGTGTCAGCTGGGATTGGCTCCATCACCCTGAGACCCTATAAAGATAAACAGTTTAGGTGATTATACCACAGTTAGAAAAGAGGTCAGAAGTGATATCTGTTAAATAAAGTTCTTCTGCCGATTTAATTACCCTCCACAGCGCACTCAAGGTCAAGGTAATGAGATTAGGCAGTGCTGAAAAGATTTAATAATGACCATCCATTTACTTATGCAGAGGAATATTTAAAAATCTTGGGTCTTTGGTCAGTAACTTTTGACTGTGCATAACTACCTTCAGCAGAGATAAAGGTGTTGTTTGTGTGGCCGGGGTAGCCTGTATCTTGCTGGTTTAAGTTACGTCCATGCCAGTTAAAGCATCACTGCATCAGTGGTTATATTAATAAGTGGTGGATTTCCTTATCTGCGCAATTTGCATGTGTTTTATTTTTTTGTTTGTTTCGTTTTTTTTAATGCTGTAGTGACTTGAGTAAAAGCCTATTGGTAAAATCAACCGGCCAACCATCGATCTAATATCTGTTGGTTAGTTACACTGACACAAACCAATGGAAAAAAATGAGCTGATGAAGGTGTTTGTGTAGGCAACATAGTCAGAAGCAGACATTGCGTGACAGTTCCTCCCCCACATCACACCTCTGCAGCATGCGGAAGAGACATCTGTACCTCCTTCTCCCCCTGCTGTTGCTGCACTTTCACCTCCTAATCATCTTAGAGGGAGGTGAGGAAGATTGACTAAACACACACACTAACACCCTTGGATCAGCATCATGCGCAGGTCCCAGGATTGACACACACACACACACACACACACACACACACACACACACAGAAATACTCCGATTTTCGTACAATACACCCTGCTAAGCTCCCCAGGCTGCACAGCTTGTGTGACATTCTGTTCCCATAATGTATGGGAAATGCCACATGTGCATACATTACAGCTCAGCCTGTCAGTGCAAAAGCCGCTGGTAGCCCAAGGTCACAGCTACACACGGACCTTTAACATACAAACTTGTCTGTCACCGAATGATGACACCAGCAGCAGCAGCTGGAGTTGAATATGCATTTCTGAAATTGCAAGATGGTTACGTGAGTTTGAGTCCATAACACGAAACACAGGTGTTGGCTAATTGCCTTTATGAAACACCTCTTCACTGAGAGAACGGTTTCATCTTTGTGCAACTGACTCATGTCATCACTTGATCCTCTGAAGCTGCAGTCAGTCTGTCAGTGTTCTGCTCTCATTAGAGATGTGAAAGCACAATTAGCAAGAGCCATATTATTTATTCACTTTGCTGAAGCTGTGTGCTTTCACAAAGCCTTGACCTTAAGTAAACGTATTGAAACTCCACGTTAATGCAATCGAGATGTTCTGTATTGAGGCTTCTTTTCCCCAGCAACTGTAACCAGACCTACCCCTTAATCCTGATTAGTGACTGGGGAGTAACGCTACACATAAGTCACAGCTTAGCACTTACCTTCGTTTGGAGGTCACAGATTGGTACAGGTTTGGCACAATGGGAAAAAAGCAACAAAAAGTCCTACATGTATAAGAGTAGTTCTCTTTTCATTTATGTTGAACAGACAGCATTTGAAAGTTGCAGTTTCTTCAGTTGGATACAAAACTAAAAAGTATCTCCTGTTATAAAAGTACAAAATAATTGTACAAAACATAAAACTTGTGCATTAGAGTGTCTTCATTTGTCCTAATACTACTCATTCAGTTTAAGTCCAGATGGTTATCCCTCGCCTAAGCAGGTGGCTCTTGTAACTCCAGAGGCCTGTACTATGAAGCAAGTTCAACATACCCAGGGTATCTTCCAGTTACCCGGCTTCACTTAACCTAACAATCGCAATCACGCTAAACGGTGGTTATCAACTCAAGTCAACCCAGGTTTTCCCAGTCTAGGTATGAGTGCGTCCACATGAAAAGGGCAGTGTTTGCAGCATCTGACCAATTGCAAACATAAACACATCAGGCAGTAGCAGCAGCAGCAGCAGAGCGATGAACGAGGACAATAATTCTCCAGCAATGTGAACACTCGAAAGATAAAATCAAGGCAAAAAGCAGTGCAGTTGCTGCAGGAAAGTGCAGAAATGCTCTCACGATTCGAACGGTGATGCCATTTTCCAGGAGAACTGATTGGTAACCTGCTCTTGACCGTATTAGCTGTTCAGCATAAGTTACCAATGTGTCCTGGTAAGAAGAGAACCACCGTCGTAGTACAAAAAACCCAGTTAACCCAGAAGTTATCTCGCTCCTGCTTTGTAGTACAGGCCCTGTTCTACACTCATCATAATCACTATTTTTCATCTGTTTTATTACAACTGCTTCTCCTTCATCCACAATGACAGTTGCTGGCAGTTTTTAGTCACATTACTGCCACTTGAATTGGAGTGACGACTGACTCCAACATTTTTTTTCACTCAGTCAGACATATATGTTGTATGACTGCATGCACCAAACCGTGACACGTGCATTACAGCCCCAGTGACTGGCCAACATGAGGACAGATTGTGGCTTCTCTCCAACTGGTTAATACTATTTTATTTTTGGCCAAGTGGCCAATCATGGCCTTGGACTTTTTCTTTAGGAGAGCTATGAAGTATGATGTGGTCTTTTGTTGGTTTCAAGGTAGCCTCTGTTATTCTGTTGAGAGTATTTCCATTCAGTTGCACACACTTCAAAACACCCACAGAGTCTAATATTAAACAGAGAATAAATTCTAAAGAAATTATTCATTTTACTTTTACTGAGGTGACTCCTCTCACTCCTCAGTATTAGTCTCTCTCCCATCAGGATCATTGATTTCAGTCAGTGTGTCTCTGAGGAATACCCTCCTCATCAACACTGCCATCAGCTGTGGTCTCTTTACATCTCTCACATATTTCTCCTCGCCACCTGCTCCCTGAGCATGGTACACACAGACCCCCCCCCCCCCCCCACACACACACACACACACACACACACACACACACATATGCATACATACATGCCAGCACAGCCATGAAAGGTCGGCCGAATGCCAGTTTCGATGTGATGGCTCTCTGGTCCCTCTCATGGTTCCCCCTGCTGCTGTGCTCATCAATTATACACAGCCTGTGCATTGTGTGTGTGTGTGTGTGTGTGTGTGCAAGTGCACTTGTGTGAGGCTAAAGTGGTGTCAGACACAAAACCTTGCGTGGTGTAATGGTTTCTGAACAAACATGATGTCGAGACAGTGGCAGTATGTGTTTGTGGCTTCTCTGCTCATTAAGGTGCACTCAGCTGTTTATGTGCAATGTGTGCACTGTACCTAATTGCCTTTCAGCTGACCCAACCTGCCTTTGCCTCATGAAATGTTTCCATAGCTTTCCCAGTGAAAGACAGAATACCCAGGGGATACGGGCACATTCATATATATGGGGTGCTCACGCACACACACGCTCACAGGGTGATTAGGCAGGAAGAGTATGAAGAATTAATGTGGAGTGAATTCAAAGAAAGTGGAGATTTTTCAGCAGCAGCAGAGGCCTCATTTTCTTTTTTGTCCCGCCCTGGCTGTGTCTGGGGATTCTCTCATCTTGCCTTTTATTGGTGACAAAACAGAGCCATAAAAAAATAGAATGCAAGCCGCACAGTGAAATCAGTCCTTTGTATCCACAGAAATAAGTCCCTGTCCTGGCTTCAGACTCAGCAATGGGGACACTTGCTGAAAAAAAGTGAATGTAATTATGCTGCAAATTCTGTTTTCAGTGTCACCCACGCTGCCCCCACGTGTACTGAAGCATTCATCTTACTCACTGGCCACTTTTTGAGATGTTTGAAGACAGATGTGCTTAAAGTGGGTTCTCATTTCAGCACATACACTGCAGTATTATTATCATAACTTGTTTTGAGGTATGTTTTGGGTGTTTGCTCTTTTAGTTTGAGCATGGAATAAAACACAATCGCCACTCTGTGATCACTGACATAACTGAGAATAACCAAAGACGGCCTGTTTGGTAGGACCTCTGTGAGTCCTCATTTAACAGCTGAACCTGCCCTGTTGTCCCTCGTCGAGGGAGGAACTGGCAGGGGATAACATGCAGAGGGGAAGAGATCAAAAGGTTGCGCCAGACAAGCCCTGCAGGCTCATAACACCTCCACCTTTGCTTTTTGTTTTTGCCCTGGTGCAAAACAACATGGTTTGAGGGTGAAAACACCTCCTTTGGAAACCACAGTTGTCTCCACCAAATTCAATCTGTGTTTAAAAAAGTCAACAATTATCTTGTTGCAAGTGAACATTCTGCAGAATCTGGCCCAGTAAAGGTCACACTAATGATCTCCTCCGTGCTGCTGGTTCGGAGAGTGGCACTGCTCACAAATGGCTTATTTCAGACACTTCTAACAGACTTCCTAAATCTAAGGGCTCTATCTTAAATCCAGTGCCACACAACTATCTCTGCTAGTTTCAGGCTGATGCAGTCGTCATTTTCTCCTCCAGCACCCAGGTTGTTTAAATTCCCTCTGCGCCCATGGGTCTGTCGGTCTTAAAATGAGTTGTTGTCAGTCACATTGTTGGTGCATTGCTATCTTGAGGCAGTGGAAAGCGATTGTTTGATTGACCAGCAAAAGCCTGATCTTAAGTCAGTGGTGCAGTATTTCCCTGTGCTCTCAAGGAGCATTTAAGGTTTATTAGTAATATGTACCAACACACACACGCATCTGCCTGACTCAAGCCTCAATATGTTTTTCATTGTCAAACCTGTTGACTTCATCCCCAAATAATGCTCCCCCAGGAGCCACAAATGGCTTTCTACATGGGGCTCCATTTAACTCATTTACATACAGATTTGAACTTCATCAGATACACTGATTGTTGCACTGCATCACCCTAGCTCCCTCATGTGCAGTCTACGATAAGAATTAGTCAGAAAAAGAAAAATACAAAACTCTTGCTGATAAAATTGCAATTGCTTCCACCACAAGGAAAAATGGTAAAAAAAAAATGAATGCCCCTCTCTTGAGAAGCCAAGTTTTAAGCCTGATCAGCAGAATATGAAATGGTAGAATTTAATCATTTAGCAACGTGGTACATTTTTTCAATAGCATTACTAAACATTTTGCTTCTTTTGACCTTAATTAATTGAATCATGTATCATGTATTCATCAGTATGGGCAGGATTATGTAGCCCAAGTAATGAACATATTCGACAGTTGTCTCCATGTCATCTCTGTATTTGTAGCACTTGTACATATGTGTACTGTCCTTATGGTGTTTTCTTTGTCCCTCTTCTATATCCTTTCCTCCTCCACATTTACCCTCCTGCTATATTTCACCTGACTCTGTTCGACTGTGTCCTGTAGCTAACCAGCCGTGACATCAGGGGCCAAATGGGTGTAAAAGCCTCAGGCAGAGGGCTCATGGGATTATAGACCAGCCTGAGAAACAGTAAACAAAAAGTCGATCACTTCCGGTTGATTTCAGTGGTTCTTTCGATTCTCAGTTAACATTAGCCATGTAATGATAGATTACTGACACTGATTAGACACTGCCTCACACATTAAAACATTGCGCTTTTAGTTTACAGCCTAAAAGTATTCATTTAGCCACATCCAGTAGAGCGGGCTGTTGGAGGACTCTTCCACTCTTCATGGCAGGGTTTTATTAGTCTGACTTGTTCCTTTGTATCTCAATCTTGTTGGTGGCAGCGGCTCTAATTACACCGTGTCACTTTCTCCTCCTGTGTTCCCCTTCTCTGCCACCTCTCCACCTTCCTCATCTATCCTTCACTTATTTTCATAATGTTGCCATAATAGTTTAGACCTCTCTCTTGGAGCTGCTTTTCTCATTTTTCACTTTTATTGCAATCTCATAGAACAATAAAGGAGATTTCTTTGACAATATCAGCCAACACTGTGTTCCAAACACACACACACACACTGTTCCACTGTCATCATGAATGCCTCAAGCAATTATTACATGGTGAAAGGACCATTCTCTGCAAGCAGTGCCCTCAGGTTGATTGTTAACAGGAAGTACCCATGACGACTGCTGCATGTTTGCAGGCTGACGCTTCCACACCACACACAGATACACAACTGCAGCTGACACAACAACCGCTGTTGTAACACGCTGATGTTTGTTAGCATTTGTGAAAGTTTATGGTACTGTGTATTGTTGCCGATTAGATTGGACAGACAGATTAGACAGTAAGTGGTTAAAATGAAACAAACAGAAACAGAACATTTCTGTTTTAAATAGAGACAGTGCAGAACAGGTAGAGAAAAAGAGAAGGATACAAGGGTTACATTTCTACTAGATGCAACAAACACAGCTGGCAGTTCTTGTTGGTGGGAAGCCACAGAGCGATTGTATCCCTGCCACTGTGCTTGGATGTGTTATAGTATGAGCACTCACTGTGCAGCTTATCACCATGAAAAGGAGGAAATGGTCTATTAATGGTCTATTTCCTAGTTCAACAGTTAGCAGTGGAAATGACATTTTGGAAACACATATCAGTGTCAGTGTATCAATAGCATTTCAGTTGTCATGATGAACCTGCAGGTCACATATGACGCGAGACGCTCCATAAAGCTGAGAGAACAAAAGAGTTGGGTAACATTTATCTGCTGTCTCACATCACTGGTAATCATTTGATCCATTCTTAATATAAACATGTAAACATAAAATTAGGAACTGTTGTAAATAATAAACAAATCAACAGCCCTGTTCAGACCTGGCACAACAAACCATCTCAGATGAGACCGTGTGACCAGACAACATGAATGCATCCAATAAGCACTGACAATCCAAACCACATGCGGTGGTGGTCTGGGCATATGACCACATTACTGTGGTAAATCAATGCAACTCCTGATCTGGCTTTTAGTCTATTTTGGGTCAGCTATTGCATGGATGTATTATTGCCCATAGATATAAATGGGTGTTAAACTTTTTTCTTTTGAAATGTGCTTTATGTGTGGTCATATTATTCTGGTAACTTTGTTGCTATGGCACCAGTGAGCCACATTACAGAGAGAAATGAGGTCACCTTTTTCTTGCATAAACCAAACCATCATCATCATCTGGTTTCACAAAAACTTTAGGAAAGGAATGCTCATTTTTATGTTGAGCAGAAAAAGCAGAGCTGTTGACAATGTGTGAGTGCAGTCAGTCTCAGGCTTTCTCTGGCTACATGTGGATGTACAGTACCTGAAAATCAAGAATCTACGGTTAAGCCGAATGTCTCCTTTCAAAGGCAAGCTGCTCTTAAAGCAGGGGGCCACTGATCCATTGTTGTTGTTGAACTTCAGGTCACTTAGTAACACAGATAGGTCATTGTCTGCTGTGTCCTCGCCAGCGGCCTTTGAAATTGTGTTAGCCAGTGAGCTCTGCCTTCAGAACCTGGAGGACAAGACCCTACGACAGTGGAAAGGAATTGAATGTGACAACAACGCTTCAGAATTTGTGATGCTGATGGCCCCTGGCCCCATATGGAGGCAGCCGGGTTTAAAGCTGAGTTAGAGGTTATACACGTATACTCTGGATCCTGGGTAAAAGGATTTAGGACTATTGAGGGGGCACAGGATGATGTAACGTGTGGGCATGTGGGTGTTCCTGCACTCGTGTATGTCTTGTGCACTCAGTGTCTATTTGTGCCTAAGTGCATCTATGTGTATGTGTGGGAGTGCTCCTCTATCTAGTTAATAGTCCTCCTTTTGCAATCACATGTCATTTAAAATAAGAGATAAGTAGATCTAGCTCATGGATGGACAATTTTGGCATCAACAGAAGAACACACACACAGGAAAGATAAAAGTGAAATGAGCTCGCCAACACCTGTGGCTTTGGATAAAGATGATCTATGGTCATCTTTTCTCTGTCTACAGGTGCACGGCCGCTTAGGGACAAAATGAATTATGAGGGCAAAACACAGGAGCCACTGATTGAGATTATTTAAAGAATGCCTGTCTCGTTGTTCCGGATATGAGGAACATGAGCAGACAGCTAAACTGATTAAGCCTGATCTGAAAGAATGATGCTGGTGCAGGCAGTGGTATGGATGTGATTGTGTCTCTCTCTGCCTCTCATGCACACACTACATATAGCCAGTCCTAAATATTGCCTAAGGAGACTTGAAACAAAGTTAATCATGTCACCCTGATTTAATAAGAATTGAGCAGCATGAAGCGGCTCATACTGGGCCATTAGAATGGGACCATATGGAGGCACAGGGCCAGGTCGTATCTGCCAGCTGAGGCTGTTTATGAGACACTCCCACTGCTGTGGCACCTGATCCTCCTGCCCATCTCCAAATCATGCAAACAGTAATGTTTATCTTTCGGCTTCCAGCGATCTAAAAATGTGCTTGTCAGACGCCCTGAACCTCTCGTAATGACTCATACTCATTTGTGTTTTTGGCTCGTTGTGATGTGATCATACAAATTATTCCAAGATTGCAGTAACTTCAAATAGAAAATATTGATATTGCTCATGTAGCTAGATGCCTCAAAACAAACAAACAAACAAACAAACAAACAAACAAAACATCTCCCAAACTATGCAATGCTCAGACTGGGATAATCTGGACAGATTCACATGCATAACCACCTACATGCTCATACATTCAGACATTATGTCTGTAGGGCAAAGTTTTTTTCAACTGAGACATGCTTATGTAACAACCTGCATCTTGTTTGTGTTGTTGTTTGTGGTATTACCTTGTTTTTCCTTTGAAGAGAAAACCAGCACCTGCCTTCATGTCACTGAAAGAGTTCCTTTTCAGAGAATCTTCCTGTGATGTGTCATGTCACTCACTGCTGGTGTTCCTATTGATGCATTTTTTTTTCTTTTCTATCCTATTCTATTTTTTTTCTTTTAACCAAACAAAGATGGATCTCTGCTCTCTACACCATAAGCAATTTGGTGCTGAACCTTCCAGCATTTTCCTGCTGTCACCCACCATCACTTGACTTCTCCCCTTTATATCATCTCGTAGCTGGATGCTACAGGACCTCCTGGGGGCACCCTCCATGAGACTTGACTGACGATGAAAGGTGTCCTGAGATGACACATGTTAAATTAGATACACACACACACACACCTCAAAAACCCACTGATAATCTGGTTATAATAGCAGGGGATCTATCGTTCAGCATCATGGTACACGCTATAGAGCTTAGAATGACTGTCCATCAGCATGATGCCAAAATTATGACCAAAGCCTTTCAGTTGGAACAAGGCTGAGTGTCTATAATGAGATTATCTCCAGGGTAGTGATGAAAGTGAAGCTTAAAATGAGTAATGATGGATCCACAGGATCAACCTTTAGCTTATATAGCAATATATAGGTGTATTTACCTCTACCTCCCCTAAAGTCATTCCTCAGGTCAACAACCTGTGTATATAAAAAAAAATAACAGCAGCAGATTTAATCAACCAGGGTGAGTCATCTCTCATGCTCTCCCTCTACCTATGCTCTCTCTCTCTTTCTCTCTCTCTCTTGCTCTCTGTTTCCTTGCTGTCACCCGTCCATCTGCCGTCAGTCTGGCTCAGCGAAGTGTGAACCTTCATCAGCAGGGCGACAGAGAGAGAGACAAAGGGTGGCAGAACGGGAGGACAAGAGAGCAACACAGGAAAATAGAGAAAGAAAACGGAAAAGGGCAAAACGGGGCGAGTGATAAGGTGAGACAAAGAGAGCTGGGTATCAAATCACAGAGCAGTGGAGGTGGGTGACTGAAAAGAGAGTGGAAAATACTGTGGTATCTTTTGATACATGTGTGTAGTTCAGAGTATGATGCAGATCCAGGTCAAATCACTCAGTCAAGGTGTTTCGGAGCCAACACAACGTGGAAGCTTCTTATGATGTATCAAAGTTATATGAGCAATCCTGCTATTGTGAACATATTTCTTTTTAAATTCTCTTCATCCATTTTAACACTGTTTACATAGAACTGCAATTGCTTAGTTACACAAGTGGCTGACAGATAATTGTAGGGAAGAAAACCCAGAAAAACAATTGAAAAAGACAGGCAACCCCCCCATACAGTTTATCCACCCACACAGTCCAACCCACCCTTCCTGCAGCCTCACAGTGCAACTTGAGTTATTAATACCTCAACAGCCACAGTCTGTCTTTCACATACATTCACAATCAGCAGCTGTCTTAATAGCAGCTGTTGCCTCTCCCTCAGAGCCTTTGGACACAATAAAGGCCTAGTATGTATTTATAAAACAGACTGAGAATTAACATAAATTTAAATCATGCAGCTGGAAAAAGAAACTTCCATTGATGGGTTGACAGGCTGATGAGTCATTTTAACCACACAGTGGTTGACCATCCAGTGACATCTAATAATAAATTGGTCTACAGCAGGACATTAGAAATTCATGTTCATTATTAAGTGCCAGTAGAGTTTTGGTCACAGAAGTTAAAGAAATATTCTACCATAGCCGGTCCATCTTTCGTATCATTTCATGTGGATAATATACCTTTGTACCTTCGTTTCTGCCAGCACTAAACCAGTGTCAGTTAATCTCATTAATCCATTTTTAACATTCATTGTCCACAGAAACTCAGTGATTGCCTGACTTTTCATCTAGCATTATAAGCATGTCAAATGTTCAGTATTTACTTTCAATACCAGCTTTTTACGACTAAATAAATGCATAGCTTTTCACATTCCTATCAGACTCAGCTGTGCTTTGTCTTTACAGCTAAATTAGCAAATGCTTAAGCCGGTGAATATGGTATATTTATGCTCATAGCACAATGTTGTGATGGCTAATGGGAGAGTGTTAGCATGCCAATGTTAGCATTTGGCCGAACCCACAGCCCCACAGTGCAGCTAGCACGTATCTACAGAGAGGCCTCATTCACTACATGAACATTTCAACCATAGTATGTGAGGTCAGTGATGTACTTCAGTTTGAATGGCAGTGTGCAATTGAAAAAAGACATAAAAATTCTATATATATATATATATTTGTGACATATTGGTGCTAAACATAATGTTTTACATAGAGTTCATGTAGAGGATAAATGATTTTCCATTGATAGAGCTATACTGCAATTTGTCTTTAAAGGTGTCATTGAAAACTTATAGAGCACTGCACTGATGATGTTGGAGATAAACCTACTATACACAACAATTAGTTTTTCTATTGTTACTTTTCAGTTCACTGTTCTCTTTGTAGGATGGGTGTACGTATTCTTGGACTTCTAAAGAAGTCCCTTATGTCCACTTTTCTTATTCTAGACATCCTGGCTGCGCATAATTACCAAAGACACACACACAGATTCAAATGTTAATGTAATGAAAGCTGTGATATTAAAATCCTTCTAGCTGACGTGACCCAGGCAGAACAAACACCCAACATGTTAACAACTTAGAGTGGCAGAGGAACACAGAATCCTGGCCAACAGGCAAGACACCGGTGTACAAATCCAGGCACTGTTTACAACCAGATGGAGTGACTGCGAGGACGGCCAATCACACATTAGCAAGAAACAACACATCCAGTCAATGAGCTTGTGGGCGGCTAAAGGGAAACAGGCTTCAGCTTGAGTGGACGCTTTCTGCTTGGTCCTATAGTGCTTGATCCATCTCAGTTTAATATAGTGTAACATTGTTTTTGGATGGTGAAAACTGCAGGAGACCAAAACTACCTTTTGAAAAAGTGGCAAAACCTTTCGCTTTCAGTAGCCTGTTTAGCCTGAATCACCACCCTTTTTCATAAACTGTGATAAACTGCTACAAAATGCTAATTTATGTGGAAATGTCATACTTTCCTTCTCCACCGGTTATTTAATGTGGTACTTTATTTGCTTTTAAAAGGACTGAAGTATGATCAACAACATTAGAGTGTGAGAGTGTGACACTGAGCGGGAGGTGCAGAAATAATAGTTGAGAGGACAGAGAGGGAAACACAGCAGTGGACTGTTTGTTTTTATTCTTTGTGTCACCTCTACGGCAGGGGTCTGACTGAAAATTATCTGCTTCTTAAGAGATCAGAACAATTCCCATCATGCACGTGACCTTTTGGGTACATTCTAGTTGGTTACACAACAGTAAATCTGGATCCAGAAGCTACAGGACTGTACAATCACTATTTGAGCTGGTGTGTTTGTTCTTCTAGCTTGTTCTGTTCAAAGTCTTCAGGAAGAGTGTTGAGTTTCTGTTGCTGAGGTAATTTAAAATTGGTTCACAGCAAAAATAGACTTGAACCATTTGTGAAATGAACTAGATGAAGAGTCACTAAAATCTTTACGAATTCTCTCTCTATCTGTTTAGATATATTTCTGTACAAACTTTCATGACAAACCATCAAGGTGTCGCAACGTTTAAGTCTGGAACAGATCAGTGATGAGGTTTCCTATCAGGGGATTGCAATGTTCGTGTGGCAAGAAACTGGAAAAGATTCACGAGTTAGCTCTGGATTTGATATGTCAAGAGTCTTTGATGTGTTTGTGAAAACAATACAGACATTATCCATCTTATTTTGCTTCATGACACAGAGTGCCCCTCGGCAAGTATTAAATGGGAGACTGTTGACTACTTTCTTTCACCATTGGTTATTTTAGTCATGCTCCTTATCTCACAAGCAGATCACGCTGGAAAGGTGGAAATTAGGCAAACTGAGAGGGAGGGGGTGGTGAATGTGGCTATTTCAGTCTTTCAGTGTTCAAAACTGGGGTTTTTATGTCTCACGATAAATGAATGCTTCACAGCAGCAGTATAGTAACATGTTATCTGTGAGCATTCAATTGGATGGCATTACATGATAAATATAGTGTTCTTGTGCGCTGCTTGTGCTGCTTTCATTATATTTGGGGCAGAGCTGATATATTGGATGGCATTAGTGTGCTGTATAGGTCGCAACATTTTGTGTACATACAAAATGGATGGCTGAGCTCTGCACGTATTATATTATTTTGAACAACACATAATGCATGTATGGGGCAGAAACAATGTGAGAGCTAGAACTGGTGATAAAGGATTAGTCTCCTTGTGATTTCCACATGTTTTTTTTATTATTAAGATTTTAATATTTCTAAACATCTCAATTTTTATTATTTACTGTTGCAGTGTACCAGTGTCCCCTAAGGGACCATTAAAGTTTCATTTTGCCTTATGGTAAACAGACTCATTAAGCACAGTGTGATCACAGTTGAGCAGCGCTACAATGAAGGTGTCACATTGCAGAAGCACATCACACCCAGCGTAGGGAAATCATCTCTACCTCCTGGGGGAGGCGGCTGGCTGCTGCATCACTGTGGCTACAGATGCAACAGAAGCTGCTCCTCATAAAACCCCCTTTTTTTCTGCTGCTGCACACACTCACATGCTCACGCCTACACTTTTTTTTTCTTTGTAAATCAAGGACTGGGTTGTATCTGCATACCTGCTTTCCACTACAGTCAATTTGATGTTGAAGCTTTCAGCAGGTTCCTTGCACATTTAAATGCAAACATATGCTTGAATAAAATTTCCACAATGAACATGATCGGAGATGGTAATTAATTGGAAAGACATGCAGTATGTGGCATGAAACCACCATCTGTCTTTAGTCTGTCCAGAACACTGCTGCTCTCTTGTGGCAGAGCCTCTTGGCTAAAACCAGCAGCTGTTGAGCTGCACACCCACAACACTTTGCTATTTGTTGGTAATGTTAACTGTTACTGTAATGGCTCTCCACATCAAAGACAACAACATAGAGATGTGGGATTTTATATTCAAATTGGGTTTCCCCTCTTAAATGAAAGAGCCCAAATCTGCTCAGCTCTGTGAAAACTGAAAGAAGCTGTGATGCAGAGAAACACAGAGCGAACCCTGTGGACTGAGGTGAACTTTCCAAAGATCAACTTGTCACAGTGACTCAGGAAACATCCCTGAGGTGAGCTGTGGGTGACAGCTGCTGTTGCTCCATTGGCACAGGTAAATGCCAGAAGCCCCAGTTGGCAACACTGGATTTCTGACACACACACACACACACACACACACACACACACACACACACACACACACACACCCACCTTAATGTCTTAAAAGAAACTAAAAAGAACACAAACAGGCTTTGTATTAGTCACACTGATACTTCAAAGAAAGAGGCAAATGACATTGGATATCTCTAGGTATATACACAGATTACAAAACACACACATACACATGCACACAGACACACACAAATGAACCACACCAAGGACATACAGAAGTTCAGATACCCTTCACTGTAATTGTTGTCCATAAACAGAGCAGTAATCGTGGAAATGTGTTTTTTTCATCCTGGAAAATGGACAAAACTGTTGCGAGGCAGCAGTATAATACAATGTTATTGCTGCTTAAAAGACGGTTCTTCTCTGCAGTAACAATGGTGACTGAGTTTTTAAATATGTTGAAAACGCAGGTCTTCTGCAAACTCATTTACCAGAAATCTGTTGTGTACTTCATCTTCATCTCTTATCTGTGTTCATCTGTTTTTTCATCTGAATGTGTTGTAATTGCATGTGGTGGTGAATTGTACAGTAGATTCTCCAGCCCATTGTGTTACATTTGATTCTTCCTTATGTGGATTTTTTAAAATTTTTTTATTATTTTTTTTATTATTTTGACATATGATGTAATGAGAAGAGGCCTAAATTATGCAACACACACACACATATACACACAGACAGACACACACCCCCACACACACACACACACGGAGGCCTTGATCTCAGAGTGGAGCCACCCTGCAGAGTCACTGTTGATTAGAGTCACAATATTGATTTTGTCCATTGATCCCTCTCTCATCTGCTGTTATTGGTCTCCACTAGTCTGTTAAGTGATCTCAGCTAAGACAGTAGTGTATGACACAAATATTTCTTCTCACTTGAAGGAATTTTATGTAGTAAGACAGCGGCTGTGTTATTCCCTCTCCTGTAGAGTTTTGTTTGGCAGGGTGAGGGGGGGGGTTGAAGCACCTTGAGTTGAAAATACAGAAAGATATCCAGTATTGTTCCAGCTGAAAGTGACATGTCTCATCCTCTGGGCATTGAGTTGCAGTACTGCACAGGTCCACCAGGTGTCTGTAGAGTAATAAGGATGTTATGGAACCGGACCTGAACTGAAGAAGGCAGACTGATTTCCTCTGACCTGTTACTGCTACTGACAACACTGTGGCTGTGGCCATGTCACATGTCCACTGCTGTGCTGTCCTATCTGTCACACACACACACACACACACACACACACACACACACACACACGCTTAAAGTGACAACAGCAGGCTTGGTCACGCTATCGCTACACTGCTGAAAACACCCAGAGGAAGCACAATCATTGACAGTGAGTGAAGACCAAACATGTGTACACATTAGATTACTGATATGATAACTCATACAGAAAACATGTGAACACAGTCCAGTTGTCCACGCAACTGCAACTGTTTGAGTTTCATGATCACACTTCCCAGAAGCTGTTAAGGTATGAGAAGACCTTGACTTGTATGAGTAACTCTTAAAAACCATCTGGCCACACTTGATGCTTTAACAGATACATGACAACTACTTATGCGTGTTTGCATAAGTAGACAGATTTAGCCGTGTTCTGACAGTATACAACTGTGTATGGATCTGAGTGTCACCTTGTTAAAATGCCTGCTGCATTTTGGCCTGATCATTAATGTGAAGCCCAAAGAAACCAAAGTGATTTTGACTGTTTGCCAGTAAACAAACTATGAACATAGTAGTTCAAAAGTAAATATAACTATTCAATTTTTAAATTGTAATTGTAATGTTTTGTATGTTTATGTGTGTTTTTTAAATAAAACATAACTTTGTTGTTGACAATTCAACATTAATTAACTGTGCACTCTTCATCCCAAAATGATTTCCCATTCAAGTGAATGGGTAGGTGGTCTCGAACGTTTGAACCCACACTGTATGTAAGAAACCGTAATAAACTTAAAAACATCACGTAAAAACAATTATAATCATAATAACCAAATAAGTGTCTTACTGTTTGTGAGCATCAATTTACATCAGGCAGAAATAAAAGTATGATTTAAACTGAGTTCATTATTGCTTCTGTAGAATATGAATTATGTGCAAAGTCTTTACATGAGGCTTGGACTATTTATTCTACCTGACCAATGACAACATGTTTGACACTGTCTACATTTCTCCCTGAGCAGCTCCACCTATAGATAAGCTGCTGATGTTTTTATAGATGATAATGATTACCAAACATGATGCCTCTCTTACTAACCACTTGTTGTTGTGCGTCTGACAGTAAAGGGGAGGCGACAGCTATTGAGACAGAGCTACTGAGGGACTACAGGTTTGGACAACAGCAGCTGATAGAGATCTGGGGACAAGCATGCGCCCTCGCCATCACCAAGGTCTGTATAACCTCTCTCCTCCAGACCTTTGTTGTTAGTCTGTCTGTCTTTATTTTCTCTTGGCCTCGTATCCCTACTGTGCTGTAACTATGAAGCAGAACACAGCGAGAGGTTTACTTCTTTCCTCTCTCAAATCATTCATAATCTCCCCTCCATCCACATTTGTGTGGTCGGATCCAGTTCCATACTATCACTATATATCAAGGTTGAGGTAAATAACATAATCCTAGAATCTTTATATAGTAGTTTTGTTTTATTGCTAAATGAGGCCCTGTCTGAATGTGCTGTTACGCTTCCAAATCTCTTTTCTTTGGGCCATTAAACCAGCGGCACCAAGCACTGAGCAGTGGTTTGCTATTTACTGTGGTGTGTGTGTGTGTGCCTTTGTGTGCTTTTTAGTGTGTGTTATATTGTGCTCTTGCTGTACAATAACACCAGCAATCCCAGTTTAGTTTTCATATATTTCCTCATATGTTTTCCATAAGTAAAGCAGTTTAATCTTTTCCTCTGTGCTGCAGTGTCTTTGTTTTGCCCACAAAACACCAAAGTTCACCAGCATAAACATTTGGTAATTGTTTGAAAATGTCACACAGCTTTTTCTAATTGGTCTTTTCACCCATTGTGAAGTTGTAAGGATTATCACAAATTTAATCAATGAGGTTGCAGTTTTTCCGGATAAACAAAATGTTATTGAAAAAAAATTAGCAAATCAAATGAAGTCATGCAAATTTTTCCAACGATGTTCCTTTTTATTCAGCATAAAACCAGCCAATACAACACCACTGTTATAAGCTCGAGTCAAATATAACCAAACCGCGCCTTCAGTCAACCCACATTTGTGCAAATCCGTTTAGGTAATAGCCGACATTTCTAAAGGTTTAAAAAAAAAAAAAAAAATCAATTTACCAAAAGCCACTGCACAGTCTGTGTCTGAGATCCTGTTGTGACTGTTCGATTTAAAAAGAGGGCAATAAGTCACAGCTGCTGCTACTTACACTTTCCTAATTTGCATTAACTCCCATACAAAATGCCTGATTGTTATGTAGAGGAAATGTTCTAACTTTTTGTGACATGAACTTCCAAACATTTGAGCAGCTCACCTCGGGGCAGAACACCTGAGCTCACTGTGCTCAGCTCTCATTAACCACACTGGGCCAGAACCACAGCTCCTCCTCTCTGGTGTGGTAGCAGTTTCATTCTGCTGTGATATGAATTGTCTGTGTGTGTGCGTGTACGTGTGTGTGTGCACGCGCATGTGGGGGGCTGATAGGAACACATGTGGTTGCCTTTGACCAGACCACTGCTTTGGTTTAGTGCCACACTGGTTTCCTTAGTGTGTTCCTCAACAGGCTGTAATGAATAAGAGTCTGAGCTATGAGACACATGAAACCTTATGTTGCTGTCAAGAAGAGGGATGAGGAGAAAAAGAGGGAGAGAGGCACAGACGTGGAGAGACACACAGGAGCAGAAACACAAGTGTGTGACAAAACCCACTGATAAAACAATTCAGTGACGACCTTTAGTATCTAAGGCTTCATGGAAATGAAACACCAACACAATGTTATGTTCCTTGGTCAACGAGGGAAATCTAGTTGATCTGTGGCTCAATGATCTGTTGTCTTTATATCATTAATTGATATTTTACTTTACAGTTCACTAATTGATGTGAAGATGACAAACCAACAGTGAATTGTTAGCTAACTCAGTTGTTTGTCTCAGCTTCATGGGACATTTTAACATCTTTCAGCTCTTTGTTTTGGTTCACTTCACTGTTTTGTTTCAGTCTCTCATCAGCTCCACTTCAGCTGCAGTGATTTTGTAGCTAATTAGAGGCATTTATTCTACATCCTTCGCTCAGAGATCGGAGGAGACAAACTGGAGCTAAAAATAAAGGAAGACAATCCTTTGCTAAGATGTGTGTCAAATACATTTTATAAGGTGTTAATATGAAATGTTAGTTGTCGTTACATCTTGTTGCACCATGGCAAAAACAAAAGGAAACAGATTTGGTTTTACAGGAATTCTTCTGAATAGCCATAAATTTTCAGGTTCATAAATGCTGAACCTAAGAAAGCAATTATATTCGTGGGGGTGGGGTGAGGGTGGGTGGGGGGGTGGCAGACAGACACGACAGTAACATTTTAAAGAGTGTGAAATGGAAAACAAGGAACATGCGAAAGAAAGAAATAAAACTTGAGACAGGCAGAGCGGCAGCATCACCCAGAAGCAGAGACTGTGTTCTCCCCTCAGAGTGTGTGATTAAACCCACCACATCCACTTCCCCTCTATTATCATCAGACACTGCTGGCCCCGTGCCTGGCCCTCCACCACCAGCGTAGCCTTACAAGACAAACATGGCCCGGACGCCCTGGACCACTGCTGCCCACAGCCGCCAGCAGCACTCTACCGCTTACATGACATCACTGCTATTTAAGGGAAATTACAGTAGAAGGAGATGCAGACAGTCTGATTTCACCGATTTCACTGCAGGCCTACTGCTGGCTTCCACATACATCACGCAAACAACCATGTGTTCAGTCACACACACACACACACACACACACACACACACTCCCTGCTTGCCAGACAGGTTTTAGGTTTTCTGTAAGTAATCTGTCTACTGTTCCAGCAGCCACAACCACCAGGAGCAGACTGTGTGTGTGCCTCTGTGTGTGTGTGTGTGTGTGTGTGTGTGTGTTGTGTATTTCTATATAAGGTCTGAGGCTTTTCATCACCTGAGAAGAGACAGGAGATGTTTTTATTACCACACAGCAATAAATTTAAGCCTATAGTTTACAGGAGCCCCTGGTCTTCAGTTTGGTCTTCTCATACTATCTCAAAGACAGTATTTTTCTGCCTATGTGAGCATATTTGTGTTTTTAGGACCATGATCATGTTTTCTCAGGCTCAGTGTGTGTTTCAAATTGATTGGAGCTGAAGGCACATGTGTCTTTAACATTTATTTCAAAGGGGTATTCCCTTAGAGACCTTAATGCAATCAAGAGAGTTAAATTTTTTAGATGTGTATGTGAGAGTGTGTGTGTGTGTGTGTGCGTGTGTGTGTGTGTGTGTGTGTGTGTGTGTGTGTGTGTTGTAAGCAATGTTTTGCCTGATACCACTCTCACCTCCAACCTTCCCTTCTAATTGAAGCCCCTCCTATGTTCTTCCTAATGTGAGAATACTGATAAAAAATACAGTGTGTGCGGCCTCCTCTACAATAAGTTAGAACTAAGAACAATTGAGGAAAAAAGATGTTTTATTTTCAAAGACTTCATCTGTTGTCTTTGGGGCTTAAATGTCATACATCCTGTCAGGTGAACTACAGAGCACTATGAGAGAATGCCTAAAGCTGTACAGGAGAGCAGATGAAAGGAAGCAACGAGATCACAAACCTGCTCAACAGCTGCAGCAAACCATCTGTATGCACTTGTAGAAGTCTCCCACACATCAAAAACATGATAAATATCTCAAACACTGGAAAACATTTGAACGACTTTATTAGTTTATAGAGTCTTATTTACAAGCTTATAGACGCCATCATCACTATTGGCTGTAAGTCCACACAGCTTTAGTTTGTTTTGGCAATGCTGTCCGTCTTTTTTCCTTAAAGTGTGTAACACATCTAAAAGCATGAAGAATTAGGTCATACTTCATCGTCATGAGTTGGTTTTAATATGGTGATTAAAATAGTCATGAAATTCAGAGTTTGCTTGAAGCTTGCTGCGGCAGTCCTTATTGTTTCCATTAAAAAACAAATAGAGGAGCACATGCGACATTGCAGCCAACATAGACAGGGAGCCATTAGAAACGGTCTCTGCCTCCTCTTTTGCTAATTGCCACCACCCAATCTCTTATCAGTTCCAAAGCCCGTTATCAGAAAAGCATATTTGGTGAGGTGTTAGTGTGTATAAAGCTTCTGTGGCAAGTGAGATGAGACAAATGCTTCAAAACATATCAGAGCTGTGCCTGAATTGATCCAGCTTGCTCCCTTTATAGCAGCTCACCTTCGACAGTGTGTGGCTCTAATAGTTTCTGCAGCAGCGTAAAATGGCTCCAGCACTGATATCACTGATCCTCCTCACTCCTCCTCACTGGCCCTCAGCACTTTGAGAGGAAGTCATTGAACCTCCTCATGTGAACTTGCATATGCTGAAAAAACACACAAAGATACACAGCAGTCCCTGGGTTCATTCTGAGTTGCGTTTCTGTCCATCAGATGGGTTCAAGTCCAGCACTGGCTACCCCCTTAGCTGCATTTTGATTTCTACCAACTGCTGAGGAAAACAACTTTTATTTGACTCTTTAACTTTTCCTATCTGACAGAGGACATGGTGAATTTTGGAGACATTTTGCTGAAAATTGCTTCCTGCTGCATGTGGAATGAGAGCAGAGTTAGGGCCTTGAAAACCAAATATCCAAATCCAATCCAAAACACATCAAACCATTCTCCGTAGCTTTGTTAGTGACTGCAGAGTCAGGTGATGATTCTCAGTGGGAACATGTGATGCAGCATGGTGCAGCTACCACCTCACCACTTCTTTTGTCCCTTGATGATTTCATTTAGTCCAGTGATGTCTGCTGTGTATGGGTGAGTTCACAGAGGGGGGCAGCTCTATCAGATACGGTTAGTCTTTAATAGTTGTTGCAGTAATGACAGTTGGCATTTTCCTCTTGGGAACAGGTCAGCACAGAAAGCCTGACATTATAGCTGACCACACATATATTGAGTACATACAGTATGCATTCATAGAGAGTACTGCTGTAAATTAACTCAGTGAGATGTGTCATTAAGTATCATTTAGATGAGGTTACACGGTGTGAAACTCACTCATTAGATATGAAAATGAAAGACACTGTTGTCCACTCAGTTTTTATCTTCTATCTCCCTTTTCCTCTCAATCACTCCTCGCCCCTCTTTCCTAATATTTCCATCAGCTCCGTGGTCCTCAGCGACGATAACGCTCTCTCATCCATCTCACTGTATCCGTGTGATGATTTCTCATTTGAGCTGTTATGATGTAGATAACGGCTTCTGTCTCTTCTTCTGGATTCATTGCTCTAGTTAATGTGCTCTGAGTCTTGTTATATCCAATTATCCAAAGTAGGGAATGGCCTATTTCTCTATATCAACTTTCTCTTGTCATGAATACATTGGTGGAAGGGGAAGTTAATGGGTTTTATGCACGGTGGAAATAATTTTGGCCTATTTCAGGCTCATCGAGGATCAGCAACAGCAAATGAATCGGCACATAAAGTTTTAATTTATATTATGTAACATGTTATTTTACAGCCTGCAAATTATCTGTAAGTATTTTGTGATTATGGTGCACTTAATATAAAATAATAGTATACAATGATGGTGCACAATAAAGGGTTTACAGGGGATGTAAAGCCATGTAATAAAGGGAAAACAACCTGTAAATTACTTTTGATGTACAGCACACTTACAAAATAATGAGCGGGTGCAGTGATGCTATGAGAAAACTCAAAGTATCCCCAAGTAATACTTGGGAATACTTTGGAGCTTATAATCTCAACATAGTTAGGTAAACAAAGCAAAAGTTGTTCATAGTCTATAAGCTTGGGTAAGTGATGTGTGCATTATGTATTGATTCAGATGCACCACTTTTCAATCTTTGATTCAATCACACTTATTTCTTTGCATCTGCTAAGTTACTTAAATATTCATTCAGACGTTCTCAATCAATACACAATAGATTAGACCTCATGCTTTGTGCTATTAAAACATTATCCTGTAATTTATTTTATGTGCCCCATAATTAGAAATTACTCACAGTGTAATTTGTGTGCAGTAATCTGAAGTGTTACTGTGAACTGCAGTTCCAGATTTTTTATGACAGTGATAAAACTGGGCTAATTCGTCTTGCGGCCTGTGTGTCTGACACACATTTATTTTCATAAGTCTATGTGAACTGTCTCCCTCAGTACAAGTTCTAGTTTAGGAAATTATGCAGTGACCTTTGTGGTGATGAAGAATCTCTCTTGTTTAATGCAATAATGCTGTCTCTTACTTGAATTAACAAAACCCCCCGAAAGCATCAACTGACAATCTGTAATGTGGCAATGAATTTTGTGCTTTAAGGAAATCTGTGGAAATTGAAGCCAGACACCTTTGGGGCCTTCAGCAATAACCATGGCTGACTGCACACACACGCATGCATGGATGCATGCACGCACGGATGGACGGACTGATGCACACACACACACGCACGCTTCTCGTCTGTTTGGGTGTTGGAAATGGAAGATTAGCCACTAAATTTGACAGCTCCACAGGCGTATACCTGTCCTGTTTAAAAAGGTGCAGGGTGATTTACAAGGCAATGTGTGGCTAGTAAACCAGGCAGATGCCAGCAGCCCACTGCAGCCAGGCCCGTGATGGAAAGAGTGGTGACGGAAAGTGTGTTATATATACGGAAGTATCCCGTGGCGAGGACAGTGGTATTTTTTCCATTGCTGCCAGGGTTATTTTAATGAGATTGGACCTTTTCTCATAAACGGAAGAGACAATGGAGCCGATACCATTTCCACCCTCGTCTGGCATGCCTGGCATGCTGCAGTCAGGCTCTCTGAATATGATGGAGAGGCTGGGGCACAGATCGGATGTCCTGCCCTGAATAAGAACCCTGATGTCCAAGGGATAATAGTGATGACTATTGAACTTCCTCTTGTTACTGTCTTGCTATTGTTCTCTCTCTACAGCCCTTTCTATTTTCTCCTTTGCTCATCTCTATTATCCCTGTCTCTTACATGTTTCCATTCGCTCAATCATCAGCTCATTTCTCACCCTATCTGTCTCTCCTTTTGTCTGTCCACCAGGCCTATCCTCTGAGCACTCTAGCGAAGAAGCAGCCAACAGTGCTGGTGATCTGTGGTCCGGATCAAAATGGCTCCATTGGCCTGGTGTGTGCTCGACACCTGCGCATGTTTGTAAGTAAATTACAAGTACAAAGTGCATCAGTGTTGCCAATAATAAAATGCATGAAAGTTACTCCACAGCACACTAAGTCCCTGCTGTATTCAAGACAACAGTGATCCATTGTAAGCAGTCTGGTCCTGACATAATATCACAATTGAGGTAACAATCTCTGCTTAGGTCAGCACTAACAGGGGATCTCCTATACAGGCCTTCTGCGCTTTAAAGAATTTCATTTTATCTGCTGTAAGTGGCTCAGAGCAGTTATCCTATTACCCTCTCTGCAAGGGCACTCAGACAGCCATGATATCATGCTATTGTTACTCTCATTAAAGCTGTCTGTGTCTTACGCTCGGCAGCCATGATATGATGTCATGACCATGATGACTGCCTCTCAGGCCACATACTGACCAATAATTCAAGAAAAATGGACTTTATTTTTACAGGCAGGACTCGTCGTCTCCAAACACATGGCAGCTCATCTTTTTTAAAACACGGAACAGTTTATTTGGTGTATGGTGCTATGATCTATGACAGCCCCAGTCTATAGCTTTATTGGAAGGGAAGTAATGAGTATGTGTTTTTAGGACTCTTTGGTTTAGAGAAGAATGCTTCTATCTGCTTTACCATATGTGTCTGACATGAGAGATTTACGGGAGGGCATTGGTAGTTCTGATTAAAACCATGTTAGACTTTGAGCAGGATGATGGTTTTCTGTTGAGCCTATCTCTCCCCTCTGGCCTCCCTCTCTGTCTTTTTTACTCCCAAGGCCAAGTACAGGGTCAGAGGCCAGCTCTGAGTGAGATATATTTTACCCTGGCATTCCAGAAATGAATAAGGAGCTTCTCTAAAAGTTGACCTGAAAAAACAGAAAAGAACAGTTGGACATTGATTCCCCTTTTCTTTTTTTATGTGTCTTTTATATGTTTTGTCTGGTATTTTATCTCCTTTGCTTTGTTTCTAATGGTTTTCCCTTCTGCCTCTGTCATTTCTTGTGTATTTCTGAAATGTACTATAAATAAAATTTTATTATCATGAAGTGGCTGAACACTACGCTGGGCCGATTGGGACCACACTTGTCTGAGTTTGCTCTAACTGAGAAACCTGAGTACTTACTTTGGACCATGACTCGGGTGTAAGAGTGTATGTTTTTCATAGTGTGATGTGATCCCTGTCAGCAAGAAGACATGCACACATACACGTGAGAATCAAACATTAACACACACACACTTAGCACACATGTGCGCGCGCACACACACACACAGAGCCTTGAGCCCCTGATGTAGAGCTGTAAATGTGATTAGACAGAGCATGGAAATGAATGATCAGCTGCAGGCGAACAGGTCAACTTGCTTCTCATGTCACTCCAAGATGTCAGTGTTCTAGTGTTCACAAATCCAGGTTGTGTTTGAGTCTGTCGTGCATCTTTGATTAGTTCCACTGTTAGGTACAGGAAAAAACATAATGCTGCATACCAGAGGATACAGACATTCTTTAATCAAAGCTGATGTTGGATGAGTATTAAAAAAAAACAAGCCCACTGCATTAGTTCCAGTGTATTGTTCACATGATTGTAAAACATGCGGACATGATGTTGTGTTTGGCTCAGTACATGTGCTCCCTGGACAGTCACTGCACGGAAACTTCATATTTCTGATGCTAGTGATGTTGTAACTGACATGAACCAACTGGCACCATTATTTACTATTCACTTTCACAGCTTTGTTACTGCATATGATTAAAATCTCTCTTAAATACACAGATTTTAATGCATGTAACAATGAACATTTTGACATCTTGATATTATGTCTTCAAAGTCTTGTTGCTTTTCGACACATTGGCTTTTTCATCAGTCACCCTAAAGACTTTATTACGTTGCTGAACGTTTCTCTTCATTCCTAATGGGCCAAGTATAAAAAACACACAAAAACAAACTACAGGCCAAGGTGACAAGATGTGACCCTGATAGATCTGAGCATGAAGTGGAAAAAGCCTTGTCTGTACCCTCTGCTTGTTTGTGTCTCATGGCTCATTTCTGTTGCTGCTCTGTGACACTGACAACCATTGTGAGTCTTAGTTTCTCACTGTTTAATGGGGTAATGGTGTGAAGGACACATGCTCACACACATACACAGTAGATTGCATTTGGCTCTCTGCTCTGTGGCGTTCACGATGGAAATGACGTCAGGTGGTCGGTAGCTGTGGTGTTTTGATTTGTCCAGGATCCCCAAGGAGGCAGCTCTCTGTCTGACCTGACAGATCACTTCCTTTGTAGGTCGGCTCACGGCTCATCCAAATCTGAAGGAACAGTCTGTATTTATTTATTTCTGTATGTGATGTCTGTGAAAATGTCATTTGGCTTAAGCAGGTACAGGTTTATGTGTATTCACTGGCCAGATGTCCATAATCCATATTGAATCTGACATATTACTACATATGACATAATATCTCATGGGGTATTGAGCATTACAGAGAGAGGTTTCATTTTATTTGCTCTGGTTTTGAGATTTCAGTCTGCTCCTTATCACAGCAAAAGTTGAATGGAACTCACAGTACTTAAAAGCAGAAATAGAGGAAAAGTAACTACAAGATAGTAAAAGTACTCAACTACAGGTGAAAGTCCTGAAGTGAAATGTAATTAACACTGTACACAGGTAAAGAATTATGGAAAATACTTCTTCTAAAGAATTATTATCTGTGAGAGTTATACATTATTGTTATATAGTATGTTTAGGATTGTTAAAACTGATGCAGGGACACACAAGTAGCATTTTACTGTTATATTTGGGGGATTTTAACTACTTTTATTGGTGGTGTAATCTCATTTAATGTAAATGTAGCCTGCTTCTATAATTATTTAAAATGATTGTATGTGTCTCTGTAGAATATTTTATAAATTTAGCTGAATACAATTTCAGTAGAGGCACATTGTTGATTTTCTAAAACGCAGTGACTGTGTTAAGTTCACAGATGCTTCCTGTTGAGCATCACAGGCCTTTCAGACTTCAGGTGTCTGGATTTCTACTCTTCTCAGATTCCTTTTTCTTTCAGGAAACTGACTGCAGAAAACTGCAGCTCCTGGTCACTGGATGACAGTATCTTCACTTGTTGCGAACTGCGGGACAAATGTGCATTGATGCATCATTCTGACACAGTCCGGAAATAATGCTCAAATCACTCCTCCCTTGTGTCCCCCTCCTCTTATTCTCTGTTGCCTCATCTTGTGTAGGAATATGAGCCGACCATCTACCACCCTAAACGCTCCTCTCACAGTCTACACCAGGATTTTACAGTTCAGTGTGAGAAGATGGACATCCCTTTCCTCTCCTATCTCCCCACAGAGGTCAGCAGCATTTTAACACATGATGAATGGACCCCAGTAGTGTCTTTTATAATCTTACAATCTTAAAACAAGATGTGCTTTTGGTCATTTTCATTTTTTTTGGTGTGTGTTGTTTTGATGAGATAACTGAACTTCCATGCTACTATGTGTTCATTTTCAATCCATCCATGTCCATACTGTCACATATAAACATTAACGTACATGAGCAATCATGCACGCAGGCATGTGCATATGGAAGCATATGTGCAACTGGTGTAAACAGGAAGCAGTCTATTCTGCAACTGATTAATTGTGAAAAAGACTAGGAATGTACAATGTACAAGAGAGTTCTGGGATTTAAACACATTCATTAAGTAAACAGTGGAGATTTAGAAGATTAGGTCAAAATTGGTTAAGACCCAATCAGTTGTCTACGTCATTGTTTCCAAAGGTCACTGTTTTTACCCGTTCAGAGCACCACACAACTGTAGAGTTTTCAAATGAAGACAGGGCCAGCAGCATTTCCAAAAGTTCCTGGTGCTTAAAAACACAGTCATAAGGAGGTGAAAATGAGCAAAGGAAATGAGTTTTATACATATATAAAGGGAGTGTGTAGCATTGGATCCTATAACATCTTCAGCTTATGGCCCCGAAAATGAAGGAATGCCTCTTTGACATTTGGGCTGCTACAAATCTCATCTTGTTTGATTAGAGTATCACTGGCCCACAGAGGCCTGCAGAGTATTTTACAAGAAAATAAGCCCTGAAAACCTGATTCTGTCTTTTCTTTTTTTTTCTGTCGGTCTTAAAACAGTACTCACACACAAATATGTACAATGGCAGTTATTGATCACTGTAAAAGCTCCTACTCTCCTTGTTGGTTGTGAAAACGGATCAGTTCCTAATGTAATTCCAATAAAAGAAAAACCCAGTGCAAAATATTGTTAGCCACAGTGGATTTCACAGTTAAGCTGCAGGGAAAGAAAGTGGGTATTTTCAAATGTTGCTGTTACTGTCTTTATGTAACTGACCCTCCATTGCGGGTCCCAGCAAGGAGAAAGCATGGAGAGGAAACCATGCAGGGGACTGTCTGCAAAGTTGGAAGACACATACTTGGCTTGGCTAAATGAGAAGACTGGAGCTTCGTCACAATGCAATTTTGGACAGAATAATTGTTCTACTGAGGATTCTGATCCCACACTGGTCATTTTACTGTGCATATGAGTATTGTTGAAGGTGCTTAAGATGTTTAATAATAGAGACAGATATACAAAGTATTTAAACTTTTCCTTCATCTTGTGACCCCTCATATATCCTGTGATCCACTAGGGGGGGATTGCCATTACCAAGATTGGGAACCACTCATTTAACATTTATGAAATCTGATATGTGTTGTGTTCAGGTGCAGCTCATAAACGACGCCTACAACCTAGTGATTGATGCCATGATGGGCCCAGAGGCAGACTGTGCCAACATTAAGGAGCCCTACTCTGGTATCCTGGTCACGCTGAAGCAAGTTAAGATCCCTATTGCTAGTGTGGATGTTCCCTCAGGTAAGTGTTCAAATACAAAGGGTGGATATAAGACTGGAGGCTCAGAAACACAACATGATGAATGAGCCTCCAGGCACCTCCTGAGGAGCCTTGGCTCCTAGGTAAAGAGTTTTCCAAGTTTGGAGGCTCATGTAGAGGATAAATCTCATGCTCCAGTCATCTCAGTGTGAGCTCATCATACACCAAATACACTACCTGCTGAGTGTGAGCACAGCAGGCTGAAAATTATCACACTGCTCTTTCTGTTTCCCTCAGGTTGGGATGTAGAAGAACCAAGTCAGGATGGGATAAAGCCAGATGTTCTCATCTCACTTACAGCACCAAAGAAGTGCGCCATGAGTTTCTCAGGGAAGCATTTCTTGGCCGGACGCTTCCTGCCCTATGACATTCAGAAAAAATATGAGCTTAACCTCCCAGACTATCCTGGCACAGACTGTCTCATAGAATTGTAACACAGGGGAAACACGAGAGCCAAAGTGGCTGCTGCTCATTTCAGAAAAACAAAACAAAACAAAACATACAGTTAATAAATCCTATTGTCTTTTATAGATTGTTGATGTGATTTAATGTTAACATCTCAGTTGTGTAGAACAGGCAACACCTTTGCCCAATGTGTTGTCGACCTACAGTAGAAAGATAATCTTTAGAAAATGTGGTTTGAGTCATGTCTTTTTAGGGAATGGTATGGAGGTTTTTTTTTTTTTTTTTTTTTTTTTTTTTGGTCAGTCTACTTGTAAAACTGTAGCATTGCACTGTTCTGATTATTTTGCAAATGACATGATTTTTTTTCTTTTTTTTTTTTTTAGAAAATAATTTTCTATGATGCCAACCACTGGGATTTTATTTTCAACATTTTTTTTTGTAAATCCTCATGTGTTGATGCTTTTATGTTTCTCTGTTTAACTTTTCACTGAAGTGTTCTACTGGGAAGAGTCTCTGTGTTATCATTATTATTGCTTTTTTGGTTAAAGAAAGTCTTAACAGTTCTTGCTGTACAACAATAAAAAGTTCAATTTAAGAATGGAGTTTTGTCTTCCTTCATTTAAAGTTGCAATGACCAATATGCTAGGGTGACAATAAAGTGGCTGACTACAGAATGTCTAACCATCATTGATAGGACACTTGTGTTTTTGGCTTGTTCCACTGCCAACATGTGACCAGAAAACTCAATTTTTCAAGCTGGGGTAGAAATCTAGAAAAGTCAGAATATGAAAACACAGCCACCCTCCTGCAGGTCACCCCTCACAAGCATATGCACTTATCTATAACAGACACACACAACTGTAGGCTAAACTATTAGCAACATTCAACATAGCCACTCGTCAGCTGCTGTCATGGGAAATACCACCTCTGGAACATCATTTGTATTACCAGAAATTGTTACCAGCCCTTTCAGTAACGTAGAGTAAATTCTCCCCATCTCTTGAATGCTTCAGCTGATATTGATACATTTATCCATCCCAAGGAACATGTACAACCATTTGCATTTGTAGAGGAGCCCGTAGGAGCACTTGATCTCTCTAAAAAGACCTGTGAATGGCCAAAGTCTTCTCACACAGTCTGAATGCAGAACCAAGAGGAGGTGCAGACATCTAGTTTACAACGTACTGAAAGGTGATTATGGAACATTGGTAACAAAATGGTACTGTGCACATCAGCTTCATTAAACTCAGACACATTTCCACATTTCCATGACAAATAATATTATTCCTATGAATGATTTAATGATCTTTAAAACTGGTGTAGTGAAACGGATGTGATGCTGCATCTTGCCCAAGGACTCAACACTAGTCCAGAACGCAACAGTTCTGTTATCACAGGCCACCAAACTGTGTTATATGCACATCACATGCAATCACTGTTGCACTTTTTAGATGAGCACACACTGTTACTTCTGTTTATTGGTTCCCAACTGGAGTTGATTTGGTAATGAAAGCAATAAACAGATGTGATCAGACTCTAATCAGCTGTAGAGACAGGGGCCTCTCATTATTGAGTTAAGCGCTACAGGCTCCAATGAGAATGACTAAGAGAGACTGCTGTGCTGTTTATGAATGAGGTAATGTGTATTTATATGATGCACGGGAGCTTCTTCTGAATACTAATGCCCTAATGCCCTGTGTGTCTGTACACGTGTGAGTGGGTGTAGTAAAGTCAGTGAAAAGGAATGTCAATCCTTTTTCTCTGTGTCATTAAATCTTTACGAAGAGAACTGACGAGAGCTGTAGAAATATGTCTGAGTGCTTAGTGGTCCTGTCTTTCATGCCTGTCCAATCCCTGTCAGGAAACAGTGACTTGTCACCACTCTGTTGGTTGTGCTTCTCATGAGATCGGTTGAGTAATGAGCTTTGGAGTCAGTGGTGGCCTGTAGAATTGAACAATCATAACTGACAGCAGCAGTTGTTGTAATAATGCAGTGAGAGATCCAGTCATACCTGAGGAAGAAATGTGGTCAAGAGAATTAGTGAAGGCAGCAATGAGGCAGAGTTAATCCAGTGCACACAAAAGCTCAAATTTCAACAGTTTACACGAATGAATGAATCCTAAGTAAGCTAGTAAGAATCAAATTCAGGTTATTTACTTTGCATGTTTCTGTGTTCCTGAGAGGAGCCACTTTATTTTAGCATTTAGACATATTACCAGTTGGTCTTTATTAGCAAATCTAATTAAATGATACATGCACTTCTTAGATCACTGCAGAGTTTAAAATCCTCCTGCCCAAAAGATTAATTACATGATTATGTAACATCTTAAGTGGTATAGAAATTGAAGAAACTGTGAGTGACCTTTATGACTGAGGGAGGAGAACAAACTCTTTACCTCGTCCTACACCAATATAACCATTACACCACGTTCTAAATATTACTGAAGTAAAAATACAGGACTATTATTGGGCCTTCTCCTGCTTGTGTCCTAGGGTGATGGATTGAATACAGAGATCCCATCTCCCTTCTGAACAGTGTGAATTGAAAGCACCAAACTGGGCTCTTATCAGGGAGCTGGCTCTGACTGATTCTGGCCAGGCCATCTGAAAGCTCCTGGAGATCCTATGTAGTTGACTTTGCTTCATACTCATCTTGTCCCTCAGCCATTTCCTTGAATGCTTAAAGGGATTCTTGAGGAAATTAATCCTGTCATCTTCTTGCCCTGATTTGCGACCTGGCTGTAGGTTCCACTTGTCTTGCTGTTGGCCTGCCTTTCCATATTTCCTTCTTGGATTCTTCCAGGCGGATGTGTAGCCCTCTGAACGTGGTCACCTTCCGCCCACGCCGGTACCTCCTAAGGATCTTAGATTCATTGTCTGTGTCTGTTCGACTCCTTATGGAAAAATCTATTTGTATTGGCCCCTCTTTCAGTCCACCTCTCGGAAAGCCATTTGGTTGTTTTTCTTTGGTCGTCTTTGTAGTCAGGCTGAAGAAGTCCCTTCACAGAACTTTTGGGTCAGGTAACCAGCCTCTCACTTCTAATGCAGACTTTCTTTCAGTCATCATTTCTTTCCTGACTTTCCTGAGCATTTGTCACACAGGTCGATACACAAGTTGTTGTGCAGTGCTGCCTCCACTGGTGCCTTGGACTGCTCCTGCAGTGAGTCCCAGAATGTCTTCTGGCAACGGGCCTTAGGGGGTCATCAGCTGGGAATCACCAGTCATTGATGTTTCCGCCAGCTCTTTTACAGCTTTCCAATGTCCTCCACCTGTGACACCAATATTATGGAGCAGATGAGAGGATGAGGATCTGATGAGGCCCCGGCACCCCACTGCTACAAGGTACTTTACAAGCCCCCAGTGACACTTAGCAAACTGGACCAACTGCTTAGTGTCAGCAGAGGGCTAAAATTAATATTTCAGTGCAGTGGCTATAAAACTAAAGGTCTGTTCACTCACAAGTCACAAGTTAAAGCAGAAGTATGTGACCTGAGCCAAAAAGGTTAAAAACACTGGTGTAATCTTAAATAGTATGTTGGATTGTGTATCATATTGTTTTATTGTATGGAAAATCTCCATACAGCGGTCAGATAAATGTAACTGAGTAAAAACGATCATATGAAACATCATAAAATGGAAATATTCAAGTAAAGTACCTTAAGATAGCAGTAAGCTGAATGTGTTCTGTTACTAATGTTTTTTTAAGGAGGTGCATTTATTTTGAAAAAAGAAAAAGGCTGAGTTTTTGTTTTCAATCTAGAGGGATTCGTAAAAGAGTTGAATGTACACACTGTTTTTAATTTCCAAGGATTTTACAAGCGTCGTTACTAAATAGCAACAAGTACAACGAGTACTTTGCACTTCATAAGCATGTCTCATGTCTGCGTTCTGAGGAGTTTTTCCTGAATGGCATGCCATATGACGCCACTTCCACTCTTTGGCAGTGCATCGGCCCGCAATCAGTGACTGTTAAAAAGTTACAAAACTGAACCAGAAGTCAAACCAGAGGGAGAAGAGCATCTGGAACTGTCCTGTGTCTGCTGGAGAGACAGATAGCGAATCAGAGAGCGGGAGAAAGATGGAAGATGATTAGAAATGTCTTCCTTCATTCAGCACAGAAACAAAGCCTTGAGTTCTTATTGTGATTGACGTGAGGTTCTTATGTCAAACTGCTTTCCTTTTTGTCGAACGGTTACAAGAAAACAACAACAACAGCAGATGAAACATGAAAATAAAAATAAAACTACTGCTTAATAAAAACTGAAAGTCTATTATGGCCTCACACCAAAGCAGAGACAGTTTTAATGATGAACACACACACCTGCTCTGTGGATGTAAGGAAACTACACTGTAAAGTAAGATTACACAGCAAAGAAATATGAAAATATAATTGCAAATGAGACTGAACTCATGAGACCTTGGTTGGAAATGGAAGAAAACTCAGTTATTTTGACAGCACCCACATACACACACTCTCCCTCCCTCCGTGTGCGTCTCTCCCTCTCTGCCCCCACCATACCCTCACCTTTTTTTGGAAGATGAAATGGGGGACCCAGATGTTAAATTTCACTGGCCAATGGTGAGCAGAGAGGGGCTGGATTGGTGTGTTCTTTCGATGCCCCTTCTTTTTAAAAACGCCTGAGCTCCTGTCTCCAACTCAGCAACTCAACTCACATGAGGAAGAGCAGTGGCGAGGCTGTGCTCAACCAGCAGCATCACTCACACCTGGTTACACTCAGCTGTATGTGAAAGCTGAAGAGTTTTCTTTTGTTTTTCTTTCTATTTCTTTTTCTTTTTTTTTTTTTTTTTTTTTTACATAAGTTGTATGTCAGTGCTGTAGAGAGACAAAAGTCACCGTTAACTGACAGTGTGGCACCATGTTGGGATTGAATAAGGTGGCACTCCTGCTGTCTTTCCTGGCTTCAGTGGCTCTGGGCCAAGGTAAGTGAAGACTGGTTATTTCTATTTTGATATGTCGAAACCACAATCACATGACATTGCTGAAAAAGATGTTGAAGAGAGTTGAACAATTTTTTGTCACTCTTGTCTTTTTTTTTTTTTGGTAATCACATACAGGAACAGAGGGTCAGTGTATGACTGCTTGCACATGTGCACTCCAAGTGACATAACTGTAGAGTTTTCAGAGCTGACAACATTTCCGTGAGGATGTCAGGGATAGCAGGATTGGTGGAGAACTCTGGAGAAATGTCTGGTGGTGAGCTCATATGATAAAGTAGTACATATGGCTCTGTGTGTGTGTGTTACATTTTATCGACCACCTCAGTAGCTCCTTATCTCTGATGTTAAGTGTCCAGCAGGTTTCACCACCAGGCTAATCAACATGATGTGAATCAACATGGGAGGTTTACATGTGGAGGAGGAGGAGGAGGAGGAGGAGGAGGAGGCCATATACAGTAAAAACTCTCCCTGTGGTGTAGTTTAATCAACAGACGCGACAGAAAAAGTGCTGCTGATAAAAAGGTTTGGCATAATGACAAGATCCAGTATGGTCGATGCCTTTATAAGCAAACAGGCCTTCTCCTGCAGCTTCAGTGCAACTGAAGTGCTGCACTGACACTTACCATCTGACAAAGAGCCAACTCTTACATTTTCTGTCACACTTTCTCTGTTTAATTCCCTGAGCTGACTGTGGTGGACTATCGGCTACATACAGACAGAAGCCTGATGTCCTTTTTCTTCCAGACATCAGAGGCCTCAGAGTCGTAAATGTCTAACCAGGGCTTTGTGCCATTTACTGATGACTGTATCATAAGATTAGATGAGCCTTTCATGAGGAAAGAAGGTAAATGTATAAACAATGATTCAGATTGACTCTTACTAAAATGGAACACTGTGATACAACCACGAGTGAGTGGGTTGTAAAATGTAATGTTTTCTGCCTTGCTTCTTTAGCAGGGCTTCCACATCTTGCAGTAAGTGAATTTTGTCCTTGTTTCACCGCCAAACACAGTGCCAGTAATCCCTAAAGATATAAACTCGTTCACCTTGGATACACAAAGCAAAAATCGCAAACCAAGTGACCCACTTCCCCACCTGCTCGGTTAATGCTGGAATAAATGAGAAAATGGAATAAAAAGGGGGATATAATAGCACAGGTAAAATGACTTTACCGTCTTCCTTTCCCCCTCTCAAACTGGCCAACTTGTCACTCTTTCCTTTTTTTACTTTTGATGGCCCACTCAGCACACCTCACTCCACTACTGTTGAGTGTAGGTATCATTTTGTCCATTTGTCTCCTTGGGTCCGCCTTTTGTTTCTAATCTAGATCTCCCTCAGGTATTTCTCCATAAATTCTTTCCCTACCATTTCCCCCTCTGTCTCTCCCTCACTCCATCACTCCCTCCTTTGCCTTTCTCCACCTATTTCTCTTCGCCACACTCCATCAAACGCTCTCTCTTCGCCGTGCTCTTTGTCACTCTCTCCACACACCTTACAGCCTACTGATTTATGAGCTGTTTTCCTATTTGAAGGCAGCAGCTGTTGCTGAATGCCCACTGTAAGTCAGAAGGGAACACTTTGGCATTATCACCTCTTTGCATAAGTTTAGCTCAGTGGCCATTAAAGTTACTGTAATAAAACCTGTTCAAGCCAATGCTAAACTTCCATTTCTCTCTTGTTGCACAAGCTTCAGGCAAAGCTAGGTGGTGTATGTGAGCAGCTGGACCACTGTGAGGGAGACAGAGGGGCTAGTTCTCCAGATGCTGACCACAATCTGCTCCAAACACAGAGCTGTCTGGCCAACTGACTTTAATGATTGAGACAGGGATTACAATGGATCAAAGGAAAAGGCATAAATCCCCATTAATGACAACCCACCAAACCTTCCTTTTCTTTTCTCCTCTCCATGTTTCATTGTTCATGCCTATGTGGATATGTAAAAGATATTATTTATTAATCAGCTGCTTTCAATTGAGCTATTTCCAGCTCCTGGCTCTGTACCTGTGCACAGGTGCAGCTTTGAAATGCGGAAATCCACCACTGCCCAGTAGTATTTTTTATAGTATCAAGCAGAAGCACAAAGACTTTGTTATACCTCTGTAAATCCCTAAATCATGTGGATGATTAGTATCATTAGTTAATGTCAGGGACAAAATTGCAGATTTTAATGAGGTGCAGATGTTTTCAAAATCAGACTTGGAATTTTGGGGATAAGGAGTGTCGGTGTAAAGACAGAGATGGACGCAGAGAGAAACAGCAGACTACCCTGAAACCACAAACACCTCAGCTGAGAAGCTAGCCAAACACATAAACAGCTTCCATATGACATGGCAAACAGATCATCACATACATGGGCCCACACGCACAAATACACACGCTCACACACCTGACTTTGCTCTTGAATAGATGCATTGATAAATATTATACGACCTTGCTCTCTTAATGGTTTGAATTTTAGCCAGCTGGTTACATAACATGGGGACGGGGTGGTGGTGGTGGTGGTGGGTTGGTGTTTTCACGCCCTTTCTTTCTTGTACAGATCTGGAATATTACAAACAGGACCCAGACCCTCTATTTAAGCCCTGTTTCTCTGCCAACTTACATCTGGCACAACCATACCTCTCTAAGATGACTGAAGCCATTCTGGGTGCAACTTCATAAAGTTCTGCATTTTCCTCCCTTTTCCTGTCTTTGGCAGCCTTTTATTAGATTCTGGCAATGGCAGAAAACTCCCACTCAGACAGTGAAAACGGGAGAGGCTGTCCTTTGCAAAGGCACTGTTGATTATTAATAGAAAGTTTGCCTTTCTGTATCCTGGCTAAAGGTACAGCGGCTATATTTCTGAAAGAAAAAAACAAAACGCTGTGACATAAATCGTTAAGTCCAAAGGTAGTCCTCTCAAATAAGAATCCCAGTTGTCACAACAAGCTCGGGGCGGCTAAAAATGACAATGACTGCACTAGGGGATAGAAAATAATCCAGTAACTCTGTCTCGGGCATGTAACTGACGCTGGAATTCAGGTGCTTTCCATGTGGCTAAATGTGGAACTGATGCTAACCAGCCCACGGATGCACATCTTGCCTATTATACTTGTACCATTATAATGTAGATCTTATTACCTGGTTGTCTATGGTTTATGAGTCACGGTGCTGCTGCCTAAGGTTTATAATAACAATCACATGACAAAGTTCATGTCAAAGGTGAGACTAAAAGAACTGAAACAACACGGTTACATTCGAATCACCTTGGTGCCCAGCGACTGGATTCTGATGGGAGTAAGTCAAATCCACGAAAGGGTTGATGTCGATGGCTGTGTTGAGAAAATATTGGACTTAAACATGTGAGGGTGGTGCTTGCTTTCCATTTCCATTTCAAACTAACCATAATCTTGGTGATGATGCAAACGTACTGTAAAAGATCAACCACAATTTGTCTATGCCCGACCAAATTAAAAATGGATCACTTTTTATGAGGTGACAACACTGTGGTTAAAACCAGGCTAAATTTAGCCAGAAAATTACTTGGTTTGGTTTTGGGTGGGATCATGGTTTGTTTTACACCAAATGAACTCTATGCTACTAAGAATATTTCATTTTAACGTGGGTGCCTATTTAAAAACTGGAGGCACGTCTTCTAGCTGGATCAGGCCTCGTGCTCTGCCCACCACCGCTAATACAGCAGCTGTTGGCATCAGTGTGATTTAGGAGTTTGTTGAGAAACAATGATGTAGACAAGGAGAGATAGCAGTGTGGTTGGTGTAATTTTTTTATGTTGCTTGTTAGTTTGTAACCGGCAGTGACTCCCTCAGCGTTGGCAGCTTTGATAATGCTAACTCTTGCTCTCTGTATTGAAATCAGTGCGTACAGTATCAAGATGGTTAATGTTAAAAGGAACATTAGAGAGATATGTTTAAGCCTCAGTCTGACCCAGACTCAGAGGAGGGGTCTGCTGTGGTTGAACAGTTCATGCAGTTAGCATCTTTTATTTGTTTGAATTGTGTTAATTGCAACCAGCAGAAGTGTTTGTGTAAATGCAAACTGTCGCTCTTTGTAGGACTTCTATAAGTTTCAGAAGTTGATGAGATGAGAGATTAGTTGGGTGACGTATTGCATTGCGTCAGATCAGGAAACAATTCCATGCATTGCACTGGAGGAGTATATAATTTATGGTTTTTGTTTGGAGCACTTCTTAAGTTTATTACATTAGGTGTAAAATGCCAAAATAAACCAAACAAGGAGCACATGAACAAGGATTAATGAGACATAATGCACCAGCTGGGCACATTTGGGTGCTTTTTTAAGCACTGAACAGGAAACCTTCAGTTCTAACCTTACACCCTCTGGCTTGAAAAACTTTCTCAGTAAGGTGAATTCACTCACATACCAGCCGCATGAAGCAGTGCCCCAATAAAACGTCCCGGCTTTTAAAATTCATAAAGTGTTAACATGCCACTCAGAAGCATAATAAGCTCTGTGAGTTGTGCCACCAGAGCTCAGCCAGTTCATACCTGCTGCAACCAAGGTTACAACCCCAGCGTTCGCCCTCTGCTGTTGCTAATCTGGATTTCCTCCTTTCTACTTTTTATATCCATTAGTCACCCCATAAAAGTTTGCTATTTCGTTTTCATTATCAAACATCTTGAAATGATAATTAGAAGCCAAATTGTTGCTCTCTTTGTTTTGGTGTGAGTGAAGAAGAAGTGTTATGTAACAGGAGCAGAAAAAGTGCTTTGTGATTACCTAGAAAAAACAGGGCTGCACTTCACAGTACAGAATCTAATTAATTTGCCACAACTTGGAACTCAGTCTTAATAAAGTAAGACAAAAAGCTTGCCTTGGTCCCAATTGCTGTGTGCTTTGTTAAAGAAAGGTTCTTACTTTGCACAGACTAATCCAGATTGCAAACTGCTGTAACAAAATTGCTGAATCAGTGTCATATTAAGGGAAAGAATTTGCCCAGTAGTGGAAACATCTCTCTTTAAATTGCATTAAAAATGTAATCAGCACAGAGAATTCAGGAGACAAAAAAGTATGGTGGAAAATCCATTTGATTTGATTCACTAAAAAAAAAAAACCCAAAAAAACCTGCAGGCAGAGCCACATCTGCCCAGCAGATCATACTGAAAGCCTTTGCTTCTGTTTATCCAGCTATTTGGTTCATTATTAGAAAGACCAAGTCGGTATGGAGACCTGCAAATGGTTCTCAAAGCCAGGAGCACTAAAAACCCAACCACAATGAAAGTCATCTCACTGTCTACATTGTACCCTGAACATATGTAATACCTTTTTGGACAGAGGATCTTTGTTGTCTTGAGCCACTATGATTCCGTTACTAAAACTATCTAATGTTAATAATTGAAAAGAAACGTGCTGGCATGACAATAAAGACTTTAAGTCAGCCGTAAAACCAGCAGGGAGTGGGGTCGATACTGGACTCTGTGTTGGGAGTCTCTGCTCATAAACTCAGCAGTGTCTCTCTCAAAGTGCTAAGTGCTTCCACATATTACACACACGTCCGTGCACACACACACACACACACACACACACGGACTCTGTGGCTACATAGGCTCTTCTTTGTTTCTGTCATGGGCCCTGACTTTTATATTTTCCTCACACAGTCCAAGTCAAAGTTAGATGAAATGTTAGGCAAAAATGTGTCATTTTTGCAAACATAAAATATCAGCACCATAGGAAAATAAATCAATACACTTCAAAGCTCGAGGGAGAACACGTCATGGTGCATGTTTAATAAATCAAAAAAACAAATTTACAGTGAATGTCAGACTAAATATTGTTCTCTTTCTAAGAAGGAAACACTGGCTTTCATCTTAAAGTCAAAGTTGTGTTTGTGTGTGTGTGTGTACAACTCACGCATGAAAAATGACCCAGTCATGCAGGCATGCTGTGTATGTGCGCACCGTATGTGTGTACATCATAATTACATAACTGAAATCAAAAAGGAAATTGACAAAAAAAAAAAAGATTGCTGCGTAGAAGAGTTTGTGCGTGTGTGTGTGTGTGTTTTATGGGGACCAAAAAAGTATTTGTGGCATATTTATGAGGACCTCAATGATATGGTTCTAGAGTCAGAGTTAGAATTAAATCTATATGTGTGTGTGTGTGTGTGTGTGTGTGTGTGTGTGTGCGCACACACTGAGAGGTGATGGAGCATGTTAAAGTGAACTTTTCTGGCTTGGCTGCTGTGTAACAGATGACTCCACATGTGCTGATTTGTCTCAGCTGGCGCTTGATTAGCATCCTCAACGTCAGCTGCTTGCTGATGGATCCAGAGGAGAAGGGAGAGGGAGGAGGGGGAGACAACAAGCTGAGGGATGAAAAGACATCTGACAAATAGCATGGGGGAGATGATGGATGGAGAGGATGTTCCTAAGTTTTAATGAAGAGGGGGGTGGGTGCTGCTGAAGACGGGGGAGCAGCAGTGAGAAAAATCTACAGTGGGAGATGGAGAAGGAGCAGACAGAGGAGGGTGGGTAAAGAGTAAAGGGGGGGGGGGGTAAACAAAAGGGACAGATGGTCATTGTCTGTGTGCACATGTCTGAATACAAATAGTAATCATGCATGCATTTTACTTCATAACATTCGGTAAAACTAAATCACAATTAGTCAGATGTGTGTGGCTCAATGTAAGTGCACCAACAAACTTCCAGCTAAGTGTGTATTGTATTTTGCTTGACCAGAGTTAGACTTCTGAGACCATAGGGGAGGATGTGTATAGGGATATCAATGATGTAAACTGCATGAATGAACTAAACTGTAATGTTTTTCTTCCCATTTGTAGGATCTGTGAGGACCAGGAGCCAGTCAGACAGGGGCAGGAGAGCAGCCATCAACACATTCACCGACTCCCACACAGCAGGTAATGTTTACCAGATCTTTTCACTGTCCTGAATCAATTTCAGTTCTGCTGAAAAGACCTGTTCACTGTTCACATGCTATTTATTTATTTCTGTGATAATTTGTGTAGTAAAAGCTTAGAGTGTTTTTTGTGCCATTTTGGCTATGATTTCGTTCTGTGACTAATTATTTTCAGACTGATTCATATTATTTTTCAGTTGCTACAATTTTTGAATCATGTTCTGCTGACAAACGTGTTAGCTCATATCTACGGAAGCTGAGAATGGCCACGTATTTTTCTTTTATTTTATTGCCGTTTTCTTGTGATAACTAGGCTACTTATTATTTCGTTGTCTCAATATAACAAAGTCAAGAATAAATTAATGTGTTATCACAAGAAAATGGACTTTGTTATATCGAGATAACAAAATAATAGGTAATAATCACAAGCAAAAATAAATAAATCCATGGCTGTTCTCAGCCTCTGTACATATAAAGTGCTACATGCTTTAAAGTCATTTATACATATTTTGTTGAAATATATATTTTGTTCTGTCACTAAATTTCTTATTCTACCATTATTGTCTCACTTATATCTTGTTCAATTGGTGCTTGTTTCTCAAAGCTACTTTTGGTTTGTGGTATTGTACCGCTGCTGCAGCAAAGTCATTTCCCCTCAGGAACAATGAAGTACTTCAATACCTTGACTTGAATGCAGCCAATTCCTCCTGTGAACAAAATGACTTGAATCACTCGCACAGTGAGCGAGCCCAACTGAACTGAGAAATGAAGAGACCATTTCTGGAAGTGATTCAGTTCTGTTTTTTCACCAAAAACATTTGCTCATTTAAATGAACTGTGCAGTGAACGACATTACACTGATATTTGCAGCTGATTCAGACGTGCACAGACTGAGAGTTGAAGGGAGGGCAGGGGCAGAGATATGAGCCAAACATATTACATGAAGTGAAAGGGAAGGTCATTGTAGGTTGTCCTGCTGTTTAGGACCAGTTATCAGCAGAGTCGACACTCCCAGCAGCAGCAATGGCTGTGATATACAAATCGTGGAGGCAGTTAGGGTACTTTAAAACCCTTAGGGTCTGATTACCCCAGTTGCACTCCTTATATTCATAGCTCAATAAAATCCAAACACACTCATAAACATGTTTTTAGATTTTGTGAAATTTAAACTTTATGGGAGGTTATTGTTGTCTGTATCCTGAGGACAGATAGTACAGACACAGAAACATCTTGGAGGATACGTTCAGTGTGTTCAAGCAAGTGTCATGACATGATACAACAGCCTCAGACAAAGGAAAATAGAGTTAACTGTCTTATCATGGTGGCTGAAAAACATAAGGTTTTGATGAATGAACCATTTTTAATTGGAGGAAAAAAGCCACAGGATTAGTTTGTGTCTAGAATGCTGTCTGCAGCACATGTCCCCTCCATCACCTCCTTTATTCATGAAATGGTATGAATGAAAAACACTCCCTCGATGTTGCAAATACATGCCTTTTTATTTTTAATTGCTCATATTTCTCCGGAGGAAATACTCTGGTTTCAGAACATGCAGCAGACTAAAAAACTAGACGATATGCCTCATCAGTCAAGCCAGGAGGTTTGGAAAGAACCTGGACACTGCAAAGCTCCCTTGGGTGTATGAAGTCACAGTCAAATGGCAGTAGCAGACCTCCTCTTAAAGTTTGTAACCCATCCGCGCTGTTTTCCTCCTGATCGTTTTTTCTTGGTTCTGACCCATGTCTTCCCTCCATGTAAGACCAGCTCCAAAATCCCTCCATTATCCCGGGATTCTGTGTTGAATTGTTTTCTTTCATTCTGGCTTTTCTTTTGACATTTCCATCCATTTCTACCCTCCATTTGTCTCCAGGCGTGACAGAGTGGACGTCTTGGTTCAACATTGACCATCCTGGGGGGAATGGAGACTATGAGCGCCTGGAGGCAATCCGTTTCTATTACAGGGAGAGAGTTTGTGCGCGGCCCACGGCGATGGAGGCTCGCACTACAGATTGGGTGGCAGCGGCGGACACCGGGGAGGTCGTCCACTCCAGTCTGGAGAAGGGCTTCTGGTGCATCAACAAGGAACAGCCCCACGGCCGCATCTGCTCCAACTACCATGTCCGCTTTCAGTGTCCCCCAGGTAGCTGTGATGAGAGCAGCTCAGGGCTCCACAAGCTGTCACTCCACAGATAGGAACATGCAGGCAAACACATGCATGAATACACTTTTTAAAAGCTTGTAAGCACTGGCTACAAGGACTCAACAGTCATAACCCCTCTTAGCTGTTTACTGTCATGTTGAATAACTTGCTTGTTTGTCTCCTGTTGACCCATCATGTTACTCTCTGTTCTTCCATTTATATTACCAGTGCAGAGCTACTGGTCTGACTGGAGTGAGTGGGGTCCTTGTTCAGCCGTGGCTTGTGATGATGTGGGGATCCAGCTCCGCCAAAGGAAATGTATCAGTATGCAACCCATGCCTCTTCTGTTGGTGCCAGCGTGCCAAGGTCACCATACAGAGAGGAGGGAATGCGCCACTCCTCCGTGTACAGGTGAGAGTATTTATCAGCAGCTAATTTCTGCCAGTATTTGAAGTCTGGCATTGCATATGAAACAAGCTTTTCTGTTGTAAAAACAACAGAAACAAGTCACAGAAGCAAAAGTATCAATACAAATGATTAGCTTCAAAGAAATTGACTATAACTGGGACTTGTATAGACCTAGATTGGCATTAACCTGAAAGTAACAACTTGAACTAGCACAAGACTAAATGAACTACTGAGATGAAGACCATCAGAATCTGCACTGATGCTAATGTCCACTTACTAAGCAAGTGATCTATAACTATCAGCTCTAAATTTGAGCTCCTCAAAGGTCATTTACCGGTCACTGTTCTGCACTTGACCATGACCTCTGACCTCTCTTGTAAAAGAGATGCTCATATATCACATTTCTTTAAACAGGAACAGGTTTTGGAGGCAGCACACTTCACAGCAAAACCTCTTCTACCAGAAACAACTTTTCCACCATTAGTTTAAGTGATCTTGATTGAGACTCTTGTAATCAACAGTTTTAGTTTTTGAATGCAGCTATTTAATCAGCTTTCTTATGAATAATTGAGGAATTTAATAACTTGTTTACTGTCTTATGTACATGGTGAGTCCATTGGAGACTTAATGACAATCATTAGACCTCTCTGTGTAAAGTTATATGATGTAATTAAAATTCAAAACAAAGTTTTCAGAACTACTAATATAAATTATTTGTGTAATTTCAAACTTGCATTATTCCTGTATGATCAGCCAAGTGGAGTCCGTGGGGTCGGTGGGGGATGTGTTCAGTGACCTGTGGTGGAGGCCGCAGGATTAGGAGGAGGACCTGTGTGAGGACCTCAGTGGCAGTGCAGTGTAACGGACGCCCTGTTGAAATACAGAAATGTGGGAAGAGTCCATGCCCAGGTATGTGTAAGTGTATAATGCAAATGTCTTTCATTATACCAGTGTCTTCATCATGCTCTGTGCTCACATCTCTGTGCTTTTCTCACAACAGCAAAATGTCAGCGAGTGTGCACTGAGGGTCAACCCAGTGAGGACTGCAGCCGCTGTGTGTGTAATGGCCATGTGCTGTATGGAGAAGTCCACAGTCTCACTGGTGTCCCTGTGGCAGGAGCGTGGGTGGCACTAGCCAGTCAGCCCAAGGTCATCCGTGCCCGCACAGATGCCAAAGGTCAGTTCAGGCTTCCAGGAGTCTGCTCCTCCAGCTCGACCTTGATCACCATTAGGAAGGACAAGTTTGCCCCGATCACTGTCTCCACCCTCAGTAATACCACAGGAGTGTCATGGGCACGGGCCGTCCTAAAATCAGCTGGTGAGTGCCACTAAGTAAAAATACAGTTATTAAATATTGTTGAATTTTTCTTAGAGGAGCTGTTATTACAAGAAATCAAATCCAGATTCTCATTATTATTATTTAACAGAGCCAATAAACCATATTCTCAGGCGGCAGAAAATGGGACATTGTCAAAACCACAATGTAAACAGTCTAGTTCTACTGTAAGACAGTCTGGAGCACTGATCTATTTGGTTGCACGGAAACCAAATAAAAATAAACCTGTGCTGCTTTTGAAATCATTTTTCAGAAGAACAGGATCCAATGTGAGAGTAAAACGTAATGTTTTACAAGGTCTCAGTACTACAGAGTCAAGTCCTGAGGGTTTGCTCCTTTCTGCTTTCCACAGAAAAACCATACATTGTGAAGCACCCAGAGGACAAAGTGCGTTATGAAGGAGGACGGGCACTGTTTTGCTGCAAGGCAACGGGATCACCAGTACCTGACAAGTACTACTGGTGAGATGAATACCAGGACTGGCACATTATGAATCACAGTACAACATGCAGAAATGGCATAAAGCTGAGAGGTTTTTGCATATGGTAGAATTTATACTGAGAGGCTCAAGATTTGTTTTATTATGAAGTCAGCTTCTTGAAACCCTTGAAAAAAAATTGTCATCTGTTTAGCTCTGAGCTCTGTTCACCAGGAAGTTGCTAACTCCTATCAGCTACAGTATTGAGCTTTAACAAAGTTTTTCACTGGAAAAAGAGCTGCTTTCTTTGCCAGGAAACTACTTTCATGAGAACAGTGAGAGTGAACTAAAACAGCAAATTTGTGGGCTGTAAAATCAAAGCAATATTTTTGAAAGACACTATATTTACACTTTAATTGTATTGTATAATTGTAATTGTATAAAGTTTCAGTGGATTTCGATGGATCTTTTTCCTGGATAAGTAAAGGCTAAATAAAATAAAGCTTGCATATTACATGTAGTCAATTTATATAGTCTTTTGTTATAATCTCTTACATCTTCTTTTTGTCACTTTTTTCAAGGTACCATAATGGGACTTTACTGGACAGAAAGGTGTACAAGTATGAAGAGGATCTTATACTACGGGACCTGAAGATGGAGCAAGCAGGACAGTATTACTGCAAAACCAGCAGCCCTGCAGGCAGCATCAAGTCCTCTCCAGCCTCACTTACTGTGATTGGTATGTTTAATCTCACTTCTTACTGAGAAAGTATGTCTTCACATACTTTCTTATCACACAGTTAAAGATGCAATTGGCAAGAAAGCACTATTCTGCTATTTTGGGGGCAGCTGTACAATGTGCTCACACTAAAATCAAATTTCTTAGAGTCAAAAAGACGTAAAAGCTCACCATCTATTAAATGCCATGGCGATGTAATAAAAACAGTAATTCATCATCTTCTGCCATGAGAGAGAATAATCTAAAATGATGATAACAAGCAGTGCTCAGGGATTACAGCCGAGAATGACTGCTGCCCCGGTGCATTTGGCAATGACGTATTTAGTTATAAACAGATTCAAGTAAAACCACCGACAAAAAGCAAATAACCACAACTCATTTCACTGTATAAAGAACAGCTGCCTGAAATTGAATACACACTTTAAGAGAAATGCCAGCGCTGAGCTCCAACTAAGTCATCCACAAACCATGTCCATGCATTAAGAGGATTCAAACAAAACCACAGTGTCCTACAATTGAGGAGGAGAACACGTTAACAGACTGTTAACTGTCATTGGAAAAAAAAACATTACATGTAAAGAAAATTGGAAAATAAACGTATCAGGGTTTACACAATCTGGCTGTGCTTGGAAGATTTTTTTTCATTATGTTTAGATTGGTAGAAGTCATGGCTTTCTTTTTTGTAGTGTGAGATACCTCTGAAATTGTAAAACCTCAAACACCCAGCACTGAGGTGAAATCCAAGATTGTCAATAAAAGCTGCTTCTTTTCTCTCAGACTCAGACAAGTATGTGTTTCCACTTCCATGTGGAAGAGCTAGGCATTACTTATACCTCCAGGTGCTTGTTAGCTAAGACACCGATTAACAAACAGGGTTTTCATGGACGAGTGCTACAGCAATCTATCCCAGGCCACAGAGAAATTCCTGCACTCCTAAAGTCATTATGGAAGAGACACTGTTTGTGTGCAGGACAACACCTGTGTCTCGGAGCAGGATTACAAACATGCCTTACTCTCTCAACCTGATACTCTTTCTTTTCACATTATACATTAAGCAGGAGTTTAATTTGATTTCCCATAAAATGTGTTAACCACAGTTCATTTAGGTGAATAAAAGTCATAATTTATTATCACAGGACACTCACAGCTTTTGGTAAAGCCATCAGCAGTACAGTAATGATATTTCATATGCATCACACTGCTCCATCTGTCAGCAATTATCGACTTAGGAGATGGCAAGCTTAACAAGGATAGTTGAATATAAGCTCAACCATGATATCATGCACATGAATTATTCTGCCAATGTCTGGGTGAACAATCACTCCATCTTTCCAGCTCCCATCTGGATGGTTGGTAAATAAATGTTCTTTTCAACTTCATGTCTAATTACCCTTTCATGCACATTTCACTGTCCAACTTGGCCACTCTCTGGTATTTTCAGTCCATGCAGACATTGTGCGTGTGTGTACAAACACATTATATGTGTGTGTCCATGTATGAAAAATGAATGGCAGAAAAAAATTCTTTTAAATGCTCCAATTGTAAGTTCCAAGTTATTTGGCATTCACTTCTATTCCACTCATGGATTGTTAAACAATTACTGAGTACCCAACAATTCAAATCTTTTATAGATTTGGCATGTAGGTATAGTGTCTTAACTATGTGTTCATCATGGAGATTCTGCTTTATTGCTAAACCCAAACAGATGGCAAATGTGTCTTTATTTGTGTATTACTGACACAAAAATGTATCATTCAATTCACAGCAAAAGGAACACCAGCATGCAATTCAACACCTGAGATGCACCCCATCAGACTGCCGATAGACTGTGTTCAACCCGGGACCAACTCCAAGTTCTACAATGCTGGACGCTGCCCTCACAACAAATGTGCTGGCTCCCTAGACTTTGATACGCGCTGCAGAGATGGAGCTGGATTCTGCTGTGGGGTTGAAAATATGGAAAGTCGTATCATTGACTGTGGTAGCTACAGCCTCCCTATTCGGGCTGTGACACAGTGCAGCTGTCAGAAGTGTGTGCAGCCAACTGTGCTCGTTCGTGGTAGAGTGGTCACGGCTGACAATGATGAACCTCTACGTTTTGGGCATATCTATATCGGTAAAGAGAGGGTTGGCACAACTGGTTACCAAGGAGGCTTCACATTACAAATTACTCCTGATACACAGCGATTAGTGGTAAATTTTGTTGACCCCAATCAGAGGTTTCTTGACACTCCTAAGGTGTTCATCTTTGACAAGAAAGGTGGATCCATCTACCATGATGTGAAGGTGATGAGAAAGCAGACACCAATTGATATCAACGCAGGAGAAACCAACTCTATTGATTTAGGAGAAATTAAAGGTGAGGATCCCATAGGGCAGCTGGTTATTCCTCCTAATTCCTTCCATAAGGAAAATGGAGAAATCTATGAGGGGACTGTAAAAGCCAGTGTCACATTCATTGACCCAAGAAATATCACCACGGCTGCTGCTGCACCAGGTGATCTCAACTTTGTGGATGATGAAGGTGACATGCTCCCTTTGAGGACCTATGGCATGTTTTCTGTAGACTTCAGAGATGAGGCCAACAAGGAAGTTCTTGGAGCTGGAGCAGTACAAGTCCTTCTTGACACTCAGCATGTCAAAATGCAAGAGCATATTCCCAAAATGAAACTCTGGTCTTTAAACCCAGACACAGGAGTCTGGGAGGAGGAGAGTGACTTTTCATACACCACAACAACTACCGGAGGTCACGGCCGGAGCAAGCGAGAGGAGCGCACATTCCTCATAGGTAACATGGAGATCCGAGAACGTAGACTCTTCAACTTAGATGTGCCTGAAAACAGACGCTGCTATGTCAAAGTTCGGGCCTACATGAGTGATAAGTTCCTTCCCAACGAACAGCTGGAAGGTGTTGTGATCAGCTTGATAAACTTGGAGCCCAAGCCTGGATATTCGTCTAATCCTAGGGCATGGGGCCGTTTCGACAGCGTCATAACTGGGCCTAATGGGGCCTGTTTACCAGCTTTCTGTGACACCCAGAGGCCCGATGCTTACACGGCTTACGTGACTGCCATGATGGGTGGGGAGGAGCTAGAAGCGGCTCCTTCTTCCCCGAAGATGAATCCAAACATCATTGGGGTGTCTCAGCCATATCTGGATAAAATAGACTACCAACGTTCAGACCATGAGGATCCAGCTTTGAAGAAAACAGCTTTCAGAATCAACTTGGCAAAGCCAAACCAGAACAATCTCGATGAGACCAATGGGCCAATATATCCATATCAGAATTTAATAGCTTGTGAAAACGCCCCAGTTGATGCAAATCATTTCAGATTCTTCAGAGTGGAAAAGGACAAGTATGAATACAATGTAGTTCCCTTTGAGGAAAATGATTTGACAACCTGGACAGGAGACTACCTGTCTTGGTGGCCTAATCCCCAGGAGTTCAGAGCATGCTTCATCAAGGTTAAGATCCATGGATCGAAGGAGGTGATGGTCAGGTCAAGGAATCTGGGAGGAACACACCCAGAAACAAAAGGTAAACTTTATGGCATTAGAGACATTCGCAGTACCCGGGACATGCGAGAGGCCAACACCTCAGCAGCTTGTGTGGAGTTCAAATGCAGCGGCATGTTGTTTGATCAAGCTGCGGTAGATAGATCCCTCATATCAGTTCTTCCACAGGGAAACTGCCGTAAGATTGGCACCAACAGCCTCCTACAAGAGTATCTTGTCAAACATCCTCCAGTTGCTCAAAACAACGAGTCCCATGCATTCACTATGCTAGCTCCTGTTGATCCTTTGGGACACAACTATGGCATCTACACAGTAACGGACCAGAATCCCAGAGTAGCTAAGGAGATTGCCATAGGGCGCTGCTTTGATGGTACCTCAGATGGTTTCTCTAGGGAGATGAAGACAGATTTTGGAGTGGCATTGACCTTTAGCTGTCCAGAGAGGAAAATTAACAGGGAAAGCCTCTTCCAGCGCCTGCAAACAAATCCAGGTCAGACACTATCTCAGATGGCAAGAGACATGAGGGAGTTGGATGGTGTGCAGGTGCGGAGATCTTCCACCCAGGTGGTGGCCTATCCTTCAGAGCAGCAGGGCAGGACCCAGAGTCGCAGAGTAACCTCTACAACAAGGAGGAGAATGTCCATGCGGACACAGCAGAGACAATAGAGGTGACAGGAGGTAGGTTTAAATAATTTCATGCATATTCACACTGACAGTAATATCAATATGATTTATTTGTTTTTTCCTTTTCATTTATAGGTTTTCATTTGAGACTGATATGACAGCGTCAAGTCCAGGAAGTAAAAGTTGTTCGTCTATTGTTGAATATGAACTCCCTCTTGACTATGAAAATCACAAACCTGAGACAGCAATTCAGCAAAACCATTGTGTGCTTGAATATATTCATTGGTCTTTTACTTGAAGAAATTGGTACATGCCTCATATAATTTACTTTTTACTGGCACTTAGTTAATTGGTTTTGGTCTAATTTTAGGGATGAATAGACTCAATTGACAGTTGCGAATATAAGTTTTATACTTTTATAGATCAAATTTGTGGCATTCCATTTGTGGCATTGTGGGTGTTTTTGCTGAAGCCTCTCAATACTTGGGTTGAAACCAAACCTTCAAAAATGCTTAACTATTAAGCCAGGCCCCAAACACTTCATAATTGGTTATTGCTTTCCACTGAAGTCATACTACATCAGAATAAAGAAAACATGAGGTACAGCTGTCTGCAGCAGATACTGAGTCCTATTTCTACAAACTCTCCACCGATTAGAGGCACGTTCGAAAGAGAGAGTGGGGTGAGGCATGCCACCCTGGGAACAGAGGATGTTTTCAGTTATGATTCTCATTCGCATGCCACATTGCCAACTGTGATTCCACCAAATGTCCTTCCACACCTACAGTACTTAGAATATGTAAGACCAAGCTTTTTGCCAAGATAAGCATGGACCTCACTGGTAGCAGTATAAAATCAGGATAACTAATTGCAAGGTATGACATACTATTCTTTTGCCCTCAGCACATTCCAAATTAGCACATCACCAAACAAAATTTGACTCAAAGTGATATATTCCCCAATAATATCTACTTTACTCAAGCTGTTACAGGGTCGAAATTGGCTTTGTTTTTGTTGTTGGGTAATGTGTTTGCAAACTGTCCTTACATCATGATGTGCAATAACTATGTAGTGTAATTTAACTTGAGAATTATTAAAAGCTTGTAACAAACTAATAAAGTGCATAGAAACTGCTGCTGATGAATTAAACAACAACTCCTTCAGTAGGTAGTGTGGTTAAGGTGTTTGTAGGAGATCTTGCACAGGACTCATTCTGAGTGATTTTCAGCAAGTAATTTAATTGCCATTTAATCATTCTTCAGCTTTCTGAGCTGCATGAAATCTATTAACCTTTTCATGCTTTGCTGCATGACTCAGTTGATTTTACAATTTTACAATTTGTACACTACAGTAATCTTTTCAACTTCAGAGAGCAATCTTGTTAGTGGGAGTTAAAACTCTCATAGGAGGTTTCCCCTCATTAACATAACCTGCTGCAGGATTCTTCCACACGAGAGCAATGATTAAGAAATGCCACGTTACTGAATACTGGCTATGTCTCCATTAATCATGTTGCTTTGACAGTTTGAGTAACTGTAGCAGTAAATGTTAACTACACATTTTGAAAGATATTGAAACAGATATTAGACTCACATGAAAGAATAACTGGGTTTATGAAAAGAAGAATCTTAAATCTGTGATAAAAGCTCCAAACTTGTTTGTCTGCAAAATAGACTCTTGCCGACCCATGGGGGAAGCTCCTCAAGCTGAACTAATCCAAAAGCAAATAAGGAGGGGCCATGGTCTGTGGAGAAACAAGGAAAAGCTGACAAGTAAATATAAGCTGGCTGCTAATAAGAAAATACATTATATTCTCTTGAGAACTATTAAAACAGTTTACCCCTAACTTTCCTAAACAGTCAAACAAGTTAATTTAAAGTAATCAAATAATCAACAACATGCTGGGCCCAAGAGAGTCACGGTCAAACATATTTACTGTCCAAATGGCACCCAGCCCTTACAGTTAATTTTTCCATTCTAATCTATTGAAGGCTGATTGCATTTATATTCCCAACTGTTTATTCATGTCCTAGAATATGTGCCAATGTTAAGTTGTGTAAATTTTGCACTTTACACTTGAACTAGGGCCGGCTTTAAAGAGCAATCTCTTGTATTATGAGCACTCCAGGAACAGTGATACCTTCATTTTTATCACTGACCTCTCTAATCATAAGCCTGTTGGCCATGCACAGGCTGAATAGTTCAGACCTTCAGCTGAAAACAAACATCACCCTGCAGCAGATGCAGCATCCACCCTGTAAAAAGGATGATGATTGAATCCAGGTGTGGGAAGAGATAAGTCCTATAAAAATGCAATGGTGAGCGAGGTCAGCTCAGGAGGCCCAGCAGCTGTAGAGCAACTGGAGGAAATGTTACACCAAAGACATGAGGAGCAAGATTATCAAGTGATGGATTTCATCATTTTGGGGCACTGTTTGGTAAAAGGAAGGGAAAATATTAGTAGCTTTTGGCTTCACAGTCCATCACTTACAAAATCTCAGGCTGCAAAAGTGGTTGCACATGGAAGAATGCAGGTTTTCAGGGGAGAGTGCTTTGACAGGAGAATTGGCTTTTTCAGGAGAAGAAGTTACCAGGGGAGTTTGAAGGACAAGGCAACGATAGGCTGAGTAAACCATTATGTAAGGCTTTGCATGGGAAAGTAAGATGGGCTATCCAAACAACTTCTTTGTCTTCTGGGGAACTTCAAAGAAGATTAAGGAACCTCTGCTATGTTTGGTTTAATGACTTAAGAAAAAGTTTCCAAAGTCTTGAGAATCGGATAAAGGGAGTTTCAGCCTGACTCGAGCAGATAAAACACCAAAGCAGAGATTCGTTTTTAATGGAAAGAAAACATTAATTTCATTGAGCTCCTGTGGAAATTGTAACAATCATAACAACAGTTTCATTTCACAGGGAGACACTCGATGTTAATATCACAAACACAGCTTGATGGAGCTTCTCGTGCTTTTGTTTTATTCCTTTAAAGGCACAGTTCATCATATTGGGGAATATGCATATTTTCTTACTTGCCAAGAGTTACATGAGATTAGTGATATCACTCTCATATTTGTAGTATTCATATTATTGAAAATGAATACAGTCAGCAGTCAGTTAGCTTGGCTTGGCATACAGACTGGAAACAAGCGCTGCCGGCTATGGCTTCGTATTTGCTGTGCAGACATGAGAGTACCATCGATCTTCTCACCTAATTCTCTGTCAGAAAGTGAATGAGCAGCTGTTCTTAGGTCTTGCATGACAATTGGCATTTTCGAGGGAAAACTCATGCCTTTGTTATGATTGAAATTTGAAAAACAAATCTGAAGTTGATTTCTTTTCAAACACTTTGCCTGATTTTGCCTCTCTGTAACAGAGTTTCAGTGAATGCTTGTAATGCTAATGCGCTATTTAACTTCTGGGCAGAAAAGCACAAAACTCTCAATCCAGAAGAGACCACAAACAATTTAACAGTAACTCAAGCATGTACTGATTCACCCGTTTTCTCCTCTGCACGGTCCAGCTGGTCTCAGGGAGATCATAATTTATTCAAGAGGTCATCAATGAACTTTTCCACCACTTTCTGGAGTGAAAGAAGAGAGTTGTATATTTGCCACTGTGCTCCAGTAAAAAAAATTATACATACAAAATCTAGATAGTCTTCTCTAAATGCTTTACTATTGCATGGTGATGCCAATCTCTTTGTTTCTTCCTGAATTAAGTTTTAATGTGTAAATTGTGTATTTTATGAAGTCTACTATGATTGTACGAGCAAGAAACTGTAAATAAATGATTTTGTGTAAACTTTTGATTCATAGTTCTCTCTGAGTTATGTACTCACCACACACTGAAACGTAATCAAAGTTTAACTGTTCCGCATCTGTGGAAAATAATAAAAATAAGTTTTGGTCTATTCTATAATAAATACATGACAAGGATGATAACAGAATCGTTTAATTGTTTAAATTAAATTATACAGATATACAGAGTTTTCTGCTTTGCGTGAATCGCAATGAACACAGTCTATACAACAAATAAAACAACTTGCAATTGATACATTTGATACATAGTTCACACACAAAACAGAAATTGAGCATACTGGTTTAAATTAGCTTAACATATGAAAGAAAAAAACACACAGAGGAGAGGAGACATATAGAGAAAGTCTGACCTGGTCTGACAGATTTCATCAGTGTCTTGGGACACTCTCAGGATGTTATGTCAAGATGTAAAAATGTGCAGACCACTCTTTGCTTCTGCAGAACCCTGAACAATATTTACTTGAATGTTCCTACCAAAAAAAAAAAAAAAAAAAAAGCTGCATCTCCATTGTGCATGCCCATTTGCCTCCAGGTGATGAGTTACAATGCACACAGTGTGACCTCAGCAGCACATAACAGGCATTTTTAGGCAGAGGAATTATTATTGTAATAAAGTTGCACAACAGGGAACACATCAGGGAGGAAAACAAGTGAGTTGAGCCACACTGTCACAGACACCTTCCTGACTCTGCTTTGTGTGTTTGCCAGAAAACGGAGCTGACAGAAAATATAGTGAGTGACTGCTCTCACCACTAAGGAATAAAGAAAACACACTTGCATCAGTGCACACAGACATAAAGCTAGAAAAACACATTTTTCTTGAGTCAATGGTGCATTTCAGGTTGTGAACCTTCCTCTGGCGCCTCACTAACCATGTCTTTTAAATCCCATTGCGTCAGACACAGACAAACCTGTCTGTGCACAGGCCAGGAACTGAGAGAAATGCTGATGGAGACATCTTAGCACCAGGGCCAGTGGTAATTGCTGTGCCCTTCATGTGTGTTCTGCTTGCTGGAACTGTATTTGGGTTAAAAAACAATCCATAAACTCAGATCCTGTATGGGAGTTTCTGTTGTGTGACATCATTGGAATAAGTGTCTAAATTTATCCAAAGGCCACAACTCAGAAAGTGTGACTTCTATGAAACTAAATGTAATGCTTGTTGAGGACGGGGAAAACCACCATCAGTAATAATGAACTTGAGACCCTAAGTTAGTCATTATGCTTCATCATTTCATGGTTGCACACAGTCCTTCCCTGGAAATAGAGTTTTATTCAAAAAGTAGACACGTATTACTTTATTCCAATGATCCTCAGTTTTGCACCCCTAAGTTATGCTGCATCCTAAGGTGATAACTGGCATCTGCACAACTTGTCAAGACATCAAAAAGTTCTCCTAAGTTTTACTGTCTTCTCCTATATCTATATTTTCCATTTCAGCTATATTCACAATCACTACATCAGCATTGGTGTTGCACATTGCATTTTGTAACGAATCCCATGACCTCTAATGAATTTGAACAACATCTTTGTTTCTGGCTGCAGGTGAAGTCATCGTATAGGAGTAAGTATGATTTTTTTAAATAGATGGACAAATACAAAAGTAATATTTCCATCAGATGTGGTAGTGACTGTGTTTAGGATTTCTTGAAATGTAGAAAATTTTCAACAGACAAATCACTTTTACAGATAATCAAATATGCTGGTTAGTTCATCTGCTGAGAAGAGTAAAATATAGTGTATCTATTTTGCATATTTGCCACATGTTGGTGTGTTATCAAGGTCTGCAGTGAACTCACAGCCCCGTCTACTCACTGTCTGTGATGAGTCTACCTGGAGTGCCAGCAAGAAAATATCTGAGACTATTTAATGATGTCATGTCCTCTTCAGTCAGACAGTTTTCTTGATATAGTCCTGAGTCCACAGCAATGAAAGCAGAAACAGCTCTGAGAAAATGACAGATAAGGCTTAGGAATGTTTCAGATGGCCTGGGCTTTGTGGAACAAGTCTTAAGTGAGCTCACTACAGGCAGGAGGCTCCATGATCAGCCAGGCTGAGGTCTTACCAAGGACTGAAGGATGAAGCAGTTCGGCTAGGGTTGTTCAGCGTTTCTGATCTGCAGGGAAAGGCAGTAAGGAGAGACAACTGCCGTGTTTCACGTACACTTTGCCGTCCTCCAGTTTGACTTCATACACTTGTTGCTGAAGCATTAAAACACAAAAGACTTCAGAGCTGGAGGTTAGAGAAGAGACACACCACTGTGGAAAGGGCAAGAGCTACACACAGTAAGAATATAATGTCTTGAATCCTGTGTAAACTGATTCCAAAGGCATTTGTTATATTTCACTGTTGTCATGTACAGAAGACACGACTGTTTATGATAATGATGAATGGAAAAGATGAGATGAGATGTTTATGGAAAGTGAAGCTCTTGTTTGGACTGCTTATAGAATCATATCCAAATAGCAGGAGAGGGGAAGAAAACATGTTTGATAGAACAAAATAAGAAAACATGAGCCTAACTTCAATCAGTAGAATATCCCACATCTAATATATGTGGATGATTTGAGTGCATTACAGTGTGATTGTTCATATCAACTCCCAGCTGCAGTCAGCAATTGAGGCTTAATTGTATACCCCCTGGGTATACAATTAACTTTTCATAGGATGTAAATACACATTTAAGTATTTATTGTAATCAATATAATGCCAGGTGGCTCCAAAATGATCATACATGGCATCCTTGTAGCAGAAAGGCAGAACAGAAACGCACTGATCTTTCTGCTACTATGTTCAAATTTGTCTTACATGTGTTTATACAGAGAATAACAGGGCAACTAAATATTCTGGTGGAAAATAAATAGTTCAGTGTAATGAAACGGACAGTAGGAGTATTTCATAACTGACCTGTAATGAGGTCCCGGACTTTCCAGTCCTGAGGTCAAAGTCATAGTCATGCCAGGGACAGAAGACCTGCAGGACTCCATCAGCCTCCTCAATGTCCCCCTCACAGAGTGGCCCGCCTGGGGGAGACAGGAAATCACAGTTTATTCTCAAAATGAATGACTGCTGTCTTCCTTGTGGGAAAATGTGATTATAAAGCTTGCATAACATGGTGCGTTTCTCCTTGTTTTGCTAAAGATCATCTCTCCGCGTCTCTCATTTTGATGTAATTACATGAATAGATGCATTTATAATAGGCTACGCTCCGTTGTCTATTGTGTTCAGTATGGTGCGGCGCCATATGTACAAAACGGGATAGACTGTAATTCATCTAAAGGGTTAATCTTGGAGTGTTGATAGGTTGTGGCTTTACCGGAGTGTGAACAGCGAGCATCCATGGCAAAGAACTCCCCCTTCACATAGAAGAGGCAGACATCAGAGTCGTAGCCGAGGGACGAGTACATCAGGCGGCAGCGCTTCTTGGAAAGCTCCGAGGCCGGGCCTATGAGTCTCCATGAAACGCCTTCCGTGTTTCCCTCCTCATCTCCGGAGCCAGAAGCCATAAAGAACGGCGAAATGACCTGCTTTTCTAATTTGCGCTACTACGGGGCGCTTTTTTTCCGCCGTGGCAAACGCATTTGGCAGGTCGATCGGTGCAAATATTCCATATTAACCAGCAGCCCCGGGCCGGTACCACCACAGTCAGCCGAGCGGACTGAGCTGCCTCCATCCGAGATGCAGGCTGCCAGAGAGCCGGGACATCGTCACACAGAGGCAGCGCGTGCGCGAGTACCGCTGCTCCACTCATCAACCACACTTGACGCAAATAAACGTTTGTCAGACAGTAATGACTAGCACGGATGTAACGCTCAACAGATCAACAGACACAGAAAATGATAATAAATGTTGGTCGTTTGCACGTAATGCTGAGCTGCTCTGATTATAACCCCAAAGCTCTGCAGGCTGCAGTTTGTGAACAGTGACCCACGCATGTTAAACCTTAAGGAAGAGCTCAGTGTGGCATGTTGCCCATCATAAATGATTACTTCATAATGAATGGACCCAAAAGACCCCCCTTGTTCTTGGACTGGGGTCAAATATAGCCAACTCCTTCTCAGAGCTATTTTGGTGGCCCACAGAGTTTACTGAGAACACTTACACATGCAGAGTATTGAGCTTGTTTCCAAGGCATGTGGTAAATGTGGAACATTGCTTTTTATGTACTGTGCAAATAGTTCAAAACCATTTCTCAATTATCAGTTATAAAGCCTGTTATTGTTCTTTCATGGTAGACTCCATGCTGCTCTGTGCTCCAGACAGGTATTTGGCTGGTTTCATCAAGCTGACTACTTTCCACAGTGTAGTTTCTTAGCATTGTTACAAATTGTTTGTGAACTCTGTATATACCCCAGTGTTCTGTGGGATGTCGTCTCAGGGCAGATGATTTTCTCTTTTTAGTCAGCAACACCTTCATATCCACCCACACACCCATCATATGTAGGTTGATAGAGGTAACACCTTCTGATGAGGTGAGAGGTCTTTATCAAACAGGATCTTCTGAGAGCTTTTCTACATGTGTTAATGTCAGCCACATGTCAACGATCAAAGATTAATAACTCGGAGTTATCACCAGTGCATTAAAATTAACCTTTCCTGTAGCGGTGACGTTGAGCTTCATGGCACCTGAAATTTGTCCATTTGGAAAATAGCAAAAAGCAGAAATACATATGATGACCTGTATTTCTTCAACTTTTATTCACTTTGTCTCCATCACTTTATTGTGCCAGTGGTAATGCTGCTGGCAGTTAAGTCTGTAAGTAATGTGAGTTGCTGTCTAGACTAGAGTGATGCATAACAGAGGCCACTTGTTCGATTCCTGACTTTGAGAAACTGACTCATGTAAGGCTTCAGCATGAGTGCAGATGTTAGCAGTAATGCCGTGAAAACGTGTCATGGGCAGGAAGAAAGAATGCTACTGCTTCTTGTCAGAAGTTGGATCCCAGTAAATGTAAATGTGAAGGCAAATCACTGAAGAATAGGGAAAGCCAGTGTAAAGAAACCTGAGCTACAATAAGTGACGGAATTCTCAAATATGTTGTGTGCTAACTAAGCTAAATGCTTAAACAGACTGACAGGAAGGTTTATCATCATTACAACTCATTCTGTGCAAATTTCCACCTATATCCTTTAAAATTGTGCTTATGGATGTAGGTGTAAAGATGGATGAAGCATGTTCACCAATGACTTATACATAATAGCAGGCTGGAATGGTATCAATATGTTAAGGCCTTGCACTTTGTATAATAACATTGTGGTTATTTGTGTTTTGTTCTTGCAGAGATTCCCCACTGTAGACATCATTTGATTGACACGCTTGCTTTTGTCCATTGCTCAGTATACACACACACACACATGCACGCACGCATGCATGCACACATGCATGCATGCATCCATGCACATAACATTACTGTATAGTGTGTTTCGGGCAGTCTGGTAATATTCCAACATTACATGAGAGTTTAATAGAAACATTTCGTTAGAACATTTCTGGAAATACCCAGAACAACAACAAACAACCAGCAGTGAAGCACAGCTGGGAATATTTGGGCATGCTGATTATCACACAGGTAGTCTTGAGTCGTGCAGCCTCCACTCACACAGCAGGATTATATCGGAAAAACCCCAAAGGTGTTTATTTTCAACAGTGCTGCCAAGTATTACTTTATTACAGAGTGGGGTCTGAAGGTTATGAAATAGATCATTGAGAGATTCAGCCAAAAACCCGTACTGCAAAGTGAACAGTCTGCAGATTCGGGGTGGCACGGACAAACTGACAGTCATCACCAGCAGCTCTGCTTTGGCATGTGTGAAGGTGAGAAAACTTGCTGGGCACATACTGTGGATCTCACAAAATGAGGTCCAGGTGATTTGAGCTATTAGAGAAAAAGAAATAATTAGAGAAATCAAAATGATGTATTGTGGAAAATCTGAATCAGCAGGCTGGGATGGGATTAATAAACAAAGCTGCAGACAGTGAAGAAGCAGGCCAAAGTGATCACAAGGAATTCAGCTATCCATAAATTTCTATGTTTTCCTGATGCAGTACTCTGACCACTGGACAGTGTAACTATTTGCATAGGGCAAAATTTTGGTGTAGCGAAAGTCTGGCTCAATTGAGATATTAGACTGAGAGAGGAGCCCAAACTCATCCATCACAAACCTCGTCTTGTCCACAACCCAGCAGCCATCCTCAAAAGTCTCTTCACTCATCTGCCAAGGATGGATGGAAGACCAGCTCTCCAGCCAGTGTGGTTTTCATTAGCTCAGCAAATGCTGTGGCCAAACTCAAAACACCACTACCTGCTCACTTTGCTCCATGTTCTAACAGACCTTTTCATTCACTTGCATCTTATTTCATGTACGGATATGAGGACAGAGTGATTTAAAGCTCTCGCAAAGAGCTCATGGAGAATAAGGATAACACTATTGCCTGCTTAGTGCTTGATGCCCTCTATGACTGTGGAACATCAATAGCCATAATGTCGTTGTGTCACTTCAAATGCGAATCCAGACTCAACTTTGATGTTTTGTGGACAGGAAACTGAAGCCACAACTGGCTCCTCAGCCCAATCCCAATGTCTGCCCTCACAGACTCACAGACCTGCATTTCCCATAAGCCCCAAGGTTCAGTGGTGTCCAACTGTGAAAACGATAAGTGGTTGAGCCCTTTCATAAAGTTTTTGAGCTCTTTATGCACACTTTATGTAAGTCTGCAATGCTGCTGACTTTGCTTTAGGGAAGAACCCACAATCCATAGCCCTCTAATGTTAAAAAAATGAAATGACGAGTAGTCTGAAGTGATCAAGAGAAAGTTAACATTTAGCAGTATCATCTTACTTCACATGTTACTACTATTACTAATTAATATAGCCTGTTGTCCGTTCTCTGGACTTGCAGACAGAGCCCTCACAGACATCACTCAAACATAGTGTGATGTGATCTCCATCATCGTGTCAAGTCTGTGAGGGCTGTAGACTACAAATGGATAAAGTGCACTATGAGACAGGACGTGAGACCTCACTCATTTTCATCATGATGAATCAAAATTTCCAGATCCTGTTGCCCATTTCATGGTATTTATCTCAATGGTTCCTAAAGGTGTTGACATTTGCCATTTTTGCAGCATACTTTACGCGCAGGGTCTGCTGCTTTACTTAACACATCATATTCAGGCCAGACATGTATGTCTTTGGACTGCATGTGGGTGATTCCTTTAAGTAGCAGGTCCTTGTGTACTTTTTCTTTTGTGTTTCAGAAGTGTGTACCCTTCTCTGCATAGGGAGGTGATGTGTTAAGTGTTTCTGTTTAGGTTACTCAGATTCACAGAAGAGATTCTTAAAGACAAATTCAGGTTATTCAGCCAATGTGTATGTTGTGTTTACTGACCAATTTAAAATCAGCAGCAAAACTAGTAAAAGAAAATACATTCAATGATAATTATGGTAGTTATTATGATGCTTGCCTTTCATATGATCAAATTCATGGGTAAGGGTTCAGTTTAGAGGACATTTGTGGCCATTGGGTTGTTTGCAATGCTTGGATTAAGTCAAGCACTGACATGAAAACACATTTGAAGAACATACAGAAGTCTGGCACAGGTACATGTCCCATGAAGCATTTTAAACCCTACCACACTGAAAGATTTATCCTGATCTATAATACACAAAAATACACACACAGTCCACACAGTTCTACAGAGTCTACCGTCCAGGAGGTGGTGAACACAGTAAAAACACCAAACAATAACAAAATAACTGAGAGATACCACTAAAATTCAAGAATTTGTGCAGTGGGATATAACATTTGTCAGAAGCAAATCTTCTAAGTATATGAGGGATGGGATGGAGGTAACTCCACAATCCCCACTCCCCTGATCTCATAAAGGTTTGATGATCTTTAAATCTGCTTACTGGGAAGGATCTTGTTCTTAATAGTGTTTACGAGACCTCTCTGTGATTTGTTTAGCTTTATGGGCGCATCAAGATGTTGGAAAACGTGGCCACATTCGGGAAGCAGTGTGTTTGCAATACCTGGACCTGTAAAACAGCCTCACTCATTGACTGTTATGTGACCATGCAGAGCAATAATCAGATCTAATGACACGAGATGATTGCTCACACCTTTGCACATCCACAATATTAAATTACTGGCAGCAGTCCACACAGAGTGAAGGCATCTTTTGGCATTTTCCAGATGCAAAGCATGCCTGAGTGGAGGTAAAAGGGTGAAAGGCAAGATGACTCATTGGCCCAAACTGACGTCTGAATTATGGGAACTTACAGAAAACAGGACAATGAGCAGACCTCTCACTGCTAATTGGCAATCACGGGAGCATGACACCTCTGAAGGCTGATTTATGAATGTGATTTACCTACTTCAAGGTCAGTCATTTTTTATGTGTTGCTGTGTTTAGTTTGTCTACCTCGATCAGTCTGCTCATTGGGTGAATCAAAATTCAAACAGAAAAGAAGAGAGCAAAGTTTGAAGAATTGATTAATGGTCTTGCTGCTTCTCTTGAGATTGGACTTGGTGATCATATTAGGGTGATCGATGGCATTGAAATGAAAGTGAATGCAGACACCTGCTAATCTTTTCTTTTTCACAGTCTACTTCATCAACATTTCAACATCTCTTAGGAAACTCTGACACGCTTAATGCGTCTAAACAGTGTCATTTCTCATGGATGAAGTTTTGTGGTGGAGTCCTGGAGATGCACCCTGCCAAGATATGTGTGATCTGAAGTGATTCTGTATGGCATAATTTCTATAGGAGTGTTTAGTGTTAAGAAACAGTCTGACAAAAGGGGAACAGAGAGAGAGACTTGAACCAATTTTCCAAATGGCATCGCTGAGTGAAATGAACCTTAGCTGACCTGAGCACATCTTAAACTTTAGAATGTTTTTCTCTAACCAGTTTGTAGAGGAAAGACATCATTTAATTGTACCCATGAGAAAGCAAGGGCATGACATTGAGTCGCTGAGTCACTCTCTGTAAAGTCTACCCCCCTTCTCTCCACCTCCACGGCATACATGTCTGCAGGAGAGATCAGACTATGCTACATTCCTTCCTTCATGTCCTCAGTCCTGATTATATCCAGACACAATACGTCTTGTTCCTCAAGGTTCCCAGCTTAGCAGACAGACTGTTGGGGAGGTAGGGTCTGAAAGGCAAAGAGGCAAGAGATCACTATCTGAAAATGCAGATGTGTAGGTATCATGACGTGCCTATGGTGATGGTTTTACGGTGTGCCATATGGTTTATGTTGGAATGTGTTGATATGCGGTATTGTGTTGACTGGAAAAAATAGCATATGTTATATGATGATTAGGCACTGTGTAGTTTTCAAGAAGCCTGGGACTCAGTTCATGTTATCCAGCTAAATAATCATATACACAACCACACTACATGACACTTGCAGCTTGCACGTTGCAGAGGTTATACAACCTCTACATTGTTGCCATTCCAGGATACATAAAACTTGTAGCTTTGTGTTGAATAAATGAAGAGTCTACACCCAAGCTAGCTGCTCTGTGGTGCTGTAATTTTGTACAGAGGTAATTTTATGGAAATGCTAATGTCAGCATGCTAGCATGGGTGTGTCAACATACTGATGGCAGGTATTGGGTCCAAACCTACACCAGGAGCAAAGTGATGCAATATGATAGTGTCCTCCCTAATTTCAGATTTCAGACACAGTTGTCATTTTTACATACCACAGCCACTGTGCAAATAAACTTGACCCTCTGTGTGCCCAAGGAGGTGTTGGATTGTAAAGTGTTTGCCCCCCAAAAAACTTGGTCTAAAAGGTGTGATATTATCTGTTAATGAAGATGTGCATCATTAAGATAGTCATATGCGTCATCATTCAGGAGGAGCATTACATCGTCCTCAGAAGCTCAGAGTAAATAAATGAATAAATGAGGCTCTGCAGAAGTGTTTCTTCTTGTTGGTAAATCTGTCATAATGTTTCCCATTCATCCACCTTGCTTGTCCACAGTTTCCTAACGAACTGAAAATGTATTTACACAACTCATAATAAAACATAAAAGATGTCAAACATTGTGATTTTCTTTGGAGCACTGTGATTCGCTCAGCCCTTCTTAGCCCCCGTGGGACACACAGAGCTGCTGCATTAGTGTGCTGGGACTGAGCTCACAATATGTAATCAACTCGTCACACTCATGGAATTTAACTCTGTGGGAAACACTGCCCTATTATAATTGCAATCTGCCAAGGTGCAAGCACACCAGACTTTTAAAGGGAACAGGAGATGGCATTGTGATTGTGATTTATTAAATTGCACACAAAACACTTCGAAGTTCAACCCTTCTGAAAATGTCAAAGATTTTATGGATAGGTCCTACATGCATCTGTCCCATGCTCTTTTGACCTTTGGACTGTTGTCATAGCTATCTTGTGTGTTACCAAACTTTAATAATCTGAACTGGACAAGGTCAAACTTTAATGAATCTAGACATTCATTTGATCACCAAAGTAACTAGCTCTCACTTGTACTGTGGGTATTTGCACCTAACTATGCATTAATTTAACTTAAAACTGAAAGGTTCAGTTTCACAGTTGTAGAGATGATGGATCTGTGTTGTGGAAATTCTCAGTTGCTTGTTGTTGGTGAGTAATGAAATAGAGACTTCTGCCGGCCGTAAAATCCTCAGTCCTCAGTCACGTCTGAGTGGTGATGGTGAAGGAAAGACCCTGGGCATGGGGAGACTCAAACATTTATACCTAAGGAAGGCCCCTAGGGTGTGTTTTACACCTTTTGGTTTGCTGCAGGGAGTGGCAGTAACTCATTTGATTACATCATAAGAAACAAATGAATAATACACTTTATTTCATTCATAAAGAATGAAAACAAGAAAAAAAAAGATTATAAAAGATTATAAAACAGATTATAGAAAGACGGGAAGTTGACAGATCTGCATACAAAAACTGATAAAAAAAAAAACAACAACAACAACTCAAAAAATTGTTTTCCAACCACAGAACGACAATCCCCAGATCCACATGCAAGTACAGAATATCTGAAGAACATCAAGTTCCATCCATTAATGCATTTATATTCACTCCTGAGTCACACAAAGACAACTTTGGATCAAGCAGGAACCAAAACAAAAAAAAAAACAGCTCTTCATTATGCCTTGTGACCCAATTGAGCCAGTGGAAATGACAAAAAATAAGCACCGTCTTCCCTGAGATGGCTGTTTGCAGAAGAAGCAGAACTGACATCGTCACCAAATGCATGATGCATTCCGATTAAAAGTACATTTGGAGCAGAGTTTGGCCAAGAAAATATTGGCAACTCTGGCCTATAAGAAAGAAGGTAAAAGAGACAGAAACTGTTGGAACATTGCATTTGAAAGTGGCCCATTGAGACATTAAGTCTGTTCCCATCTGTTGCTATCAACACCACTGACTGACTGCTGCTGCTGCGGATTCCATCTCCAACTCAAACTAAGTCTTAGTTTTCATCTTATGGACACTTCAAGCCTCACTGATCTGCATGTGACCCATAACAGCCCTGTTAGAGAGAGACACACTGTACTCCCTGGTCCTCAGAAACAGACATAGGACGTTTTATGAAAGAATATTCTCCAGAATAGTCTGGAGCACGACGGCTTTCTCACTAAGTAAACAAAAAAATAATTCATGTGTGCCTGTCCTGTGTTATATTAGAAACAGATTATAGAACAGTACAAATGGTGATGCCTCCCAGGTTGAGAGCTCGCAAGATGTAGATCTCCAAAGTTAGTTTGCTCAAGAGATCAACAGCCAAGAAATTCTGCCCTAATTACACTCTTGCATTGATCTAACATGTTCCTCAGTTTCCATCAGAGAGGATGGAGTAATAGCCAACCCAGAGGAAATGTAAAAACTCACTAAAACAACACAAAACTGGACTTGTCTGTCGATCTTATATTTAAGATGAATGTAAGGATTTAAGAAAAGAAAGCTCAGCTCTATAAAAGGCCATTTGATAGACCATGAAAGCAAAGATGAAATCTACATTGGCCTACAGCTCCAAACCACATCACAGCATTTAGGCTAACAGCCTCTCCAGCCATGCTGCTTCAGTGGGTATGGAAGCACACAGGACTTACAGTGCAGGGAGTGAGGGATTGATTCGTAAAGGGGAACCCATCCATCTGGGAAAGTGAACATTCAGAAACAAAGGCCTTGTGGAGTGAAATTCAACATGTTAGCTGCTTGTGCTGCATCTTCAGGGGAGACTCATATAATGTTCACACGAAATGCTGCTTTTGTGCCAAATGTGAATCCGGCCACATTCGGATTTTAGGATAATCTAAGGGATTGCCATTCATAGCTGAAACAATACAACAGATAGACAATACAATACAATACAATACAATACAATGCAATACAATACATTGGTTTAGTCTCATCAAGTTGGATGCCCCCATCTGATAACTGGTTTCAGTAACAGCAAACACAAGCAGCTCAGTTGCAGCCACTGAAACATCACTGTCTTGCTGTCACATATCTGCATTGATATTAAACTGTTTTCTAAAGGGTCATGCATATAATCTCCACCATCTAATGACAGCCATCTGTCTTTAGTGAAAAGTAAAATGTGCTAGATTAATGTGTAGCAACATTATGTCGTAGTATTATTATAGTACTGTTACAGCACTGTACAAGATCAGCAGCGCTGTACTCTGTAACTAGTGAACCATGTTTTAACACACTGTGCATCACAAACTGCTTCTGCAAGGCATGTTTTTGCATTATGCAAAAATCAATAATCACACACATCTTGATGTGGCAGTGATGAAATGAACTGACATGTGTAACAGCAAAGTTCACAGATATGCATCTCGAGTCACTGTGGAGTTTCAGTGAGACAATGGTCTGCACCAGATAACTTAGTAATATCTATGATAAATCTTCAATCTGTCTGTCATAGTGAATTCAGTACCAGACCAGTATGTGTGATCTGGGAGAGGTTAAAAATAAAATGCACATGAAATGTTTGCAGATCATCCTGAGTAGTTTTTTTCTGTTGTCTGATGAATGTAGACTTCAGTGCTTGTGTTTCACCTTCTCATTTTGTGTAGGATGCTCACCTACATCATGTGAGTGCTCTTGTGTGTGTCTAACATCATCATTATTGTTAGTATTACTACAATAACAATGGCTGGTCACTATGATGCATCTCAACAGTAAACAAATCTAATTTGAATCATAATGCACTGCTGTATTAACACACTATGACCACATGACCATTGATATTAATGAGGGGTCTATTCTCAGTGATTTGTTCAATTAGTACTTATTCATTGCACAGAACAGCTGGAAAAACTGTGAGGATTTGCTGTTTTATTACAGCACTTCATTCAACATCTGGAGCTTCATAATCTGTCCCACACCTCAGACACCTCTTGTTTTCCACATGTTCCTACATTTCACTTCAAATCTGGCAACTATAATAAGCTGCACTCGCTTAAAAACTAGGTCAGGGTAGGAGCTACCTGGCTAGAATAACCTGTGTATTGCCCAGGGAATCCTCTGTGTCTTTCTGACTTTTCCTTTGAGTGCAAGCTAGGACCATTAATGTCACAGTGGAACAATTAATGAGGTGCTGAGTGTCTTTCCAGTCTGATACCTGGAAGGCCAAAGGTCCAGTGATTGATCAGTTCAATACTTCCAAAACTAACTGAAGGGAATAACATCCAGCCATTCTGGTCTCTTAACATATATAATTGAAAATATGACCACAAAGATTGATAGAGATAAAAAGGTGGGATACATTCTGCTTCTCAACGACTCTAGAGGAAATGGTTTTGATATTAATCGATACTTCCTGTAAACTACTCACGAAATAGCAATCCAAACATCAGTGTTTTGTGTACTCTCTCTGTTTGCTGCTAGATTCTCAGATCATGACATAGATATCTGCAGCAGCTGCTCTGACACTCCTGACCTTGATATGCAGTCTCATGCATGCTCATCTTTTTAATCTCTTAGCTTGGACTTGTATCAGGGGTTTAGAGGGGCAGATGAATGAAAAAGAAGAAAAAAATGAGCAGAACACTGAAATGACTTCAACAAATGTGGATAATATGAATTTTCCATTTGATCCAAGTTAGAAATGAATTCCTGTATGGCTTTGCTGAATCTGTGCTTATTGTTTGAAGCTGCAGTTGTGCATATTTTTAAAGAGGTGAATTCAAGCCGTCTCTTTCACTCCAAATACCACCCCTCAGTCCTGACTGCTTAGTGTTCTTTTCCACAGATTGTACTGCCTCTGCAGCTAAAACACTCTTGCAAAGTTAACTTCTTCAGTCAACACTTTGAAGTGTCCTACAGTGATTAAAAGTTGTATGGTATTGCAGTTGTGTAAGTGAGCTGTTAAGATATTCCTTTTTCATGTTGACAAATTATCACTTCAGGATCAGTTTCAGATTGACAATCATCATTCATCATTCATGAATCTTACCTCACTGCTGCTGAATCTGACCCCAGACACAACATGTTTTATTTCATACTTTGTTTTGCCAGCTCAAGAGCGGCCTGTAAAATGAAATCTCAGAGACCTTGAAAGGAATATGATACTGGAACTGCTTCTGAAGGCCAGACGTTTGAGACATGAATCACTGTTGCAAAACAAGTTGTTTTCGTTTTTCCTTCAAGCATGTGAAACTAATGAAGTACAAGACGACACAGTGTTACTTACCAGAGGTTATAGTTCTGTTCTGTCCTGTGGCTTGGACTTGGCTGCATCAAAATGAAGGGCATGTGTGCTGTTCATTAGAACATACTCTTTTGCATGAGTATCTAGTGAATATTAACAGTATATCTCATCAGAAAAACAAAATGTCATGATGCCTTGCGCAATTTATTTATGTTGTGTTAGTTGATTTAATACCGCTCCTTTCTTGTTTCATGTTTTGCAACATACAAATTAGCTATTAGACATAGTAATAAAAAAAAAAAAGAATTCAATTAAACAAATGTGTGTTTCTACGAAAGGAGAATATCAGTTTTGACCATCTTCTACATTCTGTGAGATAACATGCGGAAACAGGCCACGTGATCATTATCCACAGGCTGAACCAGTAATTTTGACAGTTGTTGTAGCAACAGTACAGTCAAGAATTGGTCTTTGAGCTTTGCGTGATGTTTTCAGATTTGAGACGGAAAACAAAAAACACAAGAGGGATGAATTTTATTCCATTGGGATTACAAGAGCTTCTCCTACACCGTCATCCCCCTCCTGTTTATCTCCTTGGTTTTCCTCATTACCTTTTGAAAAGTTGGTCTAAACGGGTCTGATTTACCAAGCCACATGGAGTCAGAGAGAGGTCAGTAAACAGCAGGTGTGACAGTGATATATCGCAGCCATTAGTGAGTGACTGAAATGTTGATGTCATTCTACTCAACTACTAAATTATTAGGGAAAAAACGATCACCCAGTCTTTGATGGAGAATAGAACACCAAACTAAAACAGAAATAATAAAAGTTATTCTGACATGTAGCCAAAAAATAAATAAATAAATATTCACGGTGCAGCAGTTGAATTGCTTTGGCTGTCATAGGTTTCAGCAGTAGCTATGAGCATGAAGGATCTGCAATGTACAGAGAGGCTTATTATAGTGCTATTGTTGTAACTCTGACCTTCACTTGAATGAAGCAGAAACGTTAGAGCGCATTTGTGGGAGCAAGGGTCTTTGGGATGAAAACAAAACATGAAAGGAGACACAGAGCATGTCCTCACACTGACTCACACAGTATATGCACAAATGAACACACACAAACACAGTGACCCCCACCCCGGCCCATCCCACCCCCACCCTTCTGTCTGATCACAGCTGTCTGGAATCATCAGATAAGAAGTACTCATCTGTTTTCTCCATTGAAAAAAGAAAAAAAAACTTCTTCAATGACAAAAACAGGCTGTCTGACTCTTCTTCCACCCCAAGGCAGGCAAGTCTAAAGATACACACTCTATTGTTCTCACTCTCATCCTCTTTATCCAACACCTGTCTGTCCACTACATATCCAAATATCTGCCTTTTCTTCTCCCAAGTGACAGCCAAACACCCATATCCGTGTCCTTTTCCATCTGGTGGGACCGATCTCTTCAAGGTTTCCTGTATGAAAGTGATCCTTGGGGAGTTGGGCACTGAGAAACTTGGCCCTGACACAAGTCTTTCTGCAGAGGGATTCCTGCTTTGCACAAAGAGTGATAGTTGTCACTAATCAGATATATCTTTATTTAAAAAAAAATTCCAAGTTGCAGAATACAATGAAGACACATTCTGCAGAGTGAGTGATGGTTTAAGAACGTGGCCTGATTCATATCTCCACCACAGATATGAAAGTAAACACGTCTAGTGTGGTGTGAAATTCTAATCTCAAATTTAACACACACTACATGAATTCATTCACACACATCACATCAGACGCAGCCATGTAAAAGCAAGTTCCAAATGACGTCTTGTGAATTTCACCTAAGCTCTCCAAAGCAGAGAAGGCAGGGAGATTTATGGCTTAAAGGATGAAGCTAAACATCAAAGACGGTACCTGTCACCCTGTTCCTCTGCACACCAATCCTTCTTAGAGTATCAACGTTTCCAATTCTGTGTTTCTCCTTCACTGATAGATATGAGAAAAAAAAATAGAAAATGAGAAAAAAGTAGAAAGAAAGAAAAAAAATCTGCTCCCAGCCTAACATAAAAATAGAAATGGATGTTGAACTACAATATGGTGAATATCATGACCCAATATGACACTGTTGGATCAAACAACTTCTAACTTTCACATCTGGCACTTCGATCATTTCTCTGAGCTATATGCTAAAGGGAACGTCTAAATATCAACTTACCATTCCTATTAATTACATCTGACCCTTAGTTTGCCCTCTGTGAAAAGGGCTGATGTATTAGTTTTATGTTGCCTGCTTACAGACCTCTTTTGCATCACAGTGAAAACCTATACAGCACCATTTCAAAGGTCTGTTTTTGTTTCCACACTGTTTGACCGACACATCTTTTTCTTTCAGAGGCGCTCAATGTGGTCAGAACACGGGGTCTGCGACAGACAGACTAGTGAGGAGACAAAGGTTTTGTGTATGTGTGAAAGCAGAGAGAGTATTTATGTGTGTATAAAGAGGGTCAGTTGTCACCCTGTGTTATATCTCTTGATATCCCGAGGGCTTGCATGGTTCAGACTCAAGACTTTAAATCTGTATATTTTGATAAGGACTAAAAACTGAGTGCAACTTCTTACATTGTAAAATGTAGGAACTGACCATTTGCTGAATTCTTCCCATGAACAGTGATTACCCAATAACTTAGAAACTTAGAAACTGCGTGTCACAGCAGTGTGCATGGGCCATTTTTTCAACTCCCTCCAAATCCAGAAGTACAAGAACTATTTGTGCATAATAACGTGTGACAATGATGGTAAAAATCAAGTATTTGACTTTGTTTAAAATGAGTCAACTTGAAAGCAGTGTGATTAGGCAGCTCATGGAGCTCGTATCAGCTAGATGCAGATGATAACCCTCTGAGAAGTGTTTCAAAACAGGAGTTTTGAGAAGAAAATCTGCCACCGTTATCTATGGAAAATGCTCATGTGGCAAGGTTTGACTGGCAAAACAACACACCAACTGGGGGTAATGCTTAGCAATGGGTAAATTATCTTGTGTGGAAGGGAAATCATGCAATACTACATTAATGAAGAGCCTGTGACCTGACTACAATATACCAGCTTCTTATCTGAACATGCTATTTACTTTAGTAATCACAAGCAGGTTCATACCGTTCCCTCTCTTTTGACAGGTCCTCTTCAAAGGCCTGATGAATAGCACAACTTAAGAGATGAAAGCTTTTTGATGGTGGTATCGCTTTTCTTGCAAAAGAGTGAGGTCTAACTGTTTTGTTGGAAAAACGTCATTCTTCAACAAAATGAAAAAGTTGGGGAAGAAAAAAATTCCCATCCTCTTATTATACTAGTTTAAAACTGATATATCTAAATATGAATCCCATGTCTATAGCAGAGAGTCACCATATGTTTTTTGGATTGAAATGGCTCAAGCAGAGCAGAAAAACACCCATAGAGCTGACATAATTTATGTCAACCAAGGCTCACTGAAATGATTAGCCTCTCTTCTTTCTCCCTTTCTCCATCCATGTTGCTTGATGTTGGCAAGAGAAACACGTGGCTTTGCTTTGGTAATTACATATAGTCATTAACTGTCTGCCTGCTCATATTTTCATTGTTTAGGTCAATATTGTGACTGGGTGCTTATACTGCAACACTGGCCAGCTGTGCAACCTTATTATATGACATGAAAACAAACAAAGGACAGATTTGCAGCAGTGAAACAAAGTAGAAATGCTGCATGAGAATTTTGACGGACTTCAGAGAAAGCTGTCAAATAAGCTATAGCAAGATAAATCAACAGAGGCTCACTGAATCATAAGATCTAATCTCCTGAAGCTTTGGTGGGTGTGGTAAGACTGACTGTTAGATTGCAAGCCAAAGTTTGCATCATAAGTCTTTTCAGAGAAATGTGTGTGTGTGACTGTGATGGGAAAAAGAACCTTTCCAGCACACACACAAATGTGATGTGCAGGCTGTGCACGTAGTAGCATAATGTTTAAAAAATAAACCTCTTTTTTCCTGTTTTTAACAATATGTTTAGATGATATATGAATATTTATAGCAAACTGACATGAATACTATCAGTCTTACATCTCTTTAAGTATAAGGTGTGCACTTTAATACTTTGTAGTGAGCTACTAAAACTTGTCAGTCTGAAGAAAGCTGCACTAAAATACATTTACAGACAGAATGTCGAGTAATTTGAGCTCTTGGCAAAGTGCTAGATTCTACATCCTCCTGTTGGATGTTTTCATTATGTAATGTCTGTCAAGGTTAATTTGAACAGCACAGCATATCTAACTGTAAATAGGTATAACCACTTAGAGGAAAAATCATTCATCGTAATCACAGGTGCAGCTGAGAAATGTCTGATCTCTTTTTGCAGAATCTCTCCAGGCATTAACAGCCAGCTCAGTATATCTATGTACTGTAACCAATGCAGCTGTGAAAATACTACATAGAAAACCAAAGACATTCTTTATAATACTAGAGGCGGGCCTTGACTAGGCTTCAAGATTGAGATAACACTTTTTTGATGGAATAAACTATCAGTGTATTAGCTATCATCTATCAATGTAATTATTTGAGTTAGTAAGGCATTTGGATCACAATCAGCTCTGTGTTGAACAACTTGAGTTACTGTGCTATAGTGAAAGAGATAAATGAGTGCTATGGTCATATATACAACAGACTTCATATTTAGCAACTGAAAAGCAATGGTGTCAATGAAGTGATAAAATGTGGTTTTGAGGAACTAAGCCTAACCATCTTGTGAGCTCAGTGATACTTGAATTTTGCTGTCTGAGCATCTGACCAAAACTGAGAATGAGTCTGTGAAAAGCCCATTTGGTAATGCTGTCTTTCTTCTGTCAGGGAGCAGACAGCTCTCTTCTCCTGACAGTGGTGACATCTTCCCATCACAGAGGCTGAGCTACAGCCTGGGAATCCAGACTTGTCCTGTTCTTTCTTGTGGGCAGAAAGTTCTTCCACATCCAGAACGTTGGGCCACAACACACTCATTGCAGCCTAAAACCTACATACTCACCGGAAAAATACACATACACATTTGCATGAACACTGCGTGCAACACTGTACAGTTCCCCTAGATCATCTGAAGTATGTCATATTTTAGAATAGAGTTCATTAACCTGTTACTTCACACTTACTTGTGCCTCATTTTATCATAGTAAGTAAGTAGCAAGGTTAGTGATATTTGTGGATGGGACCACCTTAAGTACAAAAAAAAAGCAAAAGTGCAATGTCAGTCAAAGCATATTTGTGCAAAAAAAGAGAGAAAGAGAGAGACAGCTCAGACCACTTGAACAATGAGATACTCAGTGTCTACATTTTTGTATGTATTGTGAATATTTATTGTGTATGTATATTTGTGCAATAGTTGAATAAAGTTGTATCAACATGAAAGATAAAAGAGGAAAGAGAGATGTGAGAGTCTTTTGCAGTTAGAACCCATTATGACGTCACCATGTGAAAAAGCAAGTAAGGAATGTGCAAAGTATGAGTAAGCCCCCCCCTAAGGTCTAGAAACAGTTGGTGGTCTTGAAAATATAGAGGATAAGCCGGAGCTCTGGAAAAGAGACTGGCAGCAAAAAAGGTGGAGGTGGGCTGGGGAAAATACGCTGAAATGACAACTGACAGCAGGAGAGAGGGGAACAAATTTGGAAGTGTAGCAGAGAGGGGAGGAAACCAAATGGTGAATGCATCGTCATTGTCATAAAACTCTTTCTAATATATGTCCTGTTGCTATATCTAATGGCTAAAAAGATTAGCCAAGTGCTCCCCATATAAGAGACAGGCTAACTACGTGAAGAACATGTTCTTCCAAATTCTTCCCTGAATCTCCCGCTGTAATCCCCATCACTGCCCTGGACTCCAGACACTCATGTCCTAAAGAACCTGTTTGCTCATTCCTTTCTCACTGTCCCCCACCTCCTGTGTTGAGCAACATTAAAAACAATTACAATAACGTTTGTGCCTAAGATGTAAGAGCGACATACTTGAGTCTAGACTGAGGAAGTGATGTAACAGACATATCTGAGCTCTGGTCAGAGAGCTGCATACTTGTAGCATTGACTACTCTGAGAAAAGGGGGAGGCAGGTTATTGCCGGCCCTACTTTCATCTGTTCAATCCTTGCAGAGCTGAAACCACGTGGTTAATTCACTATCATTGTACTTAGCGAATTTCCAGATTTCCTTTTTCATCATGCGTCAGTGGTTGCTAAAATGATACAGCTGTCAGTGCAGCACAGGTGTATTTTCCGATAGTTTTGCCAAACTGAAACAAATAGGCCTGCAGGAACCCACGTGCTCTGAATTGACATTATGGTTCACATTTGATTTCTGCTACATATATGCCCCCCCACCCCCAATAAAGACATCTTCATAGTTTGGCTCCTAGCTTAAAAGGATATTTTATAATTGTGGTTTATATAAATACAGTATGTCGACTGCATCTCCTGCTTGCTTCCTGATGACTTTTTCATTCCTTGTAGCTATAGGGTTGCATTTCACAAACCACACTTTCAAACACATCCTATTTTTATGTACTGTCTTATAACCTGAAAACATAGTAATAATGTCACCTTTGGGGCCAAATGACAGATATGGAGGCTCCTCTGAGAGGGCAACAGTTTTGAACATGAAATACCAATAAAGAGCAAAGTTGTGAGTGTCACTTCAGATGTTTCATTATTATGACTGAGCACAGAGCTCATGACACTGGTCTGATCAATTCTTACCATTGCAATCAATCTAGGCATGAACTGTGATTTAAATGAAGATTTAATTACCAAACCAAGGTGTTGACATGTCATGAAATATCAGGAAAAACTGTAAGAAATCTACTTGTACTACTTGTGTCATGCCAGTACATGCTCACCACACACACACACAGACACATCAGAGCTCTGATAATGTTACAATACACTATGTATTTGACCTCATACACCTCACACAGAATGTCTAAAAAGTGAAAATGTAACCATTGTCATATTCTGGAGGTGACAGAAGCCCCTCCTTGTGAATGTGGTTTGCAGTTGTTTGCATACTGTAAGCTGCGCAAGCACTTCCTTCTCCCTCGAGTATAAGAAAGCATTTCAAGACTGAACCTGTCAGTGATGAGAGTCACTGTTCTTCATTTGCTCAGCTAGACTGTGATCTTGACATGTCCTTTCAGTGGAAACTGCTCATATTGATACTTGCATTGTACCTTGAGGGTCAAGGTAAGAACTGTTTTTACATGCATGATTCGATCCAGTTTGTTGTCGAGCACACATTATGAGTAACAATACACACACAATGTGAGATAGGATGAAGGTGAATGACAAAAATCCGTACACTTTAATGTATGAGTATTAATGACATCAATAAAATCATAATGTTTATCTATTTGTTTTTTTCCAGTGCATGGAGGAAAAATCTTTGGAGGCCATGAGGCTGTGCCACATAGCAGGCCATACATGGTGCTTTTGGAGCAGATGGTGGAAAACGACACTGTGGTGGATTCCTTCTGAATGAAATTTTGTGATGACTGCAGCCCACTGCCTAGCTGAGTAAGTTTTACACGCTTTATTTTGAAATATGGGGGAATTTGGGTTCCTGTGCTGAGATTTCTGAACCCACCAACAACTGTAGACTCATGTATTGAGATTGCAAATGCAGATATAATTCATCACAACATAACCATAAATTCTCTAAATATTTGTATCTTCTGAGAATTCTTCTTGCTCTGACCATGTAACTAATCTATCTTCTCTCAAATGCCTTTTTTCCCCTTGAATATGATCAGGTCCTACACTGTCTTCCTAGGACTTCATGACTACCGTAACAGGAATGATGCACAGATTCTGTTAGTGGAAGAGGCATTTCCACATAAAAACTACACCCAAAATCTTTCATAAATGACATAATGCTTCTCAAGGTAAGAAAGTCCTGAAAGTTAAAAACAAAAGTTGCCTTTTGTGTGTTTGTATGATGTCAAGTATCTTTCCATATTATGCTTTTCCAAATGCTGCGTTGAATGCATCAATGAAAATGTTTTATGCATTTATTATATAACACTGAATATTAGTTAGGCAGGTGAGTGCTTGAGAAATATGAATTGATATTTTACCTTCACATTTCTATATTTTTTTGTCTTTATCTCTCCTTGTTCCTCAAGTTGAAGTCCAAGGCAAATTTCACCAAAAATGTGAAACCCATTGCTATCGCAGACCAAGATAATGGCTCTCTGCCTAAATCATGTATAGTCTCTGGCTGGGGAAGAAGCAACACAGACAATAAATATATGTCTGCGAAACTCATGGAGGTCAGTGTAACACTTGCTGACGATGGGTATTGTACCGAACGTGATGTGTACTGCTCTGAGGGAGAGACTGGACCAGAGGAGGTAAATACATGATGAAACATAACCTGTAGAAACACATTTCCATCTCTGATAATTATTATGGAAATACTTCAGCCTGTGTATTTACTTCCAGGGAGACTCTGGTGGTCCACTGGTCTGTGAGGGTGGAAAGGCATATGGGGTGGTGTCCGTGAAACGAACCGAAGTAAATGGACGAATTTTCAAAGTCTACACTAAGATACCTGAAAACAAAAGCTGGATCAGTTTGGCTATGAAAACTGCAACAAAACTCCCTTAATGCATGTGACTATTGATTTACACAATCACAACATTTGAATGTAATTTGTATTTCAGCTTTGCCTATTACACTGCAGAAATAAAGTGCTGATGATTGGAATGGTATAATGATGCCACTAACTTCAAGTCTGTGCCTGCTTGCTTTAAGCAGATTTAATCAAATGCTTTACAATTGACATTACCAAATGATTCACATCTTTATTTGGAAAGTTGAGTTAACTAAACAAAAATATATGAAAATATATGACACACATGTGTATGCATTTTTCTGTTTGAACAAAAATTAAAGCAACAAAAAAGACAACACTGCCTCCTTGTGAACAAATTGTATTGATGCAAGTCTCTGCCTGCTGTTTAATTGACCTGGCTATTGCATTTTAGCAGCACCTAAAAGAACAGCTCTGGGTGGACACTACCAGCACCTGCTGTCAGTTTTTTATAGTGCACCCACATGTTTTGTCCTGTTCTGAGATTGTCCAGGCCTTGTTAGGACTGTAACCTTCCTTTATACTTCTACATTATATATGACCACAGAGGTTACTTCTGTTAAATGTTTTTGATTTTCCTGTAAAGCATCAAATATCACATCTGGGAAGATTTCAGTTATACCTGTCCATAATTAATCACGATTAATCACTTTTTTGTGTGTGTTCAAAAATGTACCTGTGATATTTTTTCATGTATTTAATAATAGATAAATATACTTGTTCAATGCAAATATAACTGTAATATACATTAACCAAAAAATAAGACAAATATTATCCAAATCATCAGGTCAGCATAACAACATGATGATGCCATCCAGGTAGTTACTGCAGAGATGGTTCATCTTCCAAATACTGATGATTCATGTCTTCATCTGATTCAAACTACGGCCCAGGCCAAAGACCACTAAAACAACACGTATGTTATTTGCTTGTCAAAAACACAGGTTGATGCATCTTAATTGAGTAAACTTGTGGGTGGGGGGCAAACAGCAATACATTTCCCAAACCTAATGAACCCATGTGAAATGTATTTGGAATGTGTGATTATAACCTAGATTATAACCAGTATGTTATAACCAGAAATGTTTCCAGACAACTCTACACAATACTGAAGGTATGCCTTCAATTCCCCAGATCTGGGCCTAAAAACAAACCTGTCTCCCTAAGTCTATAGGCAGTTCCTTTGACATCAGGGATTCCAGTTTGCACTGATATTCGGCTGTGGCACCTTGTACAGATAGACGTGTGCCTCTCCAAATCACATCCAGTCAGCCTGATTTACCACAGAAACATCTCAAGATGAAATAGGAGGGAAATTCCAGCTGTCATAAAAGCAGAAATTTGATTCTTCACTTCCTAAAATTCATGGTGTGTTACATGTAGTTATATGTATTTTAGAATCAGGCTATGTATCTGGCTAATATACAACTTAAAGGGTCTAAATACTGTCACGTCATGTCACATCAAGTGAATTTTCATTCATATAGTGCCAATTCACAACAGAAGTTTTGATAAAATAGAGCAGGTTTACACCTTCTTTTCATAACAGTATTTACATAGACCTAAAGATTCCCTCCAACAGCAAACACTTTCTACATACTCTGTAATTAAACAAGAGTAAGTGTAGCCAGTATTTAACCACGAGGCTAGAATATGACAGTGTACTGTCTGAAGGATGTTGTAGTATAATGTCATGTTGTGGCCCCTCCTTATGAATGTGGCTCACAGGCAAATCGTTTGCACATTCAAATTACACCAACACTTCTCTCTCGATTGTGGGGTAGTATTTTAAGACCTGAACATGTCAGTGATGTGTACCACTGTTCTTTAGCAGCTTAGCTGGATGGATCTCACCATGTTTGGCCACTACAGAGTGGTCATGATGATACTCGCACTGACTCTTGGTGGTCAAGGTAAGTTTAGGGTTTAGATTGCACACATGCACACACACAAACATGCATCATCAGTATCATGGAAAATTGTTCTTCTTAGCATTTTGACTCCTGATGGTCAAGATAGGTGCAGTTATATAGGTATAAGCTGGATTTAACAAGACAATAATGACAGACAAAGTTTAGTGTAGAAAAATGTGTGTGTCTTTGTGTGCACTTTTGTTTTAGAAATTCTTATTTATTCAATCAGTAACAAGAGGAATCTATGGAGGCCATGAGGCTGTGCCACATAGCAGACCATACATGGTGCTTGTACAGATGCACATGAAGAATGGTGGAACCGAATACTGTGCTGGATTCCTTCTGAATGAGGATTTTGTGATGACTGCAGCCGTATGTCAAGCCGAGTAAGTTTCACACGCTTTATGTTGAAGTAGTGGGAATTCTGGTTGATGAAATTTCTTACTCCACTGACAAAGAAAAAAACGTGAGGATGACCAAGGCACTCTTGAGGTACAAAAGTAAAAAGCCTTTGTTGGAAGTGGGTACATATTAAAAAGATTAACAACTGCACCTACGCCTTGTGGCACATAGCCTTCATCAGGGTGATAAATCCGTGATGAAAACACAGGTGAAAGAAAAAAATGCATTTGAAGCTTTATGAAGTGTGACGTTTGTATTTCTTGTTGAATGAATGCTCTGAAGAACTAACTAATCTATCTACTCCCATGTAACTTTTTCACCTATCAGTTCCTACTACATCTTTCTAGGACTTCACGACTACGGTAATCGTAGTGAAACACAGGTTATATATGTGGAAGCGGCTTTTCCACATAAAGACTTCAATCCAGAAAGTCATTTAAATGACATAATGCTTCTTAAGGTAAGACAATTCTTGTTTTTATGGTAAAATATAAATGCCGTCTTGAATGCATTGATCAAAAATAATGAAATACTGAATGTACACATGTCACTTAGCAGTAAGTGAACAGGAGATGTCTTAGCCAACAGGCAAATGTGAAGATTGGAGAAATGTGAATTGATGTTTAAGTTTCATGTCTGTATCTTTTTTAATCTCTCCCTGCTCCTCAAGTTGAGCACCAAGGCTCGTTTCAACAAAAATGTGCAACAAATTGCTATCGCAGACAAAGATTATGGCTCTCTTCCTAAATCATGTGTAGTCTCTGGCTGGGGAAGAAGCAACAAAGACAATAAATATATGTCTGCAAAACTCAGGGAAGTCAGTGTAACACTTGTTGCCACTGAGGAAAACCTCTACTGTTCTGAGGGAGAGACGGGACCAGGGCAAGTATGTATATTTATGAAACACAACATGAAGAAACACACTTTAGTTGACACTGATAATCTGATAATTAAATCATAATTGTTGAAGTTATCATTTCAAACTTTGTATCTACTTATAGGGAGATGGTGGTAGTCCATTGGTCTGTGGGAATGGACAAGTGTATGGACTGGTGTCAGTGATAAAGTGGCAAAAAGAACCAGATGGACCATTTCGCTCTTGCTATTCTAAGATACCTGAGAACAGAGAGCAAATTAACTGGATTACAGAACCGACATCATATGTTTGTGTTACTGGTGTCCTAATTATAAAGGTGACAACTGAAAATGCTAATATTAAAACTGATGCTATATCAATGTGAATGGCTCACCTAAGTCTAGACTTAAATAAATATATGTTCAATGATTTGTGCTACCAAATCATAATGTTTGTTTTGAGAAATTCACATTCAATCATGGAAATCATATTAACATGATTTGGTTATTATAATAAAGTAATTTGTTGTTTGTTTTGTCTTTTTCTGCTGCAGCAGCTACATCTTCTCTCAGTAACTCTTTTGTTATTTTTATCAGATCAGAATTTAAACAGAATGATGTGACAATATACATAATTGCTTCATGCATCTTCTTTCAGATCACTAGATCAGTAGAGAACACATGACTTGTTTTGTACCATCTCTTGAAACAATAAACTGTTGCTTTCTCACCACGTTCTCGCTTGAACTAAAAAAGACAACACTGCAACATTGTTCACTTGTTCAGGTCAAAGTTGAAAACATCTTATAAGCTCAAACCTAATCAGTTCTCTACTTGTTGTTCAACAGACTCTGACATTGTATTCTAAATTACCCTTGACAATCGCCTGTCTCCATTCAGTGGGCAAAACATGGACATAAAGTATTAAAGTTTACATCAGAAGAATCAAGTTGAGTTTCATGTAATTCCATTCTTAAATCCAATATCATTTTGCTAATCAAGGGTGCATGAGCAGGAAGCTTAACAGTGACATCAGGCCGCTTCACCTGATTGATTGCACTTCAACACATTAACACATGCATGTCTCTTGTACATTCTTCGGTTTCCTATGATGCACAAAATTCACACAGTAGATCTCTCAAATCACTATTTCTGTGCCTTACTACCTAATACTCAGTTCCATGCTGAAAATAACAGATTAGTTTGGCATCTTTCACTCCATATTTTTGTTTGCCCAGGATTCATGCCTTCCTAAAAAATACACAAGAGATGACTTAATCCAGGCCAGTGCACAATGCTGCTCACCAAGACCAAAAGACATAAGACATAAGAGATACTTTATTGATCCCAGGCTAGGAAATTACTGTATTACAGAAGCAGAAATTAACACACAATGCAAAAGAAAATAAAAAGTGAAATAGAAACAACTTTGAATAAAAATATACACAAAATGTAAAAATGATGTGCAAATGAATAGAAAAGTATGTATTTACAAACTTGGACTGTTACAAAAATACATAAATATTGGTGAAATGGTGCAAGTAACTACTCTGGTGGAGCAAAACACTGTGGTGGATTCCTTCTGAATGACGACTGCAGCCCACCTCATTCCAAATGTGACATTTAAAAGGTCACACTGAAGTTTTTTTCCAAATGGTTTTAATTTTATTATGTCAAACTGGGGAAACAATGAGGACTTATTGCGGGTTTTATTGCACATCACTGACAAAATACCATAGTCCCAGTTAAATAAATAAATAAATAAATAAATAAATAAACCTTGTCCCTTATATGCTAACATTTAACTTAAAATCTTCTGAATATAAATATTTGAATTTGGCAATAACAGCATGGATTATTCCAGGTTGGAAGAATCTGTGCATTGCTTGGGGAGTTCATTGTGTCATCGTGTATTTCCTTTGTTCTTACATTGTTTGACCAAATCAGTTCTTTCCAATGACTATCTTTCAAGTGTTGGATCTGGACAAGAAACACTTCCATCAGAAACCCAAGGGAATGGTGTGATTCTGCTAAAAGAAAGTTGTCAAAGAATGACAAACAAGCACAGGTTAATTTTCTGCTGCTACACAGCTACAACAGAGAATGTGGTTAATGATATTAATATGTACTCCTTTTAACCCCAGCATGCATTTGAAGTACCGTAATACATAATATAATAATAATATAAGGGGTAAATTAGAAACAAGCTGAACCATGTGCGAACAAATGGGGTAAAAGGCCATTCCCTCTGACTGCCTTTAAATCTAACCATTTTACAAGTGCATTATAACACAAATAAATGCACATACATTTCAGCACTGTTGGACTAGTGCTTCACTTAAAGGTGTCAGTCAGAACACTGAGACACTCAGACTCAGTTAATGCTTCTTTAATTATTGGAACCAACACAGCAGCACAGTTGTCGAACCATTCATTACTCTACTGTATAACAAAGACAAAGACAAGAAAGTCCAATATATGCTTTCAAATGACCAAATATACTCAAGTCAATAAGCCCATTACATGAAATTCAACTGAAAGTTACTATTATGTGTGTCACTAGTTTCTTCTGACATTCTTCTCTTTCCTACAGTTCTTCAAATTTAACATGTAGTCCTTCACACTTCAACCTGTGCACAAGCCAAATGACCATTTCCATCAGTGACTCACCATTACACACATTTTGATTCATCAACATTTTCCTCTGCCTGGGATATCCACATTATTATGCTATGGTGACCATAAGGTTTCTTTGACATTTCCACCACCCCTACTCCCAGGATTCCTCACTACCACACCTCTGGATTTATTTAGTCTGAATTCATCCCTACTCATCTCTTTGCATCACTTATTTCAATCATCCCATCCACTCTCGAGCTACAACTGTTATTTCGTATTCAATCCCAGCCCTAATTTAAACCTTGCTGCTTTAATTCCCATTGCATTGAGATTAAGTTAACACTTAAAACAAGTATTCTTTGTTAATAAAGGGAAGGACATGGGGTTCATTCAGTAATGTTATATAAACACATATCATGGAAACTACGTGTAAGCACAACCTCAAAGAAGCAGAGATAAAAAAAAACAAACTGATATACTCACACAGGAAATGCTTCACGTTATAATCTACGCACAAGATAAACAGTGCAAGAGCAGATCAGACTGATGAACAACACCCAGAGTGTACTGCGGTCAAAAACTGCTTTACTAAATACATTTTACATAATTTCATTAGATGTAAATGAACCGAAGGAGACTTTCAATACATTATGGCAATAATAGAGTTCTTGAGGCATATGTATGCAAAATAAAAGGGAAGCATCATAAAAAATAAAAATAAAAAAAATCAATCAATAAAAGCAAATCAAATAAAATATGATTGGCATGGTGTCTTTAATTTAATCATTTGCCCACAACCAAAATCACAAATGACATTCAATAAGCTTGAGTCATGAATAATATTTTAATTCTAATTCATTATATGATATTATAGTGTAATCAAGAGCAATACCTTTTATTAGATTTTCATTGATAATACAATAATACAAAAACAGTGGTCTTTATTTGTTGTATCTCTATATATTGCAGAAATCATGAAAACTAACTTTTTGAGTGAACAGTGTGGTTTCTTATATTCCTGATATAAATATTTAAAAAGTCAGCTGAACATGATGTTTTCAACCAACTCTGACACTCTCGTCAGGTTCTGCCAGTGAGAACTCTCTATGCCAGCAGCCAGGGTGACTATCAGTGTTCAGAATTTCGAAAATTAAAAGTTGTGCTCCCTTAAATTGTACAAGACATTGTGTCACAAACATATAAAACAACTGCAATGTTTGGTGATGATTACCATTAGATGTATTACCATTAGAGACAATATTAAAGGGACAGCATGGTATTTCTGTGGATAGCAATGTTGCACCTCAGTAAAATGGTTCTGAGATCTATCCTGGGGCCTGGGGCGTTTCCAAGTGGAGTTGTATTTTCTCCTCGTGTCTGCATGGGTTCTCTCTGGGTTCTCCTGCTTCCTCCCACAGTCTGGCGATAGACTGGTGACCTGTCCAGGGTGTACCTCGCTCTGGGTCCATGCCTATGTTCCCACAGCCCTATGTTCCCAAATTTCTGAGATTTATATCCACAGTGTAACTTATACCTCCTAAGTCAGAAGTCTTTTATTGTTATAACATGTAAACATATACCCTAACCTTAACCCTCTGTGGTACTTTTTACTGGATACTCAATAAAAGGTTGGGTATAACTGGCTACCAAATAGGGAGAAAATGGGTTGAAATCTGTTGAAAATTTATGAAAAAGGAAATGTGGGAACATAGGGCCTAATTTTAAGAAAGATTTTTAGAAATGTGGGAACACAGGGCTGTGGGAACATAGGAATGACCCCCCTCGCCTCACCCTATGTGTCAAATGGGATTGGCTGGAGCCCCTGTCACCCTGCATGGACAAATGATATAGACAATTGCTGGATGGGTGGACAATATGAGAAATCAACAAAAATGACAACACTGCCTCCTTGTGAACAAAGGGTACTGGTGCAATAATGGGCAATTAATAAATTTAGGCATTAAGTAATGTAATGTTGTTTTATTAGCACTTCAAAAGGGTAGATTATTTTCATGACTAGGCAGTAAAACAGACTGATCTCTTTGATCTCTCCCATTTACAACCCTCATTTACCTTTCCCCCATGATTTATAATTGATTTCTCCTCAGCTTGCCCACCATCACAATAGGTAAGTTTTCCAACTGGCGTCTGTTGAAAGTGAAGAGAGCATGGGATCAGTTCTGTTCTCTGAACATATAACACTGAAGAAAAAAAAGTCTCAAAAAATGAGAGATAATCAAGAGGTTATGTACTGGTGTGTCACAACTCAGGCGGAAGAAAATGGTTGTCATATCTCTTCTTCCTGTTAATTACAAACAAGATAAACAGTGCAGGAGCAGTTCAGATTGCTGTGAACAAGCAATACCCACCCTGAGTGAAATGTCTAATCATTAACTATTTTAGTGAAATCTGAACCTTGTGGAAATACTGACTTTCTCACTGGCAAATGTGGCTTTTGTAGCATTGCCACCACCCATTATGGTGTTCACATTAGCTTATGCCACTGAGTCAGCAGTCAGTATGATAATCCTTGTCACTGTTACTGGTTTTAATAGCTTTAACAGTTGTGGATATTGTGGTTCATAGTGTTTAGTTTGCATGCTGGTTTCTAGTAGGAGGCACTCCCCCCCCCCCCCCCCCCCCCCAACTGTCATTTTTAGGTCAAACATCCTGTTTTTCTGTTATCATATATGTTGGTGGATCTGTAAACAGCAGAAACCTCACTGCATTTCTGCCCCTGGTGGGAAAACACTATCTTGATGTCAGTCATGTCAACTGTTTCATGCAAACTAAACATTTTAAAAATACTCAGCAGATCCCGATTCAGATTTGGGTCTGTTCATAAACTATCACTGAGATCGTCAAAAGCATCTGCAGTGTGCATGAGATAATGTGCTACACACAAACACAGCTCAGTGGCCAGCTTGTCATGTCTCCTCCAGCAAGTTGAACATAATGCAATCAAGAACAATGCAACATACTGGGGTCCCAAACAAATGGTGTGTGGTTGCTGTCACAAATAGGTAGGCAAACTAATGAAGTAACAACTGAACTGACAGTAAAATGTGCAGCATAGAGTAAACATATATCGAAGAAGTAATTTCTATCATAATCCTAAAAATACACAATGACACATTTCCATGAAAATGCAGAGTGGTTGATTCTCCTACCTCAACATGCTCCCGGGGTCAAGAAATACTGGCCCGACTTGAACCAAACCTTCTGCGTTGGGCTCCATTGTGCTCCCCTGACGACATATTAGAATTTGGGGCCGATCCAATTTTGGGCCTGAAACACTATTTCTCGATGACCCTGGGGTCAAGAAATTCTTAGCCCTTGCTGGTAGGGTTTTGGGCCATTCGCTCCAAAACTACAGGCCCGATTTGAACCAAACCTTCTGCACTGGGCTCACTGAGCCCGTCTGACTACACATTCAAATTGGGGGCAGATCTGAGTTTGGGCCTGAAACGCCATTTTTTGGTGACCCTGGAGTCAAGAAGTTTTTAGTCCTTGCTTGGGGTTTTTTGGGCATTTACTCCAAAACTACTGGCCCGATTTGAACCAAACCTTCTGTGTTGGGCTTCACTGGGCTGACTCAAACTTACTGATCTTACACAGAGAATCCAACACCTTGACTACTGGACAGGACGAATGCAAAATTAAAAGAACCACTGAATGTCTAATCTTGGGTGTTTAGCTGGTTAGTTAAAAAAACAAAACAAAAAAAACAGGTTATGTTATAGTTGTCAGTTGGATCAGGGCAACTAAGTAACAATTTTGAGTTCATAATGTAGAATTTGATTTTTAACTTGCTGCTGCTACTTCTCAGTGCTGAGAGAGAAAAGACAGTTACGTATCTAATGTGGGGGTGAGGTCACCACATGGAGTCTTATCAATACCCACATTTTCACACATGCATCCAGCATCAGGTTCCCAAGCACATATGAGGAAGCTCAGTCAAGGACAGCTTAACAAACACATATACACACATATGTAGTTAACTTTAGCTTATCACACAGGTAAAAACTGGGTTATCCAATATGCATATGTGCAAAAGTCCCAAGATGGCTTTTCTGCTCTTAACTAGCAAATTACATGATAAATGCCACACTGTGCTGTAAAATCACACGACATCACACACACACGCACACGCACACACACACACACACACACACACAACTCAAAACTGACAAAGAACTATCCCACTCTCAGCAATTTGCAGTGAGGAAACACCAGGGCTGGATAAAACCAAATAACAAATAAACAAATAGATAAATGAATAAGCAAACACATTACAAATTTCATTTTCAAAAATTAAAAGAAAGCTCTCTCTTGTTGCGTGGTATGGTAATAGGACCATGAAGCCTTGCAGAGATTTATCAGAGTTACTCAACACATGACCACCCATATGGGACCTCTACATTCAGAAGACTGAGGAAACCTGGAACACATTCAAAACACATTATTATCAACTTAACTGATATTGTCTAGAGAATTTAGATGTGCAGTATGAATACCCAACCTTTCTCATACTATGCAGGTCATAGGGGCCCATGGTTCACAGCCACATTATTTGCATATTCAAGCTACAAAAGCACTTCCTTATCCCTAACACAAGGAAGCATTTAAAGACTGAACCCGTGAGTGATGAGTGCCACTTTTCTTCAGTAGTTGAGCTCGACTGATCTCACCATGTTGTTCCGAAGTAAACTGGTCATACTGATGCTTGCACTGACTCTTCATGGTCAAGGTAAGTGTTGGTATATGAAGATATTTGTATGTATGACTATGTGTGTTGTTCTATTTGAAAAGGAAAACAAAAGATAGAGGATGTTAACAACTTATATCAAAACTATTAAATTAGATGGTGCATTGCCACTGATGGAGATGGAATGTTCTTCCTGTGCCTGGTTCCTCCCACAGTCCTCCCACAGTCCAAAGGCATACTCACTAGGTTAACTAGCAACTCTGAAAGTGCTGTATGGTATGAATGTTGAAGCATTTGAGGCTGTGGTTTTTTTCTGTATGTGTCAGCTCTGTGACTGAGTGGCAACCTGTACCCCATCCTTGTCTAATGTCAGCTGGGATTGGCAACCCTCCCCTGGAAAGGGGCACAGCTAATGGATGGATGGGACATTATTAAGTTACCAAAGATATATGCATATGCAGACATATATATTGTTTCCAAGTGAGAACTGCACCAAAAGCAGACAATTACTTCTGGCCACTTTACAGCCTGTGCCTACAGATGATAATTATAAACATCATGAAAGTAAGATTAAGCCAAAGCTCCCACTTCTAACAGCAGAATAAGCCTCTCTAAACTTGTTTTAACACAAAGTGTTTTCTCAGTGTATGCAGGAGAAATCTATGGAGGCCATGAGGCTGTGCCACATAGCAGGCCATACATGGTGCTTGTAGAGGGGGACGGTGGAAAACGACACTGTGGTGGATTCCTTCTGAATGAAGATTTTGTGATGACTGCAGCCCACTGCCAAGCCATGTTAGATTTCCACCCTTTATGTTGAAGCATTAGTTTCTGCACTGAGATAATTTCAAACAACAATCTAGATTTATGTAGACTGGCAGATATATTTCATGACAGCTTCGTGGACTGTAACATTAAGTCTATATATTTGTAATATATTTTTGTGAATACAATGCTATTACTAATCTATTTACTCCCTGATAACCTTTTTTAAATCTTAAATTTCAGGACCTACGAAGTCTTTCTAGGACTTCACAACGTCCATAAGCGTAAACATGCAGAGACTAGAATTGTGGAAGCAGAATATCCACATAAGAACTACAGTAGAGAAGACTTCAGACATGACATAATGCTTCTTAAGGTAAGAGGATCCTGAAAGCAAATGCTGACTTTAGTCTGTTTTTGTTATTTTTGCATTCGCATTACTGAACAATAGCTAAGCTAATGAATGCTGGAAAAATGTGAATGGATATTGCATCTTCATGCATCTTGTTTTTTTTTTTTTTCCGAAGTTGAGCACCAAGGCAACTTTCAGCAACAATGTGAAACCAATTGCTCTGGCAGACCATGATGATGGCTCTCTGCCTAAATCATGCATGGTCTCAGGCTGGGGAAGAGACAACAAAAGCAGTGACCTCGCGTCTTCAAAGCTCATGGAAGTCAATGTGACACTCACTGACAATACAGATTGTGCCAATTATAAAATGTACTGCTCTGAGGGCGAGATTGGACCAGGGAAGGTATGTACATTTACAAACAATGAATATGCAAAAAAAAAAACCCACCACTGACAATTACAATTGTTGAGGCAATCTGCATCACTATATATATGGTGATGCATATATAGTGAAGTATATCTGCTATATACTTCCAGGGAGACTCTGGTGGTCCACTTGTCTGTGAAGATGGAAAGGCGTACGGAGTGGTGGCTGTTTCATTCCTAAGAGAAACAGGCTATATTAAAATTCCTGAATATAGGGAGTGGATCAACGCTACCATGGAAAATGCATAATATTTGATATCTTAAACCCATAAACAAGCCACTCATTAGGTTGGGCTTGAAGCAAGAAATATAAAATTGTAAACCCAATGCTGCATTTCAGACAAAATGACTTCTGCTATCAAATACAACATGATGTACACTGTTGCCCAGTCAGTGTATCTTTTGGTCATTGGAATTTCTTTTGATGAAAGGGGGAAAAAATGATTGGTTTATTCAATTTTCATTTTGAAATACAAAAAATAAAATTCAAAACACAAAGCATTCTTCTTTTTGAGTGTCAAAGAGCAATTAACTACATTTACAAAACAGTTTGATTTTCATGTTCTGTTTCATATAACAAAAATAAAATCAATAGACGACAGAAACAAACAAACAAAAAAAAAAAAGAAAAGAAAAACATTTTTTTTTTTTTTTTTGTATTCGGACACCGGAAGTCATTTACAAGGCGAGGCTGCAGGCCAGACTGTAGAAGAAAAGCAAAGTCTTCACATGCACACACACACTCAGCACATACAGAGTAGAAGAAGGGAAAAGGGACGATACAGCAGGTTTATACCTCAGTTATGATTTTTGCCACCTCTAACTCCAGATGTACAATGGGGGTTACCATCAAGCTGATGCTATTTTCTGCTCAAAATCTCCACAAACTTCTTGCAGAAAATCATCTTCTGCCCCCACTTTCATGCATTACATAGTGTTTTTGGTCTGTTTATTCATTTCTCTTGACTGGCGATGTGATTTTTTATGAAACAAAACTTGAAAATCAAGCTGTTTTCTAAATGAATTTGACTGCTCTTTGTCACTCAAAAAGAAGAACGCTTTGTGTTTCAATTTTATTTTTTGTATTTCAAAATGAAAATCAAATAAACCGATCTTTTTTTGTTTTTTAATTCCCATTCATCAAAAGAAAATCCAATGGCCAAAAGATACACTGACTGCATCAGTGTATATTAGATACATTGCTGCTTTCAACATGTGCCTTCTTGAGAACACAGACTCCTGCTACTTTGTTTTATACATCTTATGAGACAATAAACTGTTTCTCTTTCACCATGTTCTCTCTGTGCCTCCCTACACTTCCAGTATGAATGTGAATTAAAAGTTGCTTCTCATTCATGAGCTTACTATACAAAATATTTAATGTATTCTACATGTTTTTTTTTCATATGTCAGTTTGCTCTATCCCCTTCTCCTCCTTAAACACTTATTCTCAGGTCAACTAAATCTAATAACAAGAAAAACAAGATAGAATAAATTGCATATTATTATATGGATCCAACAAATCCTCCTGACTTTGCTTACAGATTGGAGCATCGCAATCAACACAAGCCTAAGATAACAACATATATGATATATTAAAGGGAAGAAAATTACAGACAGATCACTGGTTCATATTTTGCTGCTTTGCAGCAATGACAGAGGATGTGGTTATTGATAGAAATCTAGGCTTCTTCTGAAAAAAGAGAACAATCAGACAAAAATAATTAATGTGATTAGCTTCATCTGTCTCACAGGCTACAGCACTCAGCTAGTTGAATCTAATGTCTGTGGCTTTTGATATTAATTTAACAAACACTTTGAATTAATTGCTGTAAAATAAAGCACCTAAATGTCATGCACATCACTTTCACTTTCACTCACAACATCAATTTGATAATCAAAAGTCTCCCAGGGAAGAAATGACTGAACGTTCACAACTGACACCAGACCTTTTCACCCAAATGATCCCATTTCATCAAATCAGAACTCAAGGGCATGTTTCCTCTGAAATTCTTTGGTTTTCCACAATCTGTTGCAGTGTGCAAGTCAAATCAATCCTCCCACTCCTGACTCTGACATATTCAATCTTAAGTTCAGAGTTACAGATGAGCTTGACTCACTCCACTTGTGTCTTTGGCCCAAATTCACATCTTTCTTTTTTTTTTACTCAGTACAAATTACATGCTCCTGACCATCCTGCAATGCTCCCCACCAGGACCATCTTTTTTGTCACACAATCAGAAGGAGTGATGTAATGCTTTTAGTTTCACTAGGGTCTCACTGAAATATCCTAACATGAGATCACAAAGCTTCACAAAGATGTGTGTGGGTTAATTTTCATATTTAAATGATGTAGCGCTTGAAAAACGTAAAGGGCTTTGAGTCTATCCACTCACAGCTGAAAATAACTCTCAGAGCATTAAAGACTACATGTGGTGATATACTGCTGTTTCTCAACTCAGACTAAGGAAATGGTTTGTGATATTATCTATGGTGTTCTTCCTGTTAATTAGAGATGAGATACAGGATGTCAGAGCAGTTCAAACAGATATGACAAAGCAACAACCATCTACAGAGCCTGACTGAGCAGGAATTTCATATGAGGTTTTGTTAATAGATTTACTGAAATGGTGGTTGTCATTTGACAATGCAAAACAAAAAGGTCGTGTAGGTCAAAGAAAGGGGATGTGGTGAAGAAATATGATTAATAAATGAATCAGTGACGAAAAATAAATACTGTATGACTGACTGGCTAATAGGTGTGGAATTATATTAAAATATGTTCTTTGTCACAAAAAATGTATGTAAATGAATTTACAGACTGCGATGACGTGTCATATAAACTACACAGCATATACTACTATTGATATTGACACCCCGCATAGAACCTTCTCAGTGCCTTAATATCATGATTTTGTTGCATGGCTGATATTCAAAAGCTTTGATATATGTGCATGTATGACTAGTTCCCTTATCAACCCTGTTCTGCAGTAAAGCATGTGCAATATCATGTTAGCTGTCAGTTGCACTGAGTTCTGCTACTGACTTTGCAGCAGTGTCGGTGTTCTGACAAAGTGCATGATTATTGTAAAATGAAGTTTTCTACAGAATCACATTGTCACACGATGTCATAATCTCTGTTAAATATAAAGACTGGAATAACACATACACACAGTTACAGGGTACCTGCAGTTCTGTAGAACTGTTCCTGACTAATTCTTTTCATTTCATCTGAGTCTTTCATAAAAAAAAAAGACTGAACATTTAGTAAAATGTGGGTTTATGAGATAAAATAGAAAATCTTAAAACTTAATCATTTCTTTGGTAGCTCAGGGGAGACCCCTCCTTATGGATGTACTAAAGTGACATACCAATATTTGCATGGGGGATATGCAAGTTACAAATTCATTTCCTCATCTCTCTAAGGAAGTGTTTAAAAACTGAACTCATCAGCAATAAGAACCAGTGTTCCTCAGAAGCTCAGCTGGATTGATCTCACCATGTTTTTGGTCATGCTGATGCTTTCACTGGCTCTTGATGGCCAAGGTAAGTCTCATGTTAATGTGATGCTGTGGCATTGATTCTAAATCACAGTACATGGGTAGCTAAATTCCAATCCTTCATCTAAATACATAGGATTGGAATAAACCTCTGTAAACCTCTTTCAACACAAACTGTTATCTCCAGTGTATGCAGGAGAAATCTATGGAGGCGACGAGGCTGTGCCACATAGCAGGCCATACATGGTGCTTCTGGAGCAGCACATGAAGGATGGTACAAAAGGACACTGTGGTGCTTTCCTTCTGAACGAAGATTTTGTGGTGACTGCAGCCCACTGCCAAGCCAAGTTAGATTTACATCCTCTATGTTGATGTAGCTGCAATTCTGGTTCCACTGATGACATTTTTAAACCTAAATTCTTTATGAGAATTATCTTTTTTGGTGCAGACCAGAAAAATTATGTTTTGCCTTCAGATAACTTTTTATAACATATTTTGTCATTTCAGCAACTACACTGTCTTACTGGGACTTCACAATATCCATGGCACTGAAGAAATACAGCGTGTGTCTGTGAAAGAAACATTCCCACATAAAGATTACGGTGCAAATCAACCAAGAAATGACATAATGCTACTTAAGGTAATAGAAAATGGAATTGTATTTAAAATCTTTGCATTTAGTGGTATAGATATTTGGTTTTTGTATTATTATTTTTTTTTCACATTTTCTCATTATATTTGTAAAATGTGGTGTATCAAATTAAAAGTGCCATCCAATGTAATGCTTATAATTTCTGAATTTTCTCTCATTGTTCCTCAAGTTGGAGTCCAAGGCACATTTCAACAAAAAGGTGAAACCCATTGCTCTCGCAGGCCAAGATAATGGCACTCTGCCAAAATCATGCATAGTCTCCGGATGGGGAAGAAGCAACAGAGATAATAAGTTCATGACTCCCACTCTCATGGAAGTCAAAGTAACACTCATACATCATGAGTGGTGTGTCGCTGAAAACTTGTACTGCTCCAAGGGGGAGAGTGGACCGGCTGAGGTATGTGTATGAATGAAATTAAACATACAAAAAGAAACTTTTGATCTAATGAAAATCAAAATCAAACCAGAGCTGTTGAGGTAATCATTTCAAACTGGTTGTGTACTTCCAGGGAGACTCTGGTGGTCCATTGGTCTGTGAAGGACAGGTATACGGGCTGGTGTCTTTCTCAACTGAGCTAGATGGATCTCAGATGTATTGCTTCATTAAGATGCCTATGTATAAAACCTGGATTGATGAGATCATTGGACGTCATGGAAATGACTCTAAAATGTCAAATCACAGCATTTGAATTTGCAGTTTTTCAGGTTACTTCCTCAGAGCTGGTGATTGAGGTGCTACTATTACCTGCCAAATGCCCTATACAGAATTAATGGAAAACATGATTTGATAATATCATACAATACAAATGTTTGACTGTTGAGTTGAGTCAGACAACTGAAAAAAGTGGGTCCAATTTCTATTAATAGACTTTAGGTTGGAAATTCAGATGAAGCAAACAGATTTAGATGGATTTAGACAATCATGAAGTGCAGTTCAACAAGATTTTAAACAATTATTTGGCAGAAAATGTTAAACGTGCTTTTCTCTTTTCTTCTAGATGTACAACTTGATCGATACATAATGTTATGTGCACATTTTCATTAGTGAGCAGCTACACAAGGCATGATAATGTTAACTTGCTGGCTACTTTTAGCGTTGCCATGGAGTCCATTATGAGCTGATGACTGTGGCTGCATTGTTTTTTGTTGGTTCTTATCTATGCAGGCAACAGTAAAACTTATTGCTGTGTGCTTATTGGCTGCTTTTAATGCACTTTGTATAAGCCTAGCTGAGAACACCCATTGTGGATGTTGTGGCCAAATGGAGACTGGATGTTCAATTGTGCCATCTAGTGGTACCAATGATCAGCTACAGAACCTCTCAGTCTGAAACAGATTGAATAGCTATTGTTTTCTAATGTGGCCTGTGCTCTTGAACAATTATTGTTATGTTAATACATTAGTGCTTTTTGCATCTTCTTTTGCTCCTGATCAAATGAGAACACACAACCCTTTGAATTTGCTCTGTACCATCTCTTGGAACAATAAAATCTTCTCTCACCACATTTTCTCCGTGCCTTTGTTTACTTTTGTTTTTAAGACAGAATTTAAAGAGAGAGAGAGAGAGAGAGAGAGAGAGAGAGAGAGAGAAGTGTATTGAGGCAACAATGCGAGGTTCATACTTGTGTTGAGAGATGAGACAAAATAAGCCACCAGTTACTCATTGGTAATGAGTGTTAGATTAGATTGCACCGTAAAGACAGTAAGGTCTGCTTTCAAATGCAAGTGCTGCAGATCCGACGTTGTCAGGATAACAGAAGTTCACCACTTAGCCTCATATTGTAACATGAGTTGAAGCTGGGGACTATCCCCCAAAAAGATGGGAGTTTTAACAGTGGTAAACTTTTACTTGAACCTGTGTTATTCCTGTGTATCAGCTGTATGTACAGTATGAAATTTAGCTTCATACAGGCCATGGCTTGCAGCCATTACACAGGCCTTGCATCATGGTAAAATCATTGTATGACTGTATGTGGAAACACTGAGGCACTTACATTTAGCTGTTGTCTATATGTAATCAGCATATTTCAAATAATGACAATAAGCAGCACAAAACAAGATAGAATAAATTGCATATTATTATATGGATCCAACAAATCCTCCTGACTTTGCTTACAGATTGGAGCATCGCAATCAACACAAGCCTAAGATACTTCTAACAACATATATGATATATTAAAGGGAAGAAAATTACAGACAGATCACTGGTTCATATTTTGCTGCTTTGCAGCAATGACAGAGGATGTGGTTATTGATAGAAATCTAGGCTTCTTCTGAAAAAGAGAACAATCAGACAAAAATAATTAATGTGATTAGCTTCATCTGTCTCACAGGCTACAGCACTCAGCTAGTTGAATCTAATGTCTGTGGCTTTTGATATTAATTTAACAAACACTTTGAATTAATTGCTATAAATAAAGCACCTAAATGTCATGCACATCACTTTCTCACAACATCAATTTGATAATCAAAAAATCAAAAGTCTCCCAGGGAAGAAATGACTGAACATTCACAACTGACACCAGACCTTTTCACCCAAATGATCCCATTTCATCAAATCAGAACTCAAGGGCATGTTTCCTCTGAAATTCTTTGGTTTTCCACAATCTGTTGCAGTGTGCAAGTCAAATCAATCCTCCCACTCCTGACTCTGACATATTCAATCTTAAGTTCAGAGTTACAGATGAGCTTGACTCACTCCACTTGTGTCTTTGGCCCAAATTCACATCTTTCTTTTTTTTTTTTACTCAGTACAAATTACATGCTCCTGACCATCCTGCAATGCTCCCCACCAGGACCATCTTTTTTGTCACACAATCAGAAGGAGTGATGTAATGCTTTTAGTTTCACTAGGGTCTCACTGAAATATCCTAACATGAGATCACAAAGCTTCACAAAGATGTGTGTGGGTTAATTTTCATATTTAAATGATGTAGCGCTTGAAAAACGTAAAGGGCTTTGAGTCTATCCACTCACAGCTGAAAATAACTCTCAGAGCATTAAAGACTACATGTGGTGATATACTGCTGTTTCTCAACTCAGACTAAGGAAATGGTTTGTGATATTATCTATGGTGTTCTTCCTGTTAATTAGAGATGAAATACAGGATGTCAGAGCAGTTCAAACAGATATGACAACAACCATCTACAGAGCCTGACTGAGCAGGAATTTCATATGAGGTTTTATTAATAGATTTACTGAAATGGTGGTTGTCATTTGACAATGCAAAACAAAAAGGTCATGTAGGTCAAAGAAAGGGGATGCTGTAAAGAAATACGATTAATAAATGAATCAGTGACGAAAAATAAATACTGTATGACTGACTGGCTAATAGGTGTGGAATTATATTAAAATATGTTCTTTGTCACAAAAAATGTATGTAAATGAATTCACAGACTGCGATGACATATCATATAAACTACACAGCATATACTACTATTGATATTGACACCCCGCATAGAACCTTCTCAGTGCCTTAATATCATGATTTTGTTGCATGGCTGACTGGAATAACACATACACACAGTTACAGGGTACCTGCAGCTCTGTAGAACTGTTTCTGACTAATTCTTTTCATTTCATCTGAGTCTTTCATAAAAAAAAAAAAGACTGAACATTTAGTAAAATGTGGGTTTATGAAATAAAATAAAAAATCTTAAAACTTAACCATTTCTTTGGTAGCTCAGGGGAGACCCCTCCTTATGGATGTACTAAAGTGACATACCGATATTTGCATGGGGGATATGCAAGTTACAAATTCATTTCCTCATCTCTCTAAGGAAGTGTTTAAAAACTGAACTCATCAGCGATAAGAACCAGTGTTCCTCAGAAGCTCAGCTGGATTGATCTCACCATGTTTTTGGTCATGCTGATGCTTTCACTGGCTCTTGATGGCCAAGGTAAGTCTCATGTTAATGTGGTATTTATGGATGCTGTAGCATTGATTCTAAATCACAGTACATGGGTAGCTAAATTCCAATCCTTCATCTAAATACGTAGGATTGGAATAAACCTCTGTAAACCTCTTTCAACACAAACTGTTATCTCCAGTGTATGCAGGAGAAATCTATGGAGGCGACGAGGCTGTGCCACATAGCAGGCCATACATGGTGCTTCTGGAGCAGCACATGAAGAATGGTGCAATAAAACACTGTGGTGCTTTCCTTCTGAACGAAGATTTTGTGGTGACTGCAGCCCACTGCCAAGCCAAGTTAGATTTACATCCTCTATGTTGATGTAGCTGCAATTCTGGTTCCACTGATGACATTTTTAAACCTAAATTCTTTATGAGAATTATCTTTTTTGGTGCAGACCAGAAAAATTATGTTTTGCCTTCAGATAACTTTTTATAACATATTTTGTCATTTCAGCAACTACACTGTCTTACTGGGACTTCACAATATCCATGACACTGAAGAAATACAGCGTGTGTCTGTGAAAGAAACATTCCCACATAAAAATTACGATGCAGATGAACTAAGAAATGACATAATGCTACTTAAGGTAATAGAAAATGGAATTGTATTTAAAATCTTTGCATTTAGTGGTATAGATATTTGGTTTTTGTATTTTTTTTTTTTTTTTTCACATTTTCTCATTATATTTGTAAAATGTGGTGTATCAAATTAAAAGTGCCATCCAATGTAATGCTTATAATTTCTGAATTTTCTCTCATTGTTCCTCAAGTTGGAGTCCAAGGCACATTTCAACAAAAAGGTGAAACCCATTGCTCCCGCAGACCAAGATAATGGCACTCTGCCAAAATCGTGCATAGTCTCCGGATGGGGAAGAAGCAACAGAGATAATAGGTTCATGACTCCCACTCTCATGGAAGTCAAAGTAACACTCATACATCATAAGTTTTGTGTCGCTGAAAACTTGTACTGCTCCAAGGGGGAGAATGGACCGGCTGAGGTATGTGTATGAATGAAATTAAACATACAAAAAGAAACCTTTGATCTAATGAAAATCAAAATCAAACCAGAGCTGTTGAGGTAATCATTTCAAACTGGTTGTGTACTTCCAGGGAGACTCTGGTGGTCCACTGGTCTGTGAAGGACAGGTATACGGGCTGGTGTCTTTCTCAGCTGAGCTAGATGGATCTCAGATGTATTGCTTCATTAAGATGCCTATGTATAAAACCTGGATTGATGAGATCATTGGACGTCATGGAAATGACTCTAACATGTCAAATCACAGCATTTGAATTTGCAGTTTTTCAGGTTACTTCTTCAGAGCTGGTGATTGAGGTGCTACTATTACCTGCCAAATGCCCTATACAGAATTAATGGAAAACATGATTTGATAATATCATACAATACAAATGTTTGACTGTTGAGTTGAGTCAGACAACTGAAAAAAGTGGGTCCAATTTCTATTAATAGACTTTAGGTTGGAAATTCAGATGAAGCAAACAGATTTAGATGGATTTAGCCAATCATGAAGTGCAGTTCAACAAGATTTTAAACAATTATTTGGCAGAAAATGTTAAACGTGCTTTTCTCTTTTCTTCTAGATGTACAACTTGATCGATACATAATGTTATGTGCACATTTTCATTAGTGAGCAGCTACACAAGGCATGATAATGTTAACTTGCTGGCTACTTTTAGCGTTGCCATGGAGTCCATTATGAGCTGATGACTGTGGCTGCATTGTTTTTTGTTGGTTCTTATCTATGCAGGCAACAGTAAAACTTATTGCTGTGTGCTTATTGGCTGCTTTTAATGCACTTTGTATAAGCCTAGCTGAGAACACCCATTGTGGATGTTGTGGCCAAATGGAGACTGGATGTTCAATTGTGCCATCTAGTGGTACCAATGATCAGCTACAGAACCTCTCAGTCTGAAACAGATTGAATAGCTATTGTTTTCTAATGTGGCCTGTGCTCTTGAACAATTATTGTTATGTTAATACATTAGTGCTTTTTGCATCTTCTTTTGCTCCTGATCAAATGAGAACACACAACCCTTTGAATTTGCTCTGTACCATCTCTTGGAAATAAAATTTCTCTCACCACATTTTCTCTGTGTCTTTGTTTACTTTTGTTTTTAAGCCAGAATTTAAGAGAGAGAGAGAGAGAGAGAGAGAGAGAGAGAGAGAGAGAGAGAGAGAGAGAGAGAGAGAGAGAGAGAAAGTGTATTGAGGCAACAATGCGAGGTTCATACTTGTGTTGAGAGATGAGACAAAATAAGCCACCAGTTACTCATTGGTAATGAGTGTTAGATTAGATTGCACCGTAAAGACAGTAAGGTCTGCTTTCAAATGCAAGTGCTGCAGATCCGATGTTGTCAGGATAACAGAAGTTCACCACTTAGCCTCATATTGTAACATGAGTTGAAGCTGGGGACTATCCCCCAAAAAGATGGGAGTTTTAACAGTGGTAAACTTTTACTTGAACCTGTGTTATTCCTGTGTATCAGCTGTATGTACAGTATGAAATTTAGCTTCATACAGGCCATGGCTTGCAGCCATTACACAGGCCTTGCATCATGGTAAAATCATTGTATGACTGTATGTGGAAACACTGAGGCACTTACATTTAGCTGTTGTCTATATGTAATCAGCATATTTCAAATAATGACAATAAGCAGCACTTTCCCACAGAAATATTAATGCTCACAAGTGGATGAAATCTTTTTGAACTGGGAGACTGTATCAGTTTGACTTTAGCACAGGCATGTCCAAACTATTCCACAAAGGGCCGAGTGGCTGCAGGTTTTCTTTCCAACCAAGCAGCAGCACACCAGACTTGACTCATTTAATCAAGTGATCTCAGTCTTCAGACAGTCGATTGGTCAAACTGTGTGCTCTTGTTTGGTTGGAACAAAAACCTGCAGCCACACGGCCCCTTGTGGAATAGTTTTGACATGCCTACTTTAGCGCCACCATCAGATTTTCTGACATGACAATACTAGTGAGTATAGAGTGGTAAATGCACAGGCAGGAATACATGCATATGTATCCATATACTTACACACATACTGGATTTATTTATTTACTCTGAATTTAAAATCATTCAGTGGCTGGAAAAGATGACTCCTCTTAATGCTGTATCCTACAATGAAACAGTTTGACTTTTTCTGGTTCATTACAATGAATGTAATATTATTTGGCTGCTTGCCATTTTCTGCAATGTATGGTTCTGTATGATCTATTCTCAGGTATTCATTGACACTTCGAGAGACAAATTCCATGTGTTGCTTGCTGTGGGCAGTCAGTTGCTCATTTCTCCACTTTATCTATTGCATCTTGCATTTTCTTATTGACATAAAATACATTGCGCCCTCTGATCCACAAAGCCCTGTCACCTATGAACAGAGATTTTCCCACACTTCATTCTTCCAGACAAAAGATGTCATTGATCATTGTAACGCTTTCAGTCTGTGCTTATACAGAATCCACTTTCATAGAGTGATAAAAATAACTTGGTTGTTGCACTCATTTCCACACTGACAAAAGTTTACTATTAATATACTACCAAATTCTGACACTTCTTCATGTTTGCTATCATTTTATAATGTAGTCTGTCATAATGTCCATTGTCCATCATAATGTAAACATACTGGATTGATATCTTGGTGTCGCTTTTTCCTCCAACACTCTGTCTAAAATCTGGCCAAATACAAACACAAAAAATGAATGGTATTTGTTCTTATAATTCTTTTAGTACAAATGTCTAAACATGACACTGGATAGACACATAAGTACTTAAATCTAAAGCAAAATGCAAAATGTTTCTCAACAGCTGTGTTGTAATTCTGTTAGACTGTGTTATGTTGACAGGTAATGTAAGCATGTTTCTGATTCTATAAAGAATCATTTTAGATCTTGTACCACTCAGTGAAAATAAAGTCTGCAAAATCCCAATCCTTCTTTAATCTGTAATGGTTAAATTAACTATTTAAAGGGGTGCTGAGAATTTTTCACACTGACAGTTGTGGGTAAGAGCCTTTAGAGTAGTCAGAAACATTCATAAAAAGTCCTCATAGAGGCATCATGAGGACTTTTCACATTTCAGCATAGCTGCACATTAACAGTGGAAACATTACATGGCAGCCTACTTTAGTTACATCACTGCAATACTCACCATACCTAGTAGCGGGCTAGTGGACTTCCATCTCATCTCCCACTCATGCAATGTACTGTAGGACACACAGGTAACACTGGCAATTGAAAATAGTTTCATACCCCCCCCAATACAGTGCATTTAAATCAGATGGATATTACTCACTCACATGAATCTCATCCACAGCTTGTTCTTTTTCCTGGTTGATCCATTAGTTTAGTGTAGTTATATCCCACCAGCCTGTGTTTTCTAACACATGTTGTGTCTTGTCTTAGCAGTAAAGGCACAGGTGGAAATAATAATGTTAGCAACAGCTCTGTTCCTTTTCATTATCAGTGCCCATATAAGCTGTGGCCTACTCAGCCTACACACACAGCACCTGGGCCATGACAGTGACTCACCTAGCTGTCATTAATGTTATTTGTTCCACCTGTGTTCCTCCCAGTGTGACACCAAATGCTTGGGTAAAAAAAGACAAAGTCCAATTTTTAGTTTTGTTTTGTATTTATGTGACTTTGTACTGAACTTCATTCCAGAGGGAGCTATTGTGTTTTTGCTTTCATTTACAGTAACAGCTACACTGGAATGTACTCATGGGGCCATTTTGTATAATGTGTGCTTTTGTTCAGCTAATTGTAATGTACTGTTTATATAGTTTATATCTCCCCCTTTTGATCATGTCCATTTTTTGATGCATGTTTCCATGTTCATCATTCCTCAGTTACAGCAACTACAGTGCACTGTACATTTCTTTGCTGTGTCTCAATATTTTTTCAGCTTTACATTTTTGGAATATGCCTTTTTTTTCCTCAAAATTCAGTAATGGTTTTATTCAGATATCAAAAATATTTCTATCCAAGTCTTAAACCAACAGTAGCCTAAAAAAAAAAAAAATTGTTCACTGTGACTGAAGTGATTGTTTGAAGGTTGAAGTGACTGAGTTGTGGCTTCCGTTGAACAAAGCGTTAGGAAAAATTCTCAAGTGTTCTGAGAACTGCAGAGTTGTGAGAATGGCATTTTGTGTGTGCATTGAATCAAAACTAGCTACTCTAATCCACTAGGTGGCAGCACTGAATCTTGACATAATTCCTCTCTGGTGCCTTGTAAGCGTTACCTGCAATTTGCAGTACACAGTAGATTGGGTCACATTTAGGGTTTGGCTCAGAGAAACAAGACACTTTATAGTACAAGGTGCAACAAAGATTATAATATCATCCACATGCAGTTAGGAAGATTACAAGTAAGAATCACAAATTGGTTATGATCCTTGGCCAGAAGTCTCAATGCAAGGCAAGTTAAAGCTGGTAAAAAAGAAGAAAGCACTATTAAAAGTAAGGCCATAATGGGGATTTAATATTAACAACATCTACTACTTCAGGCCACTAAGCAAAAGTACAACCGCATATACTTAAAAAAAGATGTTTTGAAACTGTGATTCTATTCTATCTCTAACCAAATGTGCTTGCTGTAGGCAGGCATGATTAGAAAGTTACTACTGTGAGGTTAAAAATAGAAGTAGATACTGCTACAGTAAGCACTTTAACTTCTGAACTACCCTTTTCTACCTCAGCACCTCCTACACAGAAGCGCACCTCATGGCTTCCTGTGCAACACCACAGTTTTCCATTGTGGCAAGCTTCATGAACAACTTTAGTCAGGTGAGAACCTGCAAAACAGACCTGCACTGATATTTGAAAAGAATGTTTACAGAAGACTGTGTGTATGTAAAGTAAAAAAAATGCCTAATTTATATTTCTGGTGCAGATTTTTTTTTTTTTTTTTTTTTTTTTGCATATGTGTGTGTGTGTGTGTGTGTGTGTGTGTGTAATTTGTAATTAAAACAACTGCTTTGTATCTGTCAATGAATCTGGAGCAAAAGCAAAAACAAATTAACCAGTCTTACAATATTAAGGAATCCACCAATCACATATCACAGTGAACAGTGAAGTGTCCCAGACAAAAGATGTGTTTTGTATTTTTGCATTGTCATTTATGTAATTTTAATTAATAGCAGAAGGAGGACAGGCGACAGTAGGGGGTGCTCTAAGCAAACCTACAGCAAGCTTCCTCATGCAAGTTGGAGTCTGGACCAACACCACCTCTGAGAGGTTCATTGACTGCAGCCTACAAGTGCTGTGTCCTGCACTTGACTGTTTGATGTTGATTGCTATTCCGGAGCTGCAGCTTTGCAGAGGCTCAGTGTTTCAATACTCCACTGGTTGAACGTGGCTCTGACGCCTTCTTTGTCTATCTCAGAAGATTATTCATCTATGATTATTTATTTTACTGCATGATACCAATCAATGCATATTTGAATACAACACAGCAGTTTATCATCAAGATAATAATTATATGCAGAGCCTATACATTTATGATTGGCTAGGTTTTGTTCATTCTACCCAACACGTGTTGCAAATAAGACAAACATACATGAAGTTACACATCTTGGGCTGAAATATAATGATGCAAAAAAAGCTGCCTGTGTGCCTTTAAGAGGCAAGATCACATTGTTATTCTGGGTTTGTCCACAAGCTGACTGTGGAGGTGGACAGATAGTGGTTCTGAGGGTGGTGTGTGGGGGAGAGAGAAGGTGTGGGAGGAGCGTGTGTAGGAGTCTCCTAATACAAGTCTCCAGGGGCCAGTATGGATTTAAAAAAAGAGAGAGAGAGAAAGAGAGAGATGGAGAGAGAGGGAGAGCGAGAGACACTGTGATGTGGATAAGATGTCCTTTAGATGCATCCCATGTTTTACAGCACGTCCAAGGAGGCAGAGATTGATCCTGCATTCCCCTCTTCTCCAGAATGGTGTTGCAGGCTGAACACTCAAGGCTAAGCTGCCCATTAACGAGCCAATAATTTGTGTCATTATGTGAAGACTGCAGCTGGTGCCACTGATGCACTGCTTCTCACATGTCAGAGCTGAAGACTGAAAGGAGTCTTAGCACTGCTCATTATAAAGCCAGCCTCTCATCCCTTTGTCTTGGAAGCATGCATGGCAGACAAGGCTTGGCCTTGAGAGCTTATTTATTTCCTCCCCAGCTCCCTTTTTGAAACACAGCATGCTCAATATAAAATCGATGTATTAAGTGTTCTCAAGTATGCAGAGTGACGTGCTGCCATTCCCACTCTATGCCTTTGGCTGTGATTACAGCTAATTTGAATGATTGAAATGCTTCCATAGTGGAGCTGGAGTGAGTGAAGTGAAGGGCTCACACAGATGAAGGGGGAGGAGGCGAGAAAGGCTTGGCTCTACTCCAGGTGGAGGAGGTGAGTCATTCCCCACACAGATAGACAGTCTATCAGCGTGTGCATGTATGTGTGCATGTGTACGTTGCCCAAATTATTGCTGAGAGAACAGAATAGTGCTGTGAGCAACCCGGTGATAAAGAATGAATGCCACTGTATACATTGTGCATCTCTGTGTGTTTGTCTTTGTGATTTTGTGTGCCGATTACACTGGGTATCTCCGTTAATCTGTGTATTCTGCAGATGAATAGTGACTGTATCTATGGTCTTTAGGCCACCTGACTTCATTTCCCAAAGTGGGCGTAAGATTCACGTGGCTCAGCATCAAACAGCCTGAGGGCAAACAAGGTTTCTTTGTAAAAAAAAGGAATTATTTGACAGATAAAATGTATTACTGGACTATCAAATACATCTTACAGTGTGTTAATTAAAAAATAGTTCACTGGCCAAAATAACACCTGGATCTATGTGCATCCAAATGTGCAAAACTAAACTACACGCATCTCGCGAGTTCATTTGTGTTTGTTGCAGATGCAAAGCGACTGTATTTTTAGGCCACCTGACTCCGCTGTCAAAGGTGGGTGTCAGATTCATGTGGTCTCAGCGACAAACTAAATGAGGGCAGCAAAAGGTTTCGGTAGCAGGTCCTGCAATGCTCTCTTGATCTGAAAACCAGATAATTTGGTCAATTACCATGTATGCATCATATTTTTACTTCCATCGCATCTCTTCCACTGCAACTTGAGGTCAAGTTTTTTTTTTTTTTTTTTTTTTTTCTTTTTGAGAGTTGTGGACAAAGTGGCAGATCATTTAGATCCGAGCATGTAGTCACACAAACGCCCACCCACAGTGCTTGTTTTGAGTTTCCTGTTGTTCCGTTCGCTCTTGAGAGTCTTATCAGATATTATAGGCACCGATCTCACCATATTCTCTTTCCCCACACTCTGGTCACCTCAGCATCCTGCTTCTCATCCTCACTGCAGCTTTTGAGAACATCAACAACATCAGTCTTCTCACCTTAAATCATCAACATCACTTGTACTCTTGTCGTCTGGCTAGTCATATTTCACAAACAGACAACAGTTTGTCACACCCAACTCAACGTCAACCAACTCCTACGTAACTTCTATCTATCTATCTATCTATCTATCTATCTATCTATCTATCTATCTATCTATCTATCTATCTATCTATCTATCTATCTACACCAACACTGTTGAGGAAGTGAAAATATAAACTGTTGTCATGGAAACCTGCTATGCCTTTCTTCCTCTCCTTCATCATCCCTTCACTCAAACTTGTAGACGGACGCATGCATGCACACACACACGTGCATTCACACAAAGCTATCTTGAATCTATTCTGTGAACACTCAAGAGACATGGGCGACTTCAAGAATCAAGGCAAGAAAAAGATGTCAAGATCTCAGAGACAGATGAAATGAGAATGCATGGAAAGATATATAAGATACTATAAAAAGTGCAAACCATTGCAGTTCAGCCTGTACAACCTGCCTGTACAGCTTGTTTTTGTCAATATCTAACCATACATCCCATAAGAAGCAACTGGCTGTATTGGGCTTATTGCACAGGTTGAGGGGGAAGTTTTCACATGTAGGAACAGCTGGTCGACTGCTGCTGCTACTGCTGTTGTTGTTGTTGTTGATTGTCATCCTTGTGTTGGCAATGTGATCTTGAGGAGGCCAGCTTTGCTTGCCATTGCCATACATACACATGTAATGCACTCTCAGTCACACACACATGCATTTAAACAGTAGCGCAGCTTTGTGTGTCCCCAGCTGCTGCTAAGACTGACGCACTTCCACTTTGCCCCCCATGTGTGCATGTTCCTAGGGGAGGGCATATATCCCGCAGGTCTCTATTCATTCAAGGTGAGATACAGATGACATGACAAATTGCTACCATGACAACGGTTGTTTGGTTAAAGCCGTGTGGCATGAGCCTACATGTTGGCTGATAATGAAATTGCAGCTCCTTTTGTCTCTTCTCTCTCTTTCACTGGAGTGGAAGAAAGACAGGTTACCTGTTGTGGTGTGTCCCAATGTTGTGCACCCTCTCCCATCAAACTGTGCCTTTGTGTTTTCCCTTTTGGTTTTCACAGGCCTGTGTTAAATTTGTGGCATAGACATTGAGGATCTGCAAATTCTGGTCAGGTGTCTGGCTACTGACAGTCAATATCTAATCAATTCACTTGATGTAATTGTTCAGGTGCTGATTGCTTCTCGAAGCTGCCTCACCTGAGATGCAGTTAATGCCCTGCTATTTGGTTATTTTGGGGACAAGGTTCGGTGCATTGTTGCATTCACAGTGTGCAGTACAGACATGGTGTAATTTGAATGTTTGCTTGCCACTGATTTGTGAGCCTGTACTTCCCAACTCTGTCCTGATGCGATACATTCAGTGTGATTGGCATGTGGGGAGAGAAAATAAGTGAAAAGAAAAGAGAAGAACAAAGTGTTTGTCAAATTAATCTATCATCCCCCCAACAGCTAACGCATTTGATATGATAATTATGTTTATTTATTTTCAAGCTACTTGTTACACTAATTAGACTTTAACAAGCCTTTTAGGCAGAGGTCTGTTAGGGAGAGACACTTTGTTGTTGTGTTTATGTGATCAGAATTTTCTTTTCTTTTTTACATCAAAAATACAGTAATTCATAAAAAATATACATATATATTATATATTGGTATGTTCATATTCAAATGGACTCGAAGCAGGTGAAACATCAGAGCCATTTACTACAGGACTGAATCTAGAAAAATCAATATTGTTATGAGGTGTTAGAGTGTGTTTGTTCCTTCATCTGCAAATCACTGAGTCTCATAAAAGATCTTTTCTCCCTTTCAATTCCAGTTCATTCACCCAGCTCTAAATATTGCATTCAAACAGACTGCCACCGCCTGTAGATAAGAAGATACATTGCTGGTGACATTTAAAAAGAGTCACTACCCCCTCATCTGCTTGACCATTGTCAGCATCCTCCGTGGCCTATAATGAGAATGTGCACGCCCAGGCCATAATAAATAGCCTATGTCCTGGTTAAATGCAACACCTCTCTTTGGGTGCTATTTGGGCTGCATGATTCACTGTGATTCATGCCAGCGTGTGTGTTCTCTCTGTTCTCACAGATGAGCTGGATGACCGGGGGGAGGAGATAAGGACTGCAATGGGAACATGGATCATGGGTATGCATGTGTGTGTTTGTGTGTGTAGGCTGGGCCATGTGTGAAAGTGGTAAATTGAACAAAGACAGACAGAGATGGAAAGATTGAAAATGCACAGCTGAAGTGCCAATTTGTCAGCCCACTTTCAGAAAAATCAGCCCTTCTTGAAGGAGGGGCCAAAAAAAAAATAACGAACAGAAATGAATGATATTTTCCTTCACAGTGAACTGCACTGGTACATCTGTAATGAGTCTGGCTGTGAGTGTGTGTGTATTGTACACGTGCCTGTTTGTGTGCAGGGGCAGTCGCAGCTGCTTAAAAAAAGTAGGCAACCTTGTTATCACGCGGCTGATATTTTCCCACTGTACATCACCTCCTCCATGGCTGCAACAGACATCATGATTGAGTGATGGGCATCTATTTAATTACACCCTGCTGTCTGCTGTCTCTGTACGAGCCAGGTAGGTGGAAGAAGCAAGAACTAATGTTTTAAATGAGAGCCAGCATGAGGGCATACACTGTACTGTACACTTTGTGTGTCCCTGCACAAGCCTGCTTGTTTAACTACTAATTATTTACACTGATATCACTTGGCATCTGCTGCCAGGACTATACACACCATTGTTTTCTATGTATGCATGTGTGTGTCCATGCATGTCTGTGATTTCTTATGCACAATGGCTCCCAGTGGCTATGTGGGTGTGTGGTGGGTAGCTCAGAGTTACATTAATAGCCAAAGGGCAGGCAGGCAGGGAGGGAGGACATAGACAGGAAGGGGAAATACAGTTTGCTGGTCGCCCACCACTTCCTGTGTGTCTCCTACACTTGCAGCCCACGGACCAGAGCTGCTTCTATAACCAGTTTGTTTGCTTGCAGCACAACAAAGATAAGACAGTCGATAGGTAAACACGGTGACAAGAGGATAAGGAATGCCACAAACAAAACTGTCATGGGTTTGTCACCACTGCGAGGTTATGCAAGTTGCTGGAAATGACTTGCCCACGCCACCCTACCCTTTCATTTTCTGCTTGCCAACTGTGACATGAAGCAATGAAGTGTTTCACTGACAATGGCAACAGCACATAACACACCTCTTATTCAAATGATAAGATGAAATTTTATCGATCTGATTCTGTCCCCATGCAATCAAGTCCAATAGAAATAATGATAATATATTTTATCCAGGCTTTGATCCAGTTTTACTGTCAATCATAGACTATAGTTAACAAAGCTGACACTCATCCACCCTTTAGATAACAGGAGGAGCTGCAGTATTGAGACATATCCAGCAGAGGTCCTTCTCTCATTAAGTGTTGTGTCTCTGTGGCTCCTGTTGAAGTTGGGAACAGCAGTGAATAGGTGATGAAGGTGAAACATAACAATTCCAGTGTTTCAGCTATAACAACATAGCAGGAAACAGATGCTTACAAAGTTTCAGCAAATTTTCACACATGTTGAGTGTCTAAATTTCTTAAATATAATTATTTGTGAGATGTTCTGGGCCCTTTCAACAAGCTCCACTCCGCCTTCACTTAGTGCTGACACTGTGTAGGAGCAAAGGGCTGCTGCTGCTGAGTTGTGGCTAGGCAGGGAGAAAGATTGGCCGATAAGAAGCCCCGGTTTGCACACATACTGTGCTCTGGTAAGAGGCAAACCCCCCCCTGCCCTTCTGGGATCCCACATCCCCATTGAACTTTCCACCCACTCACTGAGGAATGCGGAGAAAGGGAGGGGAAGGAGGGGGCTGTAAGAGGCAGAGATGGGGTATATAGAGGGAGGGGAGGGGAGGGGAGCTGAATGAAGACAGAACTAAAGAAGATGAGGAAACACTAGAATCACTACAACAGAAACTGAAATAGCCCGCGTGACCTTCCTCATCAGACTGTTTTTGTGATAATTCAACAATGTCAGAGCAGGGACGAGAATGCAAAGGCAAAAAAAAAAAAAAAAAAAAACAGGACAGATGACACCTCCACATCATACTGGAGGTGGAGGGTTTTCCACTCTGTCCTTAACTGAACAGGTGGGGTCTGACATGGAATCAAGAAAGGGCATGGGAACAAAACAAGGGCAGAGACACGTGAGCACATGCACCCACATGTGCACACAAACTGCACTGCCAATACGCATGAAAATGCACCTATACGAGAATAATTATCTCAGTGTAAGTGTCACAATAATTAGTACATTGTGATCCAAATGCTATTTTGTGTGTGTTCCTTTGTGTAAAAACCTGTTTGTGCTACATGACATCACAAGCTTTGAGGTGTTTGTTTCATTCTTTTTTTTTTTTTTTTGTAACGCCCCGCTCTTGTCAACAAGTTCCCTGTGTCTGCCTCTGTCCTTTCTCTCTTTCCACAGACTTTCTCAGAGGACCTTAGCGCTGATGAAAGCAGGTGCCTTGGTACGCCTTTCATTGAATTAGGAATTCCACAGCGTAAAGTGGCAGCATTGTTGATGAAAGGTTAGCGCTGTTTCAAATTCTCCCCCTAAATGAAAAGGCCCTCTCTCCAGCGGTTGTACAGAAAGAGGGATGACATTTTGGTTTCATCAGCTGTATATCTAAAGTGTCTGCAGTAAAATGCCAAAACGATCAAAGCCAAATAGGGAGTATAATACACACAGAGAGCACCTAGGCACTCTTTGTAAGGTTATCTACCCACAAACCTTAGTCAGACCTCATAAAAAGTCATTACGCCCCTCAGCGATAATTTGGTGAATACCCCACATTTAATGATAAACATTTACATGGCAGTGGTGAAAGGAATTTATCAGGTCTTTACATTAGGGATTAGATTCGGTGGTTGAATTAGTGTCTGTTCAAGGGCAGAATGGAGGATTGGAACTCAGTGGGTGGAACATGAACAGATTTCATAAGAGGAGGCAGGTGGTGGTGACACAAGACATTAAAGCTCTCTCTCTCTCTGTGTCTGTCACAGGATCAATCTCTGTGTCTTTCTCTTTGTGTCTGTCTTTCTGTCCACCAAACACACATGTATGACATATTGCAGATGTCAGTGGATATCACTTTGTGACGGAAGGAAAATGCTGTGTTTGCAAAAAAAAAAAAAAAGGTGCTACAAAAGAACAGGATGTGAGAGACTGGAGCCTTGACCATCGCTGTCATTTCCCTCTGTTCACATCAGCTGTGTACCCCTCAGGCCGTCTTTGTATTGTTCATTGTTTTAAAGAGCAGACATGCTATCTGCTCACCTCGCCAACTTGCCGCCGCTCCGACAAGGTCGTTGCTCTGAGTCCTTCAGTGACTCACTGGGGCTCAGGTACTCCTATTTTCACCCAGTCCCACCTGACCCCACAAAAGGGAGTCATCAGGCTGGAGGTTCAGTCATATATAAGGATTATCAAAGGAACATGATGTCGAAAGGTAAACTTCAACCCTGTGCCCGCCCAACAGGCAGACAGAGCTGGGAGGCAGCGCAAACAGAATGGATGTATTTGCTTTTCATGTGAAAATCAATGGGCCCAGACAGATGGCGGTTTGTTTCCTCACTATTTACTTCCCGGCTCCATGATAAATGTCCCCGCCGCCCCTCCTGGGCTGACGGTGCACAGGTAAGCAGAAAGCCATCCCTCCCCTTCCCACCCCAAATGGATGACAGATGTGCCAGCTACCGCCCTATTTCTTTCTTCTGTTCTCCTTCTAAACCCCAAACCATTCCTCTGCTGTTGACCTAACTACAGCAAACAGCCTTGAACTTGTTTCAAAGGGACAGGTTGTTTTTTTTAATGATATACTCCATCAGATAAACATCTTTATCAGAAACATTGGCCACCTCACACTTAAAAAAGCCAATTGGAAATGTTCTGCTATCAGAAAACACAAGGCTTTTATTCATACAGTATGGGTGACTCATAATCTGGAACAGGAGACAGACAGTGTCTATGGTCCATTATCACCAAAGATAGATTGTGACAAATTTGTTGATGAGTACTCCATGCCAGCCATGCCTGAAGTGTCTGAACTCAGAGGGAAGGTTAACTGGACCAGGCTTGTGTGAGAGGCTGAGCTGCTAAACGGAGCGGACAGATGAAAGATGCATCGTGACTCTTTCCTGAACCGTATAGAGAAAATGTGTGACTCAGAGATATTACAACAATTTGTGTTCATGTAAGAGCGGTAACATGTCTTGTTTATTGGAAGCTAGTATTTTTTAGATCAGCACGCCCACAGCCATTTTCCCTGGACACAAATTTACACAAATTGCTTTTACTGGAATCTGCCCCAACTGAGGCTATGTATGAATATTTTTCCTGGTCTCAATCAGTAAAAACTCCAACTCTAGAGGCAGAAATGATCCTCACTGGAATCAGACTGAGGGCTGCACTGCTGAATCTGTGGATTTTAATAGAGCCTCATGCAGAATCAGACTTTCCTTCTGCTGCTCTGAGAGATATTTTTAGTCAGACTGGGCCACTTCTGCTCAACTACACCAAGACAGCACAGGAGGTACATTTTCTCTGATTTAGATGGGTTTTTTTTTCCTGTGATTTCTGATACCAGCATGATTCACATTCACAGCAAGACTGCTGGTCACACAAAGCCACATCTTATAACAGGGGACGCTGCTTCCCCTCTTATTCCTCCAATCTCATGCGAGAGAAGGAGGAGTGAGAAACACAGAGGGTAGTGGGTGGGGGTGAAAGTCAGCATTCCAGCTAGACCAGAGTGGGGCAGAGGTTGTGCGGAAAGAGAGCATGGGTGGAGGTGTGGGTGTTGCGGTGGCGGTAGTGCAGGGGCGTAGCAGAGAAAAGAGCAAAGAGCAGTTCCTGATTCCACAGTCCTGAGCTCACCACCTTTGCGCCTGCCAGCCACTCCTTTTCTCCTTCACACCATCCTCTTCCCTCTCCTCCCACTCCTCCCTCCACTATGTCTCTCCATCTGAGGTGTTAACTCCTTGTTGAGCAGTTCCAGAGCCATTGGCATCGATGACGGTTTTCGTGGAAGCCTGGGGAAGAGGCGGGCGTGCTGCTACGGATCCTTACTGGAAGTGAAGGCGTGTGTGCCAGTAAAGTCGAAATGATTCACTACGCAAATGTTTTTATCCATTTGCAACACCTTATAATCCGCCTGGTAATTAACTGTGACCCAGCATGACGGACATGTCAGCATGCACACACACACACACACACACACACACACACACACACACACACACTCAGAAACACACGTGTGTACACACATATACTGTACTGAAGAGGATCAATCAGTACGGGAAAGAGCAACACAAGATGAAACAGGGTAGACTAAGGAGGAGCTCTGGATTGGTCACGCCTGTGTTTAACCCATAAACACTGGGTTTAGTCAAAGCTGCACTAAATCATGAATGTTGGTTATATGAGCATTATGAACAATAGCAGATTAGTGATAAAGCCAACTGTTAATGTGTCATCCCATTGAATATCTAAGACTTGTCCACAATAGAGCATTATTTCAGTGAATAATAAGACACATTAAGCCAGATTGACAGGTGAATACAAGGACAACGCAGGACAGGAAATGGTGACACACTTACGGCACAGTATGTCATGGAGGAGAAATAACATCCTAATATGGATGGGCTTAGAAGAGGAGGTGGATGGGCTGGGAGCATCTTGCATAACGCAGCACCTGGGATGGACTGGGTAGGGCTTGGAAAGTACATGCGATCAGTCTTTGCTACAGTTGTGCTTTTGCACGACACACAAGCATGTATTTGCGGTTGGATGAGAATGGCATTACACAATACAAGCAGTAGACAGTGACATTTGAATGTGCTGACTGTCCTTTGGTAGGCAATGCACAGGTGACGTGTACGCGTCGGAAAAAGATGACCTTATGATAGATCGACTGTTAATGCTCCCTCCTGTTCCCTCCCTCTTTACCTCTCCCTCATTCTCTAGGCCTGTTGCTGTCCTTTGTCTTGTTCTACTCCACCCCCCTGCCCACGCTACCTTGTTCTCGCTTACTCTGTTTAATAAAATAAACATAGCTCACATGGCTACATATTGTCCTCTGGCTGCCGGAGCTATAAAAAGATCCACTTGGCTGCATTTATTTATCAATGAATCTGGCCTGTGCCTCCCCTGCTCTCACTTTGCAGGATCAGGTGGTATATGATTAAGGGCGCTATTACAGTTTGGCAGCTCTTGACTTTACTCTGTAACCTCTGCTGGCATAATGTACTCTAATGCGTTTGAATTCCATTTGAACTTCCAACTATCCTGTTGTCCCTGATGAAAAATGTCCACTACCACGTGCAACTGTAATTAGTGAAGGGAAAGCCAAGGGGTCCCAGAACATAAAGACATAAAACATGGCACACTTATTGTGAAGAATTTCTTTCTATTTCTACACTTAAGATTTATTTCGACATTTTATTCACTCTTACTTTCATTTGTTTTCTCTGAAGGAAGAGAGAGGAGGGTTAATGAACTTGGTTATTATGCATCTCTGTGTGCCTCTGTGCTGTTGGGTTTGCGGTGCTGTGGTTCGCACACACAGAATAGAGGATGTCAATGTAAACACAGCCAGTCAGCGCAAAGGAATGTGTGAGGCACGCAAAAAACCCTGGGGACAAAGTCCAAAGGAGGATGGGAGGGGTAAAGAAAGGAAGGAAAGGGGGAGGAATATGGAACAGAGAACAAGAGAGTGGGTAAAAGAAAAATAGGTGAAGAAGAGCAGAAGACGGAAATATAAGACAACGTGAGAAGTTGAGAGAAAGAGTGGGAGAGGAAAAAGATTTTAAGGGGAACAGAAGAGTGATGTGAAGAAGCTAAAGGAGAAAAAACAATGAAGATGGAGACAAGAGGTGGACCAGGAGATGACAAGAGATGGACCTTTAGGGTTACAGAAAAAAGATGAGTAGCAAAGTCAGAGAGAGAGGCATAGAGGCCAGAGGAAGTGGGAGGAAGTTGAGGGAGGGAGTGAAATGAGAGGGTGGGGGGGGGGTCTCACCCTGGAGACAGAGAGATGGAAAGAGGCACGAGGAGAGAGTGGTGAGATAGCAGAAAAAGTGGGTGAGTAGAAGAGAGGGTCAGAGAAAGGCAGAGGTGGGGGTAGATAATTCATTCAGAGCTAGGTGGCGTGAGGAAGGAAAAGCCATGAGCAACTTCAAAGGCCTTGGGAGGCCTTGACAGAGAGAGGGGTTAGAGTTCTGTAATCCAAAGAGAGGTTAGGGGCCTGCAGCTCTGGTTCCTGGTGCTGCTGAAACTAATTTAGCCAGCGGGCCCCAGAGGCCCCCAAGAGGGGCCAGGTCGTAACCAGAGGAGCTGTGAGTGACAAAGTGCAGGGGACTGTAGGCAGGAAAAAAGCTTGGACGTACACACAACAGGACAGAACACCTTTACTGGCCCTCATTGGGCTGCAGCACTGTATATACACACACAGATTTGTAATACAAGTCAATGCATGTTTTTATGAACACTTGAAAATGTGCAGGATCATACATGTTAATATAAACAGCTGTTGTCCTATCAGGGGATATAGAGTCTGTTGTTAATATGAATTATGTATATTAGGGGTGTGCAAAGCATCCAGTATTTGTATTTGTATTTGTATTTGAATAATAAGGCACAAGTTTTTTTGAGTTACACTTCTAATTTATCATATGTAAGTGTAAAAATAAGTATTCTTTAATTAGCCATTATAGTAATTATGGACGTATATGCAATATTGGTTGATGTTTCTCATGAATCCAGCAATAAACATGAAGCGAGGAACATCACTGAAAAGAAAATAACATACTAACTGGCATTTCCTCATCCATGCTTAAACCAACAACTAATAAATACTATTGTGAACATTGTGAACATTATGAACCCCACCACCACCCGTCCTTGTTGGAGGACACTGAAAAGCCAGAATCTAAAAAATTGATTACCGAGCTAACAGACGAATGCTAACATGAGAGAACCTGACTGCAGACATCTCATTCAGTCACATTATTAATGGAACGTAACAGAATAATCTCCCGGACAAACTCCACTTCCCAAATGCTATAAGCTGCTGCTGCAACCCAGTTGAGGTAAAAAAAATAAATAAATAAAAAAATCTATTAAACAAAAAATGATACAGTTAAGTCTTCTTTCGTCCAGACAGAGCCTCCTCCTTTTTTCACTCTCTCTGACTCCTGAACGTCACTCAAGCTTCCAGCCAGGTGCACAAATATTCACTGCGGTCACAAGGTAATGCAGCTTTTTTAATATGATGTTTTACTTTTTCTCAAATACAAATAATTTTAAAAGTATTTGTGCAAAAACACGTAATTTGTGCCTTTGTGCCGTATTCGGGTTCGGCTCCACCCCAATGTATATTATCAGTGCACTAAAATGACTTTTTCATGTGCCAACATATGAATCACTATTAGATTTATTTTTCCAAGAAAGGAAGCGTCTGGGTGTGTCTTAGACTGTAACTGGCTACTGTACAGAAATCAAAACGATCAAAACAGATGCTTCTCCAGCCTCTAGTCTAAAGTCTAATTGACATGAGGGTGAGAAGTGGGGGTGGGGCATGTCGTGTGTCAGATCATCCAGTACTCACGTTTAGGGAAAAGTTGAGGTTTTTATGTTCAAGCAATTATGTTTTACAATCACCCACACTGAATTCCTTCTTTGCTGACACATATGGAATTACTGTACTGGCTGTAGACCACACAAAATGACAGAAAACCGTAAAATACGGGTAGGCTTTGTGAAAGGAGACTCTCTTGTGATGAAGCTTCGGCGTCCGGTGCTAGCCTTTGAATGGACTGAATGTCAACTGCAGAGTCCAAGTGTCGTCAGATTGAATAAAAACATCAACAACCACAGCCTACATATTAAAACCATAAAAAGCTTTTGACATCTGGCAAGAAGTCTATGAGTTCTGAAATGTGCGTGGGTGTGCAGAATGAATACATACATGTATTCTTTTTATGCATTTAATGTGCGCGTTCTGTGCATGCACACTTACGTGTGTGCTGTGAGTGTGTGTATGACGGGAAGCCATGGTGAATGAGTCACCCTGCATTAATCATACAAAAATGCTTGGATCTCATTCACATCCTTGCCTGACCGCCCATATGGAGCTGACCATACACAGCTTGTATGTAAACAGGCTGGATGTTGGACATACTGTGTTGAGATAATAAAACCAAGACAAAGGGGGTTGTAATGAGTTGACTTACAGGCGTAGTCACAGGAAAAGCAGCTGCATGGTGTCTTAGAGGAGAGAAAGGGGATTATTAACAAGGTAGGCAGCAAAGAGGCTGTGGGTGTCTGGAGTTTTGTAGAATAAGAACACAGGAAGCACAATTAAAGGCTGCAGGTAAGTGCTTAGAGCTATGTGAGATCATAGGTTACCTTGTATGAGGAAGAGAATGTTTGTGTGAGTTTCTGTGTGAAGATGCGTGTAATTGTGTGTGTGTGAGTGTGCATGTGTGGGCTGCCGGCCCCTCTGCTTTGTGTGGGCTTTGGGTGTTGGTTTGATTACACTGTCTTTGAGCCAGAACCTGATGTACGTCTGCTCATCACAACTGTGAGCCAAAGCTAGAGACAAAGGTATGAAAGGTATGAAAGTAGAAGTATAACTAATATGATCACATATACGTGTATGTGTACTACCCAGCCCCATTATGTGCTGTCTCACCTGTCTACACAACATGTTTTAGTTCTGCTATGCCAAAAGTCACAAACACAATGAAGTGTTTTTTTTTTTGTATCACTATATTAAACAAACTTGTATAGTAATTGCCAGTTACAACATTAATAGTATAACCTTGAAATGCATACAAAATTTCAAATCTTCTTGTATGCAGTGTTACATACAGCCTATCCTCAGAAAATTACTTTGAAGTAAGTGATAAATAACTTGTTAAGTTTTAACTTGCAGTTGAAAAGACAAAAATAAACATCCACGCACAGGATGCACACACAAACATAAACAAGATGTGCACTTTAGTTGTCAAAAAAGCCATAATGGAACTGTCCATCTTGTCAATCTCAATATGTTAAGACTGTTAGCACAGCCCCCTGTTTGAGTCAGCACTCACACACCAGAGAAATGTGTTCAGTTACACACCCTCATAGAAGTTTTTGAATTAGCATGTTCTACATCAAAGACACATGCTGTTCAGATACATGACACATTTAAAAATCAAATGATGATTGGTCAGAGGAGCCCTTGAATGTGTGAACAGTATCTTGTATGATATGAGAATGACCAAAGAATATGCTCTCAGCAATGTTCCAGACCTTGCACTAAAATGTGGAACTGTAAAATATGGAATATGTCTATTGTTGCTATACAAATGTAAGTCATCAGCATACAATAATACAAAATTAAAACAGAATGCAGGATACAAACTTTTAATCACATAGGCCAACATAAATGCTTATGCTTTCAGGATCTGTACAAATGATAATGTTGTGTGCCAGAAATCAGAGGAACTAATTAATGTCAAAGTTGAAAGGAAGACATTTATTCACAAAACCAGCTTAGACTAAGGGTATTGGTGTGGAATGAACATTCTCTACATAGTTGGCAAAAAAATGTTGAAAGCCATTCATAATGCTTGTGGGTCAGTAAAATCAAGTCAGATGATCTGTAGATGAGACTGCAAACAAGAGTGCTAGAGAGTATCATACATGTATGTACATGTGGACTTCATTCATTTTATTCTTATATTAATCACACATCTTAATGTCTGCTTAGCAAAAGCAGTGTTATTAAGATGCAGTATGCAAAAAATTGCTGAAAATACAATATGAATTATATTTTCTTCAGGGTCATGGTTTAGTAAAGTGCCAATTTTAACCATAAATCTCCGACTTGCACAGTATTTAATTATAGCCATGCTAAATAAAATAGCTTGTTTTGGTATGAAAGTTGGAGTGATACACTCGTCAAATCAAAACAATTAAAAGCACTTGAAACAATAAAGAGAAACCAGTGTTCATATAACAAAGACAATAATCTCCTATAATGAGGTATTCCTCCCCTGCTGGGAACCATTTCATCCCTCACTGGTACATTTTTAAAATGAGGATACACCACTTCAGCAAAATCACATCTGTTAAATGTGAATGTGCTACATTATTATTGCTTGGTATTCTACCTGTCTGAGTTACGACTTTATGTACATTCTCACTACCACAGGTTGCTTCAATTTAAACACACCTTCGGAGAAACAATGAAATGGATTTTACAGAGGTATGGTCCCTTGAAAGGAATCAATAGGGATATGTTGACCTCATTTTAGTCATGCACACACAGCACAAAAGAGCGGCCCAGGGTGAAAATAAATGTTTACCTAGGGAAATAGAAATACTAAAAATGATCATGGTGGTAGATAGGGCATAATGAGCATTCCCCTGGTGGAGATTAAGGTGGACATGATAGATCCGAAACTCTTTCATTCTACCTTAATGGAGAGAAGTTGGCCCCTCTTTGAAAAGTGCAGTGCTCACCTAGACACCCAAAGGTTGTGGATGACCTAGTTAGTAAGTCCCCATGGTGGGTTTTAGTAGTTCTTCTGACAGGCTCGCCTCACCAGTGAGCTCTGTTTTTAGCTACTTCACCTCCTATCTGACTCTCACACTGCTGTTCACTCTGCTCTGTATCTCTGGCCTCTACCTCCTACTCTCACATTATCAGCCCTGTTTCACTGTGCATCCACTGTGCAGGTGACAGGGGGTTGCATGTGCAATGATCAGTCCGGTTCACCTTTCGGCTGTGGCTTTGTATCTGTGGGTGTGTGTGTGTGTGTGTGTGTGTGTGTGTGCGCGTGTGTGCCTGTGTAACTTAGCATTTATGTGTGGGCTTCTCATGCATACCAGGCTTCTGCTAAAAGTAAACATCATTCTAAGAATTGTCTGTTCAGGAAGAGCATTGAGGTCATGACATAGCAGGTGAGTGTGTGTGTGTGTGTCTATGTGTGTGTCATCAATGAGATCATTGGATGACGGCTGTGGGGGCCTGAATGTCACTGCGGGGAGAACTGTCACAAAGAAGGAACACCATCTCTAGCAATAAAATGTGACAAGTTTGTAATCCATCTCTTCTCTCTGCTCTTCTTGTGTCGCTGCATGGTAATGAAGATGCACACACTGCTCCTGCAGAAGTCATGAAATACTATGAGCCTACATCTTAACAGAAATACTGGGTCCTTTCTTTCTTTCTTTCTTTCTTTCATACATCAAGACGACAGAAAGCTTGTGCTCAGCACTTCTCGTCCTCCTGTTGGTGCAATTAGCTATAGTGAGGTTGCTAATTAAGGACTATATGTTGAATAATGTTAATGGCCTATGCCTTTCTACTTCTGTCTCACACACACAAACACACACATGTACCCACCTAAATGTATACATAGAGATGTTGCAGTCGAGAGATATCTCAGATCTACATGGTTACCACCTGGTTGTCAAGGAGATCAGCAAACAGACATAATTACCTAGATTAAGCTATATGTACTCCAATAGTAAAGATAAATGACTGGTGTAAAAAAAAAAAAAAAAAAAATCTTTGTGCTCTATTTTAAGCCTTTTTGTTTCCATCAGCTCCTCGCACCTAATGGTTCAAATGCATTTTACAGACCTGACTATTAATCACTGGCCGCTAGTATAACTGAGAAATTGGTCATGGCTTCTATCCTGTGGGGCAGGACATTATTTATGCACAAACACAATGTGTCACGATGAATATAGAGAGAGGTTATTTCAATAGTCTTAAATGAATGGGCGTTTTGGTATATCACAGCTACATGCAACACATTGTCTTCCATGAGAAATGCAGAGGTGAAAGTGTGAGTGGGCAGAGGCAGCTGTCAATTGTGGGATGTGATGAATGACAGATAGTGGGGGGTTCATCCCAGAGCCTGTCGTGACTCCCACCCTGACCCATGCAATGACCAAGAGAGTGGGAGGAAGAGAGAGAAGGGAGGGCAGATAAACAGAAAGAGATGGCCCGATGTGGAGGAAGGAAAAAGGGATGAGAAAAAAAGGGTAAAGAAAAAAAACGTGGGTTGACCTGTTTTAATTTCTCTCTGCAGCAAAATGAAGGACACGGCAGGAGAGGTAGGTGGGTGTCAGATTGGGAATGGAACATCATCTATTTGTCATCTATCCTTCTCACTCTCATCCCGCTATCTTTTTTTTCCCTCCATTTCCCTCTTTCGACGCCTCTGTCCTGCTGTTTCTGGCTTCTCGTGGGAGTGTAGCGAAGGCAAATAAACAGAGGAGATTGTTTATTTCTGCCAGTGGGGAATAACAGCACATTATTAACCTTGTATTACCTTGCCTTGGGTTACCTCAACCCACTAATTTATTACAGAGAATATAGTGTAATGATTTCTTCTACTCTGGATATGTCTGCATGACACAGTGGCTGTGTCAGAGGAGCAGAACCTCCTCCATCTCTCACGACATGCCAAACATACACCTGGAACGAATGTACACACATATGCGTGCACAAACTTTCAGGGTTGCGAATGCGTAGGAATATTCACACATACGTCAAAGAGTACTAATATACATAGTCACAAATACTTAGAGTGTAAGTACATTCAGTTTGATGCACAGAAGTAGATGTGTTTCCCTGCAGGCACATGGAAAAGACAGAAACACACACAGATTATTAGCTTCCAGTGCCAGATGTGCCACCCACACACAAACATGCAAGGCCTCACCGTTTGTCCTCTACAATCACAGGAAGTTGGTCCCTGCTGCTTCTTATCTCCCCCATAGAAGATGTGTTGCACCAAATAAGGACAATCAACACCATACAGAGTGCAACAAGAAAAAAAGTTCATCTTTCACTGTAGTTGTTTGTAACAACAAAGGTCTTTCTTCTTTGTTGTTCTTTGAATAAGAAATGTTGTAAGAGTTATGAAGAGCTGCTGGTTGTTTTTGCTCAGTTTTCTCTGGTTTACATTTTCTTTAAACAGTAGCCTCAATGTTACTTAATGTAGAAACACAGGGCACTGGCTGGAATAACAGTTGTTTAAGTTTAGCTGTTTAAGCTCTGCCATTGGATGTTTACTGCAGAAATAAACCCTGGACATTGTAGTCAATTCCTTCTAATTTCTTCTGCCATGCAGCCTCCATGTTTTTTTTTTCTTTTCTTTTCTACATATTGTCTAATACAGCTGTTCAAATTTGTTCTGATGATTCATCCAGGAGAGGTTCCTCTCAAATGCAGAAGTGCTGTGAGTCACTGCCTATAGGAAAAATGACTGGGACTTTTACTTTTACCAGGGATGTCTGATATAATATTAGCCCCTCCCACTTTTTCTTGGAAAACAAGTAATAAAAAATCCTTGTGTCTTGCCAGCTTCTAATATGAAGTGTGATAAAATACAATATGTAAAGTCAAACAATGTACACAAGGCCTTAACCACCCCTATATACTGCACTAACATGCGTGTACATACTAACAAGAACAAAGAGGGAAATGAGTATTAGTTTTCGCTTTCTCTTAATTAATCTGACAGTTACACAATTTGTTCCTTTGCTAACATTCTGCTAAAGACTCCACTTCTTGCCATGGGAACCAGGCACTTTGGTTGCAGTAAAACCAGTAAATGGAGTGGAATTGACACTTCTGTAGCCCATGCTCTGTATATACAAAATGTCCATCAACCTGTCTTGCACTGCAGTTTGCATGTCTTCATATGATTGTGTTCAATCTGTGTATCTCTCACTATATATATATATATATATATATATATATATCCCTGTCCATCCCTCTCCCCCAATTTGTGTTGTCTGATTTATAGTCTCTTCATCAGAGCCAAAACTGTCCAAACCAACTAACCTTGCAAGTCAAGTGCTTCTAAAAACATAAGTAAACTACTCTGCCCACACAGTCTTGCTACAAACTCCCAACTGAAAATTACTGTGGGGGAAAAATCTGACAAGCCATCCATGCGACTACTGAGCTAAAATGAAGAGAGAGATGACAGATTTTGGTTTTATTTTTACATTTGTGTCTCTGTGGGTTAAGTGGGAGAAGCAGCAGATTACGACAGGTTGGTGTTCTGGAGATATAAAAAAAAAAGACAACACCAAGCAGAGACACAGTGGTGTGTCTGACATTCTGAAACAGACACACACTCATACTCACACACATATACACATGTGTATGCACTGGGTGTGTAGCTGCTCATCTCCAGACAGCTTCATACAGAGGTGATAATTAGCTCATGCTGTATGCTGGTTGACTCAACACATCAACCTCACAATGGACACACGACCACGTAAACGGAACAGCTTTGTTCCAAGTCATGAGCAGCCTGTTTGTCTCACAGCAAGGGCTTTTGTTAAGTGTGTGCACTCAGATGGGTGTGTGCTTACATGTGCTTGTGCATGAGTGCCTATTTTTTTCCCCCAGCCCCGCTGAGATTTGCACCTCACTCAGCGTGGTGTCTCCTCTCCTCTGACCCAGTCTGGAGGTGGCAAGGCTGAAGCTGTAGCACTCCTGCCTCCAGGGGATTCACTGAGTAACAGCGCAGGATGGCAGGCACGAAGCTGATGTCCACCCTGCTAGAACGCAGACTGAGGCACACCAACAGAAGCTCCCACACATGGGACACAGACAAAGAGGCATACAGCCACATACGCTGATCCTCTCCACCCACTTTTCCTTTCCTCCACGCATGCATGAAGAGATGGGGAGTGAAAGAAAGACAGAGAGGGGAGAAGCGGCATTGATTTTTGCTTTATCGTTTCAGAAAACCAGTTTTCTTTGAGAAATCTGACATTGAATTATTAATATCTTCATTCAATTTTGATGCCTTTCTCCTGTTGGAACACTAGAAGTTCCTGAGTGAGGAGGCCCTGCATAACCTCCTGAACACATACTGGTGCTGCTGCAGATACACCACCTCCGCCTGAATCCACACAAACTCACACACACACACACACATACACACACATGTCTGTCTGTCTTTCACCTCCTGGCACTCCCTCCATCCTCTCTGGCCTGTGTGGGTGTGTGTGTGTGTGCTGGAGAAATAGGAGGGGAAGAGAGATAGAGAAGGAGAATTAGATCATGTAATGAGAGCTGCTGGCAGTGTGACTAAATTGGCTAACTATAGCTAACAACATTACACACTGTCCATCTGGGGCCTAGCCTGTCCTCCCTCTGCTCTCCTTTGTACACTAGTAAAACTCAGCTATGTAAAGGACTCCCTATGTCCTGGCCAAGGCCTTCCTCGCAAGAATAAAATGTAGAGCAAGCAGAAAATACCAGACAGTAAAGTAGAAGTTTTGTATGCTCAATGGAAATTTGGCAAGCCTGAACAGAAAAGGAATACTAAATGCTTCTGAGATTTGCAGGTTCAATGCCCCCGTCAATATCTCCACGATAGCTAAAATGTCAAATTTAAATTTTAATGTTAATTGAATGATTCCAATCCAGCAGCCCGATACTCATTTGGCAATTACCATCCATGTATAGATTAATATCTGCCGATTCATCTCTGCATGCATTTCCTTACTTCTGATCAGCGCAGGGAGAATCAGAGAACACAGCCAGCACACTGTTCCGTATAAAGTCTGTTAAATCCTCTACCCTGTGCAGTGCTTCCCTGCTGTCTCTGTGTCCACAACTGGCAGCTCGCCTGGGTAGGAGGCCAGCGCCAGGCAATCTGTGCTCCAGCACCTATGCTGACCTGGCAGCTGCTGGACACCATGTGTGCCCAAGAATGTGGGCACTGGGCAGATGCTCTGAAGGAGGTAAGGAAGGAGGGATTCTGCAGGAAAAGACAGACAGAAGAAGTAAAAGTTGAAACAGAAAATAGCAGCTGATTTCAGACTGGGCTGCAGCGCTTGGACGTCAAGGTAGTGCTCACAGAAAAACTTGTTTGAAACTACTATCTCCATCACAAAGACTAGATGTGAAGGTTGAGTTGAGCTTTGTAGTGAAGTTATTTTAGATTGTACATGGAGTGGTGAACGGATAACGGTGTAAAAAATAAATTGTGGGAGGATGCTTTTCTGTTAGATGGGTGATTTTAGAAGACCAAATGATAGATGTAGGTATGGGGGCTGGATAGCAGAGGTGAGTAAGTATGAGAGCAAAGAAGGAGAAAGAAAGTGAAAGAAGAGAAAGAATGAAAGAGAGGGGATAATGGCTAAGGAGTAATAGCGTGAGGCTCCCAGGCAAAGATGAAATATTTGCAATTCCACTGGGTCCCTGGGCTGCAGGCTCTCACTCCATTTGTATGGAAATGAGTTTGTCTTTCTTTTTCTGAGTGTAGAGGAGACCAAAGGGAGGGAGAGTGGAACGGAGATGGAGGGAAGGTGGGCAAACTGACTGACTGTCAAGGATATTGTGATTCCTGCCAATGCTGTTGGAAGGCTGGGGCCCTGGTTGTTTCTCTGCGGCACATATGGATAAAATAAATCTATGTGTTTATGACAGACTGATCTATGCGCCTGTCTCACTGGGAGCCAGTTTGCTTGTTGTAAAGCCCTTTGTCTGTTATTGACATTTTTTTCCTCGCCATTCTTTCGCTCTCTTTCTCTCTTTCTCTTTATCCTCTCACTCTTCATTTCTATCTGTGCCATCCTCGAGTCCAGGCCCACAGCTGGGACTACTCTGATCCTGGGCCCAGGCCTGCTTTCTGCCAGATAATTAGCAGATGTTGTGGAAGGCCTCTGTTTTGCTATTTTCAGCTGCTCCTGTGTGTCTCCATGTGTGTATCAGTGGAATGTGTGTGCACTGTGCATGTTGAGTGATGCTGCCACTCATGTATTCATGGCCAGCTGCTCATCCCTGCAAACCTGGATGAGCGGGGAGAAGATGTCCCATCTCTCATACCCTCCACTTCTTTCTGTCTCTGCAAACAACTCCGGCTCCCTTCCCTTTTCCCTCTTCCCTCCCCTCCCTTTCCCTTCCTTTCTGAGTCACAGCCGCCAGCCACAAGTCTGCGTAGGTCTGAGTCATGCCTCAGCTCTTGTGAGATGGGCCCTGCTGTCTGTGAAACCACAGACATGAGATATGAGAAATGGGAAATGAGAGAATAAACAGACACACATGCTCACTTATACAAATACTCACACCTACAAACACACACACACACACACACACACACAGAATGTTATATTCTTGTACCAGGAACATTCTGGGCTGACTAAGCTCAGAGCCAGAACGGAGCACCTGTCTTTGACAATGATTGTTGACTGTTGCAGCAAAGTGATGTGGCTTTGTGAGACAGAAGTTTTATACAACTTTAACTTTCCATAGCTCATTTGTGACTATGGTCTATTCAAACTTTCTAAATTAATGGAAACTATACGCATATTTTCAAACTGATGATGATGTAAAAGAGAAGCATCACCTAATTTTTCTAGTTGTTACATTAAGATTACAGTGAACATGTGCATGTGAAACCTTACAGAGGCCATGAGTGACAGAAATGCTGAAATTTAAGAAACACCATGCAAATAGTCAGAAGGCATGCAAACTAAGAAAGCACCCTTAGTACTTTGTCAACCCAACTCAGAGTCAACATAATACAGATAAAAAGTTGAGAAGAAACGCAGCTGCTCGATTTTCAAAAACACTAACTGATGCAGAAACTGTAAGTCTGGCAAGATATCGTTGTGGGAGACACTCAGAAATTCTGATGAAAGCCTTGACAGCCAAAACCTAACTACTTTTTAGTTTGGTTTAAACTCTCTCATGTGCTGGATATATGGCTATGCAAGAAACCTCTAGCATCGTATCCTTTCTTGGTGCTGACAAACGTTTGCACTGTATGCACAAGCCAACATCTCCAGTAGTATAGTCAGTGAATCGTCTTAAAATAGGCCCAGTTGTCATTAGCATTACTTTTTAGCACTGTATATATCCACCCTACTTGTATGTTACTCATTTCCACAAGCTTGTACCAAACTACAGTAAGTCAGGCTATAGCAGCAATGCGTGCTGATTTGAATTAGTATTTTAATGCCACTCAAATGAACATTTAATTTGTAAGAGCATGTATATGTTGTTCTTTCTGAAGCTACATAGACTCACTTATTCAATCTGTAATTTGCTACAGTAGTTCTTGCATTGTCTGGCACACTTACATCGTCCCAGTGTATTCAGACATCAGAATGCCTTCAGTTTTCTGTTGTGTTATGTTGCTGATGACTCACTGCTGTTATAACACCCTCAGCATATCTCTCCAACACCCACTGAGACCCACTATGTAGTTGTTAATGTGTGCGTTTCGCCAGTGCGATCTTATGTGTGCTGAAATCCAGAGGTTCAAGCCAAACTTCAAAATGAGGTTGGAAATTGTCATACGGGAATACGGATTGAAATGGCTGTTTTTGTAAGTAGCCTAATACCAGAGTCTGTGGCAACAGCAAAGCAAACGCTAGAGGGATTTTAGACCACAAAGCCGCTACCATGCACAGTATCATCTCTAAAGCAGAAACTGAGGAAGCTTTTTCAACCCGAGATCAAAGAACTTTACCTTGCTGATTAGAATGCAGGGAAGCTCAACTTTCAGATGCCACACTGCTACACCATTCTAGCATAAGAGGATTAGTGATCTGACTTGTTAAACTACACAACAAAACCACAATAACTAAGGCTCAAAATGTGGAAACCCAGTTTGAAGTGAAGAGGGAGGTATCCATGTATGACACAAATAGATTGGGAGAGCTTGAAAGGATTCCTGTAACTGAGTTCAAGTTTCTAGCTGGAGGTTTTGAAGTCTGCAGCTGAAATTTCTCCATTATCATTTGAATAGTTACAGGTGATACTCAGAAAAGGATTACATTTCTTTGCTTTGATGTAATGCTAATTTAAATACTCATTTATGTTCCAAGATCCCTCTGCCCTCATCGGATCCAATTTCAGTATAAATCTCTCATCATCTTCGGTCATGGCCCTGCCTTCCGAGGTCAGCCGCCTCCACCGGCCTCCTCCCCACTTCCACCATCCTCCATCGCCCTCAGCACCCGGACCAAAGGCCCGAGGCGATGGTCAAGAGCTATTGATCCCTGGAGGTGAGAGTTCACACAGGGGCAGCATCGCCAGGGGTGAAGGGTCAAAGCTGAGTGGGTCAAGTGAGATTGAATGTGCCCGCCTCGTTGCCAGGAACCATGAAGGTCAGCTCGGCCCAGTTCATTCTGTGACCTCGGCTGGTCAATAGCTCGTCACGTCCATCAACTGAACTCTGATTTGTCATTAGATTTTTTAATTCGTAGCCTGCGCATATTATTCCCTTGAAGATAGAGGAATGGCTGTGTAGATGCACACGTTACTCTCTGGGATTGATTTTGGATGGCAATCATCTTGACCTGCAGGCATAGGCCTGGCAAGGGATTGGTCCTTGTCAATAGTGAACAATGGCTGCTGATTTGGTGTTGTTTTCAGTGTATACTCCTTCCAACTAAACTACATAGCTCATCAGCTGGGTCAGGAGGCCAACTGCAGATTTGCATGGGTAGACACTTTTCATCAAATCCTTTGCCTTTTCAACTTGCATGAAAGCAGAGCTTGGAGAAATGTTGCTTCTTCTGCCTGTATGGACTTTTCTCTCATCTTGGTAGAAAATATGTATATTAGCAAGATTTCTGAGTTAAGTTTTAGTTCAAGGCTTAATGTTTTTATAATTCTGTTTATTTAAAGCACCATTCTGTCGTCCACCCTCTAGACCGACACCAGCGCTCCAACCTCCCTCAGAATAGCTGGAACGTCATTTGTATTCCATGGGAATTGTCCGACTATCCTGCAGACACACATGTATGCACACACCCAAACACACACCTCTCTCACACACACACACACACACACACACACACACCGCAGTGAAGAGCACTCACACCAGGCTGATAGCTTTGGCACAGACCAAGAAAGGGAAAAGAGACCGGAAGCATGAGGAGGGAATGTGGGAGGGTCTATTTGTGAACAGCGAATAAATAAAGACAGACATACAGCAAGAAGGAAAAGAGGTTACAACAGTTTGTCTACAAGGATATTCAAAAGAACACACAGGATAAAAAAGTGGTGTGCCACCGATATGGAAAGAGAGTATAAATCAAAAGGGGAGAGTGTTTATGATAATTGTTTTATCACCACTTAGTCACTGCAGTAAGAAAACAAGCCTCCAACATCCAGGTGCAAATTCGAAAAAATAAATAAATAAATAAAACAATAAATAAACAATAAAAAGTGTTTTGTAAGTTGTTGTGTCATCACATGTTTCCAGAACAGCTTCACTGCTGCTTGCCATGGATTTTACAGGTTTCTGGACTCTAATGGAGGGATGATGGTGGAGATAGTTTGAGGTCTAATATGTTCAAGCTTGTGGCTTTAAATCCACAGCAAATGATTCCCATCATTTTTTTATCTTCATTAAACCATTCAGTGACCCCTGGTGACCATTCCCAATGTGATCAGTTTATATTGGTTTGTTCTAGTTTAAACTGGTTTCCAGCTGACCCAAACTGTGACAACAGAAATTCTTGAAAGCGTAACAGATCCACCAGTCCTCTCACTGCAGGGTTAAAGCATTCATGCCTGTACTGGTATCTTTATATGACACACATGCACTCTTGAAGGATGAGTCATCTGGCTATTTCACTTTCTTTCCATTCTGTTTACCTGTGCCAATGATTTTAGCACCACTGAACTCTCAAATGTGCATTCCACTTAGTAATTAGTGGTTTATGTGCTGCATTTCTAGTATAATATTCTGGCCTATGTCATTTTGATGGACTGTTCATGTTGTTACAGCCCAAACAGGTCCTGCGATGTCATTATCAGTCATCTGAGGAAGAGTTACTGTTGTGTTTTCGTAACACCTCATCATGACCATCAAATATGAGCTGTCTGTCATGATGACCAGCCCTATATGTCTTCCCCATAGATCTAAAACCAGATGTCACTTGAGTCATTGTTACAATCGAAACATCAAGTCATTTAGATGTTTCCCTTTCGTCATCTGGATATGAAATCAGAAACAATCTTAGCAACAACTGGGCCTGTTCAGCACTTTTACATATCCAACATATGATTGGATGTCAGCTGCTTAAATATACCATGCAGTGCTGCTGGGTGTGTATTTGTAATGATTCTTCGCCCATTTATGAAGGTTTTCCTCAAAATGTATTGCTCCTGTATATTTCCTCTCTCCTCTCTATAATCAATAATCAAAGTGATATGTCGTACTTTTGGCTTGTAACTGACTAACATTCCCCTCCTTTCCTTTTTCTTTTTTTAAAATCATCCTTGATTTATACTTGTGCCCCCCCCCCCCCCCCCCCCACCTCCCCCTTTTCCTCTCTCACTCTCTCTCTCCTGCTCTGCCTGTCACTGCGAGGTGTGTGTAGGCAGCATTGTGATAGGAATAGATGTTCCCCCTAAGCGAGACCTGCAAGAGCCATTTGAAAAAATCAGCTTAATGGAGAACAGTAGGTAAGGAGTGGGCAGCGTGTACTTTTTTTCTGAGCCCTTTTCTTCTATTCTTTCTCTGCTGCTCCCACTGTCTGTCATTTGCTCTAGATCTCTGTCTTTTGCGCTCTGCCTCCCTTTCTCAGTTTTGTTTCCCTCTGCGAACCATCATTTTCACCCCCGTCTTCGACTTCAGCTTGTCTTCCTCCACTCCAAATGTTTCTCTCTCAGGTGGCACCCCCCCTCCATCACCACCACCCCCTATCTTCCCTGTACCTCTTCCTCACCTGCCACACTCTCCCTGCCTGCCCTTTCTCTGTCTATATCTGCGTCTATCTCTTGCACTCTCCACCCCCTCTCTTTGCTCTGTTTTTCTTCCACTTTTCTTTCTTTTATCTGGGCACACATTCCTCTCCTCCCACACTCGAAATTCTCACTAAATGATTCCAAGTGTCTGGGCCTCGTGCCTCCCTGAGAAGGCAGCACAGCCACCACATACACACACACACGCACACACACATATGCACAGTTACACCCACATAAAGCTGTACGTAAGCACACACACGTTATCATTCAGCGTGCTGCAGAAGGGGGATAACAAAGTAAACAAAAGACATCAAGAGAGAAATGGGTGGTCTCTTTCTTCCATTCTGTAATAAGAAATATCAGCTTTTTGTAGATTCCTATCATCCATTTATCAATCTACTTGTTAACATCCATTGGACCATTCAGCAAGTAGACAGCAGAGATACTCAATTATTTGCAACTGTAGTGTCCCAATTCTATAGAAAAGTCTAAGCAGGTTTATAAAGAAACATATTTGAATGGTGGTGAAATATCTCCAATTTAGTGTTAGCTATGTAAGTTGGTGTGCTTTGCCTTACAAAACTAATGAGAGTATGCTCATAATGACATCGGTAACATGCAATATTTAGGCTGGAATTGCATTAGTTTAGCATTTTATCTTTAACCAAAACGAGCATTATCAAGAAATCAGCAGGAAGACCACAGTTTATTGTGCCGCAAATGGAATCCGAGGGGATCCATCCTGTAGCTGTCAAAACATTTCACTCAAAACCAGAGACAGCAAACTTGCAGTGGCACTAAGGAAAGGTCTCTAGGATTCATCCTCTGGAGCTCGTGAATATCTGTGCAAAATTTCTCTGCCACCTATTGAATAGCTATATGGCACCTATGCATTATTTAGTATGAAGCTTGTGTCTGCTGTACCTGGGCAGTCACTTCTCTCTGCTCTCTCTGACACTGAAGCCTCTCCTGAGTGACACACACACGTTTTAAGATTTGTTTTGCACATATATATTGTTTGATTGGTATTATTTTGTAGATTATAGCCAGTTAATTACAGTATTATTTTCATGCTAGTAAGCATGTTATCTGATTAAACGTCACATTTTTCATTTGGTGAATAACGCATTTTGGAATGAAACTGTAAATAATGATGAAATCATAATTCTTTTCTCCAGCTTGCATCATGCTCCTTCCCTCCAGACTGCTGTTTTCTGCAGCCTGTTTCTGTATTCTTTAAGACATCAATAATTCAGGCATGAAGTTGAGGATGAATTATTCACATGCTGATGTCAGACATAAATGCACTGTGCTCATGTTATGGGCCTGTACCCCACTTTTAAATGAATCACAGAGAAGGGGGGCGACCAGTATCAGCCCACACTCAGCCCCACACTCTCCCTCTTTCCTCCCAACTCTATTCCTCCAACCTCTCTGCATTCTCCCTCCTGTCAGCTGTCCCATTTTCACTCCCTTCATACACATTCAATTCTCCTTTCATTCTCTCTTGTCACCTAGATTACATGCATGTAGAGCGAGGCGCTTCTGTTTGAAAGAGACAACACAGGGACAAGGATAAGTAGTGGTGGCTGAAAAAGGGATTTCACTGCCTATCCTCTCAGCACACAATGCAAGCCAACAATCCTACAAACTAATCCCATCGCTGCTTAAAACTCAAGGTGTAAAAACATTGGGGGAGCCAGGCAGGAAGGCAGGCAGACAACAGCAGAGTGACACAAAATACTTGCTTTCTTTCGCTCCTTTCCCTCTTTTTCTTACTTTTCTGTCATTCTGTCTTTCTTTCCTTCTCTGTCTCTTCCTGTCTTTTTCTCATTTAAACAGAGAAAGTGTGAGTCACGGGCTATTACTGTATTATCTAGCCTCTGGGTCTATTTGGAGCCACACTGCCTCTTTAACAACTGTTCACATTAATCATTTGATTCAACATGACGCTAATTAGGATTTGTCAATACTATTAATCTGCTCATCCAGCCCTCATGTGGATCTGAATATCTCAGTGATTATGCAGACCAGCAGTTGATAAAGTATTACCTGTTTCCTGGCAAACACAAGCAAATGATGAGCAGCGAGGAGGGAAACCACCATTCAGACAGAAAATCCCATTCAGGCTCCTGTGCAAGTATTCCAGATGAGACACTCAGTGGGATCACATGTGAGGTAATGAATATTAGTCCCTCCATAGACTGTGATTATTGGAACTGCAATACAAACATCTAAACCCAGTAACTTGCGTGATTGTTGTAGCTAGAATTGCATTAGAGAAAAAAGTTCAGACAAAAAAGTAACCACTTTCTTGTTACAATTTGAATGTATGTGCTGTGTAAATCACCTCAATTTCTATGTTTTCTTATAATTCTTAGCTCTGCCATTCATGCTCAGTACATATTCATCAGCTGATTTCTACCAGCTGACCCTATCAATAGGTAACCAATGCAATAATTGCACACTTCACTTGGACCCCCCTATTAAGCATTAATAGGCCACTTATCAACAATTAATGTTAACATTCACTACGGCAACAAATGTTTTTATTAATGTTATTGTCAGCAATTATTATCTATCAATGGGCGCCAGTGTAAATACAAATACAAAAAAATCTTCATATGAAATGTCATAATCACAATTATGTGCAAGAATCACTGGCTGGACTTCCACAATTTTCCCAAGACTTATGTTTGAGTAAGTGTTTATTTACTGGAGATTAGTTCTTTCACCAAAACCCTGCAAGGTAACACTGCTGCTAGGATACTTTAAGGGCTCCCTCAAACAGCAGGGTTTTGACAAACAAATCTAATTATATAACCATTTTCTATGAATGGTGGATTCCTGGATTCTGGTATCTCTGAGTGAATCATTAGGTCATATGAGTATTGACCAAATCCCTGACTGGTCAGTTGCTCCTTTGATGGTGAACCCTGATATTTTTTGAGAAAAAACACCAAAACAAAATTATCTCATTTACTTCCTCAATAAAATGTCACATTATTAAAATGAGGTTGATTTATAGTCCCGTATGGTGTAGGCTATGCGATACAGTTTTGTCTGCCACAACAAAATTAGTGCAATTGGTGAGCTGTGAGCGAGAGAAAGTTGACTGCTGATTTTGACACACACGCCCAAACAAGTGCAAACCTTCTGCTCATCATGATCAATGCTCTGATTCACCGTCAACAAAAACTTAATTATAGGTAATGCACTGAATAGTCTCAAGTTCAGTAATTACAAAGGTGCAGCTTCCCATCAGCAGAAGATCTAACTTTATATTCATTTACATCCAATCAAAGCCAATTAAAGTCAATTAAGAGACTGACACTGTGACTATCTGTGAATATTTTGAACTTGTGAGAGGTTAAATTTAATGAGCTGAGCAAAAATGATAGATCCAAGTGCAAGTCCTAAAAAAATAAAGGCACAGAAAAATAGAGCCAAAGATGTAACCAAGCAGAAGCTGCTCGAGAGATGAAAGGCCCAAAAAATCCACACTGAGGTCTTCTCCAGTGTGTGTTTTTTTCCTTTAGAGAACTAGTATGAAATGTACTTTACTCCACAGACATGCAGATCTCTAGGGAGTGGGCCGAGGTGTGACAGAGCCAGACATTAAACAGAAGCTAGGCCAGGTTATAGGGGCCAGGCGTGGGAGACAGGAGAGAGCCTGTGGGATAGAGCCCTGTGTAGGCACCAACTTAACCTGCCCCCTCCCCCTCATCTCCAGTCCTATCTGCTCACCCACGCACTCTCCTTCATCCCCACTCCCCCTCTCTCCTCTCCTCTCTATTTTCTCTCCATTGTATTCATCACCCTCTGCCCACACTGCAAACTCCATGTGGAGACAGAGAATAGGCGCTCTGCTTGTGTGTTTTGCTAAAAAGTGACATGTAAGAATGCGCCGCAGCACTCCATTCCACGCTGAGGACAATTTGAAGTGGTCTGTACTCTTCTAAACAACATCAGCAGACATATACAGAGACAGCCAGAGTGGAGGGAGGGGAGGTAATCAGTCCCAGGCCAGTATTTAGTAAATGCACACAGTCAGAGGTGAGAAGAGGCAGCCCTGTCAAGGCCAGCAGTATGTTAAAACAGCACAGAAAAACAAGGTGCACTGCAGGAGAGACCAGACAGACCTGATATATTCCAAGGTGAACCACTGCAGCCAGAGCAAGACCAATTTAAGTTGGCTTTTTATATAGTTTGATTACTAGTCCAGACTTGTTTTATGTTGTTATTTATCACTGCTCTAACGACCATTCTGGGGATCATTAAAGATTTATTTCTATCGAAGTGTGTGTGTCACAATGTGTGGTGATCAAAGTTGGTTTCGATCTTAATTCCCCTGAGTGATGATTATACTAAAATGAAATTTAAGAGCATCACATTTCACTGCATTAGCAAATTGAAAGACGTTTAGTTTAGTAGTGTTGGTCAGCTGGCCACTAGAGAGCATGAAAACAAGTTTGCTTTGAAGTCAGTCACAGTCTGTGAGGGTGAAGATAAATCTCCAGGACTGAACAACCTGCGTCAACATAAAAGACAGATGAGCCGAATGATTTATGGTGCACACTCAAATTAAGAGGGAGGCAACAAAACTACTTTTAACAAAATGACAATAACAGGCACACCTGGAATGTTTTTGATGTTCAAGTTAGAAATGTTCAGTTTCATCTTGTGCAGGTAGCTACTGTAATGGAGTTACACAGATACCCCCTCTCATGTGTAAATGGTGAATTTCAAGCTACAGCCAACAGCCAGTAGCCTCGCATAACAACTGGAAATGGTGGAGACACCCAGCCTGGCTCTGTCCAAAGGTCACAAAGTCCACCGACCAACACCAAGGCTCACCGATGTTAGCTGTAGAGCTAAAACCAGAAGATAGTGAGTTTATCCTAGCTGGCCTGGTACAGGATTAAGGCTGGAGAGATGTGAAAAGCAGCGGGACAATGGAGAAAACTTCCAGGAATCTCTGCTCACAGCTAAGACATACCATGGCACATAATAATAAGCTTTAGAGAATGTGATAGTTGTTTTGTTTTTCTCCTTTGGGCAGAGCCAAGCAGAGCCAGGCTAGTCGTCTCCACCTGTTTCCAGTTTTGATCTTCTCATCAAACTTACAGCAAAAAAGCAAACAAGCCTGTTTCCCAAAATGTTATGCTATTTATTTTTGTGGCCTCAGCTCCTCTGGTTTGGTCCCATTAAAGGAACTTGGGGCAGGATCAAGAATAAGACTCAATACTGACACAATGGCCGTTGTGGGTAACTGCAGCCATCAGCTAAACTGGCGCAGGAGCGCGCATGAACTCTTCACAGCAGTGAAGCTGATGCTGTGACACGTTCCTTATGTTATTTAAGTGTTACATTACTTTACTGGCTGTTTCTTTATGTGACTGTTTGCGCTGCGCTTGTCTTCTTCCAGTATCCAAGTCGAACGTGCATTCAGCGTCATCTGATGTGACGTCCGCAGAACTGCGCAGGAAATTCGGGCCCAGGATTAAAGTACATTATGCAGCATACAGCCTGTTCAAAGCAATGGAGAGATATGTGGGTGGGCTCAATCTTTTTGGTTTTGAATGCTTCATCACCCATGAGCAATAAAAAAAAACTTAAAATGCATTAATTTTTCGTAAATCCTGCCCCAAGTCCCTTTAAAGAAATTCAGAGGCTTGGTGGAAGGAAAGCCAGTGCAGGATCAACCAAATGAGACAGCACTTAACGGCCCCTAAGTGTTATATTATTGCTTACAGGTGCTTTTTGGTCACAGTTCTCATTTTAAATTTGAAGGGGTGAGGGTGGGAGCAGGGGGGACAACAACTCTGAAAGAAACGGTACTGAATTGTACTTTAATAGGGTACTGCCCCAGAGTTAAGCTTTTGTCCTCTGAAAAGTATGATTCTAGTCTACTTTTTTTTTTTTTTTTTTTGACTGAACTCCAGGCACCAGCTTAAAACCACTTTAATGTGAAGGTCATGCAGAAAGTGCCTGTGCCGTGAGTTAAAGGTCTGTGGTTGATGTGGTCAGCAGTTACTTCTTCTCCTCTAAACCAAACACAAAGGGCAGTGAGCGCTCTTTACCATCGGGGACAGTACCTCTCTCCTCTTTCAGCTGCTGTTACAACACAATCGTCACCTCAAACAAGCCCTGCTCAGGTCATTCTCTCGCTCCTGTTTGATGTTTGCACTTTCAGTCTTTTCTACTTGAAATTTGCATATTATGCATGTGCACTCGGTGATTGAAAGAACATTGCTCTGTGTTTTTTTCTAGCTGTGCTGGTAAAAAGCCTGTAGATTATCAGATTTTCTGATAGATAGACAGAGAGAAAGAGAGAGACAGAGACAGAACAGGAGAGAAGGTCAAAGTCAATAGGAAATGGCCCAGAGCCACAGGTTGGTCGGGTTGGGCAAGACACTGGCAGTCACTGGTCCAAATTTAGCACCAGCTCAGGAAATAACCTGAAGAGCAAATGTTTATCTTTATTATCCCTAACCAGCTCTGCTGTCGTACATGATTACGTACTGGATTCTCAGCAGTACGTCACATCTGCTCCCAGTGCCCTTTGCCTCGCCAGGCAGCCGCTCATGTGTGGCGTAATCCCCTGTCTGTTGACCCAAGGCTGTTCAGGTTGTCTGCAGGTTGTCTCTACTGGGTCTAACTGTTCCTGTTTAGATGTATGTATTTGTATATGTGTGTGTGTGTGTGTGTGTGTGTGTGTGTGTGTGACCAGTGTCCAGCAGCCTGTTTAGCCAATAGCAAACAACACATCACCACCTCAATCACTGAGAATTCCCAGTGAGGAGAGGGGAGGACATGCACATATGATTCACATTTCTTACCAGACACATTTACTCCACTGTGACTGTGTGTGTGACTGTGTGTGTGTGTGTGTGTGTGTGTGTGTGCCCCAGTGTGAGTGCTGCTATGCTACTCTGATCCCTGTCAGGGCCTTAAGCCAAGCCCGCGGCAGGTCCAGCAGCAAAACTCATAAAAGTCTAGAAGTCTTTCCCAGCAATCAGACATGGACTGACACAGAGAGAAAGAGAGTGCTGGCAGTGCTCCTGCTCACTGGTACATTAATATTTTGCTACAGTCAGGAGGCAGCAGGCTGCCTGTCAGCACAAGACATCCCCCCCACCCTCAACCCTCCACCCTCCACCCCACCCTCTCACAATCTGTGTCTATAAAGATGAAGGCAGATAAAATGCAGCATGATGCAGCTTGTGAGAGACGCAAACTCCACAGAACTGCCCAGCAGACGTCACTGAGCTCGCTCACACCTCCCCTGACATATATTTTCTGAAACATGCCTTGCGCAGGAACCATACCGCACACACAAATACACTTAAACCCACATCACACAGAGTAGAATAGCAGGCCTTGTCCCATCTCTGCTCCGTCCGAGGGGAGAAGAATGATGGAGTGGAAACATAAACAGCAAAATCAGCCATAAGGAGAGAGGATGAGAAAAGTATTGGAGGAGGGAATATAACTCACTTTGTTATGACACAAAATAACAGGCGGGGTGAAGAGAAAACATACAAAACCTAGGAATGAGAGACAGGAAAATGTTCAAATGAAAGGTAAACAAAGCCTGACAGCTAGAATAACAGCCACAGCAGTTCCTCGACTGTCCATACGCTCCGCCAACAAGGGCCTGCAATATCAATTTATGTTAGCAATCAAAAGCTCATAGGTGCAGACGGAAATGGTGGTTCCTGAAAAATGACATAAGTGATGATTAAAGGGAAAGGCTGACGTTTTGGGAGATATGCTTATTTCCTATCTTGCTGAGAGTTAGATGAAAAGATTGATACCACTCTTGTCTCTGTTTAATTTGAATCTATAGCCAAGAGGTGGTTTGGATAGCGCTGCACAAAGAATGGAAACTGTGGGAAACTCTAGCCAGACCACTGAATTTCTTTTATACACAGTATGAATCGATGCATTTTAATTATTAAGCTTCAGAGGTGCTGGTAGGGAGATTTAACTTTGGTTCAGATGCAAGCTAAGGACTTGCTTCTGCTTCCAATCTTTAGGTTAAAGAGGAAATATGCAGGATTTGCTACATTTTTACCTTAATTAAACGGCTTCAGAGTAATTGTGATAAATAAGTTGTGTTAAATGCAAGACTTGTAACGTGTTACAAGCGAGAATGGAGGCTCTCTGCCCTCCACCTGACGTCTCAGGGCTGAAAACCAACCTTGCAACATCAGTGCAGCACTTGGCCGCCGACCTGGTGCCCAGCTCCCGTCTCTGTGGACCGCGACACAAACGCTCTCCATAACCCGTAATCTTTTGTTTATGATGTTTAGACTACACAAATATAAATGTCGCATCTACATCTGAAAATAAATAAATAAAGTATTTTTTTAAACTTGCCAGCTCAAATTAAAGGACAGGTCCAAGAAAGTGGTTAAGCAAGTAAGATGAATAAATGACCCTTGTTGTTATCGTTTAAATCAAGTAGGACTAAGTGTAAATGTTTTTGGTGCTTGGTGTTGAATGACTGCTGAGCAGATTGTTTGGAATTATGGTGAAGGCCATTTTTGTTGGCCGTGGATCAAGTTTGTCCAGTCGGACCTGAGATATGGCCGACAGCTGGGCCTCCCACAGAGCTCCAGTGAACAGACAGCGCACTGATGTTTTGTGCTGTCGTAACTCTCACGGGACCAACCCACCGTTTGGGCCAGTTGAGTCTGCCCAGCAACAATTAAAGCCGGAGCGTATGCTATGGCACACAGGCTGTCATTTACCATGCGTTGCAATCTCTCTGGATTGATTGGAACAAAATCAATGTTGTTCAGGGACTGACTGCCAGCATTTATAGAGTTGTCAGTGCAGCCTTCCTGTAGCTGTGTGAGGGGAGTGGCATGGTGTGCAATGGCTGCGTGGAAGGTTTGTTTAAGGCTTTAGGCCTGTGAGTGTTGACACAGCTGCCAAGGGAGAGGAGATGGGATGAGGGAGGCAGAGAAATTTGGGTAAAACTACTTTGAGTGTCGGGGTCAGGGGTAATGACGATGACATGGAATGATGATGAGCGACGGGGGGAAGTGGAAATGTGTGTGACCTTCAAACTGGAAAACACATTTGACTCTCAGAACGTGATTTTGGTTCCTAAAAATGCAAAGACCACAACTTATGTGCCGTGCAGATGATGACTTTATTTACATGTGTGGTGCAAATGTCTGTGTGTTTGTCTTGAGCGGTGTTGAGGAAGCGCTGTTTTTATCATCATCAGCATTTATCCCTCAGGGTGACCCTTGGCACTCTCATCAGCAAACTCTGTGTTTTTTGTGTGTGTATGTGTGTGTTTTCACTGGTTGTTTGTCCTCATCAGGATTAAAGGGCTTTTCAGAGAGAGGAAGCTTTAACGCTACTTAACCCATGTTGCCTTAACCCTGCAGCCAACAACCTTTGTCCATTCTTCAATCCTCGTACTTCCTGTCTCACACAACATCACTCTTCCCAGAAGATATGCAGATGCACAGGGAAAAAAAGAAAAGAAAAACTTGGAATAAACTGTAATTTTTTTTAATGTGACAATGACCTAACAGTGAAAATACACACAGCCACTCTCAAATAGGAAACACATTGAGTCTCACTGAGACACAGAGCAGTCCAATAGTGCCTTGTTTTGACTGAAAGGCTGTAGGCAAAGAGAGAGCGTTCTGTCTTTTTTTCTTGGATGATGTAACTGCTCTTTTATTATGCTGTTAGATCACACCCCTCCACACACACACAAATTCAAGAGAATGCTGTCTTGTAGTCGCAGGAGTCAGACTGTTCACTGCTCCAAATACCAGGGGGCAGAAACTCCAGTGGAAAGACAAGTCAAACCCAACACAGTTACACAACATCACTCGCAGACAGCAGCCTGTCTCCCACAAAAACACATAAACCCATTTTAGGGAACTGCAGCCAAACAGCCTCTTTGTACTGTAGTGTGCAGACATGTAAAGGTCAAAGCACTCATCAAGATTAAACATTGTGTTAATGCTGTGTTATTTCTGTAATTGTAATGTCATTAAACACACATGAAAGACCTGATTAAGTCATAAATTTAAGTAGGCATAGGCAACAGGTCTTAAGGAGTAAACAGTGGCTATTAGAGGCTCACAATATGTCATTAAACAGACATAAAAGCCATATAAGCCTCACAAGTCACACCGTTTGCAGACAGATCATGATGAATGCATCTATTAGAAGTCTGTCTGACTCAGATAAGACAATATGCATGAAGCACAGACCACTCTCAATGAACAAAGCACAGACCACTCTCAATTAAAGGACCAGGTATTGCATTCCATGTTTATTGGCTTTCCCAATGGCTTTGTGCTTTTTATTTCCTCTAATGTGTGTTTCTATTGTTCAGCTGGATTTTTAATTGCTAAATATATCGATCTTTCCTACGTTTTTCTGAATTTCCACAGATCTCCTCCTTTGGACCTGAGGAACTATAACTTTGAACTGCATTTAACATGTGCACTTGCTCCATTTGATGGGATCATGAGAAGATGGCCCAGGTGAAGGTATTTGTAACTCACTTTTGTCCATGTTTAGTGGTTGATACAACACTGGAAGTGTTTGTAAATGACGCATTGATGTGGCTGCTGTGACAGTTCTCTCTGCGAAATACCAAGGTGACCTGATAATTAATATCTGATGATGACAGACGTAACTGCAGCGACAACACAAAATTACTGACGATCAATCTGCAGCACACACAGTATTGGTGCTACGGTAACCAATACCTATATTAGATATATGAAAATAACTATGGTGGTGCACTATGGGACCAGAATTATTGCTCTCGGTCAAATTAGCCTCTGGAAACTAATGTAATTATTTAGCACTCCAGTGAGCTATAGAGGAGGGGAGAGGGAGGGGGATGCTGTGGGGTAAGGGGGGGCGGCATGCTTGAGCTGACATGATTTCATGCAGAAAATTTATTCAACTGTCAATATCATTTAGATCTATCCGGGTGAGCACTGGAGGCTGCGAGGAGGGGGGTCACAGATTGCAGCTCAATCATAATGACTTTGTCTTCAATCTTCACTTCTTTGATGCCGAGGCCACGTCTGTATCCACACAGTATGAGTGTATGTACAGTATGTGGGAGGTGGGGGTGAAGTGAGAAAGAACAGGCAGATAGAAAGCATTAGACACACGAATGATCTTTGATTTGATGTGAGTATAGAACAACAACAACACGGAGATATCCCTTAGCAGTAAATATATTTTAAGTTGGTGGTGCTTGTATTATTTATACGATTATGTAGAGACGAACGTAAGTTGATGACTCTATTGTTCAATTTCAGGTTCTCTGACAGTAGGTGTCGTCACTGACATGACTAAAGGATGGTTAAATCAATCTTACATCTACCTTTTTGATGTCTGGTCGGTGTCACTCCTATCATCCCACCCTTTTCCACTCCAGCTGTGAACTGTGTTTGAACGTAAGACATAAGACTTTTTTTTTTTTTTTTATTGATCCCAGGGGAAATTCACTTGAAACAGAAGCAGAGAAGTACAAGATACGTAAAGACAAAAATATAGAACAAAAATATGAAGAATTCACTATGTACAAAATATTTCTGAAACAAAAGATATGTTATGTATAAAAATATTATGTTAGTGGGGAAACAGAAAGAAAAGGACCCACGACTTTGCAGAAACAAAGATGCGACCAGAGATAAGGGGGAAAAAAAACAATTAGAGTGATCGGCGTCCAGTGACGGCACAATCACTTACCTTCCTGGATTGTTTTCAAGTTCAAAGCTGTGAACAGAGAGACAGGAGGTGGACAAAAGATGAAGGGATCCCAGACTCTTACAAAGACTTAGAGAAATGACAAAAAAAAAAAAAAGAGTGTGAGAAAGAGAACTTGTCAGTGTACAGACGACATCCAACAAAGCAACCCTCAGCAAGAGAATGGATCCTATCTATCATTTGCATGTTTAAGCTGCGAGCGTTAAAACCCACAAAGAATTATTTGCATTTACTTTACAGTCATTTGCAAAGGCAATTCAGGAATGACAAGAGATCTGGAATTTTTTTTTTTTGAGGCTGTCATATCATTAAACTGATGGACTCACATGTCACGTTTGGTGTCAGAAACAGCTACTGTTCTATAACGTAAAGTAGATATTAGTGAGTTATATAAGTTAGTAATGAACATGTCCATGTACGTCCCTCTGTGTTTGTGTCTGTGTGAGCATGCATTAGTTTGGTCCTTCGGGCTATGTGAGCATCCTGACAATTATATCTCTCAGTGTGTCCCTGCAGAGTACAAGGAGGGAAAGGGAAAGAGACTCAGACGTGAAAGGAAAGAGAAAAAAGGAGGAGGTTAAGATGAGTTACTTTTGAAAAAGTGAACGGTATGAGCCCCAGGCTGCTCTATAAAGAGACAGGACTCTGCATGTTATATGACGATGAGTGCACTCTGTTATATTCCACAGAAACACAGTAAAAACCGTATACCTGACGTTTACTTCTCACATTTAAGGGAAGACAGACTATGTCACCTTTCATGTGTGACACCTAAAAGCTGCAGGTTCTACCCTGGAGAGTGGCTCTAAAGAAGAAGTATCAAGAAATGATGTTAACATGACAAAAGGCAAAAGCACTCTGATAATATCATCTTTAAATATTTGTATTGGACTTGAAAGGGTGGTGGTGGTGAGTTCAAGATACGGTTTATTAGTGGAATTTAGCTTAAGTAAGACCAGAAGAGGCAAATGGCGTTTACATCCTGTCAAAACCCACAGCCTGCACGTCAACACGCTTGCACTGCATGTGGTGAGTTCATAGCTACCGTGGAATGCCTCACACACCCATGTAACCTACAAAGGTGTTTATGTCCAACGCATTTCCCACAGGGTCAGCACACTTACATGGTATACTCAAAGCATTTGATGTCATCGTGTTGGAATTGTATATTCTGCTCACAGAGCCTCTCCAGAACATATATTGAATATAAGTGAATCATTTTGTTTTGTTGTCATGGATAAAGGAGTGAAGTTAGTGAGGCTGAGGATAAACAGTAGCTGTCTGCAAGAGCCCTGAACATAGAAATGTGTGGACAAGATGACAAATTCTAACACACACATGCATCATGTCTGTCTGCGGACAGGTAGTCCAGATGGACAAATCACATGTGGACAAGTTACCATTTTTGCAGTAGCACCTCACCAGTAAACCTGTGTGTAAGATTGTATATGTGTTATGTAAACCATTTAACAATTTGCACAGGTATATGCACAAATCATATACCTTTAAAATATTGATCACTTCAACTGAAAACTTAGCATGACATAGCGCTACGGAATAAATTGCACTTTAATAAAACTCCAATAAATCATCATGTTTCCAGCACTTTCTGAGCAGCTTGCCAACAAAGGCCTGACGGGCGACGGCTAATGACCAAGTGATCTGCCCACAGATGGTGAGCTGCCACCCCTCTGATCTTTTGCTAGCTGGGTGCTACACTTCCTGGCTGAAATTCCACTTTTACAAGTAAAAGTGTGTTTGCTTTCCTAGCAACTTAATTAGCTTCCCCACAGCTCTTTACCATGCAGATTGTGGAGGTTATATTGATGTTATTTTCCCCAAAAAATCTCAGTCATAAAAAAAAAAAAACAATCAGAATAACATTCACAAGAGGTTTTCTTTACCAGAATGCTGACTGTGAGCGAGCATCTCCACTTCCAGTTTAAGCCTCATGCTGTCACCCCTCTCTGTACCTCGTAAACATTTTTTGTTTTTACTCTTGTAGTCTCACAAACATTGTCATTGTTTTTTATTAACAATCAAATTTAAAGTTATTTTACACTTTCCATTGCTTAAGTTATTCTCACAATGCCGTCAGCGCAAAGCCAAATCCACACAATGACAGCAGTAGTTCATAGTTTGCGTTGTAGTTGTAAGGCACGCTTTTATATTCCAAAATGTGCAACTCAGTCATGAGTCTGAGATACAAGACCAAAAAGTAATAAAGTAATTTGTTCTATAAAAGCAGTGCACTGAAAGTGAGGAGGTTACAGGGCAGCAAGGGATTTTGGGATGCGTAGTGATGTCAGCTAAGGTGAACAAGAAGCCAAACTCTTAAAAAGTTGTTGTTGTATTTTTGAAAGGCGTACACTGATGGTATTTACTAGATTCATGAAATTTGTTATTTGAATCCCAAGTGCATATTTTGGCACTGAAAAGTGAAAAAATTGTAAATTCCTCACACTATCAGTTTCCTACCCATTCCTTTCTTCCCTCTCCTCCACTCCTCCTTTAGTTTCTTTCACTCTTTTGCTCCACACTGTTTTCTTTTCGTATTCTTCCACCCACACTAATCCTATTTTATTCAAGACCTAAAGTATAATATAACACAATATGCAGGACCTTGGCTCAGAGAGTGTTTCTAAAGGCCTCCTCACTGGCACCTCATTGGTCTGCACCATCCACCATCTCTCATCCACCTGAGGCCATTGTGTGTGCTGACAGTGGCTGCGTCCGGGCTTGCGTCACTGTAGGGCTGAGAAAGCAGCGTAAATGTCAGAGGAATTAGCTGCCTCGCCGGCGCCCACGGAGCCTGGGCATGACAATGGGTAGGAGAGGAGTGAGGACAGTGGGTACAGTAGCTGTAGAGCATCCATAAGCCAGAGCGAAGCTGCGCTGCTCTCAGCTCACCTCGACTTCTCGCTGCATCTCTCCTTGTTTTTCCTTGCTTTCTGTATTTCTCCTCTCTTGCCAACTCATTTCTTCCTTGCTTGTCCTCTACCCCCCCTGCACCCCCCCACCCCCCACCCCCCCGTGCTCTCTCCTTCCCTTGCTCGCTTTCTGTATCACTGTCTCGCCCACCTCGCCTCTGCCCGCAAGCAGTTTGGAGCAGATTATAGCCCTGCCACCCCCACTCGCCCATATACACAAACATTCACTCTAGCGCTGACGCACACACACAAACACACATAGAAACGCATGCAAACACACTTTGAGACTTTGTGTATCTCTGCCACCTACAGTGCCACTACATCATCCTCTCCCAGCGGCACTCAAGCATGAACTTGTTTAGAACATCCTGTCCAGTCCAAATGTGGTCAGACATGTGACAAAATGGCCCTGCAAGCCAAATAACCAAACATACCCATTATCAAAGTCAAACACACACCTCCTCTGACAGTTAAGGTTAAGGAAAGTGATATCAGGGTGAACCACAATGCAACCAGTGATTAGATGTCCAACAGAATCAAGTCGTTTTTATAATCATATGTTTACTGTGTGTTGTGGTGAAGGAAACCCACAATTACAATCCATGGACTCTTATGTAATTGTGGTTGGACGTTCTGTTTGGAGAAAAATTAAAGTTGTTTTAGGCCAAATACGCACATGTGCTTAGGCAGTACTTTATCCTAAAGTTACAATCTCATCTCCCAGCACAAATTATTGCTCCATAAAAACTTTGGGAAAATGTTGCAAAATAAAACCTACAGCATTCATGTCATCCTATTGTGTATACCTTTAACACTCTGACAGTTTCTTGATGAAGTAATAATAATCACATCTTTCACTGAGAGGTGGCAGTACGGCAGAGGTGAGGCTGCTGGTGCGTTTTGGGCAAGGGGAGCAGTCAAGTTGCGTGTGTGTACATGGATGTGTAAATATGTGTGCGTGTGTATCTGCTCTGGGTGCATGCATGAGCTCCTCTTTGTTCTGTCTGCCATTCTGGCCCCTGTGTAGATGGTGTGTGCTGCACACTATATGGCTGAATGGGGACTGCGTGGGCCTGACCTGCGATCTCACCGCCCACCACTCACATAAACACACTGGCTGGGCAACTGCCTCAGAGTGTGTGACTCTGCATGTGTGTGTGTTTGCATATGTGTGTGTGTGTGTGTGTGTGTGTGTTCAGAGTAAATACAAATTCATCCCTTCCTTTTTCCTCAGTCTCTCTCTTTCCTTCTATGTGTGTATGTGTCTTCCTTATTATTAGTGTTTCTACATCCTCCTCAGGGGACAGCGAGGACTGCTGCTGTCCCTATGACAACCTCAGTGATACTGTCAATCACCTAGACTACCTTATCCTCTTTGGCTCATATTCTATACATGTGGCTTCCTCAGCTTTGACAGGTGTGCAGATGGCACGTCATGCAACTATATAGCTTGCATCAACAAATGCATGCCACATTACTGCCGCAATGATATTTACCTATTCATGATGTGCATGTGTAACAGTGTACTTGTCATTTGCTTTCCACTTTTGATCTTATTTTTGTTATCATCACAACATGTTGTCTATGTTTGTATGTCTAGCGTTAAATGAGTAATGATAGATCCATTGGTTCAATAGCTTTAGATGAATGGAAGTATAAAACAAAATAAAGGAACAGTTTGTCACATGTAACTCTGACAGTAACGGTGGTTGTTGATGCATCTAATCCTGTTGAGATGTACGTGCGCGTACGTGCGTGTGCTTGCGTGAGCGAGTATGTGAGTGTGTGCATCCTGAACTCTACAGTCTGCTGGTAATGAGTGCCCTGAGCGCTCCCTACTACACCTAACTGATCCAGTAATTGCTTTTCCTCCTCTGCATTTATCATCATCTGCCCGGCCTGTCATGTTAGCTGAGCTGGGCTGAGCTGAGGTGGACAGAGGAGGGTTTTAGGACTGCGAGGTTATGGAGGTGGTGGAGAGGAGGTGGTGGTGGTGGTGTGTCTGTCTGGATGTAGTGAAGGTATCGGTCCACTGCCTGCCTCGTGTGAAGGGGGGAAACGGGGAGGTGTGGGGTGGAGGAGAGAGAAGAGGCAGAGAGCACAGGAGGACGGGGCAGAGAGGGCAGTGATGTAGTGGTTAATATAAACTATGACCTCCAGCCAGTCATCATCACAAGGCAAATAACCAAGAATTACATTTTCATAACAACATGATGTTTTCCTTCCCATCCTTGCACATATCCTTAAAACCAGTTTGAATGAGAAAATGTCATGCCAAGCTAAAAAAAAAGAGGAGGGGTCTTTTTGTCAGCTCAGATTGTTGGTCAAAGTTTTGCAGGTAATAACCACCATGGAAACAGCTGGACATCTGATGTTGTTCCTGTTTGTAGCTTAGAGGTGGGGACAATAGTCGACATGCACCCACAAATGCATATGCAGTTTATACACTCACACAGGCTGCCCAGAAAATTTAAACAAATAGCCTCCTTTTTCGCTCGGCCTGCAAATGAGGAGTGTGTGTGTGTGTGTGTGTGTGTGTGTGTGTGTATGTGAGAAAGTGGGAACATACTGTATATGTGGGGGAGGGCATGTTGCTGCTGCTGCTGCTGCGAGTGGGGGTTTGATGCTGATGAGGTCTGTAATGGGAGTGAACAGGGAGCGTGAGGGGAATAGATTGGGACTTCATTGGCAGACCCACTCTCCCTATGCACTGCAGTATGCTTGCCTATTTATTCCCCCATTTCAATGCGCCTTTGCTTTGACCTTTCTCCAGCCAATGACAGTAAAATCACATTGCCACTAGAGAGCTACACATCAGCTACTGAGCACCCCTATATGATTTCCTCATTTATTTTTCGCCTATCGTTCCCCACAGACTTGAGCAGTACAGTGCTTCAGACTGAAATGAATCGTACCTATGGCCACATGTAAATGATCACAGCTTTGACTATGTAAATTCAGGGACAGAGAGAATGAGGCACAGTCTGAAGAGGAGGGTGATTAAGGGAAGACATCAATATTCAAGATTCATCCATGTATACGCCGATGCTCTCAACACAACAGGCAGGGGAACGTGGCAATTAATAATTCAAACACATGCAGATACATAATTAGTGTCACATAAAAATTGATTTTAATGTTTTGTGTATAATTGAGGGAAACATGAAGTGCACTTTTTTCATTTATTTTTTTTTATTTATTGCCTCTGACTTCCACTGATATCCCAAAATATAATAAAATTGATAACAGTAATTAAAAACATGTGAGCGAGTGTGAAGTCAGAGAGAAAAGACTCTACCACCTCTGCTCCTCTCTGTTTGAGGCCTACAGCTCCGTTAGCCGCCAGTGGCCCAACACACATGACTTGTTTAATGAAACACTCAAGTGGTGCATTGCATTGTGGGTAATGTACGCAACAAGTTCAGAAAGGAAGAGGAGGAAGAGATATCACCAGTTAGCTTTTTATATTTTTAAAAGTTTTTTTTTTTTTTTTTAAGATTTATCTCTGTTTGTAACAAATTGGATCATGGCTCAGTTCTGAGGACAAACTGGGATAGTCGGAAACATGTTGGTGCTATTGTGAGATCGTTGACAGGAATATAAAATACAGAACATGGTATATCATTTAAAACTGTTTTTCCTCCTCTGGAAAAAAAGTGGTTTTCATCCAAGCAGCAGGAACAAGGCAGCATGTATGCACTGACACTGAAGACCAGTCTGTGTCTCTACACAGTTGTCATGAACAACAGAGAATGGTGCACATAGCAGCGTTGTGAAGTCGAACATGAGTGTGTGTGTGTGTGTGCACACACACAGTGAGCACAAATGTAGTAAAACCAAAGGCAATGCTCTGTAATAGGCAGAAGTCCAGATGGTGAAAAAGACCAAAAAACAAACATGTTGCCCGGCATGATGGCCTCAAACAAAAAGAACACATTCAGCCAAAAAAACAGATGGAAAACACTCCCTCTGTCTTCTTCTCCTCCCTCATCCTCTTTCCTGCCGTCTCTCCTCCCATCTACCCTAACCCCTCTCTCTCTCTCTCTCTCTCTCTCTCTGTCTCACACACACACACACACATACACACACACACACACCACCACCACCACTGCCGCCACCATCATCCTCCCTTTCCCCTTTTCCCCACAAATCCATCTTCCCATGTGATTGTGAGGAGCAGATGCAGGGAGCACAACAGAAATAGAAAAGGGTTCAGCAGTGTTCACCCATGAAGCAGGCAGAAAGAAAAGGCAGGAAGCTTGAGATGACGCTAAAAATAAATGAATCCTTGGGTGAGAGAGAACTGCTCAAAGGTCCTAAAATAGCTGGTCAAACAAAGCCATGAATAAAGTAGAATGAGTGTGAGGCTTTCTTTTTTTTTCAAGAGGAAGCCCCCTCTGTGTGTGTGTGTGTGCGTGTGTGCATGCATGTGTGTGTGTTCCCTCACACAGCGACTCCCTGGTTGCTAGGTTACGACACTTGTGGCCGTCATCCACAGACTAAAGGTGCTTTTTGCATTCTCAGAAAGGCAGCCTTCTTTTTTCATCCATCATTTGAAATTTAAAAGAGCAGAAATGGAAACACATGCATTGTCAATTAGGGGAACACCATGGGCACAGTGTGAGGGACATCCTACAGATCAATTTGTACAAAGACAGCCTGTATTTCAGATGTACCATGGAAACAGAGATGACTCTAAATTACCTCAACTAACAGCCGCAGCAGGAGGAATTGAAGGGAAGTGGAAAAATTCAAATTCTGTTTGTGTCCTTGTGTTTCTGTTTATTTATGCTGAATACCAATACCAATTCTGACCTGCTATCACCAAGGAAACACGAAGTTTAACAATACCTTATTACCAGTTCTATATTTTCTATTAAATGAGGAGACATTTACTTAAAAAGGCAACTTTTTGAACCTATAATAAAAACATAAAGATGTATTCCTGCTGTGGCACAAAGTGGCAACAGCATCTCTGGGAGAATAAAATAGCTGAAGTCAGATGACATGGAGACAAGGCTTATATAAAACTGACACTTTTGTGGGACACAATTGCCCCTTAAAATCCTTACAAAATGTCACCATTCACCTCCATACACAGCTGTTTCAGTGGGTACATATCCTCCCTTATCTGGAGCACAGACTGGAAATATCCTCATCTTCATGGTAAAGCCTTCCTGTATCATATCGAATACCAAGTAGAAGCTGGTATTACACATAGGTCAATTCCTACTACATTTATCAAAGTATCAGTGACAGCTGTGTAAAGACTTCTCCATACACTCATTCCCTCGGCAGAAACACATATGGGAAGGTTATGAATAAAGTACAATTGATAATAAAACACTTACTCTCTTCAAGTAGACTCATAATTGCAGAGATTTATAATTAACACAACATAGTATGAATAAAGTAAGTTCACTGTTTTTTACAGATTTACAGTTTGATTCCTTTTGTGGCAAAACCGATACACTGGGGAGTTAATAATTTATTCTCATTCACATTATAAGTTTGTAACCTATGTTAAAGCCATTATTTTAAATGGCGCAGAACCATAATCATAACATCTCTTTCTCTCAAGACATGTTATTCACTAATCCAGAGAGTCATTATTTGTGGGTTATTTGCAATCATATAACTGTATTCCATGAGTCCCCGGTGCTGAAAGTGCACAGAAATGCACACAAAGGCGCGATGAAAAACATACACACACCCTTGCCCATTAGGGACTCAAGTTCAAACAAGTCTACACCACAGGGCAGGGCCCATATTTCATCAGGGAGGGGGGTCAGAGTTGAAGCCCCAAGGACATGCCGTTTCCTCTTGCTAGTAGGGTTCCACAGGGCGAGGCGGACATTGTTTACTGGACACCAAGTCTCCATGGTCTCCCTCTGGACAGGAGGGAGTTGGCTCACTTTTAGAGCTTGGCCAGTCAAGGTGATTTAAACCACCTAAAGCCGCAGCATTATGGACCAGGCCTGGCTCCCCATTCCTCCAGTTCCTGTCTTTCATTCGTCCCCCAGTAAAAAGATCACAGTCCTTGTTTTTCAGTGTTTTCAGGAGGTTGTTATTGTGTCCTTGGGAGCTGATTTACAGGGTAACCTTGTGTGCTGGGAGGTTTCTTCTTCTGCCTTTAATTGTGAGCTGCAGTATGGTGGCTCTGAGCTACAAAATTCAACACTTTAGAAAATACATGAGCATACACACAATAAAATATAATAACTAGGAGTGGTATGTGCTCCTGATGGTGCGATGCAGGAAGTGGAGTAGGTCTGTATGTAGTGAGATAAAAAGTGAACAATGTGACAGTTGGGGTGCTGGATGGACGAGCAGCCACTGCAATTAGCACTGTAATTAACTCCCAACCCTGACTTTACACCCCAACCATAACCAAGTGTTTTAGTCATCAAACCTTCCTTGGACCTTAACCATTTGCCTGACATATAACTGTAACCCAGAGGCAGCTGCTGGTGGTTCAAAGAGGGGAAGCTCTTTGTCGTCATACATCAGCCTATAGGATGAATGAATGAATGAATGAACAAAACAAATGAAACTATATTAAACTTGAACAGGGAAATGTGATAATCAAGTTAAACTCAAACAAGGAAAATGCTATTACAGTGTTTTATCTACAGTGTATGATATGTACAATGGACTATATCGCTAAGCAAATACCAGCTGTAGTCTGTCTCTCACCTTCAATTGCAAAATCTGCAATGGGACTGAATTCGACAATGCTCTGGTGCCCGTGTATCTTTCAAATATCTGTCAATCAAAAAGAGATTCAGCCTTTAGACAGATCCTCCAATCATCATGCAGAAGCCCAGCGTCCAGGCCCCATGCACTGCTCCATTCAGAGGGGAGGGACAACATTGCAGCATTTATCCAATGACCGTCTAGTCATTGAAGTCAATGGACACAGAGCTTCAACAGGTTTAATGCACTGAGATGCTACAGGAATGAAAAACGGGACAACAGTTCATATTTTACCATTTATTGTTTGACATTTTAGAGGAAGCAGAGCTTCCCTTGCAGTCTCAGAGCAATCGCCCCTGCTGTAACCGTTCTGTACCCAGTGAGCATCCACTGTTGCCAAAACATACAATTATGATTGGGCAGTTTCTTCCTCCTCATATACAGTGCACAACAATGTAGTTCCAAAGAATATGATTTCCATGCATTGTCTTTTTCATTTTAAATATGTTCCATTATGTAGAGAGTCTGGGGGCACACCACTAAGCTGCTACTGAGTCACTGATTAAAATTCAGCGTTCAGGTCGACATGAATTGCACCCTCTTGTATGTGTGAATGTGTCTTATGTGATGTTGGAGGAAAACAAACAAGTTTATTCTTTGAAATGAATTTGGTATCAAGTACATTTTGAAAATGTTTAATTTTATGATACTCAGAACCTGAAATAATGCATGTCTGATTGCGTTTCATTACATTTCTCTCTCTTTAAGTTCATTTTGATTTGTGAAATGTGGTTGTTTCACACACTGAGGCTACCATAACGCTTGCACCAACACACACACACACACTCACATATTTGAGTCATGACTTTTGGGGAGAGCTTTGCCGCTAGCGGGCAGGCAGTAAGGCAGGAGATGAAATGTCTTATTAGAGAGTGAATGGGAAACAGGCGGGCCTGAGCCGAGCCAGGTCCTCTATTAACCTGTCCTTCCAGGGGAGAGGCTCGTAAACAAGGCTGTGATGGCAGGAAGGGTTGTAGGAGCCAGGGAGGAGGTGGAGGGAGAGATGAGGAGGTAAGTGGAGGCCTTCGTGAGGGACAGAGTGGGTATGGGGGGGGGGCACCTCAGGGACAGCACTTGTCCGTTCAAAGGAAGAGGAGAGAGCATTGATCTGTGTGATGCCTCTGATGTAGAGAACATGAACACAAAAAGGGACTAACGCATAGACGCTGCGGATGACAAGCTGTCATATTCTTTTAAGTCCCCACGTTGAAAGATGCATTGTTTGTGGGAGTGAAGATGAATCCATCCCATTAGCCCGTGGCTAGGACTTTTTAGGGCCAATAAAAATCACTTGAGCAAAACTATGATTGATTTTGAGAAAGTGGAAATGGCACTTTGGTAGTTCTGCCCATCTCCTGCTCGGTGAAGTTCTGATTTCTCCTTAATGTGTCAGCAACACACACACACATACATACACACACACACACATATATATACACACATTGTTTCTCAAAATGCACTGTAGCCTCAAAGAACTGGGTTAATTTGGGGCACAGACAAAGAAGCAGGTCGTTTTAGTCTACATGGCTTGACTTGACAGACAACAGCAAAAACAAACACACACTAAGCAAACGGGCTGTTGAATGCTAACCAAGCCTTTTGTTTCTTTTGTGGTAGTTTTTCAGATGAATAGATTTGGGTGGAATGGGTATACAGCGAGCCTGGAGAAAAACGAGGACAGTGATGGAGACGAGGAGCAAAATGGAAAACAAAGGTCCTCTCCTCTCTCCTCTCTCCTCTCTCCTCTCTCCTCTCTCTCCTCTCGCCCCCGCAGCCTCCTGAGCACAGCTGTCTACATGGCTGGGCTGTTTTCACTGACAGGCTGTGAGAGCCATGAAACAGGAGGGCACCAGGGACCTGGGCCACCTCGACAACATGCGCCCCCACAATCTGCTGTTCACAGTGTACCCCAACCCTCCCTCCTGCTCTTTCTCTCTCTCTCTCTCTCTCTCTCTCTCTCTCTCTCTCTCTCTCTCTCTCTCTAACAATCTCCTTCACTATTTCAAATATTTCATCCCTCAGGCTCTCTCTCTTTCCCTCCTGCACAATATTTTTTTTTCAGAGTGTCTCGTCTCAGTTCTATCAGATTTTCTGTTTGTGCCTGTCATTTTCTCTCCCTAATACTCCCTCCTTCTTTTTGCCCTCCAGTGGCCCTCTCATACTGTCACATCTGCATGTTTTTGCTGCTTGGCTGTCATGTCCCATGTTTTTGCCTCAGCCACACATCATTTCTCACAAACAGCTAGATGAAAGCAGGGAGGGGGAGAACGAAACGGAGAAAACAGAAAGTCCAGGCTGATTTGGAGGAGGTTAAGAAAGCATGTGGAATAAGAGGGAGGCAGGGTGAACAAACCAACAACAAACAATTTCTTATTTTGACTGGCTGCACAGCGCAATTGCAAGGCTGCCTGGGATTTAATAAGCACTTCTATGGCATTAGGAGTCTGCTTGTTTTCCTTGGTGCCGAGGCAGAGGCACTGCGTGGTTTCCCCCATTTTCAGCTCCAGACGGAGGCAGAAGAGAACACGGCCAGGGGCTATGGGAGGAGAGCCCCTCTTCTGTCTCTCTTTTTTTCTCTCTCTCTTTCTGCCTTCTCTGACTGGGTGGAGCTTAACTGGGGTGCTGAGCCTGAGGGTAGGTGCAGGAGCTGAGGTAGTGATGGGGACAAGCTCCCCTGGAAAGCCCTGGAGGGAGACAGCTTCTTTGCAGTAAATAAACAGCCCACTCTCCCTGCATGGAGCAGCTCCTCCCTTTATGCATCTCAAACCCTCAAGCCTCACATCACTGTATCTCCCTCCCTCATCCTATGGTTCTCCCTTTCACCGTCCCTTTTTCTCATACACCCCCCCCCCCCCCCACCACCACCACCACCACACCACCACCACCGCACCCCCCGGCCACTCTCTGTCACGCCACACTCATGCAAACATTGTCACCCCCCCACACACACACACCAACTCACCAAAACCTCTTTCAACACATCAGATCAGAGGACAAAAATGTGATCTTTGTAATTCCATTTCCCCCTTCCCAGCCCACACCATTGTGAAGTTTTTATTTATTTTTTGTAGTTTTTTTTTTTTTTTTTTTTTTTTTTTTTACAAGGAGAGACAAACAATGAACAATGTGGGATCTGTCGCATTCTTCCCATGGGAGAAGACTTTTAACGGCATCTTCTATTAGGGATGGAGACGAAAGAAGAGAAGAAAGGAGAACACCCCCACTGTTCAAAATCAAAGCAAGAACCATAACTCACAGCATAACAGCACAGTGGTATCAGATTTGCTGAGACTTAACTTATTCTGTATCCTGTAACCTTACGAATCTCACACATTCTGTAAAATAGCAAATGTGCACAGCCTATGCAGGCAACAATCAAACAATGAACTTTTATTACTTTATTTAAATCGCTGTCAGTTGTTTTGAATGGTTCGCTTTCTCTTAGCTCCCTGGCTTGTCACAAGTCATCAAGTACAGCAACATGAAAGTGAGATTCAAGGTCAATGACGGATTTCTCACAAATTGCGTGAGATGCCTCGCTTTCATCCCATACAAATAACACATCTGATTAGCTCACTGCATAGTCCACCCACATACATAGCATGCAGCATATATGCTGCAGACACGCTGTGTGTTCCTAGCGGCTGTCTTGTCGGCTACATGTGATACGGCCTCTGATTTACAGGGGCCTTTTGCTTCTCCTCCTTCTCTCTGCTTCTCATAGAGCTGCTGCTGCTTGACTCTCACTGCTATGCTCAGTGGGACTGACCCACTTCTTACGTTGGTGGGCCCTAGTGACGGCCCCCAGGAGAGCCAGAACACACACACACATATGCACACAAGCTGGCATAAACACATCACATTATACATGACTGCTTACATACAATCACGTACGCTGATGAATAAAACATGGCATTATTGGTACCTCATAATATTATCAATGAACCATAGCATGTGCAGCTCCTCTGGATCGTCCATAGACAACACTGCACTTAACAGTGATTAATACACAGGAGAAAAAAAAACAGCAAGGAGTCAGATGAGAGGATAATTTCAGTTGTCATTACTAATAATAGCCTTGTATTTGATAAATTGCTGAGATCTGGGAACACACAACATGCTGAAGTCATAATGGGCAAGAAACAAGAAATAACAGCTAAAATTTACTGGGCTTTAAACAAACTTCCAGAAGAAAGTAAAATGATTACCCAGACTGTGGAGTCACAACCTCCAGCACAGTGCAAACTGTGATCCTGGTTCAAATTTGACCTTATGTGCTTTTTGCACTAGGGTGGTCATTTTTCAAAATTTCGTGTTTAAAACTAACAAGCTATTCATTCAAATGAATTCTTACTCACACACACTGTCAAATCCTAACGATTGTGACACCTTTGCCTCATTAGCATAACAGAATATGCGAACATCGCTGTGAAACAGTTTCATTTTACAAAGACAGGAACGCCCTTAACTTATTTTATGATGATTTTTTTCCATCTGTGGTTGTATATTTAAACATGTTTCCTCATATTTATTAGCTAAAATGGTGTCATAACAATCACAACTGCACAACGTGCTAGTTTTCCTCAGTTGGTGTTAGCGAAAAGAACAACAACAAGGTCATAGATGGATTTCTCACATATAATGTGAGATGTTCTCTGCATGTACCCCCTTTACAGATTGGGCAACAAGTTATGCAAAGGGTCAGTGCAGATCCAGTATTTACCACATTTGAACAACTGAACTAACGAATATCTCCAAAATTTAGGACAGGACAAGTCCCACAAAGCCCATCCTCCATCGCATCATGGAGGGGGAGATCATGGGGTACTTGTGAATATCTTGGTAAAAAAAAAATAAAAAAAATAAATAAAGGCAATGAGATTTTTCTTCATTCTTGCTCAGCCGAGAGAGATAGAAATCACCCATCTCGGGAAATAACAACCCATGAGTATAAACAAATTCTCCACTGAGTGGTTAAATTTGTTCAAATTATAATGACAGCCCACTGTGTCTCCACCTTTTTGTGTAAGTGGAGGCCACACATTCATTACCTTAATGAGACAGAGGTCTGGCTGTGTGAGATTAAGACAGGAGACAAACTACTTCCTGCCTAGCATCAGGCTGCATTCATCTGGTCTATCACATGTCTCACGTCCTATACAAAGACCAAAGAGCATGGCAGCACATAATATAAATGCATGCACACGTGTACCCTGACCTGCAGGCATGCATGGGAAGATCCAAGGTTACCTCCAGCTATCATGCATGTGAAGGCTCTGATATCTGGACAGAATCTTTGATGTCAAAATGATGAGAGCATTCTTAGAGCATATAAGAACACAAAGGCAGCGGTCCAGGGTCAGATCTACACAGGAGGATATCTGAGAGTCCCTCTGGTTTAACTTATTCATCAGATGCGAGAGCACTAAGAATACACAAAGACATGAATGGTGATTCAAAAGAGGAGTGGTGTTGTGAGCATGTGTGCTGCAGTACGATGCAGATTCCTGGATCAAAAGAAATATACATATGGTCTACACATGGTAGTGCCTGCCACAAGTTATTCTGGCTCACTAGCATACAGACAGCATCAGATATCCCTTTAGTTGTATATGTATAGGCCAAAGAAATACATGTGTGTGTGTGTGTGTGTGTGTGTGTGTGTTCTCCATCCAAAGGGTGTTACTGAATGGTTTGATATTATTATGGCCATTACAGTCGCCACACATTGAACCTGTTAGACAGCATTGTCCACCACCAGCATCAAAACACTAAATGATGGATATCTTTTGATAGGATGGTGTAAGGTCCAGCGATTTGTTGAGCATGGAGATTTGAAGCTGTTGTGGTTTCATGTGCTGACCCAACACCTTATTAGGCCTGTTCTATTCCAGAACATGCGCTTCAACTGGAGCAGCAAAGTCTGGTAGCTCTGAGTTTTTACTCAACCTTTGCTTTATTTTGTTGTTTTTTGTATTGTTTGTGTTTGTTGTATTTGTCAACTACTGATGGATACTTCTGCGGGAGAGGAGATTTTCAGGAGAGGAGCTTCTGTCATTGAAAACGGAGCAAGTCTGGAGGATGCCACCCTGTTCCAGCTGGAGGTGCTTTCATTGCAGTTGCAGTGCTGTAGGTCCTTTCTAACATCAGTAATCATGCAAGTAAGTAACTAAGTAAGTAAGTAATGCATGTAATCATATCAACTCGCTGCTCAACAAGAGTGATGAGGAGCTGGACATTTAGATGAAGATTCAGGAAGCAGACATTTTTTCAAATCAAAACAATACTTGTGTACATCCCACCAACGGCTACTGCTGAAGTTCCATGTGAAGTTCTCCATGACGTCGTTGCTAGGATACAGACTAAACATCCTGAGGCACTTGGCTTCAGTCATGTCTCCCTGATGGACTCACTGAGGATGTGGTGGAGAGATACAAGCTGGGGGAGGCCATTCTGAACAACTCAGATCATCCTCTTCATCACACCTCGATGGACCGAGAAAAGAGCGGTGGTGGACGGCTCCTCTCTCTTCACTGCAGGACGGAGAAATATATTTGTATCTTCAGCCATCAGGCTTCTTCATTATTCTGCAAATGTAGAGTAGCAGACTGATGCAAGGAGCAATGGGAATGCTCAGGGTGAGGTCACAATCAAAACACACCGCCTGCTCCACTGACAGCACACCGTGTCTGTCGAAAGAGAAATCCCTGCAGTTTTGCTCAGCATGACATGGTTAGCATGTGGAAGTGAAACCTCACTGATGTTTTTGAGCCTTGTGATTGAAGGCTACAGCTGCAGCTCAGCATGATGGACTGAGCTGCACATTCATAACTGACATGGACATTTCCATTATTTGACCCCATATAGTTCCTTTATGAGCTTCGCAGCTCAAACAAACTAGAAGGTTTGTATGGGTCAAACAACAAGGATGGAGTGAGACAGCAGAAGGAGCTGAGGAGTGGGAGGAATGAAGGATGCAGGAAATGGAGTGAGAATCACAGGGCATTGCTAAAACAATAATGACTTCCACTAATTGTGTTTCCTATGGCCAATGTGAGTGTGGTGACATTTCAGTTCTGTGTTTGTCGGTCAAAGGATGAGCTAATTAATATGGTAATTTAGCCCCAACGCCTCCAGTGACAACCACACCCCCTCGTTAGCAGCCACAAGGACAAGGGTCGGATGCTCCAGGAGTGAGAGAGGGAGACAGAGACAGGAGGAAGAGAGAGAGAGAGAGAGAGAGAGAGAGAGAGCATGTTCTTTTTTCTGGCTTTGCCTTCTCAGCAGCCCTGGAGTCACACGCCTCTGTCTCTGTAACGGGAACAAGTGATTATTTCTGAAAAATGGGGAACTTTGTCAAAACGTGTCCCACCCACACATTATCTCTCTCTTTCTCCCTCTCTGTCTCTCCTGGTTTCTCTCACACACACAAACAGACACTCTTCCTCTCTCCTGCTCTCTCTCTCTCTTACACACACACACACATGCATACACACTTTCATGTTGAGCATGCGTGGGCACTCACATACATTGGTAGGTATAAACACACACAGCTGTGCAAATATGCAAGCACACACTTAGAGGCACACACATGCACACACACAAATACACACATGCACACACACACACTTAGGACTTAAACTCTGAGGCAGGTTGTTTGATTGAGCTCATCAAGCCAAGGGCGACTCTGTCTGTGAAGACTCATCTGGCATTCACCATCTTCCTGCCAGCAGATCACATAGGAGATGTTAAAAACTCCAATTAAGGTTTGTTTACATCAAAAAGACATTTTAGAAACTTCACAAAATGTAACATTTGGCTTTGCTGCACTGCACCAGAATGTAATTGTGGAGGAGGTTCTCAGATCATTTTTGTGAGTAAAAGTATCACTACTATTAATACCACAAGGTAAAGATACTATATTACAGATGTTTAGGTAAAAGCATAAACATATGAGGAGTTAATCTATGTGCAAATCAAGACAAGAAAAGTGGGTGAGAGTCCCATCATAATGTCACCATGTGAAAAAGGAGATGAGGCTGTGCATAGTACAGGAAGTCCCCTGGGGTCTAGACAGTAGTGGTGGTCCTGGAGATAGGAAGAGAAGAAGCTGGAGATCTGGATGTGATGAGGAGGTGATGATGAGCTCAGCGTGACTAGATATGAAGACTGGAGGTGGATGAAGTGGAAGGATGTCGCAGCAAACACACTGAAATGACAGCTGACAGCAGGAGAGAGGGGAACAGAATCTGAAGCATGACAGGGTTACTCCTTGTAACCTCACTGGTTACAAGGAGTGAGGTGAGCAAAGGGAAAAAGGAGTGAATTTTAAACGAAAAGAAAGAGACGTTCTCATCTGAATTTATTTTAAGCTCCCTTGAAATGTATGTGTTCATGCACTGTCTACCTATACTTCTGTAATGGTATCAAACAGAAATATTAAGTTAAGTTAAGTACCTGAAAATATTCTTAACTACAGTATTTGGGTAAACGTTTCATTCTCTTGTTTTAGCAGCATAAGGCAAACAGTAATGATTTCCTGAGATGGTTGAGCTACCACTGTCTCCTGTCTGATTTTTGTTTTGTGAGCTTTAACGCAGGGAATGGGAGTCTGCTTGCTGCCAAAAAACACTACAATGTTCGCTCATGCAAACAAAAGAAGACAGCCCAGCACTAGAAATTTGAGGAAGCGCATAAATGTTTGCATGTATATGCTCCAAACAAACCTAATTGTAATGCATTTTTGTCAATTCAGAAATGTTATCTAAATGTCACATGAGGGAAAAGTTTGTTTTGGAAACTTGTCAAACAATTGTAGTCCAAAATCAGTGTTTCATAGCCAGATAGTTTTCCACTGTGACCTTCTTCTTTTTTTTAACACGTGTGTTTATGTTTCTGATTCCTTCCATATTAGTTTCTCTCTTGAGTCCGTATCTCTCAGAGTGCAGAGAGTTTTATTATTTTGGTGGTTGGAAAACTTACAATAACTCTTTTCTTAACATTCCCAGTGACTTGTAGCTTGTAAATTAATTTAAAGCCTCTATTTTTTCATATTGACAAAAGATCGTGTGACTACTTTTATGTGATGGGGTCACTCAGCGTTGAATTCACAAAAATAAATATATTTAAGACTGCAGCCCCTCAGCTCTGTGAAAGTGCTTTAGCATCTTTCAGCTCATTGTTTTGGTTTTTATAGCCCACAACTTTACTGTTGTGGTTCAGTCCCACTGCTCTCATTGTCAAAGTTCCACACCACAACAGATCTCACACAAAAATTGTGTGAATATTGGACTTAACACACCAAATGACCACAAACATATTTCAGTCAGGACAGACTAATATGAGTAAAAGAAGACAGGGTGTGAAATGAAATGACATTTACTGTGTGCAAAATAAACTTTGGCACTGAGACTTCCAGGAAGTTGATCACATAGCAAACAGATCAATGTATATGAAGCTTGCATCTGAGGAAGAAGACTTCCCCCCCGGGGGGAAGACACTGGCTGGTGATAGGGAGATGATGCTTTCTGCCATGGAAGCTCTGGTTGAAGGTTCAGATGAAGATGGCCTGCATCTTGACTGAGGGGTGGAGGTGGGTTCTTGGCTGCAATGACAGCTGGATGAGAGCAGAGAGAGAGAGGGCACTTTTAAATTTGACAGCTAATGACGGATTGGTGAAAGAGAGAAGGTGGCAGGCTGTGATTGGATGAAATCAAGCAATGAGGGGTGGAGCAAGAGGGTAGTGGGAAAATTGGTTGGTGAGTCAGTGAGCATGCTCAAGGAGATAGTCTTGATAGTAATGTTGCTGAATGTCTTAAGTAGGATTAGTTTCTTAACAAGTTTCCCATGTCATCGTAAAAAGGGGATAATATGTCCATTTCATATGTGTTTCTCAAGCCCATAAAGAAAATCACTTAATGCAGATTAAAGTAATAGTAAATAATCAAATTTTAGGCATTTACATACGAGGAGAGCAAAATATGTCCTGTTTCCTAAGTAGCTGAGCCATTGTTTAATTGAAAGATGAATGTATACTTTATCATCTTGGAAGCTAACACACTCCTCTGAAACTTTGAAACTGTGATTTCGGTATTGAGAGGAAACAGAGAATGGTAAAGTGGAAATGCTCCGAAGCTGAAGAGTACAGATTAAAAAAACAAGGACTGCGGTGTTAATGAGCAAAGCCCTTCGTCTACCACCCACCACATTATTTTTCTCTTACCTCCCCTCGGTTGCCCACATCCCAGCGTGCCCAATACACAATGACACACACATACACAAACATCTGGCTCATTAATTAAAAGCACAAACAATTTACAGAAGCCAGCTCCTCCAGCTTCCAGAGGTAAGGGCATTTTTCCCCTCCATTTACAGAGGAATGTTTGGGAGAGCTGAGCCTTCTTGTTAATGTAAATAATTTACCTTTACCTTTATCCTGATGGAATCTTAATTGTGCCTCTCTGGCGCGCCTTGCAGCAATTCATCAATGTCCTCCTTGACCAGAAAAAGATGCGCTTGCTTGTCGGTGAGAGAGGGGGAGAAAAGAAATCCAGCACTTTGAAACAAAGTAAGAGGGCGTACAGACAATGGGAAGCACACACACGCACGCACACAGGTGCAGATTAATGACAACTCTCCAGCAATTAAATGAGTGTTTGTTGTTTTCATCTGATGCTGCTGGTCATCCATTGTCTCTGGATATTGATCTATATTTCAATGGAGCAAATACAACAGAGAACAATAAGAGCATTACGGGCTGAGGCCATGTTAGCCCGGGAACATTTGGAGTGTTATTGGCGAATCCATTCATTCCAGCGCAAGGTATTCATTATACTGTGAGACTGATAAATGCAAAAATGAGCTGCATGCACATATGGGCCTGGAAGCCATTCATGGGGCAAGATACTGACTGTCTATGTGTGTGTCTATTTATTCGAGTGTGTGCAAGGGGGCGGGCTAGAATGGTGGAGGGGTGGGGTGTGTGAGGCGGGGGGGGGGGGGGGGGGGGGGGGGGCTCTTTATTTTTCATTCTTGGCATATCAGCCTTGGAGGGCCTCAGGGTGCAGTAAAAAGCCATGCATCTCAGTCACGTGACCCGCACAGTGTAATTGCTAGCCTCTCGGCTCAAAATGAAAGCAGCATTCGGCCATTTCTCAACAGGGCTAAAAACAAGACCGCAAAAAACCCACCATCCCTTAGCGAGAAATGTCCCTGCACTCCCACAGCCTGCGCTCTTTACCAGAAGCAGCAGCAGCTGACAAGGCAACAGTGGCTGTGGCTGTGTGTGTGTGCGTGTGTGTGTACACAGGCAGGGCCTATGCTGGTCTCTGCTGATTATCTGTGCTTAATTATGTTGCTCTGCAGAGTCACAAGCCAATTATTTGCCCTTTCAAAGCTTTAGAACATACTCAGGAGGAGAAGTACAATAGAGGCATATTTTTAGCTCAGCTAAAGCAGAGATGTGCTATCACAGGTACATTTTTGGCCTTCATGAGAGCACAAGTGCGTGTTTTTTATAAATATGACTCACTGGGTACAAAATTAGAACAGCCATAGTGACAGTAATTAAACCCCAAAAATTTGAAAATATGCTTAAGAGAGGATGTAAAATACCAGCTTCTACTAATTATCCGTACAGCTTTGAATTTTAAAGTATAAAAGCATATACGCAGGCAGCATATGCACATAAGTGCCATTACCTTGGTGACGGAAAAAAAATATTAAAAGAAGAGAGAGAAAAAAAATTAAGAGAAATGTGTGTGGCAATAAACCAATGAGGTGAAAGGTCAATTGTGTGTGTGTGCATGTGTATTTGGGAGAGGAGGAGGTGTGTGTCTGGGGGACAGGTGACACATAGTGTGTGTCCCAGTGATGAAGGGTCAGCTGAGGGTCACAGTGATCCAGTTACACTCACCTCTCCTCTCCATTGATCCCTCTGATTCCTCTGATACACTGCTGTTTCTATATTGACATCTAACCATACAGACGGATGCTGGAAGGCATACAGACTTCCAGTGTCTGAGCTCTTTATTAAGCCATGCGAGAGACGCTAATGACCAGGATAGCTTCCAGCAAGCCTGCGTGCCGTTCTCCTCCACCAGTGTTGACCTCTGTTCTGATCTCAGAGGTGTACAACCGCTTGCAGCTATGATGCCATCAAGAGCTTATGTCTGTCTTTCAGTCTTTTTTCCTTTTTTTTTTTTATCAATACTCATCTCTGTCTGTCTCTAATTTGTCTTTTCTTCTCCTTTTCATTCCAGCTATACTTTATGTCTCTCTGCCCCTCCTCCCACCTTCCTGTGTTTCCCCACCCTGCACACCTGCTCTGGGACCCAGCCCTGTGCCTCCGAGCCGGGCAGGGTGGAGAACAGACGGCCCCTGTGTTTTCTGATAATCATCACATAGCTTGCATGCCTGCTCCTCTTCTCTCTCTGTTCATTCCCCCTTCCCTCTGTGCCCCGCCTGCCAGTTTACCTCAGCCAAGCCTATAACTACCCACCCCTTGTACCCCCCCCCCCCCCACCCCCCCCCCCCCCAGCTCCTCCTCACTGCATCTGCCCTGCCATACATCAGCCCTCTGACAGCCTCACTCAGCTTCCACAATGCCTTTGTCTCACTCTTTTCACCTTCTGGAAACAGTATATCCAGTGCTGTTTCCTCTAATGACCTGCATTTAGTTTGACATTTGGAGCAAAAAAATTGCTTTGCCTTTTGTCTGAACATACCTTAAGGCTAAAGCCATCAGCAGGTAAGCCTTGCCTGACATAAACACTGGAAAAAGGAAGAACCAGATCCTCAACTCCTACAGTCTCTCATTAACAAATATTCTATTTGTTTAATCCGAATGACAATCAAGTGTCTGTGGCGTCTGTGCTGCTTGACAGGGAACAACAGGATTTCAACTCACTGCACCGAGCTAATACTCCAACATGTTAACACAGTAAAACCAAATCTTGTGTGGTTCAGCAAACAAGATATAACGTGTTAAAAGTTTAAGAAGTGCTGGTGGGCAGATTTTTCGAGCCAGGTGAGCTGTTTGTAGAGACGTCACAAACTGAAGAGATGCAGAACACATCCACATGAGAGGAAACTGCCAGAGGTTACGTTCACACTACTTCTACTTCAATCTCTGTCTAAAAGAATGTTTTTGCCCCATATCAGAAGTCATCTCCGTCCTTATTAACTCACTGGAAGACATACTGTCTCATTCACCTTTAAACACTCAGAAGATTGTCTACTTGTTGTTGTTGAAGAGTACCTTCAACAACAACAAACAGGAACGGCAAACACAGTAGTAGTATTAAAATCAGTTAATTACAGAATTGCACAACACAACAGCTGCTAACTGGACAATAAGGTCAGAAGCACTTTAATGTCATTATCCATGCTGCATTCACGCTGTGACTGATGGGACACAGTCAGGAAGTGAAGTGTGTGTGTGCGTGTGTGTGAGTGTGTGTCATTGTTTCCAAGGTGTCAGTTTTTTAGAGACTACAAAAGTAGCTACTGAGCTCTGCAATCAGTCCGAGCCCAAACAAATGCACTCATTTGTTGTGTCTGCTGTTACCTAGTTATCTTACAATCTTCAGTCTAACAGTTGTACCTACAAGCTCATCTTTGTGCAGTTTGAGTCTGGTTGTCAACTTTGTGCAAATGAGGCAAAGATATAAATCTGTTTAGCCTACCAGCATCTATAAAGCTCATTGTTCAACTCCTTCCATAGTCAGTCCAAACCAAAAGCAAAGTGTGAAAATGATGATTGCAGTTGTACAGAGGATTATAGAGGCACAGGAAATAAAGGATTCAGTGACATAATAACAACATAATCCCCATAACAACACAAATTGTCTTTTTTTTCTTTTGCATTGCACGATCTTTTGTGATTGTTACCCGTGGACGGAGCCAGACAAACTGTCTAGTCTTTATGCTATGCTAAGCTAACCAAAACTAATTGGACGTTGGCAAAACAAAAAAACAATTAAATTACTGTCTTTCTTCTTTCTTTTATCACCTCACCCTTCCCCCTCCTGACCCAGCGTCTCTGCACCTCTTAACCCTGACTCTCTTTTCGCTCTGCCCCCTCTCACTGTGCCTGTCTCTCCGCGCAGGTGTTCCCATTGCTGGTGGGTAAAAAGCAAAGAAGCAAGAGGAGGCTGCTTCATTCAGCTATTGAGCTAATGGTTCCTCATTCACCACCCACACTGCTTATTAGGCCCTGCTCTAAATAACCAGAGAAAAGAAACAGAAAAGTGGCAGTCAGTTCCCTCCCAGAAGCTATTCACAGATCCCACACTGTGCATTACTCCGACGGCTACACGAGCGAGGATATCAGCTCTTGGTGTCATTATTTGATCAAGTGGTTCTCAGTCATCCAGTGGTCTGTGTAGTTAGTACTTGAGGGAATGAACACCCCTGTGGGCCCCTCTAAGCATCTATTGTGTCTGTGTAAAGAAACCCGGATGGAACAGGGGGCCCCTGTTGTAGAAGAAATTGTTCATTTATTAATTCATGGTATCAGGTTGCTGGGTTTCATGTTTTACAAAGAGCGCCAGCAATGGGCAGATTAGTTATCAACACCAGCTGTCCAGACTAGACTGGCTGGATTCTCTCTATCCCCTCCTATCCTGCTTTACAGTTCCTGCTATACCATCCTATCTGTGTTCTTATCTGTTTTATCTTCCCTTTGCTATCCTTTCCTACCCTCCCCATCTCTTCCTCCTGTGTACTCTGTGGCATTAAGGTCTGGATCAGGCAGATGGACAGAGCCGTAGATCAATCAGAGAGATCAATACTTCCCAGACTGGCTGAGACAATCTGTGCAAACTGACGGACATCTGACGACTGATCTGGGCATTTTATCTCACCGCGAAGAGTATTCCTAAATCACACTAAAGTTTCTTACTAAAAGTTTTCTTCCACATCCTATTCTCAAAGCTGCTGGGGCTGACGCATTTATTTATTTATTTATTTTACAAAAGAAAAACAAGAACTGCTAAGCTAAGAGAAACAGGGTTGCTGTGGCTGTGCTATATCATTTCTCATGGACAAGCTTGCTTATAACCACAGTGATTGGTTGATGAGAGTCTGGTTGGAGCTGGTGAAAACGCAAGTGCAGCAATAAATCAAGATTGGGAGAAATAATCAAAGACAGACCAAGTTAATAAAAACAGATTAAAAGTTGAGCATTTTCCAAACAGCATTTATATGGTGGTGTTGTGCACTTTTTGTTTGGTGACACCAGCTGTTTTTGCAGTGTTCCTTTATTGTAGACCTCAACACTTAACCCATCATCATCTGTTATACTGATGAGGACCCCCCCCCCCCCCCGGGTGCTCCACTTTAGTGGCTTTGTGAATTACACTCTGTCAAAACATGGAATGCCCATTATTTTTATGAGTTTTTTCAAAATCAAAGTTAGTGTCTAGTTTTAGCCTTAAGAGGCTTTATTAATACATGCCCTCGTTCGCTCCAGCCTGCGCTATAGTTTTCGCAGGTCCTGGATCAGATTAGTTAGCTTAGTTTAGTTTAAATCTTGTCTGGTATCGTTCAGGTCTGACATGTTTGGATTTCAGTCTGAAATGTTGTACAGTTTGTGAGCAAATGCATTTTCCAATTCATCAGTCAGTATTTGAAAAATAGCCGACTGTCCTTCAAATGTCTACTCTGAAAGCACATTTACTAAGATTTCTCAACTTGTGGTTTTCTTTTCCTTTTTTTTTCTTTTCCTGAAATACATGTCTTTCTTTTGGACAAAATCCATTAATCTGTTCAACATGTGTCTGTTCTGGATGTAGAAATCAGCAACAAAATGATAGATGGCTGTGTAGATCTCATGAAGGCTGCAACAATTGCACACGTTACCTCTCCTCTCCCTTCATTCACAAGTCATTAAGTCAAAAGACAGCTCTGCTAAATGTCAAAAAGCTGCAGGGGGGAAACCACAGAGACAACCTGGTTTCATTGTTATGCTCTGTGATTATACACAGGTCAAGTGGAAAGTCTATCTTCATCCTATGAATATAACCTTTTCCCTCAGAAAATTGGCATGTACTTTATTTTGTAATTTGCCCTGCACCAGGAGAGGATTGCAGCTGAATGAGGATAGTCTTGCCACTTGACATCAACTCTGATATTCTAATTTTCTGTCCCCTTGAACATAAAGTTCAGACAAGACTCAGCAGAGGAACATGCTGATGAAAAGCAGGCTGAATGTTGGTTTACATCTCTTCCCACTGCTCGACACCCCCCAACTGCACAACACTGCTTATTCCAGGTCTTTTTTTCTTCTTTTTTGATGATAGACAGTGACAGAGTTGAGTAGAGCTTCACAGTTCCTGCCTGTCTTCCGGCTGCAGTGTCTGGCGCGTGTTTGATGTAGTCCAGGCTCACCGCTGGCCCTGTCTCTGACTGTTGGCCCATGACACCAAACTCAGACAGAGCTGAAAACTGACGGGGAGGAAGGAAGGAAGCACACTTCCAAGACAGTCAACTCAAAGAAAAACAACAGCCAGTCATCAGTCAGTCACTGCTTATACATTGTGACATAGTTCAAAGGTTTTGCTGAGTTGTTTTAGTGGATTTCCATAGACAGCAGGCGAAGAGAAGATGAAATGGAAATAAAGTTGATGGTTAGGACTTTTCCAAAGTAGAAATAAATCCTTCTATGGAAAAAAAAAGTTTTCTAAACTTTTCATTTTCCGTCATACCAGCAACATCTAGGATTTGGGGATGGCAATGGCAGTGTGCTGATCAACCCTCTGATTCACACTGAAATACAAATGTAACATTTGTACATTCATCATCTCCAGAAGATCAACCCTAACCCTAACTTTAGCTCATGCTTGTAAGAATTTTTGCTTTAATGAGATTTAACATTCATGTTTGCCTGAGCATAAATCCTAGAAAGTTTGGTGATCCCTGACTTTTCATCTAACACTACCATCAAGTCTATTTTGTCTAATACTTTGGTTTGTGACCAAATGCAGGAGTAATAATTTTCCCAACAGCCTCACTGTAAGGATGTTAGCATACCAAGTCCTCTTTGTCTTGTTTCTTCATATATGTGCTTATTGATCTACCTTGTTGCAGCAATGCCCAATTGTCAAAACTACCATCTAAACATTGGTGGTTAATGTTGTTATAATGCCCCCCAGACTTCGAGATCTGTTTACCACTGGCTACCAGAGGCTAACTCCGGAGATCATGGAAAAGTTTCCTATCTGTAGACCTGTTGTCAGTGCCTTTACTTAATGTACCTAGTTTTAATAAAGTGAGCAAAGTGAGCCTTATCAGGCACATTATGTAAGTGTAAGAAATTACCTCTCCCATGAGTATTTTTTTTAAGTTCATAACAAGGAATTAGTAAGAAATTATGTTTTAATGTTTGCCAGAGGCTTAGAAATCTATAACACTGGTTTTGGACAGAGACATTTTCATTAGGTCATTAATGAGCTTCATACATTGAGTTGCCTGTAGCAGAAAACTCAGTGATCTTGGCCACTGTGCTCAATGTGGCACGAGTGATATTTCTTCTCAGTTTTGTGAATTTGAAATGTTTTGCTGCCACATTTCCTCATGAGTCCAGATGTTTCTTCCATCTTGTCTCCCACCAAGTATGTTCCATCAAGGAGGAGTTTTTGAAAAGGGATTGTCCTATACAGCTGGCTGCTCCACTGACCTACTACAACATACACTACAGAAAGTAGTGGCTGGTCAGTTACAAGGGCCTAACCTCTTTTACCTCATCAATGCCACCAACATAGTTGAGGATGGAAACAAGGGTCATCAATAACCTTACTCATCATAAGTCTGAATATCATCCTTTAATGTCATACCTTGGTTTTTTTGCAAGATAGAATTCTAATGAAGTATCAGTCTGGTTGTGATATTAGTGAAGACTAATGCGATTCTGATTCATCACTGTGCTGTTCTATAGTAATAAGCTTAGTCATGAGTGCAATCTTGCGTATCACCTGGAAAACAAATGGTCGTAAAAGAAAAGCTGCTACTGCTGTTTTCAGGTGGCATTAAACCAATGTCACTTTGTACTGTTGCATAAACAAGTTGCTATTTGGGTCACTGTAAGTGTAATAGCGCCTATTATGCTGAGCAATCACAAGTGTGTAAGAGAGCGACATCGTTATGGAGACGTTTTTCAACCCAGAGTCACTGCTGTTTTTAGCCCCTGCGAGCTTGTGACTCTGAAATGAATAAGTGACGATGTGAGGTCAGTGTTAGTGATATTTGTTGCACTGGCTAAATTTACCCCGGAGCAATGTCTGATTGTTACAGGGCCTTGGCAAAAACTGAGAGAGACATAAAAATACACCGTCAGTGTGCACGTTTGTATTCTTAGAGCATTTAAATTTCCCCCTGGGCTCTTCTAAAACTGTCATGTGATGAGGGTTTGGCTGAAGGTCATGATGTGAGTCACAAAGCAGAACGGGCTCATGTTTCCTGCCAGGGGAGTCAGAGAGTGTTTCATGCTTCCTTGCTGGGACAGGAAGTGGAGGGGTAAACAGAGGGAATCCCACATGCTGATGAGGAAACTCCACAGTGCCGTCCTACACTCACACCGCAGGGACTCTTGTGACTGCCTCTGTCTCTCTCTCCCTACTTTTTCCTCTCTCTCTCTCTCTCTCTCTTTCTCTAGCCCATATACACACATACAGTGCACGCATGGATGCATTGCTACCCACTTAAGTGCACGAGTGTGCACAGGGTCCCCCATGTCCTCCTTTTGAGACAAAGGATTTCTGTGCAGCGTCTGGCAGAGATGAGAATTTAAATGACATTTGTTCTTTAAAGATTTTTTCTTTGTTCCATTTGGTAACTTCATGTGGATAGACACTTTTTTTGAGCTTTGTTTTAGAATGCACAGCACGAAGCGTGGTAATCTAGGTATGTGCTTGTTGGGACGGGTTATTCCTCCTTGACAAAGAACGTTTCTGGGCACTGAAAAAAAAAAAAAAAAACGCCGCTGTGAAGGGAAAAAGAGTGACTCTGATATGCTTTGAACATGATCACCATCGTGATGCAATAATGTGCAACGTGCCCTTTATAAATTTTCTGGGGAATTAGCCTAGTTTGTGAAATGTCATAGCCATTGCTCACCTTGCGTAGTGCTTTCTCCCCTGTTAGCATGTGACCTTATTTCTCTTATCTGTGGCAGCCATGCAGGACCTGCGCTCCTCTGTTTACGTGTCAGTCATTTGTGGTGCACCGTTGCTAGAATCTGGGTCTGAGTTTTTGCCTCTCTCTCTCTCTCTCTCTCTCTCTCTCTCTCTCTCTCTCTCCCTCTCTCTCTCTCTCTCTGTTGACATGTGTATGTTTAGGCACTGGGTTGAATGTGTGGTTGCCGTTTTGCCATTTTGTTTTGACAATACGTAATACTACGATCTGCCTAATGGGAAAGTGATCTGGAGCCTCTTGAATATTTGATGTTAATGTAATAGGAAAGTCATAAAAGCTTTTCAGATCTCAATTTATCCAGTCAAAGCAGCCATTGATTTAACCTGTGCTGATTTAACCATTGATTCCTGTTTTCCCCTGGTTCTCCACAGTGACTGTTATGCCCGTAAATCGCACGTCCAAATCACAATGAGGATTTTTTTAGCCATAATTTATATTCCAGGGGCTTAACTATCTCATTTGAATTATTTACTTGTGGGTTTGATGGAGAGACTAGGGAACAGCTATTGATCTGAAAGATTTAGAGCCTGTTGTCCAAGCCAAATGGCAGGCTGTGATTTTGAGTGGAAGCGTGGGGGGGGGGGGGGGGGGGGCTTGGTTATCTCTTCTCCATAAGGAACATGGAAAATAAATCTGCAAAAAGGAGGCAACGTGAATCTGTTTCCATTGAACTCATTTCTCAAAATGACAAAAGAGGGCTGTGGAGCATTGACAAAAGTGTATTTTTTTCTAACTCTGGCAGCATCTTCATCAGAAACTGGTTTCTATTGTACAGTTTTTAGATGTTCTTGGGTAGCAGATGTAATGCAGGGTCACCTCTATAGGCCTAAGGCCACTGACCCTAATACTGGCTCAGTCTGCCACACTTGTGTGATGATGATGATCCAAAGAATCGTGCATGTGGGTCAATGAGCGCCTGCCAAGTGTATGTGTGCATGTGCGTGTGTCTGTCTGTGTATGGGGGGGGGGGGGGGGGTTCAGGGATCAATACATAATATCTTACAAATTGAATTCGACCTGGATCGATCCAGAGGGCGTGTGTGACCGGCTGAGAACTGTGGACGAGTGCACAGTAAATCCCACTGATCAGTACAGAGGTACAGAGGGGTAGAGAGTCGGGGGTAGGAGGGGGGTGGGGCATCCTCTCAAAGGGGTGTCTGCTCAGGGGAAGGAGGCATGAAGAGTTGGGTTTAGAGGGGTGATGGAGAGAGGAGTGAATATGGAGCAGGAGGGGTGATGGAGTGAGGGGAAGAGACAGAGGTAGTATCGTTTATCACCTCCAGTCAGGGGGGTCACTCACTTCTCTCTGTCATTATCTTCAAGAGGCTTCACCCCAATCTGTCTCTATAATGGTGGGCTTGTTTGGACAAAGTCAATTTTATGGTCTTATCCAGGTCCTTCAAGTGGTTATTTGTAGCAGTGTGTGTCTGTGTGTGTTCATGCGTGTGTGTTCAAACTTTGCAGAGCAATAACATAAAAACTGGTTTTAAGGCAAAACAGTAGCCACTTAGGTTAGTTTATCTAACCTACAGTACGAAGAATGGAAATCAGAAACAGCTATGCAGTCTCTGAAAAGGTGACAAAACTAAACTAAACACCTCATGTGACAAAAAAATAGTAAATCATCTTAACAATGGTTGAAGATGCTGAAGAAACCAGATAAAATCAGACGACCTCCTTGCTCTTGTTTCTCTGCTTTTCTTTCAGATTTCTGCTATGAATGTAAACCTGTCCAATGGATTTTGCTCTTTGATAGTATTAGCACATGAGTCAATATGAACACATCTACATTAAGCATGATAAACGTTTCCAAGAACAGGCTTTTATCCTCTGCAGTAATGTGTAATTTACACCCAGAGTGATAGAAAAGTAAGTTGAGATCTTGCAGCAAAACACCTCAGTGTACTTTTCTGAAAGGTTATCGAAAGTCCTTTTGACAAGAGCAAACACGTGCGGTTTCATGCTGTTATTCAGCAAATTATCTCTTTTTTTTTCTTTCTCAAAACAAAAACAAGCTCGGGACACACTGCACATGTGTTTTCATTTTTGTAAACTGCAGTTGGTTTTCAGAGAAACTAAAGAGAAAGTGTGAGCCACAGAAGGTAAATCACCTCTGATGTCTGCACTGTCACACACATTGTCTGAGTGCTCACGAGCAGAACCCGGGGTCATAAGAGAAAAAACAATCTGTGCAGCGGAAAACCTCTCGGTCAATTCTAACCCAGAAGGCCCTTTGGTCGCCCCGGCTCCAGTGACATGGGGGCTGATGTGTGGGTGTCGTTTACATGGGAGGCTCTGCATACGGCCGGCCTGCTGAGGCTGAGGGCACATTTATTTGAGTCAGTATAATTGACATGTTGGGATCGATGGGGGAACAGAAAGCCTCTCTACAGAGTCCGCCAATACAGAGCTGGTCCCCTGGGCCCCACACGCTGGGGCCCGCTACCCTATCAGTCACAACCATAGCACTGAACTAAAAGATACCCCCCCCCCAACCCCTCCCCATATAACTTAAACACACACACAGATGGAAACACACACACAGTGACTGGGAAACAGACACCAAACGACCACTGCAGACACACATATATATACACACACAGACAATCAAACACACAAAATCCCTATTGATCATCACCCCCCCTTGTTGTACCAGAGGCCCCACACTGTTTTGGGGAGGGTGGAGGGAGGGCGGCATAGCAGGAGGGTCCTGGATGATCCACTGATCACACCATGGACAATTGGATCACACTCAGAGGTATCTACTGGAGGGCTGGTGATGTGTCACTCAGGACTCCTTTGTTACTAGGCAACCCTGACATATAAACTATACATCACCTGTAGAGAAATAAAAATCACATGTGGTGTTTTACCTCAGCATCAGATTTAAAGTCCTGCCAACCCTACTTCCTAATTATTCATTAATATATAGGACTAAGCTACAGTAAACTGTTTGGTACATGTGGAAGCTAAATTTTTTTTTTTTTTTTTTTTTTTTTTGTAGCACAGTTAAGTAGCCTACTGAACAAATAGACTGTGAGATATATACTGTTATTTAATGATGAAAATGAGTTAACATGTAAATCCATCCATGCCATTCATCTTCTCTGCACCTCTGTTGAGTGTTAGTACTTCGTGGATGGGGTTGTCATTTGATAATAACACCATATTAAAGCATATTTTGGCAAAGGAAATTAGACACATATATGACATGCTGACTCGGCAATCAGAATATCAGTAACATCGCTTGTATCAGTGAGAAGCTTGACACAAATCAGCACACTTAACTTTTCATTTGTAAAGCTTATTTGTCTGTTATTATTGGCATCAAAGCAATGTAAACCTATCATTTAACAGTTACTGAGTGAAAACAATTGCATTTGAAGATACCGAACTGGAAATATTACCAGAATTAGTCTTAAACATGTATAATTTGTGTAATTGCTGTACAGACTTTTCTTAGGTTGTTTAACTCCCCTAAATTCCTAACATTAATACTGAGGACATTTCCTCAAGGATCACCACAGCCATGGTTCTCACTTGTATTTGGTTCACTGACTCTAACATTTAAACCTCAATGCCCCAGAGTTGCCGAGCACAGTCTTTGACTACCAGTGACCCAGCAGATCGAGTAAAACAGTTCCAGCAAAAGCACAATTTGGCAACACAACTGCTGACACCTCAGACTCCTACAGACACAGATGTTTCAACGTATGGCTCTTCTGAGAGATTTACCATCATAAATCATAACCACTGACAGACGCAGAATAATAATGCTCGTTTCCATCATTTGTGTGTGTGTGTGTGAGAGAGAGAGAGAGAGAGGTGCACAAGGGGCTAATGAGTGGAAGACAATTTCTGCAGAGCTTTAAACCCATGAGGCAGCAGCACCTGTCCCTCGCCTTTCAGAGTGCTGTAGGAAAAAGAGGGACAAAAGGGGATATGGGGGGGGGGGGCAAATGTGTCTGGATGATTACAGTGCCAAAAAAGCATATGTTTGTCCCTAGGTGAATGTGTTACTAAAGATGGGCCTCCCATCCTGAATGCGTCACAGAGTTGGTGTGGCTGGCGGTGGGCTTCAGGGTTTACCCCAGCCTCCCCATCTGCATGCAGACACACCTCCTCTAAGCCTCTATATCCTCTTGCACGTACTTTATGCACCATAAGCCTCCACACCAACACACACACACCACGCGTGTCTCCTCTGATTTGCCCCATTTAAAACAGGTTTGCTGTCCATGGATTTAGCCTTTAGGGGCTAACACAATCTGACCACCACCTTTCTTTTAACCTTAATCCTAATATTAAGAAGCAACAGCTAATTATAAAGGATAAGGCTTCAGCACATGAGAGAGGGATTGCTGTAGAGATACATCTGTATGGATGGAGAGTGTTTAATTAGGCGGCAAGGGGGAGTAGGGTGAGAGAAAGATGAGCCAGGCCATGACGGAGGAGTTTTCTTGGCCCAGGACGCTTTAGTCTTTGACTGGCAGCAAATCACCTGCTTGGATAGTGGGTGGACGAACATCCCTTATGTTTGTTCCATATTTCCCTGTTTTGTGGAGTCTCTTTGTTGAATTTCAGTCTACTTTTGTAGCAACAATGACTGTTCCACGAAATTGGAGCAGTAATAAAAGCAATTTATTTCAGGAAAGAGACTTTCTCTCTAGTTACAGCTATAAATATATTTTTAAATGCTTCCCTGCACAGAGGGAACAAGTTAAATGTTTCAGTGTTGAAGGCAGCTAGGGCGGTGACATACTTCTATTTGAGCCATGACCTAAAATTCTGACAGCATGACAGTTCTTTTATTATTATTTTATTTTTTCATGGCTCCATCCCTAATGCATGCACGCAGTGCTACATTCCCAGTTTTTCCACCATCTTCATCATCCTTCCAGCTGGTGGTCGTAATTGCTTTGTTGTGCAGTATTTCATCCTCTGAAGCAGCACAAAGTAATTTCTCTAAATTATCTGATTGCTCCCTCTTCTCTCTATCATTTTGGTAGCATCCTGCTGGCATGCATTCCCTGCCAAAGTGAGAGGCACAGATTTATGAAACCAGTGGTTGGGTAAACAGTAAAACTGCACTTGTTACATACACCACTAAGCTTTAAACATGACACTGCCAGTTAAAAGTGTGTCAGGACAACACTGTCATTTTGGCATTAATGCAGATATTTGCATATTCATCAATCAGACCTTTGATAATAGTGTTATTGTTGTTAACGTTAGTGCTGTTTTTACATCGTTGCCCTGGATAGTGATTAACATATGGGGATTTTCTAGCGCAATGATTTTCTTGAAAGGTCAGTGGTGGCAAAAAATTTGTCAAGTCTCTCGTTGTTTTTCTGTAAGCATTCAAAAGTTCCCTCTGTTTTTTTTGTTTGTCTGTGTGAGTGCTCTGCAGCTGCTGCCTCTTAGTTGTAGCGTACTAGAAATGACGTCAAGACAGGCGAGCCTCTCTCCCTCGCTGCTTCGGGTTTCAGTTTGTTACCATGGTAGCAGCTGCCACTTCCTGCCACTGTGGGTCTTCCTGTGTTCATTCATTTTTGTGTGCACGCTCCAGAGGAATTACGAAGCGCTGTGTTTACATTACCATATATGGGGTTTTCATGAACAATGGGCACAGGGCTTCCCCCAAAGTCAAATAGATACCATTAACAGTATCCACACACACACACACACATACACACACACACACACTGTGCACACAAAAACATAGCCCCGTGCCATGCTCCCTATCAGGATATGAAACTGCACCATTTGCACACAATTATCTCCACTTAGAGTTAAATGGAATGTAAATGTGTATGCTACTTGACATGGGATTTCAAGGGACTGTAGAACAAAGGATTACACATAAAGCAGTTTAGGTTAGGTTGGAGTTTGTTATTTGATCTTAACGTAAATTATACTGGGACTACACAACATTACACCACTCTACACAGCATGAGAGCAATCTATTTCTCTGTTGCTAGCCAGATCGCATCCAACAAACACAATGTTTTGGGAGCTTTTTCACCTTGTCTTGCCATTTTTTCTGTCCCTCTTGCAGTAGAGCTAGTCTCTCTTTGGAGGAGGTTTGAAATTCACTTTTTCTCAGTGGAAAATCAAAAACCCACGCATACAAGTGGTGTTTCCTCGCTGCATGCTCTGCAAGCCAAGGCAACAAAAAAAGAGAAGACGGGGGAAAGACTGACTGAGAGATAGCTGTTGAGCTTATTTTGTGTTCAGGTGGAAAGGATCTCTGTTCCTTCCCTCTAAGCACTGACTACTGTCCCACATACTTTGGGCTGATTAGCAGGATCCCTGCCCTGCCCAGCATTTCAGAGGGAGGGGCAGACAAGCTCACGTACAGCTCAGCTCAGCTCCCGGCTGGAGAAAGGCCATCTCATTTACATTCAGCACACAAGGCTGCATGCGTTCTGTCTGTATCCATGACCTCAGCTGTTTCCGCACACTGTAAAGCCATTCCATAACTCCTAGCTCCACGTTCACTAATGGGGGCCAAGGGTGGATGGATGGAAGGGTGGCTGAATAAGTGGGGCAAGGGGGATCGAGGAGGCGAGTGCACACGACGGGGAAGAAGCTGCAGAAATGTACATCAATCTGCCCCACTCTCTCACTCCTACCCCTCCCTCCTTAGTGCCCTTGTGCCCTACCAGCTCTGGCTGCCAGAAATACCTGTTGGAGGGTGTCCAACTCGCTGGCTTGCCCTTTCCATTGACTGCTTAGCACAAGAAATCACGTGTTTGTACAGGAAGCATGGTCAGCACCGAGCAGCAACGGTACACTTCTCACAATTAACTCAGACACAGGCCTAATTAGGTAACAAGCCTGGATACCAACTGTAGGTGAGGCTCTAGAGACTCCAAACTCTGACTAGGTTTCTACTTTATTACTGCTGCATCGTGCAGGACACTAACAGACGGTTTTCTGCCATGCCAGGCTGCACTGTATTATTATACCTTAGTCTGGGCTGATGTTTGTGTTGTTATGACTCTTTTGTGCTGAGATATGCTGTGTAATGCTGTCCTGTCATCTGTTAACAAAGGCTGTCAAGGGAAGAACATGTGCTATTGACTTATGTGCCAAAGGGCACTTCTTACTGTATTGCTTTAATGTCATTCAAGCTACACCATGCAAAGCTTAAAGAAAGACAAGACAAAGATTGTGAATGTGTGACGTGTCATCTCTGTAATAGTGTTTGTGCACTTAGATGTGACACAGGGAGAGACACGGAGAGAAGCAGGATGAGGTGAGGGAGTCTCAGCCAGTTTCACCCCCACAGCTGCTAAAGGTCACTGGAGCAACTGCTGAAAGGTACCTGATCTTTTTCTCAGAAGAAAGAGAGACAGGTGGAGGACACCAACAAAAAGAACATTTGACATATGACAGTTGCCAGAAAACTCCCAAGTGCTAAATCTGTAAGTAACGCCAACCCTCGCACACACGGTGTGCGGATGTCGACATACGGCGACAGCCACAAAAGGAAACTATGAAGTAAAAGGTTTGTGTGCTGCAGCACAATCACAAAGGATCAAGTGATCCACACTCTGAACATGAGAGTAACCTGTGATGTTTTTGCATCAAATTATTTGCCGACTCAAAACAAACAAAACATAAAAAAAAACATGAATATAGACAAGGCAGTCTAAGTTTGGCAGCAGGTGGAGTCCTCATGAAAGCACTGAAACTGAAATTTTACTTAACCTAATGTAATTCCTCAGAAGTTCAAGTGCCCGAAAATGATACATTTGAGGATATATCTTCCATATGAGGTATGTAAAATAAAAAAGCAACATAACATAAATAGAACTTGAATGAAATTGATATAGCTGGACAAGCTGGGGTCAATTTATTTACAAAAGCGATAACTCAACATTTGATTGTAATGAAGATTTTTATGTTCAAACAACATCAGCAGGAAGAGCACATCACCTGCTACTGACTGATCAGTGCAAATTTAAATAAAATACCCTCAATTCCTCAACAAGCTAATATCAGCCAACATGAACCTAATGTCAGAGTGAATGAATGAGTGAAAGAAAGCAGCATTTCAATATAGCTAATGTTTATCCAAAGTAAGACGATTTATTGACCTGAATGGTATGACACTTATATGTGTCAACCTCCAGGTCTGAAAACAATACATGTCAAGATTAGCATATATTTTGAAGCGTATGACCTCCATGGTGTGTACTCGTACAGAGATACACATCATCCTAATATGACTGGAGGCTGTAATGTGAGGTTTATACCTGATAAGAAAGCACAAGACCTGTTTGAACCATCTCATTATCAGTGTATCTTGGTGTGTGTGATTGGTGACAGGGAGCTCCACCCTGTGTGTTCACAAGTATTTGTCTTCATCTTAAAATAAATTACAGTGCATTTGATAAAAGAACTCTCTCTGAGTTCTGGGAGCTGGGATTTTGTTGCTAAGCTGCTTGATCCATTTATTTTACAGCAGGTTTGTACTAACACCATGCCCTCGTAGCTTCCATGGGGTTGATTTCCACTTGTTTTTCCTCTCGGCTCAGTGGCTTTTGATTAGTGAGTGCCATATGTCTGGGTGGGTGTACACATCCTGTTTACCTAGTTTCCATGGTTTATTTTAACCATGACCTCTGTGGCTCTACCCCATGGGGTCACAAGGTCAAACTCCGAAGTCAGCTCCGCACTGATGGGGATGGACAGCTGAATACCATTGAGTGTGATATGTGTATGTGTGTGTTCACTTGTCCGGCAATGGCCCAATGATGGTTTGTTTAGGGTTTCACAGAGGAACTGTGTGTATGTTTGTGCATGTGTGTGTGTGTGTGTGTGTGTGTGTGTGTGTAGCCTGAAAAGATATCAAAGGTTCTCTTCACAGTCTCACAGCTGCATAAATATCCATCAGGTAATGTTTCAAACAGAAAGCCATTCTTCTCTTTCAACTGTGCAGGGAACAAACAAGAACAGACAAAAGACAACATGGTCCCTGCTGACCATGCGAACAGCCCTGGGTCTAACAGAGGAGGAGACTGTACGGCTGAGCTCTGATGTTTATGCCCTGACCTGAAGAAAATGCATCTTCACTGTGTTCGCTTCATTACTCTCTTGTGCAGATGGGGCTTTCATCAGAGAAAAGAGGTTGTTTGTCATCCTCATGTAAAATGATAAAAGCATCTACTTAAACAAGAGACCGCTATGCACAATAACAAAAAATGTAAGTGGAAGGAGAGGACTTTGAGGAACAGCCAAAGTATTTTTTCCTTAAAATGTGTAAATATGAAGCCAGCAGCTAGTTACCATGCTTTTTACACTTAAGTTTATTTGTTGCTTTTGAACAAATACGATGTAACATGAATTGGCTGTGTAGCAACATGTGATCAGATTTTGTTGCCTTCAGACAGTCACATGTCTTCATATGCACTGCACAGCTATTAAAGTGGTATGGATCTTTAAATGTACTCTTAAGAAGCAAGCAGATGATGAGATGTCTTTCCCAAATGACAAGCTATAAGAAGATTCAAGAAAATCTGTTTCTGCTAATCTGGGTCTGTGAAAGAAGAAAGAAAACACCAACTTTTTTGAATTACTGTAAATCTTTTCATTTTCTCATCTTTCAAAAATAATAAAAAAAAATGCCTCCATCTTTCAGTGGTTTTGAAACAGCGTTCACAACATGCACCCGATACATGCAGGCCATACACTCACAGATACACAAGTAGCAAGCAAGTAAGTACACAAATATGCTATGAACTTTCATTATGATATGAGGGTAAATGATATTCGCATTCTTGCAGGGTGACATCCTGGAATATTTTCCGTTATGTTTGTGTGTGTGGTGTGCGCGCGCACGCATGCATGCGTGAGTGCGTGTGTGCGTGCATTTGTGGTGTGTGCCTGTGCGTGTGTTTTTAAATGAAGGGAGGATACAGCTGAGCATGTCTTATCTTAGATCACACAACGACTTGTGAAACCCCAACTCTGCGGAACTCCTCTCAATCCCAGAGCCACAGGGTTTCAGTTTGCGGTGGCAGCTGAGCCTCTCTCTCTGTCTCTCTCTTTCTCTCTTTCTGTCTCTCTCTCTCTCTCTCTCTGTTCTTTTCTGTCTCTAAAGTCAGTTACATCCACAGACAGCAAGCTTGCAGAAAGCAGCAGATAAGTGTGGAGGCTGAGACTGACAGTCAGATGCAGTCAGAAATAGGCAGTGACTTCTCAGAAGAGGCTCTTGATAGTTGCAGTATGACTGGAAGCCATGAGAATTTCTAAGTGAGCTGCTGCGCTTCGTGCTCATGTTATATCCAGTAAAATGCAGAGCTGAAAACAGTGAGCAGTCAAAAAGAGCAGAACCAGAATCAGTATATGATGTGTCTGTTAGGTACACCTGCAAAATTCATTGTGAATGTGTCAACATTTTCGCTTGTGGTTTGTTTTGTTTGAGTCTCAGGGGTGGGGGGAGGGGGGTGACATTCTGATCAAAGTGTCTTTTTTTGTGTGCCATAATTAGACTTTTCAAAAGTTACATAAATAAAAGCATCCCCATAAAGATAAGGATTTCAGTATGTACATAAATCCAATGAACATATGAAAATCAACATCCTACTAACAAGTCTGTGTACCCAGAGCTGAATATAACTCATCCCTCTGTTACTATGAATAAACATATTACTGAACCACACTATTGTACTGACCTGTACCCACACAAAGATCTATCCTTTTGTTACTGCTGTTGTTGATAGTAGTAGTTACACAGATAAACCACGCTCCAAGCTCAGGAAACTAATTGTGAATGTCCCGGTCACCTACAGATTAAAAGTGGTGCATTGAATTAGAGCAACAACAACAACAACCATGTACCTCAATGGTATCTGGTTACCAAAAGTAAATCCATACCCTCCAGCCAATCAGAGTGGAGAACTATTGGTGATTATGGTTTACCTAAATACATCTTCCTGCCGCCATAAAAACATGGTAGAGCAACAAATATGTATTCATCCACAGCTGAAAATAATCCCCAACAAATGCACAAACTACTGCTGGTTGGGATTCTCTGCTGAGTTCCCAATGGTTTTAGGAAATTAAAGAAAAGATAGATTGTGACATATTAAAGCCTTTTGTCTTCAGCAGGAACAACTGAGTCTAGGTCAGATAGGTCAGGAAAGTAAGGGAGTGCGGGAACAGGAACAGGAAGCACTGTGGGACACCAGACCTGTGAAACTTGGAAAGATGTGGTTTTGTTGAAGAGCCTTGCCAATAAAAATTAAAGTCAAATTTTAAACACGCCCATATGATGTTTTTCTATTTAGCAGTCACAGTTCATAATGTCACATGTTCTTAAAGAACCAGTGCAAACAACAGAAACATTGCCACTATATGAGGGTGAGACCTAGCATTAGCACAACCGCTAACAGTGTCAGCCATTGCTAGTTGCAAACTAAAAAAAAAAAAAAAAAAAAAGTAAAATGAAGAAATTTAAGATGCTAACTATGCTAACCATTCAGTTATGTATGCTTGTCACAACAGACTCTTCCTCTGAGTCTCTGCCCCCCCCCCCCCCCACCCCCCCAACCCCAATTTCTGAATGAATATGGACCGCACTTTCAGCTGGTGGTAGCCTGGCTGGCAGCAAGCAGCGGTGCTGGGTGGGGTACAAAGCCAGACCTAGATTTCTCATAAAGAAAATGAGAGAAGGTGTGGTTCCAGCATCGTTTCCTACTTAGCCTATATTTTGTCGAAAAACTACAGTATTTTTACACAGTTTGGATAGATGTTTGGATAATATCAAATAACCCTGTTTTTCAATATTAAGTGGCCATAGTCTGTTTGTATAAAGTTTAATTACTCTTATTTTAGCTTCACAAAACAGTTCATATCTGTGGTGAGATACACAATCAGATATTCTTGTGTGTAGCTCAATGCCAAAAAAGCTTTCAGTGTTAAAAATAATTGTGATGGCTTTTGGACAGCAGCTGCTACCCAACACTAAACCAAGCTCAATAACAACCTGACAGATTTTAAATGAACCATGGAGAGTTTTGGTTTACCTTCCCCATGATGGAAGCTGATGAAATAGCTTTGCTCCATATATATCAATTCATGTGGTCCCATGGAAACGCATGATGGTTAGCTATTGATGAGCAAGTCAATGAATGAGTGCTGCCCTCTCTCTTATCAAACTTTGCTAGCCCTTGGTTCACCACAGGCCACGGACAGTGAGGAAGAGTGTTTGCTTATTTACAGAAGGCCACTGAGTAGGAGGCTTTCATTACCAGAATTGTCTCTGCAGAAACAGGAAGGGAGGCCAGGCATCAGAGAAAAAAGCCCAAAGGAAACAGTTTCTAGACCTTGGCCATTATCAGGCTGAAGATTTAAACAACATGAGGCACCTGGCCTCTCCGGCTGGAACACAAAGAGACAGGTCACTGGACAAAGTTTTTGCCTTATTGAGAGATGTGTAAATAAGAAATGTCTTCAATTCTATTTTGAACAAGCATATTTTTCATTCATTATCAGGTATCAGATCACTATAGCAACTCAAAGTGAAGCACAGAAGCAGGTGTCTGTCATCATGCTATGTTGCATCTTCTCTCAGTGTGTCTGCTGTGTTATGTGCTTTGACATACAGTAGCTTTGTCCTTTCATGTTCAATCCTCTTTCAGCTATTTCTTGGTGCTCCAAGTCAAGCTCTGTTCTCAGCCTCGCTGGAAACAAGAGCAGGGAGCTACAAGTGCTGCTTCAAAACACCTTTTGCTGTAAGTACATGTGTCAGGAAGCAGGCTTCACATGAGGCACGGCTCTTTCTCCCTCTCCAATCTGTCACTCCACTTTCGCATTCTGTCTCATCTTGAGCCGGGCTGCACTCGCAGATGTGGAGAACGTTTCTGTTGGCTCTCTCACTGAACCGCCTGCCCTCTTTCAACCTCCCTCCACCCACACACACATACACACAAACCCCTGCTTTCTGGGCCTTTTCAGCAACATTTCACAGGTTAACCAAAGTCTAAACTCTTGTAACTGGTCAAAAACTGCATCTGAACTTCAGCCGTCTGCACAGATGTATCAAAAATGACCAAATATACACTGTAGGATCTGACATTATTTGCCTAGATACTGATTATTAACACATTTGTATTCAGAATAGGAACAAAGAAATTTATGATGAGGTCACCCATATGTACACTGAGCCCTTATGGGGCCGTGACCCTTTGTGCCCTTGGAAATGTAGTTGGTAGGTGCAGCTCAGTAATTCATCCACGTCCACCTCCACCCTAGTTGGCCGAGATGGTTCAGCCCATCATCAATTACATTACCTTTGATACAGGGTAAGGCATATTTTATCAATGCATTTCAAGGTAATTTTCATATGCTTCTCATCTCATGTTCCATCACAAAATAGATTCTCACATGAAATATTAGACTGAACAGCGGCTTTCACGCATTGTTATTGAATGGGTTAGTAATGAATACTCATGGAGACAAGCTGATGTACTCATTTTGTTTTTTTATTTATTACCTAAAAAAAGAAAAATGTTCTATCACAAGTCACACTGAAATGTATTGCTTAAGAAAAAAAATATATTCATATATTTTTTGTTTTTCCTTTTTTTCTTCTTTTTTTCATTTTTTTTCTCTTTTTCGAAAACATATCGTTTCCATTATATTCCACCAAAAACAAAAACGTTTTTTCAGACATGAGCTGCTGCCATGTCCCGACAACTTTCTCCCCCGCTTTTTAAAAAAATGCACAAAGAAATACATAATTCACAGTTACCATTTTGGTTTCATAAATTAATACAGTCACACATGTGCTACACCGGTCTAGAGCTAGAACATTGTAAATTGTATTCTTGAATCCTGTTATTTTCAATAGTTGGCTACAAGAAAGAACAGGCAACTTAAATGACGTGATCAGAATTCCACCAACGTACTGTTTTTTACCCTCTCTGTAATGCTTTTGTCATCTTTTTTGTTATGTTTCATCTTTTTGAGTTTCACACAGAAGTGAGGCACACACAGAGTATAGTTCATACATATACAAAAAAAAAATTAAATAAAATTTGGGAGGGGCAGGGATAAACTGTCCTTTAATAATGTTGTATCCAAGGAAACAGGAAGTGCATGTAGTCTGGAGTCCTCAGAGGACATTTCTTATTCTGAATTAGGGCTGTTTCTTGCCATCTAAGTACTGTGGCGTAAACTTCCTTGATTAGCATAAGTTACACAGATTTGTAGCTTTTCTGCAGCTTGTTGGTGGGGGGACTGAATTAAGAGGGATGTGAGGTTTGGACAACGGAGACGAACAAGCATTGCAACACAATGAAGAAATGGGACAAAGACAGTATTTGAGGAACAACACCGACTTTGTGGATAGCATTTGATTCACTCAAACAAGCTTTACCCCTAAAATCTACAACTCTCATGGCTGCGAATACTACAGTCGTGTGTATCAACCAATGAAAACAAGCTTAAATCTGACACTGACACTGCAAGGGCAACATTTTTAAGGCACAGAAGCCTTGACATAATAGAGACTCCACCAGCTAAAAGCACTAAACAACAGATGCCCAGTGTCCTCAGTGACAAAAATGGCGCCTTGATGACAACAAGTCCAACAACAATACACACAGAAAGTTAAAAAAAAAGAAAAGAAATTAAAAAAAAAAAAAAGAAAAAACATTCCCGCCCCCATTGTCCCCAAGTGTCTCATTTTTTTAGTGAAAGGTAAGGCCACTTAAAAAAAAGATGAGGTTCACCAAAAGGTAATCTCTCACTGCAATCTCTGGGAGTGCAATTGTGGTAGGGTGGTCGCTCAATCAGACAGACAGACAGACAGACAGACAGATAAAGAGACAGACGCCAGAAAGATGCTTCTCTCGAGCAGGTTTGAGGGACAGTACTGTAAATCCGCTGGGGCCTGTTGGTTCCCTGTGAAAATACATCCACACGAGCCTCAGTTGGCATCGGGGAGGAGGGGGGGTGGCTTATCAGTTTGTAGGCTGAGTCCTTGAGAGTCATGGGGGGTAAAACCAGCGTTCAGGGAGTTGAGAGAGTCAGTTGCTCTTTGCTCATCATCATCTTCATTGTCACACAACAGGAATGTTCAGTGCTGAGCAAGACGTGAGTCCACACTTAACTTCATCTGTTTTGGTTTTGCGTCGTAATACTTTAGCAGGACACTGTTGTTCTAACATTGAAAAATAACAGTTACAAAAACCTAACCAACAAAAGCAGCATTGTTTATTTTCTTCACAAATTCATGCATGTTGTTAACCTTCATTCTCACAGCACCAGTTTCTTTTTTTCTTCCATCAATAGAAAAAAGATCAGTGTAATTTCACACTTCTGCATGCAAAGAAAAGTCACTTTTTCCCTCCCACTTTTTTTTTCATTAGATGTCCCCATGTGTAGCAGCAAAACTGTGAAGGCCTAACCTGATATGTCAATGGATGTACTGATGGAGGCACTAGATAATGATGCTGGATACAGATCCCACCTCTTCTCCCTCTTTGCCAATAAAAACAAAATCATTATCACAAGGACTTGTGGTAAAAGTAAACATCACATGGGCCTGGAACTGGTAACCAACTTAGAATTTGATGTTTTATCCAGTTGTGACCCATGCATCCACTGCAGCTGATCTTTACGGTTATGAGAAAACTGTGGGGGTCAAATGGGAGAAGACAACTCAGACAAAAATGTTGGATAATCTAAATCAATTTACACTAAGGTCAAACATACACACACCCTCATAAACCTTTTTGCCAATTGTCACATTTATGTACACAAACTAATACAAACCCTCAACAAGTCCATTCAGGTCTGTAAGACATGAGGCGGGCTGGATGAAAATTGTCTTCCAGTATCATATTTGTTGTGGCCAGATGACTAGAATTCATGAATGAACTAATGAATGATTGAATGGATGTATCTGTTGGTAGTCAAGGACTTGACTAAAGCCACAGAGGGCTGCTGTTTTTGAAAACAGCAGATAGGAAGAGAAATAAAAATAGATTTTTTTTTCCATATACATTTTAAAGATTTTAAAATCCTCTAAAGCACTTTCTGTTAATATTAATTCATTTTGTTTATTCATTAATCATTCCTATCGATACCCTTTGCCACTGAGGTTGATATCAATACTTCCATATTCATTTTTTATTCTATTTCAGGCCCCACCTCCTCCTTCTTGCACACTGACCAGCTGTTATAAATCAAGAAAATGTGCAAATCAACTACTTTGAACTGTTTTATGAAAACCTGAATGCTTTGTGAACAATGCTACATATTTTTTGTTTATAAAATATAATAATATGTTTCAAAATGGAAAAGGAAAAAAAAAAAAAAAAAAAAAGTTTAACCACCCCGTAACAGGTAAAACTGGACTCTGGTTGGTGAGTTTTGAGATCAATAAGAATGCCCGTTGGAGTAATCCATAGTTCGGCAGTTCTGCCTTTCTTGTGATTAAGAAACGCTGAGGCCTCTGGTGCTCCTGTCCTCTTAATAAGTCCAGTGTGGATCTCTTCATTGCTGTCCAGAGTGTGCTTTAAAAAAAAAAAACTTAGAAAAAAAAAAAAAACACCACCACCACCACCCACTGAATTCTGCTATGCTCGAGTTCAGGTACGGTCTCTGTGATCATACCTTGAAAAAAAGTCTTGTACACTGTTAAGTCCGGTTGTTGCCTGTCCAAATCCAAGCATCACAAGAAAGTTCTGTTGCTATCGTTGCTGTTTTTCACAAGGTCAACTGTGAAGGACAGAATGGGATTAAAGTCTGCGGGGAGCCTTTTTTTGTCATGTGACAGACACCAGTCACTAGAACAACTCTAATTTCCTCTTTGCACAACACATCTTTGAACAGTTCTGTGTCACCTCCTGCATATCCACTCCCTCAAACCGTATCTTTAAGTAAATCCCAAGCAATGCTTTGCTCATCTTTGAATCTACGACCTAGTGAGAGGGATGTCAGATGGTTCAAGCCATGACGAACTCAGACTTCAAATCAGCCTTGACGTCGGGTTTCCACACTGAATCATCAAAGTCCAGGTCCAGGGAGCCCTCGCTGGACATGCTGCTGTTGCTGTTGCTGCGTCCGGCCTTGCGGTTGGGCAGCCATTGGTAAGGAGCGCGCTGGTCCCTCCTGGCCTTCCTGCGCAGACGCTTCTGCTGCATCAACAGCTGCAGGCGTTCCACCTTGCAGCGGGTTGCGCGGTTCTCGGTCTGACGCAGGCGGTCACCTGGGCACAGGACAGGGGAGGGAGAGAGGTGGTCAGTCAGGCGTTTCTGTTTGCATTAGGGCTAGCATACTTACAGTTAACAGAATTTACACAAACAGCTTTGAGAAGGATGTCAATATGTGTGTGTGCATGTGTGTTTAGCAGTTAGAGATAAAGCCCGACAGCCTTGATGAGAAAGCCAAGACATGCTAGGATCATTCCCTTGGCTCTGACACACACACACACACACACACCATGCACACAATGTAACACTGCAATCTGGTGCTTAACCTCCCCACTGAGCATCATTAGCCCCCTCAGTGCTATTTCATCCCCTTATCGCTGAGTGGGAGACCTTCTTCAGCCTGAATCTCCTTGAGAACCAAAAGCAAGGCCAAAACACATAAACACAGGCCAGAGATGACACTGTTTGTCAGCTGCCTGTGGTACATAGGCACATATAATTGCAGATGACATGCCTGGATGACTGTGTGCTACTAAGTGCATTTCTAGCTGTTGATGTGCCTATAGGAGAATCCAGTCTCAGGGGAGAGGCCTTGCATCGCACCGTGAATGCTTCTCCTACAGTGACCGAGTCGAGCCTAATTCCATTTATTCGTATATTCAGGAGCTTGGAAGGAAGAGAAAGCAACCGCAATCTATTAGCCAGCTCCATTAGTATCTGTCTGGAATTAAATAATTAAATAATAGGCTAGAATGTCAATAAACCGAAGCACAGTGGCCATCTCTGCCTCTCCTGCACAGCACAGCACAACACACACACAAATCCACGTTCGACTGCATCACGTATTCACACAAAAACCCATACAATGTGTATACGCATGCATATATTCACACAAACACACAGCTGCACATACACACAAGCGTGCATTCACAGGTGCATGCATGCGCGCACACACACTCTCACAAACACGCACACACGGAGCAACAGCAGCAACAACCGCAGTAGCTTTTAACGTGGATCGATGGCAAATTAAAAAGACCTATTGATTAAACCTTAGCTCTAGTGCAGCCATCCATCTCGGGCCCAGGACAACGCTATTGGCTTTCAATAGAAAATGCAAGCGAATGGAAATTGTAAGCAGAGAGAGAGAGGGAGACAGGGAGAGATTGGGTTTTTCATCTATTTTTTTCTTTATTATGGCTGTAGCTTCCTACTCTCTGCTCATTGACCTAACACCCCCCCTACTCCTCTACCCCTCAAACAAACACACACACACACACACACACACACACACACACACACACACACACACACACACAGAGGACCCTCCTCCTCCTCCTCCCTCCTCCTCCTCCTCTAGCTCTTGCCCCATGTCTCCCCAGAGACAGCTAGGTGGGGCAGTGTGAAGAAGGGGAAGCAGGAGGGAAGAGGAGGGGGCGATGGTGGTGTGGGTTAAGGAATTCCTCCCCCAGGGGCAAGGGGGGGGTAGAGAAAAGGACGGAGGAACAGGGTGGAGGGTAAAGGATCAGCCGTAGGTGGCAGTTTTCTGAATCGATCGTGCCCTCCTCTGCTTTTCCACCCATCGGAATGAATTCCGGACTCTGTGTGGGCTTAATTTACCTCTTTCCCTCATTTGCTTATCAGATCGAGCAGCACAGAGCCTTTTCTCCCGCTATAAATATTCACCACGGTTTGGCGGTGCATACTAAAGAACTAAACTGCTGTTGAGCAGCCTTGCTGCTTCTTTTTGAGAACAGAAAGGATGTGAACACTGCATAGGGTTAGCAGAAAATAGTACTTCATGTAACACTCAGCCACAAAGACAGACTGGGGTTTTTCCACTTCCTGCCGATATGTTCTGTCCTGATACAAATGTATGAGTGTGCGTCCAGATGCTGTGTGTGAGGGCAGCATGTCATCTCTTGAGAACAGGGGGTATACCAGAGGAGGGGGTGGGGGGGGTGGAGGGGGGGTCCTCCTACATTAGGGCCATTGTTCCACTGCTTCAGCTCCATGTGACATCCATATACGCTGCTGTAAAGCTTTGTTCACCCTCCAGTCCTCCCTCTTCCCCTTAATCCCCTGTTCTGACTAGCCAAAAGCAAACCTGCCCCTCGGCTGTGTCGAAATATGGCTGTACATAATGAAATGGCAAAAAGCCAATACATGCCTACATACAAAATCTGTTTGGTCTAGTGCAATTTGTATTTTGAGTGTCTCAGTTTAAATTCTCTCTTTATTTCACCAGTGTAGTCCCTCAGTCACGATCCTGTTTTTGTACCAGGGCACATTTTCTGAGAGAACTTGACATTATATAAGAACAAATGCACGATACATACACACACACCCGTACACACATGCGTGCAAACACACACAGCATAAAGGGCAGTTTGGTGGTGCTGTAGGAGGTCTTGGCCTTTGGCTTGGTAAGAGCTCTGGGAATGTGCTTGGAGCTACACCAAAATTGGTGTGTATGTGTGTTTGTGAGTGTGAGTGTGACTCTGTGTGTGTGTGTGTGTGTGTGTGTGTGTGTGTGTGTGTGTGTGTGCGCGTGCGTGCATGTGCATGTGTGTGTGGCCATTCATCAGCGTCACTACCGGAGCCCTGGGCGACTGGGCCGGACACAGCTGGCCGCAGGATCTCCAGACTATGTTTATGACAGTAGGGCTATTATTAGGGCTGGCTAAGAAGGACCGACTATACACACAACACACATACACAAACTGAGATACACACAGGCTGGCCCAGAGCCTGGCTGCAGAGACTAGGGTTTGACGTGTGCACAATAACCTTGGAGGACCCAGAGAGAGGTGGGTAAGAGAGACATAAGAAATGAAGGCGAGCGAGAGGGAAACCATGCTCGTATGCCACCCCACTTGACACAGAAAAGACGGATGATTAAGCAACAATGGATCTTTTCTTAGAAACACACAGGGGAAGATATCAAAAAGTAGAGAGGTCAAGGGCACAAAGAGGAAGGAAACACCAGCCTCCTTTTCCTTAACCACCCCCTGTCTGCCAGTCACACCAGCACTCAATCCAGAGCAGCACATTTTTCCATCTCTGAACTCTCCTCTCGGAAGACTTTGACACAGGCCCTGTAAATACACAGAGCACTGCAGAGAAAGCCAGAGAAGAACAGACAGAGAGAGAGAGAGAAAGAAGGGGTGATCTATGAATAATCGATGCGTCAGTCAGTTTTCCTTGCCTCTGAGCCCAGCCCAGCAACACAGCAAGGACTGAGATACGGAGTGCATAGGGAGGAAGGGTGGGAGGAGTGGGTGGAGGAGGAGAGGCAGAGGATGGAGGTAGAGAGAGAAAAAAGGGAGGAGGGCTGCAGTGTGCAGGACGCAGGGGGAGATTAAAGGAGCTTCTCCTTTTATTGATTGTATAAAGATTGGCCTTCATTTGCAGTTGTCTTAGTGCTGTTGTTTGTTTGTTTGCCTTGATAAGTCTTGTGATCTTGCAGAGAGAACATTGTGTTTGCTCAGCATCCAGGGAACCAGGGGAAAGAGGGAGGGGTGGACAGAGAGAGAGAGAAGATAAAGAAAAAGAAAGAGGAAGAGGAGAAAAGAAAATCACATTGCAGCAGTCTTGGTTTTTCCATCTGCCCTTATTTAAAACCTCTGACCATAACTGCTGCAGTATTCAAAAATCAGGTGATCAAATGAAACAGTGAAACTGGTGCCACCAAGTAACCACTGAAGATGAAGCATGTGACAATGATTTCTTTAAGTGGTTGATTGGAGGCTGCAATGGATGGATGTAACTCAGAGTCTCAATGCAATCTGGCCACAAAACTGAGAAGCCTGACCTATCTGAAGCGCTATATCAAAAAGAAAGAGAGAAAAAAAAAAAACTTATCAAGATGCAAACTGAAGCAGCCAATCAAATCAGAGCTAATATGAGCATTTGACAGCCAGTGAAAGGGCATTGACAGCCCTGCAGGGACACAAGCTCTTCAATGACTTTTAGACTTCATTTGCATTCTCTCTCTCTCCCTCTCCCTCTCCTTGTCGACAATGAAAGGGCACCTGACATGCTTGACTGGCTTTGCTAGATAGCTCTGTGCTGTGTGCTGCATCGCTCGGGCATTTGTTGAGTTACCAGAGTACGTGCATCACACTAAACCTCTGTGTGTGTGACAGGAGTATGGGGTGAGGCCTACCAGTGGATAAGATGCAGGGCCTCTGCCAAGCAGGTCAGGGCTGAAATACAGGGCTTAGATGGGGTTAAATGTTTAGGATCTTTCTCTGTGTCTTGCTGCTCCATCCCTCCTCCTTTGGCTTGCCTGGTCCCAGCCAGCACAAAGCTAACATAACCTGACAAATCTAAAGGGGCAGGGGGGGTGAAGGGATATGGAAGGGACGCAAGAGAAGCAGGGGCTGCTGGAGATGCTTTCAGAGCTAACCTTGCCCCTGTTTTGCCTCTCTGTGTGTGTCTGTGTTGAACTAAGGCAGCTGCAGACGGAGTGGGACTAAAAGGCAGCCTTATAATCCCATAGCCCTCCCCTCATCTACCCCACAATGGCTCAGCCTGGTGCCCTGCATGGAGCCCCTGTCCCTGGCCCCTGCACAATGGCTTTGGCTGGGCAGGGGGCTAGAGGGCTGGAGGGAAGAGGGGGGTGTTGTGGAGGTCCACCCAACTCAGTAAAGGAATTTAGCTAACAATCAGCCTGCCAGGCCTTCCCAAAGCCCCCCTGTTCAAATCCAACACAAGTCCCGGGCTGACAAATCCCCACACTCAGCAATACTATACAGCGAAGCCATGAAACCAAGCTAGCCACCCAAGCCTTTAACCAGACATTTGTGTGCGAAGTGTGTGCATGTGTGTACGTGTGTGTATGCGTGTGTATTCAAGCTTTTTATTTACGCTTGTCTTCTCCTCCTCGCACATGAACTTGCAGTGGAAAGGGTAAAGGCTCTCAGGAGACAGCCAAGCTATGTGACATTTTCAAGAGGCTGTCTCAACCTGAGTTTGACTGCACACACACATTCAGGCAGATGGAAGCTCAGGTTATTCCTGTAGCTGAATGAAGGCAGGTTTCTGTGAAGCAGAGTTAAGCTGCGGTGTTAAGTCCAGTAAGTCTTCCATCAGGTGTCGGCTGATAAGACTGCCTGAGAGCGCTTAGTCATCGGCTTCTTTAGGACACCATGTGGAACAGGATACAAATAGGCGCACGCAGCCTCTGTCCACACAAACACACCAGCACATTCAGTTTCTCTGTGAGCTGCGACCCATTCACATCATTTTCCGGAAGTGTATATTGTCAGCAGGAAGTTGGACGGGGGCAGTAAACTCAGAAAAGGGCATTAGACAGGCTATTCTTTCTTTTTACTTCGCCCTTGGTTAATCAGTGAGTGGGCAGTTAGTAGTCTGATGGACAGGATATAAACACCCATATGATGAATGGAGGCTTAGTGTTGTGGTTTTAACAGCCTCCCTCTTCCGTGTCCTCCTCCTCATACTACTTCACAAAGCAAATTCCTTTCAGTGCTGCATTTTGGAATAAACCTATCTATTTAAAGGCCAAATGAACACAGACAATGTATTGATGCACAACACAGACATGGAAAGAGATGGAGGGACCGAGGAGGAGGGGTGGTGGTGGAGTGGAGTGAGATGGATTTTACAGACAAGGCTGTTTTGGGATAGCAAATGGGGGAAACAGCAGTGTGGGCTGTTAGAGTACAGACGGAGAGAGATTACAAGTATAGGAGAAGAGGGGATGAGCGGGGGGGGGGTGAAGGAAAGGTGTTCCCTGAGTTAGGAAAATAAGCCTGTGTTATTCCAACTGTTCTTGTGGGGGCACTTGGGGTGATGCAGAGCAATACTGGACATTCCTGGTCAATCAGTGTTCAGTTGCTACAGCTAAAAAAGATGCCATTCAGCCTGCAACAGACACACAGGAAGCAGTGGACAAAGCCAGTGTATGACAATAGAAATGTGTGCTCTTGCTTTTCTTTCAAAATAAAAAGAAAACATTAAACATTAATCACTGTATTCCAGGACCCTCCCACCAGACTCTTCAGCAAAACTGACCAGCAGCTCACTAAAAGACTGGCTCGATTTCCTCAGCAGGAGATAAGGAGACAGCAGAGGACAATGCTGTTTCTCTCAGCACAGTCAGTCTAACCTTACAGCATTGACTGAATGTTATCAGTTCTGGACATCTGTCTGACACTCAACATCCTGTGTCTCTGCAAGGAAAAGGAGGTTTTAAAACAACCAAACCCAAGTCCCTGAATGCTATCATCATCTGAACTTCAGTACCTGCCCCTGCCCCAGCCCTTGGGCATTGGTATGTCAAGGCAGCCCATACCTGCCCAAGCCGCCACCCCTGTTTAAAAGATAGGTTAACCCACCCAAAGCCTAATCTAATCTAAACATAGCCCAGCCCAGGCTTGAAGGGGTAAACCTATATCCTTGGTGCACAAAAACAAAGCCAAACCTACAGCCTGACAAGTGAAGCCTGACTGAAGAGGTCTGAAGAAGCTTGTATTGCATTACTAAGAACCCCCCTCCCTCCTCCTATCTCTTCCTCTTCTTCTCTGCCTCAAACCCCAAGAGAGATACATGACTGTTTTTGTTCTTGACTCTGACTTTTCTATTCTTGCTTTGTCAGAATTTTAAAGATGAAAACAAGTGTTTCAGCGAGACAATGATGCAAAATCATCCCAACAGAGCTGGTAGCTAACCACAATGTGCTATGAGAATAGAAACAGAAAGACAAAGATGACAATGATTTCTTTAGCAGGTTGCAAAGGAAGAGCAGAGCACAATTAAATGACAGGCTCTAGACTGAACTCAATTCACACACACACACACACACACACACTCCTCCAAAGCTTTGGAAACTACTGCAACATCTGCTTCACAGGGGCCTCAAGGGATGCACAGTGACTCGATGTGTGTTTGTGAGTGTTTGTGTTCACGACATGCCTGCATGAGACGAGGGAGTATGGAGCAGAGTCACTCACCAGGGGGTTTGCACATGCGGATCTGGCTCTGGCACTGCACCAGTGGATGAAGAGTCGGCGGAGGGCTGCTAGGGCTGCCGGCAGGCACAGAGGTAGCTTTGGCAGAGAGGCCCGTCATGCCAGTGACTGGGGGCGAAGGAGGTGGGGAGGGGGATGGGGAGGTGGTCGAACCACACTGGGTCTGGTAGCGAAGCTGGGTGAGGGAGGGAGGCATGCCCTGGTAGTGGCGTGTGGCGCTCAGAAGGTCATTGAGGATCTGCAGGATGGTACCAATGTCTCGCCTGGGACGTCCATTGCTGTCCTGGCAGTTCGGGTGCAAAGTGCCTGAGAGGGAGAACAAGAAAGATGAAATGAGATGAATCCAATTTATCTTAAGTTATTTGTAGAGCCACAGCCAAGCTTTTACTTTTGTGAGCAAGCTTTCAGTTGGATCTCACGGTGGGAATGGTTATTGGTTAGCGCAGCAATGAATCTTCATGGCAGCTCACCTGAAAAGGTCCCTGAGAAGACTCCGGGAGCATGGTTGACAAAGCTCTCAATGATGGCGCCAGGTTTACGGGAGCGTGTTGAGGGACTGGAGCCACTGTTAGGGCTGTTGGTGCTGCAGTTAGCCTGGAGGACAAAAAAAAAGATACACAGTCAGGCTTAAAGGCATGGAAGGATGTTTGAAAACCACAAAACATCCTTGGTCAATCAGCGTCTTTAATGATTTTTACGTGCCATACTGTGTTAACACGTACATCACATTTAGTTCATAAATAGCATGTCATGAGCTGGGACATTGTGTCATCACATAAGCTCTGTAATGAGGATACGTCTATAAGATCTGTATGTGACCTTTACTTGGAAGGAGTACCCATTCGTGCTATGTAAGTAACCTATGCAGTAAAGGCTAACGCTATAGGAACCATTGGAAGAAGGAAACCTGAGCTATCTGCCAACTGACGGCCCAAACCACCCAAGGCCTGATTTACTAAAGGTTTGCATGTGCAAAATTGATCGCATGCGCAAACACATGGTGAAGGTGATCTACAAACCGAGGATTGATCTCTCAAATGGGCAAAATCTTGCGTCTTTATTTAGCTCATTTGAAAGGCAAGTATTAGCTGGCACAGCTTTGTGCACAAATGGCTGCGGTCATTGAATTAAAACCTGCCAGGGCAAAAGTTCTTCTATCTCTGAATTTCCTCACGTCTGGGTCATTCCTGGGAACTGTAGCAGTTTTCCAGGTGTGTTAAAAGTCCTTTATGCGCCATTACGCACGCCGCATGTCTTTCCTCCAGTGCGCTCCTCTCCTCCCTCTCCAGTACCTGGCTGCTCAGCTCTGGGTCCGGGACTGAGAGACCTCACCTTTGCCTTCACCCTGTCTTTCCTCTGGTCAGGGCGTTTAGATCTGAGTGTGGCCCGAGTGTTCCACCTGAGCTCTCTCCATTGGATCAAATTTCATTCTGTCTTTGTGGCCATCCAGCTCTCGGTCCACACTCTCCATGGTGGAAATGATTACCACACGCAAAACCCTCATTTAAATACTGCCGTTTGCACGTACTGTCATTTAGCGAGTTACTCTTAGTAGATCACCCCTTTTGCGTGCGTTAAACAAACACTTAAAATTTTACCAGTAGCACGCAATTTAGCGCCCCTTATCTGGGATCTTAGTAAATCAGGCCCTCAGTATATCTCTTGCCTTAAACCTGGGGTCAAACCAAAGACAGCAACCCTGTTACTTCACTTTAGCTTTACTTGGATTACTCAACTGATATCTGAAAGTGAAACCCCTGCTTAGGTCTCTGTGTTAGTCTGTGTTTGTGTGTATCACCCATGTGAAAGCCTGATGAGGAATAGCCATTTCCGTTTTCTCACTGCTAAACTGTCTTTCTGTTTTTCTTGTTGTGAACCATCCCTCCCACATGGTCCGCTGACATCTGGTTCTTATTCTCTTTCCATAGGCCGGAGCTCAGGGAGGTAGACAAAGTATAAACAGCAAATTTGGTTGGTGGAGACGAGTAAGTGTGTTTGTGCATGTGTGCGCAGCTGTTCTTAGCGTTAACCAAAGTTAAATAAATGGCTCCGAAGGTTAATGATAAATGGCTGAAAACAACGAAGTTAATGATCAGTCTTCACATGAAAAACCAACTCTGATTCACTAAATATGCCTCTCTTTTTCTCATGCTCTTTACCCCCCCCTCCCCTTAATCCCCATACATCTCACTGGGCAGGATGAGGTCATATGAATGTCGTGTTCTCTTGGCTAATTGTGTGTGTTGGCCTGTTTGTACGAATTTGGGAAGCACACTGCACTCCAGCGATGACTAATTGCGATGTGAGCTTTGGAAGCACACGCACACATCACGTGCAAATCTTCTGCAGACCTGACTAAACCACGGGTTCACCCTCTACCCTCATGCTGCTCGGATATCCCACTAATCTAATCAATTTAATGCAGGATGATTCAGCTGTGAGCGTGGTTCTTGTGTCACACAGTCACAACTCGTTCCCTCCATTTTTCATTCATCAGAGCGCTGTGATGACACCAGTTACTTATGTAAAGGTTGAAGCTGGAAGCTAGGGCTGATGACTAAGGTGGAACAGCAAAAAACATAAATAATGTGAATTACTGGTGAGACTAACCTCAGGGCAGAGGACTGAAGCTACAGGGCTGGCCTGGCCGATGTCGTGGCTGGGCTGGCCTGAGGAAGGCTGGTGGTAGTGGTGGTGGTGATGATGATGATGATGGTGGTGATGATGAGATGGAGAGCGGAAAAGACCTCCCGGGATGTGAGATGGGCGAGGGGAGTGTGGTGGTGGAGGAGGAGGAGTAGGGGGGCTACAATGAGCAGTGGAGGGTGACTGGTGGTACATGGGAGGGAGCGGTTGGTGGTGTGTGGAGGGCAGGGGGAAAGAAGGGGAGCCCGGGGAAGAGGGGGAGGAGGGGACCGTATGGGGCTGGGTCAGGTGGGGACTGGGGTGACTGTGTGGGTGATGGTGGGAGTGTGGGTGAGGGTGGGGAACACGGGGCTGTCCTGTGGGCTGTCCCATTGTGGTTTCATTGTTGCCCCGGGTGATGAGGTGTCTGTGCTGGAGCTGGGGACCACCGGACTGCTGTGCCGCCAACTGGAGCTGGACGAACATCATGTGATCACCTACGCGCAGAGCCAGGGTGAGGGGTGAGCGGCCGGACAGGAAGTCACTGACCTGCAGGCAGAAAAAGAGGAAAAGAAGATTGAGTTATTTCATCATAATCTTTCAACAAATGTCAGCAAAACTCTTTTACATTGGTGCAGAGGGATTTCCAAACTTAGTCTGTGTCAAATTCTTTTAAAAAGTGGAGGACCTTTGCCACAGATATTGACTTCCTCCTTTGTAAATGAACAGTCTGCGCCATGGACAACAGTTAAAATACACACAACAGTGACTGCTTGTGATTTGAGCTCCCCCTCTCATAGAGACATGGACATGCCACATTAGCCCATCATGCAATCAATCACTATTCTGTAACACTGGCCTATTTACTTCTGTGGGGGAGCGACAGAAGTGGAGACCTATTGGAAAACACACACACAAATAGAGCCCACTCTCTCTGGCTTCCCACTGCCCCTCAATCCGTTCTTAGTCAGCAGTGTCATTTAGAGCAGAGACAAAGGCCACCCTTCTGTCTGGCCCGGGGCCTGAAAAATCAGTCCCATGTCCAGGAAATACACCCCGCCTGCCTCTCAAACACAGAATGGCCGATTGTCCGTGGGTCCGCGGCGGATCTGGAAGGGCTGCCCATTTTTGGAGCTCTGGCAATGGCTGACAGAAGCCAAGTGTGGAGGTCTCCACTGACCCACCCATGGCCCGGATGGACACACAAATACACACAGGATAGCGGAGTTGTCACGACTTGGCTGGAGGATTCACACTAAACAACAAAAGTTCTCTTGTCCCCCTCCTGCAAGCCTTGCTGTGTGTTGCCACTAACCGCTGAAGTCTTTGTGTGTGTGTGTGTTTGTGGGAGAGTCATTCGAGGGTCACAAAGCTTCTTTGGGCCATGAAGACTCAGCAGTAATGACGTCTCAGGTTCTCCCCAAATAGAAACAAACAGCACTGGCAAATACAAAGTGACGCCTCTGTCCAAAAAGGTTTCAGCAACCCCTACTGCCTGTGTGCTTTCAGTCCCGTGAGAGGCACAGACGGGGGGAGGGAAGGAGAAGGGAAACAGGAAGACAGAAGGAGCACGAAAAAAGCTACTCGAGGGGAAGAGAGAACACAAAAGAGGATGGGAGATGGATAGAAAGACTAATGACAAAGCAGAGAAAACAAGTAATAGAGACATACATACAAAGACAGCAAAAGAGAGCAGAGGTCTCACTCCCTGCAGACCCTGCAGCCTTTGGAGTGTGCTTCTGAGATGGTGGCCTGTAGTTAACCCTGTGAATCACCAGGCTCTGCCCTCCATCACTTCTCTCCCTTTTCTTCTGCTTATTTATTTCTCTATCGACCGCTGCCTCTCTGTTGCCAGGGTGACCTTTGCACATTGATATTGACATGGTGTGGAAAAGTGGATAGAGGGAGAAGAGAGGCAGGTGAAAGGACGAGGGGGGTTGCGGAATGATCTGATGACTGCATTTCAACATGTAAATAATCAACAGCTAAGACGGCAGCAAAAAAAAAAAAAAAAAATCAGCATACAGGCAGCTGCAGGATAAACAGAAACTCAGCCTTTGCAGAGTGTAAACTCAGTCACTAATGGCTTGTTGATACAGTCCACACCTGCCATGATTACCCTATCGTGGTAAGACAATAAACTCAGCAGGCTCAGTGCAGGGTGTGAGGCAAGGCGGGGAACAGGGGCAGGGTGTTACGTGAGAGTGCTCTCGGAAACTCTGCATACAAAAGGTCACCTGATAGAGGAGATGTGTGTGTGTGTCTGTTTGAGGCCTGGGGGGGAGGCAGAGTCCCAAAGAGGGTGGGGGGAGTGAGAAAGAGCAAAGAGAAAAGGAGGGGGAGGAGACGCTGACTGTTCCTGTGACTGACAGCTGTCAAGAGAATGAGTCGACAGTTTGCCAACCCACAATACACACACACACAGAAGTGAGAGGCCCCGGGGGAGACCATCAACCAAGTGTTTAGTTAGAGGGAGCGGGAGAGAAGGATATGGGGGAGGTGGGGGTGCAGCCTGAGGAAGTGTCTGTCTGTTTGCCTATGGTCCAGTTGAGACCCCCTATCCTACATCCACATTTATCCAGACTGTGTCGGCATCAAGCTGAGACAGGTTACAGTTCACACCTGGCATCAGTCTGCCTCGAGCGCCTGCTTGTGATCAGAGTGTCGTAGTCGTTGGAGAAAGGCAAATGAACTGTTAATTATGTGCAGTCTTTAAATGTTATTTATACTGTGCTACATATGTTCAGTTGTGCATTTTGAGAGCAGAGGCGAGGCTCTGTTTATATCCATTTCCTGTGAAGGGATCATACGAGGTGCAATTTGATGTCAAGTGTCTACAGGGCCACTCTGTTTTTCACTCTGTGTGTGTGTGTGTGTGTGTGTGTGTGTGTGTGTGTGCAACCAAATGCGAAGAAAGTGAGAGAAAAGGGGACGACAGTGAGTGACAGCAGGAGAAACAGAGAGGAGGCTTGATTACCCTTATAATGACTAGTGTGGATTATTCAAAACCACCGAGATGAAATTCATGTACTCCTACTGAGCTTCCAACGCCACATGGCAGTCATCAAATTAGCCGGCACGAGAGGAGAGCTCTCTCGCTCACGCTTCTTTTTGTTTTTTCTCATTTTTCTTCTTTTTCCCTCCTCCAGTCGATTTTGTCACTCCTGGTCTCAGAGTCTCAGCCGTTGACTCATAAAGTCAATTTGGGGTTGCTCACACAGGCCCCGCTAAGTCTCACATGAGCTAAAGCTGCGTGGAGATCTCCTCCTCTCTAACCATGTATGTGACTCATATGGGGTCTCCGTACATACACACACCACCCACCACAAGTTCATCTTTAGGCAAGAAATTAAAAGGCCACAAACCCACATAAACACAGACATTTCATTTGCAGGGAAAATGACAGAGGAGATCTCAAAGTACTATAATCTGATAGGTCACTTTCCTTTCCCAGAGACGATAAACAAAAGGAGCCAAAGTAAACCGTCAGGTGTGGAATTCAGCTCCTCCAAATGAAGAGCTGCATCATTTTCAACTGACATGCTATTTTCCTGACTCTCCTGTACACCCAAGAAAAGGAGAGTGAACAGCTTGTGTAGCTGGGAGCCGAGAGCTGTGGAGTGGAACACCTGAAATAGGGCCCGTTTCCTGAGGGAGGGGAGGAGGCGGAGGGCGATACCGTGCAGCCTGCCTGCCTGCCTGCTAGAGGCTAGATTGGCGAGAGTGATCGTGTAACAACAAGCCTCTTCCAGACGGACAGAGACTTTGAGAGAAACAAGGGGAGGGAGTGTGTTTCAGTGTGTGTGTGTGTGTGTAGGGGGAAGGGGTTCTCTAGTGCTGGAGAGCTGGCTAGCGAATGATTCCCAGAGGTCTCGACTAGCAGCTCAGCTCCAGTCCAAACATGCCTCTTTGCTCTCAGGAGCACAGCCAAGACAGCCAATGTGGCTGGCTACCACTGACGTCAGGACAAACACCAGATAAAGCTTTCTGGAACATCACAGGCAAACAAAAGAGAGCTTCTAGGCTTGTCTTTAAGTCTGCAGTCCTCCTCCTCTTCCTCCAGTTTTTCCACCTTGCTCCTTGGAGCGCACTTGACAAATTCCAATCCTTTAGAAAAGCAACTTATGGCTGTCTGTGGTGGTTTGTTATGAGAGACACAAGACAAGGAGAGTGGAGGGCCCCACTTTTGTTGTGTTAAGGCAGACAGAGAGAAACCAGCCCTTCATTGTTCTCTTTCTGATGCAGCAGCAGTGGTATGCAAAGAGAGGAGGAGCTCATGCCTGAGGAACAAGGTGTGTGTTTGCTGGAAACAACATATGTAGGTGATTTAACTCAACAGAAACCGGATGGGCGCGATGGAAGTGCAGAGGCATAGAAGTGTTGATGAAGAGCCGTTGCACTTGATTGCATTCACCACTCTTCTTAAGCGAGTGACCCCAGAGTCAATGCCAACCGACCGTTCTGTTTTAGCTGTCCAGGTGGTGGTATTTTGTTAAGCAGGAGGATTTGGTTGCTATGCAGTGATGGGGGGGAGAATATGATAAGGGGCAGCCTGGGGAGGAGGGGTTGGAAGAAAGATGGAGGAAAGGGGGGGAGGATGGCATGAGAGTGGGAGAGAGCGAGGATGGTGAGGGGGATGGGGGATGTGGGCGATGGGGGTAGGGTGTCAGAGTGGTGGTGGTGGTGGTGGGTGATGAAATATTCAGTGAGAGTGTGCCTCTGGCTCCTTCCTTCTTTTTTTTTTTTTTTCTTTCGACATCTCTGGCTGACAGTTTTATTTATTGGGGTCCCTGTGGTTCAAGGAACTCATTTGCAGTCGTTCTTCCTTTGCACACTAAGCGAACTAAGGGAGGGAGATAAGGAGTGAGGGAGGAAGAGAGAGGCTGAGGGAGGGTAGGAGGGACAGGGATGGAAAGATAGAGCGGGTTGGCAGCACTGAGCTGACATTCATGAACAACTGAGCAGCTTTGTGCCAGAGAAAAGAGGATAGAGGATTGGAGGGCGGGACAGGAGGGTGGAGAGAGGGAAGCCGTGAGAAGGAAGCCGTCTCCTCCAGCCATATTTTGGTTCCAGTGCCGCTCACCTGTCGAACTGCTAGGTGAAATGTACGGTTCAAAAAGCTGCTTATTAACCCGCCTATCGACCTAGATGTTTGATCGCACCAGGACACTATTGATAGTCTCTGTGCAGACACACACCGGCTAAAGATGCAATAACAGGCTCTCAAAAGAGAGAAGGAAAAAAATCAATGACTTGGATCATGCCCCAAATCCTAAAAGCAGCCAGGGGGCTTTTCAAAAGGCCCCATTAGAAAGATAGGTGTCTGTAATACTGCCTGATAAGAAACAGAGGGGGCTGAAGGAAGCAGGAGAGGACCAGCTGGCCATCATTGAATTTGATCGGCTGAGTGAAAAGAGAGATCAGAATGGCAAAGTTCAGGATGATCAGGTTCCTGCTAAAGCCACTCCTCACTCTGATGGTGCCAACAACTAACTAAGCCCATTCACATGTACATACAAGGCCCTCAATCCTCAGCCCTCATGCATTAGACCCAATTCAAGGCAGGCAGCAGCAAAAACAATCCTCACTCACGCTTGTCTCTCACCACCGAATCCCTTTTCTACCTGCTGATTAAAACTGTTTAATCAGGATCCTGTATCGGTGGAGAAGAACGCCATGAAACAACGAGAGGTTTCTGCACCCAGCAAATAAATATCTGTGGATATTTGTACCAAAATCAGCCGAAGAAGACTGAGGACATACCGCCTCATCTGTTTGTGATACAGTAAGTGGGTACATGTAAATGGAGAGAGGAGAGGAGAGGAGGTTTGTGAAAGTGTTGCAGGAAAGAATACAAGGAGAGTGGCGGCAACAAATGGCGGCGGTGAGAGTACAAAGAAGGCCGTCTTTTTGGAAAACGTCCTCTTTCTGTGTTTGTTTTATGACTTCAAGTATCGACCTGGGTCTTTTGACCCTGTGTCTCTGTTCCAGCAGCAGCACACACCTAATTGACTTCATTAGACTTGGTGGTGGCCATAAGACGTGATATTCCTGGCCTCCATCCTCCCACGCAGTGGCCCCACTAGTCACGATTCCTGCTACTTGAATCACAAAAGCTCGGTGTCGCCAGGGAATGGAAAACAATGACGGTCATGACTCAAATATGGAGAAATAAGACTCCCCTGGCCGCTGAATGAGGACACACACGCAGACACGGCCACTAGAAATGGATGCTGGCACATGCACACGCATACATGCGAGCAGATGCATAGACACAATAGGACAATGAAATCCCCTGCAAAATCCATCTCTCCCTTGATTGTCCCACAACACACCTTGATTCCCCCCACCCATCCCTGCACCCCCCCCCTCCCACTGTGCGTTTAAGCATCACAAAGGGGATTACACAGGTGCAAAAAAGAAAGGGAAAAAAAATACTGCGTGATCAGCTTATTAATGCAATTTTCAAGGCCAGGATTTACATGAGCAGGGACTGAATAGGCCTTTAGATCAGCATTGTCTTTTATTCCATACACAATTTGATTTACACATTCAGCAACAAATTAATTTCTGTAGCTTTCATTTAAGTAACAAAAAAGCAAATTACCATTCTAAAGAACAAGGACTCCCTCTCCTAAGCTGCATGCATATAAAAAGCCTTCATTTCAATAGCAGTGAGAAGTACAGAGAGAGCTACATGCTATAAAAAGGGGAGGGGCTTCTCATATTGACCACTGGGCTGACTCAGTCATTTTTCAATTCCTTTCACTCCCAAATCCTCAATACTATTACTCCTCAATGATTTCCAGTAGTGTCAATTCTGCTGATTAACTAGCATCTAGACAAGGTGGTGTACAGGGTGCAGGGCTGGAAAAAGAAACATATTGACCATCTGCACTGAGCTGTTTTGCACACAGCCATACACAGGCACACAGATGTGCACAGGTACACAGTTCATTACATGCACACCACTCTCACAAGATCTGTCTTTTCTAGTACAGAGCCAAAGCCTCTGTCCTCTTTTGTCTTGTTTTCCACCTTTCCATTAAAGCCCCCTCAATACTTCAACATCTGTGAGTTACCCAAGTGTACGTGTACTCATCCTCCACATCACCTCCAGCCTACAGAACTCGCACACAGACAGACTTGACATCTTGCACTAAGCTCTCCCTTTCTTTTCTGCTCCACCTATCTAGCCCACCATGGCACCCCCTGAGGGAGGCAGAGCAGAGGAAATGAGGGGAGGGTGACCCAAAGGTGACTCCCCACAGATTGTAAGATCCTACTAGTTTCCATCTGTCTGCATCCAGACACAATGACAAAACTGTGCCATATTCGAGTCTGTCGTTCCTGGAAAAGGAGGAGGAGGAGGAGGAGGAGGAGGAAGAGAAGAGTGGATGAGGACAGGAGGTGCTTGCTGGCGGGAGTGAGAAAAGTAGAGCAGATACGCAACAGCGTATTCCGCGGGGACATATGGAATGGCAACACACATCCTCCTCCCAAAGCAATCTGTGTTAGTGTTCAAGGCAGAATTTGTCAATCTGCAGCCCACTGAGCCTCGCTCCAGCTGGGCCGCGCATTGATTTTGAAACCAGTATGCACCACTGCGGCTGCACTCAATTGGGTATAGCCGATGCCTATGGATGTGTGACAGATAAAAGGGGTCATGGGTGCGTGTGTGTGTGGGGGGGGTGGGCAAACTTAAAAAAGTGACCCTCAATCGTTGTTGTGTGTTTCAGGGTTTGTCAACTGGGCAGGTTTGGTGCTCACGCTTTAAGACAGGAACAAAGAGGGGGTTGCATGGGGGAAGGGCAAATGGGGGGATGGTAAGGGTGATGCCTGCCTGCCTGGTTGGCTTTTATTCTAACATCAATGTGCATCAATGAGCAAATAGTCCCTGTGTGCTGAGAGGGACATATAATCCTTCTCTTTCTGTCAAATACCAAGATCAATAGATGAAGGGCTGATGTCACTGCCTACATATGCCCAGAAATAGTGAATATTGCTTTCATTTCCCTTTCACTGCTTGTCTTGTAAGTATACATTCATTTTACTACTAGGATCAGACATTTTCTCATTCACTGAGCAGGATCAGAAATCCTCTTAAATATATCCTTTCAATTCTGGTGAGTGTGTGCATGTGTGTATGTGTGTATGTGCCCGTGCATGACTGCATAAGTAAGCTGTACACACAACCTCTATTTTGCAAACAGAATGAGAGGAGAGTGGCGCAGGCAACTGTATTTTGATGGGCTGTCAGGAGGCAGTGGCTTAATACAGCTTACATGTCATGCAAAAAAAAAAAAAAAAAGTCCAGTGAGATGCCAGAGGAAGAATTAAGGCAGCCAGGGTTGTCCTTGCTAAAGAAGCCAGCCATCACGGTCAAGTGAGGCAGCTAGCCGGACTTGCAAACCACAGCACATTTAAATTATAGGGCCCTGGGAGAGCTGTTAAGCAGAAACAAGAGAGGGAGAAGGAGGGAAAGGGGGAGACGGCGTAAAGGGGGGGAAGAAATCTCATTTCGATAATTGCTGGGGCTCAATTTCCATAAAATATTTTCTACCTAAATTGCTCCACAAAAGTCTGAAACTGCCACTGTGAGCTGTCATGTTGCATCTGGCTAGTTGGCTAGCTAGCTGCTAACTTCAGACCGCTCCTGAATTCTGATAAAGGGGAAGTTATAATGTGACAAACTCAGCCCAGGCTTCCACAAATACACACACTTCCTGGGAAAACACCCTAGCTGGAAATCAGACCTGACACGACCAAAATATATGGACGGGTGAGGAGTAATAAGAGGTCCAGGTGTTTATACCCACTTGCAAGGATACCATAGCTAACAGTCACCCCACATCACCCCCAGGCTATTTTTGGGTGTATGGGCATATCAGTTATCGTGTCAGACACTTTTAAGAGCTAAGTGCATTGATTGATTTTTGATAGCCCCAGAGTTGAGGGAGGTGGTGGGGAGGAAATGAGGGAAAGCTTTTGTGTTCCTATTTTCTAATCTTACTCAGATCCGTAATCTCTTCGCAATCTATATCATTCCCTTCCGCCTCATGAATTATAAAGAGGAATCAATTTCTCTGGATAAAAACACACTAAAGCAGCTTTATACCTTTCTTCTAACCTTTTACCCTGATATCATTCTTACTGTGCCCTTTATTCTTTCTACCCCCAACTGCCCCCAGGATTACGATTAACATCAGAGTAAATATGCATGCTACAGTAATGTACAGAAAGCAATTCTCAAGAAAGAAAAAACGCAAGCACTTGACTCATAATGAACCTGAGTGTTACAGTTATGTGGCTAGAGAGAAACGCAGGAAGAAAGGCAGAGTGAGAAATCTGCTGGGTCGGCAGGAGAATTATCGTCTGCCTCTGGTGGAAATGACAGTCACCCATGGCTGCCCAGCAAAGGCGTACCACATGATGGGCAAGGCTTCCTTCCAGCCCACTACCACTGTGACACAAACACACACACACACATCTCCACTTACACACACCTACACACGCGCAGTCATCTGCTGTCAGCGCTACAAGAGGCGTGCTGAGTTCACACACACACACACAAGACCAGGATTCCCACCATAAAATTATCAGCAGGGAATGAAGCTATACCAAACCACACTCCACTATCTCTGAAAAGCCCACATCCTCTTATCAAAAAAAAACAAAAAAAAAGTCACGAAATTTGGAGAAATGTTCTTCTGGGCAAATTCATCTGAACGTAACCGCTGCATCACTGACACACTTAACTCCTTACATCAGTGTGCAATTTCACCATCTCGTACTGTTTTGACATCATTCAGCGGCGCATCACTGATGCAGTTACGTACATCACAGTGTTACCAAACGCTACAAAAGGAAGTTGATCTGAGTCAGTCAGTCAGCTGCAGAGGGTTTCATACGTCACAGTGTTGTCTGTGAGCATTCAGCCTTATCGCCTGTCTTCTCGCTTGCACTCTCGCTGCGGCCAGCGCGGAGAACTATTTGCCTTTTTATTTTTTTTTCTTCTTTGCTTTTCTCTCACTATTGATCATTTTGGTGAGTCATGCCACATTGACTCAAACACATAGTGCACTTCACTAGGCCTACAGAGCTGTTTCACTGTAAGTCAGGGTGTCGGCCCCACTCAGACTGTACATGCCAGGCTTCCAGGAACCCTATGCTAATACTGAGTGAGAAGGCTGTCATCTGATGATCCAGCACTCTGTTTATGAGTTAGTGAGACTACACTCAATCTCCATGTAGCCACAGCACACTTCCTGGAAACTTGCCGGTGCATGTGTGTGTGTGTGCGTGCGCCTGTGTGTCTGTGAGTGTGTGTTAGAGCATGAAACACAGAGGGAGTGGAGAGAGATTACAGATGAAGGTATAAACAGAAACGTGGAAGTAAGTGTTATGTGCTTGTCCTCTCAGCATCTCACAAATAAGCCTTTCTTGTGCGGTGTTCACTCTGGCTTCCTGCAGTGGCGTGCACGCACACACACAAACACACTACACACAGATGTTACTAGGATACAGGAGGGTGTTGCTGCTTATTATATCCTAACAGCTCGCACTGGATGTCTAGCTTGGCTTGGCTTGCTTAAGAGGCTGAGATTAGACAAGCAAAGAGGCTTGTGCTTGTGCAGCCTGCTCATCTCATCTCATCTCTCTCTGTCTCTATCTTGTCTGGGTGTTGCTCTGTAAAGCTACAACATCCCAAACCCCACATGCAAACACATACACAAAAGGTCCAAAGCTCTGTTTAAATTGCAGCCGTGGTAGGACAGACGCTAGCTTTGCTACATCCATGTTATTCCAGGGTCAATACAGAGAAACAGTTTCTTACCTGAGTTTCTGTCAAGCTCTCCAAGGCTTGCATTACGGACTGTTCTGGTCTTGATGCTTGAGACTGCACAGAAAGAAAGGACAATCTTAAATAACCAGGTTAAATCACCAGACAGAGTTAATTATGTAAAACAATTTCGACTAAAATATATTTATTAGAAATGCTAAGACACCGTATTTGGAATTAATAATACAAACTCAAACTGAAATAAAATTACAGTGAAGTGAGCCTTACCATTAATCCTGCTTCAACTGTTGGAACAAGTGTTAACTTGCTCCCATCAGAGATGCCGAGATCCTGGAGTTTGCCTGAACTTAGTCGCCTGCAGGGTTAGAGAGAACAAGATAATTAGACTGTGCTGACAATATCTGCTCTCTTCAGACACACAAACACCCTTCAGCCATGGGGGGGGCAGACAGACTTCAAAACTAGTTTCGAAAAGAGCCGTGGGTGAAAAGCTCCATGAAAGAGAAGTATTGATTGGGCCGTCATATTTCAATTTCGAGTATAGTGGAGCTTGACAATTGCTTGCAGTGGATATTTGGCACCACTGCCACTTGCCTAAGTGGAGGTAAGTATTTTCTTTTTGGCATTTTGAGTTGTACAAGTGATAAGCAGAAACTCCAAGGTGAAACCAAAACCACAGCCTTTTAAAAGGATTATGACAAAGATAAACAGTACAGCAATGAACTATTGTTGACATTGCAAAGCTATTGTTCTCAGGTGAAATATAGAGTGATAAGAGAGTTGTTTCTGCAATTCAACAGAACGTTAAGCCAAGCGATGTATAATACATTTACAGGGTTTTACTATTTAATGTTTGAAGCATAGTGGGAGTATCTGTTCCACAATGAGGGAAAGCTTTTATCTTGCAGGTCACGATGCACTGAAACCACTCACATCCAGGTGTAGTGCCTCCTATAGTCTCATGGAGATTGTTTAGGGAACCTGCTGTACAAGCATGACCCAAATCTCACCCTATGCAGCTGAACAAAGGCCCTCAGCATTGACTTGCTGGAGGTCTGCAGTTTGAGGAGCAGGAGGGGATTAAAAAGGGGTTTCAGGTTTTAAAGGATGATGTGATTTATTGGGTGATTACAATGGGTGGGAGGGGATGGGGTGCTGAAAAACAATGCTGACTTTTTTGCATACACTAAAGCCCCTCCACCCCTTTGCTTTTTTGCATAACACCAACTGCACTTTTGTTAGCCCATTTAACCTGGGCCTGATTCATTTGGAAATAAAACCTAATATTGTTCGTTTCAGTTTTGGATAAAGAAAGGTTTAAGTACTCCTTAGCTCAAACAGCCCTGTCATAATGTGCTATTACAGGAGCATTTTCTTAGTACTGGCCAGCCGACACCTCACACCCAGAAACCCACTGAAAACATTAAGGAGTTACATTGCCTCCAAAGATACTGTCTATTTCCATGTAAATAGAAACTAAAACCCCACTCCAAGCACAGGATGTATCATTTTCAACAGCACCATGTCCAAGATGAGCCATATGTATGCCTGCAGTTGCACAGGAAATAATTTGCAGGCTACCAAGTCTGTGTGAGTATACTCATCAATGTTTAACGTGTATGATTCACACAGCATTAGCAATTCAGTCAGGCTTCGGTATTTATAATGAAGCAAGGATGAATCAATGCAAGTCTGCAGATCGCCTTGTCAATACTGTTCCAGTGACCGGTGCGTCCCCTATGCGTAATTCCAATACGGTGGTCAGTAGTTTCCTTGAATGTATTGATAACCACAGCAGCCAAGGTTGTGCCTGGAGCCCCCGGGAGCTCAAGAGCGAGTAAATGCAAACTAGAACATATAGATTCAAACCTATGACTGCAGGGCTGGAGAGTGAGCGCACATCAACTGGGTTTATTCATATTTTAAACTGCGCTATAGCCTAAGTATTACGGCTCATGGTGCCTGTGTGAAGTACAAAGTCTCACACACGGGCTGCCCTTTAAAGACAAAAGCACACTCTTGTGTTTTCCGTGCATGAAAGAGCTACAACACTTGCAGTAAACACGTTTCAGCATTGCTCACAGAAGCTTTACTCACGTTTCTTTGTGTAGCAGAGCGAGTCTCTCTTTGGGTACTTTGAGTCTTTGCGACAACCTCCTCTTCAGTCCCTCCACGGTCTCCTCCAGGGGCAGGGAGAGCTCGAATCGTGTGCCGGTGGTGGAGTGGATGTACAGATTCATGGAGGGCTCAGTCGGGACGGCCTCGCAGGACGAAGCCCCGCGACTGGTGCAGCTCCGGGCGCTGGGATGCTGGTCCATCCGATAACCTGTGGTCAGAGAATGGGAAGGGGTGGTGGTGGTGGTGGTAGTGGTGGAGGGGTTGGGAAGGAGAGACAAGACGTGCAGAGCCGGGGATGAGGAGGGTGAGGAGGAGGATGGTGAAGCAGATCCGCCGCTTCGGCTACCGTCCCTTGTTGTGCTCGCGAATCAAACGCAACATTCAGAGAGCTTTCTCTCTCCCTCTCTCTCTCTCTCTTTCTCCCTCGCTCTAGGTCTCGGTGCCTTCCTTTCTCTCGCTCTCCGAGAGTCACAATAAAACCCAATCCGTCTTCTCTCCGGTCGATATCATGAGAATATTCCCCCTGGAAAGTAAACTACATAAAGCTCTTTTCCCCTTCTTCTTCGTTTGATCTTTGTCTTTAATGTTGCCCTTTCCGGCCGTGCCAGCAAAAGTCTTCCTAAATGCTACATAGATGTGCAAATGCCAGGCAGAAATGCAAGTAGCCTATGCAGTCAGCAAAAAAAGGAAAAAAAAAAAAGAAAGAAAGAAAGAAAAGCCACGGGCACTCTTTTACGTAAGCGGTTACCTTTAAAACAAAAAAAAACCTGCTTGGACTAGTAAAAAAAAAAAAATAACGTAAATTCCTCTTCGTGTTTTGAAAGCTTTTTGCAAGCTGTAGAGGAGAAAATACACGGTCCGTAAGCTGCAAAAGCCTCACGCGGCTGCTAGTGAGAGGCTCTCCGCAGCGCACTCATACCCACTGCAGCTCCGGCGAAATATCGACAATGAACATTGTCACAAAGTATCCCACTTCCACCATCGATAAAATACGCCCACAAGCCCCTGAGCGGCTCGACCAATCAGAGCAGAGCTCCTTCAGGACGTTGCTGCATTCAGCCAATAGGAGAATGAGATCAACACCCACGTGGAGGGCAGGCGAGTTTAGACCATTCATAATAAATTACAGCATAGAACAAAATATGTGTCCTTACCACAGTAGCCTACAGCCGTGGTTCCTAACCTGGGGTTGCCTTAAATACATTTGGGTGATCTCAGGGGGAGGGGGGGGACCCGATTTAAATGAGCGACTTAAACTTAATTATTGTTAATCTTTGTAACTAATTTGAAACTCCGTCTATTAAAGAACCATATTCCTTGTGAAGTGTGCAACACGCTTAACATAGCATTCGTCATTGGAAAAAAATGCACAGCTACGAAATAGCCTCTTGTCTGAGGAGGTATAGACTGATCCTACATTAGTGATTCAAAGGAAGGCATCGTTGTAACTAATGGATGTTTTGATCTGATCTTTATGCCATTGAAAATAAACGTGTAACCATATCAAAGAGAGTATCAGTGTTTTGATCGGGTTTCACTCTCTTCCTTTACAGCAAGGCTTCAAATCAACACCATTGGTGTGGTTGTAGTTATTTTAAAGACTTTATGGCACTCTTCAGTGGTAAATCTAAAGTTATCAGCTGGATTGTGATGGCATTAATAGTGCTGACACCATTTTCTTTCCCCTGACCTTTGCAACATACAGATACCATTACAGTCAATGTGAATGCTAGTCTATGCAAATGATCCCAAAGAAAGAGGTATGGCCTACTCTTTAGGAAGAAATACACTATATATACACAGTCTTACACAGTGTTTCCATGTGGCATTAAAAGAAAGAGACAGCCTATAGGATGCGGCATGTAAGAGCCAACGTTAAATACCACTAGAGATTTTCCTACATACAAGAAGGTGCAGCTGCGACTGGTGCTGCAGGAGTTTCAAATGATCAAATGTCCAACAAAACTAACCAGGGAAGCTTACACACAAAGAGGGGCATACTGAGAATACACAGGCATCTACAGCCAACACAGTCCACCCCTACATTTCCTATCAATACACTAAAAAGTAGATACTTAGTCGCCACCTAGTGGTCAAGGAGGAAACCTTCACAATCAAAACTTAAAGAGACTCACTACAGTTTACTTGTTTCTAGAGTAACAATGGAGGATCACTCAGTTGGGACTTTAAAGCCACTATTTATCCGTCAGAAATATCAGTTCACATTTCCACGCTTTGGAATTAATCGTAAATCAGCTTATTACACTATTTGTATGACTGTCATTGCTACAGCATCATTTAATATGGATGTTATGTGTTTCTAATCAGATGGTATCAGCAGCGACTTACTGTCAGCTACCAATTATAATTTGCACTAACAGTGACATTCTCCTGTGGTCAATACCGGCCTTATTAAGTTAATCATGCCCAGTGAATTTACATGGAAGGAGGCTGATCCAATCACTTGACAACATGCGTTTATCGATCCGTGATTGACTACTTCTCCCCGATCAATTTCTTAGCCACCAACGCAATACGGCCTGTGTCTAAACTTCTCTGGGCACTTAGCATCTCAGTTTACGTGCTAAAATACATATACAATAGCCTAATATAGTGTTTTTACACGGACGTGGCGTTAAGGTGTACTTACCAATTATTGTGGCGAAAACTGTGAAGCTTCGCGCAGAAGTCAGTTGTTTTCCAGTCGGTTCCCCCAGCTTTGGCATGTAAAGTAAACCCAGACAGCGACCAAGACCCTCAGACGAATAAATCCAAACTCTTGAATATCCAGAGGATTCCTCTTCACTAACTTCTCTGACGGCTCCGTACGTGTCCAGCGCGCGACGTCACGCACCAGACCTCGGGGAGTGCTGCTGGCCAATAAGGAGCAGCGGTTATGTCCTAAGATGCCTCCTCCGCGTGCTGTTGCCGCACCGGTGTGCTGCTTGATAATAAGCTCGCGGTGGAGAAGGTGAGACACCTCTTTACAGGCTCTTCTCGGAGATGGGTGGAGAGTACAGTTCTTGGTATGTCAGCATGTGATTTAAGGTGGCCTTGCTTCGCTGTTCAACGCGTTCTCGCCGGTGGGAAAGAATGTGCCTACGCAAAGCGGCAACAGATAAAGATATCTAACTGTGTCAATGCCGTGACTCTCCGAGCAGCAGAATACGACTTTTAATGGAAGTAGATATTTAAATAGAAACAAAACCCCACCGACCTGTAACCCTGCCACCTTAACAAAGAGTCAATGAAATGAGTGCTTTGGCGATATCAGGGGTGTTGCCATGTCTTTGACGACAGCGAGAAATATGTCACCGGGCAACAGAGCAGGTAAACAGGCTCCATGGATACGAGAGCACGAAGACCGGTAAACAAAAACTACCTATTGGTTTGAGGAAATGCATCCGTGTTGGGGAAGTTCATGGATATTTGTCCAAAAAATATATGTCAAAGCAGTTTTATTTTTGTTGGCAAGACATTGTCTCTGAAAAAAATGACAGAAATACTGCTCGGCGTTGGAGTTGAGGAGGTAGTTAGACTATCAAAGCAGAAACACAATAGAAAACAACACATTCACAATATCAAGTATAGTGCAAGTAAAAAATATACGTTCAAATTCAAGTACTGACAATTATATGCAAAAACACGTTTAAGTACCTCTTTCATAATGGGTTTAGCAGTATTAGTAGGTTTTTTTTCACTGATGCAATACCATGTAAGTGTGCTGTTTAAATCTCTAAACAAAATACACATTGTTTCAAAGTTTTTATATTGCTTTGTCTGAAAATAGTGTTAAGTTGTACAAAATAACACTACACAGGTGCACGTATCCCAAATATGTACTGAACTACAACATGAGTACATGTACTTTTCTAACAGTGAACATAAACATACTTTATAGTCAAGGCAGGATGTTGTATAATGATTATGTACTGATTGTGTCCATGTAGCATACATGTGTGATAATCACAACATAGTTCACCTGAAGGACAAGAGAGGAGTTGTGCAATGTGTCAAAGAAAAAAGAAAAAGCTGACTTTGACACAGAGTCAGGTCACATTCACCAGCCAAGAATTGTCCTTCCTTCCAGCCTCAGGACCAGCACAGACTGTCTGTCTGATTACAGAGACACACTCCTCCCCACTTTGCAGGGGACGTCGTGCCCCACCAGCATATTATCACGTTGTCTGAGGACTGAATCATCCTCATGTTAGTGTGTGTGTGTGTGCGTGTGAGATAGTGAGAGACAAAGCATTGTGTGTTCAAAAGAACCACTGGCGTTATCTCCCAGAGACTCTACGATCAGACAAAGGTGCCTGTCTTTGCCTAGCCCCAGCAGCTCCCTGTCTTGCTCTTTATCTGTCTCCCTCTCTTTATTTCTCTCTGGGAGATGCTGATTCAGTGGAACAAAGTGAAAGGAGTTGGTTAAACGCCCTCCTCTACTTGAAACCCAACCCTTTGTTCCAGTCAAATGCTGCGCTTTTGAATTAGCTCGCTCCATAGCCTGTTTTGACGCTTGTCATGCTGGCAGGAGCACATTACAGGATCTGCGCGTACAAGAATTTCATACACAGAGGAAGCCAATGCGTTGATGTGTGTCACTCTGGCCACTTGAGAGTCAAGTTCTTCTTTCAGCCATGAGACGGCTTGGCTGTGCTCGTCAGCAGGTCTTGCTGTCAACACAGCTCTGGTCATGCAGAACACTCTGACCTTGTTTGCCTGAATTAGACTTTGTAGTTGAGCTGAAAAGCTGATATGTGTTGTGACAAAGGTGCAGCCCCCACAACATGTAATCCTGATCTTGACATTGTCTTTTAATTGGCAGTTTTTCATTCCTTGGTAAAATAGAGGGCATGTTTTTAGTGTTTTGGGTTGAGACCTTCTTTCAGTATGTCATTTATTTTAATCCCCTGTAGCTGGTACAGTGTGTCCCCTCATTCTATCTGTGCTAATATGACAAATCACAATGTGATTAAGTAAAAGAATTGTGTTAATGCACAAATTTATCATCACACAGCTTAAAAGCCAAATGTTTTCCTCTATGTGCTGCATGGTGCAGTAGGATGCACATGGATAATCCTGTGATGGAGGATGCAAGAGCAACCCCCATATGCAGCCATCTTCATGATAATGTATCACACATACTTCTGGGAAGAGTTTATTGACAGGGGAGGAAGGCCGTGTGGGCGGGTCGTAAACATTTCACGTTGGATATCAGATCTGGTGGGACAGAGCAGCCTGTGTGTGAGTGTGCGTGTACCCATCTGCGCGCTTGCGTATGTGTGTCAATGCACAAGCAACAGCGCACAAGTTGTTGTGCGAGAGTCTGAGTGTGTGGGACATGTGTGGGCGTGTGTGTGTGTGGGTGAACAGCATTCCTATCCGTCAAAGTCACCAGTGGGCCGCCCTCTGCCTCGGGAGAAAAATGAACCGTGCCCGACGCGTTCATCCTGCTGCTGTTGTTCTTCTGCTACCATTTCCTCCTGATTCACCCTGAGTGGCTGCGAGTGGGACAGACACACCTTGTTGGCCATCACATTGCTACACTCACAGCTATTACCACCGGAAGCTGACACATAGAGATGCCTGCATTCCTTGCATGCTTATACAAACAGTACAAATGAATGTTTGTAAAACACACATCTACTGTTTCTATCTCGCAGACAGGTGCGAGGGTGGCTCTTATACAATCGGGTAGTAGTATAACGTGCACCAACACAAACACACAGCAGACAAAGAAAGAGTGTGAAAGAGTGAGGTGCAGGTTTGGTCAACATCCCACATGTTTGACGTCAAGGCAAGCATCACTTGCCCCCACTCCATTCTTGGTTTTAACTACACGAGGCCCAGATCTTTAAATTGATTTACATGTTATCTTTCAGACGGTATTGACTGCAGCTTAAGTGTCAGTTTCAGTCAGTGGATAAAGTTTCTGAATTATTTGGAAGCTCAGCCATTTGAATAGTGGACACAGGCAGATTGGTGGGTGAGACTGACTTGTGAATGCAGACTCGCGCACTTAATGACTATGACTCAGAGTTCAACACAAAAAAAATATTATGAAATCAAAGCACAATATTGTATTTCAAAATGTCCTTTTTCTCAAGCTTATCTTCTTTCACAATGCTGTTTTTTCCACAAAAATGACTTTTGTAACTTTTTATGACAAAGTCTGTGTCAGTCAGGCAACAGGGCAGAGTGATTAGCTGTGGCTTCAGTCTGAATGTCACAGATGACATGACGCAGTAGTACATGTACTGATATATGTAGTGACACACCATATGTTTCATGTGCAGAATAGGATAATGTCAGTGAAATTCACATACAGCGTTGTGTGTTGTCAGTCCTGGCAATGGATACAGACAAACATGTAAAGACCTGAGTCACAGGTCTGCCCATACGCATATGCGAAAGCATGCGATATGACTCAGGAAGAATGTAATCATAATTGTGGTGTGGCCTAAAATGTTGTTATATACTATGATGACAAATTAAAGCAATTCAAATTGTTGAGTGTAAGATAGTGTTATCTCAGTATTTTTAATTTCCCAGTGTTTTTAAAGGGGAACTATGCAAGTCTGGTCCTCTGTTTTGCTAACCCTCCTCCAGGCCATGTGCATTTGTTTTCAACAAAGCTGGTGAGAAAGCAATCCATGGAGTGGTGGATAATGTTATATATCATACATGTTACAATATGTATATTTGTATAGTCTTATCTGTCATAAACAAGAGATTATGGGTTATGGGGTGCGTTTGTGTCACGGTTCCGCTGAGACGAGAGCTGGGACACCGGGTCAAAGGCACTGAACTTGCAAAGTTGGTTTTCGGCCAAGAGACGCTAGTTGGAAGGCAGAGAGCCTCCATTCTCCCTGTAACAAGTTACAAGTCATTTATTTAACCATCACAAGTACTCTGAAGCTGTTTAATTAAGGTAAAAATGTGTGTGTGTGTGTGTGTGTGTGCCGCGATCACATAACAAATGGACTGCTAGTTCGACTCGATACTGCCCGCATCAGTCCCGACAGTAATCGACACAACCCGCCCAAGGCAAAGTTGTATATACGGTACTAAGGGTACTGGAATAAAGCAGGTACCGACGTATTTTTTTGCATGTTGGTATCGACTGGGTACCGAAGTATCGGGAATCGTGACAATCCTAGGTGTTTCTATGTTCTCCAGAAATGAATAGTTCTTTATACCTTTTGCTGCAGGTATGACTTAGTTGGTAGCAAGCGTCCTATAAACACATGTGCTCACATGCTTAAAGAAACCTGGTCATAGTAGAAGCAAATGTGGAGTTCAGTAGTACCCAACATACAGTGTAGGATAAAAAAAGAATCTCCAGAGAAAAGGGTGATGAGTTGAGTGGGAGTGGGAAGGATTTCACTGTGGACAGGGCCTCTGATCCCACACCTGCAGAAGGAGCCCTGTTTGAAGTGCCTTCTCGCTCACCCCGTCGGCTCACAGCACAGATGACTGATGACACATCTCGAGCTCTACAGCTTTACAAGCTGAAGCAGACAACGTGCCATATAGAGTGTCAGAGGCACGGCTTGAGAAACAAAGTGAGAGAAAATGTGCAAAACGTGCAATGATGGGACAAAAAAAGAAAAGTGTCACTCCAGACTATGATTTTAGTCACTCTCACACTTTACAGTAGCTTCTGAACATACAAGCCAGGAACATTTCGACCAGATCCCCAATTCCAATACGGCGAGTCACGACATTCCTTTGAATTTAGTCATCAAAACTTCGAAATGAAACTTCACAGGAAACAGTTTACTTCATCTCCAAAATGTAGATTCATCAACTGATGAATGAATCACGTCAACATCAATCTGAGTACACATTGTAAAGTTTATAGTTTTCAGTTGTTCCTGAGTGAGTGAGTGATGACTGAGCACAAGAACCACCCTGAAGTGAGTAGCACCCAGAGGAACAAACGTTTCACAATCAAGCTCACTGAGTTCATTCAGTACAGTTGGCACATTCGTCATACGGCTGAATATATGTTGTGTGTGTGTGTGTGTCAGTGATGAGTAATGTTATATGTTGCCTTTCTGTTGTTGTCCTCTTCACTTAACACATTCCTAAAAGTTCATGAGATGTACTTTGTGTTTTTTAGTGTGTAATCTGCATTCCAGTCCTCATACTTTGGCATGAGACTGTTTTTAAACAATAGTATATTTGTCACTGTGGCTCAATCAACCATATCACTATTATGTAACAGCTGTTTTGATGCAGAGTTGTATTCTGTTTATTAGGAGTTTATTCGTTGACTTTCTTCTTTGGTCAAAGGAACACGTGTGAGAGAACCGATACCCAGCATAAAAACTGGAAGTATAATGAAACAGCTAACCTGCCTCTGTCTAAAGCTCAATGACATTAACTATTTAGTTTGTTTAATGTAGAGAGCTATGGGTTTTATGAAAAGTTACAGGCTGGACATTTTGGCCCGGGTAGAGTGACTTCTGGGAGTTTAGTCATTTTATTGAACAGTGAGTGTTGAATTGAAAGAGCAAGGCCAGCTGTTTTCCTGTTTTTCAGTCTTTGAACTAAGGTAGGTCAACAGCCTCCATACTGTAGCTTCATATTCAGCATGCACACATAAATGTGCTATCTTTATTCACATGGATCTCTTACTTGCAAGAAAGCAAGTAAGTGTGATTCTGAAATTGCCTCGGTGTTCAAAATGCAACATCTATAATTAAAACCACTAGTTCTCAGTATCATAGTAATGAGAATCAACACACGCTGTTATTTGAGCTTTCACATGAATCCTGTGAGAATATGATAGACTGTTGTAGGCTATTATGTCCGCAACAGGATAGTTTACACTGCTTTCCATATTCTGTTCATGTGCAGTGAAGCGTTTTGTCATATTCATAGCCTCGCTTGTGTTGTGGTGCTGCATGACTCATAAGACACTAGTTCTGCAGTAAACTTCCAAACCCCAGACCCAGACCCAGGTCTGTTAACCACTTACTGCACAGCCTAATCCCAGTGGTGTAAATTCAACGCCCTGACAAAGTGGACCTGATAATTGCTGCCTTTTACAGAGCCAGGCTGCTCACACTAAAAAGGCCCACAATAGGACTCAACCTGGAACTGGGCTGAATGTGCTAAATAAGCTAATGAAATCCGCCCACAGGACACGATAAGAACCTTTCTAGCTGTGAAACTCGGCCATGCTTGGAGGGTGTTAGCGCTATCTGTTTGTTTATTTGTCTGTTTAACAGCCCACGGCACAGCGCCAGAGGAACTGGTGGTCCGGCAAAGGTTAGGTGTCAGCGTGGAGTGTATAAAATAGCAGAGAGCAGAACAAGTGTGTGTGAGAGAGAAAGGGAGGGAGAGAGACGGGATAAAATAGGAGCGAGAGAGAGTGAGTGGAGGAGAGAGAGACTCAGGGCAGGAAGTGTGGGTGGGTGGGTAGGTGGTTTTGGCAATGCAGAATGGACTTCTTGCGTATTACTTCTGGTAAAACAAAGATATGACTTTTGCAATTCACTGAGAAGTGTGAGTTGTAAAGAAATGTTGCTCTTTAAGGTCAACGTGTGTTGAGGGGACACCAAATCAGTTTAAGAGCAACACATTGTGATGTGCACCAGTACTCCCAGTGCTTTTACACTGAAAGAAAACATAGGAGATAATAGCAGTGTGTGTGTGTGTGTGTTTGTGTGTGTGTGTGTGTACAGTACGCAGTGATGAATACCAGATGCAGGCATTTCCTTTGTTGGTGCAAGCAAGTTCAGAACTTGCCAAATCACCCTGCTCTCCTCCCACACGGTCGAATACTTCCACACACACACACACCCACACACACTCCTGAATCCCTGCCCACTAATCCTCCACCAGGCTTAAGGGTATCTGAGGATGTGGGCTAATTCAATCTTGGCTGGTGCTCGTCTAACATCTCTCCTGTTGTCTCTCTGTTCTCCACCCTTGGTCCTTGGACTCTCACCCTTGCTTAATTTGTTTTTTTCCCTCTATCTCGACTTCTGCTTTTACCCCCCACTTCTTTGCTCAGTAGAGGGACTGCTGAATTCTTCTTTTTGTATCTTGCTTTTACTCTCTCCTGTTGTCTTCTTTGCAGCAGCTTATTTGCTCCCTACAGCAGGTCTTTGCTCTGCAGTTGACATGCAGTAATCTAATCACTGATAGCGAAGGTCATTACAGGTCACATGATTGGGTTGGCCGGCCGTGCAGAGAGTTGATCTCATCTGTGACGTCAGCCCAGAGAAGTGCGCAGTGGCCTTCTCACTATCATATTCTTAAAATAGCTCCCTGTCCCCACTGACGACGTCATCCATTCCCGTCTCCCTCTAGGCCTGCTCTCCCCTTTTCCCCCTTTGCTCTCTTTTTTTTTCCACCCCCTCCTCTCCTAACTTTCCAGCCTTTGCTGGCCCGTCTTTTCCCCTCTGTCTCTGCCATCCCTGTGTTTGTGGTTCATGATATCAGCAGTTATGTCACAAAAGTTCATTGTAGTTTATGCAGCTAGCTCTTGAGCAAACAGCTCTTTCTAGTAATGGAACAGGTTCAATTAGGAAAACCACCATTACGGATTTCCTCTGAAAAATGATTTACAATGTAATGCAAATGAATTCAGCCTTGTCCAGCATGCCGTTTCCCCAGCAATGATCAATGATGTTACACCATCATTTCTGTGAAGTGCTGCACTTGGATGCTGAAAAAAGAATGCCACCGATGACGTGTGGTTAAATATTTACCGTGTATGGGTGGAATACCATGAATCCAAAGTGAGTCACACAGAAAAGGCTGCACTGACCCTCTGTATCTATATAACTAATGATCAAAGGCGAGGCTTTAATTTAACCCAGTCCACGAGCAGAGCAGCAGCATTTGTTCTGCTGTGACAGCTCCACCGGTCATGCAGCAGGGATCCTGTTGCACTCCAACACAGAATGGAAACTGTCATTACCATATGAAACTAGCAAGTGCTCTCAACAGCCGTGAAAACCCCACACATGTCAAGAATTTCACTGAGACAAATCAACTTATGACACAGCAGTTATAGAAAGATGACGAAGCACATGACTGTATCACATATTTTAAGTGTTGTTCTTTTTCCTCCCAGATGTAGGCCAAAATAACTGACACTCCATCCTTCTCTGTGTTGTGTTGGTGGATGATAAGGAACAAGACAAGGACAACTGCTGTCTCTCCAGATGGGGGTATCTACTCTCCCAGAGGTAATAAACCTTGTGTAACCCAGTGGAGACTCAAGGCACTGACAGTTGAACGCACGGCTTCAGTGTGACAACGCAGATTGTATTTTGACACTTCCTACCACAGCAGTGCAACTACTACAGAAGAGTGACTGTCGACAGAATCTACGTCATCATGTTCCGCAGTAGTAGCCCTCAGCTGTTGCTGCTTAAATTGCCTAATTATATCAGTGCAGCAACTTGTCATGACCAGGTTTCACTGCATGACTGACATTTACCACCTATCTTCTATTACGTCAATAAATAAGGATACATCAAATTTTTAATGTATAGCTACAATTACAGTTTCCCTGTGAAAGCTATTTCCCATTATTTATGAAAAAAGGTTAAATTATAAATATAAAACTTATTCAAATACCTACATAACAAAGAAGGAGCTCACATACCAGTGCAGACCTTTGGAAGAGAACAGAGAGAGAGCAGCAGACCACATGAGATTTGTGCATATATTTTGCTGTTTTTAGTCAGGCGTGGCTTTAGGGGCGGCAGAGTCACGGAGTGATAAATATCCAAATATTAGGCATGTTGAAATTGCCATATAGCTCTAATAGTAACAGCGCACTAATGGAGGATTTCCTAAAAAATAGACATTAAATTATTCTCAATCATTTATTTTTGCGTTGTGTAAGCCTCTATATTTGCTGGCTGACACGTGGGCTTTAAAAATAGACACAACAACAAACAGGCCTCATAAGCTTCTTCTCAACTGACTGCAGTTGTTTGTCATCCTCTTCCTGTCTCTCACCGTCATGCTGGTCATAACCTTCATCAACATGCCTGAAGCTCTGAATTATAAACCAAATGATAACTAACCTCACCTCACTTGCTCCAAGAGGCTCTAGCCCTGTCTATGTTTAGTCATGTCTGTTCTCTCTATTTGATGTTACTTGATACAGCCAGTTGGCCCACTATGAGTTCATGGTTAATTAGTCAGTTGTGTCTATTTATACCAACTGACTGTCTAGTGTTGACTGCTTTTTAAGGACGTGTTTATCCAGTATTTATCAGTGTTGCACAAAATCAAGACTGTGGATAGGATATTAAGAAAAAAAATACAATCAGACACATTTCTCAGTGGGTTGGCTGTTACTGTAGGTGCCAAGTTCAGAGGGAGTTTAGAGGCTAATTTGAGACTACAAATGGGTGTGGAGGCAGTAATTTGCTGGTAGTCGCTAGTGTGTCATGATAATTTAGAATATTCTGTCAGACAGTATCATCAACAGATCAGGTTAATTCACTTTGATCTTTGATGATGTGAAAAGTCTGTGTGAGTCCAGATGTAATAAAGCTAATCAGTATCATTATGAACTCTTCACAAAGGACTTTTATGATCTTTGTTGAAACCATGACTAAGATCATTCACATTTTCCAAGACTTTGACTCCTTGGCACTGTGGTTATACAAACATGTTTTGTGGCTTCCCTCCCTCCTCCTCCCTGACACTTTTATTAATGTTCACTGTGACACCAACAACAGTGAATATGATTCTTGACCCGCAAGTTGTTGACACACAGTAGACTAATAATTAACTAGATTGCCTGGCACATAATGTGTTTTTACATCGACATAGTGTACAGCACAGCCTGCTGTCTGCTATGCTACTCATTAATATTTTGGGGGATTTAATGCAGCTCTTTTCTGATCATATTACAACAGTTCAGTTCAGTGCAGTTACTTCAAATTTTGCTTAATATTAATATACAGCTGTGTGCCGATTAAACGTTCTGACCATTGTGCAGTTCCTATATGTAGTGGTTCTATAGTGAAATCCATCTATCTGACCTTTTCAGAGTCATTTCAAAGTACTTTGGCCTTCTATTTGGAGTCATGGAACAATCCCACCTCCTCAGCTTCCATGTGTGGAATCAGTCAGTAGCTGCATTCAGAGGATGTCTGGCCTGGGCTCAGCTCATGTGAAACACCAGCACACGCAGTAAAATCTATTGGCTACAAGGACTATATGTTACAACAATCAAAAGCAGGGAAACATGGGTTATTGGTAAAATGGAGCTCTGCAGTATAAAGGGTCTTGTATGTAATTCTATACTCTGAACATTTGATATATCACTCATCTTCTTAACAAGAGTCATATACATTTTAAAAATATCTATTTGTACATCATCATCATTCTTAGCTCAGTTGTTGGACCCTATACAACCAGACATTAATGCTGTTGGGGGCCATTAACATGAGGCCCTCAGACCTGCCTGAGCTGGTCCATGCGTGTTAAGGGAGTTATTTCTGCCTCCTTTGGGTGCCCTAAGTGGAAAGTACAGTAGCTTGTTGGCATATTTTCCTACAGCGCTTCAGCAGAGAGTCTTGTGACTATGAAAGCACAATGAGTTGTCAGTCACTGTGGCTACAGCAGTGAGCGTCACCCAGCACAGCAGGATTAGCTGGTGAAGGTTCAAGGGGAGCACGTTTGAACCAGTCATCTCGGAAAGCATGCCACATGCAGTTTCATTTCTGTAATTTGCTGTCTTGTTGTTTCTCTAATTTAAAGTTCACGCTGACATGAACAGCTTGAAAGGTGTTTGGAGGTGATATGCTTCACTTCCCCAATTCCTTTTTTCGGTGTGACAGTACATATAATGCAAGGATAAGAAAGTGGATCACTCGACAACGTATAATTTGATGAAAATTCATGAGTTTCATATGTTTACGGTGAATGTTTACTAGAATGGATATTTCTAAGGATGTTGTTGTTTTTTGGTTTTGTTTTTTTCCAAACAACCTGAAAAGTGGAGAATTTCTGAAAGCACAAGCAAAGACATGTACTCATCTACGTGACAAATGTGCAGGTGAATAAATGTACAAATGTTAAAATGTAGTATGTCAAAGTATCAATGTATCGATCAATAGTATCAATCAAAAACCTAACACATCTCATGCGTTCCTTTACCTAATACCTATACCTAATACATATATGACTCAGCGGAAAATCAGTTCTTCACATGCCACAACAACGGACAGTGCCAGCACTGCCCGTTGTCGAAAGATGAGTCAGTTATCTCATAATTGACGCAGTTTCTTTCCTATTTAATCATTTTGTCAGGAAAAGTGACATCACCATTTGAAGAAACTTGATTTTAAGCGATTCTGTTTCAGCTGGAAAATTTCAAAACAGCACAGGTGGCAGAACTGAAACAATGACACGAAGGTTTCTACGCAGCTTTAGAGGAAGCGAAGGAAACCCTGAGGTGCTCATATGCTGCTATTTACACTTGGCCTCAATTCCTCTTTTGGCATGTTGTGGTTACGCACACACACATGCACGTGCACAGTCACACAGAGAGAGAAAGAGCAACAGCCACACATGCACGCACAGGCATATAACTGGGCCCTCACCTGTTCAAAACATGCAATTAAAAGGGCAACAAATATCCAACTGCACTTTCATGATGAGCGTGTGTGTTCGTGCTCTCTCAAGTGTGAATGTGTCATCACGTGCCTGGGTAGATCCAAGAGTTGTTTTGGAAAAAGAGGACACAACAGCTTAACCCAGCTAACAACAGACTACAGGAAAATGCACGCAATAAAAAAAGTACCAGGAGGCAGAAAAACCCCCTGGGCCTGAAAGACAGATCACATGGGACAGTCTGATCTGAGCAGAAGAGAGGGGAAAGAGTGCGCGATCTGTGGGTCAGGAAAATTGCAACCATCCCAGAGATGACTAACACTGCAAACGGATAGTGGAGCGAATCAGACGTCATCGTCATCTGCACTGAGGGATCAGTGTTTGGTCCCTTGTTTGGAACGAGTCAAATGTCTGCACCAGGATTAGTGACATGCATACTACTGTTAGCTCTGGTTCACAGTTGTCAGCTCAGATGGTGACCCCCCCACACCCCTCCCAGCCCCACATATCATGGCTCTTGTATGAACTATTACACAGGTGGCAAGTATACCACCTGTCCGCCATGGCAATTCATCACTGTGTGACGATTAGGGTGCTAGATCGCATTCGGGAATGTTTCCCAATCTTTTTAATCAGATGTAGCCCTCAAGCTCTGACGCTGACTCCACCATCACTGATCCATTTCTTTCATCTATTTTCATTTTTATTTATTTATTTATTTATTTATTTTACCTTGAAGTGTTATTTTTCCACCATTTAAGCAAATCACTTTTAACTACACTACATTCTTGCTGACTATACTTTCAGGCAGAAAGTGGTGTTCACGTGATATTGGAATATTGTTATTTTCATCTTATTATGATTCAAAATGTAATTCCCAACATTTCTGAATACATACAAATACCCACAACTGTTTATGTAGCCCCTGGGTAACCTCTGGTGTTAAATCCTTGTTGTGGAGAAACAGATTTATGCTGCTCCTCCATTTTAGGCAGAAATCTACTTCTGAGAAACAAGCTTGTAAAGAAATGTAAAGTCAGACTGAAGTTGAGCCTCCTCACTGGCTTCTCATCTGTGCATATTGTCAACACGGGCATGAAAAGCCATCCTGCTCTCATCGCACTTCCTTGAACAACACCGGCGCCCTTATGTGGCCCTACATTGTCTTACCTCATACCATGTTCTTTCAAATCTTTCCTATCTGTCAATACCATCTTTGTTTTCCAAATCTCCTCCCCTTCACAGGCACTCACACCTACTCATACTGTGCTGTACACACAGGTTGGGTCCCACCCTGTTACTGTACTCATTTGAACCCTGTAGCATGTGACACCTCTGGCTGGAATGCCAAACAGTCACAAATCCCATTGTCAGCAGCTACTGGGGAAAGATGGATGTTTTACACATCTGTTCCAGCCAAACCAAGCACCGCATCATCCTCATATTCTTTCACAATCAGATGCACACACATGCACTGCCTTCACTCATTTTCTTTATCTAGTCTTTCTTCAAAGGAAGATTTAATTCCGCTCGCATCGCTTTTTGTTGACAGCTGTTGCATCCCTTAGATTACATTTACCCATACTGCTGTAAAAATGTGCATGAAACCATTCAGATCTGCTAATTAAGGCCTTGAATTTGCAATCAAAATGAAGAGTGGATGTTTTTCTTTGGTGGTTTGTAATTGAGTGAAGATTATCAAAGCACATGCAAAACTGGAAACAGATTGGGGATATGGAATAACTCCAAACTCAATTTAAGCAAATCTGCAGCATGTTTGTTGCTGCTTATGTAAATGTGCCCCACCTGTGCTGCTTCTAGGAAATAAAAGAGCAACACTGAAGACTACATGGAGCTTTTTATAGCTCTTTAGTGTTGTTCCATTATGACCTATAGGTTTACAAAATGTCACAAACAAGGATAGATTAAGATTTCATGGCGGCATAGACATAAATATATACACATATTGGGTTATTGTGTGGATTCTATGTGGATGTATACAGTGTCGGTGGTAGATGCAGCCATAGGGGCCTTTTGGTCATTTTTATACCTGCATGTCCTTGAATCAGCTGCTCATTTGTAAGTGAGTATGCAGAGACATACACAAGGACGGAAAAGCACTCTTCCCCTCTCCCACAAAAACACTGCAATGATTACCTGCCTTGCCACTCAGGGGCCATTTGCTCTTACCACAAAGCTGATTATCTCACCCCTACAGCAGGCTGTATTTGCAGCTTTGCGATTTTCTCCCAAATGCCCACACTGCTATTTGTAGAAATGTTACCTAGCTGGCACAGGCTGAAATATGTTTGTGTTTGTGTGGATGTTTGCGTCTGGTTGAGTGTTTGCGGTGGTGCCTGGCTTTGTGTGTGTGGTGTGTGCGTTTGACAGGTGGGTGGGTGTTTGTGTGGAATGGAAGGCTGTAAGAATGGAGGGATGGATGACACAAACAGGGCAGAGTGGTGGGAGGCTGGTGTCAGGGCCCTACTCCCACTATCAGGCTGGATGCAGTATCTGACAGCTGACTGAGAGTCTGCAGGCCCCCTCTTTACACAGTCCCACCAAAAGGTCAGTACTTCAATCAGCTCTGCTCTCTGGATGCCGCTCTTTCTCTCATACTACTGCAGAGCCTCCATTCGTCCCCTTGATGCACACTTAGCTGTGCTTGACCATATCTCACAGGGGGGATATGTAGTCTTCACACACAAGAAAGCGGCTCCCAGAACACCTCCGTGTATCTGCACCACATATGACCTACATTACATTGAAGTTCCAATACAGATGATTATTCGCGCTGGATCATATGTAATTCTTGTTGCACTTTGGCATGTGGAAAATTGCCATCGCCAAAAATCATTGCTCAGTTTCTTTTCAGGTCTCTATAATTTACCTTCACACATGAGGCACACTTGACACGATCAATCAAATCTTGTTTAACGTAACAAGAGTGGGTATCTTTAAAGCACAGACAGAAAACAGGACAAACAAGACCAACAGACAGGGCGCAGTGATTGTTTTCCCCCAGACTTATCGAATTAAAACATTATATTACTTCAGATGAATGAGTAATCTGTAGTGTAATCTTATGTCATTTGTTTAAACCAAAGTATGTGCATCTTGATGTGTTTTTTTCATGAGTCACGGGACCTGACTAAAAGTCAGATTACTCTCTCATAAAGCGTCATCTGTCACTCCCCCATTTTATGCGCAACTCTCTTATTATTCACCTATTGCACCGTTTTATTTTTTCATAGCCGTGCCTGATAAATTAACAGGTTCCCCAATGCTGTCAGCGGCATGAATTATCATTAACATGAGGAGTGAAATGTCAATGGGGGTGCATGTGAAGTGTGTCCCATGATTTCATGAGGCTAATAAGAGCATTGATATTAAAGAGATGAAGAGGGTTTCAGTTTGAGTATCCACTGAGAGACTCTCATCTGTGTTTCAAGTCTGATGAGGTTAAAGTCACTCCATATCCCTGCCCATATAGCTGGTGACTAAGCCTGTATCAAGACGTTCTGAAGCAGCCATACAGGAAAATAACACGCTGCCTCACAGCCAGTGTGTGTGTCATGTTGGATCCTCTGCTAGGACATAAAGAAAATCGTGTGCCTCCATTCTTTCCACTGGCCCCATGATTAATTTTACTGCCCACCACTTGACTGTGAGGTCTTGCCCTCACACTGACAGATGCTTGGGCACAAGCCGAGCTACGCCCTGTACGCAGATGCAAGCTCAGTTCTTCAGTTTGATTTAACTGTTGTTTTACTCTTTCTTGTTTTACTGTTTCATACACTATTCTGGGATTTTTGAACATTTAGGGGAAGTATATATTGGAATAGTAGCACGACATGGTGGCATCTGATTAATTTTTTATGAGAGATGAAACAATTAGTCAACTTGTCAGTAATTAGATCATCAGGGCAGCCATCTATTTTAACCATGAATTAACTGTCAAAGTGATTCATCATGTTGTAAGCCATGCTTGCAGCTCTGCGACTGTGCTAAATGCTAGCATGTTGATGTAGCCTACACAAGGTAAAGCTATTCGCTCATTAGCTAATAAGCTCTAGACACAAAGCACAGCTGAGACTGATAGTGACGTTCATTAGTTTCACAGGTGTAAATGGTGCGGCTAAAACAACATCAGCTGATTTCTGGCAAAGGCTCAAATCAATACCTCAGTCGGTACACTCATATAGTACTCAGTGTTCTTGGCATAGTGCCTGAATGTCAACAAAGTGTTGTGTCCTAAATCAAACACAGTTGTTGTGCGCTCTACGGAAATGAGAATCACAACAGGTGAGTGCCTGCCAGCTGTTTGGCTCACTCAATTTCAAAATCGAGGTTTAACTTTCCTGTGTGTGTCATGCAACATAGTAATTAAGGCGCTATCAGTGCAAACTGATGACCCTCTACATGTCATATATAGGCTAAATGATGTCATGTTAATGGTCTCCTCTCCCCCTGTGTGGTCAAGATGGCAATCATTTAGGGTCAGAGGCTCTGAGTGGCCCATCTGAGCACTTACACTGCTGTATACATTGATTGTCAATATGACAATCACAAAATACTAGGTGGGAAAATATGTAAGTTGAGACACAGCAATGACCTACTTAACTATATGAATGATCTTTAAAATAACTGATTGCAGTATTTGCTAATTGCAGCCCTGGAAATTGATAAATGGCACAACCATTAAATTCAACATCATAATTGCTGATGATTCATTTTTGCGGAGCTCAACGAATTGTTTTCACACTACGCCGTTCCAAGCCTTTAAAATTACTCAGCTGCCGGCGACACCAAAGGCACTCATAGCTGTGGCTTCTTTTCAAACCGAAATCTCACAGTAGAACACACGGCTCTACTATCATTTCAGAGCTGGCATCATTTATATAAGATGACTCACGTGGGCTTGTCTCTTTATTCTCGCCTCGATTGACTCAGTAAATACTGTATAGCCCAGTGAGTCCTCACAAAGCTGGAAGCTGTGCTAAGTGCACCACTCAAAGATGACACCATGGGTTGTCATAGTGTGCATCATGTTATTCTCTCCCAGGTGCAGACAGCGCAATCTTTTAATTACAGCACAGGGACATCCATAGGAGATAATGTTGACTGTTACTTATTATCACAGGCCTCATCAGGCCTCCAACTGAATGGCTCTAGAGTAAGGGCTCTCACTGGATGCACACCGTCCTTTATCAATTCACAGCACTTCTATATCAATGTACAGCACTTCACTGCATTCATATCAATGTTCAGCCCCTCAGTGCTGAGGCCAAGCGGTTCATTTATTTCTGAATGTAGTGACTTTGACTCACTCACTAAAAATGCTTATGGTGCCAGTTTAAATCCAGCAAAACTAAAACTGTACATGTCACAGACAAAAAGTCTAGTTCCTCAATCACAGTATCTTCTTTTTCAGAGAGGACTGGAACATCCTGCCCTCTCTGCATGACTGCACACAAACTGAGTGAACAGAGCACATGGAAAGCACATGGTCATTTTCTGCTATACCTCACAGCAAGGGTGGCATCTCAGCCCACAGCAGAGACGAATATTGAATAGAGCTAAGTTTCAACATTGCCTATAATAAATCTGAATTAAAGAAGTGGTAGGTTTGTCATGACCGTTTCATCTCGTCTGTCTGAAGTGTTACTCACTTGCATGTCTCCAGGCTCTGAGGCTGACTGATGAGTGAGTGTGAGTGTGTATTGTCAACGAGTGTGTGAGCGTGTATGCGCACACAACAGCGATGAGAGGGTTTTGATCAAACAGACAGATTGGAAAGAAGAACAGAGAGCAGGATGTGTGAGGGGTGGTGAGAACTATTTTTTTATTAATGGATTCTGGCCTCAGTCACAGCCTGCAGGTCTGCACAGCACTTTTCCATCAGTGGAAAAAAGATATTTCAACACTTCTGACATTTTTAAACATGCTGTTATCTGGGTTCACTGATTATAGAGGTCTATCTGTTCACTGTAATGACTGAAATACATGAATTTTCCTCTACTGGCATCAGAAGTCAGCCCTTGATGTAGATGATTCTGCTTTAAAAACCTATGAGCATTTCTGTTTAAACACCGGCGCTTCCACTTGTTACAGGTACTCAAGAGTTTTGACACTGAAAATAAACAGGTTGCGGTGTCTGCTCTGAAAAAGCTTCAAGTCGGCACGTGAATGAGGTCAGCACCTCCTGGAGAGAGTCTAAGCTGAAACCTGTGGCTATGAAACAAGAAAAAAAAAAGGTCCAGTTTTCCACAGGATGGGCAGCAGAGGACTTTTCCTGGCTTGGTCACACAATCCTGAGGTCATCACTCATAACAAATAAGCACTGCCAGCACAAAACCACAGCAGTGACAGGGAGATCCAAGTAACTTCAGTACTATTACAGTAAGCATGACTAAGTTCTCACTAGTTGGAGAAGCTGACACACTGCTCTGCAATTCAGAAAGAGGATCCTTCTTCTGGGTTGGTATGAAGTACACTAAAAGTCTGAATGTCTGAAATGCTTTGTTGTAAACTAGCTGATATGTGCTGCCCCCAGGTGGCAGAAATATATACCACAAAAACTGACGAGCTCCTTATCTCTTCCACTCATGCCATATTTACTTAATAAAAAGTGTTTTCTCATATTTCTACTTTTATTTTGTGTTACATGCCTGCTGCTGTAACACAGTAATTACACAGCCTGGCATCAATACAGTATCTTATCTTGATGTAAAAAAAAACAAACAAAACACTTGACGAATCCAAACAAACTTCAAATCTATTGGAATCAGCTGGACCATGTTGACTTCATCATAGCAGCAAAGACTGAAAGAAGACACAAATTTCTCCATCAGGTAATTCCAAATAAATTTATTTTTTTTCTTTCATCCACTGTACAAAGAAGCATGGAGTCTTCTGGACACTGATGTGACTGAGCTGGAGACGACATAGATGGACCATTGACTTCCATCAAAGAAACAGAAAAGATAACCTGGAGGAGGGGGAGAAAATAACTGTTTGATATACTCAAAACAACATTTTGTATCTAAGTGACTATCAATTCCTGTCGATGTTTCCATTTTCTGTAATGTTATCAAATAAGAACAGTCCGGCATCAGTACTCTTGAGTTGGATGACATATTAACTGGACTGTTGAGCTGATCATGGTGCAGAAGCCGAGGTGTCGTACCACAGGTCTACTCCAGTGCCTTGACGATGGCCTCATTGGCTTCTATGCTGATCTGAACTGCCGCCCTTGCTGCCTCGTCAGTTGCGCCTGCCAGTTCAGACTGGGCCTTCTCCAGGTTGGCCCTGGCAGCCTAAAAACAGACAGAAAAACCAATGTATGACAAGGAGAAGCAATAAAGGAATGTGACTGATAACACTCATGATTCAGATTTAGTTTCAATGGAATTTGAGCATCTTAAACATCTTAGTTGTGGTTGACATCTTTGATGATGTTGACTGTTCTCCTGAACCAAAGTGCTGCTCCCATGATGAAGCTGAGGCAAAGAGCAACGAATGAGGAATTGCTGCATTAGAAGTATCATCTGTTACACACACATAAAAAAAACATGACGCCTCACTATCCCAGTAGAATCTGACTCAAAGAAATGGCAAGAAAAAAAAGCCCAACTCCTGTGATCCCAAAAATGCTCTGCAGCTAACTGAAACGTAAGTGGGAATAGTGAGGATGAACAAGAATGAGTCAAAAGTGGGTAAAAAGACGAGCAGAGAAAATCCTCTCTGCCTCTTTGCTCTGAAAGCTCCATTTGTCACAGTAGCGATTAGAAAAGAGAAATGCCAAACATAGCTGGAAGTTAAAGGTCTCCCAGCAGGGATTTGACACATCTGCTATAACTCAACAGTGACTGACCTTTCCCTCCTTATTAACAGCGTGGGCCCATGTGCATTGTTACTGCAGAGTGGAAGACGACAAGAGGGGCGGGGGGGTGAGGGTGTGGGGGAATAACTCATTTACTGCTATGAAGTCAACTTGACAGTGACACTGGCACTGCCCAAGGTCAAAGACAGACACCTCCACGGCAAGTGCATAATAACGCAGCCCAGTATTAACAAGACTGACATTTAAACAAGGACTCGATGGTGAGGTCCAACTGCAACACTGATCAGATGGATAATCATCAGCTGGGAGGTGCTCATCTGCTCAGCAGATCCAAATGAGAGGGGAAGAAATCTAGTGTGGGTTTAAAGTATATTCTCCGCTGTCAAAGTTCATGTCCCTGCTGAGAGAAATTCCAGGGTGAACAATCAGTAAATATGCATGGCTCAACAAATTGGATGTGGACAAATCTCATTAAAACATCAAGGATCCATAAAGAATTGACACACCCATACTAGTCTGACATTTTAAAAGATATAATTTGTCAACTCTGAGTTGTCCATACTTGACATTCAACTGTTTAATGTAAAAGACTACAGCATCAGTAACCTCACAGTCTGATTTTAGAACCGATAATAAAAAGCTGAAAAATCTGACCTTAAATTTGTGTAAAAAAAAAAAAAAAAAAAAACAACTAGAGTTTCAAAGTTTATGACTAAAACATACTGCATGTACTTTGAAAAGGAGATACTGACACTAACCTTCTAAGCAAAGAGAAATTCATCTTTGCATGCCCACCTCCAAAATGAAGTAAATATTGTAGGATGACAGAGCTGTGTAAGATTTAAATTCTCAAGGATACCTGAGGTTTAAAGGTAGCTGCTTCAAAAGCAAAACGTAAAACTAATATCACCCACAGTGTGTTTTTAAATAAAGAGAGAGATGACAGGAACGATAAGCGTCTCATTAAAGTGAGAGTGAGTCATTTCAATGCAAAAGACCAAAGTAAATAAACTGGGAACGAGGATGTGTACGATTCAATAAGTAAATATAATATCACAACTGACACTGACAATGACCAACAAGTAAACATACAGAGGACTCTATTTATTTGTTGATAATAAATAAGTAATATCCATTTTGATACTTCAGTGAATTCACTTTTATTTTTTATCTAATCTTATTTTTTTCATAATTATGTTGTAGTATTCTGACCGTTGCAAATCAAGGTCAAAGTGTTCTGACAGGTTCCAGACGATGACCTCTGGCATTTATAACCCATTAAAAATATCTACAGTAAAGATCATTAAAAACCATTAGACACTTCAGAAATAAAAGATCAATTTCACTATTAGCTCTATAAATTATTACAGGAAATAGAGGCCAAGTTCATGTGATTACAAGATAACCTCAATGATAAATCCCAAAATGATCAACTAACCCTGCCCTCGATGCCATCTTTGTGAAACCTGTGATCAATATATGCGGGGGCTGTGACGACAAGACATTGATTAAATCTTGAAATGTATTATATTTTGCATTTGTTCATGTTCTACCACGCCCCCCACCCCCCGCTTTTCTGCACCAAACTGTTTAAACGTAGCTGAAGTCTTTTTGTTGTGATGCTCTATATGGTACAGTGTGTTCTTTACAGTCCCTTTCAATGCAAGGTCAGACTTAATCACCTCAAATGACATTTCATGGGTATTAATGTGCAGGGCGTTTTTTCCTATTAAACCTTTCAAGACGTGGTGGCTCTTTTTTTTTTGTAGAAAACTGCTCTTAAATTCTATCACTCTTTTCTGGATAAAAGTAGAATACTCAAAAAAGAAAATCATTCAGTAATGCAAATAGGTTGGAGAGCAATATGAATAAAATCTTACAGTGAATGGAAAATGTATGCAGCAGTTACAATGCATACAACTGTCCTGATTGAATAAATATCTAGAAAAAATGAAGAACCTGCTTCTACATCATAAATGGCAGAAAGAGACATTCATTTCTGAGTTTGATATAATCAAAAATAAATAAATAATGAAAAGGCATGATAATATATTGTATGCATGTATGGCAGTGACATGAAGCTGTTATACTCACTGCAATATCCAGCTGGTCCAAGGGAACAGCCTCCTCAGCGAGCAGTTGCACTGAAGAATCAGCGTTGACTGTTACTGAACCACTGCTCACTGCAAATGTACACACACACACACAAAGAGTGTAACTACCTTCACTGGATTTAGAAATGAATGATACAAATATTATAGTCAGCCAACAACCTGCCACACTCTCAGTATAGCTTCTGTTCCAGTGTGGCATCAAACACCTTACAAACTCATTCCACAAAGGGCCGAGTGGCTGCAGGTTTTTGTTCCAACCAAGCAGCAGCACACCAGACTTGACTCAGTTAATCAACTGATCCTAGTCTTCAGACAGTTGATTGGTCAAACTGTGTGCTCTTGATTGGTTGGAACAAAAACCTGCAGCCACAGTGGCCCTTTGTGGAATGAGTTTGACACCCCTGCCTTACAAAGATGGTATACTGCAGGTACTATGCTTGTTCTCGAAAAAGAGAAACAGTGCATAAGCCTCTTTAGAATTAGATTTCATGTTACATAAATTGCCAAAGCATATACTGCACTTAATACTGTGACAAATAGACAGATTAAACAAAGAAGGTTTCAATTGTATAATATTCCCCTTTGACACTGCATTTTGAACTTTTGTAAATTCTAACTAACTCTGATGCAAACAGACACGATGCCACTGTTACCTGGTATCAGAGGGGGCGCTTATAACTTTGTCAAGAACTAGCCACTCAGTTTTCTAAAGTCTTACCAAAGTATTTGGCAGCAGAGCCATCATCACTGAAGACTGTGACAACACCTGGCCTGAGCACCTGCAGGGTGGGCACGTGGGCAGGGAGGATACCGAATGCTCCAGTCAGTGTGGGCACATCAACCTGTTTAACACTGGCCTCTTTGAAAAACACCTGAGTGGACAGAGAATGGACAGGTGATGAAGAGTTGCATTTAAGAACTTATGAATAGCCCTGCAACGTTACCAGGCAATGACTGGTAAAAAAAAAATAACTATGCATAGAAGATTAGAGTCTTAAATATGATAAAACGACTGGAGTGCACTTAGTAGAACTCCTTGGTGGGACGATTATCACTGACATGAACTTCAAGGTTAGAGATCCGTACATTTCACACATTCGTTTCAAGGCGGTTTCATAATCACACACGTCTGTAAACATATATAAACTATGAATATTAACTTAAATGTTATGATCCCAATTAAGTAATTTCTTTAATAATGCTGTTTCGCAAGTTCAAACTGATCCACAGTTGGTGAAAGACAGTGAATGACAGCTTGACAAGATTTGGTTAGCTAGCTAAGCTAAGCTAACCTCCTGCACTGCAAAATCTGACAACGTGCAAAGAGCATGCGTACATTACCAATAATAACACCAGCAGCAATGATAGTAAACACGTGCATTAGTACAAAATTGCTAAACGACCTCGGGGACAGAGGTTACTTGAACTGTGACGGTACAGCTCAACCAGGAGAACTCAGCTAGCCGTGGAGCTAGCTGGGCCCGCGGAGCCTTGACTGAAACGTTAACATGTAGCAGGCTACCTGTGTCGGGGAGGCGAATGTGAAGGACATCTGCGGGGCACCGGAGGCGGCTTCAGCGTAGGAGCGAGCGTGCCTCACCACAGGGAGAGCACGGCGGAGAAACCTTGCTGCCATCATGTCTGAAAATCGGTTTAAATTCAAGTACAAGTGAATGACAGAGACCACCGAGCCCTTGCGTGAAGGCAGTCAGTGTGCGCTTGGTAGGACAAGGACGTTGGTAACCTACCCACAAGGCTTTACGGCGACGCAAAGGATGCAGGGAAGTGTAGTCTTTCAATAAACACTAATTGATTAGACGTGCATAAATCTCCATCCGCCGTTGCGTGCAGGCAACACTATAGACTGTATAATTTCCAGTGTGGCCAAAGTTTATTACTGTGTGTCATCTGCCGTCATGTTAGCAGTTTAGAGTTAACATAACTTTTTGCTGGTAAAAATCGTACTAGTATAGAAAACCTCTTTTAATTTCTGCTACAAATATTTTTTAATATCAGAAATAGCTATAGTTACAAAACAACAAGTGAAGAGTAGTCCATTTTTCCATACTGCTCGAGAGGGAAGTTACTGCATATGGACCGACACTAGGTGGCGCAAAATCCACGTGTCATATGTTTTTGTTGCTCCATGTGTCAGAGAACCTTCTCTCAAGACAGACTGACTGACTCCTGAGGCTGCTCCCCGTATTTTCTCCATAACTACAAGCGTAGTAGTTTTAAAAATGATTTTAAGAAAAATATGTAAAGTTTTATGCTTTGTATTGTATAGGGAAGTTGCTGAAACAGTGGCTAGTTGAAAAGAGTGATAAATTACAGGTCATATTGATCGAGATGTGTTCACTTGACACTGTGCGCAGCAGTGGGGGCTGACCCCGAGCATCTGGATCATGTTGAGAAACCCCTTCCACTCACTCAGCTCTCGCTCTCAACTCGTTGCGTCACGTGGTGCGCCTCTGACTGACTGGGGTGGTGGGCGTGTCTTAAACAGTGGGGTTTCATTCATAAATACTTTTAGCTTTAAAATCCACATTAAAGTGTCCGCGGAAGAGTTCCCCGTTATTGGCTTTGCCCCTCCACCCCTGCCTGGACCGGGCTGGTTGAGTAGGTGAGTGTTTCCGTCGCCGCATGCCTGCCTGCCTGCCTGCCTGTCTTGCCTGCCTGTTTGTGCAGCCAATTCAAATCGTGAGCTTCCCTCTGTGTCGGTGTCACCGGACTGATGAAAATCATGAGCGCCTGTGAATTATCAAGATGGTAGCTATATTCATTATCCTCGCCGCGCTGCTGAGTACAGCTGCTCTCCATCCAGCTTTTAAGTTTGCAACCGGCTTCGTTTCACCACGCTGTGTGATGTGATTTATTCTTTCAAAAAAGAAAACTGTATGAGCTAAACCTCCGTGAGGAAACAGGCTCCTGTGCTCATCATTTGTTGCGGTAGCGAGCAAGAAGAAGCGGGATGCTTTCTTTTGTGCTACCATAATAAACAAGTCATTATACCGCGTCCAACAATGGACCATCATTGAGGTGACTGTAGCCTATAGGCTGAAGTGTAAAAGGCAGCCATAACGTATGTGTGATGACACTGATGCGGCTGGCATACATCGAAATTTGGTTAAGCACATGACGGGACATGGCATTACTGGGACACCCATGTCTCACCATCTGCTCAGGCTACTAATCAATACAGCAATCTTCAGGGATTGCAACACCACACAAGTAAGCAAACGACTGGCTGAACAGATTTGTATAGCATGCTTTCATAAGTGTTTATTTTCCCCTCTGTCTTTTATGCTTAAGATAGTCCTGTGTGATCATTTTTTTCATTCAGTGAGGTATATTCAGCTTTCCTGATGTTTGAAAAATCTGTCATACTATATCATTCCATATTTACTTTGATCATCGCCACTGAAACAGACCGTAGACATAAGACACAAGACTTTTTATTGATCCCACATATGGGAAATTCACTTGCAACGGTAGCAGAGAAGTACAGGATACGTAGAGATTATATAATATATATGTATAGGGTACTCTACATGTCTTTGATGTGCATTTGTTGACTGCAGGCCCTTATGTAATGTAAAACTTATCCACACAAACCGAATAATTAAACAATCATTCTGCTGTATGTACGTTTGTTATCAGCCATGCAGCACTGCCGCCCTGTTGCTCCGAGGCCAGTGGGCCAGCCCTGAGGGGGAGACACTGCTGCTCAGGCTCAGTTGGCTGGGTGGGCTGGAGTGCTGAGGATGCAGCAAGGGAGCTGAGGAGAGCCACAGCCTGACAGACACACACACATCCAGCTGCTGCTGCGCACTGCCCTCCATCAGGGTAAGGCTACTTGGTGCTGGTAGAAAGCAGGATGTGGGTATAGTGATGCAAAGGAAAGCATTCTGGTCACAGCCTGATGTGTTTCCTGTAATAGTTTTCATGCTTGGACGGTAGATGCAGGGAATTTAGACAAGGCTGGCAGCAAAGAGCTCAGCAGTAGCTTACAGGCTGTAGTGCTGAAGTTGACTACTGCAGTGACTGGCAGGCAAGCAAGCAGTGCTGAGTGCTGCTGGCATGTTGCTTCTCCCCTGATGGGTGAGTAGATCTATCCAGGGTCCATGTGTGTGTGTGCGTGTGTGTGTGTAGGCGTTTGGTGATGCAGCAGCAGCAGTAGCAGCAGCGGCAGCATTAATGGCTATGATCTGTAAGAACAAAAGCATCTAATCAGCAGACGTAGTGGAACTCAGTTGCTATTTAGTAAGAGCTGGTGTTCTCTCTCTCTCCCTCTCTCTCTCTCTCTCTGTTCGTGTGTGTGTGTGTGTACTTGTGTGTGCTGTGTGGGAGGTAGATGGTGTCTTTGGGCTGATAAGGAATTATGGGTGATGATTTACAGGCAAGATGCTAACATTTGCATCTTCTGTGGGATTCAGCGCATGCGTACAAGCACACGCCGTACACACGCACATTATGTTTCTGCCTCTTTTTGCAGTCTTTCAGGGCTGTTTAAGATGCAGTAAGGTTCTTCTTCTGCAATTGGCATTTTCTACTATATTATATAAGTGTCCATTTGCTACTTATTAGTGGACTGCACTGAAATGCATCATTCTGTGAATGAAGAGAAGTTTTGTTTTATGTTAAGATGCGCAGTATGTCTGGATTTCCTGACGCAGATAATCTGCAGTGTCTTTGGTGGTTAACTCTGTGATTTGATTAACAGCACCAGTAACAGTCATTTCCTCTGTGTGTTTGTGTGTGTGCATGTGTTATCTCTCAGGGGGACTCTCTAGTCGGCCTGGACCATGAGCAATGAGTCTACCGTCTGGAACATCCTACCAAAAAACTCCACAGTAAGTCTGCCTTTCACCACTGTCTTATTCCCGAACTTCCTGTGTGTGTGTGTGTGTGTGTGTGTGTGTGTGTGTTGTGTCCAGCTAACCACCAGAACCATACTTTGCCTCATTTTCTTTTCAGGCCGATTGACTGGCTAATAGAGAACATCCTGACCTGGACCTGAAATAATTAAATCTCTGATCTAATCTCAGCTTTAATTTCCCCTCGCAGAGAAATTACAGTGTGACGTCAGAGTCCTGCGCTCATTAACACTTGCTGTGCGCTCACCCTCGTACAATTCAGCACAACACCCCACCTTTAAGATCATTATTGTCATATCCACTGTCTGATGTCTTTATATAACCTCTATTCTCCCAGCTGGTAGGGCATATATCATTTTACTGCTGAATGAAACCCTGCTTTGTAGTCAACATGGTCACAAAGAAACCTACTTGGAAAATGCTACTTTGACTTTGAAACTGCATTAACAATAACAATTCGACTGCATGTGGGTACAGCCATAATTCATTATCATTTCTTTGATATGATACAAATTCATTTAACCTTTTTATTAATTTAGTCATTTTATTATTTATCTCCTGATTAAGTTTGGCGTGTATGACTCATAGCTAGCAGTGACTCATTACCTATTAGTCTGTTCTGTTATCAAGGACTAATTTTTGACTCAAAATACAGCAAACATTTAAGTGTAGATGGACTATATTATCGATAAAAATACACATCTGGTTTTCGTAGCAGGTCATATTTATGCAACAAGTTACATTCATGTGGGTGTTTATAGTGATATCTGTCTGCATTGGGTGGATATAGGAGATTTTAAGATGGCTTATCTGCTTTTGATGATGAAAAATAATATTTATGTCATTATTATTGTACAGCAGTTACTACTGAGTGCTCGCTATGAAGATGGAAAGAATACAGATATTAGAATGTTAAATGCTGGAGATGCTGTGTGGTTAACTCACTCAGCTGCAGTCCTCCCTGTGAGACACCTCCCATAGCTTAAGGTACACTGCAGACAGTTTAATAGCCCTGGCACTTATTGATTAATTGCACTGTTGCATTTATAGATTCATTTTAGGCAGGGCAACCAACCAGTGGGGCTAAATCAATCTTTTGAGCTGTGTGGAGTTCCTGGAAGAGTAAAAGATCTGCAAGTCTAGTCCGCTGCATTTCATGTTCACAAACCAAATGTCTGTGAATCTCTTACACTGAAACTGCAAAGTGCACTCTTACGTGCAATTATGCATTTTGGAGCAGTTTCCAGGTATGATTTGTTGCTATGACATTTTTTTTTTCCCTCCGGTTCTGAAGAGAAATAAAACTTTCCATATTTCATATGCAGGCTAAGCAAGAGTAAGAGTGAGAACATTTTGAGTGAGCTATGAGCTGAGAAAGGAGCTGCATTAACCAGCAGCGAGTGGTGTCAGTGCTTTGATGTTTGCGTGGGAAGCTCTTTCTTTTGCCCTCTCACTCTTAAACCAGTATATGTATTGTCCAAATGCAGAAGAGGAAAGACAACTACCTCACCTCCTGTGATCTACTTCACTTCCTCTCACTGCCTACACACAAATTTAGAAATAAAAATATAATAATTAATTATTGATCTATTTATCTATGTAATGATGTACTATGTACCATTTTACCTCAGGAGATCCCATTTGAGGCAGAGGAGCAGCAACATGGCTATGTGCTCCTTCTGGTGATCCTCTCCATCCTCCTGGTAGGAGCTCTGATCTTCATCTCTGTCCTCCTCATCGCCTGCCGTCGAGGAGGCCAATGCTGTGACAGGTGAGAAGCAAAACTGGTGTGATATTAGGCAAATTTGGCAGCTCAGGGCTGATGAGGGATGCGACGTTACATCACAAGAGCCCTGTCATGAATTGTTACTTAAAGTCCCTACAAAAAACTTTCAACTGGATATGCAAAAGTCTCTCATTTCTGCTGATGTCTCTGTGTGACCTGCAACAGCAAATGAGGCCATCGGTGGGAAGTTAAGCTATTTCTAAATAGTGTAACTCTTTACCTTTGAGAGGCAGTGGACGGGTCGACCCACGGATGACGAAACTATGTACGGCACTCAGACCAGAGGAGACAGCACATTTGACGAAGCTATAAATTAGCATTGAGTTGTTGCTACGCTAGTGAGTAAAAACCGAGCCCAATTTCATATATTTATATCTATATTTTCTTCATGGCTGATAGTGGGACAGGATCTGCAAAGAGAGACCTACCGCTTTTGTCCACAGGGGTCGCCAGAACCAACACAAAATGAAAAGTTTCTTGTAGGGGCTTTAAAGAATGTATGTAAGGATCAGTTTTGTGCCTCAAGGGTTAACTTTTATGGTAACTTTGATTTGTGGCGTTGTTGTATTGGATTTCATGATCATATACTATATTATTATATAAATAATAATAATTATTATTAATTATTATATTATGTGGCCCGTGCAAACCTCCAATGATGGCGTTAAAAAAACACGATGAAACCAAACTCTACGACCCTGAAAATTTGCACACACTCAAATTAACACCACTCCCACACGGGTTCAACAAAAACCGAATATGTTTTGCCTCATAAATGTAATTCAGTCTGCAGATTCCAATGTAGTGTTTCACGACAGCCTGTGTGCACACCGCACAAACACACACACGTGCTGGTTGGTTCACACCCAGACACATCTTTTCCTGAGCTTGTGTGCTGCTGTTATTTGAAGATAGGCCAGTGCTGCCGATTGAATGTGTATGCTTACATAATGGATAAGGCTCATTTTTGTTGAAAATGACTCTAACTTCCTCCTGTATACTCCATCCAAGTGGATTCCAAACCCACAATGAAAGAGAGAACAGTGCTGAAGTAAATGTTCAGGAAAAAAACATGTACTCTGCTCATGAAAGCATTTGAATGCAGCACAACATGGTCCATTCACTCATTAAAAGTGTCAGTGACCTGAGTGTCAGGACTCTCAGTGGGGCTGTTATGATAACAACTTGATGGCAGCACATTCAATGTCCCATTCATTGCTACTTAGCCTTACAGCAGGCATCTCCAAATATTCCACAAAGGGCCGTGTGGCTGCAGGTTTTTGTTCCAACCAATCAAGAGCACACAGTTTGACCAATCGACTGTCTGAAGACTGAGATCAGTTGATTACTGAGTCAAGTCTGGTGTGTTGCTGCTTGGTTGGAACAAAAACCTGCAGCCACTCGGCCCTTTGTGGAATATTTGGAGATGCCTGCCTTACAGGGTCATGTAAGGTGGGGGTGGGGGCTGGAGCTAATCCCAGTTGACAGTGGGCAAAGACAGGCAGCAAGTTGTGACAGGCCATAGAGACACTCACATTCACACCTGTGGGCACTTTAGAGTCACTAGTTAACCAAACGAGCACGTGCACCTGGAGAGAGCCCACACAGGCACAAAGAGCATGTAAACTCCACACAGAAAGGCCCCAAGCCCAGACTTCAACACCAGATCTGTCTTGCCCTAACCGCTGTCCCACTGTGCCACCTTACACTCAATATTCATGCTCATTTATTTGTGATTCATCCGTGTTCATTCAGCAGTAACATGGCTTCCCTCAAGTGGCTTTGTCGCGCTCTACAGCAGCACACATAAGCATGTATACTTGAATGTACGAGATTGCACCAGCTAGATGCAGATAAACAGAGAGCAGAGGCTGAGCCGTGAAAAGGCAAGGCTTGCCGGGGGAGAGCAGGAGGAGAATCGGGCAGACTGGTACAAATGATGAGTGTAATGAGATTTCATAGCAGCCATCGGCGGTGATTAATCTAGCGTCTCAACCCAGCCCCGTGTGCACACGCCGAATACACACAGACGCAGACACACACACACACACAGTCTCACATGCAAGCAGGGGAAGCGGGAGGAACAGAGGAAATGAAAGACAAGAAGAAGTACAGATCTGGGTGGATGGAGAAATCCCTCAAGTCACTTAACACCCCCCCCCAACACACACACACACACAAACACACACACACACACACACACAGAAAACTCATCCCTGCACAAAGAAATCAGAGAAAGAGCTTTCAGTTTCTTTCTTCTGCCTCATCAAGCAAATCCTGGGTATGGGACTTTAAGAAGCAGTGTGGAGGATCGACAGCTATTAAAGATGTTTTAACAGGAGGGTTAAGGGGGAAAAAATCAATCACTAATATACACTCCACCCCTTGAGCAATAGCTATGACCATTATTGTGTATTTCCGTGCATTAAAGGGAAACATGTCATCCAATAAACACTGTGCTTTATCCACCACTCAACAGCACCATTCAAGAGGTCCCCTATAGCCCTACAGGTTATCTCATTACTGGCAATGGTTCGGGCACTCACTGATGATACAACCAGGCTATTTAGACAAACAGTACAGTGGATAATCAGTCCCAATGGCCTTGTCTGTTTTCTCTTGACCTGTGTGTCTATGTTAACTCCTGCCGAACAGAAAGGTCAAACTGTGGTGCAGCTGATCGCTGTGGTTGCCAGTGTGGCTGTCAGCATCAGCAGGTCCTGACAGATGAAAGACAGACTTCGGGGGTAATCATGTCAAAGTATTGATCTGAACGTTTCTGTGTGCCTCAGGGACAGCGATGACCCCGAGAAAACCAACACCATCTACGTGGAGGAGTCTCAGCCCACCCATGGTAAGAAAAAACTTGTACAAAGTGACAGAGATGTGGGGTTAGAGGAACAGAGAAAGAGGGGAGGAGTAACGGAGACAGGAAGGCTGAGAGGGACTGGATGGATGGAAGCAGGGATATTTTTATAGCATCAGCACAAATGTGTAATGTCTATTCCATTACACTATTGTGACCTCAACCCAATTAGTTTAAGTAGCCATAACACTCCTGGAACACAGTTTGATATTTTGGGACCGGTGTTTGTACTTCCCCACTGAAACTTATTTATTGAAAGGCAGCATCAATTTGGCATCCAGCTGCTTTTGTAAGTCTTTTTGTATTAATTTTCCTTGTCAGCAGTTTCCATATTACAATACTCATCTTTCCCAAAGGGGACTAAAGTTTTACTTTTAATATAGTTGGTTATGCAGACTGTATTTTTGAGGCTTCACTTTAGATAGACTATGAAATGTATGGGGCGACAGTGGCTCAGGAGGTGAGTGGGTCGTCCAATAACTGGAGGGTTGGCAGTTCGAATCCCAGCCACTCTCACTGTGTCCTTGGGCCTTGTGTGAATGTGTATGGATGTTTGGTCGTGCTTGGAGGGGTTGTTTGGCACACATTGCTTCTGTCTATTACATATATATATTATTATATATTCTGGGACATTTTAGTGCACACTGTGCAGTTGAAAGATTACAGGGAACAAGTAGAAACTGTACTGGTAAACTTGGACTGAGGACATTGTCCAGCATGGTCACTACCCTGAGTCACTATGAAATGTACCCCCACTTATCACAGACCATTGATTGGGCTACAGTAATCTATTTTACTACGTAGTATTCATTATAGTAGTAGTACTTTAGATGAAACATCACCTGTTACCTGGGGCAAAGTTCTGCCAATCCAGACAATAACTATTGCAAGCTGCTCTGCGAGGCTATACTTAGATGTAAAGGCACTTAAAGCGAGGTGCTACATTAGCATGTTACCATGCTCGTAATGGAAGGGCTAACATGCAGATGATTAGCAACGATTACTATCTTCACTGCATTATTTAACCGTGTTAGCATGCTTACACTCATTAGTTTTGTGGTATTTGTTCATAGCAAGATAGAAAAAAAAGCTAGTGCATTTCAATCCAGGGAGAACATGAATGTGTGTTGCTACAGGTAGGCTATACAGTGGTTTACAGAAAACCACATATATCAACCTCATGGGGATGGTAGACAAAAAAGTCAAGGGACCATCAAAGTCAGTAGTAATTATGAACATCTTTATGAAAATTGGTGCTAAACCATATTGTTGGTGTTAAGATACTCCTCCTGTTAAGATACTCCTCCCTGATGTGACAAGAAAACACTTATCAGCAGGATTCATCCTGTAGGGACCACGAATGATTTTAAGACTTTTCAAGGGAAACCAGCCAACTGCAAATAGAACCAATCATGACTGAGTGATCACACCTGAAGTAAACATTTGGCTGATAAAATTAGTTCAAGATGGATTATAACCCCGAGATTGTAGAGGGCACTTTTTTAACATACAGTTAAGATAGAGTTAGCATACCCAATAATTCTGAACACACCTACTTTAAAAACATTATTATCAATGAGCAACAAGTAAACTCTAAGTGCACTCCAGTTTTTCTATGCAATCGCCTCTTGCTCTTCATTCATTCACTCATCTACTTAATTGCCCATCTCTTGTCTTCCGTTTTCTTTTTCCTATTTCACTGAGTAGAAATCACCATCAGGGTGGATGAGTCAGACTGCCTGTCAATGGCCAGCTCTCACGACCAAGAGACGGAGCGTTTCCTCTCCACGGGCACTACAGGCCGTCGTGTCTCCTTCAATGAGGCTGCACTCTTCGATCATGGCAAGAAGACCCAGGAGAAGGGCCGCAGGTTAGAAAGCAAACTCATACACAGAGGCCCACTTTTTACATTTTAGTATTCAGCATTCAGCCTTCATTAATGTCCATACACTTCTGTGATCAAATGATGTACATATCTGACCGTGTCCATTTCACTTGTATGTTAGTTTAGGGCTACGAATTAATTCATTATGCATTATAGCTGATGAGGATACAAAGAGCTCTCACCCTTTCTCATTATTTCACTGCCCTCAGCCTGATTTGCTAATTTTTCCGAAGCAATTATTCTCTAGGGCTCAATGCAGAATCCAGAGTACTTGTGATGAGTTTGAAGTTGGATCTTTCCCCTTGGCTGTTTGTCTCATATCTAAGGAGAAGCTATGAAACCAATGCCTCAACTTGCACAAATTTTACAGCATCTTATTGGACTTTGTGTGTTTCATCCCAGGTACACTCTGACCGAGGGTGACTTTCACCACCTGAAGAATGCCCGCCTCACACACCTCCACATCCCTCCCCCCGCCCTGAAGATCGTCACCATCCACGAGTGCGACTCAGCTGAGAACACCATCACCATGACAACACGCCCTGTCGCTAAGTCAGCACTTTCCATCTTCCAGGTGACAGCCTTGACCTGCCATTTGTCCTAATGCATCATTAGCCTTGACTGGGGCCAATTAGAACATCAATCACTCAGGTCAAGTCAAGAAAATGTATCAACCTAATGTACCCAAACACAGCGATCACGGTTCCCTTTGTGTGCTCATTTCAACAGGGCCTGCATATTGATTTCACATGTAAGTGAGGCTATTTAATCACTGGTGCTGGGCTGTCAGCTGAGCAGGGAATCTGGACTGGGAAACCTTACCCGCATACAGTACCTTAATGTGAAAACATACTTGACATGTGTAGCAGATAGACTGTGGTACAGTAGTTTATGATTGCATGATACATAGCTGGATTTATTACCAGAGCTTTGCAGAAAACATGCAGCCTAAATAAATGATTCACAAGCGGTAAAAGTGAAGCTTTGTGTGTTCTTTCTTACAGCCAATGCTGTGTCCCCTGCCACAAACAGCACTGACAAGCCTGAGTGTCAATCCCAGCTGTGCCCTCCCTGGAGATGCTCTCAACTCTGTGGTGGACACCAGCTTCAACGAGAACACTAAAGCACTTGGCACTAAAGAGCCTAGCTCCAGCTCGGTAAGTTATCTCCAGGTACTGCAGAACAAACAATATTTCTAAAAAGTTTTCACAATGATTGGGGATTTAAAAAAAAAAACTGACATTCTTGATAAGCCAGGCATTAAAAATCATTAGTGCAAACAGGGCACAATATATTGAGAGTGCCTAAAGATCAGCTGTAAAAGCTTCATGTTGACCTCAGTGGTACTACACAACAGTAGCATCGAGGTTAACAACAACAAGTTTGTGGAGTTAATCATTTGTGGACTGATACATTTCCTTAAGTCAGCCAGTCAGTTCACCAACCAGCCAGCCAAGCACTGAGTCATGGACATTAGTGGGTCACAGACCCTGAGGGAGGACCATCAAGTGAGTGATGGCTGATGGGTAAACAAGAAAGCCTGTGTGGAACATCACTGTCAGAGAGGATTATACACAGACCACTAGTCTTGGCAGGTTTTCTTTCTGACCAAGCCTCTCCCTCTCTGTCTGCCCAGATTGAGATGATGGGAGTGGGGCCCCAGGGCAGAGGCAGCAGTGTCAGCGTTGGAGAGGGGGCCATGGTGGGTAGCAGCGCCCCTCCAGCTTGTGCCGGTGCAGGAAGCCAGGGGCCCATGCTACAGTTCTTTACTAAACTGCGGCGCCATGCTAGTCTGGAGGGGGCAAGTCCCTACTTCAAGATCAAGAAATGGAAGCTGGACAGCAGCCAGAGAGCTTCGAGTCTGGACACCAGAGGTAATGGATCCGTGAGGTTTATTTCTGTTGTATTATTTTGAGGAACAATCTGTACCGATGCAGCACAGAAGTGAAGCAACTCCTTGTGGTTCGTTTTCATAATCATAACCCAGAAAATAAAGTTACACTGTTCATAATATCTTTCTATGTATTTGTGTGTTGAGTATTTTTGGCAATATCATCTTGTGGTAAATAGATGGCGGTTAAGCAGGGGGCTCCAGCAACCAACTGTGAGATGCCTCTTGGCCGCACGGAGTCGGATATACACTCAAACACACACATACAGGACAGATGGCTCAGTGACGCAAGGATTGGTCTTTCCAAATAAATTGAAGCCCCTGAGTGAATCCTCCCTGCCGATCACCTTCATCCTATATGCACACACACTTCTCCCTGCTCCTACTCAGGCTCAAGTATTCTGTCATGCGAGCGGAAAGATCACCAAATCCCCCTCCGAGACCTCAACAGTTGATGAAGGCTTTCTTGTGAATTAAGTATCACTTCACTCGTGCCTGCTGTTACACAACCTGTATAACTCGCTGCTCTCTCCCCATGTTTGGTGCGAGCCAGGCTCTCCAAAGAGAAGACAGTTCCAGCGCCAGCGAGCAGCCAGCGAGAGCATGGACCAGGATGACAATGACGCACACCACATAGACCTCATCCAGTACATCGCCCGCACCCAGGACGTAACCTACTGCCCCAGCCAACCCACTACACGTCTCCTCTCCCCTCCCTCTACACCACCCCCCTCCCTCGGCAGGTATCTTTAATTCCCTTGCCATTCATCCTGTCCACTGCTTTGCTGCCTTGCACTCATTTCTTTACAGCAGCCAGAAAATGTAGTAATGTTGGACAAGTAAGGTCCCATTCTCCACCACTTTGCTTCTGTATAAAAAGTGTGTTGCAAGCAATGTAATCCCAAAATGTTAATGAACTCACAGTCAGATAAACTCTCACACTGACAAATATAGATATAGATACATAACAATATAAAACATTATGCTTGAAACTGCCTCTCATTGTTGCTAGATTAATGGTTTTGCTATGACATTTTATTAGATTAAAACAGTCCATGCTGGCTCACTGTATACTATTCAACTATGATTTGTATGCAGCAATCCTTTTAAACAAGAGTCCTTTCAAAACCAATTTCATGTTTTGAAGCCAGATGGAGGGGATTCCCAAAGTGCACTTTTTCTAGGGGAGTGGAGTGGAGAATTGGGACACAGGGTTTATATCTGGCATAGGAAACCATTCCATCGCTGACATGGTCTGATACAGTCAAGATGTCCGCAAAAGTGCAGGGGTCGCCGTGATTGTGTTATTTTAAGTGTGCTATTACAGTAATGCAGATTTTGCAGAGTATTAAGTTACACAAAGAAAATAACTTCCCTACATATCTTCTTATAGAACTATTTATTTTCTTTCTCCGATAATTAGATTACATTGAATCTGTATTCCCACATATTTCCTGGTCCATGTTTGCAGATGTTTGTTGTTGAAAATAAAAGCATTGTCTGGGAAGCTGCCATGAGCTAAGAAATTTGATGATCCTGGTGCTTATTCACAGTTTTCTGTCTCCAGTGACGTTCCAGGCAGTATGCATTCTTTAAATTTGCTGTCCCCAGTTAAAGAAGAGGATTTCTGAGAATTATTTTCAAGCACAGTTGTTTTCATTAATCAGCTTTTACTGACCTCAGTTTAAGGACATGCAACAGCAGCCATTGCCAGTCATGAAAATCATTCTGTGCACTGTGAAAACAGCCATGTCACTGATGAATGTATTTGAGGACATTCTCTAACACTGACACTTGTATTGCATGTCTGTGTTTCTCCTCTTCATTCTCTCCTTGTTTCTTTCATTTTATCTCGTCTCTCCATCCCTGTGTGCTCACTACAGGGTAGAGGTAGAGGTGATGGTGGAGCCCCACAGCAGCCATGGAGGACCAGGGGTGATTGGCTTATCCCCTGATCCCCAAGATGAAGCACTGAGCCTGGCAAGAAGGGAAGGTGCTGACCCCTTGGACCCCTTAGATCCCCAGGACCCCCAGTCACTTTACAGAGACATCTGGACTCTTCGTGCATCACTGGAACAGTACGCCGCCTCTGATCAGAGCAGCAACAATGATAGGAACTCGGTCTGCAGTGATGCTGACAGTGTGTGTTCGCTGGGTGGACGCACGGAGACAGAAAGAGGAGGGCTCCCCAGCTACCCATCACAGGATTTAAGGGATGAGGCAGATGGTGGAGAGGATGACAAGGGCTTTTTGTTGCATGTGGATGAGAGGTTGGGGATGAAGGAGGGAAAAAGGAGGAAACAGGAAAGCACAGAATCAGAGCGAGGGAGCAGCGAGGGAGAGTCAGGGACTCGTAAACTCCTGCAGATGGACAGCGGCTACGCATCGATAGAGGTTCCATCTCGAGGTCCAGAAGACCTGCGGCTGTTTGGGAGCAGCAGCATCAACGGCAGCCCCAAAGACAGGACAGCCCATGAGAAAAGGCACCACTTCACCAACGCAGGGCGAAGTGGCACGATCAGTGACAGCTTTGAGTCTCACCTCTTTGAGGAGGAGCCAGAGGATGAGTTGTTGTTGGGGGCCAGTGGAGGAGTTCCCATGGAAACAGATGGTGGTCCACTAAGTTGGTTCCCATATGGTCAGATGCTCACACCTCGAGAGGCAGCGCAACCTTCACCTCAACCGCCAACCCTGCACCGACGAGACTACAGCATTGATGAGAAGACAGACGCATTGTTCCACGAGTTTCTTCGCCATGACCCTCAGTTTGATCAGCAGGAGTCGCCACTAAGGAAACACCGGTCTAGAATCCACCTCCGCAAGCAGTGGCAGCGGCACAAGCAGTGGAGTGACCCTGGTGTCAGACACTTCCATTCCTCCTTTGAGAGACAACGGACCCCGCTACGAAGGGGTGACAGTGTAAACTACCCATTGGACACAAGCTACCACAGCACTCTGCCACGCATTGTCAGTGCTCCTGACGAGGAGACCAGCGATGGGACCGGCAGTACTCCAGACACTCCAAAGCTAGAGCCTACAGCCATTGAGGACGGGGGTAAGGACAGGGAGCAGGCCATCACTGACAGGGACACTGAGGACCATACCACCTCTTCTCCTCCACCTCCTCATCCCTCCAGGTCAGAGAGAGATGAAGGGCTAGGTGAGCACCCTGACCTTCAGGAGGATACCAAACAGTCAGGACTCCCCCCCGAGCCTCCGGACGAGCGCTCGCCCCCTCAGCTGTCCGACTCCTCAGGCTACGGCCCGCAAACCATCACAGCAGAGCTCACAGACAAACTGACTGCTAACCTGGATGAAAGACTGTATGTGGGCCTTCGCAGGACCAGGGACACAGCCACTGAATGTGTGACAGTGACGGCCACACACGCTTCTCCAGACCACAGCCCAGTGTAGCAGGGCTCCAGTCGTCCTCCTCGTCAGCCTCACTCCTGCTGATACACACTTTTTGTCTGTTTGATTTTGTCTTGCCTTGGTTTAAATGTCTCTCTGTATACAGCTTGGATGGTGTGATCCAGACCCATTTAGAAACAAAGGAATGTATGCTTTAAATCAGTCCACAATTAAACATTTATTCTCAGATGTTAGATACAGTTGTTCCACTAGAAAATGCACCCAGTCTCTCTTTATGCCTGTGAGCATCACAAAGCTGTTCAATGTTGCCATTTTACAGTGGAGGAATCAAAACGATAGATTAACTGAGCTAACATATCAAAACTAATGGTTTCGGTAATAACTGTCTGTCCATTGTTTTTTTCTGTGTCTGTAGTTTTTCTAGTCTCAGTTTTCATGTCTCTACTGCTGTCATTCCTGTCTCTGCTCTCCAGTAGGAGTAGGTGAAGCTGAGAGCCAGTCTGGCCTCTGTACTTGCTGATCCACTGTGAAACCAGGTGCTATTAGACACGAAGAAAGCTACAGATCTAACAGGTACCGATCAGTCCTGTGATCATACGTTACTGGAGGATAAGCAGTTTTATTCTACTGACGAGCTAAGAGATTAGTTTGAAATTTTACCTGGATGTAGGCCTATTCCTGGATTACCAGACCTTCTACCAATGTGTGATTTAGACTAGATTTCAAAATATGGAAGGCGTAACCCCCTTCCATATTTTCCACAGAGCTGTTCAGACCAGTTATTTAGATCAGTGGGTCCAAACCTGGGGATCAGTATCCCCTAATATGTCACAGAAAAGATCTGAAGGGTCATCAGGTGATCAGATATGAATGAGGCTATGAATGACGTCCTTACCCAATCAGGAGCAAGTGACATAGATTTCCCGCCAACAATATTTTCACTCAACACACAAGCTATTGTAGCGGTTGCCAGAAGCATTCAACTTAACTGTACTGCTAGGGCAGTGTCATCCATGCTTGTTATATATTTTTGGACTTTTAGCTAAGGATCTAGCTGACAATGTAGGACAGTGACGTCCCTCTTCATCACCCCACCTCCAACTCGTCAGTTGTGTCAAGCATCAAGGTCTGAGGAAGAACTGAATGTCACAGCGAGACATTGCTCCATTTTTAAGAGGCTACAAGCCAAACAGTTTGGGAATCACAGGTTTAGACAGATCTGCAAGGAACACGGAAGGCCAGAAAAGGTTCTCCAAGAGCAATTTATTTTGAAATGGAAGATACCTTTTGATTCTCCTTACCAACTGGTCATGCTGTTTTTGACCTAAACTGCTTCTCCATGTGACAAATGTGTTGTTTATTTTTTAATTCATCCGTTTAATGAGTTGTAATATATTTTGGTATTGTCTGCATTGCTTGAATGAGAACTGACAGCATGGCGGGTTTGAAAAGGACAGCGCTCTTTGCCAACAGACAGAAACTAGCAAACCAGACCAGCCACTAGCTCTCTGGTATGATGGCTCTCTATTAGTCACAGATATGATGATATATGACATCATGAGCTGCTCTTACAGTACTCTTACTCTAAAAGTAGCTCTGGGCATCACTGACACTAGAGCAAACTCAGTCTGAGTCTACAGCCATGGGGTGGGCAGTTACATTAAAGCCATTAGACAGGATGGCTGCCCTCACAAACCTTTGGTGTTTATTGAATTTATAAGAAAAGGCATGCTTTCTCGTGCATGGGGCTTCCAGAACAGGGTTTATTTGTCCACATCTGACATTCTTGTTTTTCCCTTCTCTTCCTCTCTTCTCCTGAGAAAGTTGACAGTGCAGTAGATGCCTCCCTCGGGGGCTGAAGACCTCACTTCCTGCCAGCTTATAAAACCAAACTGAACAAAGACGTTATTTGTAGTTAAGTCCACTTTATTTTTTCTCGTTTGGCTTCCTCTGTGCAATTATAACAAAGGGGTCCTGCCATTCAAATGAAATCAGCACATTATGTAGAGTGGGGAAAGAACATCCTCAGCAGCAGCGAGAGGTTGATTGTAACCCAGTATTGCTCATGAAATCTTTCTCTCAGAGGGGCTGTTGGGCTTTTCTCTCTCTCTCTCTCTCTCTCTCTCTCTCTCTCTCTCTCTCTCTCTCTCTCTCTCTCTCTCGTGCAGTGCGGGAAGCCACTGCAGAATGATGGTGTGGAATATTAATAATAACAAGAGAAGGGAAGTCTTCTTTTCGTCCTTTCTCCATTTCCGTGTTCTTTGAGGCATTTACTGTGCGTTAAATTGACAGAGTAAATAGAAAATCATGGGGAAAAAAACATTATCCTCCTCACTTTGTTTGGGCGCAATGATGATGCTCTTTCCAGCCAGATTAGATCTTTCCTCTGCTGTGTGGCAGCAGTCTCCTCTTGTGGCTAAGTGGATTCTGAGGCAGAGGCTGCATCCCTCATTAGAGGAGCAAATGCTGAGATGAAAAGAGGTGAGCTCAAATGAGGAGTAAAGAGGATAGTCTTTTTTTGTCTCTTTCATGTAGCCCCTCAGACACATGCTGAACCATTATGTCACCGAGAAGAACCACAGAGTATAGCAGCACAATTTTGTGCAATTAAATTCTTTTTATGTTGGTGCTAATCAGCAGGAAGGAAGTAAAATACTAGTAATCCCCCCTCTTAGTTATATGGAACGGATGCGTCCTTGATGGTAATAAACACTCAGCAAATTCTGACAGTTCTGGGGAAAGAGGAAGACAGCTGCGTTTCCCACAGATCAAAAGTCAAAATGTCTCAGAGCTGAGTCAGTGCGAGATGACAACAGTACAGCAACCACAGCAATTCAAAGAAAAATGGCCATAAAGGTTGATTATCAATCAGTACATTTGTACAGAGACTCAACTGTGTATGAAAGCACAACGTCACAGCATCACGAGCTAGACTAAATCAATGTCCTTCATTAGGCTTAGACAGATACTGTATAACTGGGGACACTGTGGTAAATGGTGTTTGTCTACTAACCAGTAGCCTGGCAAATGCATTGATGCATCGCTGTGTGTAGGTCTGCATGAGAGTTAACATTTTAGTACAAATCTTCATGTTTTCTCAGACTTACAGTACAAAATGATCAAGTCCATAGTTAATGCTCCTTTGTTTAAGGCAGAAGCTGAAATATTGGTATGACTAGAGATTTTGTATTTTATGGAATCCACTTTTAAGAGTCATGCTAGGATGCTGTAATTGATGAGATTTTGTGGGATTTATCTCTTTGAAAGTAGAAGTATTTCTGTATTCCTTGCTTGTTAGTAAACTGCGTAATTTCTCAAAAAAAAGGTGAGCTTTCTTAACAACTTTGCTTTGTTGATCCAAATCTATTGAGCCTTGAGGGACCAAATCATGAAAAATGTGTTATTTTAGGGTTGTTTTTCAATCTGTGAATAAATGAATGAAGCAAAAAAAAAAAGAAAGTTTCTAACTTGCCTTATTTTAAGTGAATGGTTGTTAATCAACGTGTGATCATGGAGTGCAGGTAATCTTACCTCTCATGAATCTCATTTAATTTTTCTCTTTTACTCTGGCACATATTGATTTCTTGCCTCTCCTTATCATGTCCTCTGAATAAACTAATCGGAGACAAGAGACAAATCAAGCCTGTGATCTACAAATGGGACATCTCACACCACTACCTTCCTCTTCACACTTCTTAATCTGGCCCCTGATCTATGTCTGGTGCTGTTTACAAACAGTTTAGAAAACAGGCAGTGGTGAAATGCTAACTCATCACACTAGGTGGAGAAAATTATTGGAACTGGTAATTTAGGTGTGTTAAATAGGTGATAGGTTTGCAACAGAAATCAGGTGTTAATAAATATTGTTGAATGGTTACGGTTTTATGGACACAGTCGTGATTGGTTGTTCCCATCAGAAAGGATAAAGATGGTTGTGTAAATAATGAAGACGAAGAGAAGTCCAAACCCCAGCTATGCAGCTGCTCCATCAAGGCATGAAGTGGCCGTGTACGTTGGATACAGTAGCTTCAGAAAATGGCAGACACCCACAACTTCAAGATAGATATGAGGAAAGGGGGTGTCTGAAGTTATTCAACATCCGTCAAGCTTTTTTGATAGAACATATATCGCCCTGTTAAATATAGCGACACACCAGAATAATTTGAAACTGTATTATACAAAGAACTGAAATGAAGAAATGAACCAAATAATTGGAGAAATTAAAAATCTGGCAGGATGATTGTGCCATAGTTGAGAAGTTGAGGGATTGGGATTCATGGTCTGTTAACCGTGAATGAGATAGTTTGGACCAATGTGTTGGAGCAACCAGCCAGAGCTGCCACCCACAGAGCCACATTGGAACCTTGTTAGTGCCCTACACACCATTTAATGAATCTTTCTAAGTTACCTTCAAATACTTCTATGACATTTCTCAAATAAATAGAGACAAAAAAGGATTCACTTCTACCATTTAATCAACAAGATAACACCCAGAGGTTGCAATGACTAACTACTGGAGGCACCGCTGTGATAATAAATGCGTGGGTTTGAGGGCCGTGTGGAGGAATCGTTTGCATCAGTCTCAACCACATCGCTATTTAACTAATATGAGAGGAATTGATGACAACAGATTGATTCTGATTAATACAAAGCTTCGCTCCTCCTGTGATGGAACGGTCTTGTCACAGTAGAGGCCACATACTGCCAAATCAAAGTCTGCAATAAAGCCAAGCCACCAATCAAAACGATACATCAAAGTCAAGGTGAGGCGAACTGCAGAGTGCTGGTGGATGAAATGGAGGAGACTGCGGGGAGGAGAGCAGGGACTACTGCTGCTGCCGCCGCTGCTGCTGCAGAGGGGAATGTCACGAGCACATGTAACAATAACTGAAGTGAATGGTAATGCCTTATAATCACATCCTTGTGACCAAAATATTGCAGCTGTTGTTTATTAAAAGACATGGTAATTAGAATAGTCAGTGAATGATAATTCAATATTCTTAAAATCAATGCAGAAGAAAATGTAATCAGACATGCAATAAGAAAAGTGCTCATGTAAAAAAAAAAAAGACTTGACAGTAGCAGTGTGTGTTTCTCTGTCAAGATGTATGGTCTCACTTATTCGCTTGTGAAAATACAGGCTTCATTATAGCAAATGTAGGGCTCTGTGAAATAACTTCCTATGTCTTTTGCTTTAGTACACGTCACTTTGCACTTTATACTACAGTGCAGTCAGAACAAATTACATTTCTCCAGAGTAAGGTGGTGGCTTCAGGGAATCTGACAGTGAGGTGTGGTTTTTTTTGGAGGAGAGGAGAACAGCCCTGGTTTCAGACTGCCTCTCTGTCTACTGTGTTTCACTCCTTTGCATCACCCTCTGCCTTAACCCCTTGACTCTTTATTGTCTGTCAGCCAATCACTGAGCCGGACACCATGACAGTCAGCCAGTCGGGTGATTGGAGAGGGGGGTTAAACGCAGCATTAAATCTCAATCTGAATTAGATTATGCATCATAACGTAGTCCTGTCTCGTAGAGGGTCTCCACATCAAAATCAAGTTCATGTTCCATTCACATATTGTTACATTGTGGATATTTCTAATGTAATTTGGTGACTTATTTAATTTTCCTATGAATATACATGATTTCCCATAACCCCAGTCCAGCATGGATGAAAAGTCATGAGCGGCTCAAGGGACTGTGGCAAGCACAGACATGTTTTTAATAACAGCAGTGTTAGGTGGAAAAAGGTGGGATAAGAGTGTTGGTGAATACTCATGAGAACTGTATTTTTGTTGTTGTTGTTGTTGTTAACTTAAAGTTAGGTAGTCATGATTGATTTTTCTTTTTCAAGGAAGAAAGATAAAGCTAAAAGAGGCTGAAATTCGTTGCAGAAGTTCAAGTGCGACAGCTGCTAGCCCAGATGCAACATCAGGACAGGGATCTATATACAACTACTGTGGGGGCTGAACTTGTAACCTTGTGTGTACAGGAACTCCCTTTAACCAATATCCATTTTGCCGACAGTCAGATAAGCCACGAAAAAACACAAAATCACATGAATTATTAAGTGCTTCAGCTGTCGTGGCTTGTTAGTTGGCCGCCGTTACATCACTCCACTTAAGTAAACACTAACTTATTCAGGCTGCTCCATTCATAACTTCACTGTTACTCATACTGTCTACAACCACAAACAGCGATAGCAACGGTGTTCCCTGTTTTATGGCCTTGCTTCACAAGCCCGCCCACACATTACACATTTAAGGTGCACCTTACACACATGAATGAACACATATTTGCCTCCGCAATCCCCTGCCCCCCTCCTCCACCTGCCCCTCCTGCTCCGCCTCCGACGTCACACGGCTGTGAGAGAGATGCTCAGTATTCAGGGATGTTTCTGAGAGGAAAACCCCATCGCTCCCCTCCCCTCCCTTCACCACCACCACCACCACCTGCTCCTCTCTTCCCCCTCCACCCACACATTCCCCTCCTCCCCCGGCTCACCCTCGCTCTCTCTCACCAGATTGCCTTTTAAGAGATCAGCTCCAGGTGCTTTTCGAACGTGCAAGAGGTGCAGATGACTGAGTTCCTCTTTGCTCACGATTTGACAGCTGCTCTGTTTCTCACTTACTATATGCTATAATAAATACGACGCTAAACACTGGTAAGTGTGAAATAACATTGACTCAACAGACCTTAATATTAGACATCTGCAAAGCTAGAATAGGCCTCACCACTAGAGAGTGGTTCTGTGAATTGCAGAGGAAAGTAACAGCCAAATCATTGTATATTTTGTACTTGTCCAGAGCAGTTTCCAATATTAGATGTGTAGCTTCTGACTGCAGCTATCATAGACATGATTTTTCAGTCGCTCACCAAACAAGAGTGAATTCAAGCATCTCAACTTGTGCTGCCTAAAGAGAGAGAGAGAGAGAAAAGGAGGGGAGCTATGACTGATACTGACGGATACAAAAATAAGATGTGAAAAGGAAGACAGCGAGGGAGGCATATCTATAGGGCTGACAAAAATGAATGGCATCAGTCAGAAATAAAAAGACAATACAGGGAAAAAGAGAGCAGGAGAAAACCCTCGAAAGCTGATTATGCAGCATCTCCTTCCCACGCAGCCTGCCTACGCTGCCTCTCTCCACCTCCTCCACCTCCTCCTCTTCTCCTTGTTCAGGATTCTGCTCTATCCGTTCCTCCCTCCCTGCCTTCCCTTTCTCAGCTGCGTCATCCAGCTCTTCATTGTGTGCGCGCCCCCAACCTCCTCCCACGTCTCTTGGGGATGGAGGAGAACTCTCCTCTGCTTAGCTTTGTTATTACATGCCGACTGGAGCTTTTGGGGTGTTTGTTACAGTGGCTTCGCTTCACGATAAGTTGAAGGACAAAAACACACCCACGCACAGGCAGACATTATTCCACACATGAGAGAGTTATCATTTATTCATCAACTGTGTTGTAAAGCTTCTTTAACTGTGGCAATGTGTTTCATTAAAGCTTGGTGAGAGATCCCACCCAGGCTTTTAGATACTCAAGGGTTTCAATTCATCTTTGTGTCAATGCATTTAACTGCCAACTGACAGAAACCATATTTAAGAGAAGAGAAGCATATTTATATATAAAACAGCATGGATGTGATGATACTCATACTGTTGTTGGCAATGCTCTCACAACTGGAGGTAAAAACTTTTGTGATGTTGCAGATTCTCCGTCTCCTGCTCGTTTATCCATCACCGCTCTGATCTCACCCCAGTCCCCCTTAAGACAACCTGGAGAAAGACGTTGGTCAATGCTGACGTAAGTTCAAGACAAGAGTGACTCACTACATCTTGAAACATGCAATCCAACAAATCGACACCGATGTCAGCACAATCACGGGAGGGTTATGACTCAAATTATCCTCCTCATCAAAATATCAATACTTGTCCAGGTCACGCAGGCCTTAAAGAACTGAAGGAGACGAGTAAAGTTGCTGAAGAAATTGGCTGGCTTTCTATTCTAATTTACATTCTGCTTGTCATCACAGTCTGAAAGTAACCATGCAGAACAGGAAGCAGAGAAACAACTGAGACATAGAGGAAACATGGTGAAATAGCTGAGAGTTGATTTGAGCGTTATTGCACATGGGTGTTAACTAGATATTATGTGTGTGTGCATGAAACTCAATACAATGGGTTGTAACAATGTCATGAATGTCCATGATGTCCACGACTGGACATCGTCAAGCCAGGAGAAATGGCAGATACACACTTTCCAGCAAAGAAAAGCAAATACAGTGCGAATGAAGCACTGGAGTGTCGGGCCCATACCCGCCTGTCTCCGGCAACGGGAGCCTTGAAGGCTACAGCACAATCAGTACGGCCACTGCAGCGAGCACAGAAGCCGAGCATGCGGGCCCAGGTGGCAGCTAGCACCCACCAGCACCTGGCCCCATGGCAGCCCTCCAACTTGTCAGTGCATAGTTCAGTTATTATCTTGGTGGTCATGGCAAATATTCAAACAAGAACTTTCAAGGCCAAAGTGGAGGAGGGTTCCATGTGAGCAGCAGCAGAACATGGGTCAGTCAAGGGCAGGGGGCACTGCACAGTTGAGCCCGAGAGGAGGGGCCCAATTTGAATGTTGTGTTTACAAACTGCAGCAAACAAACCTACAGACTCTACCTTTAAATACTGTGAATTAACAGCACAACAACACCATATCTATATAATTACATGTTAATTAGTCTTTAGTTAATGCCGTGCAACCACATTTATATGGTTTTCAAACACTTATGACCTCATAGACAATCATGTGTGTGATGACTCATTTCTAAAGCAGGGGCAAACTGCTAATGCTGGAGAGACACAGCTGTACATTTGCAAAGGCTTATTATTGGAAAACAGGAAACATCTTCCTGTGATGGCCATAAAAAAAAAAAAAAAAATCTACCAGCAGTAAATTGTGCTGATTTAATCAAAACGAGATTGTTTTTGGATGAAAATGAGTGCCCCTTCCTCTTTGTGCCTCTCTCATCTCTTCCTCACAGTTTGCTTCTCAGCTGTGGGTTTACTGATTAGCCTGACCCATAAATAAGTAATCAAAGCGAGAGCAGCGACATTCCGCTCGCCCTTATTATCAGCCTGCTCTATCGCTCTCTCTCTCTCACACACACACACGCACACACACCTCTCAAATGCACACACTTGTGGGGAACCCTCAGGACCTTCTAGTCCTTCAGAGAGCATATCAGCATTTTAAATGTTACATTTAATCTCTTGTAATTCTAAATTTAGGCTTACTTTATGTCAAGATTGTTCCCTCATCTCATGAGATAGTTTAAGCTGTTTAAGATTTTCAGAGATTTTCAAAGCCAGTTAAATCTGAATTAAATATATTTCAGTTGTCATGCTTTCTGAGAAACCATCAGAGATGATGATATGGAACATGACAATGCTGACAAGTAGCATTTATATTTTCATTTTTATACACAAGCTCTAAACTGGTTGCCAGTGACCAAGATGAACAGAGTTGGATGCTTGCTGCCATGCAGTGGTAAAATGGATCTGTGTTGGTACCCCTCACTGATGAGGTGTTTTTAAAACTAATGATGGGGCTTCTTGTTCAACAGCACCGTGCTGGGCAGGTGACAGGTCTGTGGACAGAGTTTGGACAATCTGAAAGTGTTCACAGCATTGGAAAGAGATAGACATTTGCATATGCATCACAGAGTTGTGTTTATATCACGGCCAATCTGAGCTGGAGCCGAAAATTGAACAGAGGCCTATTATTAATAGGCTACTTCACAAAAACTCTCTATGTGTTTTACAATAAACTGAGACATGGGACAGAACTCTCTCTCTCTGTCTCTCTCTCTCTCCCTCTCTGCTTGTGTGTGTGTGTGCGCACGCACGTGCGTGGATGGCAGGAAGGCAAAGGGACAGTGAAATGGAAAAAAAAAGAGGGAAGAGAGAGGGAAACATACACTCAGTGTGAGTATGACTAAACTGACTGCAGCAGAATGACTCACCCTGTTGCTATGGCAACCTAAAGAAACCGCTCTACTCTAATGTGCAATTTCAACTGCTGGTGGATTGGCGGCAAACGGGGATAAAATGTATGTTTCCGGAAATCACTGAGGGAACAGGGGTTGCAGAGGGCAGCATACGGACGCACACGGTGAGCATTAAAGCCTCGACACAAAAAAACAACAACAACAGAGGTATTAACAAAAACAAAGACAAAATACTCGACTACCACCACACCTCTCTCTCTCCCTCTCTCTCTACACTGCGGTATACCCAGCGGCTTCTTCTTCTCCACTGTAGTGGACTGATGTGTGGGTGTTCAGCACAAATGCCCTTGGTAAGTAAAAGCCATGTAGGATAAAGTCTGGCCTCCCACCACAAAACTAAAACCCCTTTAGGATTCATTATAAGCCAAAGTTTTGATTGTTCCAGTTACTCATATGGTCCTCCTGTGAGTACATCTTACATTTCCCATCATCACTTCCAGTCATGGCCAAGTGCAAATACTGCATAATAACGACAGAAATATAAATGAAAACCCTCTGATCTCTCACTTATCTGATAGCAAACATAATTCAAGGGTGCTCTAATAGTGGATAGGGCACTGGGAAATAATAAATGATGATAACAAATGAATATTGAATACAGATCACAGAGAGAAGAAATGCTGACATCATAACTACAATTCCACACATGGTGGGGGGGTTCAATCTTATGTTTTTTTAAACTGCACGATGCTTCAAAGGATTAACAGCCATTCAGTGCAACTTCCTCTCCCAAATGTTTCAAAATATAGACTGATTCAAGTGGGTGAACAGGGTTTATAATATTATTACCATTTCAAACTTTTTGTTCTGCAGAAGAAGTTAATATGAAACATGAAAAATAAAAGAAAGACAGGACTGTTGTCCCTCTGTGTATCTCAAAGTGCATTTTTGTGTGCTCAAGACTTTTTATTTTATTAATCTCACAAGACCAGGCTGAAATATAAATCAGGGGTGTTAAAAATAAAGATTCTCCATTATCCAGATGAGGTCACGTTGCCCTGCTCTAAGTAAAAACCCTCCCCATTTTCTGACCTACCCTCCCCTCTAAATAATTTGCGTACAATCCTTAAGTTGTGCTGAAATAAGATGTCTCAGATCAAAGAGGAAGTAATCGAATTCCCTCCAACACACAAACAAGAGCCTGATCTGACATACTTAACCCACAATTAATTGGCAAACAGAAAATGAATCAGACCATTCCCCTCTCCACGTCCTGCCATTCTGGAGGTGGGGGAATCACAAAACACACAAGCAAAGGAAGGGAGGGAAGAATGATGGTCCTCATCTTTAATTTAATTGGGTCCTTTGTGGACACAGTCACAGTTGCAGGCAGCTCATTAAGCTCCACTATGGAAAAATAAATGTTCCAATTCAAAGACTAACACAATAAAACAAGGTAGGTTGACAAATAAATAGATATAATTTCCCCTGTGACCCCCAGAGACAGGTTTGACTTGAAGAGAAGTAGATGGTATACTGTACAGCAGTCAGACCAACGTGTAATAACAGAAAATAAAAATATTATCTTTAACATCCGACTGTTTGCCACAGGAACATGCAGCCTGTGACTGAGGAGCTTGATTATTATGGCTCCAAAGAGGCAGCTGAAGCGTAGCCTTTTGATACCTTGTTTGACTCACCAGGAAGCCACTGCAATAAAAGTGGCACAACAAAAAAAGTTGTTTCATATGAATGACAACAAGCAAGAGTGCTACTTAAGTCAAAACAGAAACTTTTGCTCTAAAATACTGAGGAGCCATTACAGTGGAGAGGGTTTTTACGTGAAGATGCTAATGTCTAATGACAATTAATCAAATGTAAATGTCAAATAGAATTGTTCTTTTGAAGCATAAAAAACAACTTTTGCATAAGATAACAGTAGAGTCAAGTCAGGTCAATTATTTACATGGCACCAAATCACAGCTGAAGTTTGTTTTGAGGCATTTTTCAAACAGAGGAGCTCTAAAACATACTATTTTTTTTATTAATATTATTTTTATAATTTACTGTCACTGTCACAACTATTTAATCTTCTTATGTAAATTGTGCATTGATCGTGTGTATGTATGTGTGTGTGTGTGTGTGTGTGTGTGTTGTGTTGGCTTGCTAGAGGGCTGACACCAGGACCATGCTGCAATTAGCCAAACAAGAGACAATGACATATTGAGCGCTGCTAGCACCTTCTGTTAGTCAGCCTGCAAATCCCTCTTCAGGCCATAACTGCTGACACAACTACAGTATCATCCTGAGCAGCATCACACACTATTTTATGTTGCTGTGTGTCATAATTCAAGAAAACGGCATGTAATGACTGGTGTGACCGCACTGCAAAGGCATCTCAACTTTTCAAACACTTTCCAAAGAATGTCTGAGGAAGTTTTTTAGAAGGAAGTATGCGGTCCAGTACTAATCACAGAGAAACTAGGGATGTCAGCAGCCAGTGGATGGAGCACTAGGTTGAAATTCCAGCACCTAACCAATATGTTTTCTGAGAAGAAGGCAGAGTCTGATGACTCTGAAGCCTTTTGCCACATCCTTGGCTGACGTTGCTGTGGCAATCGAGAAGCTCCTCAGTGGCCAGGTGCAAAGACTGGATGAGTTTCCCCTCAGATGCTGAAGGTTCTGGACATTGTAGGGCTGTCTTGGCTGCCTCACCCACTCAATATTGCATGGAGACTTGAAGACAGTGTCTGTGGACTGGCAGACCTGGATGTTGGTTCCGAACAGTGGACCACCTCATCAACCTGGCAGGGTTACTTTATGGGAGTGTCTCCTAACAGTCTACATGCTTTTGAGCCAATGTCCCTCAAGGGATCTTGTGTGGACATTTGGCATGCAGGGTGCTGAGGTCATTGCTACAACTTATCCAGTGCCTGAATAACTAAAGTGAGAATTGTATCCATATTATTCACAGAAAGAAAAACACATTCTTGGTAAGTGTCGATTTCTGACGGGGTTGTCCTTGGTCATCAGTCTTGTCTGTGATTTTTGATGACAGGACCTCAAGGTGCAGCCAAAGTGAATGTGTCGGAATTTCCTTCCTGCAGTTTGCAGAGACTGTAGTTCTGTGGCCTCGTCACCAGAGCTTCCAGCATGGACTGAACCACTTTATTAGAGTGTGAAGCAGTGGGGAGGTTGGTCAGCACCTACAAGTCGGAGGGCATCGTTCTCTGCTCTCTTGCTTAGTTGCTTGCTCTTAGCAGGATTTGAGTTTCTAACCCAAGTGAAGGAGTTTCAGTATTTTGGGATGGCCTCACCCCTGAGTATGGCATTTGGAGAGCGACTGAGATTGTGGATATAAACAGAAATTAGTTTCCTCCACATGGTAATTGGATTTAGTCAAAGAGACAGGGTAAGGAGGTCAGACATCTAGAGGGAGCTCAGGACAGAGTTGCTGCTCCTTTGCATTAAAAGCTAGTTGAAGTGGTTCTGAACCTCCATGATGCTTTCTGTTGCAGTTGTTTCAGGTATGTTCAACAGGCAGGAGGCCTTGGGATGGACCAAGAACATGCTGGGGAGATAAACAGCATATCTTATCTGGCCTTGAAATGCCTCAGGAGCTCCCAGGAAGAGCTGGAAAACATTGCTGGGGGGAGTGACATCTGGACTACTGAACTTGGCCTGCTGCTACTGTGACCCAAACTCAGATAAGTGGAGGAAAATGAGTTTATATGAATTCCAATATCTCTTATGAACAGGAGCAAATTGCTTTCCATACCCATGCATTCAACTTAGCAAAGCAAGAATTATGGCTGCGGTTGAATTAAAACTCTTAAAAAGAAGCAGAGCTAGACCTTTATATGCTGTAGCTTTTCACACAGTCTTGTAAATTTCTATTCCCTATCATTTGTACCTTTGAAAGCATAGTCATGTACTCTTTCATCACAATGAGTTTCAAGCTACTTCATCCCAGTTTGTACTAAAGACGTGCCCAACTAGTGGAATTTGCTACATCAACTACTACTACTACTACTACTACTACTACTACTACTACTACTACTACTACTACAGCACGATCCCTAATTGATTTCCACCAACAAACACCTGTCTTCGCCTACATATCAAATTCACTATGCCATCTTGCTTTTAATGGGTATGCAACTAAAACAGCATTCCAGCACAGACATAATTACAGACAACCCGTATAACTCCATATTTGTTTAACCTTTAACAATCAGGATTTACAGATTACAGAGACTGATTTGTATATTGACAACAATGGTGAAAACTATCACGTTTAAAGTACCCTAAATTATCTTTGAACCAGGTGTAAACTTACTGTCACATACCCACCGTATTTTATTCCTTCAAAGTTTTGTGTGTCTTGAAACCAGCACAACCTGTAGGCTGTACGCTTTTGAGTAACCCCTAACACATATTACCTCTTGTTATTTCTAAATTGTATTGTCTAATGTAGCCACATCAAATTGAAAAGGAAAATACTGTACTAAAGGAAGAGACATACAAACCACAAAACCATCATGATTAGAAATAGAACAGACCATCATTACAAGGTAATCATCATCATCATCCTCCACCACCCAACCCTGCCATGGTGAAGTACCTCATCACACGGGGGAGAAAGGCCATTTTCCTAAAGGAGTCTGTGACAAGGACAAAAGGTGGCTAAATAAGGGCAGAGGTAAGAGAGTACAGCGAGCGGAAGAGAATGAAAAGACTCAAGCAAAAAGCAATGAAACTGAGCTGTGGAGTCAGGGTGGACTGAAAAGGTACTGAGGAGGTGTATTACTGCGTGTGTCACAGGCTAGCTGAGTGAAAGATGAATGTGGGAGCTGAATATGGGCAGCCGACACACTTAATTTATCCCAGAAAAATGTTTGGTACAAACAGCAGGTCTAGACAGCATTCAGCAAAAATAAGGTCATGTTGTGTAACAGACACATTTGATTATGTGTTAATATCTAATATATCCCACTTCACTGTGAATTGCTCCCAAATATTCTCTCAGCATTATTTGCATGTCTGAAGATATTGTAAATGATGTAAGACAAGAAAAAAATCAATCTGTTATATATTATTGGTTTATATGATGTAATTTGTTATATAAACAGAGGAGAGGAAATCTTAGTCACCGGTATGCACATGCATGTACTGATGTACCATAAAACGTTATTGTGCACAAATGTGTTCATAACTATTCTGGTATTATTTTGTTTCTGTATTTCATAAACAGTGGTTGTTAATCATTTCCTGGTGGTGTGTATTTCCAGTCTCATGCCATCATAACATCTGTTGTGTCAATCTGAGGTCTTTCTGCCCCCTCTGGCCTTATCCTCTCATTACTCTCCAGGACTCGGCTTTATATAGCACATGCTTACCTGGGGGTAGATGACATCTGTCTCCCCAGGGACGGGCTCATCTTCCTCCTCTTTCTCTTCCTCACAAAACCGCAAGCAAACATCCTGAGGGAAAGCACATAAAACAAAAAAAAAAAAAAATGGATCAAATTGATTTATTTTAATCAGAGGCGCCCCCCTGACATATTTTATTTAGTTTTTTAAATCAAGCGTTAAGCAGCACGGACAAAGACGATACATCAACCCTCTGACAGCTTGTTAGAAGATAAGAAACAAGCCCACAGATCTACAAAGCACATACTGACAAATGTGAGACAAAGATGTGTATGAGTGCGAGGGCGTGTGTGCGCGTGTATTAGGGGGGCGGGGGGCTGCTGTTACACAAAAAAAAATGGGGGGGGGGGTCGTGACAAGTGTCATCTCATTATGGAGTGTGCCCTTTCTATTCCACACATTTCAATCAGTCCACTCATGACACACACACACACACACACACACACACACACACATGGAGTAATGGAGCTTCTCCAGTCTTGTTAATTAGGGCCTGGTGGAAACAACTGGCACCCATTCAGATTCAACACACTTGAGCTACCTGTGACAACACAGAAAACACACTTCACATGGCCTTTAGCCAGTAGAGAAAAAGACAAGATCTCACACAAAAGAAAGAGGGGGAGTTTGTAATGGATGGTTTCAAAATAGTTGTCTTCACTGTCACTAAAATTCTCAGTGTGTCCTCAGTAGGTGGCTTTCTTCTTTGTTAAGATTACGTATCGTCCAGGAGACGAAATGGCCCACATGTCCTTCCTATTTCCAGAAATACTGAATAGAGTGGCCCACTACATGTAACACACAGCATCCTCTCTGTGAGAGCAGTGAGTAATGTTTGGCAATGGGGGGATGAAGACCTTTTGTTTTGTAACAGCTCACAGAGCATGAGTGATGCCAGCTGAGCCACAGGGGCATGAGGTAGGTAGCTGTGACTGTGACTGCATGTGTGTGTGTGTGTGTGTGTGTGTGTGTGTGTGTGTGTGTGAGAGAGAGTGTTTTTATAACCTAACTGCATGAACTAACTGTATGTGTGGACGTGTGGGCACAAGTGTGGAGGGTGTGTGTAGTGAAGAGTGTGTGATGCGTGGGAGGCATGTGTGTACTTTCCTGCATTGTAGGTAGAGACACACACAGGGAAATATTGGTTGCTTTGTGCTATTGTCACATGGCCAGTCCATGTTTGCTTACCTTGTTATTGTCTGTGCTTTATTTCTTCCTGTAATAGTCTATATCCATTATTTCCAGAAATTACTTTTTCTTTCCTTTTGCTACCAAAAGCTCTTCTACCCACTCCCAACGTCTCCAACATTTAACAGCTCATCTTAGCCTGCCACCTCCACCACTGTGGTTATATAAAAAAAAAAAACATTAAAAAGGAGCAATTGTGTGCGACTTTCAACAAGTTCAACAATGAACAGAAAGGGTTTTTAGCAGAGTGGTTTTTAGACTTATGTCATGCTGTACTGTACCTACAACTTCAGGGTTAAGAGGTCTTTGACTATTTCAGACACTGCTATATAACCATGTTTCTCTATCTTTTCTGGTGCATTTTATGTTCAAAATTCCATTATGTCACCAGTTAGAGTTGTCAAGGTGTTACAATATATCAATGGCATTTTGACAATAATCTTGATTTGATTTTTTATGTAAAAATGTTGATTTTTTTTTTTGGTTATTTAATTTCTCCATTTATACTGTTGGTTCCTTTCTTCTTAATTAAAGTGACTATGAGGAGTTTGGAAAGCAGAAGTGTTTTCACACTATATTTCCCATGAGCCTCCACACGCATGGTCACAAACTGGTCGCAAATGAGCTAGCTAGCCAGAGCGCGCCGTGGGAGTTTTGAAGACCGAACCGGCTTTGACTGAACGATGGCCACCGACGAGGTAATTACACAGACAGGCTTTACTATTAGTAACGTTATTTACCCTGACTCTTCTGTCTGTTGGCTCTGCTAGTCTCTGTAGGCACCTGCCGTAATTCACTCTGGCTTTCCGAGGAAATGCTGGGCGAGCCTACCACTAAATAATAATCACTACACTACAAAGATCAAAAATGGACACATACACAGGTGTGGGTAATGTAGATTCATCCACATTAATATGAGACTCTTTTATAACCAAAAGCAGACTTCACGGGGTATCTTTAAGCACATGCTTTTTACATGTATTTGATCACATCTAATAAATATTTATTGTAGCCTGACATATTTGATCATTTTAAACTTTAATCAGATAATCAAGTATTTTGGCAGATTTGGTTTCTCTCCTCTCGGTTGTCGTACTGCAGGTCTGTACTCTCGACAAAAATGATGGGTGGCCATGCAGTTTTGACAGTCAGGATCCACAGAGGACTAATATTAGTGAGACTGGATATTTCCTGAATTTTACTCAGGTTCCACCGATGACAAGCTTCCATGAAGCTTCGTACAACATTCAAGTCCCCCAAATAATGAATTACACTATAACAAAGTTGGTGATCCTTTAACCTCGCCTCTGTTGTTAAACTTTCACCTTGTCCATAACAGAACTTTGTTTTATGACTGGATATCTGTCAAGTGTTATGGCACTGACACTGAGTTCTACTTTGCACTTATTGCTAATTAGTAAAAATAAGCATGCTAAAATGTCCTGATAAGAAGGTACATGTGGTGCGACTACATGGTAAGCCTTAGTTATAATTGTATAATATAAGTATATGTCACTGTGAGCATGTTAGCACACTAAAGTTAGCATTTAGTTTAAACCACCACTGTACATAGGTATAGCCTAGAGGGCTGCAAAGATGGCTTAAGACTCTTCAAAATGTTATCAGGACTTATAATAAAGACCTCATGAATCTATTTGTTGTGATAAATTTCCGTGTCAAACATGATATCTTAGTCTGGGTTCTTAATTTAATGAGAGTACTGCCAAGTAAAACTGCATTTCTCTGGTTAGAAACAATAACCTTGCAAGGCTTGAATTTGTACTCCGGTACAGGCATATTCCACTTTAAGAGCTGGAGAGCCTTTTGCTGTTGGTCATTAATACTGCATAGACTCCAGCGTGATGCCTCTACTCATTGTAAGTCACCCCTAATGTTCATATTTACACTGAGCAGGGTAATTAATTCTAAAGACCCATCTGCCCTTTCGCTTGTTTAAATATTTATACAGCAGTCAGTCTTTTTTCAGTCACCATTTATTCCCATCCACTGTTGCCTGTTTTGCCTGGCATTGCAAGAGAACAGCTCCCATATATGGCAGAGAGATTGATTTAATTCTCTGCTATAATTCATCAGTGTTGATGATCAGAGAGATGTAGGCAAAGAAGCTCATTAATCAGCTCGAAAACATTATTACGCAACAAGAAAAAGCTGTGAATATCAAGAGTGTCAATGTAAAAACAATAGTGGCACTGACAGTAATCAATAGTTGTGTAAGTCCATGCATACTTGAGCCTGATTTAATGTCTGACTCACTCATTTTTAGCCTAATTGCAGTGAATCAAAGTCAGATGGTTTCACAGCTGTCACATGGACCTCAATTATGAAAGACAGAATCAAAACTTTCCCTCCTCTGTTTCGTTATATTTGTCTGTTTGTGACAGCTTTCAACATAACAGTGGCAACAGATACACTTCAGTCATTTGTTGCTGTGGCAACTGCTGGCAGCATGAGCATCAGAGCTTGTGCAGTCAAGAGTCTTTAAAGGGCTAGCTTGCAGTGAGACAGACTGGGAAGTTGGAGGAGGCTAAACAGTACGAAGGTGTTTTTGTTAGGTCCAACCAGTCTGAGAAAAACGATGTCTTTTCAGAGTGAAGCACATGTTAATGTTTCACTGTAACATCTGAAAAGTTTAAACAAATATATGCATGAAAAAAGTAGTTTTCTGTTTATTTCCTATTAACTATTGTGTGTATGTTTTTTAAAGCAGGCAACAGACTAGGTAGTTTCATCTTTTTTATGTTTTTCTCTACATGATCATGCACATTCTGTCTCATTTTGCAGGGTGTAAGCTCTGCATGAGGTCTGATGAGAACAAGTCTGACAGCAATTCAATCCGTGCTGCCAGTGCAATGAATTGGACAAAACAGGTAAGACAGACACATCAGATGATGATGAAAGGCCCAAAACAAATATACTTCACTTGAACAGGGACCAAAAAAGGAGCCTCAAATACAGGGCTTACAGTGCGTGTGACAAAACAAGAGCTCATTTTCACACATAATCACACACACATAGAGGCAAACAAGAGAATCATTACTTATGCATGCTGTGTGATCTGCTGTAAAAACCTCTCCACATAGCCATCATGAAAGAAAGTCACGCATGGAGAGGTGACAGTTTTATATGTAATTCAAGCAACAAACATTTGTTTGCACTTATCTGGTTTCCTGTTATACCTGATACATACTCAAGGGAAAGACGCATCTCAAAATGTACTGATATACAATCCTTCCGTGATAATACAATGCAACATAAGCAAAAGTGAAGGTTTCATACGAGAAAAACTGTCAGACACTTGTCTTGTTTTACATCTGTGACTCATATCCTGATGGCCTGATGGGGTGACTTTGACAGACTCCATTCACAACAGCATTCAAAATGCATTACATATGTGCTGAAATTGATTTTGTTTTTCTCACCAAAACGCTGAAGGCTGAGGGTGTGACACTCCACCATCACCATGGACGGATTTAGAGGGAGGATATGGATAAAGTCAAAGAGATAACGCTACCTTAAAGAGCATCACAGTCGTCTCCTCCAGGCTGCTGTCCTCTCCTTTACCATGGTGGTTGTGAACGTTATAGATTGGAAGGGTCCAAACCGATTGTGATGTGTCTGAAAAAATCATAGCACATACAATGATTATAAATAGCTGAACGACATCTCATTAAAAAAGCAGCTTCTCATACATTCATACATTTAATTGAACATAATTTTTCCAAGGAGTGGGCAAATTTGCATAAGTATCTCAAAAAGATCAAGCTCAAGTACTTTCTCTTCAAACTGCCTGTGGTGTCAAACTAATGTTTTGTGTTGTTGTTGCATAAACATCTTGTAAAGTATTCCTCAGTGTTGGGAAAGAGCCAAAGAGTCTATTTGCGATCCATGATCTTCTGATACACTTTTTTGTGTTTGTTATACATCGTCGTGACTTTTAAGACTTCTTACCTTGCCACCTTACATAATTTTTGCAGTGTCTGCGACTGAGGTGCCAGCAATCCAGGGAACAGCTACAGTAAGTAGTGGCTGCTGCCTACAGAAAGTGACTCATAACCAGTTGAATACCAATTAGCAGTACAGAGTGCGGCAGCTTTCAATGAGGTCTGACAATCACTGTTTGTATAATAAGTTCTCAAGGCAACATAACGCTACTTAGAGTGTAAAGACGGCAGATGGTTGCTGGCATATGATTCACAGTCACAAGTATGTAGACTCATATTTCCTCATGTAAAATTTCAAATGTTTCAAATGTTTCAATTGAATGAATGTAAACCGGTGGAGTTGACTGTGAAGTATTGTGTATATTAATCAAAGTTTGACTTTAAATTGTGTTTTAGCAGAGATCATAGACATATTATTATTATCACAGAAAAGAACAAATGGGAATTATGGTTTAGTTGTGGCAGTGCATGAAACTGAAGACCCTACTCTGAAGGAAGATGCTAACGGAGAAAGCTGCAAACCACTTCAAAAGAGATCGATACCAATCAAGGGCAATACCCACTACTGACATAAAAACTGACTTCTGCAGAGCCTGGGTCAGACACTTAGAGCAATCTGTTTGTGATCGGGAGCAGATTGGCCAGCTTCAAACAACTGGCAGAGATGGAGAAATAACAAACAAAAAGAGGCACAGCATGGCCCTTTTAGTTGAGCCCTTATGCAGTTTACAGCGCTTGTATAATGAAAATACTGTGACGGTTATTGATATACATCCCCCACACTCTATAGTCTATCACCACATAACATAACAGCTTAGCAAATGTAGCAAAAAGCATAAAGAGACCATTGACTGAGATGATCTCAGTTGCAGTCACCAGCCCGAAAAAGGAAAATGACTATTTATGTAATACTTATATGACAATAATTTGATACAGATTATATTTGTTGCCCAGTGACAACTGAAAGTGACAGCTGAAGAATTCTGCCACAAAAAAGGGTGTTTTATATCTGTGTGAAGAGTCTGACTAAAGCAGGGTCATGACAGTCTGCTATTGAAGTTACATAAAAAAAACACTTGAGAGGTTTTAACAGATCCTCGTGAATGCAGGAGCATGAGGCATCTAAGGAGGAGCTGAAACCTGGGGTTTATTCCAGTCCACTGGGGAAGAACAGAGAGATCCGGAGCAGTGCGCAGACAGAGCTAAATGGTAGTCACTCTTCATACCGAGGGAGGCCCTTAGTCACGACTGCGTTGCTGTCTTGCTCCGGTTGCAAAGTGAGAGGCGAAAGAGAGGGCTCAAGAGAGCAGAGAAGGTGACATGGGGGCAGAGAGGGGGGGGGCTAGCAGAGGAGGAGGGAGAAGGTTGAGGAGGGGGGGGGGTGTTGTTTGTATGAGCAGCGCGTGCACCGACATTAACCTTCCCCATTAATGAACCGCTGGAGGGACTTCACATTGGCAACGCTAAACACAGGAAGGAAGCAGGGAAAGAGAGGGTGAGGGTGAGGTGGAAGAGGAGGAGGAAAGTTGTGTGCAGAGGGACAGAGGGGGTGATTCTATCCGGCCTTGTCACTTTTCCTGCCCTCGTTGCCGGTTCAATCAGTAACACACATTAGGAGTAAATTGAGTGGATAGATGATGCAGCTGCTTTCAGGCAGTCTGGGGCAGGCAGAGCAATTACCACCACTGAGCCCTGTTTAGCCCTGTGACGTACAAACCAACACTACGACTTAAGACGGGGCAGTGGGTGGACAGATATGGGGTGGGAGCATCTCTTTCATTTCAACTGATTTAATATCTGTAACGTTAAGCTGTAAGTGCTTCCTTCCATGCCCGGAAAAAGTTATGGAGTTCATATTACCCAATCATTCAAGAGTGCAACCTCACACAATGGATGCAGAATAATGTTACTGATGGGGAACAGCTGGGTAGCTTTCAAAAGAGTGTAGAAAGGAAAAGTTGATGTGACTTTGTAACCGAGGAAAAACTATGTGATGTGATTTATCCTCCAGGTCCAACAGCCCTGTTGTGACCGGTTCAGCTCCTAATATTCAGTGACACTGAAATGTCAGCTGTCATTCCTCAGGGCAGGCACAGTGACAGACATCACTTCTCTCTCTAGAGGATGACATATGTGTCTGGAGAGAATAAAGAGCACATTTATTTCTGGACTGTTTTGATGTCCAAAATTAAAGGCTAATGACGTTTTTTTTATTGAGTGAGGACGTATGGCGCGGCCTGTGGAGGCTGCAGAGACGAACACTGAAAGAAAGAGATGGAGGATTAAATGACGGTAGGAGGACGCCCTCGTCTGGTACTGTTTGTTTATTGCAGCTACACAGCATAGAGTCCCAGGCCACTACATAATGACGTCAGCCCATGTCAAAGCGTGTACTACAATGTGTTGCACTGTAGCTGTTGTTAATTATCTGTCGAAACGATATAATATAGTAAGCCATTTATGAAGTGCGTCAGTATCATCTAGCTTGAGCTAACTTAACAGACAAAGGCAAGGTTTTAACTGACCTAATCATATGACTAATAGTTCATGTTAATTTTCTCTTGAACATATGTATATATGTTCTCTGTTTGGTGACTGTTCCGACGAAATACAGCCAAATAAAAGACCAGACAAAAGTCAACAAGGAGAGTGATGCTAACTTAGCAACTAGGTGTTAGCTAGCTTAGCTGTACTGGTAACTGACGTGAATTGTGTAGCCTAACCTGTTTTCAATTAAGTAAGCTTAGTAAAAATACGCTAATGCGTTAACGTTAACTTTATAAAAGTGAGTAAAAAAAAATACACGACCATGTTACCAAGCAAAGAACAAGAGGGTACCTTGTTTTTGTAGTTTATCTTTTCAGTTTTTGGTCGTTCTCATTAAAGTATGTACATTTTTCTGTTTGAAGTCTATCATATTTCTCAGACTACCTTATAAGTTACAGGATACTTACTTATTTCCATTAAGTAAGTCCAATGGTTAGGAGCACAGTCAGGCCCATCATGCTGCCTTCAAGATTTAAATCAACTTCCTCCACTAGATGGCGTTGGCGTTGTTGCCTTTTCTGTTAATGTTACAGCAAGTACAGTATGTCGCACTCAGCTCCCCACCTGCCCTGTCAGAGATGCCTACCACTCACTCTATTTCACATCAGACGGTCCACCATGGGCTTCCTCAATTTCATGCTACCCCATAGATCCCAGCCACTTGAAAGAGACCAATATTTCAATAAGATGGGTCCAGTTAAGCTGCACCTTAATAAAGATCATACATTAGTGGGCGATCCAAAGTCCCCACCATGCTGTATTCATTTGAAAGGCTCGGCAGTGATGATCCAAACCATATGAGGGGCTGAATGGATCTGCAGAGACCCGGTGAAGAGGCAGGCCACCCACGGCCACAGCTCACTGCTCCCTTTTTTGTCTTTCTTCCCCTCCTAGGTCAAGCAGCATTCCTTCGGTGCCCTGGGGATCTTCGCTGAAGAAGGTAACATCATTAATAAAGACTCAGATACTACAGCATATGCTACCCTCACCCCCTTCAAACCCACCGACCCCCCAACGATCAAAAGGAAACATAAAAAAAAACAGTGACAGACAGATGGTCAGACTCACATTACTTTGACATTAGTGCATACCTCTCAGTGTCAGGGGGTGAATGAGTGCAGGAGAAGAGACGAGCAGTGCAGATGTTCTGATCAAACAGGATGATAATACAGATTAGACTCTAGTCACCTGTAGTGAGCTGTTTTTAAAGACTGGATGGTGTTAAGCAAACATGCCTATCCCTAGCAGGCAAAAGAGACTGTATATGTATCCACAGTGCTGCAGTATTTTCGATCTTGGTTCCTGCGGCTCTCTGTATTTGATCATAGACGTAAAAAGGAGGGGGCTGACATGAACATTTTTGATAAGCTCTAACATACTGGTGTTTATTCAACTTGATATATTGCTTAAGGGCAGGCCACCTTCACTACCTCTCTCTCTCTCTCTTTCTCTCTCTCTCTCTCTCTCTGTCATTTCTCTGTATTTTTCTAACCACAGCTGTAAAGTCTTCATTGATGAGCCCAGAAAGTCAACAGACTGAGGTATGACAGCGTTGGAGAGGCAAACAATTGAATTTATTCAAACCTTGTCTTGGATATTTTTAGGTAGCCTACTTGCTATTAATTTTATTCAGAGTTATAGGGCCAGAAACCTGTGTGGAAAAACCGTAGACATTAACCACTGCGTTCTGGTTGTCCTTTCCTTCATCGGTATTTGTACCACAAATAAGCAGAACTGAGGGTCACTGCTGGTTCACATCAATCCAAAAGAGATTATTGTTTAAAAACAATAATGGGAAAAGAAATTAGTATGTAAATTGTATAGGCTGCATTTCCCTCCAAAAATGCATGGATCAACTTATGGAAAGGAAACCAGCATGATCAAACAATATTTGGATTGTGAGGAGAATAAATATCTCTGGGCTATGCCACATTAAAGAGGGAAATGAGACCAAACAGAGGCTCACCAGGAAAATAAACAAGTGACTCAAACTGCTTCTTATGAGGTCAGACTTAAAGGTTATTATGCAATAAAGTATTTTCCCCAAATACTTGAACAGCAAGGCACAACATAATTTGAGTTGGTCAGTTCAGTAAACTGCATTAATCACCACTTCTGACTCTGAAAAAGAGTTGTTTAAAGGTGTAATAATGAGAAAGCTAATCAAAAAACCCACTTGAAGTTATTTACAGGACTTAATTAGTCTTTAATTAAGCTAATATGGTGTGAAAATGTTTTGGGAGGTCATATAAGTACTCAGCGTCTGGTGCTGGAGGGCATGGATCATTTCCCGACTCTGAAAATTGAGTCAGAGTCAAACTGTGTCCTGCCCCGGCTTATTACTGGCTGAGAGGATCGCCCATCCCAGCAGCATAATTCCATCTGGGCTAAATATTTATACAGAGGGGGAACGACATCACTTATCCACAACACATTCATTCACATAAGGGAGGGCTACTTCCAGAGCTGAGTTAGAGTGATCCACTCCGTTTGCCAGAGGAACATCACCTCTTCTTGCTGATTTTTGCGTAGACAAGTTTTCAGAGGAAAGTTTTCTCCTAACCACAGCTCACAATGACATTTTTGATTTGTGCTTTTGGAGTGATTCTCACTTTGTATCAGATTGGGAGTAACCCAGCCAGTGGTGAGTGGACTTTTTATCCTTTTTTGAAAAAGTTTGGCCACAATGTGTCTTGCTTTCAAAATAATGGCATGAATCCTCTTCTGATTATCACAGTGAGGTACCATTTTTTAAGGATACATATCTATGTGCTGCCTTTACCTCAGCCTTGTCATTTTTAAACAAATGTGCTTTTGAAAACTTGATCATATATGCACTCTTGTACAAAGAGTTCATTGAGATAAGTATATACAGTTCTAATACCTGTGTTAACATCTTCAAATATGTGTCATATTTTATAATCTTATATGAAAGCAATTCTACAATTTTTAGTATGAGCCTGTCTTTTTGTTCAGCCTCACTGATGTTAGGCTGGACATTGACAAGAAGAACTCCGATAACTGAGAAAAATAGAATAGACTAGAATATAAATTGATTTTATTTGTATTTATTTGACTGTTTCTAGCGGGGATGTGCTGGCTGCAGCAGAGTCAAGACCATAGGTGCGACATGGTGCTGATGAGAGGGGTGACCAGAGAGGAGTGCTGTGCCGGGGGTCGCCTGGACACAGCATGGTCCAACACCAGCCTGCCCATGAATGAGGTCAGCCTGCTGGGCTTCCTGGGAATTGTCTCGTGTAAACCATGCAAAGGTAAACAAACAGACCATTAAAAACTATTTAGTTGAATCTGCAAAGTACATCAAGTTGAATAAATTAGTTATGTGTTGCTTTGTTTTATCTCTGACAGATATAGTATTACTCATTGCATCGAACTCAAAAAAGTTAAATCTGTATTACAGTGCTTTAAACACACATTTTAACAGTCACGTTCCAAATAAACTGAGAGATTTGACTGAGCACAGGTTGTGACTCTCAGATGGTCTGCTTCTGGGTAAGTATTAGGAGTTTTAGTCACTGCTCAAATATCATTCGCAGACTTAAAAACAGATGCCTTCAGGGATGTAATTGATAAATTGGCTCTTCCATTATGCAAAACAACTATTGCTGCTCATGGAGAGTCAGTGAAAGTTAATTTGAACCACGTCATTTGTGAATCAAGATATTTACACAATGAGTTCCCGATGCAACTTTCTAACAAAATGCAGACGTGGAATTGAGGAGAGGCGTTCCACATAACTCCACCCAGCTGTCCTGAGACGCTTCCTCCCCTGGAATCTCTGTAAGGTTCATTCAGGTTCACTTGCAGATAAATTCTGCTTTCATAAGCAGCACTTGCACTATGTGATCAGAAGCCAAAAATGTGAATTTCTCCATGCTGATAAGTTCCAGTAAAAACCAACCTACTGGCATTTTTTGGAAAACACACCCAACCACAACCCTGGGTTAGTCTGGCTTTGCCATATGGGTAAAAGACACAAAGATGTGGGTTGTATGTAGATAAACTCAAAATATGCTGAGAGACCACAAACAAAGGTAGCCTACAGGATAATAAAAATGACTCTTACATAAAAGTAAACAACTGTATCACATGGAAAATGGTTTAAGTTGGTACAATCACATCCTCCATCTTTCCTCCACTGCCTTCACTTCTTTCATTATGTGTTAACTTTTTCCAAAGCTAGTTAAAAAAGAGCCCTGTTTGCTTCCATGAACAAAATAAGAAAATACATTCCTGCAGGCTGGAATAAATGCCTGCCACATGCCCAGATGTCTGGGACTCATAATGTGCAACACTATCTTGATCATTTGGAATTCTGTGGGAGGAAAATGTCGGTATTATGACAAATAAATAAAGGCTTGTCATTTCAGAGGACGACACCAACGCCATCATAAGGCTGTAGTTTGTTCAGAGATGTCCCCTTGTTGCCAGAGATAAAGAGCAGACATGTGTACACAAAAAGAAAGTTACTGATCGAGAGCAGCAGATAAATCAGGAGAGTCTGAGAAAAAAGTACAGCAATGGAATAAAACAGGATATTGAAGTGTTGGCAGAGGCAGGAAATAAGTCTCATATTGTTTACAGAATCCTCTGGACTGATCAGGCATCATCTCATAAGACTTACAAAGGTCCTGGGTAGAGACATGTATGCATTGTCTAATGTTGACCCTACGCTGTGTAGGATTGCAGTTCCTCCTGAGCTCTGACATCAGGGGGTGTCAGAAGAGCCTGGGGCTTCCTCGTTTCTCAGCCTGTAAACTTCTCTGACAGCTATTTGATCTCCGTCTGACTCGGAGCTCTTCCGTCCCTCTACAAGAGCTTAGCCCATTCTGTGTGCAGCCGTACACATAGATCTGTTATGAAAACACACTGGCCTCGCATTCCACCAGGCGAGGCACCCTTGTGTGTAACAGTCAATAAAGAGATGTGATTATTGTAAATATTGTGCACGGTGAAAATTGTGTTATGGTCTGGGAAAACCCCAGAATTCAAACTTGTTTTGTATGAAAATGCCTGTGTGGGAATGTGGATCACCTGATGTCTACCGACTTGTTAATATAGTAACATTATACTGATACTGTGCAGTGCTCTCACACACATGAAACCACTCGCTGTGCTTTTGTAGAGACTTGTGAGGGAGTCAGATGCAGTCCCGGGAAGGTCTGCAAGATGAGGATGGGAAGACCTCAGTGTGTGTGCTCTCCAGACTGCTCTCACATTGCCCGGAAGCATGCTGTGTGCGGCAGCGATGGAAAGACATATAAGGATGAGTGTGTTCTGCTGATGGCCCGCTGCATGGGACACCCAGACCTGGAGGTCATGTACCATGGCGAGTGCAAAAGTAAGCATGATTTGTGTGCTTATCTAAATTTCCATGTAAGGCTATGTTGCACCGAAGCAAAAAGATTGACTTTTTCACTAATGATCTTACTTTGTGTTGCACAGAGTCATGCTCCAATGTGGTGTGCCCGGGGACTCACACCTGCGTGACTGACCAGACCAACAGTGCTCATTGTGTCATGTGCCGCACAACACCTTGCCCAATACCCATGCCATCTGAGCAGCCAATCTGCGGCAATGACAACATCACCTACCCCAGCGCCTGTCACCTCCGCAGGGCCACTTGCTTCCTCGGCCGCTCCATAGGAGTCCGCCACTATGGACACTGCAACAGTAAGACTACAGAAAAACCCACCTGTGAACTCCTTTCGTTGCCTGTTTTCATCTGTATTAATGCCAATAACAGCGATGACTCTGTCTGACCTTCATGCAGATCCCCCTCGGAAAGCTCAAGATATGGAGGGCAGTGAAGAAAACGCCGTCTAGATGAATGATTCCTCAGCATTTTCCTTTTAAAGTGATTTCAAGTGGTTTCCAAGTGTCACACCACTAGCTTCCCGCAATGACCTCTTTTTTTTTTCTGACAATCACGACCCCTCCCCTTTATACACAAAAAGACGATACATTTAAAATGGAAGACCTCTGTTGGAAGACAAGCTTTAGTGAAACTGCCTCAAAAAAAAAGATCAGCAATAACCTGTGACCAGTTTTGTGTTGATACTGTGCAAGTTTGGAAGTTAGAGGCAGGGAAAAGCATGTGTCTTGAGATAGAAATATCTCATTAGCTCTATGGGAGATGTGTGCATATTGTAAATAGAATACCACTGCTATTTATTGGAGAAGGTATCAAACTCTATTTATATTTTTAATCGTAGTAACTACTCCATATATCCTTGGGAACGCTGATGCAGAAAAAAAATGTATTTATTGTGTTTTGTCTATTGTGTATGTATAATAGCGGTCACTGGCATTGGCGTTTTACAACTTTTTACAGTCTACATTCCCCACAAACAAACAGTTTTCCCTCTTAAGCTGATGGAAAGCAACGCTAATTTGTTTGGAAAGTCGATACCACTTTATAGCCTGCCAGTGTGGTTTCAGTACACCACAAACAAGAACAGAACAACTACAGCTGTATTGTATGTATTCCAGCTTTTGTCTGGGAGGTGAGGAAGGGGTTCAGCCTAAACAAACCTGTATAGTCTCTCTCCCTTTCTCACCCCACACGTGTTTACTCTGGATCCTGATCCAAACTCTCGGCCACCCGCTGATCACTAAAATTAACAGTTTGGTTGTGTTTGTAGTAGTCTCAGAAGACTGTTGGTACAACCCCAAGCCCTCTACAATACCTCCTCTGTTGAATGCTTGGCTTTGTTTTGTAAATGCATCTTTGTAGGTCATGCTAGTTCATTCCAATGCTGTTTTGCTGCTTTGACTTGATTGGACTTTTTTTTTTTTTGAGAATTTACTGGACAGACAAATGTAATTAGCAATGTCTGATTGAAAGGAAAATCGAATTTGTCTGGGAATGGACTGCAATTTGGGCCAACTGAATATACCTGATTATACTGCCACCAGAGATTAATCCATCTGTCCAGTGTTGACACTGGTAAACCTGGTAGATATCAATACAAATGGTCAAATTATCTATTTTAATCTTTAAAGTCAAAACACATGTCGGGATACTCTGAATAATCTTTATAGTGTATTATGGACGGTTTATTGACTCCTGTAAATAACAATCTCGTGTGTACCTACCTGTGTACCTACTGTGAAATCTGAATGATGAATGCATCAACATATTTTTGTATTTTTGTACTGCCATTTCAAAACAACATAAAGTTTAATATTTGTCAAAATGTGTCATTTTTCTTTTATAGATTTCAGGAGAGTAATAGACTTGCAGACTCTTGAGTATGATTTGCAGTCTGCTTTTCATAAGCCAGTCCCACTAACCTCATCTTGATTGTCTCAACTGAAATATGATACAGTACTTTTAATAATAATACTCAATTGTGAAACTGTGTCTGACGTGAATGTTACAATATTTGGATTTTTCTAAACTGTGTCACTGTCTTAATCATAGCCACCTTCAGCCAAATGATCTCACACTTGCCCACTTATGGTAACTGGACTGCACACTTATGGTAACTGGACAGAGTTCCTTTCATGCTGGGGTTTAGGTTGGTGGGTCAGGCTCTAGCCGACAGCCAGGCACACAGTTTATGTGTGCAGTGATTAGACCCCTCTCCTGTGTGTGTGAGCAGTTGCTTGTTACAGGCCCATATGAGAGGCAGCAGAGTATCAAATCCAGGCTGGTGCACCTTTTCTCCCCTGTCTCATCAGGGATGTCCCCCTTCTCTGGATTAGGCAGTAGGGTTGAGCTGAGGAATGACTGTCTCGAACGGCTGAGGCCTGGGTACTGACTCACTTTCCTGTGTAAAAGAACCTCCCTTGTTTTTCTGTCTTTCTCTCTCCGGTCTCTGAATCCTGTGCTAGGCCATGCAGCAGCATCTGGTTCAACTTTAGGGAGATGTTTATATTCCTGTCCAAGTACCCTTTTATTACACTGGGAATGGAATTAGATGTTTTGTTAGTTAGAACAAGGCAAATAACAATGCCACTGAGGGGGATGTTGGTGTGTTCATATATAAAACAGACAAATATTTTCTAATACGTATAAATTGATATATAGCTGATAGATGATCCAACAACATTAGTTAGGAAACTTGGATGCCAGCGTTGCCTCACAATAGTATTGGTCAGATTTTGTCATCAGACATGCAGACATGAGCTCAGTGTGGTCCACTGGATGTGTCTGGGTGGCAGAAGCCTCCAGTCCAGAGAGGCCCTTGTTGCAATTTAGTTTGTTCATCGTTTTTGTTCATTCGTTTTTATCTTTGGGATTAATAGAGAGAAAATGTCATAACCTTGATACACACCTCGTTACTTAAGGGGCATGTAAAGCCAGTTATCCCCATACCTTTATGAGTGCAAACCATTGTTAAATTCTTCTGTGACCCAAACAATAAACACACAAAAACCTCTCGCTGTGGTTTAAAAAGTGGCAACCCCACAGGAATTTGCAGTGAACACCCACTGAAATAAAACATTTGCCACACTTGCTTTTGAGTACATATGTTGAAATGACCATGGTGTTCCAGTAAAATACACAAGTGAAAAGTAAGATGAGACAGCAGTTTTGGTACATGCATCCTGGACAAACCGTCCCAATAGATACATGTTGTTCAAGAAAAATAAAATCACATTTGGTCTTGTCATTATGACTGGGTAATACCTTCACCAGAAACAACCTGTATATCATTACCACACAGGCCTCTGACTGATGTCAGATAGGATGTGCGTCTGTCACACCGGTGGTGGTAATGACATAACCAATAACGACAAAGCTAAGAGCCATTTTGGAGCTGTTGTAATTACACTCAACGTAAGACCTCAAGAATTCTCTGACCACTTTACTCCATATTTGATCCTTTCTCCTATATGCTGTGGTTTATGGTCTGGCCAGAGAGATTCACTTCCTCTGAAACATGACCATATATATGTGTTTGTCCATGTGTCTGAGTGTGTGGATGTAGATCCCTACCACCAGAGCTCACCTGTAATAAGCATGGGATTAGTCACACATATGACATCACAACCTCTGACTGTCTTCTTTATATCCTCACAAACACATGGGGCTATAATGTGACGCCCACACTGACATTTCAGCAATGCGTAATCATCGTGCTCTAATATGTCAAGCTTCGCTCTCAACGACGTCCACATGGTATCATTTCCACCAACTTGCCTTACCACTTCCAGTAAGTTAACAGCCAGCCTTTAGATCTGAAATGATGTTGTGATGAAACCAGGCACTGTGGAGTGTTTTCAGAGACCACCCACTCTCTGGATCACGCCACTGAATTGTAAACAGTTCCGTCCCACAGCTGAAAGTAATAGATATCAGATCCATCACTCCATCACAATATATCTGCCTCAGACATTATATCCTAGACATGCTTTGTTACATGGCAAGTCTTTTGCTTTTCCACATGTGCATGATATTTAACTTCTGACAACTGATCATTATACTGACCCAAGAACAGATACTCCAGTCTTATTGTTTATAGTGTTACAGATGACGTCTTGCGGATTTCTCAGAAATGCTTATGTATATATATATATATATATATATATATATATATCATGATCTACTGTGGTGTGCTGTATATTGCATTGATGCTTGTCCACGATACCAGTCAGCTGTTGTCCTAGATTAATAGTCTTTTCATCAACTTTTAGACAAGATGAAGATGGCAGTGTCTCATAAAGCAAAGGAAAACAGTTGTAATATTTTACAGTGTGATTTTTCACCATAGTTTGGTTATTACTGGGCTAAATTGAACCAGAAACAACCAGTAAATGCTTTCAGAGCCCCAGAGTGGATGTCAGGCAAAGGACAGTGCTTTAAAAACTCTCCATCAGCTGTACCTGGCAACAAAACTAACATTTAATTTGCTCAAACAAACTTTGCAGTGAGAGACTGAACTGAGAAAACTCTTGCTACTTTAAGTAACAACTGAAAACAAAAGCTGGTTTGCAACACAATGGCAGTGTTTGTCAGCGATCTGTTCAGGATCATATCATCACCAACAAATTAGTTAGGAAGTTGTGCAAAGGCTAATTGTCTCAAATTATTCCTGGTGAATAGTTTCACTTCCTCATCGTGACCTCTGGGACAGCCTCTCTGCTGGCTCTGTGTGTGGTCCGGCCCACATGTTCTGAGTCCAACAATGGTATGATTTCCTGGGAAAACAACTATACTGAAAAATATGTCAAAAAACTATATCAGAAATATTGATTATAATCTATGATGTTATGGTAATTTGTAAATATTTAGGTATAGTCTGAGACTCCTTGAGTGTTTGAGGGTTTGGGAACATATGCTCCTGACTCGAGAATGTGAGATGATTGCCTCCTGGACTTGGCACCGACTGTGTCATTGAATTAACTCTGGTTTGAGCTCATGTTGAAATATCAAGTGGCGTAACTGAAAAAGCCAATGAAGTGTGATAATTGTACTGCACCAGTTGTGTAGTTTGAGGCTTGGAACATAACCAGGCCATGACCATAATTTCACATCAGTTTTTCAAGTGGCTCCCATATTGCAGCAAAACAGGAATACCTGTTATTTTTTAATAAGCCCTGGCTCAAATACCTGCTTGTTTATGGAAAAGTGGTTGGTTATCATGGAAAGTTGCTTGAGCACTTAATTTTCTGTCATGCGTGAAGGTATGCCTTGCAAATTCAGCAAAGATGAGAGTGGGGAAAGTTTCCTTGGTTCACATTTCATTCAGTTTTGCCTGCAGCTACAATAGCCACTAGTACACACTTAATTAAATCATCTGTTAGGAGATCCTCTGCTTGTTGAAGTAGGACAGCGTACCACAAATGAACTCAAGAGGTCCATATGGTATCTATTCCCCCAGACTACAGAGCTGCACATCTTGTAAACAGACTGATGGTCAGTTTTAGATTAGAGGAGCAACTGCATAATGTTAGCAGCTCCAGTGTTGTTTGGCATGGATTGTTGGGTGGGAGATATACTGTACAACTGCATGAGACAACACATTGACCTGTACACACTGATTCTGTACTGTTAATACTCTAAATCTTCCAGCATCACACCCCGGAAAAACAGCCATATCTACACTCACGTTATCATACATACAAACAGAAAACCATTATCAGATCCACAAAAATATAATATTATGCCTAAAGCCATCCTCCAGTTCAAGGACAGTCCTCTTCTCACACATACAAACATTCATTTTGTAGTTGTCTTTTTTTGTCCTCGTTTCACACTCAGCCACCTGCAGGGGAATTTCTTGTTGAAATACTATAGGTTTTGTTCTTTTTATTGAGATTTCTTCCTGTCCCCAGTGTCGGTTAGTGGGTGGCGTTACTATGGAGGATCTGCTGAGAGGAGCAGATAACACTGTGTCTGTCCAACATGCTCTGTTTTCTGTCTTGTGCTTTAAGTTCTTGTTGTTTTCCTGGATACTGCATTGTATCATTCTGCTTTGTGACACTGCAGTGGTTACTTACTTGTCACAGGCTATTCAAAAAAGACATTTAACACATTTTAATACATTTGCATTCAAGGAATCAAACTCAAACTATCAGAGGGCTCTGTGAGGCCTGGGAAAAATAAAAAGTAAAAGTGAATTGCTAATGCTATAAGCATGATAGCATGGTAATAATGGTATTTTGAGGGTATTTGGTCATAAAGCAAAGTTTTGGATAACTTGAAATGCTGACCTCATGATGGTGATTGATAAAAAAGTTAAGGGGTCAGCACAGTTCTCACATTTCATTGACCGAGAAACATAAATATTAAATTTTGTGATAGTGGTAGTTCTTGCATATAAGTCAGAGATCAATGTTTTTTATATCATCCTGTAGGGATCTTAAATGCCTGTACAAAATGTTAAACTATATGAAATTTGTTATTAGAAGAGAAATACCATGGTAACAGTAAGTGAAGTTGGACTGCGATTGACACAAACGCAGAGAGACACTGGTAGAGTGACAAAGTACAAAACACTGCACCATGTGAGACAGTTTGACCGCAATGTAATGAAACAATAGGTCAGTAAAAACAGATAAAGTCAAACTGCTGAAACATCTGCAGTGAGTGACCACAAACACTCCACTGCAACAAAAACAGTTGAAACTAGGCAGCTAATTGTACACATATGCTCCTCTAGCAACATCTATATTTTGTTAGCTGCTCAGTGATGTAATCCCAAACGCTTAATGTACCAATGCAGTACCGAGGGATTTTGATCTGGAACACAAGCAGAGCAGAAAAACACTGCACAGAACACAAGGGATACCTGCTGTGACTCAGATATGAGTATATACATGTTCACGGATGTGTTTGTTTTGTTTTTTCATAAAGACAACTTTTTCCATCACTGATGTTGAACTGTACAGTCATCTTGCTGTTTATGCAAAGATCTTAAAATGTGTGTGCCTGATGCCCAGGTCTTGTGACACATGGCGTCAGACACAGTGTGTCTGGAGGAGACAGAGTCTTCGATGGGTGGGACTGAAAACAAGTGACGCATGACTAAGAGGCCCAGGAAGTTCCAGCAGGCGGCTGTTATTGCTGAGTGTGTGTCTATGTGTGTGTTTATGTGTGTATGTGAGTGTGATTCGGGGGCCCAGAGGGACTGTGTGGGGCAATCCCGGCTGGAGTGTCTGGAGTGACAAAAGCTACAGTGTCCCTTGTAGCATATCTGTCTGCTGCCTTGGCTGCAACCATTTATTGCCTCTAAGAGTGTAATAGAAATAAGCTGTAAAAAGTAGGCTGAGAATACTACAATTAATCTATTGCACAAGTCACTGTACATGGGTATCTACATGCATGTGCACATAAAAGTTTGAAAGCTGCTTTGCTACAGTGGCATGAAGAAATACATTTTGTTACATCCCTTACAGTATGTTTTACATCTCAACAAGAAAACGTCTTATATATTTACTGTGGTTCATTTGCAGAATATGTTTTTTGTTTCTTTTGGGGTTTTTTTTGTTTGTTTGTTTTGGTCAACTGACCCCAAATCCAGATTAGTAGTGACCTAAAACTACATGATGTGGAAGGTCACTCAGTCTGGGCAGAGTTGTTTTCTGCTGCTCACATGACCTGTCTCTGACCCACAGTCACTCACTCCCCAGATTGCATTGCTACAATGAGCATTGGACTGCAATGGCGGTGACGCACTGGGCGCAGAGAGACAATAGCTTACCTCAGCCAGGCAGACATAGCAAACCTCAGTGCTATCAGACCCTCTCTAATCTCAGCCCATGGGACAGCTGTGTCTTTCCTGCTCCCACATGGCTACATCAGACACAACACTGGCCTAGACAGGACATTAGGACCTAACTAGGTTACATTGTGAGCGGTACTGCTCGGAAACATCCCCTCTTATTGTAACTAATCATATCAATGTTACGCATTGCAGGTTGGGAAACGGAGCCGGTTGTTTCTTTGAAATATTTCAGCTATTTAATCACACATTTTAACAGAGGAGGTTGTCATGCAATAATACTGCTACAGAAAAGTATTTTGACTGTATGGCTCACATAGGGGACAGTGTGGATGTACAGCCACATCCATATGTTTTTCATTCAAAATAGTGCACCAATAAAACACCACAGGAGCTGGTTGCATCCAGGGCCACTCTCCTCAAAAGCATGAAACTGGACATTTGTGCACAAAAATCAGGCCAGATGGCTTGAGAGATGTGATTGGCTGGCGGGCAGTCAGATGGGAACTCCTACTTACTCTCCACATGTTGTGCCAAGCACTAGAGGTACTCCAGATTTATGTGACATGTTTATAGTTGTCAATCTGCAGTAGTGGTAATCACATTAAGAATACCTGTGAAACAAATGTTGAGGAAATTGTAATTCATAACTTTGAAAATAAAAACAGACCTGAAAACAAAATAAAATCAATCATTATTCCCACCAGATCTTATGCAACTAAGTAATCTCCGAGACCCTTGGTGCTATCTCAGGTCTATCTGGCATACCTGCCAACCACATCTTGGTTGTGTTCATATAAAACCAGACAGTGTTTTTCCCATTTGAGAGGCTACTTATTTACTGTTTCATGTCTAAAATTTGACATTTGATTAAATGGTTCCAATAACTGCTGTCAAATAATCAAGGACAAAATACAAATCCACCTTTGACGAGATGTGGTGCTCAAAAACAGATGCTACATGACTTTGAAACACCTAAAGTATGCCTGTTGGGCTCAAGAGGTGGTTGACAAGAATCCAATGGAAAAGTGATGTGTCAAAATAAATCTAGTGCAATGCCAGATTGCAAAAACACATCTCTGGTTTTCATGTGAGCAGAGAGAATGAGGAGTGGATGGGTGCGGGGAGGCTGAACCTGCAGGGATAAGACATTAGTTCAGTGGAGACACAGTGTGGTGATACATGATACAGATTTGTTGGGGTATTAACTTTATCCAGGTCTTTAGTTCTTCATTTTCCTGAGGGTTTTGCATTGACATATGAGTATGAATTAGATACACCTGATCCCTGGGTTTACAGCATGGTAACCTGACTTAAGCTCTCATAATTTTCATGGGAAACTTATTATGGATTGCATCAGCAGCCTACAGTGTAAAATACAGTGACACTCCTGAGTACTTGGTACACAAAAGCACCACCTTGTGGCAATATTTATTAAGACACATTGGCGCTTGACAAATGGAAGCAAGTTTATATATTTAAATTTTTTTGCAGTAAAAGATGAAATGTTTTTCCTTTTTTGCTTTTTTTTAATACAAAAAAAAAAGACAACTTAATTCAATATAATCCATGAAAAAACAATCATATTAATCCTACAGCAGTAATCCTATTGTCTATAACTCTAATGTCTGTGTATAATCCAGGCAATGTTGTACTTTTTACTTCCTTTGTTACAAATAAACCTGACATTGTATTTAAACTACATGTAAATATTACCCATTATGTAATGCAGCCATTTAAACCACATGGTCGTCGTATTTTCTAGGAGGTTAACATTGTCCTTTTCGGTGCTCCGTAGTCCTTCCCCCTCTCTACCTGTGTAGTGGCTAAAGATGGCTGAAGCTCCTCCATGGCCCAGTCGGTTCTTCTGTCACAGATGCTCCGCAGAGATTAGTCCTCGACTTCCCGTAAGTATCGTGGGCAGAAAGAAAAGGTAGAGACAGTTGGACACATTCAAAACAGAGTAGTGTTGTTGTTACTTCAGCAGAATTTGTTGTAGAAGAGGCTAATACTGTTAGCAAGCTAAAAGTATTAGCCGCGAGCTCCCGTGTATCTCGCTAACGTTACTCATGGTTAGTTAGCTTGTTATCTCTGTGGTTGATCAGTCTGTATGTAAACACAACTGCTAAGTCATTGCACGCACTATATCGATGCGTCTCCCACGTATTTTGTAACATGTCTTAGCCGGGGCCCTTCTTCGTTTCCGTAGGTTTACGAGGCTTATTGACGTAACCGTTAGCTATATTCACTAGCAGTAATGTTATCTTTAACACCGTGGTCACATCGAACGTCAGTTGCAAGCTGTAATTATTTGTTCTATAAATGTCACACACTTAACACTTGTCTCCCATAAGATTTTGTGTACCATACTGTTAACCACTCATGTAATTGATTCAGCGACAACAATGCTACTGCTTCCTTTTCTTCTTTCCCTATTCACTAAGGTACACAAGTGGCCTGCCTGTCACAGGCTAGAATGATCTGTCATAGAAGTGCACATGTGCCCTTCACAATGTAAAAGATCAGTCATAGGTTTCTGTAGGTTGCTAGTAATGACCTGTGTTCGCCCCGTTCAACAACAATTTTTATTGTGTTTGTGTGTTTAATCTGTAATTTCATCATAAACATGCAGCTGTGTGACAGTATTTCCTTTAGGATTAGGCCTGGGCAAAACGTCAAAAAGGTTTAAAACTATGCAGGGTCAGTGTTTGTGTGTTGGATGATTGCTGCATTATGGTGAGGTGTCTTACAGCCCAAAGAAGCTTGTTGCTCTTTGTGACCTAAGGACAGCTGAGAGATGGGAACAGTCTTTGTAAAAAAAAAAAAAAAAAAAAGAAAAAGAAAGAAATAAACATGCAAGGTATAAAGAGATATCCAACCTGATTCCCCTGGCTGCCCACACTGTTAGCATAGGCGTCTGACAGACATATAGACAGTTGATAGACAGACAGCAATCCAGGTAGTCAGGGCACTTTCAAAAGTTCCGGTTGGGTTGAGGTTAGGGGAGGTTAGGGTGGGTAGGGGTCGTCTGTGGCGGTGCATCCTCTCCTCACTCCCCCTGTCCAGAATGGTTGAAGATTGAACTATCACTATAGTTTGGACATTTAAGCATTGCTTCCTCTCTCAGAGCTTGTCTCTCTCTTTTAGATCACAAAGCTAGATGTACCGATGCAAATGTCTTCTTTGTCTCGGTGTCCTGCTAAACTAGAGTTTGTTTTTGTATTGTTATGTCTGTTCACAGGAATATACATGTCCAAGATGTGAGTCAGGGTTCATTGAGGAACTGCTGGAGGAAAGAAGGTATATATATACTGGCCGCATCAAAGCAAGTGTCTGTTTATTTTTATTTTTTGACACTGTATGAATGTTCTGCTGCCTGTTTTACAGAATAATAAGAAACAGCTACCACCCATCATTATCAATTAATTGTTCAAATAATTCCTTTTAATCTTGGTCTCTTAATGTTGATATGTTTCACCATCATCCCTAACAATTATGTCACTCACTAGTCATAATTAGGATAGAGACACTCCGCATACCACTGTATCAGTGCTGATTAATACTTCCACACCAAGTGTGCACTGCATTCAGTTAAAATGATGCTTCAGTTTGTCATTACTCATGCCTACCTGCATTCATTGCATCAATTAGTGTAATGACCACTTATGTGGCTCTTAAATATATGGTTGACATCATGTTTTGTTGTTTTTTGGTTAAATTGGTGTCACTCATACTAACAGATATCTTGTGTAAAGCTGTTTATAATGGAATCCCTGTATTACAAAGAGAGCAGCCTTAGCAGCATGGAGGGATATCTTTTTGCTGTTAGTTTAGATTAACATAGGATTACCCTCCTTCATCTTCTCTTTTTTTCAACTATGGTTATGGAATTACATGTCGTAATGCCGTGACATGGGAACACAATCACTACATTTCAAAAGACGGATTGGAAAAGGATAGCAGGGAGAAATGGGACACAACAAAACATTTTATCATAATTGTTAGGAATGATGGAAACCAAGACACACGGTGAGGGGGAAAAATTCCTATAACATTAATAAGTCTACACATAACCTGTTGACAATCTGTTCCCTGTTTAGTGCTGACAATGGCTCCATGTCTACCATCTCCAGCGGGCCCCAGAACCAGCAACCATTTGAGGTTTTTAACTCATTCTTTACTCAGACTCTATCACATGACCTCTCTTTGTGCTCCCACGCTGTTGAGTCAGCATTTCTTAGAATTGCAGATCTGGTACTGGACATGACATCTTTGTGTGGTAATATTGTATCAGTTGATTCAACTCATTTTAACTTTGACCAGTCCAAGATGCTATTCTTAGCTTAGTATGTAGTTTATATGTGTGCTCTGAGGAGACATTTTACTATAGATATAAACACAATTTCCTTATTTAACAGCATCTCATCAAAAAGGGATATGCTCTATGTCAGCAGCATTTAACCAACAAACTCTTCAACATGTGAAATCAGTTGTATTGTCCATAACTACAGCTTGTTACCTTGAGGATGTACTTTGGGAAAAATCACTGAGCTCTACTTGTCTGTTCTATCAGAATAAAAAATACTCAGGTTAATCTGTATCTTTTTTTCCATCTTTGTGTCACCCAGAATGCGGACCAGCACTTGTTTACATTCCCTTCAGGCTACGGCCAGTTTGCCCTGGGTGTCTTTGATGACAGTTTTGACTTCGGAGCTGGATTGGGAACAGAGGACAACCGAGATGCTGAAAACAGGAGGGAAAGGGAAACTGCGTCACGGCAACGATACGGTGCCAGGCAACCAAGGAGTCGTCATGGTTCACGACGACAACCAGGGAGACATGAGGGAGTTCCAACTTTAGAAGGGTGAGAGATATGCTCATTTGTGCGTCACTGTTTCTCTGATCTTAGCTTCTGTTTTTCTTGATAGACAAATATGTAAATATATGGAAACTAGTTTAATTTCTCTGTCATAAATTATGTATCATAGTCTTGTGTTTTGTTTTGTAGAATCATTCAGCAGCTAGTGAATGGAATAATTGCACCGACAGCAATGCCAAATATTGGTGTTGGGCCGTGGTGAGTCTCTCGAACAGTGCTTTAAATGAACCAAAATGCAATTGCTCCACTATATATATGTCTATTTGCTTGTTTTCTGTTTCTTACTTTAATGTTTCCTTTTTTTTTAAAGGGGAGTTCTTCACTCAAATCCCATGGATTACGCCTGGGGTGCTAATGGGCTAGATGCAATTATAACGCAGGTACTTTGAATGACTTCATCGTGTTTCTTTTGTTTTATATGTATAACTTTGAATCACTGTACATACTTTAGACCAGGGATTCCCAAACTGTGGCGAGCACACCCCCTCTGGTGCGCAAGCTGCTGCTAAGGGGTGTGTGTTATATTTTACTAATAACATGGTTTCCCTGCCTATCTAAGGCAAAGGTGGACAGCCTGGGTGATTTTGGCCCCCGCCTTTCTGAAAATGTGTGTGTGCATGGGGGGCATTCAGATGTATCGTCACACAAACCCATTACTTTCAATAGGCTATAGATGCGCATCATGTGCGATCACAACCTAACAGGACGCTGTAGCGACGCGCTTGTTTTTTTGTTCACGTCCGCAGTGCACAGCTCCACGGACCTTGCTTCTCCTTCAGGTGTTGTGTCAGACCCCAAATCTCCCTACTGCTCGCTACGGAGCTCTGCCCCATTTGAAAGTTAAAGGAAGCCCGTATCTGAAAAGATGTCGCTTCCAAGGTGTAGAACAGGGGTGTCAAACTCATTCCACAAAGGGCCGTGTGGCTGCAGGTTTTTGTTCCAACCAAGCAGCAGCACACCAGACTTGACTCAGTTAATCAACTGATCTCAGTCTTCAGACAGTTGATTGGTCAAACTGTGTGCTCTTGATTGGTTGGAACAAAAACCTGCAGCCACAGTGGCCCTTTTTGGAATGAGTTTGACACCCCTGGTGTAGAATGTATATCACTTTATACATTGGGTATGCATCAGCTCAGTAAGGACTTTGAAGGGGGTGCGTGGCCAAAAAAGTTTGGGAACCACTGTTTTAGATAATGTATGTATGTATAAGTAGTACATGTAATGCAAATCACACAGTTTCTTTTCTTTTTTCTGTCCTTCTCTTGTCCTTAGTTATTAAACCAGTTTGAGAACACGGGACCTCCGCCCGCTGATAGAGATAAAATAAAAAGTCTCCCTACAGTACAAATTACAGATGACCATGTTGGTGAGTCAAAATATGCAGTTTTAATAACCAGTATAATTTCTTTCGTTCCTCTTATTGCATTGTGTTATACAGTAGTTTAAAGCAAGTGCCGTTTTTTTCTTAGCAAGCAGACTTCATTAACATCACACTCATTTAATAATCAACTACAGAATAATAAAAGTGTTCATTCTTAAAATCGTCATATGGCAATTAGTGAAAACTATTTCATATTCAGATATGGTTTACATGGTTTATGTGCTGGTTTTATAACTACTTTTATTAATCAGTAAACCCATTGCATCAGGTTTTATGGGGCTGGTGGTGCAACTTCCACTTAGCTCAAAGCAAGTCAGAGAAGTGTAACAGAAAACAGCTTTGTGAAAATAAATGTTGCTTAGTATAAAATTAGAGCTTAGTGTAAATCAGCATATCCCATGCAGAAGAAACATGATTGTTGCAGGGCTCCAAAGTACGACCAAAATTTTTAACAGTCCGACTAATAATTTTCCCTAGGTTGCACTGGTGCACCTGAGGCTGCCCGGGTGAAAACATAAATTTATTTCGCAAGCACATCATCTCTTTGCCCGGCCCAGCCCAACACAAATTATAACTATCATTAGCGCTAGACGACTTTGTTTACATTAAAACTCCAGGTTTTTCAGTCTGAAAAACCTGGATAAGGAAAACTGAAGGTTTTCCTTATCCAAATCCAGCCATGGAGATTAAAAACAATTTAACTAGCTCTTCTAAAAGAAGGTAATTGGTTGAGCTTTGATTTAAAATTACTACTACTCCAGCTTTACACTGTTGTTAATCACAGCTTGGTTTAGCTAATTTTGAATCTATTAAAGCTATTTCAGTGCAAGTGAATTATGTTGTCCATTAAAGAAATGCCCAGATGATTAGACTGCGCTTTGCTAATTACCAGCAGTAGTCCATAATACTGTATAATGTCACCATTTTAACTATTGGATCGACAGATCACATTAACAGTATTACATTTATATGGTTTTCTCTTGTTTCAGCTTCAGGTCTGGAATGTCCAGTGTGTAAAGAAGATTACAGTGTTGGAGAAAGTGTGAGGCAGCTCCCATGCAATCACATGTTTCACAATGATTGCATAGTACCCTGGCTGGAACAGGTATTAGTCACTTCCTATTTATTGGTTATTCCCTTTAAGTATTCAACTGTTGCTTTCTGAAACTATGGGGCAATGGCGTGCATCAACAAGAAGACTGATACAGTCTGTTTCTTATGTTCTCTTTCTTTCCAGCATGACACTTGTCCTGTGTGCAGGAAAAGCTTAAGCGGACAGAACACAGCAACAAACCCTCCAGACTTATCAGGGATGAACTTTACATCCTCTTCTTCCTCCTCCTCTTCCTCCTCTACCCCTCAGTCCTCAACTTCAACCAGCAATGAGAACTCCACTGATAACTCATAGAGAAATATTTGTTCTTATCGCCCTATGAGCTGTTCATAGCTCCTAGGTTGCTTTACTTCAGAGCAGTGACCTCCAGTCTCTCCCTGTCCTGGGGTAGAGACCTGAGTGCATCTCGCCAGGAGCACTCAATTCTTACTCAGGGGTAAGTGATACATGAGGTCCATCCTGTTACTCCCACCCTCATCAGGAATCTGAACAAAGGAAGGGCGGAGGCCCGCAAGTGCAGCTCCTGTTAAAGAGGATCTGGAGAAGCATAGAAACTTCAACAGACTCGATCTGCTCGAATCACCTCATACAGGGAAGAAGAACAAAGGAACCCAATGGTAGAAGACTTTGGGACAACAAGATAGTTGCGTTTCTTCCTTATTTTTAATGACCAGACTTATGATTTCAATGATCCACTTTTGCCGATGAAGCAAAAAGAAATGTACAGTTATTCCTTTAATAATTATTATTCATATCTCACAGGAAAAATGCCCAAAGTGCACTGAGGTGCACTCTTTTAGCTTGCACTTAAGATTCTTCATGGTTTGGAAAGATAATACATTTGATTTTATTAGTTCTTAAAAATAATTTATAGAATTGTTTTATAGTCAAGATCCCTCCACTGTTTTAAGATAAACTGACAGATGTCGTTGTGTGCACTTGGGACGATGTGTCAAATTGCAGTAATTTTGTGATGTGTGGATAATTTCTTAATTACACATGCAGGGATTATTCCTTTTTTAATTTAATCTGCGAGCCTGAAATATGGATCAGCTTTTCACATTACATACCTAGAGGTAATTCCAGTGCATTTGAGCATTTTAACTTAAACATAAGTTTAATATTTTCTAAAGTTGCCAGTTGAAAAACAGTTGATTTGCAGTATGATCGTGTACAAAAAGACTGATATGAAAATAAAGATGTTTGGGTGCTACCACTCAAAATTCATGTAAAGCATTCTTAATGTGTGCATATGTGATATTCTGCGAAGATCGATTCATGTACAACTGCAACCTTGAAATTAACTTGGAAAGACACTGGTAAAACTCAGCCCTTGTGTCAGAACTCACAGTAATTACAAGCAAAATGTCTTTTAATGTTGTGGAAACAGCCGCTGAGGCAAAGTCTTCGCTGTGCGGATTGTGTGGTGCTGTAGTTTGGCATGCTCTGGGAGTGCTGTAATCAAAACAAGCAGCAAATTTTCCATAACCTTTCAAGGGGGAACGCAGATGTGCTAAAAACTGAAACAAACAAGCAAACATATTTGTACAAACACCAAATCAGCCAAATGGATGTAGAGTAAACATTTTTTGGGGATACAGTTGATTTATGAGCTGTGCTGCTCTGTTTCCTACTATAAATCTATACGTCCCTCTTGTGACGTCTTACAGGCTCTTAGTACAACCAGACTGGGAACAATAACATCATTAGCCAATGCTGCTGGAAGTGATTTCAATACATAATACAGCTTGGGGTTTGTTTTGATCTTTTACAGTAAGGTTGTGCCGAAAGGCATGCAGTAAACATAGTAAACAGAGTCTCAATCACGTCCTTTAATGGGGCTCTTGTTTGCTAAATGTTATCAATAAGCCAATAAATTCAGCTTCCTTTTATTGTGTAGCCATATGGGTGTATTTCCTCCACATTGTACCTCACCTCTCCCCAGGGGTTTAAGTTCAAAGGCCTTTGATCTTGGGGGAATTGTTGTTTTGGACATTCTTTCTCAAAGTTGAGCTAAAGGACAACTGGATACACTTGAATTGTGCCTATGAGCTTGACTTCACAATGTTAAACTGCAGCCTCATTCATAGTTTATTGTTAACTTTGTCCCTTCATTTATGATCCATAAAAAACGGAGAGCTGTGGGGTAGTTTTTGGAATACTGCAAAATGTATTTAAGTTTTCTTCATCTACAAAAAATATTTTGTATTTGAAGGTTTTCTAACATTTTGGCATAGTCACTCGGCCTTGTTTAAATTGATAGGGAATATCTGGATAGTAATCTTAACTAAATTGTAATAGCCTTTTCAGTGGTGTCATGTCTTGGTGTGACTATTTTACAAACTGCAGTTGTGAACAATGTTCATGAAATGGTTTAACCCAGAGATTAACTCTAACCATCCGTTTTGTCTACGATTGAGATGAAACCTATACACTGTACACGCACTGTACTCGAGGACGGTTGCAAGCATTGTCTTCTGACATCTGGGTGATTTTCCTTTTTTTTTTTTTTAACACAATAGTGAGATGACTCGCATGCATGTTAGCCATATGAAAGCACAATATAGATGGTTTTTTTTTATTATTTGATCATAAAATGTGCAATGCAACTGAATGGTAACCTCAGAAATGTTTTTTTTTATCATTATTATTATTTCTATTTGCTTAAAAAGAAGAAAGAAATATTGTACTTTACTTAAACACGAAACTATATCAGTCTAACGCTGTTTTGCCAAATCATGATCACTGAATAAATTTAAATGGTTTCATGGTTTGGAAAGAAGAGCAACGAAGCTCATTTCACGTGACCCCGCCTCTAAATAATACGTCATGCGTACGTGCTGATCAGGGCGTTGCGTGCGGAGCAAGTAGAGGACGACATCAGCTCCGGTTGTCGGACATTCAGCTCGTACATCCGTGCTGGGAGTTCGTCGGAAGAGGAGGAAGGAGATCCAGTCTACTGTTTTCGACATTTTATTTATTCTACGATATAGTAAATTCTACTTTATTAACCATGAAGCTACTGTGGGCTGTCAGTGCCCTGTTGTTGAGCTGTTGGCGAGCCAATGCGTCCACAGGTAAGAATTTTGTGTCAGCCATGTTGGTTGTTGCTTGTAGACTTTGCCCTAGTACGAATAATTAGTTTGATTTATTAACATGTCAGCAACACTGTATTTCGACGTCGTAAACATTTTACCACAGTGCTTAATACAAAGCGAAAAACTAATTCAGAGTCCATAAGAAACAGTCACATGCAGACGTACTGGGTATTTTTCGTGCTGTTAAAATGTTAGCGACACATTTTGCTAATTTGCGGTCGCAAACGCTTCGGTTCATTTTGTGACGGCAGTTAAATATTAACGTTGAAGGTGAATTTTTTTGGATGTTTTTCGTCTGTTCGTATCAAACACGATGTGTCTGTGACGCCCCTCTGTTGTTAGCGAGTGTGGTCGATCATGTGAGAGGTCTAATCGAAAATGTAATGATGGTTCAGTAACGTTTGTTTATTGTAACATTGGTACCAACAAAAATCCCAGTTGCGTAACATTTCGATTGTTCTATCCGTCAGCAAACGTTAACTGCTGACCAGGATATGTTTTCCAAAACAATTTTATGGGTGACATAATCTTAGTTCTTTGGTACGCCTTTAATTACTGCCTATTAGGCTTGTAACAGTAATGTGCAGCCACATTTACTCACAGGTAGTTGGTGAATTTTGGAGATGAAATGGCCATCGATTGTCTCTGATTCACTCAGCCATCCGGCCCTATGAGCTCATGATACCGTGTTCTGACAGCAAACACGCATGGCGGTGTCGTGTCGTATTCTTTTGTAACGCGTAACTCCTTTTCCTCTTATGGTCTGGTCGTGCTTCGTCACATCTGCTTAACATACTCGGGAAATTGCTTATATTTATTTTTTCCCGACATTGCCCTTTGCTTGGTTTACAGTGATCACGGTCCATTATCTCTTGGCTGTGCCATCAGACACGCGCTCTATTCGGGAACATTAACTAGCAATAACTGAAATGCCCCGCAGGATTAGGTGCGAATAACTTTAATAAGCACTATATGCCTTTAACAAGTGGTTACAGTTGAAAAGTGTGCCCAGAGGTTCTGAAAGCTGTTGGCATTGTACATATATAGGATATTGAATGTAATGTAGAATTAAGTTGAAATTGTTTTAATACACAGTAAAAGTTACACATCATTGCATACATGTAGAAAATACCCAAACTGAATCATTTCTCTTTGGTGTTTCATCATCCCAGGGGATGTTTTAAGTAGTGTATCCTTAATTTGGCTGAGATGATACCAGCAACCAGACTGTTTATAAATGTTATGTGCATGTGCCCATTAGTCAAACACTATGGACTGTCATGCTACTCGATCTTTCCTGCTTTGGTAAGGACAGTTCTGGGTTAGCTGAGGAGTAAAATTGTATTCAGTGTCAGCTTCTTCTCTCTTCATTTTGCCATACAAAGTAGGTTATGAGGCAGATAGGCATCCAAGACTGCTTTGTGTGAAAAAGCAGGATAAGCCAGCTTTTCCACATATGTTAAATACTTGATCTTTTTTTGCAATTTGGTAAATGGTGTTAAATACAGACTCATTTTGTTATTGACCATGAGCAGCTTAACCTGCTCTCACCTGAATTATCCTTTTTATGGTAAAAGCCTGCGGTCAAAGCAGTAGTGCTGCCACAGTCGTTTTTGTTTTTTGAGTTTTGAAGTTGACAGCCTGATAATAGTGACAAATCTGCACTGGTCAACCACAGCTAAATAATTACATTGTTTAAAGGTTAGGGCTACTTTATTAGTGTGCTCATCATAATACAGATCAAAGGACATGAAAAATAAAGTCACATCCAGTGTAGTTATTACGGGCTGGAAGTGATGAGGATTTATTCCCCTTTATGAAAAGTTGTATATTTCCAACCGTTGCCATTGACAGCTGAAATAAAAACTTGAGCTGACCTCTCTAAACAATGTCAGTGTTTCAGTCTTTCACTTTTTTAGTCATGCTGGAACCACTCACACCTCTCTTCTGTTAAAAAGAACATTACGTTGTATTGCTTTTCCTGTTCAGCCTGAAAATTTACATACACATCAATGCGTGAATATTGAAAGCGGTCTAGGCATTATATAGTGTCCTTTGCATATCCTTTCTGCTTTTAAAAGTCAGTGCCTATTGGAGTTGTTAATTTTCAACCAGCTAGTTGAATCAAAAATGTAAACAGACTTTCTATGGGGAAGATAAAGCATGCATACCCACAGTTTGGATTTATTTGCCCCTCTCTACTTTTTGTGCATGATGAATCTAATGTTATCTCTGAATTACATAATTTTTGTAAGATAAATGTATTGGTTTCCAGGCATTTGCGTGTATTGTTCAGGTTATTTAGCTAGCTTACTGTACTTACTTACTGTACTGAAGCACAAAAATACAGAGGATGACATTTGCTCTTACTGGCATCTGAACATACACTGTTATAGAGCAGAGGGTCTTTAGGTAGTAAATTACACCTTCAAGATTCATGTGTCTTGTCACAAGAGGGACTCTGACTATATTTAATTTTGAACTTTCATACAGCATGTGTTATGAAGGTGACCTTTGGCAATGGTTTGGAAGCTGTTACTTGATATATGCATGGTAACTGAGGCCCTTGTTGACAAGTTCACAATGATGCCTCTTTGTTTGGTCTTAAATTGATGTGTGACAGTTGATGGGAAGTGTTTTGAAAATTGATCTTTCTCAGCACAAAATAAAGTACAGAGAAAGGGTGTGCATGTTTTGTTTTGTTTTTAGAGATGAAAAAATGTTTCTGAAAGGAAGGGAGCATGGCCTGTGGTGTGAGAATGTTATTCTTCCCAGGACCCACCTAAGTGAATAACACCCCCAAACACCAGTGAGTGGCCACTCTGCTTGTTATGCATACAGAGAGCTGCAATACTGGGAAGACAACGAATATTCACAAAGTAAATCCATTAGAGAGACCTATTGTAGCCAGGACGTTTGTTTCTCCCCAGCAGTCTAATCCAAACGTTTGACAATGTTTTAATCATATTAATTTCAGAAAACATTCAGAAACACAGTGCTTTTCCTACATCTGCTGAAGCCTAAATATTCATTTACTGAATGTTTGCATTTCATTTGCCACTCAGTGGAGAGCAACCATGATCACCTCCATCTGCCCTCATGTTATGTGCATGTACTCCATTAAATCACTGGTCGAAATAGGTGTTAGTGATGTGTTGACCTAGTGTAACACACTAACATTGTTGGGCGACACTGGGTAGGGGAGTAAAAGGCCCCTCAGCCCAAATTGCACAGTGCATGTCCATATCCTTTATATCTTTAATGGACTTTTGTTTTTAAATTTGATTTATTGCGTAACTTTTTTTTTTCATTTCAGCCACATCTGCTTTTCTTGATCAATGTCATTCATTGCACATTGTTTTGTTTTCATTTGAATGCTATTGAATGCTTTCATGTTTTTTGATGTTGGTGTTTTGTTTTTTTGCTGTAGCTGCATTAGGGATGTCTCAATACCAGTCCAAACCACAAAGCCTGTAGGCAAGATAAACACCCATAGAAACACTATATAAATTGGATGAATAGAATATTACAAACCCCATCCAACTTAAATGTGTACAATTCATCTGTACCATGAACACCATCCCAAAGATCACAATATTGAGTCAACACATTTCTTCAAGAAAATAAAATATTATAACCCACATGAAGGTAAAGTTTATGCAAGGCTGTTGTGTCGGAGTGAGAATGTTTCTGCTGTATATTCACAGTAAATTGGAAACAGAGTGTATGACTTGATGCTGCATTCTTTTCTGGGCTTGGGCCATCCCTAATAACTTGTCATGTGCTCTTCCTTATTTTTGTCTGAGAAGGTCAGAGTACCAAAAATCAGAATATTTCCCAAACTCGGTGTAAATGTTGCTCTGATCTTTGACTTTCTGTGTGCTCACTTTCATATTTTCATTTCATTTGTGTCTTATTAACTTTGTTTCTTTTTCTTTCTTTTTCCTGTTTGCTTGTCTTTCTTCCATCATTGCCTTTAATCACCCATTCATGACATCACCTTGCTTTATATTCACCAAATTCAAATTTTCTTAACATCTCTGCCTGCTGGGATGATTGTAAATGGGGTTCAGCGGGGTTTATCAAGTCTCCCCTGTCTCAGATGAAGCTGATCAATGACAGTGCAGAGCTACATTGTGAGGTGATAGGGAACCCCATCCCTGAAGTGCAGTGGTGGTTTGTTGAGGGCGAGGAGCCAAACGAGACCTTTACCCAGTTGTTTGATGGGGCACGGGATGACCGTGTGTTAATAAATGCCACATATATAGCACATGCCACGAGCACCATTCACCTCACTAGCCTCACCCTCGACGACTCAGGCACATACGAGTGCCGCGCTTCCAACGACCCTGACCGCAATGAACTGAAGAAGACGCCAAAAATCAAGTGGATCCGCTCGCAGGCAAACATTATTGTGATTGAACGTGAGTGGCAGAGGAAGCATGAGGAGATACTAGTCAAAGTATCTTGGCTGTTATCTCCTCATTAGTGAAGTCCCAGCCATTCAGCTCCTGTTACACTCAAGTCATGCTTCCCAGTCAAATACCCTCTTCGTCCTGCTTCACCCAGTATACACTCCCCCTCTCCTCAAAAGCTCCAAACTTGTCCTGTAGTAGAGTGTCAACCTGGTCACAAAGTGTGACTGGGCCACCCCCTAATCCCATATCCCCTGATACAGAGCACGTCTTCAATCTGATGCCTTTTTTGCCTCATATCAAGGCTTAGGTGAGAGGTTTAGATCCATATAATACTGGTCATAAGGTTGGAAATTTGCGAATGGCTCTTGCAGGAAAAAGCTTATCATTAATGATTTAAAGAAAAAAAGGGGTGTCAGATTACTTGATTAGTGTTGCTTCTTGGTAGATAGACATTTTGCTAGCATTTTCCTGAATTGATACTAACACTGGCAATACCCCTCTTTGTTTTTGCTTGTAGACCATTCCTATGACTTATAACCTAGTGAACTGTAGGCACAGAAGATGGCAGCTAATTAGTAGGGATGCCCTGATCGAGGTTTTGCTTTCTTTTTTCTTTTTTTTTGTCATCAATACAAACTGTGAGTGAGACCAGCTGATCCACAGCTGTTGCTGATCTGTATAGCTTTGTTGTGTACTGGGACCTTCAACAGGCGACTGCCTAACTCAATTAAAAGACCACAAAAAGCCATCTGTATTCAGTCAACAACATGCTTATGCTTAATCAATTGCATAATTTAAATGAATGATAATGATGATGGGTGAAAAATATATTGGGGCATTCTTACTAAGTAATGTAGATGACTTCTTAGCCATGAGGTATCTTTCTGCCTTCTGGTCCAGTATTATTTTTGAAGAATTGGTCAATTCCTTTACCTGATTGAAGCAAAAATATTATTATTATGATGTGATTAGCAGTGAAACTCAGTTTGTATCCCCTCTTGTTGCTTCTTCTGCATGTATTTATTAAAATATCTTTTCCCTGTGGCCTTTTGTAGATAACAGTGTCTATTAGCTTTCAGTACAACACCTCTACCTCCCTCCATTCTACCGTTGGTGGGACAGATCTCCTGATTTTGGGAGCCTGTTCCACCTTTCTTGGAAAGCTCTGTGCAGTAGTACAGAACTTGCAAAAGCACCACCCCATTTTCCTTGTTTAATATGTGAGAACAGATTTGTTTCCCTTCTCAACTTTGCAGGAAAACACAAAATATTTTTTTTCCCACTTAAGCATTCAACACTCAACAATTGCTACTTGTAACCCAAGCCATATTTACAGCCTGGTGACAGTAACAAGAATAACTGAGAAACAATTCAGCAAAGTGCTGTCATTAGTTGACCTTTTCCACTTTGCCTATGTTTCATTTCTTAGAGTGAGTGTGAGCATAGGGCCAACATGTATAAGATATGTCCATTACTATCAAATCAGTCATTTCTGTGAAGACAATTATTGAGTGTTGTAACAAAATAAATTATATCTTAAAAATTACTCCCCCTTTACCTTGAGATCAGTAATTAATGGTTAGGCTGGTAAAATGTCTAAACCTTCATAAATGATGCCTAATGCCAACAAGGGGAGTATTTTTGTGAAAGAACGGGATCAGAAATAATCTTGGCCTTTTTTTTTTGTTGTTGTTTATTTAAAGCTCCAAACATCATTAAGGAACCTGCTGAGGTCAACAACCAGACCTCTGCAGTCCTGACCTGCAACCTGACAGAGTCCGGCCTTCCCATCAAAGGATCCCACTGGATGCACAATGGCAAGGTCATTGAGGAATCCAAATCCACCTCTTCTTCACCTTACACAGAGCACAAGTAAGTAAAGTAGTCTGCCCAGGTGTTCAACTTGTGTCATGTAAGCTGTTTATCCTGATGGGAATATATGTGTCTATATACTGTTAAAAGCAGAAAAATGAATTTACTGTCGAGTTTTGGAAGTTGCAGTTCAGTGAATGGTGGCTCTGAATGGATAAACTGTACAAGAAAATATACAGAAATATGAACCTAGTATCATTGATGTAGAAGTATTTAACCATTCCTCAGCTGTGTTTGATTTACACATCTTGCTTTAGCTTTTGTCTTTTTTTTTCTGATTATTATGCTGTCCATATCTCTGTCTGTTACTGAAGTATACTACCATCTTTATTTTCTGATGTGCTATCTCCCACACATTGCCTTTTGCTTGTCTCTCATCCCTCCCCCCTCACGTCCTTCCCTTCCTCCCTGGCTGCCTCCATCAGCAGCAGAGCTCGGGGCGCCATTCAGGCATTCACCGCTCTTGATTAGCAGAGAGATGGACCGTGCAGACGTGCAGCTTTGCCAGTAGTCTTGGCAGCAGGGATAAGCGCCCCTAGCAGCGTGCTCACTTGCCCTGACCTTAATTCCCCATTAGATAGAGCAGGAGAGGCTGTACAGGACAGCAGCACCAAACAAAAGTGTGATTGTGATTGTGATTGCGAGGGGAAATTTGAAATATTTGTTGCATGGACAAGCAGCTTTATCGCTACTCCTAGCTCTTCAGCACGAACATGTTTCTATTTCATGTTTCGGGATTTTATTCTTAGTTAAGTGGTTAACTAATCATTGCCACCAGAGTCTTCAGCAGAAATGCCCAAAATTCACCACTCACTACATGCTAGGTCTGCTAGAAAAACACCTGGTGTATATTTATGGCTGTTTAATTGGACTCTCAAATCCAGAATTGTTTTCCTTTGCATAGGTTGGAAAAGATCACCCACACAACTGCTGGAAAGTATGAATGTGTGTTCGAGACTGATCCAGAGGTGAAGCAGGAGATTGAAGTCAAAAGTAAGCATTTTTCTATTGATATACAGTAGGGCTGTCTTCGACTAAGGATTTTCATAGTTGAATCTGATTAGTCAGATTTTGCCTTTAGTTGAGCATCGTTGAATGATGTTGTTTTTTTCCCTCATTGATTCATGATCTCATTCATGTCTTTTTTCGCTCCAGTGGAAAGAGCTAAAACACCCAAATAAAGCAGCAGCGAGCACTCCTGTATATTTGGAATGGTACAATCTTGGTTTCATAACATTTTCGACTATTCGACTATGAGGTTGATAGTCAAATCGAATCGTTGAATAGTCGAATAGTCGAACTGTCGACTAATCGAAGTCACCCCTAATATACAGACAACTTAAACTGTAACCATCAATAATAAGCTTTTGATTCCATCTCATTGCAAGAACTGTCAATTAGGGTAGCCAAGATTTGTCATGTGATGTTTTTATTGACATCAAGTCCTGATGATGTAAAGAGGACATATTTATGCTTTTCCCATTCTTACAGTTTTTTCTTATATCTTTTTGTACATGTAATCTATAGGGTCGCGAAACTCACTTTACACTAAACACAGCAAATGTATCAGGGCAAAACACAGAGTTCTCCTTTCTATGAAATGCCATGTTCGGACATGGCATTTCAGACATCAGCATGTCCGTTGGACCAGCCCCACCTGTAAGCTGGACAACTCCCCACCAAGCTTGTCACACACCCCTCCACCATTATGGATGTGGCGTTTTTTTTCAGAACATAAAAGGATTTTGTATTCATGAAGTACTGCCACTACCTGATTTACTTGGAATGCATCTCATTTATTGGATGTTTGTAGCCACACAGCTATATTAGGCCACCTATTACTGACTGTACCAATTCTCATCCTGTGCCAAAGGCATCTGAAAACTGGATGTCATGCGCACAAGTGGCAGGTAAATGAATAATCACCAGTGTGGTAATGATTTCAAATTCAAGTTAAGCATCATAGGATGGTTGGAACAGTAAAAGCTGGAAATTGATCACAGAAATCAGTGTAAGAATTACACATGTAACTTAGGTGAGGGTACATCTTGTTCCATGATAAATGATTAATGTCAGTTTTAATGGGTTTCTCTCCTTACTCTAGCGCTTCCCCATGTTTATTCCTACAAGCACTCTGAGCATGGGAATGAGAAGGACAAAGGTGTGCTTGTCTGTATGAGCCATGGCTACCCCCTACCCACTGAGTGGAACTGGTTTAAAGAGCAAGGTGGTTCCCAAATGGTACGTTGTCATTTTGGCTGTCTTAGAGCTTATATTTCATCCTTGCCAGAGAACACAACCCTTAATATTTTACTGATGGTTTGTTGGCTGCAAATGATGCATGTCCAATACTCAAATTGTAAAGATCAACACATCTGTCTTTTTATTTGTCTAATATGTTGCTTAAACACACCCCTCAGTCCATCGTCAATGGCACTAATGACAGATTTGAGATCAAGAGCACCCCAAACAAGACCACTCTGACCATTAGCGACCTGAGCATCAAAAACGACACTGGAGATTACGTCTGCTATGGAACCAATGAGATTGGCAGCAATAGTGACAAGATCCACCTGCGTGTCCGCAGTCGCTTGGCTGCTCTCTGGCCCTTCCTTGGCATCGTAGCTGAGGTCATCATCCTGGTGACCATCATCTTCATCTATGAGAAGAGGAGAAAGCCTGATGAAGTCAATGACGGTATGTACACCGTTGCCTACACCATCACGTTAGTCCAACTGACAGCACTGTGTGATTTTAAAATGATGTGTCATTCATTTCAACAAGGCCACTGCATCAGCACAGTGAGGACTGTAGACTGTTTAGGCAAAATGATGATGACGATGTTGATTATAACAATACAATGGCCATTTTTGGCTGATTTGCCAGTCAAATGAGCAGTTCACATTACTTTGTAACTTGAATAGGTTAGTTCTGCTATTTTACCTTGGAACCACCACGACACAAAATGAAGATATTACATTGTGATAACTTACATCAGTAGCAAAATCTTGTCTCACACTTCAGTGATGTGCTATTAATTATATTACTTTTTTCAATGGCCATGTAGAGCTGAAAGCTTTATTTATCAACTGGCTACAGTTGTTGGTAAATAACAAAACACTGTTGAAGTATCACAGTGCTCAGTCCATGGAGAAATGCACAAACCCTGTATTTAGATGGCCTTAATAAATGTTTTCCTTAAATTTCCTATATTTTTACGTGATCACTCAGAAAACACTCTGACACGAGGCTCAGAGGCTCCGTTTTTTTGATGGATGTGGCCTTTTCCCCAACATAGACTAAACTTTTTTGTCAGCTAAACTTGTCGTCTAGTTTGATATGTGACTTAGAGCATTTAAAGGAACTTAGTATAAACACATTGCATTGTAGATAAGAATGGGCACCTTTCACATTTAAACCAATATGGTACCGACACCCGGTTCCTGGGAACCGGTACCAATATGCATAACAGTACTTATTTTCTCTCCTTTTTTGTGTTTATGGGTGGTAATTTAAATTAGTTTGTTTATAAAAAAAATAGTCAAAACTTATGAATAGTAGAGGAAGCCCGAGGCTCGACCCAACCTGAGTCATTTTTATACATTTTCAGCCTGAACCAGTGCATCCAGTCGGGTTAGGGGCATTGAGAACTAACACACAGCTCCGTTGTCAATGTGTTTGTGAGAGATCGGGGCAAGGAGGGACAATGTGTCTGCACGCAGCTCTACAAGGAAATAAAATTTTACACATGTTGTGTCTGCGTCAGCCAGACACTCCTCCACTATCATGCAGACATGAGGGTGTGTTCAGGTACCGAAATGTGGTACCATTTGATTTTACACGAATCTGTAATCGTGATTACTGTGGGAATTTAGCCGGTACCAATAAAAGTACCGAATTCGGTACTCATCCCTTATTGTAGATCCAATGTAGTGAACTGTGAGTGGAGAGGACTCAGGGCTTTCTGTTGGCGAACTGGACACTGTTAAGGTCAAGCATTGCTCTTTAGGTGAAGATGTATGGAATGTAGTTGCATGCATCCAATGTGAACCCTTATTGTCTTTTGGTTTTTGTTATTATTTACATTTTAAAAATATAAACCAGGAATTGGCTTTCGTCTCTGTGTAAATACTGTTAAGAAATTATTATTTTTATTATTTACATTTTTACTTCTCTGTTCGCTGCTGATTTTGCATTTTGGTAAGTGAACAAAAAACTGCATGTCAGACTGAAGTGGTTGGGCTGAGATGACGGCGTGGCAAAAAGCTATGGGAGCCTGAATGAATTGCTTTCATAGTCACCACTTCTAAGAGGAATGTGCTCAAAAGATTTGGTCACTCTTTCACTGGCCCTGCAAAATGAATACAGAGCAAGCTTCAACTATTTTCTTTCTATTTAATTTCTTGGCCTTTTTTTTAAATTGTGTTTGAGCCAATGAAAGAGTCAATTGAGACACTCAAACTAGTGTTATGGTTTGACATGACTTTGGATAGGACGAAAAGTGAGAGGTTTCAGCGTTCTGTGTGCATGCTTTCTGCATCTTGTATATGCATGATCAATGAAAGGCAACCTTCTTCTCAAGACCTCTATACCATTTATCTCATTCACCATTTGGCCACAGAGAGGCTACACTTGGCCTTACCTTGCAAATGTGTGCTCTTGGCTCTGGTGTTAATACTGCCACTATACTTGCCAGGTTGTGGGTTAGCTCTGCTGGTTTACCTTCTTTATCATAATGTGGCCACTGCCGTGTTCCTCTGGTTTCATTTGCTTGTTTGCATGAGCCTCTGTGATGCCAAGGGGTGACTCAGAACAAGGTAAAAATATGTTCATAAATGGCAATTTTTCAAGCATTGAAAAGGCTTGTCACAGTCTATAAAAGGAAAGTGTGTGTTTTGTATGGAACACAAACAAATACTGTGTGTTTCACAAATGATCTTCCAAGAATTTTGTTGTATCATTCATCGTCAGAAACATAAAAGGTGGGCATGCTTCAGTTCATGTTTAGTTGGATTCGATCATAACTTCATTGGACTCATGTTGCAGAGGATGTTATATTATAACATTTGCTTCCATCATTTGTGGGGAGGGGGCATGCATTACTCACCCTAGTCACAGACATGTAACCAGCTATCAACTGACTTCTTGTTTTGCTTCCTTCACTGACAATTTCTAGATGATGACTCAGGATCAGCTCCTCTGTAAGTACTGTCAGCAACTTAGCACCTTGATTTTCGACACTGTTTTATGTCTTTACAGAACTCATTTTTGCTTTATTTTTTTGCAGGAAAAGCAATTCTACTGCAAATCACAAAGAGAAGAATGTGAGGCAAAGGAACTCTAACTAAACGCCGTAAGAGGTGTGTATGTCAGAGGGGGAAAAGTCAATTTTTCAAGTTTTTCTTAAAATTAAAAAGAACAAAACTGCAACTGAACCGTGCAAAAACCCCATCAAATTCCATATGTTTGGATCCTGCATGTGACACATGACAGTGTACCTGACTCATATCCCTTTTTTCCTCCCTAGGCGGACAGGCAGATGGCAGTCCAGAATCAACTGCAGTGTGGCACATTATACTGTGCACCCTGCAATTTTAAGTACCATTTTGTGCTTGGGTGGTAATGTTTTAAGAAACCGAATGATTTCCTCCTTTTTTTTTTCTTCTATAATCTTCTCCACATTGTGCAGCCAGAGAAAATAGTGTGAATTAATGTCTGCTTGAGGCCCTGTGGCAAATATTGCATGAGTTTTCAATGCTGTACTAGCAAAGTGTGTGTTTGTTGTTAATCATTAGAATGTTCACATGAGGAATGCTTAGATTATGGTTAATTCCTGGTCATGCTGATGCTTCGTACACTGACCTCACAATTGTCAGCCTTTCCTTTTTTATATTCTCCAATTTGGAATGGTGACTTGTCAAACAGCAGAGGTTCTGTTTAGAAGACCTGAAACCTTCCTGATAAATCACTGCCATTCTCACAGCAACGACTGGAGTGTGTTTGAGTTCATGTGTTTGATCTGTCCCCATACTGACTACAAACCTCCCTTTAGCAGAGTTCTAAACTTTGCCTTAACAAGCACCATTTCTCTTGTCTTTTTGCATTTTGTTAACTGTTGCAAGATTTAAATGTAACAGGTAGAATTAAATGCAGAAATTACTAAGATTCAATGTTTGCTAGGTTTTGTTGCCATAAGAAATTAAAATTTTAAGTAGAAAAGCTTTTGTCCTTTAAGTTTTGCTTTTACTTCATTTTAATATTCACATTTTTGATTTTAAGTTTCAGTCACCAGTTTTTTTGTTGTTGATGTCACATCCACAGTAAAAAAAAAAAATCTTATGAGGACCAAGTGCAAGAGAGGTAACTTCTGGTGTGTCTTTGAACGCAGCATAGATACTACACTGATGATTTAATAAGATGTTTTTCTTTTTCACTTAATGTGAAGAAAAAAACATTTTCTGTGCGGTAGTTGGACCGTTGTCTATGTTCCCTTCACTGTAGGTGATTCAGAAGCCATAATGTTCCATTTAACCTGAGTAGTGTTGTGATTGGATGTTACCATTTCAGAGTTACACAAATAAAAAAGAAGATCTGGCCAGATTTGTGTAAATTGTTGTACCTTTCAAGGACATGGAACACCATCTGTTGTACAACTTGCACAAACTGAATAAAGGTATTGGATTTTACATGTCTGTTTACTTTGTTCAATTTTACTCAAATACTCAAGATTATCAAGGAATACATTTTTACCAAAATATGTCTTGCAAGTAAGACAGAGGAAAAGTACCATATAGCCAAGGGTGGGTTCACCATGTCGCGTTTTTACATGTACGTCTTAATGCAGTTTCTCCATATGCAAAATGACACCGGTTAGACTTGCTGTAATTATCGCTGTAGTGACATGTCCTGTACTTAACTTCCACTGGTTGTTAGATACCAGTCCTGACTTGTTATCTATAACTGCAGTCTATAGAAATTATTAGTTTTATCAGGTGTTTGGTGTTTTGTCTGATGCAATAATATGTCTTCACACTCAAATTCTCACTAAATACAGAAATAAAAAGACATGCATTTAGTGGTGAACTGTCGAAAGCTATTTGCTTTCTTACTGTCCCATGTAACACCCCCTAACCTCAGGCCATTTAAGAATCTCTGGCTCCCCCTACACCTTCCCCTAGGGTTTGAATGAGCAGAGAACAAGATGATATACGGCTCCCACAATTAGCTCCTTCCATGCTTACCATAAGTTCTCTTTCTTATCTCCTACTGAATTGCAGACATGTTTACAGCTAATTCAAAACTGATTCATCGTGTTTTGGGGCACTGTATACTGTTTCAAGACAGACTTGGAGAGAAAACCTGAATCTATACTGTAAACACACAAAAAAAAATTCTCTCACTAGAAGCTTTAGCTTTTAGAAACTTCTCTGCAACTACTTCTTGGCCTGTATCCATAACAGCCTCAAAACAAGCCAAGATAATTAACTTTGTGATGTCACAACTATAGAGTCAAAGCCCACAGCCATACTCCCAAGAGCTGCCCACTCTGCAGCATCCAACATTGCAGGATGTTTGGTTTTTGAGTGGTCTTTCTTATACTGACCACTGAAAACTGGTGGCCAAAGAGATAAGAGGCACATCAAAACTTCACTTAAAAGAAGTTTCAAATGTGGGAAGTTTAGGTCAAAGAAGAGGCTGCATCAGAATACTGACCTCTGAATAAATGCGCAGAGCATGATTAGAAACCACTGTAAACATTTAGTCAAAAGCAGAAACCAATATTCAGTGTGTTAGGTTAGCCTCTGAAACCTGGTAGTAAAGCCCACGTGATCCCTCAGAAAACTTGAGGGTGCAATCCGTGGATTCTTCCACAAGATGGAGCTGTTGAAGCAAGAGAGTGGACGCTGACCATTTGAGCAAACCACAATCCACGTAAAGCAACAGGCAGGCGCTGTTGGTACATGCTCCCAGACTAGTTAAGAAAGCCTATATGTCGCTAGTGGATTCATTGTTAGTGGTTGCTGCACGTACTTAACCTTTTTTTTTTATCAGGCTAAAGATATGCTACCTGAGATCAGCAGCCTTTAGTGGACGGCAAAAGATGGTGAACTTGGTGGTTCCCAGTGACCTTCATGTGTCACCTTTGTCCAGATTTTCCCCGGTTCTTTGAGGTAAGTCTGTTCATGTAGGTTATATAGGTAACAATAAGTCCAGGTCTATATTCTTGTTTTTATTTAAGAGCAAATGAGAGTATTCTTCCCGATTTAGCCTACACTGTGAAGCTGGGTGTGTCCTGCTTTGACAAATGTGCTTTCCTTTTTCTTCAGTATAGACTACCTGTATATGGTTGTAGCCCAAGGCTGAAGCTGTCTTCTGTCACTCCCCCCCCCCCCCCCCCCCCCCCCTCCCAAACACACAATAACAGAGGCCAGGTTGCAGCCATAGCAACGCCGCTGGTGCGCTGTTATCCCAAAGTGTTGTGAATGGAAAGCAGAGGGCTGTTGCTGCTTTGAACTCCTCAGTCCTTCCTCTGCCGCCGCCCAGTCTCGCCGGGTTCAAGGTGCGGAAGTGTCCGTCCGTCTTTGTCGGACAGTCATGGACGAGGCGGAGGATGGCGAAGAGGACCTCAAATTCCAGCAGCGCCGACCACCTCAAGTCAGCAACTTGACCGGATGTGAGGACCATGGGAGCAAGATGAAGAAATTTATGCCGGGAGGCGGAGCCGCGTCCATTGCGCGTAAAAACTCCAACAACAATGAGCTCTGGCTCTTCCAAGACGAGGACCCCGCGCCTCTGAGTGCCAGTGGCAGCGCAGCCTCCGCTCTGTTACGCCAGAGGGATGCTGCTGGCGGTCGAGGCGCCTCAGAGTCAGACCAAAGGAGTGGAGGGGACACAGTCTCAGAGACAGGCGTGATAGGAGAGGGGGCCATCGGTATGATATGCAACAAAAACGGAGATTGTAGAAGGGACCCGACTAGTTCAGGGAGCCTTTCCTCTCTTATCTCAAGGCAGGCAGATGGAGTAGTGGCAGCAGCAGAAGACGGCAAGGGGCAGGCTGCGAGCATGGACGGCTCTGTCACTTCACCGGGGTCCCTGACACAGGGGCCGGGCGCCGAGGTCAAGACTGGGGCAGGGATGGACAAAAAGGACTCGAGAGTTTCCTTCTCCAATGCCCCAACTAGTAAAGGACAGACTCCGAGTCAACAATCGAGAAATTCGGTCACATTCTCTAAAGCTGAGGATGGCTCTCAGATAGTGCCGGATGAAGGAGACTCCAGGGGGAATCAGACATACATGCAGCGGCAGTTTAGTTCCATGCTGCAGCCCGGAGTTAACAAGTTCTCCCTGCGCATGTTTGGCAGCCAGAAGGCAGTGGAAAAAGAGCAAGAGCGCGTAAAGTCAGCGGGTAATTGGATTATCCACCCATACAGCGACTTCAGGTATGGGTCCAATTGAGTTAGGTTCATAAACAGTGCATCCTCTTAGGCTGAGTAGGTCTGCATGGAAGATAAAGAGCTGTTTGTGTCTGATTCTGTGGATGTATTGTTGACATTGGCACCACTTCTCCGCATCAAACAACTTTATATGATGAAATAAAAATAGAATTCAGTGGGATATACAAAAAAAAACCAAAAAAAAAAATCATATAATTCACCTCAGAAATAGACAATGAACTATAATTATTCATAGATCATTCACCAAAAGGACACATATAACGGTACAAAAAAATACAATGTAGAAATATTGTGTTTTATTCCAAATTGTCCAAAATCCAGCAACTAACCATTTTTATATAACTGACTAAAAACACATTTTCCTCTTCATAAAAATAGCTACTGTTTAACCAAGACTGCCCTGCACACAATCTGATTAGATTAGTCCAGTCTTTGGACCAACCCGCTTTACAGTGGGGATTGCAGTACAATTTATGTATTTGTAACATGCAAGTGTTCATAAAGAGGATCAGTTTAACAGACGTTGGTCATAAAGATAGACCTGTTGTGAAGTTGAAAAAGTTGCGTCGCTGAGCCGAAATGCGTCGGTACAGCTGTTTCAGCACCGAGGACAGCTCCTCCTGTGTGAAACAGGACTGGTCTAACGGTCAACCCAGACTTAAATATTATGAAACTTTCTATAGAAGAGAAAATGTAATATTAATTTATGACTGATTTTTATGCACTGTTAGTTAAAGCTTTACAATAGGACATTCGTGACTCAGCAACGCACTCTATCAGTTCCTCCCTTTGCAGTCTCCATCTTACTTGTAGCTGAGCAGACAGCAGTCTCAGGTAATGCACCTCAGCAAGAATCACAGGAAACATACAAAGTTGCAACTACTGATTATTGATGTCAGTTAATCGGGCAGCAACTTTCTGGATTATAGCATTCATAGTGAGGTCAATGAAATATCAGTAAACAGTAAAAAATCACATCTTCCACTAACTGCCACGGTTTCCTAAAGTCAGAAGCGATGCCTTCAAGTGCAGAGAGCAAACAATCAGATTGTCTGACCAACAATCAGAAACCTAAAGCTAATCACTTTGTCGTCACACAAGAAAAAGAATGTGATGTGCCCAGGGGCCTGTATCTGGTCTTTGCTTTGAAATTCTCTCCAAAAACAGCTTGTCTTTCCTGTAGTACACCTTTCTCTCTGCTTGTCCTTGGTTTGACCTTGTCTTTAGTCAGATGATACAGGTTATTTCACCAGGAGTAGATACAATGAAAAGATCAGCCATTTTTCACTGTGGTTAGCAGTTGTCCTGATTTCTGAGTGAGTGAGTGAGTGTGTGTATGGACAGTGCATTGCTTCAGTAATACAGAGAGCTTGAAATATCACTTGTCATGAACTAAGCACAATCTGCATTTCCTGGCTTGTGATATACACATCAAATAACAACACTGTGTCTAGACATCAGTATTTCAGGTTTTGTTTTGGTTCACACACTGAAACTGCACGTCACTGTGTTACATGTATCATCTGTTGTTTCCTGTTGTGGTTTGATTCTGATTTTCATAGTTGTCCTCTGTCTCTAACCACCCTCTCCCCCACTGGTCCACCCTGTCAGGTTCTACTGGGACTTCACCATGCTGATGTTCATGGTGGGCAACCTGATCATCATCCCCGTGGGCATCACCTTCTTTAAGGATGAGACCACCACACCCTGGATCATCTTCAACGTGGTCTCTGACACCTTCTTCCTCGTGGACCTGGTGCTCAACTTCAGGACGGGTATCGTGTTTGAGGACAACACCGAGATCATCCTCGATCCCAAGAAGATTAAGAAGAAATATCTGAAGAGCTGGTTTGTGGTGGACTTTGTCTCTTCCATACCTGTGGATTATATCTTCCTCATCGTGGAGAAAGGGATTGACTCGGAGGTGTACAAGACAGCCCGGGCGCTCCGCATTGTCCGGTTCACTAAGATCCTCAGTCTGCTGCGCCTGCTGAGGCTGTCCAGACTCATCCGTTACATCCACCAGTGGGAGGAGGTAGGCAGAGTTTCAACATTTATCATACAATCACAAGCCAAGAAGGAGGTTTTTGTCTTTACTTTACTTTGATCACTAATAGAAGGATTATACGCTGTGTTTGTGAGACCACACCAACCTGAGCCATCTGCAGCTGTCAATAGTATCTTGGCCTAAACCCCTTTTTGACACACACATGGAGCATAAAAAGACATTTTTTGGTGATACTGTGTACAACAATATCCTTCCTGTAACAGTCAATATACTGTGAAACCCATAACAACCATCAATGAAAACTGAAACACAGATACAAACAAAAATGATGAAAATGTTAAAAAAAAATAGTGCTCCCACTCTTGCATGCACACAATGTCATCACATTATCAGCATATCAGCTTGATGTTTTATTGATCTATTTTCATAATTTCTACTTCCAATCACATTGATCTCAGTTTTATCACTTAGTCTCTTACTGAAATCTCTATAAATAACTCATCAGCATCACATCTGCTATCACAACTGTACTGATTAAAAAACCAGAAAGCAGTCTCACTGTGCTCTCATTAATAATACAATATTAGATTCCATACAGCGGTTTGTATCAGGATACAAGTAATGTTGTTTGTATATCTAAACAATTCTCTTCTGTATAATTACTTCCAGTTAAAACCATGTTCTACTGTGTTGTCTAGCAATAAACCTGATATGAAATAACAGCTCATCATAAGCCAGTAAACTGGTGCAGATAAGAATTCAGGAAAAATTAATTTGTGCTCTTCACCGGGCAACTGAAAAGGGATTTCCCGAGGAATGAATAGAACAACAGGGACGCTGATTGTCTTTTTTTTCCTTCTCACGATGAGAGCTGCCTTTTCTGCATTTTTGTAATTGTCTTAATGTGGCATTTCAACAAATTAAGACATCAAACTGTTTTAAATGGATACTGACATTGTGGCCAATATGGGAACACAAGGTTCAATGATTCCATTACACATGAAGAAATACTGAATATTTATAGATAGATGCATTATCATCAACCGTACATCAACGTAAACACAATTAACCCCGGTCTACTCTCTCTCTCTCTGCGTTTTTGGCGGTGTATAAACTAAGGATCCCCATTTGGCCTGACCAAACACCCATGAATCAAATGTGTGTGTTCCCTCACTCTGAAAATAACCACTGCCCTTCTGATTACAGAAAGGTAATTTGAGCTTGACGAGAACCTTAATTACTGGCTCAAAGACACACAGGCCAATGCTCCTTTGCTTCCACTGAGCTCTTGCCCTGATCAGCTTAGATGAGCTGAGCTCCTGCTCTGCTCAGCTCGATCCAAACGTGGCTGGCTATGTTTCCCCGCTGCCCGGCTCAGCTCGGCTCAGCTTAGCTCAGCTCGCTGCAGCCTAAAAGATCATCTTGAAGTTGTGATGATGCCATTTTTTTAAGCCTGACTGTAGGCTAACCAAGAGGAGAATACTGGGCAACATCCTGGGTCAAAATGATGCTGGTTATCAGGATGTATTCTTGACATGATTTTAGAATAGACCGGTGTGTGTTTGCTGTCTGAGAGAGAGAGAGAGCAGCAGCAGAGATAAGCATTGTCAGGAATAACCAGAGCAATTTCCTGAGGCAGTAAGCATGTATCAAGGCTCTTCACTTGCTGGCATGCCTTTTTTATGAGGTGAAGCTGTGGGCGTGTATCTATGAGGGTGGAGATTGGTTGTTGGGGGTAAAATTTCATCAAGTTCACTCATTTTTTCCATGTGATATCATGTGAATCATCTGGAAAGATCTCATGTGCATCAGACAGGAGTAGAAAGTATTTTATCTGTGTTTTCCAGGTTGTGAGTTGTGGTCACAGTAATGTGCCTTGACCCAGATTGTGGTCTGACAGTGACACATAGCCAGGTGCTGTTCTGGTGTCGGGGGGAACATTAGTCCTGGAGCCTCATTAATCATGATGGGAATGATTCCTAATCACAGGGCAGGACTTCACAGTGTGTTTCCACTTCTCCTTCTCCAAATTAGCAAAGGCCATTAGCCACTATAGAAGATGCAGTGCTCCAAAAAGTAAAGAAAGTAATGTCTTTGGAGTTTGGTCTGTTGACTTTAACCCTAAATCAGACAAAGGGGAAGGGAGGGTATAGACAGTGTGGAGAAGATTAAAACACAAACCCTAAAGGTGTATAGATATTCTAAATATAGAGCTCAATGAAGAGATATTTACATAAATACTTAATGGTTTCATGCCCCTTATGTAAAAATAGATCCGGTGCAACATTCGCAATCAGGTAATATATTGTTGTTCTTTTGGTGAGTGTTGGCCAGGTGTGATGGAGTAAGATCTTACACTGGTTGACACCGTAACTAACAAGAGACATTTGCACCCCGTGGTGTGGTAGGAGAGCAGGTTTTTGACATTCAAGTGAGCTGCAAGTTGAGCACAGCAGGGCCTCTGAGGTGACGGGATGAGTCACCGCACATCCCGACCTGACTGCTCCCAAACTGTAAAATAACAACAAAGGCAGCTGTTTCATGTTTTTAGAAACACACACACACTCACAATCTGGCCTACTTCACATGTAGGACGATTTATTACTCTCAAGTGAGAAATGATCCTTTGTTTCTGTATAAGAAAACACTAAATTGGCCCGTAAAGCAGGGGTTTCTGATGTGCATAAATATACAGTATATACTATATGCAGACATACTCAGAGTCTGCCCTACTTCCCTTGTAGGACAGTTGTCTTGCCCCCACTGGGAATATATCCTTTTGCTTATGATTTGGTGAGGCATCCACTGGATCTGCTAAGCAAAGATTTCACACTAGTACACACATGCATGTAAAACTACACACACACACTGAGGTAGCACGGCCTGGCTATTAGCCAGCAAAGCCACAGCGAGTGGTGTTTACAAGGCAGTGACACAAATAAGCTTTACCTGAGGTGAGTGAGGCTAAGAAACTGCTCGATCATCCTCGCAGGCCACGGACTTGCTTAGAGCTGCACCCATCAAATTGAATATTATGGTATATCGAAAATATATTGTATTTCTATGATCTTGAATGTGTGACTGTATGAGAGTACCTGTTATGTGAATGGGGTTGCATATTGAATCAAACTTGGAAAGTGAACCACACTGTGTGTAACTACAGGGTAACATGAGGAATGTGAGCCTAATATTCACTCACTACCTCTGTTTTTGGTCTCTACCTGAGGGAAATGTCTGGCGATTTAGCTGCTAAATGCTTCATTATGTTTACTAGCTAGTTGCCAGGTAGTGTAGCTGATTTTAATAGAAGTTTTTGCTGAAAACAGCTGCCTGCTGTAGCACTGACGCTGTCAGAGTGGTGGCAGTGAACCAGAACAGTAAAGTTGTAAGGATGACAGCTAAGCAATGACCTGAAACTCATTATAAGGCTCCACAAAGGCTCTGTTCCTGTGAGTCCCTTTTGACACATTATTCTTGTAAAAACCTCAATTATAGCAACTTCAAAAGCAAGATGAAAATACCCTAAAAAGCCACTGTTTAGTTCAATTTTGGAACTAAATCAACTAAAACACGTTTTTACTTTCAGATTTAGATTCAGTCTGAATCCACTGATTTGTCATTCTCTTCACATATCCATCTCGGCCCTTTCTGTCTGTAACCATCTGTCTGCCCATCTTCTCTCCTCCTGACAGATCTTCCACATGACCTATGACCTGGCCAGCGCTGTGATGCGAATATTCAACCTGATTGGTATGATGCTCCTGCTGTGTCACTGGGACGGCTGTCTGCAGTTCCTCGTTCCCATGCTACAGGATTTTCCATCTGACTGCTGGGTGTCCCTCAACAAGATGGTGGTAGGCAAAACGCTCAGCGTGTTTGTGTTCAAGTGAATGTGTGTTTTGGAAGTTTTCACACAATCACATAAACATATGTATGCAAAGGTGTTTGAGAGAACAATGGCTGTGAAACCAGAGCATAAAACATATCCCCCATGGAGCCTAAAGGTGTTTTATTTGCAGGCAAATGGGGGAATAGGATTTATTTAGAGTTGAGTCTGCACACATGCAAGCACAGACACACTCATACACACAAGACCAGCCTCAATTAAACCCTCTCTAGTTAAACCCAGGAGACATTCCAGTGTATACAAAGCTGGAGTGAAGGATGAAAAAAGAGGCTATTTTCTCTCAGTTCATACAGCACGCCACTGCGTTTGTTATTTAGTCACTCTCTTCTTTATCTCTCTCTCTCTCGTTCTCTGTGCTCAGATGGCCTTCCTTCTTTCTAGCTGGCAGGTAGCTCCTGGCCATCTGCTGACAGACAGGCCATTAGGAGAGGTTTCTCCCAAATTATTATTGGCATGAAAGGAAAACTCTCTAAAGAGCATGTGGCATAATTAATGAATTACTGAATAATTAGCATGAAAAGCATGTTCATTTCAGACTTGCAGCCTTTATCAACCAATGAGAACCTTCCCAGCTCAGTTCGCCTCTTGAACATATTTCCTCACATTATACAATAATGTCTTATATGCATTGAGTTTTGAGTTTGTAAGTACACCTAAATTATTAGTAATCATAGAGTTTATATGAGGATCAGTTGATATTGGACAGTTAATACAGCTCAACAGGATCACACTGGTTTAGCCTGATGGTACATAATGAGCTAACAACCCATTCTTCAGTATCAGTTTGTTTCAGCACTATGTTGAAGCAGTTGAAGGAAAACTCATGATGCATGTTATGACTCCACCATCCATCCATCCATCCATCTTTCCATTGTCTAATCCACTTAACCAGGGCTGACATATACATACAAACAACACACACATGCTTCAGTCACACCTACAGGTAGTCAAGCCTGTATTCAAGTTTGACTACAGGAAGAAGTTAAAGAACCCACAGAGGCACTGGAGAACATACAGACTCCACCCAGAGAGGCCCTAGGCCTGGGAATCAAACCCAAAATCTGGCTGTTCCATCAGAAAAAACTTGTAGACCCTTGCATTTTAGACAAGCTTTCACAAAACTGTGTAGAAGTTCTATAGCTCTATAGGGCTAATATCAAGACCATTACCATGAAGCAGTGCCCTACTTCTTCACCTCTGCTGTGTCCTGAATTTGAATTAGGACCTTTCTCTAAAGTACAAGGACCAGCAGTATGTTCACACCGTTTCATGTTAAATTACTGGCTGTTTTATATCTTTGGGACATTAATCACAAATCAGGAACACTTAAAATAATACACAGTAGAGCAGCAGGGTTAGTTGGGTTGTTTTCGACTTCCATCCTGTTTGACTTATCATTCTGTATTGGAGATAACAGATTGGGAGTTGGTGACTGACATGGCCAGAGGCACAGAGGGATGTGAACAGTGAAACACGTATGCTTGGTTGACCTGCCACTCAAATGTGCCTTCCATATTGTATTTTACACACACACACACACACACACATATATATACAGTACATTTTGAAGGCTGAAACTCTATAGTACTTGTCAGTATAAGTATAATGTGGCAGGCGTTTTAGTAATTTAGCCAAGACTAACAATACAAACTATTTATGATAATCATATACACATGCAGAATAATGAGGCTTTAACTCCACAGTCAGCTGCAGAATTCGATATCTTATATTAAGTAATGGTGCGGGTGAGTTCCTGTGACCCATGCAGAATATATAGGGTTTGCATACTGCATATTTAAAAAAAAAATAAAAAAAAAAGTGGAGCAAATGAATGAGAATTGCATAAAAAGGATAAACGTTTTGGGGCTAGGATAGCACAGGTTGCATTACTGTGCAGGAATAGTTGTGATAAGTAGGAATAATACAGATTTCCTATCAGCAGTAAGTAAGAAATCAGAAATCTGTTTGTTTATTTATTTATTTATTTATTTATTGCAAAGAGCAGTAAAGAACTTTACAACACTTTTTGTGTCCAGACACAAAAAGTACAAAAATAGTAAAATGCAGCGATAAAATAAAAAATAAATAAATGAAGTGTCATATAAATCAAATAAATGAAGTGTCATACAAACCAGCCCACAGCCGTGACAGAGCCAAAAGATGTTAGTGGTTGACTGCTCCTTACTTTACTAGGATCAGAGGGTGCAAATAATTTTAACTGGCATTTCTGTTGCATCCAGGGAAGCTCAGCAGACTGGATAATTCCTCCTTCATGCTTTTGTGAGGTGCAGGCTGTTTCCCTGAGCCGTCTAACGCTGCTGCCGCTAAGAAATGTCTCATATGCTCATAATGAACTTTCTTGTTCTTAGCACACAGATTTGTGACCGTCAAGCCTTCAAAACAGTCCTGTGATAACGCTGTGTACCATGGCGCACTCCTGTGCATGCGTGCGTGCTTGCATGCATCAGTGTGTGTGTGTGTGTGTTTTGGTTTGTGTGATCTTCAGGAACAGATGGATCTCACACCCTTTGACCCTAGGGGACATCGCTGTTGCTTCTCTGTTATTTCGCATTTCTCGTTTCATCTCTGGCCATCTTTGTTTCTCACTCGCCCTCCCTCTACACACTTGCACGTCTTTCTTATGTCTGTTGAGGACAGCACGAAGCTCAGTGCTGTGCCAAACTCGACATGTCACTTCTCACAGTATCATAAACTGAGAAATTTAACAGATAGAATATTATTGAGTGCTATTTTCCTCTGCTCAAACATGCCTTCTCCCCAGGCATCTGAAATTGCTTTGTTAATTCATGGTCACAAATACAAATGTGCTGAAAGTTTCTTATTAGCATTAAAGTCCAATTCAAAGCGACATTTTCTGTTGATGTTTTTCAATCTCAGACAACAAGCAGTTTCTGTATAGCACGCTGACATTCCTTTCTGTAATGTTAATTATTGCCAAAGGCTACAAAGGCAGAGAAAATATATCGTTCTTTATTCTCTCATCCAGGAATCCCTCCCACCACCACTACCATCACCATCACCCCCACCCACACCCAGACTTTCTCCTCTCTCTCACTTTTCTCTTTCATGCCTCAGACCTATGCGTCTTGTTTATGCATTTGTGCCTTTTTTTTCCAAGCTTGATGCCACATTAGCCAGTGAGCACCCGTGTGGGCGTGGCCGCCTGGTGTGCTGTGCGGCTGCCATGTTGGGGTAATCAAGGTCAGGGATCTTTTTCAGAGAGGCTTTGAATAAGAGATGTGGCGTTAAGTGATCCTCATCCTTGTGCATCACTACAGGCTGACTGGCTGTCTGCCTGCACTGGACATTAACTGGACCCCACCCTACTTTCCTTATGCACTCCAGCTATGGAAATACACCCAGATTACCTTTGTATCAAAATAACACATTAAGTGATGCTTTCACTCGCTCAGGGGTGCTGTCATGTGCATTTTCATCCCTGCTATATTATGTGTGCTTGTGTCTGTTTTTCTACTGATGAGCCTTGCAGGTATGTAAAAATATATGACAGGTGAATAAGAGATAACCAAAGCCCTCATAACAACACTTTTTTCTTTCTTGTAATATATTCATCTCTGCATCTACACATTCAACAATATCTGAGCACAGTGGTGTTTATCATAAGCCTGGTAAATTAGGGTCCTGCAGCATAGTGATCACAAGAGACCAGATCATCACCGTCTATTATATAAGTGACTCTCCGTTATCTGAATGACAGGTGGTTTAGTCCCATCTACCTCAGCCTGATTGGCTGCTAGATCAATAGCATTAGGATAAAGCCACTCTCCTCCTCTCACATACTCTTTGCTTCAGCCTGAACTGTGTTGCTGTTAGCTTACTAGGAGACACTTTCCTGTAGAAGATGCAGAGTTGCTCTAACTGCAGTAGCACACCCATTTATGAATGTGCACTGTATGAACACAAACGTGCACTTCAATAAACCCTCATGCTTTGAAAGTTAATAAGGGTATTCTCCATTCATTCAATTACTGGAGTGATCTAACTGACAGACAGGCCCGCCTGCTCACATGAGTGTAATGGACAGTTACCGTGTGTGGAGGTGTGTGTACGTGTGTGTACGTGTGTGAGTGACAGCTGCCTCTTATGATCCAGCAACCTCTTCCAGTTCTAATTTTGATCACGTAGCACAGAGTGATCTTGGTAACATCACATCAATACACTTTTCAGAGAGGAAAAATTAAAGTAGGTGGTACAGTGCTGTGAATGATTTGGAGCTGGCTCATGGAAATTGATTGAATCCTTGATTTATTCTGTAGTCTCAGAATATTTGTGCCTTTTTATGGGAGACTGCTCATGTGCATTTATGCTGGTTGAGTACAGGGAATGAACATCTTATGCTGCTTCACATGGTCTATTTATTTCAGATATAAAACTGTGAGGTAAATGATTTTATGTATTCATAATGACTGACATTTCAGTAACTTAACTGAGGGGTAACCGAGGTTGTCACTATACTGAGTTTATCCATAAGCAAGTTTAGTGTTTTAGCTAAAAAGTGTAACTCCAAACAAGTGGCAGCTTGCTGAAAAAAGTAGCCTGGTTGGAGCTGCTGCCTTTGTGGGTCAAGTTGCCCCTTTGAAACCAACCCCATTCTAGGAAGTTGTCTTGTCAGATTTAGCTACACTGTCATATGCAGTGAATCTCTGTAAACAGGTTTTGTCTACATGGAACTGAAAACAACAGAAAATCTGGTGAAAGTAAGAGAGATAACACTAATTTATCAACTTTAAACAATTAAGTGTCATTTCTTATTGATGGAAAAAATGTATAACTTGCATGTTTTAAGAAGTCAACCATGCCAGTGATGCTTTGAGCTAAATTCTAACATACTCACAGTCACCATGCTAACAGGCTGATGCTTACTCTGTTAATCATCTTAGTTTTGTAGCGTTGGCTGGCTAATATTTTACTACTGTTAACACTACTGTTCACAAATGTAAACAGTGTTTTGAGGGACTTTTCACATTTTGATTAATCCATCTTGAACATTGAAAGAATTAAATTCTCTGAAAGATAGAGATCTGGATAGCTGTCTATACATTAACCATTCATATATGACAGCATATTAACATATTCATCAGAAAGACTGACATTGATTTATGCCCCTTTTGAAGTCATTAGAGGAAGGAATAAAGATTTGTTTGTTATGTAGGTCACAGTTGTTGCAGAGAAAATTGTTGTGAGCCGGGATATCGTGGACAAAAGACACCTAGAAGAGCTTGTGATGGAATTTTTGATAACTTGATTGGCACAACAGATGCTCTGGGCTCCAGTCATATGGCCACAGCTTGCATCATCAACACGACACATTCTCCAGATGCACATGGTTGCACATCAACAGCAGTCTGAAACCTACAGCTGTGTCTCAGTTCAGAAGCTGGGTCTCCTGAAGGACATAGCCCACACTGGTGTGGCCTTCAGAGGTCCTGAGGGTCAGACCAAACTTGGAGTCACTGCCCACAAACAGAATCAGAATTTGTGCATCTGTAATTTCTTGCAGGGAAGTGATGATGATTTACAAGGCAACAAACCTCATCATTGGATCTTTGTAATTTGAGTTGGCAGGAGGCAGAAGTCAAAGGTCTCCTTAGGGCATGTTATGAAGTACTAGTTGAAGTACTAATTACGCCCACACCCCCCATATAAGTAAATGAACTCCAAATAAAAAAGGACTGTAAGCACATCTGTTTGTTGTGCACTAAAATCAGGATAGCTGTAACTTTTTAACAGCTCATTTATGTGTAAATGTGATTGTTGAGACTCCTCTTCTCACTAATGGAGGGCATAAAATGTTGTTAGTCAAGCCTCTCGTAAACACATAATCGAATAGATTAGATGAGTACATGCTAGTGAATTTACTTCTGTCAAACAATAAATACAAATTAAAAGCGAATCAACTTAAAGCCAATAATGACAGTTCATTGAGCACCCAGCCAAGATCCACTGAGTCAAACTCTTCTTGGATCCTTGACGCATAATTTAGAAGCAACCACTTCACATCTGATGAAGTCAATTAAAGTTAAAAAAAAAAAAAAAAAGATTAGTCTTAGACCAGACTGGGATAAATTACAACATAATTGTGTCAGGACTCAGTTTACCGCCAAAACACAATAACTGGGATGGTCAAGGCATTTTTCGTTTTAAAGATAATCTGCTTTACTTGCCATGTATGTGAACACATGCAAGGAACCCGACTCCAAGAAACAGCAACTGAACAGATTAGGTGGAGAATGGTGCAAAACATAATTAAGTAAAAATGGTGGGTGGTTCATATTAAAGTAGACATAGTGAAAAGAAGCAGTGCAACTATATGAATAATAAATAAATATGCAGACAGGGATAGACAAAGATCTGTACTGTGTGCCATACATTTCTATATGCATCTATCTACAATTAATCTACAATTAGTCTACAATTGTTACGGCATATATCCATATTGGCAGTGACCGAGTATAATGACACCATACAAGTTATAGATTGTGCATTTTTGCTGTACAGACTTTAAAGCAAGTAGGTGAACACCTCCCTGCTGGAATCAAACCCTGGCCATGACAGGTAGAGATACTGGCCACTTTACTAACAAGGAGCAGGCCCACTCAAGGTGGAAATAAATCCAGGCCCTGAAAACAGAAGTCCAAAAATGACAACACATGGAGACACTGAGGGTAATAAAGAGACATAACAAATCCAGGAGCATAACAGAGTAAAACAGATGAACAGACAATAACGATCACAGACTAAATATGCACAGCGGGGCAATAAGGGCGGAAGCAATTAAACACATTATGGGCAGACAATCACTGAGGGTAAGACAGCATGTAAAACAACCACAAATCACACAGGGGAAGTCATTTCAAAATAAAACAGGACATAAAACAAAAGTCCAGACATAAAAAATCCATCTAAGCAAAACATGTGCTGTTACTTGTGTTTTAACCATACTAGCAGTCAGGGGATAACAATGTTGATTGGTCGGTTCATGACATTGACGTACTGAAACAGGCTGCCAGTGATATGTAGAGATTTGGTACCATACATATATAAGACATTAGACTAGAAAACAAGAAGAAGATGAAATGTTCTAGTTCTAGCTACTGATTTAAACTTCTGCTATGAAGTTCCCTTTGCAAACACAGCCACCACTGTTCTGTTTTAACACTCACTCTTTAACCAAGAGAACTATTTTTTGGCTGTCAGAGTCTATATTCTTCATTATCACTGTTAAGTAATTCCAACAGACACTTGCAACTTTCTGCACTCATGTGGTTTTAAATAATGAATACAAATGGGAACCCACTGGCTCTAAATAATGAATTTAACATTGCTAACAAGCTCTTTTATGGCATTTTACATATTAAAGTCCTAAATGTCAGTGTCATCACATTGTCAGTCCTTTTAATTGAAAAACACTCCCCACATCAGTCTTGGACCATCAGAGAGGGACGGCACCCTATCAGAGCGATGCTGAGAAGCATGACTGGCACAAATCAAACACACAAACTCAAATACAAGCTGAGAGTCAAACAGTGTGTATCTCCAGATGGGTTGTGCCAGCATGCATGTACATTCACTATTCTATAATTATGCCATCATGCATCACAGATGTCCCATACTCCCTTTGTGTTCCCACCTAAATGTATTATGCACAATTAGCTAACATCCACACTGCTCAGTCAAGACTGATGGCAAATAAAATCAACACAAGAGCTAATTTCATTTGTTTCCTCTTTCTTTCTCCATCCTACCACCCCCCTCACTCAGGGTGGTATCTCTGTAGAATTAGTTTATTATGTTACTATGAGGGTTGTAGTTTTCAATAGTAAGAGACAGCTGTACACTGTGTCAGTTTTAATCAGCTGTTATCTCAAACAGACTGGTTACAGCCGGCCAGTGTAGGTTTTCCTGCTCGCACAGTGACATGAAAGAATAATGCTATAATTTCATGGTTGAGAATTAGACAGCTAACAAAAAGACCAATACCACTTGCATAGCTGCCTGTTAAATGTAAAGCTGTAACCAGAAGCAATTAGCTTAGTTTACAATCATGCAGTTGGAAACAGCTTGCCTGGCTCTATAGTGTAGCAAAATCTACCACCACAACCTCTAAAACTCACTAATTATCATGTTACATTGTTGTTGTATATTTAGCCTGGCCCTATCTGCTATGTCTGCCATAATTAAAACCAGTCTGTAGGATACACTTTACATCTAAAGTCTCATCCATGTGTCTGTGGCTAATGGCTTACACAGTGTGTTGCTAGGATCAATTGTTAACAACCTCGAGTGTCTTGCTAATTTGTGTTGTTTCATCTCTGTTTCACTGCCTTGTTGCTACAAGTCCAGTGACAGCTCTTCGATAAGTTCAAATGGATCTCTCCTACAGAAGCTAAAGCTCTTAATCAGTCCCATATATGTCCAGTGGATTGCTCCTGTCACTAACGAGTATCCCGTCTAAAAGCCCACTCGACCCAATCTAGTAATTGAAGCACACCATAGTCTATACAGGCTGTCTTGTCTGATGTCGTTACCAAAGGAACAGCCCAGCTGTTTTACACTCGCTCCTGATGAGGCAAAAGTAATTACATGTCTTGAGGAGACGGCTGAACCCCAGATGCTGCAACTGGTTCCAAATAACGTTGCTTAAGACCAGGTGTGACCACTCCATGCAAATGACCACCTGGAGTTTAGTAAGTTCTGTTGAGGTTTTTCTCTGGCCAAGAAATAGTCCATTTCATCACCACCATGGGATCAAATATGCTATAAGTACACCAGCTGTTTGCCTATGCTTTCAGTCTGTATTAGGTTAGCATCATATCTACTGCACAGGTAGGTGTAATTCTGTAAATGTATAAAACTAAGCATAATGCATGTTTTTAACTGTCTCTTCTGCAAATTTAGTTGGTGTGAAACAAATGCATTCACTTGTAATACTCAGCAGGCTGCACCTTCTCTATAGTTATGTCATAAAGCATACATGTGCATTACAGCAGAAACAGTAGATACAGTAGATAATGCCTTGATACAGCCAAATAACATTCCCTTGAACACAAGGGGTGAGGGTCATTTATATCTACAGTCTTTTTCACACACAGAGAGACCAAGAGTAATGCATAACCCATAGGTGAGTTATAATCCTGCCATGATAGTCAAACATCCATTAGCAGGTTGCAACAGATTGACAGTAATGATGCTAAAAGCCACAATAGCATGAGACTGTATCAGACTGCCTATTTTATCATCAGAGTTGGTTTATAAATCACCAACAGACAAGTTAAGGGCCCCGTCCTGGTTTTATGGAGGGTGTCGTCATGACCTGGTCACCTGCAGGAATATGAATGGATTGATTTTTTTTTTTTTTCACATTGCAATTTTCTGTTCTATTGTTCTTTGTTTTTGCATTGAGGATATTCTGTGGTGCCCGTCTATTTACTTTAAGACAGTGCACAGTGCACCATATATTTATCTGTGTGGTGTGTGTGTCTGAGAGAGAGAAAAAGGTACAATCAGGGACAGAAGGATGTAGCCATGTGTAAAAAGGTGTTTATTTCTGTGCTCTAGCTCTGGATTGAAGCCTCCTACTCCTGCTGTTTATCCATCAGCAATGTGGCCAGCATGTTGATGGCTGACTGGAGGGTTTCAACTCCAAGTCTGCTCACCACCCGGGGTAGTGAGGAAGAGGCTCAGACTGGAGGCTGGAGCGTTTAAATGTTCTGCCAGGGTTTGTAGCAAAACACGTTTTATTATAATGGGCTGTGGATTATAGTGAGACAAGGACTGTAGTTGCAAGGCTACATCATATAGAAACAGCAACAAAGCTAAAAAACACAAGGATGATGCTTAAGATCTTAAAAGCTTCAAACTGTTGTTGTGGGATTCGATGTCTTTTATCTAAAATTGGAAGGTCCCGTTTATCTCCTCCATCAAATCCAAACAACCGATCCAACTGAGAGCTCAACACAGGCATGAAGATTTTCAGCAAATCTGAATTTTAAATGAGATGCAAATGACCCTGGAAATATACAAATCAGACGAGAATCCAAGCAGTCAATCAGTGACTGAGGACACCACTCGTCCCAGAAGAAACACTCAGACACACATACAGTGATAAAGTCCGGACAGTGTGTGAGCCACAGCTGTCTGAGGAGAGGATGTGAGGTTCAGCAGTGCCCGTGGAGGGCTTTCTAATGACTCTAACATGGGAGAATTAGAGTTGACTGAGTGTGTGCGCACCACTCAAATGCAGACTGGAGCAGGCAGATGAATGGGCTCCTCATTAACACTCATTTCTTTCCCCATCTCTGTCTGCTTGGCCAAAACAGGGCAAGGCTGCTCAGTGATCATGATTAGACTCTCCACCAAACCTGCAACAGTCACCAGACACATATCGTTTTCAGGAATTGCACCTCAGCCCTCTCATTGTTTCACCTGCTCTTTCCATCACCACGTGTGTCGCAATCTAACTTACACATTTCTCCTGCAATGTGTCTCTGCAAGTATAATTCAGGCTCAGGCCATGAGGTCAAAACCACTTAAGGTAAAAATACAAAAGTAAGGAGCTATTGTAGGAGAACAGAATAAGAAGGAGAACAGACTAACCCAGATTTTAATTCTCACTCTTGGTTTTCCCCCTTCATCTCTCCTCCTACAGAATGACTCGTGGAGCGAGCTCTACTCCTTCGCCCTCTTTAAGGCCATGAGCCACATGCTGTGCATCGGCTATGGAAGACAAGCCCCAGAGAGTATGTCGGACATCTGGCTGACAATGCTCAGTATGATCGTGGGAGCCACCTGCTACGCCATGTTCATCGGCCACGCAACTGCACTCATCCAGTCTCTGGACTCATCTAGACGCCAATACCAAGAAAAGGTCAGGATTTGTCTAATTTTTTTTTTCACTGGATGTTTACCTCCTGAAATAAAACTGTTATAGTTGAAGCAAACTAATACCAGACTAATGGTGGAAAGAAAAATACAAAAAGAATGCAATGTTTCTCTTGTCCCTGATGTATTTAAACAGGCAGATAACTGTGGTTTTACTTGTCCAAGTCTGAAAATCTTTGTAAAGCAAAACACTTCGGTCTGCAATGTGCAAAGTCTTGAAAATGTTCCTGTAACATCATTTATTAATCATCATATTTTTGTGTGTGTGAAGATCAATACCACTCTTGCGATGTGTGTGTTAAGCACAAAGATAAAAGCCAGGAGACAATTTGTCTCAGTGTAAAGACTGGAAAGCGAGAGAAACAGCTTCCTTGGCGCTACACCAGGTTTAAACAAAACATGCCTACTAGCACCTATAAAGCTCACAAATTAACACATTTTATCGTGTTTTATTGACCTCCATTCTGGAAAAATGTGGCAATGAGGAGCTGTATTTTTACAGGGAATTACTTGCTGTAACAAGTTCTTCCAGGCTGGATGGTTTCCCCTGCTTCCAGTCTTTTTCGCTCCACTGAACCAATCTGATCCTGGCTCTGGCTTCATGCTATCAGTCTTCTTATCTAACTCTTTGCAATGAAGCAACGAAAGGTGTTTTACGTTATCAAATATAGGACATGGCTTTTATGTTTCTTAATTAGTTGTTTTAATGGTGTCAGCACCACAAACAAGATGTAATTCACCTGCATTTTGTTGGTTTGGAAAATTCTCAGGGGCAGATATCTCATTAATAAATAAATGTATGAATCTTAATTTATCTGCATGGTTAGATACTACTACAACCTTTTTTCATCTTTTCTTTTGTCATTTGGCTGATGCAGCGTGTCATTCTGTGGCTTTGTGAGAGGATTTTTTACTACACTCTGTCTTCAGATCGCTGGTGATATTAATCAGGTGGTTAGCTTCAGGACCTGTGTCCAGATGGTCCTCCTGTCTAGAACATAGCAAGATGCCACAAGAAGAGTCCATATTGTATCTACGGCGTTTGTGTGTAGGTTATCACATTTGATATGAACAGAGAGGCTTTACTCATTAGATTCCAACACACTTTGATAGGAACAGCATCTGTTCTATTAGTTCGATATTCATGGCTGCAGCTCTCTGGGCCTGGGCCCGTCTGTCGTCTCCATGGAACAGCAGATCAAAGCTTTGGGCGTCGGCAAGGGGAGCACACTCCTGTTTTATAGGGCCATGGTGTCAATGGTGTTCTGTGTCTTGTTAGCTTCCTCAGAACTATGGTGATGTGGGGATGTCTTATGCAGGGAATGCACTTCTTGTGAGTGTGCCAGCAGACATGGCCGAACTGCTATGAGATGCACATGGCTGTGACTCTTCTGCATGACTGTTACTGCTAGCTCTGTCTCTCTACATAGGGTTTGCAGGTTATTGGACTGTTGTATTTCTTCTCATTGTAGATTAATTTCTGATTTATTTTTAACAGAAGACAATACTAAAGTGCCACTGTCTCTGCATGCTGCTGGTGAAATGATTGAATAATATATATGTTTATGTCTTTTCATGTCTGTAGCATATTCAGATTCAACACCCAGCACAAAAAGACAGAGAAAAAGACATATACCACAGCAGCAACATCACATGAAACTTACATCTTCCACTATAGTTCTCTCTGTCTATGCAGAATCTGAATGTGACATGTAGCCTACATGAAAAAGTATATATTTTATCCATGTGGAGACTCTTTGGAGGCACTTTATTCATGTTTTCTCTTATAAATAAATAAGAAATTAATAAATAATGACAACCTTGCAAATTCATATAGAGAAATAGAGCTGACAGCTGTAATAACACACATATGCTTCTCTGCAGAGTGACGTTAGCCGCCGCAATCATGCAATGTAGGTGGTGTGTTCTTCTGTCACTCAACCACATCAGAGTGATTGGTCAGGCTTTGTTGTCTAGCTGCAAAGCCTCTGGCGAATGTTTAGAACAAAGAGTGATCAGGTTTTCTACTGTGTCATAATCAAGATGCAGTTTTATTCTGTTTATTTTCTGGCTGCTGTGGATTGGTCGTGCATCATGTTTGAGGGATAATCATCTTGCCTTATTTTCTAGGTCATCATATCAGTGAGCATCCATGATGATGTTGAGTTTATAGCAGACCAGATCTCCTGGGTAAATGGTTGTGTTTTTATTTAAACTGTAATGAAGCTACTGTATGTATGTGTCAGATTTCTGAGTATAGTCAACACAGCAGGTAATGGATTAATGATCAGTGGATCTGGGGTATCCCATCCACAATAAGTGGGCATACTGAATTCTATTTATAACTGCATATGTGCGTGTGTAAATATACATAAATATATATTTGATTGCCAGTCTTGAACAGTACCATGAGTTTTTCTGACTTCCTCACGTCCCCCAGTCCAGGAAATCTTTTTTCGTTTTTTTCCATTCTGTGACCTCAGATCTGACGACTGCCCTGCCCAAAGAACTCAGACTCATTAAATCAGTGCTATCCACTTCTCAAAATACCCTCTCATAGAATTCTTTTTTATGTAATTGCCTTTTGAGCTTGCCAACTTTTAACCCTGTGTTATTTCCCCATGCATTTTTACAAAGTTACTTATTCTTTAATGATATTTTCTATTTCATGTCTCTATTTTTATGTCCTTATTCATTTGTATTTTATTATTTCACTCTTGTTCTGTACTTACCATTTGATTAAGTGCTATTTTCAATCTTTCTCCAAATTACCTCTCCTAGAAAGGCTATTTAATCAGTCCCCATTGTGTTTGTTTGTTATTCAACAGATAGATCACAAAAACCTGTTAACAGAGTGACACTCCATTACAAGTTAAAGTCCTGCATTCCATTTCCTATTTTAAATCACATCAGAATAAGTAAATGAACTGAGAGTATCAAAAGTAAAAGCTATTTAGTTATGGACACATCCCATAAGGGTTTGCTGACACCGTGATTAGCTGGTCACCAGATCCAAGAAGACGTAGGTAATGATTGCCATCAGGATGTCATTTTTTAAAAACTTCGCATTTTACTTTTCAACTATAGAATCATAAGGCACAGAAGAATAATCCGAACGACTAAAGGCCATGCCCCTTTTCTGCAACTGACAAATGTTCCACCATTTTGTCAGGCCACTCCTCTCATAAATGTCACCCAGTCCTTACCAAATTTGGTTTGTGGCATGAAAGCCATAAGTCCAAAGGACAGAGCTCACAGTTGTGCTTCAAACAGAGACTTAAGAGAAAAGATGAGAGAAAGAGCAAATTAGCTGCAGACTGCTGGAGTCTCTGTTTTGTATCTGTTAGGTGCAGCTGTACTTTGTCAGTGATGTGACGTCTGCAGAAATCAGTTCTTGCTGCTGCTTTCATTCTCCTCTTCTTCCATGATGCAGAGCAGAGAAATAATGAACAGATTGGTAACAGCCTGCTAGTCTTGACTAAGACAACAAATCCAACCTCTCATTCCTCTTCAGTATCCCATGACTGTTTGTTCATCATTAACCAATGAACTGAACCATGCTGCACTGTAGTCTACAATAGGTCCATGAGATAAGAGAGTGGAGACAGAGTTATGGGCTGGAACTTGCCTCACTGACAAAACAGATTCTTTGTATGAGATAGTCTAAATGCTAGCGACAGCATGAACTCATATTGATATAACACAGAGTAAACAGTTAGCAATTCACTCAGTGTTGAGACAGAAATGTCATAATAGCTCTGCCGCTACGTATCTTCCACAAGGGGGGGGGAGACCCCACTGACCAAAGAGCCATGTGGATTCAGACAGCTGTTTACCATGGGTGTGAAAGTTGGACAAAGCATATTGGTATTTTTTCTGCTTTATCACAATTGACACATGCTGTTTGGTTTGCTGTGCGGCCTATAGAGACAAGGATATAAATAGACACACGCACAGTGAATGTGAGATAAGAGAGGGGTGCAGCATGTTAATGAGGCACACTGTAGACCAGTGATGAACCCCCACATCCCTGTCAAATTAACTCAGGTACCCCTTCATCAACAGCATGTGTTCAGTTGTGAGTGGATGTTAAGGGTATTGGTATTGGTGGATATTGTTATAATATGTTTTCATAACAACAGTTATATTGAGCTTGTAATTTCTCCCACTTCACTTTTGTCTATTTCAACAGCCAGTGATTTTAACTATTTAACATATTTATCAATGTCTTTGAAAATATAAAATCATGATCATTTCTATTTGTGCTTTAAAATGACTTGACCTACTCAACAATCTGTCCACATACCCTGCAATATACAGCCTTATGAAACATACCCAGTTTTAAACATGCAGCATTATCATGTGGCCACAGTTTGAGAGCGGCCACAGTGTTGGCATTGACTTGTGAAGTTGCAGCCAGTGTTATATTACTGTTTGTGTGTCTGTGGGTGTTCACACAATCTCTACAAACAGTACTACAGTAGAGGTGATAAGGCAGTGGCAGCAGCTTACTGTTCCTTTGTCAACCCATCCTTCACATTGCTGTGACTGGTGTCCTCATCCTGCCTGTTCTTAACAATACTCCGCCCTCCATCGCTGCATCCCTCCATCCCTACAGCCCCCAACCTCCACCCCCGCACCCCGTTCTCTGTCCATTCTCCCCTGAATGTTGGGCAATACGCCATCTGCCAGCGGACACATGGACAGAGGGCATTAGCTATTATGTAACTGCACTCCACTCTTCTCCTTCCCCCATCACTTCTCCCCCTCAGGAGCAATAGAGCAGCAGTGTGCCTGAACAGTTGAGAGAGGAGGGAGATGTGACCCCTGGGGTCAGTGATGAGCACTGACCCACTGGGCCTTGACACATCAAACAACGACTTGAGGAACTGCTCATAACCTGGACAATCACTGAGGCCTGACCTGGATAACCTGGGTCTCTGACACGTTTGATAGCTTTAATAAATCATCTCAAAAATGTAATGTGACCGATACTTGACATTTTTTTTTAGAGCTTTTAACCACACGTCATAGCTGAAGGTTACAGACAACCCCACACATTTCTGCTTGTTTTTGTTGTCAGACTCTATTTCTAGAGTCACGATTGTAGTTTCATGCTCTATTTCACCCTAATCATAAGTATTAGAATTGGTGGTGCTAAATTTTAAAGAGGTTTCATTAATATAGGTTTAAGTTTTTGTTTGTAAAAAAAAATGCTACCAATAGGGACATACAGAAAGAATGGCCCAAATTGATGCAGGATAAGCCAAGACATCCCATAATGCCTATTCCCACAACAGTATATATATACTACTATCTGTTGGACTGCTAAGCCTCTGTTGCCAGCTCATAACACAGCACTTCAGTAAAGAATTTAAAGTCACCAAGGCCAAACAAGGCGAATAACCCAGATGACATCATCAGGGTTATTTTTTTTCAGATGTTGGAAAGCTCCCCCAGAGCCACAAAAGACATTACACAACTGTTTTCACAGGCTGAGTGACACTTCCCAGGAGTAAAGTAAAGTTGAAGTGTAAAATCAGTGGAGTGTCCCTTTAAAATGAAATGAAAGTATAAAGCTAACAGGGACATCTCACCTCAAGTAGCCTTTTGGTCATTTTATATGTTAATGAAAAACCAGGATCACCTGGATTTATGTCATTAGCGCGCTCCTTATACAGACATATATAGACACATAATAGTGAGTCATAATGACGTCAGGAAGTAAAAAATAAAGTAGTTTTACATCACGCATTTTATAATATGAACGACGGGAACTGTCCTCTTCTCTGCTGTTGTTGTCATGTATTATTAATATAGGCCGTACTGTGTTTGCTGGTCTAAACGGTTCTGTCTCCTCAGTTCCTCCACATCTTCATCAATTCCTACATGTCATGCAGTATGCCATCAGCATGTGAGCGCATATTTGTTTGTGTGGGTTTAATTCTCCACGACCGCCTGCACTCCTCAGTCAGTGAACTGAAGGATAGCGCTGAAGTCAGCTTGAGTTTTATACACTCAGGACGGCACAAAACACACACGATCATAGATAAAGTATGAGAATTTTCACATCCTCACAAAGCCCATTAATAGCAGGGCCAATTCAATTTCTCCTTTTACTCGGAGGCAGCGTACAGTGACAGCCATGCATCATGTGCAAAAGCCACCAACTAGGGGCTTTATGTCCCATTACAAAAAAAAAAAAAAAAAAAGACCTCTGTGCAGTTTTGACCCCCTGTTAGCTAAGTCCACTGGCTGACAGGATCAGATTGGATTTCATACATGTAATGCATTTCTTAGTTACATGCAAATACAGCTGGGGGATTTCAATCCAGTTTTATCTGCATCCCTGGCCCTGATGTCGGTGAGGTATCACTACATTATTAATACCATGTAGAAGGATCTGTACCAGACTTTAGAATTTGGGATTTTAGTCTCTAAAAACTTGCAGCACTGGATGGTAAATATTCATCAGTTTTCACAGAATGTATCTGGCTAGTTAGTTCATATACATTTACATATGCTCATTTGCTTTCATCCAAAGTGGCATCACTAAAGCTTCAGTGCAGCGGGGACGAGAGTGTACGAGATCTATGTTAAAGTGTGTATGTTGTGTGTGGTGTTAGTCAGAGTAGATCTAGGACGACAGCAATAACAGTGGTCTCAGTAGTATAAGAAGTTGGACAACTGTGTCTCAGTAGTTAAGAAGTTGGCGGATTTTGAGTCTCACTCCACTCTGTTCCACGGACTTTGAGTGACATGGCCACTAATCTAAGTCTAATGCAGAGAAAATCAGGAAGTCAATAAAACTCTGCTCCTTCAACCATCACTTTTAAAGGAGAAGGAGAATGGCAGAGAGAGAGAGAAATGTCATTCCAGTTTAATTGAGACTGTCACACATTGAATCCCGAGGCAGGAAACACTTAATAGGAGCATTCCAGTTTATCCCCACGCTTGATTGAATGAGCCTGATACACTGGAAGTCAGCTCCATCTTTATTGTCACTGACACACGGTGAATGGTGTGAGGGGGTTAAAGTGAGAGAACTTTGATCATTTTTATCTTTTATTGGATATTATAGGCATAGTATTTGTTGGACCCTCATATGTCCTAAACAAATATATCTTTAGACTTTGTCTGGATTATGTGTTGACTTTCATGAGTTGTTAGAAAATATGGCTGAGGAAGATGAGGAAGACATCTCTTGACTTTTTCATTTAGTGCTTTATGTCTTTTCATGCTGAATGAACCATGACCAGAGGCAATTAATTACGTCTGTATGAGGTTGCGATTAAAGCTGGTTTACATAAGAGAGAAGAGGATTCAGTAAATTGTTTTCGCAGATGTAATTTCATTATGTGGTTCATTAAAGTAAGTGATCCAGTCTGCAAAAAAAAAAAAAAAAATCATGTGTAAGGTCAGGTCACACTGCATTGTATGTATGTAGGATCGATTTCTGCAGGATACAGGATGATGCTTGACAATAAAAAAAAGTGCCCGAAAGAGATAAGGAGATGAGCAGAAGAAAATAAACAAAAAAACAGAAAGAGACAGAGATCATAGATGGAAAGGAGTGGTAGTATGATGAATAGAGATGGAAGAATTGAATGTTTCTCAATATGGGGCAATTGTAAATCTCCTTGACCAATGTTACAGTTCTTATATAAACCCAAGTTGTTTTTTTTCCTGTTCATAAGAACCACTTACCACGTTATATAAGGAGAGATCATCCTTCTGTAGAGAAATAAAATGAATGATGTTCAGCCAGTATGTTGTGCGTTAAGGATATTGTGATTTGCCATGTCACCCAGGCCATAAGGGTCAAACCTCCATTTTTTCCCCATATGTAGCTTACAGTGTGACAAAATGTAATTTCCTGGACAGGGTATGATCCGATCCCATGCGTGTGTCATCAACTATTATGAGCAAGGTCATTGTCAGCACGCTCGCTCTTCCTCCATAGATGGCCTGTCTTCATAAATTGTGATAGTCCGGTCAAGACATCGACCTGCCGGCAGGAAGATATTCGCACTCTGGATGATTAAAGTGTCGAATTTCTCTGGATGTATGTCCACACAGGCGACCCAACATCATCTTCTTCTATAGCTACTACACTGTTTCTGCACTTAAGATGACTATTTTCCAGTATTTCTACTGGCCATCCAGTCTCATAATAAGATTAGGGCGCGTGACAAATTACATGTTGACAGGTGTCAAGCTACCACGAGCCACCAGAACCGCTTCAATTTTTCAACCACTGGTGAGCTGAGCAGTATTCATCTAAAACCCATCCAGCACTTTTTGAGATGACTTGCAAATCACCTGTAGGTGTTCCACTGGTGTTGAGATTTAGTGACTGTTAAAGCTAGAGGTAGGGCCAGGTGACAGATATTTAGGGATACCCAAGACGTCACACTGCTGATTTGAATGTGCCCAGGGGTTCCGCAGTCTGAGGGTTATCCATCCTGAGCTAATTAAACCAACTTAACTTTTACCACTGGTGTGATCACCTGATTACAATAACTGTCACATGACTCATGGGCTTGGTGTCACGTGTTATATTGACAAAGCTTGACATAAATAGTGGTGTCACATCATCACAGCTCCATGTATTGTGAGAGAAGATCATGGATGTTTGTATCTGGGTTTCTTTTTTGTGTGTGAGTGGATACACAGCTTTCATTTAGTTGCGCACAGCCTTGATTTGTCAGGTATTCAATTAGATGGATTAGTCAAAAAAGAATAGCCTAATTAAGTAACCACATAACCCTCTTAATGAGGTCAGACTAACTGGACAGGAGGGAGCTTAGTGTTGGCATCTCTAAGACTTGGCTTGCTTGTTAAATGCCAAGGACAAATTCAGCACCCTGGACATCCATCTGTCTGTCTGTCCATCCATCCAACCAGCCACAGATAAGTGGCTATACCACTTATCTGTGCAGGCTTGTGGGGGGTGGGGATCCCAGCTGATATAGGACAAGTTTTCCAGTCTATACCCTTGACATGATACAAATATTATTTTTTCATTAGATTTTCTATATCAAGATATATATTTATAACACAGTATAAAAGATAATATTGAACTTAGTTCAGGTACGAATACGAATATGAATAACTTTATTAATTCCAAAGGTAAATTCATTTGTCTGTCAGCTTATCTACCATTTGCAGAAGAATTAAAAAGACTGATGGCTGTGGATATAAAAAATCTTCTGTATCTCTATATATATCTATATATCTTCTGTATCTGTATCTATAGTTAGCCCTTGTATCCTTTATGGAACTGTAAGTATTCGTAATGTTTCTTCACTAATTTATTCAAGTTCTTTCTTTTACTTTTCCACCAACCATTCCTCAGATATGAGAGTATCCTTGAATATCCTTGTTGATCATTAAGTTCACCTTTCACTGTTTTATCATCATTAGTTTTTAGTTGCATGTAAAACTCACAGCTGTAGAACTTCTCAGCACATGGAAGTCAACTGAATTATAGCTCCGCTGATTAATATAAACCCACAGGTCGGCTGTAGACAACAATGGCTTTGCTTGACAGGGTGCAATCGATTTCTTTTTCTCTGCCAGTAAGTGGCACGGTAAACAGCACCGTAAACTGTTTATCATCCAAGGCACTGTACGTGTGTGTTAAGCAGCGTGAGTCCCCCCTCTGTGGAATAAACTGTCAATTGGAAGAGTTGTAGATTTCAAGTTGGAGGTCAAGGGAGAACCTCCCTTGACCAACGCCACACTTGACAATACAACAAGGCGCCTCTCAAAGCTTCCACGTGGGGCTCTAACGTGGTAGTTTGGTTAGAGCTTACCTAACCACTGTGCTGTGAGCAGCTCTTACCTAACCACCGTGATAGAGCCCCACGTGGAAGCTTTGAGACACGCCTTGTTGTATTGTCAAGTGTGGCGTTGGTCAAGGGAGGTTCTCCCTTGACCTCCAGCTTGAAATCTACAACTCACTCCAATTGACAGTTTATTCCACAGAGGGATGACTCACGCTGTTTACCACACACATACAGTATAAGCACACACACTTGGGAGACAGAGAGGCCTTATGTAACATTTTAAAGCAACTCCAACATGGATTTGTTGTACTTTGTGCACAATATTGGTCACTTTTTTCAAAGTGTTTTCTGTGTGTGTGTGTGTGTGTGTGTGTGTTCACACATGAAAAGCAGATTCATTCATATTATTCTTGCTTGATCTATTTTATTATCAAATAGGATTTGGGATTTTTTCTTTGTACATGCTTTTCTCCATTTTTCTGGAGTGTTGCCATGTTGGTTGCTGATGTAGCAGGAAGTGAACAGATCTCAACAAGTTCAGGGGTGATCATGTCGGCCGTCATGCTAAAACACGAGTCATATTGCCACTTTTTCGCCGTCAGGCTGTTGATGCGTGCAGTGTGTTTTGTTGTTTACAGTGAGGTGGTGATGCATGAAACCACACAGAATTCCCAGTTTTCTCATATATAAACAAAACCCAAAAGCTATTTGTGTATAGTGGATAGGAAATAATATCAAGATTTACAATGTCCCCCAACAGACGAAGAGCCCATAATGCTCCATCTTATATGTGAGATGCTGTACAGCAGATCCTGCGGCTTCTGTTTTCACCAGGAGTCCAGGCATGTTATATGTTACACAGCATCATGATGAGTAGTGGACATTCAGGATGTATTTGACGTAGAGAAACATAAGAGCGGTGAATATGTGATGGTGTGAATCGCTTGAGTTCAGTTTGACCCTCCAGTGAACAAACGTGACACGCTGACATGCCAACCTCCACTTTCTGCTCTTTTTTTCCTGACAACATAGTTACATATTTATCAATTCCAACGTAAATAACAAACATCATCCTGTCTCAGAATAGTAAGTCGAGTACACAAATGCCCATTTAATTATTTACATGTGTCTTTTTTTTCTTCTCTTTACGACGGTCTTCACAGATGTTTCATGTGTTTCTCTCATGAAAAATAATAATAGACATGTTTTCCCTGTGGGAAGCCTGATATTATTTTCTGTGTGGAGAGAGACTGTCGAACAGCAGCATCTTTCTCTTTCTATAAAGACAGTAGAGCATGATGAATCCTCATGGGCTTCACAGAGCTCTCGTGTTTCCTTAACAGCTTCATCACAGTTTTCCTCCCATGGCTACAAGGTAGAAATGGGTCAGGGGATCTTGATGTTTGCAGAGCCGTGCATCTCAATAAGTGCACACATGAACACATCAGTAGCTGAGTAAAACACCAGCGATAAGATGATCTGAGGAAAAGTTAGCTTGAGTAGAAATGAGAACTGTTCAGTGTCTCCAGTTGCAGTAGTTTAGGAAACTCCCTGTGTGCAGTGAAATCACAATGCTACTAACTAAATCACTATCATGTCGAACCTCCAGAGGAGCTGCTGAGTCCTGTTTCCACTGACCATCTTTTCTTCCTCATACCTTTCTTCATTTTTTAGTACAAACAAGTGGAGCAGTACATGTCCTTCCACAAACTACCGGCTGACTTCCGACAGAAAATCCATGACTACTACGAGCACAGATACCAGGGCAAGATGTTTGATGAAGAAAGCATCCTGGAGGAGCTTAATGAGCCTCTACGCGAGGTATGGAAAAACCCAAACATCTTCCCTCACACACACACACACACACACACACCATTGTCACAACTCTCCACTACTGAGTAAGTTAAGCGGAATAAATGTCCCATGAAGCTCAGATATAGAGTCTTTTCATGAAAAAGGTATATCTGTATATTCACATATGAACAGTTGCCTGTTTTTATCAAACTTCACTTAGAGATAACCACATTTAAAAGAAAGCAACAGATTGTTGTTAAGGAAGCTTCAAATGGACTTCATCCTCCCACACTTGCAGGAGGTGTTTTTCCAGCTGCCTGCTTGAGTTCACAGTAAACAATGTCTTCTTACTTGAAGGGTGGCTCAAAGTAACACAAAGTAAATACAGTAGAAAACTCAAATGAGTCGTGCTAGGGTCCCTCAAGGTGATTACAAAACATGTCAACCTGCAGATAGCTTACTCTGACAATTCTGCTTTTAACACTGTATTTTCAGTTTTATAAACAAAAACTAGCCAGTTACTTTGCAAAAAAGTGAAAATAACAAACCGTACCCACATACATATCCTCGTCATCAGTACTAGCATTATCGGCTGCCTTTCCTCACATGCCAAACCACAACAAAACAAGTCCTATCTGCTGTCACCATATAGGAAATTGTTAACTTCAACTGTCGCAAGTTAGTGGCGTCCATGCCGCTGTTTGCCAACGCTGATCCCAACTTTGTCACGGCCATGTTGACCAAACTGAGATTTGAAGTCTTCCAGCCCGGAGACTACATCATCAGAGAAGGCACCATCGGCAAGAAGATGTACTTCATTCAGCACGGGGTGGTCAGCGTCCTGACTAAAGGAAACATCGGCATGAAGCTAATGGACGGCTCCTACTTTGGAGGTTTGTCATATTCTATTCTATTCTATGCTTCTAGGCAAGTGGTATTTACTCTATAAATCCTGACAGAATCCACAGTCTTAATATCACAGATTGTGTTTTACTATTTAAATAGGAATAGTCGAAACAAGTAAATAAAGAAAAACAACAGCACCCTGACATTTTACTTGGACTTCTTGTACAGTCTTGCCTTACAGCCACCTCCGTCCCACTTTCCCAGGCTGTTGTTGCTCTGTAACTGTTTAGAAACATGTGGAGCCTCTGCCGCCTTATTCACCACCCACAAACCCACACAGGCATGCACAAACGCACATACACCCACCCACACACATATACACACTCACACACACACACACACTCACTTATTCAAGTCTTGTGGGTTGATGGTTTGGGCTGCATTTTTAACATTCGGTGCCCTCTGCAGCGGAAGAGAGTTCACTGGCAGCGACGCTGATGTGCCAGCAGCCCAGGGCGCTGTCGGAGTGGCACGGATGCACAGCACACACATGTACGCACGCATCACACGTATGCACATCCAATTAATAACGGCTAATTAGCACAGCGGAACGGTGAGGATGGGGCCATTCATAATGTCAAGCATAGACTGTTCGAAGCCATCCCTGCCACTAGGGAGGAAATCACAGGTCTCTTCATACACAGAACTGGCAGCAGGCTTGGATTGCAGAGACAGCTTGTTTCAACCACTGCAGGAGTGTGTATTTGTGGTAAAACCTCTGAATTAGTAAGTAGCAGTAAGTAGATAGTGATGTTGGGTGAAACACTTTATTTTCACAGGATTTAGCAGTTTTTAGATTAGAAGTTAGAGATAGTGTCACAGATTTGATACACGATGACATCAGTATTTTCATGTGTTAGATCATTTACTGTTCGGTAGGCATTATCTCCCCTCATTTACATGTGTTGGCCTGTACTATTGTCAGGTCACGCCACATTTTTCACTGTCAGACCGTGGCTGGATTGGTTCCATTATTGTGCTAATGCATTTAGAGAAAGACAGAGCTTTGTCATTTTTTTTCTTTTGCTGTAAATGCAGCTGAATCTGCAGCTTAGCCTTTGGCCATTTTTTCAAAATCGCTGTCTGGCAGAACAATACACCACTTGTATTGACGCAGCCATCACATCATTACTGAACATTTCTTATTGAATAACCGTGTAAATCCTAAATTGGATGTGTTAAAAATATTGCAGTGTTTTGTATAAATACATATTCACTGTCTGAGTTTGATGGGATTTGTGGCGAAGCCTTTGCAACTTGTAAGCACTACCTCAAAGTTGATTTTGTTTCCTTCTTATTGGAACTATTCATTGTGGAAACAAGTACAGATGGAGGGCCTCAGGAAGTAAACGCGTCACTCTAGCAACTTATTAACTTATAACTGGATAAACAAAAGAATGTTTCTATGTGGGTACTAATGCAGAAGTAGAGTCCTGTGAATATATCAGGCACTAAATCTGTAAAGGAAAATGTGGGGCAGTATATATATATATGTATATATACACACACACACACACACACACACATATATATATATATATATATATATATATATATATAAACTAATGAGGAAAGAAAGCAGTGCAGCTGAGGCTGAAAGAAAAGGATTAAAGCAGTCATGATGCCAAGTAGAACCAGGAACAAGCCCATAACTGTTAAAATTCACTTTACCTATCCAGGACTTCTTTGTATTTGTTGTCATATTTGAGGATGACAATTACCCCATCCACTACAAATGGTTACCCAGCGGTTTTGAACAGCTTATTATTGCAGCCTCAGTGGTTTCATTAGGAGTATTATCCTCTCTAAGCACTTACCGCTATGCTGCAATGATGCCAGAAATATGCAAATGCTTTGTTATGTGTAACCGGGAAGGATCCCAAGGGACACTTCATGAAAGGACATCTGGGGCCATTTGTGGGAAGTTCTACCCGCAACTCTCACAACACTGGAGCATCTAAAATGTTAACCTTCAATTTTCATGCACGACTGGACAAAACTCACCTTAAGAAAAGTTAGGTTGTAGCAAAGTTTTCTTTCCACTGACATTTTAGTAAATGTAACCAGATTAATATATAATGAATTACCAAATGGGTCATCGATAGCAACACAGATGTTTGGACTTCCATTTAAACAGCTGACCATGAGGAGCCTACAGCAAACACACTGATGTCTGTCTGTATAGGCTGTTAATAATTAAGTTACTAAGGAAAAATAAAGCCATTATCAGATAGGCAAAAAACACTGTGACACTCAAGGACACACTTGAATAACCTCTGAATAAAATGCTACTGCATCCTGACTCATAGGCAGCGAGGGTATGTGAGGGAATGTGTATCTAAATGTATGAAGAAACAATACAAAAAATGTTTATATGCAAGATACAAAAGTGAAAATATCTTGCAGTTGTGGCCTGGATCCCATCAGTGCAGCTCATACAATTTATTTTTAAGTAAAAATAACAATATGACATTTTGGGAAAGACAGCTAGCAGCCAGTTAGCTTAGCCTGGCATAAAGACTGTGGAAGGCTAGTCTGGCTCTGTCCAAATGTAACACCTGAATGTAGCACTTCCAGTGCTCATTAAATGTACATATTGTTGAAGTCTTATTTGTTCGAAAAATGGCTGAAATAATATTTTGTTAAGTCTTGACATCAGTGGAGATCCCCCAGTCAAGAAATAGTCCCCAGTTTATTGTTTTCACACTTGGTCTTTTCTGAGCTTTAACATAGTCAACATGTCCAAATATAGAGTGTGATTCCTTCACACTGCCAGTGCTGGAGGACTCACAGTCAGTTTTACTGTCAGTAGGTCATCCTGACTTCACACAGCAACTGCATGCGTTCTGCTCTGATTACACATTTGCTGAAGGCCAAGAGTTTACAACCCAGACACATTTTGTTTTGTAACAGTACTGTGGCTGGGCATCAGTTTCAGAGGGCTCAACAAATCCTCTTCTTTTCTCTGTCACTGTCTGACAACCTTAAATCTGTCAGATTACCATGTTTTTGATCTGACCGTATGTCTATTTGTCTGGGTTCTCACCCCATCAGAGATCTGTCTGCTGACCCGAGGCAGACGCACGGCCAGTGTGCGAGCGGACACCTACTGTCGCCTGTACTCTCTGTCTGTGGACAACTTCAACGAGGTGCTGGAGGAGTATCCCATGATGAGGAGGGCTTTCGAGACGGTTGCCATTGACAGGTTGGACAGAATAGGTAAGGATTTGTAAACTCGCACACAATCATACAGAATAATCATGATCCTAAATATTGACAACAGCTCATTATTCTCAGATCTTGGATCTTAATTCTTTTTTATTCCATCTAACATTATGTAATTTTAACTGATAATTTTTTATTTATGTTTAGGTGTTTTATTTTATATTCATTCACTAAAATATGAAAATGTAACAAATTCATCTTTCCACCCAGACTTGATGTATGAAATGTGTCTTGGAGATTTAGTCTTGGATAATTAGCACCTCACCTCCCTGATACAAGTCACAGTAAAGGGGCTCTTTTCTGCTAAGCGTGAGTCATTCATACGATGATTTGAAGTACAAGGAAATGTATCTATTCATTAACATGATCTCCCTGTCAAAGCACGGCACTACCAGACAGCTAATATTTGCTGTATGAATGATGCAAGCAGAGTTGGAGGATCTCACTCACACACGCACACACACACACTGCTCATTGTTAGTGTGTAAATGAAAACATGTTATTTTCCTCCACAATGCAAACAAGCCTCCCCTCCCATCATGCCCCCCAAGGTCAGCATGGCTGCTGATGTCACATCCCCCTGTCATGTGACCATTCTTCACATGTTTACAAAAGCCCTGTATCCGCCACCTGCCAGCTGTTGCCATAGCAGCAGGATTCCACACATGAGCAGCCTTCAGTCAGTCGGCTCACGTATTTGGAGGGAATCTGACCTGTCTGCTTCAAGGCCTGAACCAAAATATCCCCACTGGAGTCTATGTGCACTTGGTACATATTAATCGTTAATGTGTTCTTGTTGAGCTTTAGCAATAGTCTTTGTCAAAAAAAAAAAAACAGCATCTGGATCAAACACACAGAGGGCTACCAGAAGCTGTGAGAAGAATATGAAATGTAAACACAAACTGAAATAATGACAAGCAAGTCGCTTTGTTCATTTCTGCTCAGAAGAGTGAGGCTGGATGCATCTTTATTGGATCATCTTTTAAGATTCAGTGCAATGCGGCTCCTCAAACACCAGCTTCCTCTAAAAATGCCTCAATATAGAAATTGTTAAATCTTTAAGATAAATTCTGTCATGTTTTGGCTGATCATCTTTGACAAGGAGTGGATATTTTGGATTGGTTCACGCTGAAATATCTTAATTACTCACATTGATCCAAGCTTGCAACATCACCCATATGTACAAAAACAGCCTCAGAATAGTTTAATCATTATCATATCATAAATCACCATCAGGAGCTAAATCCTTGCCTATTGTTTTCATATCCTTAACATATCAAATTATATTCTGTTCCCTCTAAAAAGAGGAGTCTGGGAGGTAAGTGTGCTGTTGTAATTTTTCTATATGTTAGTATTGTGAAGCTTGTAAACACAGTGTCAGCTAAGATTAGCAGAGGTATGAGAGCGATAAAGTGGTTATGGAAGTGTCACATTTGTGGATGCTTATGTGAGTTATGTCAGAGGCAGCTTCAGCTGCTGCTTCCACTTCTTCTTGGCTCATACCAAATTGGCAACAATATGTTCCTACCTCCCTGTTTGCCTGTTGCCTTCCTAGTTCCTTTTTTTGTAGCCCACCCAGGACCATCAATGAGTTATTGCCAGTTTTCCACACAGTGAATGGGGATTCCTTTGCCTCCTCCATCCAAACCCCAGGAGAGGGTCTCATCATCAAGCACAGACTGCCACACTGTTGACAGATAGAGCAGAGGACACGAGAGTCAGCATCTGTGCCCTCTCATCCCTTCTCTTCTGATGAAGGGGCTGACTGTGGTAGACACAAACAAGTTCACGACCAGCCTTTTTAGCCCCTTGTTACATTGGTATGACTCAGCCTGTTATAAGAATCTAGTTCTCTTGCCAGCTCTCTGGAACATCTGCTGCATCAGACGACCAAGTGACAGCATTGCAGAAAAGCTATATAAACTTCTTCAGTTGCCCACAGACATGTAGCATTGCACACACCTGTCTCCAGAGAGTCCTTCTTTGTCCCCAAGGTACAGCAGATGTTGGATCATCTAGAAACAGCTGAATTCTTGTATGTGGTCCCAGTCTCCCTCCCCAGCAGCATTTGTTGAACAGAGGGTGACCCTATGACTGCCCTTTAGCGTCATCATTATCATCATCTGTGGCTGGCTGCTCATCAATGGCAGCCCTCCCATGGGCAGGGTGCTTGTCCCAACCATTGTGGAAAGAGTCCATAAAAATGGGTGTTGCCCAACAAATTACAGCATGCTTACTGGAGAGGTCTTTCTTTTTGTGCTTCATCATCTGAATCTCAGTCTGACACAGTTGTTAGAATGTGGGATGTGTCTGGCATAGAGAGTAACCCAACTAGTTTGGACTTTTAACTTTTCTCCTCATATTATATGTGTAGTATATTTAAAGGTAGAGTCGTAGCTTTGTTTGTTGCAGTTTGTAAACACAACATTTAGACTGGGCCTCCTCTCGGGCTCAACTGTCCATGCCTCCTGCCCCTGACAGCAGCAGCCATTGTCAGGACTGCAAAGAAAAGGAGTGAAGCACTGGCCGTCGCCGCCAACAGGGGCCTTGAGGGCTATGCTGCAACGAGTAGGGGGGCCATCGTGGTTAGCACAGAAGCGGGTACTAGTGGTGCTGCTAGCTGCCACCACTAGTGGATGCTAATGACAAGCTAGCGGGTGCTAATGGTGGTGGCTAGTGTCCTCCGTTATACACTTGGAGGATGCAAGTCAGTCACCACCGCATATGAGTAGAAGCTCATAGGTGATGATTATGCAGGATTTCTTTAGTATATGTCTATATAGGTATTTTTTTTTAGGAAAATCCTGCATACTCTACCTTTATCAATGCATTTTGGTTTTGTTTTGACTAGTTGCTACTCCTTAATCATCAGCCATCTGCCTTCAGGGGCATACATACATACCTTCAATCTACTAAAATGTCAGCCAGAACACTGTTGTTTGCTCTTTTTAGCCCTTCCAAGAGGCTTTGTTGGTTTCATTTACTGGTGAGAAGTCACAGTCATTTAAATCTCTGTGATGCATTCACAGCTTGATACCACATGAGAGGTGTTGAGGTCACATGTGAGTTGTCCTGTGAGTCATCACACTCACCTGATGTAAGTGTGAACTGGTGTAAAATGATTGAGGGGGAATAGTAGGACGGCATAGACTGCTGAGTCCAGATCAGAAGAGGTTTTTCTAACATGGCTGTTGCTCTTGTCGAGGGGTTCTTGCATCCTCCTGGTGTATACTGCAGGTTTGTGCATCAGAGTACAGTATATACTGTGTGTTGCATTTCTCCTCTTGTTTTCCTTCTTTACTCATTTTCCATACATATGGGTATTGCCACAGAGGTATAACCATCAGGTTGATGGTTATGCCTCTGTTCAGCCTCACCTCAGCTACCCACAACTTCTGAAATTAGGGCTCTCAGAGCATCAGTATCTAGATGTCTCTATGTGGGGAGAAAACTTAAACCTAATACTAAACCTTTGCACCATTAGTGTATACCTCAGCAACAATGTTCCTCTCTGTCTCCATGTCATTGCAGGCAAGAAGAACTCAATCCTGATGCACAAAGTTCAGCATGATCTGAACTCGGGTGTTTTCAACAACCGGGAGAATGAGATGATCCAGGAAATAGTTAAATATGATCGGGAGATGGTTCAACAGGTGGATGTACCACGGCCACGAGCCATGTCCATGACACCTCCTTTACACAGTGGGATCTTTACTCCCCCAGGTTCCTCCACCCAGCCTCAGAGTTCAGCGATTGCCACTCTGCAGCAGGCCGTAGCCATGAACTTTTGCCCTCCCATGCAAGGGAGCTCAGTGGGAGCTGGGAGCCTGCAGTCCCCGAGGATGGTGAGGAGGTTCCAGGTGATACAAAATGTTCCCACTCCTGTCTCAGCCTCTCCCCTGCCATCTCAGCTCCTTGCTTCTGGTGCCTTTGCTCCGGTCCTGTCCAGCCCCCCAGTCCAGAGTCCACTGGCAGTTGGAGGACGATCATTCCACTATGGGTCCAGTGCACTGGCTGGCCCCACCTCAGGCTCCCAGCTTTCTCTAGTCCAGCAGCACATAGCCAGCCCTGCGCACCGGCCCAGCGCCCATAAGAGCACCCATTCCCTGCAAATGGGCAGTCTGAGCCAAGACGCGAGGGCACTCTCAGCCTCTCAGCCCTCACTGCCTCATGATGGAGCACAACCAGGTGCCCCAAGTCCACCCCAGTCTACACGAGTCTCCTCCACCTCCATTGGTCCCCCTCAAGCCCCATCAGGTCACACAGGCGTCCGGAGCGCTATACCACATAGGGTAGTACTGCCCCATCAAATGTCTGTGGGGGCCTTCCCTCTGGCATCCCTGCCTGGTTCTGTGCAGGGCCCTGGGACTGGGGCAGGACTGGCAGTAGGGGGTGTGGGAACAGGTCTGGGGGACTTGGGTCTACCCAAGAAGGACTCTATAGTGAGCCTTCCTGAGACAGACAACATCAAAGTCAGATCCAGGTTATCCTCAAACTTGTGATCATAACTGAACACTTGAGGGGAGTGACTTGGTGAGGGGCTTGACTGCAGGAACCTGGAAGGGTCACTGTCCTCTGTCCTACAGATCCTCTTCCCTCCCACTCTGGTTTGACTACCCGAATGTATGAGTGTTGAGTGAGCGGCAGCAAGAAGAAAAGATAAGACTTTTCTAACATTAAGTCTGTATGGTGACCGTTGAATCTGCAGCACTGACATGTTTCTACTCACAGATACAGTAGAGACACAGAACAGTAGTGGTAAAGTAGCGTCTGCCCATCTCCACCTCCTTTATTTATTGTATTTCACAACACAGTTAACAACATACACACATATCTGCTCCACTTCCCCTTTGGTTCAATTCATTCAATGCAAACATGGGGTCGGATGGGACTAAAAGAAAATCAGGGACCTGCTTCAGATTTCAGAAGTTGGCACTTTAATGGGGATTAACTACTGTATCTACTATGTTTTGTCATATGGCTGGCTGTGAAAGACAATCTCCTTAAAAAGGCATAATAATTGTGGTTTCATAAAATGTTTGAACATGAAAATTGGTGTGTTTCCGCTGTGTTTTGTAAGTACAGATTTAAACACTAAACCAAATTTATAAGCACAAAATTGGACAATATAAAAGAGCACTCTCCTTTGACTACCTTTATCCCAGTGTTTCGAGCCATATTTTTTTCCTAGACTATTGACATGAATGGATTAACTAGTATTCACTGTATATAGATCCAACTGGCAGTGTCAGAACCTGGTTGGAGTCTTTAGTAAGTCTTCCCTGCCTCTGATTGTCCCCACAGATAAATATGTGGGGCCCCTTCAGATCTCAGATGATGAGTATCCTTTTAACTGAAATTACAGCTTTGGGACAAATTGTCTTGTTCCGGCCAAGCCATCAAATTCTACAGTTTAATTTAAAAGCTGCATTAATCAATATTTTTATATCCTGAATCAAATGACCAAGTATAATGCAAAGGGAAGGATGAACCCATAGATAACGATTGCTCAACTCTGCCTCTCTACTGAGATTTTCCATCCTCCTAGCTGATGGTTTCAAAGTGCAGTATCAGCTCTGGTTCCCAGCTCAGCAAGCAGCTGTTTCCAGCATGAAGTTCCTGCAAAGCAGCAGGAACAGAAAGGCTAAATTAGCAACTTTAGCATATGTTGAAAGCCAAACATTTAGCAAGCTAAAGCTCAATCCAGATATTTTTCTCAGGAGTTGATAGAGACCAAACCAGAGCTAAGCAGCTGGTCAGGTGGGAAGAGAAACAACTCTAGTGGGCTGATAGTGTTTCTCAGGTCTGCTGGATGTGGAGGTTAGCAGTTTTTATTTTATTTATTTATTTATTTTTTGCTTATTTATCAGGGCTGCATGTCTGTCAGCTTGTTTTGGGGTTTTGTCGCAAAGTGGGCAAAAAAAAAGTGATTCATTCAGCTTTAAATTCATGAGTAAGTAAAGGTCTAACATTAAATATTGCCACATCTTCTTAATAACAGATGTAATTTCTTGGGTAGTGGGTTTATGGTGTGTTGTCATGTGAGTAGTTATATCCCACACTTTGTGAAAGTATTCTACTGTATTTTAGAGATTATAATTCACTGCCAGTTAATTACAAGGAATTTTGTACCAGTCAAAATGTAAAATCATTCAAATTCCCATAATCAAAATGTAAATCCATTCTTTTCTAACTCCGAGTTTCACATTTCCTGCAGCAGCAGTTTGGGCAATGTGTCACTATGCCAAAGTCAATTCATAGAAATGATGAAACTCCTGCGAAGCTCAACCCAACTATAAACACTACAGTTTTGATCAACAGCCAAGGACAGCGCAGATTCTTTGCAGGATGTATATTGCAGTGTGCCTCTGTCATTAATGCCTCAATAACAGTCCATCGGATCCCGCTGATTTGTGTCCAAAAGCATTAGGAAGGGGACCTTCTCTCCCGGACCTGACATCCTATTCACCTAATCTCACTAATGCCTGAACCATTACTGGGTAATGAGAGTGGAAATTGGAATCCCTCTGGTCTGTTTGGGACTGTTACTATTCTCTTTCGATTGGATTTCATTATACAGTGCCAATAATGAGCTCCTCTCCCATGATCATTTTGCATTTTCATTTTGCTCAGTTTCACTTCCTGCATTGTTATTCTCCACCTTGAGAGTTCCAAATGGGACGAAGTTGAAGGTTTATAAGTATTTTTATACTGTGTTTTTGAGGTCCGCTCTGTTTTTGTTCTATGCCCAAATTATGCCCTGTCGAACCTATTTTGGATGCTTGAAAATAATTAATATAGACGCTCGTTATGCGAATAGTGTTTTACTGCACTTCACATTGTGTCCTGGAGGCACCATCTCAGGACAGCAAATGCATTTAGTGACAAAATTAGTTTATAGTCCTTTTTTTTTTTTTTTTTTTCTTTGGAAGGCACACAGTAGAGTAAGAGAAGAGAGGGGATAGAAACAATAACTGACCTCAGTTTAGAATCACATATTATAAACTCAAGATCAGTGACACAAAATCAAGTGAAAGATAAATGAGAATCAGAGTAAACCCAAAGTTACAAGGTTTAGTTTTTGTTTTGTTTTGTTTTGTTTTTTTGGATGCAAATGTTTTAAAGTGTTAAGATACGATGAGTGACATGTCACAGACTGAACCATTCACTATGACTTGATGTAGAAATCAGATTATAAAACACTAAACTCATTCAGTCATAGCTTCATATTGTCTGAAAGTGAAGTTTAGCATACAAAGCAATATCTGAAAATGAGTGTGTCACTATATGCAAATGGTGTTCTGTTGTGTCGTTAAGGTGTTAATGGAGATGCAATATGTCACATCCTAGATTGATTCCCAAACTTTAAGGAGAATTTGTTCAATGTCTATTTCTGGAACAGCGTAAGCATATAAAACACTTTTCAGTGATAATGACTTGATTGACATGGTTGTTATTTCTATATGTAAACACAATGTGCATCTTGTAAACCAGACTACTTACTTATTTAGCCTAGTTTACTGTAACTGTAGAGATAGAAAAAAATAAATTGAAAAAGGAACATCTTTTTAATGTCCGACAAAATGCATATTATCATCTGATATGACCCGATATTACTTGAGCATAATAATTAAAGCAGAACAAAAGTGTTTGCATTATACAAGATGTATCACTTCTTTTTCTAGTTGCTCACAGTACCACCCACAGTTTGTATATAATCCCGTGTCAGTTACTGTGAGGTCTGCATGGTCTCTTCTCTTGTGTATATTTCATTTGTTTAATTATGTTTTTTGCCCTCGCAGCCCAGTGCATTTATGAATCCTGTCCCTCTGACAAATGCTGCTTCCTGATTTATGTTTCTTTTCTCTATGCCAACTCCTCTGCTACCTAAACAGCATGTTGCCCAGAAACTGTGTAGATGCACTTTCCTCTATTTTTTTCCAACTTTACAAACATGTCAAGTGTTATGTAAATGTTAAAACAACTCAGCTGTTCAAACCTTTTCGGAACATCCTCCAGGCTTCGGTAGAGATGGCACCTGTGCACACGCACAGACTCTCAGAGCACAGGCATTTTCAAAACACTCGTCTTCATTTTTCCTGGCCTCAATGCTACTGCTGCTCCAGAGTTAACTCTGTTTTCCATTCCAAGTTATATTCAAATCTGGCTTCGGGTTCATCAGTGGCAGTAAAGCATGGAGATTCAGAGTCTCTAGAATGTTTACTTTCAAGGACTTTTTGTTTGGACAGAGCGAGTATGTGATTCTGTATCTTGAACTTCATCACAAATTTATATATTTATACAAATCAGTTCCAATTTTTTCTCTCATATTGGCCAATATAAACTAAATCAACACTAAAACAAAATATAATGCACCTTTTATACTTTTTTTTTTTTTTTTTTTTTTTTGTCTTTTCGACTATCCAATACAATATGATTCAGTATCAAACAGCAGTTAGTTATAATGTATTTGTTCTTTTCTTTACATCCTTGCTTTTTGTTGATTTAACTCTTTCTTTCTGTTTTTTTCAAATCTCAGACCTGTTAGTGAGATGACGAGCATTTAATAGCATGGAGGCTGAGTACAAAGCCTGTACCAACACCAATCACCACCTTAACACTACTGACAAATGTAGGCCACCTAATGGACACCACATGTACCCTTGAAGCCTACAGACGATCTCAGGCAGCCACTCCTGGTCAAGTGAGACAGTTACATGCAGTGCAGGCATTCCTGTGTCACGGCCCTGGTTTTCTTTTATTGAGCCACTCTCCAAATGTCACATCCCATTTTCATGAACTGTGCATACCTAGTGCCTAGCATATATTGTAGTGTCCACATACATGTACTATATTCTCCGTGTGTGGCTGTAAAAAATAAATGCAAGCTCCTCACAATGCAAACATCACTGTCAGTTATATATCACTGCAATACATGTAAAGAAAAAAGGAAACCAATAAACTGATTTGAATACAGTCTGATGTTTAGGTCTCTCACTTTGAGTTAGCATGTTGCCCCAAAAGATGATCAGGTAATGAATATACAAGAAGCAGAAGGTCTTGGTGCATTACAGGCATGTGGTGGTGAATGCCTCTCCCTTCTGTTCGTCATGATGTTACTCATGTGTCAAGGTTACACAGCCCTTGGATCTTGGGTGTGATCCGACAGGGAAAATCTTAAAATGCTGTCTGGATTACAGTATTTCCTGTGGAAAATATTGGATTTGCATGTTGAATACCTGGACATTTTTATTTTGAAACATGGTATTTTTAAAGTCGTGTGCATTTAGGAATATTCTGGATTAGTAGCTGGTATCTGATGTTTATCCATCATAAGTTCATTTATCCAGCTTTATTCACGAAAGTCTGGGTCCTACACTTTTTGCTACCTCCGCTCACCCTTGCTAACTATCCCATATTTTAAGCAGGTCTCCGACCTCCATACATCAGATGTCATTTACCAAGTAACATTTAGGAAGATTAACGACCACCCAATAATCACATACACCTCTGCGTTGGATCCAGGCTCTGGTTGTGCCCCTCATGTATTATGTAGTATACATAGAGATATCCATCAAATTATGAATGCAGATGGTTGTGTAAGTACTAACTGAATTCACAAAGACTCATGAAAAATGTTCCTTGCAATAAAAGATTTTTTTACTGGTCTCCCAAATTGGGCCTGTGTTTCTGAATCAATACAAAGATGGCAGCCTTTTAGAAACTTGGAAGAAGAACAGTTTAAAAATCTTTTTTTTTTTTTTTTTTTTTTTTTTTATTGGACAAAATGCTAGTTTTAATCTTTTGGGATTCTGAAAACATCATCAGAGCAGAGGTGAGTGCTCTCAAGCGACCTCCTGGGCTTTTCAGTCATTTCTGCTTAATTATCTTTTAAATAAATTGACTGAATACATGAGGGGCATAAACTGGAGCTACATTTAATCATTCTTCCCAGCTAACAAACACAGACACACAGGGAAGTTAGAGGTCACAAACAACATTGACTAAACCTAGAAGAAGCTGTGGCTGTTTTAGAAGCTTTAATGGTGGAGCACAGACAGAAAATGTTATGACTGACTGAAGCTTTTACTGAAAAAACTTCATCACCCAGAGCACACAGGACATGAAAAGGAACTGGCTCTGATGATTCAGATTAGTGGCTCTTGGTGGAACTGGAAACACTTAAAAAAAAAAAAAAAAAAAAAAAAAAACAGAAATCTTTTTAGCCTAAATCCACTAGAAATAAAGGTGGTTTCAACTTTCAGCATGAACAGATTCTTTTTTTTTTTTTTACACAAATAACAGAAAAAATAATTAGAAGTTGAATTGATTGTGCCATTAATCATTTCACCAAGGATAACTACAATTGGAATGATGAATTTAATATGTAAATCCGGAGTAAGCCATAAGAGTTTTCAATCTTTGATTTTCAAAAAGGTCCAATGCAACATCAGAATGAATTTCTGAACTACAGAAAACAGAATTTCTCTAAAAACTTTCTTTGATTAAAGGGAAGCCACTTTGTTTTTATGTGGCTTATCTTGCCAGATTTTTCCCTCACAACTGGGACAGATGGTCTCCAAACTGGGAAAGTGAAAAGACTTGAGACACAACTCTGTGGGTTTGAATGTGGAGGACTGAAGAAGCCTCTGTAGGTTCAGTGCTTGGTGCCAATAATGCCATAGTAAGAGTCATACCCAAGTAAAGTTATCTCCTGGAAAAGGCATTGCATTTACATTTGATTTAGACATAGGCACTCTAGGAAAAAAAAACAACAACAACAACAAAAGAAAAAAACACAGACATAACACCTTTTTCCAAGCAGCTCCAGTTGGCTGAACATCACTGCATGAGGCACCAGATGTGTGTGTAGAGTATGCATTTGACGGTTGTTAATCATCCCATCTCTGCCTGTCAGTCAGAATAAAGGTCAGACCAAGGAAACTCACACTGACATACCTGACACCTGCCAACACTGTACCACCTGTCTCCCCAACACCAGCTCTCCCCCTCACTGAGCTGCCTCCTGCCTCCTCTCCCCTGCTGTCAGAGAGCTCTGGCCCCATTTGCTCCCCACCAGGACTGTCTGTACACTCTGCTCCCCTCCTAGTGCTGCTGAGTGCCGGCCACTCGTGACGCCATGGGGCAGGAGATAGGGCGGGAGAGCCCGGGAGCCTGGCAGAGAAATCAAAGTGCTCTCAGTGAGAGTGAGTGGTCCAGCTATCAAAGAGTGGCTTCCAGCTCTGGCATGTCTGACAGATAGCAAGCAACACTTCTATTGTGTCCACTTTCTGATGAGCCCGGGGCTGGAATAAAGAGCTCGCTAAAAGCTCCATACTACTGTTTGTGCTAAATGTGATACACTTACTTGGGCAGGTGTGGCATCATGCAGTGGCATACAATACATCCACATATTATCATATCAGCTGCATGCAATTCAAGGTCATATATGGTCATTTACATGGAAAACAAACCATATTATTAATATCCTAGCCTTTTACCTTTTGGATTTTTGAAAGGGACTCCAAATCCTTATTTCTGTTTCTGGCCATAGTGGGCTGGAGCCTATCCCAGCATGTTTTTGATGTGAGGATAGAAAACACCCTTAAATGGCCCTAGTTATACCAAAGGTAGACAGTCAAATTCACACTTATGAGCTTTCACTTGACTCGTTTCCAGTTGCACCATCAAATGGCAGCTGGATGAGCAATCAACTTTTGTACAGAAAAACAAGAACCAGGCATCACACTGCTGCTTCGTAAAATTAACAATTCAAATCGAGGAGATTCTTGAAACTGCGGCACCAGTGACACTAAAAACAGTGAGATGTTACTCAGACTCTTCCAGGGCAGAGGAGCACTAAAGAATAATATGAATATTAATCGAGAGATTTCACTGAAAGTGCTGCTGAAAGTCATCCTGTGTCTCTGCCGCACTCTCTGATGCTGATGTCAGATGTTTACTGAAGCTGAGTGATGTGGACAGGCCTGACATGGCTGATTCGTTTAATGTTGGGATCACAACTCAAAAGTCAGAGAAAGTTTAATAATAACCCAAAGACCACACTAAGCAGTAGCCACATTAAAAATAAATATCCTGTCTAAACTTGACTGCCTTAAACATTAAGATAGACTGAAGTTATTACTTGTGTATTATATATATCCAGAGACTGTAAATTGCACTGCAAAAGACTTAAGAACTTGAGGGTTTTATTTTGGTAAGTATTTCAAACATGTTTACTTCAAATGACTGTAAAACAAGAGCAACTTCAAAATAAATCAGTGACATGACCACATAGAGAGAAAGATCCATCTGCCAGGCATAAAAAATGGATATGTGAAGCCAAGGTGGAAAAGGAAAGTTAAAAAAGAAAGCACCACCTTTACACTTTGTATTCCCCTTTTCCAAAATCATCATCAACAAGACTTGTTAATCTCTGAAGAGGTCCCGTAATGGAATCTATCTATTTCCTGCTACCACTCCATTACTGCAGGTTGGATCGGTGCGTCTCTGAGGTCTGACAGCAGACATCCTTGGAATCACCCCTGGAGAAAGTGAGACAGACCCATCAAGGCACACGGCAACTGCAATCTGCTGTAAGGACATCTTCAATATCCTGTTTACTCCCTCAGCCAAAGTCAACTGTAGTTTACCCACAAGAGCACACACATCACCCCAACAGAAACTGACTTTAAGTGTGTGTCCTCCTCGACCTGTCTCTCCGCATTAACCCCACAACATGAAGTGTGATTGTGTTGTAGTGTCAGCATTTTAAAGCTAATTCATAGCCAACCAACCCTCCCTCTGGTATGAGTCACAGCTATCGATTGAGCCACTTATACCCTCAACATCCACCAACCCATCCAGTTGTCACCCACCCATGACCACTCCTGAGTGTTGAGCTCAGGTTGTGATGCAGAGCTTTTTTTTTTTTTTCAACCTGTGTGTCTGAAGTTAAGTTGTGAAATGTGATATGTGTTTAGTACGTGAGATCCTGAGAACACTTTACAGGAGAGAGCTCTGTCCTTGACAACTGGCCTCAGTGAGACAAGGGAAGAGGAGAGACACGCTGGGCCAGTGCTCGCTGGAAGGACACCTTGGCTTGGTTGCTTTACCATTTAGATGATGGGAAGTCCAGTGCTGAGGACACAAGGTAATGCAGGAACTATGATGTAAAAACAGTAGTGTCCATTGTGAAACCCAGAGTGCAAACTGCATTGACAGAGTGGCAGTTAATGAAGGAAAACCATCACATTAAACTTGACGTGACCTTTGACACATGATTCACCTCGACTGCACTGATCTTTTATGAAGCTGCTTTAGCTTCTCAGCTGTTTTGTACCATTCAGTTTTATTTAAGCTCATCTGTCAGAGTTAAACTTCAATGGTCTGCACATAGTTGTGCATAAGGTCTGAGGGTACAAATATACACATTAAGTCTTTTGAATAAACTATGTTCACTTTTTGTCCCCTTAGAATGCTAGCTTTATTTTTCCTCTTCAGTAACTTTAAAGTGAACGAGATGCAAACAGGAGCTGCTGTGCCAACAGGGGGTTAGCTTGGCTGGGCTGAAGGCTGAGGGAGTCAAAACTTAGCTTGCCAGCCAAAGCAGTTCACTGTGTGAGCAAGGACCTGGCTCTGACTTTTTTGTATGAAGAAATAAAAATTTCTTATAGTGGTGTCCACTGTGGAAGATTACAAACAGGGTCAAACAGCTGGCCCGGATGTGCCAAGAAAACAAAATCCACCAAAGACCAACCACTGAAGTACCTGCACACAGCCAGGAAACAGTTCTAAACCAGTTTTTATACATCTAACACAAACAAAACATAAAATATTAATTTGTGTGCATTGAAAGAAGTTTGCAGACATAATCTTCCTTTGGAGCGTCAGGACAACTGTTTAACTAGTGAATACATGTGATGACTATGATGGACATACTGACATACCACCAGCCACATTTCAGTCTCATCTTGTATTTAGCGGGATCTTCTTATCCTGTCTCCAACTCTTGGCGAGACAGCAAAGAAGTGGAAATAACTGGATCCAAGTTTTTGTGCCATTAAAATTTTGCTTTCTTTTGAAATGTCTGTAAACACAAAAGGATATCAGGTTATGTTTTCAACCCTCATCAAAACACACACACACACATTCTTCAAACATCTCATTTAATATTCAGTGTGTGAATTTACCTATAGTTTGGCAATACTAATGGCTGACTCTCACAGAGAGCACAGCCAGTATGAAAAACACAGTTCAAAGTAGATTTCACTTTGAATCCTGTCATGACAGGGGATGGATTATTAAAAAAGAAGTAAATTACAAAATTTGACACATCTCATGTACATCATATATTAAGGGCCTATGAATGTCCATGTTGCCGGGCAAATCAGCTGAAAACCTACAGTCTGATTATCACACTATTTATGCCCTGCCCTCCCAGGAAGATTATCTCCGTTTCATTACATTGTCACTCAGCCAGCTTTGTTTGGCTGAGCCTACATTTGCCTTTGAACATCAACGGCACCTTTTGTCTGAAACTGCTGTAACATTTCCAGCAATGATCAGATAGTGCTTCAGCTATTTTTACCTCTAGATGCGGCACTGGCCCAGAAAAATAAGATCTCAGTTGATTAGTGAAGCCTGCAAACCCTTTGTGGTGCATCTAAAAGGAGGCCTTCATCTCATGATACACAATGGGATTGAACTATGCAGATATGACTAAATAACATGCCGTCTCATTCATCCTGTTTAAGCACACTAAGAATACCAGCTATTTCTCCGAACTGTCAGAAGAATAAGGAGACATTTAAAAAAAAAAAAACACATTTATTTTAGAGCAAATGCCAAGTGCTTAGTCACTCAAGGAGGTAAGAATCAAGTCAACACAGGGACAGTATAGTATCTCATAGTCCCTTGACTCTTCCCTCCATGTTTCTTTGAAGTCCATCATTTCCTCTTAAACGTCTCTTGTTGAATCTTCTGCTGAGAATGATGAAATGTTTGAACTCTGTACCAAAGAGCATCTTGCATTCAGAAAGTGCTGGAAGTGATGATGAGGTGGGATAGCAGCCATCGCTACAGAGGTGGGTCAGTGGTTGGTGGAGGTCTTCACAGCATCGAAATGCACGTTCACTCACTCTCTCTCTCTCTCACACACACACACACACACACGCTCACTCACAAACACTCGTGCATGCACCCCACCAATCACCAGCAGTTACAGTATGTAGAAAGTAGAGTAGAAACTTCTTCCTTACTCTTATTGAGCAGCATAAGTGTTGCTGAGTGATGGAGAAGTACACACATGTGATTCAGTCAGTATGGCCTGCTCGCTCACATCTACACTACACCTGCATATGGTCTAGGCGTCCATCATAAGAGGTTCTTTTCAATGATTGAAGTCTTAACATTCCCATCTGCTGCTGATTCCCTAATCTTCCACTTGGATGAGTACCCCACCCTCCCCTCATCAGCCCACTAGTCACTTAATCAGGCGAGTTCATTGTGTGTGAACACCTCCAGCAGCTCCGGCGGCTCAGATCAGCCCGTGGACCAGGAGGCAGGTGGGGTGTGGCTGGATCAATGTGCTGATGTCTGAGGGAGGCGAAACCGGTTGAGACCCTGGGGGCCTGCAGCCTCCCCACTGTACTCTGTCAATTCCATTCATCTCCCTCCGCTGGCTTTGCCCCCATGAGCCTCTCAGCTGAAGAAATAAGTGGAGTCTTTCACCTGCTGGAGGTCAAAATCACCTGGAGAGGTAGGAGGTAAAGTGTCAGGACAGGTTTGTGGTAGTTCCACAAAGTAAAGGGGACTTTTGACGTAAACACACAAACAGAACTTACATTTTTCATACACTGTGTATGTTAACATGACTACTATTGAATTTGAATCATCAGTTGCAGCTCTACGGACCAAAGTGGTGGATGGACTAACCAACTGACAGTACCATCCCTAGATGTTCCCACCAATAACAATCTGTTTTTAAGGATGACAATTATTATTTTCCTTAATGTGGTTAATGATCAATGAAGGAAATTTGCTAAGAATTTTCATACCAGATAGGACAAAGTGTGTTTCGAGGTATCCTGTGTGAGGATACCTCGAAACAAGGACAGAGGACAGAGCAACAATCTTCATGAAGATTTCTTTTTTTTTTTTTGGAAGTGGGTCAAACTTTAATTTTTAAATTGGATACATCTTTTCAGTTTTACTGGGCACCAGTACATTTTTTCTATAAACTTTAATACACCACTTCAATACACTAATTTTAGCTCTGGATGAGGCCCTGTCCTGCACTCTGTGCTATGCCTGGTGTCCTCTTTAGGAGCTGTGTCTCACCAGTAGCATGAATTATTGAGGAAAGGCCATAAAAAGTTAAGAAAGCAGAAACTTACTGCAGCCACAAGACGTCACCATCAATGCTTAAACCAATGTGGTAACTAACTAAGACATATATGCTCAGTGCTTGTTAATATGTTAATAAGCTTCAGTCTGCTCCATAAAACATTTCATAGTTTATTTTCTATCTCTCATTTCTGGGGCTTTTTTTTTTAAATAGAATATCATCCTGTTAACAGTTACCAGGATGACATCATGTCCTTCACTGTGCACCAAAGTGATGGCACATACTGCAGAAATGAATAGACATGTTTCTTGAGATCTGCCTCTGGAAAACATCACTGTTTATGAGCAGTTTATTTTTTATGAGCTGAACAAATAGCCACTGTGTCAAAGTCAGACAATAACTTCCTTCAGGTCTGTGGTCATAAATGCACCTGATTCATCTGATCTTCAGCTGGAATACACACCCAGACCTCAATCACTTCACTAATCAATTAGGGATCCTCCATAGTAAAGATTAGAATGGATTTTAAACCATGATCCAGTGGGTGTAGTAGTGAACACTGAACTTACTGCATGAATTGTATTCAGGGACACATGCATACACACACACGCACACACTGAAACACACACCCCCCCGAGCACACCTGACTGGTCTCAGACACATAAGCTGATTATGCATAGGAGGGACACAATTAACAATAATCAATTTATACAACCCAGCTGTCAGTGCCAAGCTCACAGTTTGTGTGCAGATGGAGACAGAGCGAGACGTTACATAACAGCAAAGTCCCCGTCCACCTGACTGACAGAGAGATGCTGCCTCTGTACATTACAGCTACAGTGGACAACAATAGACACTCTCTTGCCGTGGCATTAGTGGAAAATGGGGGAAATCTGGACCCACTCGTGGCTCTGCGTAAGCTGGAAACTGAATTTTAGCCAAAGTCAATGGCTTTTCCTGTTTGAACAGCTCTCTGGGCAACGCAGGCAGCTTCACAAACAACTACAGAGAGTGGGATAAATGTACAGACAAGAGGCAACAACAATCCGTGTCTGTTGTTGGGCTGCTGGATCATGCCAAAAATGGTAAAACACCAATGACAGTGATTAATTATATACCAGGATACAAAGTATAGCATTGTGCAAAAACGCCAGTTCAATAACAGCAGAGAGGCCTGTTGCTAACCTCAAACAGAGCTTCAGGAGACACAAGTCCTCTGCAACCCAATTAGGAACAACATAACACCTTGTATGTTGGCACTGGCAAACAATACCTCAGCTCAAGTGAGGCCACGTGTTTGGGAGTCTGTACACACATACTGACCTGTCTGGGGCACTTTAGCCAGCAGCAGCAGCAGCCTCCTGTACTCCTGGTACTTCTTGTTCTTGGCCTCAGTCCTGCAACAGAGGGAGAGAATGAAAAGTCAAGACGTTAACTCTCAGTGGAAAGTGTCTGAGGGGCACTGAATCTAAGGAAACTAAGCTTTCTGATAACTTTTGGGGGTAATTCAAGTGGCTTCATGAATTCTGATGACTGGTGGTCTCAGGTAGTTCACACCTGGATGTCACAGTAATGGTTGTTAAGGTTACATAGGAGTTGAGCTGTTTTACAGATCAAACCGTCTGTCCCTTCAGCAGAACTAAATTAATATTTAGTACATTAGTGCTGGTGCTGGCACCTGTTCATGTGTGCAGGCCTGAATGGTTTCCTCATAAGATGTAACTATGACTAAAGTTAGCGCTAGGGTTGTGACAATGAACAGTGATTTTAACATTGCTCGTGCAAATGTCACGATGATTTTTGACTTGTTTCCATGAGTGTAAATAACCATGTTTGTACCACACACTCATACTGACTTCTCTGACACACACAGTGAGCAGTTGTATGTAATGTAATCAAGTGAGAGAGAGAGAGAGAGAGAGGGGGAGGGAGACAGACAGAAAGAGAGAGAGAGAGAGAGAGGCAAGCAAAACACAGCACTCCCTTGGTCCCAACACTGCGCAACCCTAAAGGGAAGCAACCCAATATGTTTTTGTAATCCCACATGTCCTTCTCTCTGGTGTCTACTAGAATGAATAATATGTTTGCCAGGTTTAGGGAGAGAGAGAGAGAGATAGAGAGAGGGGAGAAAGACAAAGAGGACAAGGGCTGCTGTGGAGATGGTGTCCAATTATCCCAAAGAGAGAAAAACACAGTCAGATGATGAGCATAACTCAGCCTGAGGCCAGTAAGACAGAAACACAGGGAGAAAATCCTTTTTATATCCAATGTCACAGATGACTACAGACGTCAAGAGGAACAACTCTGGCACACTCATATAACTTTTACGATCTTATAACCTCTTGTGTGTGTGTATCTTCTGTTTGGACTGATTTACAATGTTTGTACAACTAGGAGTCGAATGCTCAGTGTATGATAGCATTTGTCTATACCATAAAAGTCCAGAGAGATGACACAGTATCACATAAACACACACCCGGAGACTGATAGCAATGATGGTTTGTTGTGTAAGAGCAATTCAAACAGAAAAGGAGGGATAGATTGCCAGTGGAAGTAACAAACTGTAAAAAAATATGAACATATAACTATTATATAAAAGCATTTTATATTATTTAATATTTTACTTTAATATAGACATCGGATGACAACTATTATTTGCTCTTTAATAGGTGATGCTATGAAATGGGGACAGATATACCTGATGAATACAGGGATTAAAGCAAAAAAAACAACAACTTTTGATTGAATTTTTGTCAAGCCACAGCCAAATCACATTCCCCATGTGCAATGAGTAAAACATGTTAAAGGTTACATTACTTGACGCCTGCTAAACAGATAACACAATATGTAGAATAATGAGATCCAGTACCTACCTCTACACATAACTACTGCTGCTGTTCTCTAATGCAACCATCAAGTTTAAATACTCTAGATCAGCAGTGGGCAATATTTTTTCCCATATGACTCAAAAGTAAGTGAAGGGCCACACAGCTGAAAATCGAACTGAAACATAAAACACATAGTGCTGAATTATGTTACACCACATGAATTTGGTCGACATGATTGCTTTCAAGCAGGCTACTTACCAGCCCAGAAGGGTGTACAATTAATCTAATTTTAATAGATTAGAAACTTAAATAATTGAGAAAAAACGATTTTGTCATTTTCTTGGACTATTGGGATTTTATTCTGAAAGACACACACATCGTGGCGATGGAGAACTTCATCCCCTGTTAATAACCAGTGTTGCTCTTGAGACTTGTATATGTGCTCAGTCTAACCTGTTGCTGCATGTTGGTGTGCACACTTACAGGACAGATGGGCAGTATTTGTGTAGCAGGAAGTTGGACAGCTCTTGAAGTATTGGCTGGCTGTGCAGGGCGACAAACTGCTCTCGGCAAACCTGACGAGAGAAGGTAGAAGAGAGAGCGTTTACTCTGAGTTACACTGGTTTGATGATGATTTGACTGAGAAGCTCCTCAGACTATCCCAGCCTGGTGACCTGCTAAAAGATGGATGGAGGTGGGAAGGAAGGAAAGTGTTATTATCTATTATTCATTATTCCTATTCTTTTATAACTGGTTTTCTTTTAGAGCTGAACAATATGCAAACAAATGAATACCGGAATTATTTGACAGATATCGTGACTATGATGTGAGTCAAAGGTTCGGTGGGAATGGTTGTTTGCATTTTATGTTGACGATGATGTTGTTTATGCAAAGAACTGCACCACACACGCACGTCAGCTTACATCTGGAGATTATGATTCTCTGTAGAGACACCCACAATGCTTCAATATAATTTTTTACCCTTACCTTGTTACTGCACTTGGCCATACTGTGATTTTAACACTTCTCATTTATGAACAGTGAAGTTGCAAGAATGACCACTTATTGTACAATGTCTTAATGTAAGAATAACTCGTACAGTATATTCGGAATATTTAGATATATAGAAACATGCTGAAATACTGTGTAATTACTTTCAGCATGTAAATGTGTTGGCTAAGAGCCCCTGCATTTTTAGATGCCAGCTCGTTTAAAAACAGGGGTAACGCCAACCAAGACCACATGAAGTCTGCTCTGACGGTTATGAGAAAAAAAAAAAAAAAAAAAACAACCTGTGAATAGATGTCAGACCATCCCTGGGCAGAACTGGTAAAGAGCACAGAACCAGGATGAGAAAATCCAGGACACTGGCCTCACAAGAACAAGTCTGAACATTTTCCATCTCATGCTTTTGTGGTGTTTTAGCCTTTGGAGAAACGAAAACTCAAGATCAAGCTGAACAGGACCAGAGCAGGGAACAAAATGTATAGATGAAGGATCAAGGAAGGATCCGTTGCCATTAAAGTAAAGACCCCTCTGCATGTGGTTTGGTACTCACTAAGATATTTAACACTCCCTCCTCCGCTGTTGTGTTCAATTACCTTTGTAATGAGGAAGGTCTATACTCACGCATGAAGAGAATGAGAGAGATTAAATGTATTGAGAGGGAGCTGCTTGATCGGATGTACCTCCTTTGAGATTGGGTGGGGACATAAAACGAAGGCTTCATCTACAGAAAGTTGGGGCTTTATGGTAATTTGGTCCGTTTTAATCGATGCTGTCTCAGCCTGAGCCTGTTGACAAGCCACTTCCAGCAGGCAGGCGCAGACACTCATTTATCCAGCAAGCTTTCTGATGCAGCTACCTGCAGTCAGCACCCTGTAAGTCTATGCAGCGGTGAAGGTATAAAGTTTGTTTTACCGGCATTGCAAAAGATGACGCTTCATGTCTTAACAGAAGCACCAGTGACGCCACACATTATTTTTATCACTAGGATTCACTGCAAGAGTGCTAAAACAAGCTGAGAAGACAAACACATGCAATCATTCTCACGTCCCAGAAATAGACGGAAGAGGAGCCAGGATCAGATGAACAGAGTCACGTGTGCAAAGCCACCTTTAGCTTCAATTAATCAGCAAAAAGAGCAGAATACAAAACCCCCATGATACATGATCAGACAGGATGGAAACAGCTGTGGGAGGATGATAAGGACGAAGAATAGCGAAAGAATCTGGACAGGTGGGAGTAAAAAAAAAAGGCTGTACTGTAAATTTGATACCTTGTTCATGGTGTCCACAGTGAGGGCGTGTGTCCAGAAACAGTCGTGAACGGAGACAAATGTCAGACCAGCGCTGGGATTAAAATCAGAGGGAGAAGATTCAAGAAGGAGAAGACAATGACATTGAAAATAAGAAAACTTGGTAAAAAAAAAAAAAAAAAAAAATGCACAGAATTGCATTGCACAGACAATAACTGCTTAAACCATAGCAGACGTTCATTATTCATTCAAAACCATTGTTCCATCTTGAATTATCACACCTGTCCAGAGGCCGATTCTGTGAAATGAGCTTATGTAACAAAGCATATCGCACAACACCTATCTGAGGGGATAATTACATTTTAGATGAGAGGGTACTTTCTCAAAGCCATTTGAGGTCATGCATACACAGACTCAATCTCCGAGGCATATTACAAACCGCCTTTGGAAAAATGACTCTGGATCGGCTACAAGAGATAGGACGAGGATAAATGTTTCAATGGAGGTGTGGGGAATATTCAGTTAGTAACTGCTGCGCATTAAATGATACCTGTAGCAGTGGAGAGCAGTCAGCATCATGTGTGTGGAGTCCAGAGAGTGGATGAAGTTGGGTGGGAAGGCGTTTTTCTGTTTGACTGTGTCCGGTCTCCTGTGATGAGACAAAAGACATTTGAAGGAACTGTTTTGGATTGTAGCAAACATTTCTAAGTCAAACAAGCAGAAAACATTTATCTTTTAATTAAGAAATCTTTTCTATAACCTCATATTAAAACATGTTGTTTAATATGAGGAAAGCTAATGTGTATCATCATTGGTGCATGCATGATATAAACTTTAATGTAACCCACTCTTTGATTTCACCATCTTTATTTCTTGAGGTTCAGAAGCTCACCAGCAGACTTCATTTTAATAGAACCACAAATGAAATGTAAAACACACAATGAAAAGCACAAGCATGGGTAAGGATTTTAACATCAATATCTCTTTTCTACTATGTGACCCCCGGGGGACTCGCCGTCCTCTAAACAATAGTCAAATATGAGAGCATGCAATGTAGATGTAACATAAAAAATATTACCAAGTAATATACATGCAGTGTTGCTGCCACTGAAGATGAGGCTGGCAGTAAAATAAACACCCTGCCAATCTGCATCCCCATGTTCTCATTACCCTGAGCCTGCGCCATTCAAATCCTCTGGGCTGCCACAGACCAGAACACTCTTCTAATGGAAATGCTGACGGAGTAGGGAAAGCTTGGGCCAAACCCAAAGCTAAAGCACACACACTCACACACACACCATGCCTGTCTGTCGGGCTCATTTTCCTCCTGTCCATTTTTCTCTTGGATTGGGAAAGTTAAGATCACTGTGGTTTTTGTGCTGCTGTTCTGGGCTCTAGCTGGACAAAAATGAGATTCCTGGAAATCAGCTGTATATGGTACAGAACAAGACCTGCCTTTTTATTTCCACTTTTCCTTTGTCTTGCACCTCTGCTCATGCACAAATCAAACATGTCACCTTGAAATCCCATTGGCCTGCCAGACTGGAAAGGTGCAGAGTCAGTAGGCAGTGAGTAAGTGAGGATTAGCAACCACAGCTCTCTCAAGTTCAACTGCTCTCCCCACAGAGCACACGAGCAGGATGAGACTTCACTTCACATCACAAGTGATACTAAGAGCTGGCACTGAGCTCAGCTTGTCATGCTTTTTTCACCAATTAGAGGAATGGATAATCAAAAAAAGATGGACGGAGGAAACAGCAAGAAACAAGGGCTTGATTAGAGTCACTGCTTCATCTCTACCTGTATTTACATAGTAAGTGATGAATGAGCTTCTTTGGGATCATTAATTAAAACAAGTGTAATTTTGGTTGCTCTCATTTATGTGTATGTGTGTGTGAGTGTGTGTGTGTGGAAGGAAGAGCTGAAGAAAATCAGCTCTTCCTTCCAAGTGTGTCAAGTTTAGCTCAGAATGTCAGGCTGTGATAGTTTCACTCTGACAGCAAATTTCAAGTTTCAGACAAGACAGCCTTCCTAAGCATCCCTCTGCCCTCTCTCTCCCCCAGCGTTGCCTGGTGTGTCAACATCCACGCTGCTGTGTCTGTGGTATACTGTAGATTTTTGACTGAGGAGGACAGCTGTCAGTCTTTGTCATCTCCGTCCTCCATGCTCTTACTCTGTCTTCCTACTACCTCTCTGTTGCTGACTCTCACTCGGTCTCTTTTTGTCATCTCTTCACCTCTATCACCCTTCCTCTGTCTGCTCTCTTAAAATGATGGAAACATTTTTCTCTCTCGCCTCATTCACAGGAGACACAGATGCTCAAAGTCAGCTGGAAATCATGATCTTCTTTCTTCTGGAAGTTTGGAGATCAGAGTAAAACAACTGGACATTTAGCTGTAGTCCATTCAGAAGTAGAAACCTACTTAAGCTACACATTGACTATATGATTATTTGATGATGTTTGGGAGGTTTTTCTTTTTTTTTAATCAATCTGAAAGTTGAACTACCACTGTGTGACTGAAATCTAACCCATTTTTGTGAAGTTGTCTTGCTGAGTACTCTCCTGCTTCTTTCCACAGTCTAAACACAAGCACATTAGGTCCACTGACAACTGGGGAGTGAATGTCACAGACTGGTGACCTGTCTATATTAGCTGGGACTGGCTCCACCACACCTGTGACTATGCATGAATAACCAGTATAGACAACAGATAGGTGTGTGACACATCTTTCTTCAAACAAGTCCAGTAATCGATTTCTCACAGCTTCATAAGTGACTCCCCAACTAAAGTGCCAGGGAAGTAATGTAAGTACCTCAAGAGAGAGATCAACTTTTTCACATTCATTCACATCTAAGAGCTAAAAACAAAGTTTTCAAATGGTCTGAAGACAACTTAATAGACCTCCTGTAAACACATTGTGAAGAAGAAGAAGAAGAGTGGGAAAAGGGCAGAAACAGCTGCTAAATACAGGACGACTTACTCTTTGATGTCATGGTTGATCTGGAGGTTGATGTGTTGCATGGTACTCTTCAGCTGGAGAGACAAAGCAGAGGCGAGGAGCAGAGAGGGTTAACGATCTCACCTCCATCAGGCTGATGACACATGAAATCACGTGCATGAGATGTAGCCAATGAAAAACATTAGGTCATGTTTAACAGTTAAGTTCTTACAAACATAATGTGGCTTCACTAAAGTTTTGAAAGGAAATGTATTTGGACTAAACTTAATATTTCTATAGTGTGGTAAAATATCAGAAAATACAGACAACAATCCATCACAAGTTTCTAAATTTTACATCCACTAAAAAAATATAGACAATTTTAAGATGCATGGTACAACTCAGTGGGTTAAACGTGAGATTTAGATCATTGAACTTAATAACTTCACCTGATGCACAAAACATGCTCAAACTGTGATCAACCTCAGCTTTAAACCATTTTCATTTCAAGCCACAGTTTTGACTGTACAATTACTCACGGTGGATTCTCGCTCTACCTGACCAGAATCTGGGGTGAAAGGAAACTAATTTAAAATCAAAACATGGTTGACAACACAGAGAATTATATCCATCCATCCATGTTACATTCCCCAGCTGCCTATTTAGATCAATGACCACAAGGAGCCAGGAAAGCACCGAAACTCATCGCAGGAGACTTGAACCCTAAAAGCTGTGACTAAATTAAGTTCTTGTAGTTGATGCTGTAGCAGCCATTTTTGCGGATTAAAACAGATACAGTATTTCAAATTGGGATTAATGGTTATTCTACCAGATATCATTAAAGCATTTGGTGGAAAGGCGCAGGGTTGAGCTGTTTCATCCAGACTTACTTTACAGCATGAGGGCATATTTTTAGCATCCCAGTGGGTCTTGGCTCAAACAGATTATCGTGAGCTGCATTGTACTGCTTTTGGGAGTCAGTATAGCACTGTGTATTGTTCTAGGGTAAGCGGTCTGCTGTGTAAGGGAAGCTTGTGGGTAAGTTGGAAGCGTGTGAGCACTTCAATGACCTCATCACGCCTGGGATAACAAGATCACTTGACTGCTTTCTGTAAGGATTCCACGAAATGGGGGTTTTATTTCCCCGTCACTTGCCATCGTCACCTGGAAACCAGTGAATCTTTAATGGTGGCTTCATCCGACACAAATACATGTAAACAAAACCCCAACCCATGAGGCCATCACAGGGTGTTTTAAACAAATGCAACCTCTCCTTCTGTTTCTGCTTAACTGGTGTCACTGGTTTATACTTTAGAGTGACTCTACAACGTCATGCACTGACATCCTGTTTTAAAAGGAATTACATCGCATTAAGGGAGTAAGGATACAATTTCACGGGGCCACCTGTTCTCACCTTACACACAAACTTAAGACTACATTAGCGTCTACTATATATGCACCCACTCAAACATATAGTCACACATGGACAGAGCAGGGGGTAGAGTTAGTTTCACCATGGAAGGAGACCGGAGAAAGTTATTCCTCAGGTCATGAGAGTATACCAGCAGATTGCAGCGGTGGGTGGTAATCAATCATATGATTCATGATTCATTATCATACTAGGTTTAATTAAGCGAAGATGAAGGTAAGAAAAGGAGAAGAGCATAATTGAACGCAAACTTCTACCTCGTCAATTACACAGGCTGTGTTACTTCTCAAGATAAGAACTTGTAGAGTAATTTTTATGGGCCCATTAATCCCAGTGACCAGCCCTCAGCAGAAGCCTTTTTGCCAGTACCCACAGACCACCAGGGGACACCGCCGTTTCATCTCTGCTGTTTTCCTCATTCTGGCGTTTTTTTGGTTTTTTTTTTTTTAACTCTCTCTCTAAGACACCCATGCTGTCACTGACAGTTGTTGATAATGGAGAGAAGACTTAGCACCCTAATCTCCCATGCACTGAGGGGTCCATCCACTCAGCCATGCCTTGGTGTCTGTGACTGGGCTTTCTTTCCCTGACCCTTGGAACAGTGCCTGGGTGGGAACGACAAGGCTACCATCAGGAAAGAGATATGACTGGCAGCAGACAGCCAACTCCTTGTAAAGTGAGCACACTGCATTAGTGTGTTTACCTTGCATTCATCGTACACTAATGTATCTAAGTGTCTCTAAGGCTGCTCTGCCTTCACTGATGGTGTGGGAAATGTTTTGCCTGTGCTACAAATACTTAGATCTATCTGTATCTGAATTATGAAAACTGCATTTACTGCTGGAAAAAAGGCCATTAGACCTAATTACGGTTCGTTACTGCTAAGAACAAGATCCCACTATCATATGAATGAATAGTAAATGTGTTTCTTTGTTTCCAAATTATTAATGGGCTCACTTTGCGTTCTGAAAAATTTGCATTGTGCTGCTTGTTTTTAAGGTATAAATACAAATACATGTAGTTGCATCACAAACAGGCACAATAAAGGAACAAATTGATTCATATTATGCAGCATTGTGAGAGCTGTGCGTTTAAGTATGGGTTTAGATTTCCTGTGTGAGGTATGTCAATCAGATCAGGTAGATCAACTCATATCACAGAAATCAGGATTTTGGTGGATTAGAGTCTTTGAATTCAACTTGTTCATCATCCATAATTCAAATAACACAGCACAGGGGACTATTGCCATTCTGACATTTTGTAATAACCTTTAATAACCTTGTATTTAATTAATCTACTTTATAATTCTCTGGAGGAACAGTAGGGGCACTTTGAAGTGCTTATCCCTCCACAATTACAACTAGTCCCCATTCAGTTTAAGTCAGTGCCATTTCAATGTTTCTGACTATTGATTTAAGCAAAATCAGTCTCAACAGAAACATAGAGAAACTGAATTTACTACATTAGGTGAGACCTTTTAGGTGGAACTGACAGTATCTGTGTGCTCAGTCAATCTTTGATGGCAGAATGACATTCAGATTAAGAGTTTAAAGTGAATGCAACACACAAACTGTGAATGTTTCCATATCCCAGTCAAACCGCTGTGGGTGTCTTAATAATTGTTCCATTATTCAGTGTCTCTGGGGCGGTACCATCAACACTTGTTGAGGCCTAAATGCAGTCAATTGATATTTTGACATGTAAAATAGCAATAACAGTGACTGGCATTAATCAACTAATGCTCACTAGGACCTAAGGACAAACTAATACAATTCTGGTTCGATACTTTTTCCCCAAATATAATTTGGGCCTTGTGAACGCAACATCTCCAGAACAGACAGAAATCAAAGCAGGCAAACAACTAACGACCCTGTCATCCCAAGGGCCATGCTAGTGGCATGGCTAAAACTGTACGGTAAAAAAGATGAAAGTTCTCCATCTAAAACCTACTTTTCTCAGTTGCATTAAGATGAAGTTAGAGATCACATCTTTGCAACATCTAATCTTCTACTTAACAGTGATTGTGGAAGCAGAAACACAAGAAAACATTATATCCTTGTAACTGATTTTTCTGTACGACAGATCTGCTGTAAAATTAAATCTCTGACATCAAACGAAGGCATAGATATAACAACATTAAAGTCACAGGTGTTCAGATGGATGGAAGTGCATTAAAGCTAGCATCGGGGTCCAGTTGCTACTTTGTTTGGTCGTCCACTTGATTGCCTGAAGGTTGCTGTGTGATGAATGACAGAAATACACAATTTTTAAAAATAGAACCTCAAAGTGGTGAAACCCATGGCTGCTATCTCATCCATCATTGCTCTTGGAGGACTCATGGGGGGGGGCTCTGTCCATCATTACACTCTTAATGTCCTGTCTCTGTGTCCTAATGGATCAGTACGATGGAGGGAACGGTGAATATGTGACTTGAAAAGGGTTGAGGGTGAGAGAAATGGAGGTTGCCTTTGATGTGAGTAATGGACTGTCACGCTCTAAATGAGGTCACTACCGTACAATGTTGTCCTGTTCATTATAATGAATACATGCATGATCTGTGTACAAGTTCTGACTCAAACCCTGCGGCTGTGATGAATGAGTCCTTGGCTAACCCTGCTGTGTGTCTGTAGGGAATAAGCTCCTGCAGTCTAAATCACCTGAGAGCTGCAGTTCAGATGGTCGTGGACAGCCATCAGAAAGCACAGAGAGGCCATGCTGCCAAGAGGGGAATCCCCATTCATCACACAGTGGTTAATATCTCATCTCATCTGCTCAAGAGGAAGCAGTTCTGTGCTGCACCTCCTTTCTCTCCTGTTCCGGGCAACCTGGCCCACTACCTCGACTTTTCACCCTGAAGACAAATGAAGACAGATGCAGACTCATAGTTGCACACACCCCTGAGTCTCGCCACACTTCCACTGACCTTTCCAGACCTTCTTTCTCCCAAACTTTCTTTGTCTACCTCTTGGGGATGTCCTTGAAATTCAAACTGCATTCATTATTTCACCCCAAAATGCCACAAGATTCTGCAAGATCAACGAAACATCATGCTACCCCTGGGAACGACTCGCTTCTTTTCCGAGGCAAAAGGAGGCATGGAGGGCATCACGCCGACATTTAGACACACGCACTTCTGCAGAATTGGAATTAAAAGCACACTCATTGTACAGGCTAATCGTACAGGCCCTGTGACTTTATCCAAGCCTGCTGTAATCCTGCCTCTGTACAAAGGAAAGCCAGAAAGACGGGGCATGACATTGGTAAGGAAAGTCATCGAGATGAGAGTGGAAACAGAAACACAGATCTTTGAAATTCTCACACGGGTTCATCATTACTAACACACCGGTGGATAGACCACTTATCTGGCCTTCTGGGGCACAGGTCCGGGGTCAACGTGACCAGAGTATGACACCAAAAAACCACAAAGATATGCTAAAGGTTCACATAGGGATGTTAAAGAGACACAAAATGACCACAGAGAAACACAAAGCTAACGTGTGTTCAGTTTCATTCAGTCAGGATGTTTGTTTTCCTGTTTGTGCCCAGGAGTCTGTTGTTTTAAACCCCCTCCATGATTAATAAGGTTTTCAAAAAACTTTTATTTAGAAGGTATTAGCTCTGGGGGCTTGTAACACTGTAGCTTTAACTATTTTATTAATGTTGACAGTGACCTATTTATGTATGCTGCTACCGGCTAGAAACATTTACTGTATTTACCATTTTACTCCTCTAATAAGAAATTATGCACAGTACCATTGATGTCCAGGGAAATCACCACCAAAACCCAAAGCAACACAAACTGATTCTTTCCACATAGAGGACATTAGATTGCAAGCTTTTAGTAACACAATAAACTCACAAATCCAGTCAAATCCAGCCAATCCAGCTGATGACTCCCTGGTGTCACCACCCGCTGGGAGCGAGATCTCACTGTAACCTTGCCTGGCAGGGTTATGAATGAAAATTAACAAAGAATGTGAGCCAGAGTGACCTCTGATCCGATTAGCATCTCTAAATCCGGTTATGCATCCTCCCCTATGTTCATGCGCCATTCAGATAGTTCATCCTATTCAAGCTTTCTCACCTCCCATCAGCTGTGTAAAATACTATTTCACAGGATGGCGTCACATGTACTGATTTGTGGCTGCGCACTGAGAGAGAGAGAACCAGAAAACAAAAACCTGAAGATCCACTCATGTAAAAAACACCGCTGTCTGATTATATGATGCTGCTGTAGCGACTTTCTCTCCCCTTCTTGGTTTTCATACTGTGCATCACACTTCATCTTCCCACTGTATCTAGGGTCTAATTACTAACGACCCTCACAAACACTGTGCCTTGGATTTAAGAGGCAGAGAGGAGACTGGAAGATTGAATTTAATCTAGCCACGCAGGGAAAAGGTGACCTTTCTGCAAGTTAGTTTCATTTTTGTTGGTTAGTGATGCAACTGGATTACAGAATTATCACAGGGGATGAATAAAGTTATCTATGAAATGTTAAAGCTAAAACCTTGTTCACCCATAAGTCATCTCATCATTCATTCATTCATTCATTCAACGTTGGACCTTAAAAATCACACAGGCTAATCATCTACCTTGTCCCTGCAGGACATTAAAAGAAGCAGATCACATCAAGGGAACGTACCCTACTACATCCAGAGAGCGAGCTGCACCCACGGGGGACCCACCATCTGTCACCCTCGCTCTCTTGCACCTGCTTAGGAGGTGTCACACCCCCCCTAAGCTAACCTTCTGCTTGATGTCATACTAAAAGAGCAGGCGGCGTGCTGGGCCAACCTATGAGCTAGCTGTCTGCCTGTGCTTGGCATATGCTATATGTCTGTGTCCTCTTTAACTTAGTTAATGAGCTTAAGGACGCTGGAGTCCAAAATGTGGTTTATACAGTAACACACACACATACACAGGCTTTCTCTTTCCAGCTACACACACACACACACACAAACACACAAAGGCATGTTATCTTCAGACGTGTGGCACACAGACATGTTATCTCTAAGACATGCTACTGTCAGGATCTCCATAGTGACGAACAACTCTACTGATGTTGTTTAGCTCCATTTAAGTCGGGGCCACTCACAGCAATCACAATGCACCATCGGTGCTGCACTCCTACATCAAACCTATCGAGACTTGGAAAGGCCCGCTGGGACATTCTACTCACAAAGCATCCAGTACATGATAATTTAGGTGTCCTGTGTGTGAGAAGACTGACACCGTAATTATTTTAGGGGGCCGGATTTTCTGTGAAATAACAGGAGAGAGAGAGCGACAAAATAAGAAGTGGATAATTTGCCTAAAAATATTTTGTGGCTAAAACAAGGGGGCTTGTGGACACTCTAAATGCAAAGTTTCACATGCTCACTTTCTACTTTTAGATACCACTCTGGAAAAAGGGCCAGTAAACCTTGACAGGCTGTCAGTTTCTCACAGTGCTGCAAGTTTAATTCATAATTTTTCTCAGGTAGAGTTTTTGAAGACCTGGTCGGCCATATTACTGGCAAGGGCAACCCGTCATGCTCATCAGCTCAATAAAAATCTGGTGCAAAGTAATTTCACTTCAGCACATTGGCAGTGCCCCTTGTAATGGTTGTGTGAGGATAACAGCTTGTCCTCACTAGATAAAAACACTGAAATTACTGAAATTTAACTAGATTTATAGCTGACTGCTATTAGGAAAGCAGCTGTCTCTAGTACTCTAGCAATTATGCATAAATACCCATTTGGCACATACGCATGTGTGCACTAGCTTACTGTATGCCCACAGCTAACTAGCCAACCTGATTTATTATCAGCTTAATCAGAAATTCCATCAGAGTCCAATGAAACATAATGAGTGGAAACTGCACTGTGAAATGATGATTACAGTGAAAGTGTAATCACCGCTGTACCTCATGGAAATGATGGATCAAATCTAATGCACTTTATGATTCAGCACTAGGCTGATACAAAAAAGGGTTTCTGTTACTGGTCAGTATGTCAAGAGAAAGATTAATGAGCACAGTTTATATTGTATTTGTGTGAGTCAAGAAGTTGATGCACTGTGTGTTATGAAAAGGTCAGTTTGGGGAGTATAGAGTGGGTTGTGAAAGTTGAGACAAAGAGACAAATACAAAAGCAAACAGGCGAAGATACAAGAGGACACAGAAAGGTCAGTTAGGTAATTTCTGAAGATACAAAGAAATGCAGACAGGTCTGTACTTGGCTATAGTGTCCAACATAGAGTGTGAAAAACCATGCTGCGGGTAGGTTCAGCCACTACTCATATTAAGCCCTTCTCCACAGCGTGGTACTGGCTCAACTAAACTGTAAAAGTTGTAGGTACATTGTTCCTGGTTATATATTTTTTTTAAATGAATTCTCATTACCAAGAAGATCCCATGAGATGATGTCGAAAAACAGCAGAGAGCAGAAAATCATAACTTCTGTGTAAACAGAACGGACAATCTGAGCAAACCCACCATCACTGTAACCTGAATGTTTTGTGGCAACATGCAAAGGAATGCAATGGTCAGTTGAGGAGGAGTAGGTGTTTCTCTGATTGGGATCCTCTCTATATCCTCCATTGTTAATGTGGGTTATGTAGTGTGTTGTTGCTATAGTAATGACAATGTTTTAGGGTGTATATGTGCAGGGAGAAAATAAGCACAAAAAGCCAATAGAGTGGAGCTGGGCTGGTGGAAAACTTTAAAATGAATTCTAACTTTGGCTGTACCAGTTAAAATTCATAAATAGCACCAATACTTAAGCATCATGACAAGACCGTTTTTTCATTATGTGTGAAACCACCTGACTAATCCTACACATACTATGTGTACAATGTATTTACTATAACTTCGCTTCACAAGAGAGAGAAGGAAGGAACCCCACACATGCCTTTGGATCAAACTTACCACTTGGTGGCGTGTGCGATGGTAGGGCTGAATGATAGGTAAGCCCAGGGGTGTCACCCACTCCACAGTGTGGCCAGACTTGGAGATGAGCCTGGCGCTCTCTGTCAGCCAATCCTGCAACAGATGGACGTCAGCAGAGGTAAAGTAAGGGCACGCACTACATCAAGAGGCGTACTGAGAAAATATCCAAAGCACTTCACCAGTAGGGAGTGTGAATACCTGCCTATATGTTGTGTTTCTAAGAGTGTGTTTATGTGGACATCAGTGCAATCAACCTTTCACTCAGTGAGTTCAAATCATACATTTGGCTGATGGAGTCTTCTCAATCCACTGGCTCAAGGCTGTAATAATTATTTATTATCATTATTTGAAAGAACCAACTTGCCCTCCACAGCATCAAGTGATGATAGACATCTCATGCTCATCTTCAAGGTGTGGAGAACAATTGCTACAAAGTTACTGAGAAACATATGATGGGTTGTTGCTCATTCTAAAAACTGCAAGAGCAACAGTGCTGTTTGAATGAGTGTTTGGCACAGTTTCTCTCCAAGAATGGAAGCCGTCCTACAAGTGCCTCCTCACACAAACACACAGACACACACTGAGCTGTAGCAGAGATAAATACATCCCAGCAACTCGTGGTAGCAGTCTGGCCCAAAGCTGCTCCATTCATCATCACCTGTGACTATATATCCCCAGCACAGCAAAGAAGAAAATATGAAAACAAAGAAACTGGAGTGAGAGATTACCAAGAGAGATCGATAGAGAGGAGGATTGATCAATCCATAGATTGAGATGAGGCAGACAGAGAGGGAGAGTTAAGTGTGGAAAGGGACTGATCTGAGAGGAATGAATAGCAGTGTTGACAGATTAGATGGGAAATGTGCAGGGACTGTAGGAGAGGAGGTCAGGAATGATCAGCTACCTTTCTCTAAATCCTACTTCAACTCACTCCTGTGAAATGCAAGAGGATGTGACCTATTTAAAAGATACCGGTGCACACACATAAACACACACTTGCACAGGAACATTAGGTCGGCAATGAGGCATGATGGGAAAGGCACTTTCCATCTCAGACTGGGTCGTCCCCACACACTCCCCCAAAGGACACACATGGTAGCAGTGGGTGGTGTTTCTATTAGCTCGGCAGACGCCTCTCTGCCCGTGGAGTTTTTGTAGGGACTCCAACCAGGTGCATGTTCTACATCTATAAATGGAGTCTATGTGATGAATGGGCGCTGATGCCAGGATAATAGTGAAGCAAAGTAGTCATTAATAACAATAAAATAACATCCTATACACAGTAGTAGGTCAGTAGTAAGAAATGGGAGGAACACTTCATTGTCTGTAATTTCATAACCATATTTCCCAAATTGAATGTGTTTTTAATTAAACTGTATGTATGCGGTTCTGGTATTTCAGTTATTTTAGTAAGTTTGCAGTTAGTTGCTTTGAGTTTGATTTCAAGGCTAATTTCTTTGGATAATAGGATCAATGTAAAACCAAGTAAATACAAGATTATAATTGGAAACATTGTTTCTGCTCATAATATTGCCTAGAGATTTAATTAATTAATCAAAACGTATTGATTTACACTGTCCTTTCTTCACATAGTTAGAACTCAATTCTGTGAGAAACCTCATATGAGGTTCTCAGCGAAAATTAAAAAAAATAAAAACAACTGACTGAATCAGGTGTTCAGATATACTGCATCATTGTAGACAGGGAGAAAAGGTTTAAATACCCGTGTAACTGCGTGTTGTATTTCGCTGTAGATGATTGTATGTTTGCTTTATGCCTGAATGGAAATACTATTTACTGCACATGTGAGAAAACAAAACAAGTAATTTAACTATAAGTTTGCTACATTTACAGGATGTCAGGCCTGTTATGCACACAGTGCCTGTTAACACACAGTGTGAGTGTATATTCATGGTAATGTTGTGGGTGACATAATTGTATCTATGCATGTGATCTTATACAGTTGTAATGTGCTCACCTGGATCTCTCTGGTCCCTGTAAACATTTCCTTTAAGCCACTGAACACCAGTCGAACAAGGTAATGGGAAGCATCCCATACATGCTCCTGGAAAAACAATACACAATTATTTTGGTTTATTTACATCCTCAAACATGCTTTTTTTAGTGAACTAACTTTAATATGATATTTAGTATAAATAAATAAATATATATATATATATATATAATACACACAAACACACACACACACACACACACACTTTGCTATGAAAAGGACTGAATGTACTTCACTCTGACCACCCATCCCTCTGTAATCAGTCACAATTACTCTTTTCCCCAATTCCCTGTTTAAACAATTAGGGACATTATGCAGAAGTCATTTAGCACAGTGCTCTGCCTGTGAGATGTTAGATACACTGACAGCAGGATCATGCTGATTCCATCTATACGGACAATGAGATTATCGTCAGGAACTATATAGCTATTTGACAGACAATAAGCACTACAGTGAAGATTAAATGCCTCCATTTTCCTGCCATGGTGTCGTCTGACAGAATGGGTGTGCCCATCAACGGACCAATTATGTGCAATGCAGTGCAATGGTTTTGAACTAAAAATAGCTCCAGAGTGGCTGTGCAGAGGATATCAAATATTATGCCTATTGTTGTATTACACTCATGGCCTCCCTGATTCAAGTGCGCAATATTTTATTTCACTGCAACAAGATAATATGTAAATAAACCTGACTAAAATAAGATTTAAAAGCTTCTGTTCATGGTCCATGCAGCAGGGACCATGCATGTCAAGGTCAAACTCACTAAAACCCCTTTGAGTGCATCGTCCAAATGGCTTCATGCAGATGCAGAGGACAATGGAAAGGAGGACAGATCCCTCTAGACAGGACCTTGTGCTTCATTACAAGACCATTTGGGCTTGACATGTGTGGAAGTATAGAGCATGTATAACTCGAGAGGAAGGCATAACAAGAGTCCCATATAGAGGAGAGCCTGTGCTAAGAGGGCAGTCTGTCATGCCACACTGATACAATGCTAAAAATAAAATGGTACACTGTGTGAGGGAATCCCCTCAGCCACCACCACCACCCTCCACCACCACAGTACCTTGGGGAACTCATCAATCTCCTTCAGTCTCTTCTCTATCTGGAGGCGCCCTCCATAGCGAGTGACCCCGTACACCACAGTCATCACCGTCTGTTTGACCACCTTCCTGCTGATGAAGCCCTCCAGGACCTGTGCGATCTTCAGCCCAGTCGCTGCATCCCGTGCTCGAAACTCCTCCACCTGGAACAAACACATGGACGTGTTGCAGGTACACAGACACATTCAAAATTCACATTAACACATACAGGCATATTGGGAGCAAAGCAAAATGTGTGTTATTTTGGAGGCCATCTTAATGCTTCATCTCAGCAGAAGTATTTTCACTTGGGCTGTAGCTAATATTTAGTTTCATTATTGATTAATCTGCACAATGTTTTCTTAATTAATTGTTTGTCTATGAGAAGGCTGAATGTTAGTCAGGAAAATGCTTTTCGCAGTTTCTTAAAAGCCGAATCGATACCAAGTTTTGTGTGAAATTAATTCAACATAACAGCTGTTCATTAGTTGCCGCCTTTCAGCTAGTGGATTATTCAACTAATCATTAAGAGCTTTAGTCTTTACAGAATCTCCAATGAAAATCTCTGTGTGCTTGCTGTACATCTTATCATTGTAAGTACCTTGCCATGTGGTGATACAGCATCATCTAACAATAACTGCAATACCCTCAGGTCAAAATACAAGACAGATAGTTTCCTGCTGCAAACCACTCTCCAATGTCAGCCACCACCCCAGCTCTCTGACAACTCCACACAATGCAACCGCGCTCGGAAGATTTCAACTTTTTCCCTCTGCACTCTACTGATTCCTCTTGTACTAAAATGTCAGAACAGAACAGAACAGAACCTCAATTAACTTCAAAATGTTTCCCCCTGAAAAGAAGCATGTTCACATCTAGCCGGACCCACTGATGCCCACTGTATGCACACGTGCTCGTTGAGCCTTTGGACACTCACTGGACGTTCCTGGATGCAAGACCTAAAGCAAGAAACTTAAAATATATTTTCAGTCTGTCATTCACTGTGGGATCTAGTGAGTCATCTGACTGTTGACAGCTGAGCAGCTGCAATGTACCTTGCCACTGAGATCAACTGCGATTCAATTATCTCGTGCACCTTTCAAGTAAATGCATTTCAAAGAAGAGGAACAAAACCAAAAACAGCCCACTGGTGCTGACCTGCTGTGCTACTCCGCTGTACACGTCCTGAGGCACATCACAAGGCATGAGGTTGACTGATGTGGCACCAATAACATCTCTGCCTAGAGCGGCGTAGTGCTGGAGACCATTACAGGAGCCGTCCTGTAGGAGAGGTGGAGAGAAGGGGAGGAAAGATTAAAGCAGTGATGTGGAGGAGGTGAAACAGACAGAGGAAGAATTACAGAGATCAGCACAGAATGGGAGAGGGCAGTGCAGGGAGAAGGGTTAAAGGTGAACAAAACAAAGAATAGATGAGAGAAGAATAAAGTAGAGGTGGAAGAACAACAAAGAAAGGCAAAACAGTTTTAAAGGAGAAAGGGTAAGATGATCACATGAGCACTGGCTCAGTAGATGAGGAAAAGGATCATTGAAAAGTTGAAGCTGTTAGTTGCAGTTCATAACAACATATCACCATGTCTCACAGCCCAAAGCAAAAGAGTGAATTTTGTACTTATTTCTGGACCAACACACCATCTGTGAGCATCATTCAAAGCAACGTCTAGACTGCACCAGACAAAGGAAAGATGCACAATTAGCTGAAAGATTGCTCTATCAATTCATTTATTCTATTTTGTCTTTTTTTCTGCACTGAAAATATAATGCTTTCTGCTGCCAACTACATTGAGCAGGTTCAGTGAGATAAGCTGCACGATGTGGCCATTATCGAAGCTCTGTAATTGCATTGAAAAGCCTGATAGAAACTGACCACTTTTAGTTATTTGGATTCTGTCCTTTTCCTTATCTGCTTATCAACCAGAGGCAGCGCACATTCATTCACATCAATTTGATAAATGTGTGACAGATTTTCATTCACAGTCTAAATTCTTTATACCTAATTGATTTGACTGATTTCTGTCAAACTACTATTGTGTGCTTTCACATTGTGGCATAGCTGAAAAGCCCAGAGTCAAGAAAATGATTACCACTTGCATTCTTTCCTCTTTCCTTTTTAAATTGGTGCAGTATAATGGGATTTGCCACGACAATGATTAATAATTTATCGGTATAATTAGCATAGAAATCACTATAGGAAATGTAAATTACTAAAAGTAACAGGAGGTATTTCCTGTGCTAAATGCACATACATTATAACAAGGTTATTAACAAGGTCCTGAGGTGCAGACTGTGTTGCATTAGTTTAAAAAAAAATCATAAAGGCCTCAGCTTATGTTCAAAGGAGTAAATCACTGAATTCCCAGTGTTGCAAATAATCAACACAAGATTTGTTTGTGTAAAAAGGATGGGACTTAAATGCCCAGTCCCAGCTCAGGATTGCTCAAGCTGTGTCTGATGAGGAAGAATATTTAGGACTACGGGTTTATGACAGATGACATAAAACGGCCCCACATGGCTTGTAAGTCTTGGCTTGTTAACTTTGATGTTCCCTCTAAACCAGCACCACCACCACCACTAAACCAGCCTCTACATCTAAGGTATTGTCGTAGTAGTGTCTTACTGAAGAACACATGGTTCAGAGATCACGTGAGTCATTCTGATCATTATGCATCTCTATAACTGATAAATAACAGTTTCACATGTTTAATGGTACCTGATGAACAGGAAAGTGAGAGATGAACTGTGCTGGATTGGGGGATCTCACAGCGTTGGCTACCTCCATGCAGCAGGCTAGTGCCTGCCAAGGCTCATCTGCATTCATCCACCACTTTTTACCCTGAGAAGGACAAACACAAGAACAGGGCACATTACACTGTGGACATACACACGGCTGGAAGAGGATTTTTACATTTTACTTTGAGTTTTGACCAATATTCATATTCTTTAGATTTTGTCAATTCATAATTGACCCCTTACCAAGTGACAGACAAAGGGATCAGGGTTAAATCTACAAGTTCCAGAAATTAAAAACGTGACAGGTCTCTGTAAATCTCTGGGGGGCCAATGTGCAGTATGCGTATTGGACTACTCTGAGAGTTTTTTGGGATCACCACCAACAAGGGTCTACAAAGAATTGTGACTATGAATTTAAGCTATCAAAGATCAAGAAAGACTGACTGACATCTAGAGGGTTGTCGGCAGAGTCCAGGATGTCGTCCATGATGGTGTTGGCGTACTCCAGCCGTCCCTGTAGTGAACTCCTCTTCTTGGTTCCTGTCAGATTGACTAGGTGGATCTTCAGCCAGTCCAGGCCCTTCGGACCGAGGGGCTTCCCCTCAGCAAACACAAGGATGGCCCGGGTCACGTCGCTTCCCAAGTGATTGAAGTATGGGGGGCAGGGGTAGGTACGTCCCCTGAAGTCCATGTTGTGAGGGAACCAGAAGATCTCATCCCGCATGTGATTGGCGATGGAGAGTTTATAGAGCGCATCCATACGCAGGCTGTGCATTTCACCGCATTTCTTTTTGGCATTAATCACCTCTCTTTTCATATGGGCCTTCTCAGAAGCGGTGTAAGTGGGGTCTTGGGGGTTGAAGTAGGGTATTTTGGGGGCTTCTGAAAGGGGAGGAGGGATGTCTAGCTTATCACTACCCCGATCATTGAAGATAGAAATAATGATATCCAACAAAGGTTTGTTGATCCTCCAGGCACAGTAGCCAAGCTGGTTAAGAGAGTCCAGGACTGCGTGGAGGTTCTGGCATTTCTCCAACAACACCTCGTGTTGGGTGGCCCCGTCCACTGTGCGCATCAGTTTGGTCGGTGTCAGCAGATAGGCTCCAAACTTGACAGAAGTCCAGGGCACAGGAGGGCACAACATCGGCATCACATAGGAGTCAAAGGTCAGCTTGGTCTCCATGGCTTCCTGCTGCATCTGAGTGAGGATTGGGTGGGGCTTGATGAAGCCGATCTAATGGGTTAAACATCAGGAGAAATCCATTTAGAAAGCTCATATGAACAGACACAAGAAAAAAGAGGCAATTGCTCTTGGGCATCTGTTTCATAGCAGTTTCAATTCTATTGGCAAGAAGAACAATGTACAGTCTCTGCACTGCAAACAACCAGGCTTAACGTAAGCTTCCAGTGTCATCATTCACCAGTAAACACCAGTAAATATCACTTCCATCCACTAAAGTCAGAGTTAGACGGCCACAGCTCTGTAAAACTCAACCAAATTGCTGCTTCACAGATGATCTGGTGGAACTTTGTTTCCTTTTCTTTGATTAATTATGTAAAAGTCTGCTTAGTAGCAGAGCAGCAGATGGATATCAACATGTTGACTTTCTGATACCAGCAAAACAAGTTTTTTGCTTTGATGTCAAAGAATAACAATTATTTAATACACCTGAAACTGGAGGGCTGGACATAAAGACTATGATAAGAAATACAGTAAGCTGACAGAAAAATAAAACACCACAGTATTGCTTGCATGAGTCAGACTGGCATGCTGTGTTGTAAAATCATTAGAGAGCTCCCCTGATGGGCTAACCTCCAAAGAGACACAGAGAGAAGAGAGTGTAAAGAGAGAGAGAGGCGAAAACACAGAAGAATAAAATTCTTCTACAGTAAATCCTGTGGTCAAATTTGACCAAGTCCAAAAAGTCCACAGTTCTCTCCCTTTCTGCCTCTCCCGACACGGTCACCTCACCCCTCTGTAGGGTCCCATGGCACTAAATCAGCGAGCCAATTAAGGGGACACTAAAAAAGGGATTATCCTGGAACCTATTCATCTTAATCAACTGTTCCCCCTGCCAATTCACACAGGGGGAGAAAGGATTTTATTGTTCACACTCCTCAGAGCTTCACACTGGATAGGAAGATGCTCAAGTGGTCAAGGTAACAGGCTTTAGAAGGCCATTCTTCCTGTCCAAAGTGAAGGTCAAGTGCTCTCATTTATTTGTTCATTTCTTTTTCCTTTTTAAGGAAAATTTTGATTTTACAACAACTTCTTATTTTTAAAGATTAATTTTGTATAATTTCCAGTCACAATGCACATTATCTGATGGAGGCTCCTCATTATCTACAGTTTTGTTCTTTTTTTGAATCCATTAAAACATTAATGTCAGTTTCAAGGAGATCCTCACAACTTTAATCCTTTGCATTTTTTTTCTGCATAAATCTCTGTTAATGGATCTTCTGAGTTAATGCTCAGGAATCCTGTTACCAAATTATCAAAAGTATTCAAACTCTCTAATATCTGGATCTGAATGGTTTTATCAGAGAGGCCAAGGGACCCTAAGAACCCAGAGTGCTTATGTTCATGCCTCTATGTAAGAAGAGTCCACCCTGCATTTCTGGCAAACTATTATAATAGAACTGCCACCAACTCTGAGGTTACTGACCATGTGCTCCTGTGATATATCTGCAGAACAGACTGAGTTGCATTTGGACAGATTGGCACATACTGTACCTGTCGAGTGCTACGGAAGGCATACATGTGGTAGAGGATGGGGATGAGCTTCCTGTCGTGGGCCGGGTTCAGGATGTCACTCTTAATTTTCAGGTTCTTGACCATCATATCAACAAAGTAAGTGCCCAGCTCCAGAGTTACTATGTATGGCCAGCTTGTCTCTCCCCCATGAAGCATTGGCCCTGAACTCTGCTCCGTCTCCAGCTTACACCACTGCTCCCTGGGGAGGACATCATACTCCTAGATGGAGAAGATAGATGGTAGGTTATTTTCATTTGGTGATTTAAATATACATATAAAATATCATGGAGTATGATTATGTTAATATCTTGCAAAAAGCAGAGATATTGCAAGTCTCAACAAAATAAGCCAAATAATAATAATAATAAAACTTAAATATATTCAGCTTACAATTACATATAAATATAGAGAAAAACTGAATATCTATTTACTGAGTTTGAGAGGCTGAAATCAAGTTTCGACATTTTTGCTTAAAAAATAATAAGCTATCAATTTATTTGCAAAACAGACGCAGAATATTTGAATCAATGAGTGATTTTATCTATATAGGACAACAAAGTGAAAGAACCTTCAAGCTAGGTAGCTAGCTAATAAACATTATTTGGTCAAGGACAGAGCATTGCAATACAACGCAGGCTGCTTCATCTCGTGGTGAGACATAAACTATGCAGTAATATTACTAAAAAGTAACTAAAAAAGACTGCCTGAGGTGAGAGACGATTTAGCCAAACACTTCTAGTGTTTAGTTTTCAAAGTGAACACATGAATATGTTAATGAGTAAAGTGAGACCTCAGACTAATGTTTGCTGTCATAACAACCATTAAAAAGATCATAACAGACATACATTAGACTACAAAGGTGGCATGTAAAATAACTTGCATAAAACAAATGCCTTAACTAACATCTAGTCTAACTAGCTACCGGTGTGTAATGAGCTCCTGCTCATTATCGTCTTGATGACATTAGCGTTTTCCCCAGTGTACCCGAACAATCAACACACTGGTGGAAAACTGAGTCAGTGATTCTGGCTAAAAAATTCCACTGAGAAGATGCTTTTTTTTTTTTTCATCTAAAAAATAATGAGCAGTATGTCGATGAGCTGGTGAGCGATGTCTATAGAAAGATCTATCAGCTTTCATCACCTGTCTATTGTCTTACACTTTTATTTATTTTCACATACAATTGCAATGTCATTGAGTCCACTGTGTCTGCTGTGCAGTACAATGAGCCCTATCATGTCATGTTTTCCTTATTTACAGCATCACATTTTAAACATGACTGCATGTAAAAATCAAAGCAGAGACAACTCCTTTTGCAAAAATTATACAGAAGCAGACATGAAGACAGACATCTGGAGTGTTATCAAACAGGCCAGATGTAATTTCTCTACCTTGGTATCTTTGGCCAGCAGGTCTGTGAAATTGGTGTAAATGTTCCCCAACTTTTCCACTGTGTGATTCTGGTGTTTCTGGCGCACACAGTATTTGGTGTAGACCCTGTTGCCCAGATCTCCGGCTAAAATTTTCAGCGACTCTCCACTGGGAGGCAGGTTAGCAACGCTCTGGACAAGAACAAGACACAGTTCAAAAGGTCAAGCAGGTGAAAACAGCAGCAAAAGGCAGTTTGAAGCTTTCATCAGACCTGGTTTAGTTCAATAAAAAAAGATATCCTTTAGTCAGAGGGGAAATCAAAGTGAAAACTGTTGTTTCAGAAATGACATCAAACCCTGTGAATCTGGTCATGCAAGTAGAAAGGTAACTGATCAAAAGCATGCTCCCTTTGCTGCCAAAGATAAAACCTAATGCTTTTCCAGGTGTTGTCACTGTCAGCTATTTGATTTGTATTTTGTGGTTTCCCAGGTTGGTCGGATCGAATTACACAACAGCTGTGTGGAGAAAACAAAAGAGTGATAACAGTGATATAATAACACATTTTTATGTTGTAGTAAAATAAAGCTGTCATCAATCAGATGTCTTTGACTCAGACAAAGACAAGTCTTTGTTAAATCCTCCATTTCTGACATGTCATTGAGCGGTGGGCTGGGTTAGGTGGGTTGTATTACCTGTATCATGATGTCAACATACTCCCTATCCTCTAGCAGACAGAGGAAGGGATAAAGGTTAAGCCTGTAGCCCTTGGTGTTGGTGTTCGCTAGGATCATCTTGCTCTCCCTCAGGGCCTGGAGGAGGATCTTCTGCCACTGAGCTCGCTGCTCGGCCATCAGCTCCCTCTGAAAGGACAACACATTTGTAACTCATCCATGTCATAACTGTAACTGACAGCAGGGAACAAAGTGTCAAATACAAAGACCAAACCAGTTATCACACACAACTGGTCTAAATGAAAAGTTATTGCTTGTTTGGTCCAAGTACCTCTAGATGATGAAGAGAGAATAAGTTTAAAAAAAACTGGGCCACATACTTATTCATCTATGAAAGAACAGTGAGGGAAAACTTTTAGACTTTTCCCAAAGGCTTGGCCTAAGAGAAGAAATAGCTGTATGGGTGGATACAGCCAAACAATCCAGTTCAAAAAAAACAGGTGGACAACAACTCCTTAAAGACAGAACAATAAATTCCTCTTTTTCATTTTCCACCAAGCTTCTGACTAACTACAGTTCTGTGCATTCATGCATTACCTATTTAGAGGCACTGTGATACAGATACACTCTCCATGAAATTGTGTAATGTGTAACTGATCACTTTTCAGCTAAAGAGTTTAACTCAGTCAGAGTGAATCAGAGACACAGTCTGGATTGTGGACGGTGAGGTGACTCTGCGTTGTCTCTGGTGGCCTCCATTACAATACATTATTATTCTGCCCTGCCCATCTGTAAATGCTTCCTGATCACCAGGGACTCTCAGCCTGCTCACTTCCCACGAAACCCATCTGCAGAGGCAGACGAGCCAGGCCAGACTGTAAATGCCAGAGTTGGAAAGAAGGCACACCACTAGAATATGATGGTGCTTCCTCTGACCTGTCAGACCTGAATGCACATTCAAAGTTTAGGTCAGAGAGTAAGAGGAACTTTACTCATATGAGATAATGTTTGATCGTAGTGGTAAAAATGTGGGTTGTATGTTGAATGCAAATAAATAATCACTTTATAATCATATATTACTGTAATTACTCATAACAACGCAGACTACTGCCAAGATGGTATGCACCCACTAGAGTCTGTATCTTCCATTGCCAGCACACTGGGCTATGTAGAAAGGGACAGCCCCAGACAGGAAGATAACTACAGTGTTTGTTTCCTTTTCAAGAGGAAGAAACTGCATTAGCTACAGTAATGTAGATAAAAGGTGACATTTATCTAAACCAGTGTATCAAAATTAATCAGACAATAACATAACAAAATTTAATAACAATATATGTTGTTCATGTATATTTCAGGAAAAAAGGCTGATTTTAGATTTTAAGACTTAACCTAAAACCAAAAACCAGATCTTCAAGAGCCCACTGTTTATTTGTAGTTTCAGCATCACTGACTGGAAGCTGTACTGAGGATGACATGAAGACAGTTGGGTCTGTTTACCATTTTGGCCATGTTTTCAGTGACAGACTTGGCAGCCTCCACAGAGTCAATGGTGATGGTGCAGGCCTGCTCCACATCAAGCTGACGCTTGAAACGCTCATTGAGCTCCTCCTGAGTAAAGTCCAGTTTGGGGTAGTGATGGTCTGCCCTCTGAAAATATGAAACACAGTTCAGTTAAATTATATCAAGTGCCAGTGTTTGCATCTGTCCTCTCTCACACTCTCTGCACTCTGCAAACCACTGTCTCACTAGCTATCCTGCACTGTGGAGGGAGACACAATGTTTCATGTACATGTGGATTTATCTTCTAATTGCATATAGGAACAATCTAGCCCAGTTGTTATTTTAGCACCATTCAATATTTGCACAGCTGTATGTTGTGTTCACCAGAGAAGAAAAACATGTAACTGTTCTCTATTTTAAAGGGGAACTATGCAAGTCCAGTCGCTTTTCCGCTGTTTTGCTGACCCTCTGCCTGGGCGTGTGTATTTGTTTTAAACGAAGCCAGAGAAAAAGCAGTCCATGGAGCGCTGGATAACGTTATATAACATATACAACGTTACGACGTGTATATTTGTGTAGTCTTAACCGCCATAAACGAAAGATTATGGGTTACCAAGCGCGTTTGTGTTGCGAGAAAAGAGCTGGGACACCGGGGCGGAGGCCAAGTGCTGCACTGATGTTGCAAGGTTGATTTTCAGTCCAGAGATGCCAGGTGGAGGGCAGAGAGCCTCCATTTTCCCTGTAACACGATACAAGTCATGTATGTGACTATCACAATTTAATTAGGGTAAAAATGCAGCATAGCCATGAGAAAATCCTGCATAGCTCCTCTTTAAGCAGTCAGTTATTCCTGCTGAAAACAACCGAAGGAGACAGACAGAGCTTTTATATTGGCTATTTATTCTATAAAATTTGAATTTGAAAATGTTGAATATCTTCAAACAGGAAAAGAAATCTTGCTCTAAATGGTTAAAACATATGACATCTCATATGTGGCTTGGGCTTAAAGAATAGTTTACCCACTTCATAGAAAATACAGAGACACCATGTACTGCTGTTCAGTCTAAAATTGTTGAGATATGATTTTTGGTCAATATATCCATGGCCTATTATCAAACCCTGGATACATGGCAGCCAACAGTACATGTGTAGGCTGAGTTAATGGTCTAAACCCACTGCTTACAGACCTCTATTATGCTGCTCCTAAAATCCCGCCAGAATGAACTGATTTGCACTGGCCAAGTTATCTACTAAGCAACCAACCTGACAGACAATGTCTTGCCAGCAGAAATAAAATGTGCTTTAAAAGTCAAACCTTGTTTAAAGATACAGAGACCTTGCCAAACCAAGACCTTTGGCTATCATCTGTGCACATCATAGAGAGGCTGTATGCTTGAATAGAAGCAGTAGAGCAGTATGAACTTTTATTATCTCATAGACAGAAGAGGACATATATTGGACTGTAAATTGGGCCTCAGAGACACAGAGCATGGACAGAAGCCAGAGCAAAGTTTAAGGTAGCGTGGCACAAAAATTGCCCACCAGACAGCTCTTGTACAGTATAAGAAGCTCAGAACAATGAATGGGCAGAAAGCCTTACACTATTTTATCAGCAGACCAAGATGAAAAGACAGTTGCTAAAAGTATGCTGGCTTTTTTTTTTTTTTTTAAACAAAATTTACTGCTTCTGAAAAGTTACATACAAAGAATTGCACCTCTGCTTTTGTAAATGATAGATTTAACTGCATTTTGTATGATTTTAAAGCTTCTTCAAAATACCTCCTGTAATCAACAACCAAGATTGGATTATGTGCACGTCCATTCCTCATACTGATTGAAAATTGCCCAGGGAACATAATGCCTTCTTTTATCTGGTGGGCCAGTTATTTGGATAGTCTTTTCATCATTAAATCAACCTGCCAGAGAGTCACACTAACCTTGACAGAACAGTTAGAGGCAATAGTAATGGAGAAGTCACATTTGACCTGTTTCACATGTCAGAAAGTGGCATAGCTTCACATACAGCCTTAAGATAAAAATAAATGACATGTAGATTGCTACCATCACACACACAAATAAAGAGGACCAAAAATATGTCACTCAGACGAAGATCAAAGTGAATATAGTGCATGGGCCGAGCCTAAAAATACAGCAGTTGTACAACAAGCTGTTAATGAATCATGTGAGAACCAGGAGAGATAGGGAGGTGGGGAAAAAGTGGAGAGGTGAGAGGAGGAGAGGCAAGGAAAGCGGAAGACCCATTAGAAAGCAGAGTTGGCTCACTATAAATAGGCCAGTGCCTGTCTGGCTGTGAAGGGGTGACAATCAAATCTTTCATAGTCACGCTGGAGCCTTTTGACAGCTTTCCCAGCTTTCTGGTGATTCGACTGGCAAAACATACACAAGACTCAACCTTAAAAATAACTTATCCATATTTATAGTCATACAGTGTCACTTTTATATCATAAAGTCCCACTTTGTGCTTAAATAACCTCCCATAACATAATAAAATCCATTCTTTGGGAAATGAGTAATCAGAGAACATCTTATAATTCATGATCCCACCCTTTCAAAGAGAGTGTACATGGTTGATTCCACCAAAAATGCAGTCTCTTCCGTCCCAACATACGCAAGAAAGGGCCTCCAGTGACATTGGTTTAAGATAATTTAAAGCATTAAAACCAGCCCAAGACACTTAAATGTCAGTTAACTCCATTATATCAGCTGTGATGACGTCAATGGAACAGGAGGTCATGTTATTTTCTGTGGCCCCAGCAGAGACCAGTCTGCCAGTAAGCAACTATCCTGATGATAAGGCATAATCTGGGATAATACTCCACAATAATGACTTCAAGTTTCTCTGTTCAGTCCAGCACTAATAATGATCCAATTCAAGCTCATCCATCTTTGAATGCTCCAAAAATCGCTTGCGGAGGAGGCTCAGGTCCTGAAATGTATATAACAAGACGCTGCAAATTTACTGTTGTTGTAAGAACCATCATCTATACTGTGGTCCGCTGAGAAGAAAGTACCACAACAGATGACGACAGACTAAATATACTTAGGCTGGGTCTCTTATTTGATCCTCATATGGCACACATATGGCCAAACTGCTGGTGGTGCTGGGCTACACTTCTCACCCCCTTCCTATCATGTTAGCGAAGCTTAAGACCGCCTTTAGCAACAGACTTATTCTATCCTGGAGTGTAGTGAAGAGATACAGGAGGTCATTCGTGTTATCAGACTCTACACTTTATCTGCTTCTAATGCATCCACAACGCTCTTTGCACATTACAATATTGACTTTACCTGGATATTATCAATCTTCAGCCCTTTATGACTTTATCTATAACCAGACAATCAGTCCATTTCCCCACTTATCCATTCAGTAATGTTTCGGCTTATTCATCCCAGACACTGTTTTCATGTATCTGTTTACATTTGATTTAGAATGTACGTGGCTCCTAAACTTAAAATTAAACTTAAAAAGACCTTCATTGTCCTTACGGAAATTTGTGCTGCACAGCAGCTCAACAATCCTCACATTTCCAATCATCACAAGTCATACATCCTAATGCAACTTCACAGTCCATGGATTAATAAAGCCATCCATCCAATAGTTGTAAAAAGTTAGATAAAGTAATTGTTTTGTATTTTACATCTTACAAATCTAGACAATCATGGCTCAAAGTTAGCCCGTGGTACCTGTGAGTAGAAGTCCTGAACCAGATCTGAGGAACACTGGCTTGTGGTCAGGTTGAGGCAGGGCTGGTAGTCGGGTTGGATGACGCGTACAGCCTTCAGCACCATTTCTCTCTCATCTTGTCGAAACACACACTGGGTGAAGAGATCATCCACAGAAAAACCATCCTCCTCCATCTGGCTCAGGCACCTGGATATAGAGGGACAAACCGTCAGTGTCAGGTTTTAATACAATACTGTGTCTTCACACCTGGGCACTGACTGTATGCTCGATGGTACTTGTAGGGGCATAGAGGGCCCGTTCCATGTTATTTATTTCTGACAATAACAGAAGTGGACTAGAATTAGCTTTTAGCTCTGCTGCTAACTAACTGTAACTCATTTTGTTGCAGTGGAAGAGAAGAAAATCAGTTGTTTTCCATAAAGTCGACAGTGATGTAGCAAAGCATAGCAACATTGATATGAATAAGTTCATTGGTTGCCTTCCATATTTTTTTCTACAAAACAGCATAACCAGCAGATTAGGTGAAGAAAACATAATGCAACCAACTCTCTTTTAGAAAATCCTTACAATGGCTTTCATTTGGGTTCTCCATATGCTTTTTCAGGTTTAATGTTAGAAGTACTGGCACATGAGATGACACAAGAGATAGTTTTTCATCTATGTGGGAGATTATAGTTATTATGATGGAACAGACTTTGGAGTCATCTGATCTCAGGATCAGAGTTCACAACCTCCTGACCTGCCTGATGATGTGGGAATGAAACTAAAATAATCATATAATGGTCTGGGTCAAATTAATTTAGCTTTCAAAAATAAAAAATGAAAACTTGTGTGTATGTGAGATCACTGTATATGTCTCCCCTCACTACCCTGATCTACAGTTTCAGAATATCAACTTAAGTATTTGCATTCATAGGCTTATCTGTCCAACTCAAAGTATGAGTTTGATCCAGAGACAGATGGGCACTGACGACATCAGTGAAATGTTTATTTAAACAGAATCTCCTAGAGATCTCCTAGGGACAGCACAGTCTCCATGACTGGACTGCAGAATGAAGATAATGCCAATGTGCAACCAGTCTCAGGAATACAAATGAGAGGTGTAATAATTATTCCATTACTCAGTTTGATATATGATGCAGAAGAACGGTGAATTAATATTTTCAGCATGGTGGACATCTATAGTTCAGCAATTAGTGACATCCAGGAGCTAAAGACATAAATATATACTATATTTATATTATGTTGCTATCAAGCAGTACACTGGTGTATACACATACACAAATGCAATGTGTGGCAGTACTAAAACATATTATTTATATGTATCACAAACTGCTTCATTGCACAAGGGCTTAATTGGGCGACTAAATGGCACCAGAGTCTTGTATGATATTTGTATGGCCTACATAGTGTACACTATACAGCATCTGTTCCAAGTGAAATTACAGGTACTGTATGTCTACAGGGCAAAAAGCTTGTCAGTGTCATGCATACTTTGTGGTCTAAGGACCCTGCCCACCAGACTGAGGAGCTTGAAGACCCTGTTTGGCTGCACTGCTCTCTAGAGGTTTACAACAGAACTACATAGTCTAAGCCAAGAGAGAGGATTGAGGAAAACCCATTCATCATCGGCCACAGAGATTGTGAGCGAGCCTCACTCTGCACACCTTTTGCTCAAGACAATTATAAATAACAGCACGTTAATTACCATCTGGAGGAAACCCTGGCTCAGCAACCTTCACTGGCTTAATCAAATCACAAGTGAGCAAGACTCAGCAAGTGATTGAATACATAAAACAAAAGAGCCACTGTAATAAAAGACCCAAGCCATACACCTATTGTTTAACATTATGTTGTGTGTATGTTTGGAAATATTTCTAAAGCAAGCCGAAGAGGACAAACTTTTGAGTATTTTCACTCATGCTTCAGGGTCTCTTGTGATGCAATGTGCAATTTTGGTCTGAGTAAATGAGAGAGCCTTCAACAAAGAGAGGATTAGTCTGGGTGCTAGCAGTGTGGTCCAAAGGAACAAAGAGGGCAGAGAGGTTGAACGATGGAGCATAATCAGCCTGGTGACTTCCCTGCTGCACCCCAGAGAGCAAAGAGCTCTGGAGGACACAGCACTTACAAAGGGAAAACTTAAAGGGATATGTGTGCGTGAGTCTGTGTGTGTGTGTGTGTGTGTGTGTGAGAGAGAGAGAAAGAGAGAAACAGAGGAGATGGGAGCAGATTGGTACAATGAGGGCAAGGATGCTGCAGGGAAGACTTCAGAGGCGACAGTCATATCAGGAAAGTACGGCAGTACTGAGACAACACAGTGAAAAAAGAACTGGCAGACAACAAACTGAGTGACGGTGAAAAAGATGATGGAGGAGGAGGGTAAAAAAAGAGAGGCTTGGGCAGAGAGTGAGCAGGAGTGCACCACTGCAGAACAACAATGTCATATGAGCATCAGCTTACAGAGATCGATGCACCAACCAGACACCTACCACCAACCCTACTGCCCTGCCACCTGTCCTGCTATTGGACCATGATGCATAGCGTGATATAACTGTGTGTGTGTGTGTGTGTGTACAGCATGTAATGTGACTGAGGGTGATGACGCTGTCAAAAAACTAGTCATGATTAATGTTGATAAAAACACCTTCCCATAAGTTGTGACATTTTTCCACACTGACACACAATGTAAAAAGTTAGCAGTAAATATTCAGTCAGAATGGATACTGAATTTTTGAGAGTGGTAAGGTTATGGAAATAATAGACTTGATCAAGACCATTACATTTGGCTGAGTCGTATTACTTACTGCAGATACTGCACATCTGTACAGTATTTGTTGGTCAGAAAGGACCATAAAACAAAAACACCAAACTTGGTTTGTGATCATTTAAAAAGTGTCACCATGACAAACCAACCATCAACCAGAAAGCACTGACAATTTCATTTTTCCACAGTAAAATGTCTTACTTATGCATCTTGGGAAAAATAGTATATAAGAGGTTTCTAATCAAGATTGTGAATATTAAAAAGATGATATATTATCATCAGAACAGTTAAACACAAACAACTGGAAAAATGTAATTCATTTGAATTTAGCGATCACTGATGGACAAAGTATGTAATGGTGACATACCATTATTTCAAAGTCAGAATCATTTCTATGTTGCAATAATTATTCAGCAGCTAATAGCAATATACTGTATATGTGATTAGTTGAAATATCAGCCAAGCCAATGTGGAGATGGTCTTCACTTATGTGGAGTGACATGAGTGAAGACCATCTGAATACAATTACCTGGAAATCACTGCACAATGTAGTCAACTGACATTTATGGATTGGATTGGAATAGCCTTAACAAGGACCACCTGCATACATCTGACTGTCTACAAGGGAAACGCCACTTGTGTACTCCAAAGTAAGACTGGATTTCTCATCTGCTATCAGAGACACTTTTTGAGGAAGACAACTCTGTGAAGGACCTGAACCCCTGAACTGGGAAACAGAACATGTACTTTAATTCACAGAGGCATACATCAAAGTACATGTTCAGGGCTTTCTCTGTATGAAGCAAATTGAACCCTGTATCTTGCATAACAAGTCCAGACCAATGTCAGGCTCCACAGAAGAAAAAAGGAAAATTCAATATGAGCTCTGCCACCACCTGGGCAGCAGACCAACTGATTGTATTGGCTGCCATCAAACAGGCACACACACTGTGACACATGTATGAGGCAATGAATGAGCTTTGCCCAGCAGGGTTAGGTGTGCAGAATGTACTTTAATAAATCTAGGCATGGGGCTGACACATAGTCAGTGACATAACAATACAATTAATAATACTTAACCGTGATTTGTCAGGATGACCTAGTTACTGTGAAGACGCAACTGGGGTATTTGTTGTCAAGGATGTCCTTGATGAAGGAAAAGGAAAAGTTGACAAGCTAGGTGAGTTGTTTGTGCAAAATTAAATTAAATACAAAATGCACAGCTGCCGTATGTGTTCTGCTGTGATGTAGCAATTCAACTACGGTAGTCTAACACAAGCAGATAAACAGTGAGTCAGCATACTGCCACAACCAAAACAATTTTAAGTGGCCTCTTGAAAGGTATCCACAAAAACTTTAAGACACAATAATGCCACTGGTGGGTTTCCATGGAAACAATATGAGCAATTCAGGAGCAAAGCACAGGAAATAAGGTGCAAAGTATAAGTAACACCAGTAGCTGTCAACAGGAGAGACACAGAATCCTAATATACACAATCCAAAATACAAGATTACCCTGAAATGAAATCACTCCTGTGCAAAACTAACTGTGACCAACAGCTACAGCAACCAGAATCAATGAAACAATGTGGACAAATTTAGCAGGAAAAAACTCAGACCACTAAATAATTAAATCATAAAACCAAAGTCAAGAAACAAAGTGGAAAAAATAAAAAGGGAAAACTGTGAAAAATAAAATTAATTTCTGAGACACATCTGGAATTTACAACATTTCTTACTTTGTATATGACAAAAGTACTCAAACCAACATTTGACCAAACTGTTCCACTACAGCCCAAGATCTTGTTGGTGGGATTATTATTCAACAACAACTCATAACAGCATGTTTGCTGAATAAACCTGTAGTAAAAATTAGTTCACTGGGGAAGGGGCATACATATGCAAAGCAGTCATGATTTATTTAGGGATGATCTGAAAATGATTATACAGTCAATCCCCACAAAATACTTGTAGTGGTGATAAAACAACAAAAAAGGTGGTCTGCCATGATGAACATTCAACACTTTATACATTTTTAAGAAGAATAAAATACTTGGAAAATACCAGATGTGCTAGTTTAAAAGCTCTCAGTTCTTCTTAGACATATAAAAGTGGCATGATAGCACACACACAAACACACAAATCTGTATGCCTTCCCAGTTTCATCATCTAAACACCTGTGACTCCTACACATAGGTCAAGTGATGGATGGCCTCAGCCGTGCAGGTGAGATGACAACATCCACACTTCCCCCACCCATGAAAACATACACACACTCACACTGCGTGCTCGACACACAGCAAGACTGACTCTATAAAGTAAAAAAAATACCTGTAACCTGTCTGAATATCAGCATCCTGGACGACATAATCAATAGGAGAAATACACCATAGCTCAAAGGAAGTTGTTAAAGCTGCTGCAGAAAAAGAGACTCACTAGGATATCATGACACCAGCTGGGCAGTCTGTGCATTACTGCTCTGCCCTCTTTTTTTTTTTTAAACTCCTCAAGTTCCTATATGCCTCTAGATGGATATAATACTGGATGGTTAAGGTCACATGACATCACAAATGTGCTTGCAAGCTCACAGCTCTTTGTGATCCTTATTCATGGCATGTGTTGCATGTGTGTACATACCTGGTGATGACTTTTGGGGAACAGTTGGCATTGCGGCCCATACACTCTAGAGCAGCACAGTAGGAGCCCAGATTTGGCTTCAGACCAGCCTCCTCTAATAGAATAAATATGCGGCCGATCTGATTTAATGAGCCCTACAGACAGAGAGACACAGAGGGGCCATTAAACTTCAGCAAGTACAGTTTACCACAGTGTCGACTCTAGCAAATTTCAATTTTCAACTTTTTTAACCTCACTGAAAAAGTTTGTATGCAGTTTAAGGACTGCATACAGGTTGCTATTGTGAAGAATCAGCCAAGACTTAAAGATTCACTGTCACACATTATGAAGTTGTCTTGATGTGTCTAAATGTACAACAAGCCTATTTCAATTGTACAAAGGGATCAGTTTACAATCATGTGAACTCACCTTCTTGGCCCACACCTTCATCATGATGTTGTAGACATTTGTGTTCAGATGTTTACGTCGGCTCATCGCTCTGTGCTGACTGAGCAGGAAACAGTGTGCCCTGTCAATGTCCCCTGCAAACACACATGCCTCTAGGTAGGAGCTGATGCTCAGCTGAATGTCCCCACATGCTGTCTCTTCTGTGTTTGCCTGTAGGTGCTCTGGGTTACTAGAGGAGGCCCAGACCTGCTGACTGAGTTTCTTCTCCAGTTCTTCAATCTCAGCCAGCTCCTTAGCCCTGTCCTCCGCATTGCTGTCTGTCTGTTTTTGTCTAGATTCCTTCCACTTCTTTTTAGAGTGTGCAGAGTTATGTGGTGTGGCTGCTGCAGCAATAGCAGCAGTGGAAGTAGCTGGTGAAGACACTGCTGCACGAATTTCCTCAGATAATTTCATGGATCGTCTGCTTGTCTTACTCACAGGTATAGTCTTTTTAGCTTGGGTAGATATAGTTTTCTTTGACGTACCTGGGAGCATCTGGGTGCTGCTTTTGACACCTTTAGATTTGGCTACTGGTTTTTCATTTACCTTTTTTGGAAATTTCTGCTGAAGACGCTGCTGTTTTTTAAGTTTGTTTTTCTTCTCTTCTGTCAATTTTTCTATCCATCGACTGGGCTGGGATTTAGAGGCTCCTTTAGAAACAGTCTGTCCAGATTTAGGAATGTCACTTTTCTCCTGAGGCATGCTTTTGGGACTCCGTCCAGATGGTACCCCTCTTCCAGCCGAAGGGGCTTTAAAAAATTGCACTTCAGCATGTTGGACGTCTAGAACAATGTCAGTTTGAAGTTGCTGGATCCGGGCCTCAAGCACTTAGAAGATGAAACAATAAAGACAAGTAATGTGAAATTTACTGACCACAGTAATACATTGAAATTCAAATGCTGGTGACACAAAAATAACATAACTTTGGGCTTTTCAGGACCTATAGGTCTGCCAGCCTATCTATCATGATATGATTCATGACATGCTATTTGGCGTGGTGTGATACTGCGAGTTAAACATGTGGTAGCATGACCACCTGCTGCACTTGGCAGCAACATACCGTCTAACAGCTGAGACTGTTCCAATACACGTTTCTTTGCATTTTCTGTCTTTGGGATTATGGATGAAACATTTCTTCTCTGAAGCTGGAAAGGCGTCACTGAAAAAAAACAGAAACAGCACAGTTCTCCAGGTGTTATACTGAGCTGTAGTAATGCAAGAAGAGTAAAAGACACCATAACTGTTGGATTACTTAAAACAAAGCTGTAATAATTATGATGTATTTATATAGTGTGATAAACTCTCCATATAGCTCTGTTTTAAAGCAGAGGTTCTGATCTGATCCATGGTGCAGGCTGGGAGTTCAGTGTAACTTACCACTGTGATTTATCCTGCTATATATTGTATTATTTTCTGTGTTATAATGCTCTTCTATGCCCTTATACTATATGTATGTCTGCGCTACTGGATACTTGATTTTCCTTTGGGATCAAATAATCTAAGGTCTCAGATATACAACCAGAGCTTCGGCCACCTCTGAGCCAAAATGACACTGTCAACTCATGTTAGAGCTTAACGCTGTTGGTTGTTTGGACGGATGGGTCTACGATTCATCTGCAGTCAAGCAGATTTCCTCGGAGGGTCATCTGTTATATTAGTGACAGAAAGTCATTACATTCTTACATTTTAAATCTTTAAAACATGTTTCAGAAGTTGACTCGTCTGTTGACAAAGACCACATGTCCATTAACCACACATCCTCCGGACAGGCTCAATAACAAACTCTTAGATGAGCTATAGTTTAGCTACTATTTGTTCGTCAAACACAGCGCAGGAAAGAGCCCGAGTCATATTTGCACGTCTGTAGGTTAACATTTAACGTTTAACATTTAACACATGATAGCATCAAACAAACTTGTCCATCACGCTGCAGCCGGGCACACGGGTTGAGGTGCATCAGTCTGTGACAGAGTATCCTTCACCTCACCTGATATCCGTCTGACTGCGCCGTTTCCTGTCGACACACACAGCCGACAGTCCGCAAAAGACACGCGAACAGCACTCTTTTCAAATATACTGCGACGACGCAGACATTTGGCGAAGGCACAAACTCTGAGGAATGACATGTTGACATGTAATAACCGCGTTACTTCTCAGCACTAGGCAGCCATCTTAAATAAGACCAAGCTAATCGCGACGAGAGCTAATCGCTGCTTGCAAGGCATCTGTAGAAGATCGCAGATAAATGGAGCAAGACGTTTGAGTGCGGAGCTCTCCTACACCTTGCAAATGCTGATCTGACTCGATTCATGACATAATTGGAGATATTAAAGAGTAATCAGTAATTACATGATATCAGGTTTTAGTTATTTCCCAGATAATGCAACATTTATATACATGGTGTTTTCTTGTTGCAGTACTATCTTAGGCAGGAAGGAGAACATATTTCTCTGTCTTTATAACCACACATTTTTTCATTTGTTTTGTACATTTGCAGTTACTTCAGTGAAATATTAATTCACATCACAGCAATAAAAAGTAGATAGTGGACTAGGTTTGGCCTCCAGGTGGCAGTCTCACCACTGTCAACCAAGTAGGAGTGGAGGTCAAACAGGAGGCCAAGGTGAAAATAAATGTCTTTTGTTTTACATTTTGAAATTAGTGCTCAAATGTATGTCATTGTACACATCATATAAAAACATTTCTCAAAGCTTAGATGTCGGCTCATGCAAATTAAAAGTCAATGGTAGCCTACTCAATATACAGTAGTTTAGATTAGAAAGGAAATGAATACTAAGTAAGCAAGGTTGTAATGACTTTGCATAAATATCTTCCAAACTCCGTGAATGGTAATGTAAATGAAAAGTGACATTCACAGTGTTTCTGAGATCTTTGGAAGCACCATCACCTAAACACACTACAACATTCTTGGTGGCCATGTGTATGTTGCCTGAGGACTTACAACAGTTACTGACATTGTAGCAATTATTTGTCTTTTTAAATTTCTCATTACTCAGGGGAGAAAAAAACGCTGCATGTGGGGTTACATTTGTAATGTAATCTGAAGCTGGTTGTATACACATGCAACCTGCTCTCCTGCTGACTTGACCTAAGCACTTGTTACAGTGTGTGGAAAGAAATTATTGTCCTCTTTTTTCCAGTCGACTTTTGAAGTTCAAACATCATACAGTTTAAATCAAGTGTGACTCAGCTCCAAATTGTCAGTAAAACTGAATTGATCTCATTCACATCCTGGTTACTTTCTGACCCCCAGCAGTGTCAGCCTCCCCTTGTCATGCATCCATAAAGCATTCTTAAACACTTTAGCAGCCCTTTGTGTGTCGGTATGCTGGAGGTTAACACAAGCACTACTTGACAGAGACAGAGACAGAGAGAGAGAGTGAAAGAGAGAGAGAGGAGACAGAGGGAGAAGGGGGGCAAAGAGGGAAATGAGGTCCAGGCAGTACATCTTTTCTCAGCGGAGGCAGTAGCTGAGAGCACAGCGGTGGGTGTCTGCCGCTGAGCTGTAGGTGAGGATCAGGAGGTGTTTGTTGCCACGGTTCACGAGCAGGGCCCCTTGACAGCCTCGTTTGATGTGGTTGGCCCCTGTCGGCGGCTGGCTCTTTGCGCTGGTGTGACAGTCATTGCCGGGTGAGTGACTGTCAATGCCCCGACCGACAAAAGAGGAGAAGACAGGCATTCATGGGGCCTGATAATGGCCAGGCCAGGACAAGGCTGCCATTCTCATACACTTTGATCATGTGGATTCTTTGCACACCTTTGTAGGGGCTCCCTATTTGTTTAACAGATGGAGAGAGGGCTGTTTTTGAAACTGCTTCACCTGGCCAGGGAAACTTGATGGAGATACTTCTCTGTGAGATGCTTGTGCTGGTAAATGCCTTTGGCATGTGTGTGCGTGTGTGCGTCTGCACCACTTACACGGAATTAGTGACCTGTCCCATGTGGAAAAAACTGCTTCCCAAGGAATTTCCTCATGAGCGTCCACACATGTGACATCTGAGACAACAAAGCAGTCACATTTGGAGCTGAATTTGGAAACCCTATTAAATATGTTTTTTTATTTAAATCATACTTTTAAACTCAAGCTGCGACATCCAGTGCATTAAAACTTTGTAGGGCCCTTTGCAACTTTGTAGGGCCCACACTGTAAATCTCCAGAGCACCGTTACACACAGTAATGTTGAAATATTACTCATCGCACACTCTATGTCCATTAAATGTCCATTAGGACAGTTCAGAATGATTCTTTACTGGACTGCTGTGACTCAGAGAGCACTAACAGTGTTTCCCCGCACATGCATTTTAAGATGGATTCAATTACTGAGTCAGTTAAATGTCAAAAGATGTGTCATGCAACTGTTTACAAGTACATCTTAATGGAATAATTTGAGAGAATCTTGTATACTGCTGACTTTGATGATGTTGGGTCAACCTCAACAATCAGACAAAGCTACTGTATAGGCAGCAGCAGCACCCCTCATTTTCATTAGGTGAGAGAAGAAGTGCACACTCAGCAAAGACTTTAAAGTATTTTTTTTCCATGCTCACCATCCTGCTCTATCCGTGTTATGTGCATCTGATAGAACAGATTAGCTGGGCGCAGATGTTTAATCACTCCTGACGAATCACTTTTTCTCCCCATCAAGCACTATCAGTCGGTTGGATCTCAGCTTGTTATCCTGTGAAGAAGTGGGAGGCTGCCTCTCTCAGAACTCTTCGCAGCATCAGATAGACAACCCACTTATCATATTGCCACTGACAATAGACAATGGTCACAAAGCAGGATATGCAAAGGGCCATGTCCTCAGCGGGGCTGAGCTGTGGTTTGGTCAGTTCCTTTAACCATGTCCGGATGTTTGTCAGCCAACCACAGCAGACAGCTCAAAGGTATCAGGCACACCTGTGTTGGTTCTGAGCCAGAAGACACAAGCAGTTTTGGAAGAACTGCGCGGATAAATTGCATAATCACTAAAATTATGAAAAAAAAAAAAATCCTGTCTGTGAATAATTTGAATGAGATAAATTCCTTATGTGAGTGTTGTAATTCTTTGCTCCTCAGCATTCACAGACAAGAGAAAGTAGATTGTCATGTATCTGGAAACAGTTTTATCCAAACAAGGAAAGCAAATGCCCTCACAGCACTGAGATGCAAATTGGCAGAATGTCAGTACACTTAAAAGCACTAGGTCAAGGGTGACAAGCAAAAACACAACTACAAGAGCAAGAGAGAGAAAGAGAGCGACATGGACTTAGCAGGCAGGCAAAACAATTAATAATAGGGAGCTATTACTGAGGGATTGTCAGTGCTAGGAGGGAGGTCGGGTTTCAAACCCTTTTGAAGACTTTGATGGTACAAAACAGGCCTCATTATAGAGATATTATCTCTATTCATACACTTACAGAGCCGCTTGGATCCCTGCTGGGAAAGATTAGGTTCCTCCACTTGAGAACATCCTCCTTGGATGCCTGGCTTACAGAGTTCTCAACTCAGGGCGCACCCATACAACTCAGCTCAGCTCAGCTCAGCTCAGCTCAACTCAACTCAACTCAACTCAACTCTGACATCAGACAAGTTGTAATACAGTCTATCAAATATCCTTCTAGCTATGCAAGGAATGGCAATGTGTGTCAGTTAGGATGGTCCACCACATTGATCAAGAAATGTTTTGTTGTTGTTGTTTTTTTGACTATTAGATGAATACATACAATGTTTTGATAGAGAATCAGAAGATGAATCATACTGATACTTTTCACCTAATGCGACCATGATGTTGGTGTTCTAACCAAAATCTTTTAACAGTCATTGCATTAATTCCACCAAATTCACTGAACCTTTTATCTGGTGCCAATAATTAAGTTTAAGACTATATACCTGCAGAGCTAATGAACCTCCCCTTAGCAGTAGTTGGTTTAGCATTACTGTAATTGGCAAATGTTAGTATGGTTAAAAAAAACAACCTAATGTAAGATGTGTTAGCATTTAGCTGAAGAGACAACTATTCTTAGCCTTCATATACCTGTTTCTGATCAGAACTGGATACCACATGGACTTACTATTTGTACAGGAGTAAGACAATTGTAAACAGAGTTAGCTTAACTGGAAATATAGTAAATCCTCAGTATGCATTGCAACATTGAAATCATCTAAAGTACTGTAGATCTCAACATCAAAGGCACACACTGTTAAAAAAAAAAACAAAACACATTGCACGTTAAGACTTTTAACAAAGAAATACATTATGCTTGAGTCGGCTCTGGCACTGAGCTCAGAGCCCAAACATTTGCTTCCAAGACACCACAAAGCAATCTGCTGCCACATCTGATGTTCACATGAGGCCCGAGCTTTGCTGTTGACCTCAGGGCCATTCTGATTATTGAGAAGATCTGCAGCACACAGAATGATTGTATGATATTAATTACAAGGAATTTCAGCAATGGAAAGATAACTGAACCATCTTTCTCTCTAACCCTTTCTTTTTTTTTGTCTTTGTTTTGTTTGTTTACATGTGTGTTCCACTAGGCCCATATTTTATTTAGCAGAGGAGAAACAGAGTAATAGATAAGGGCAGTACTCTAACAACATACAAAATATAAATATATGATTCATAATGGAGTGTTATAATGGCAAGAATTCCATAGACAACTATTAACCTAAGCTACTTTCAAACTACAGTACAGAGCAGACTCCATGGTTTTGCTGGTAGCATATGCAAATATATGAGCATATATCAATAGATTGGCTAAGAAAGCTGTACACTATTAATCAAAGATAAAATGAATATTAATTTAAATAAACACTGTCAGATTGTTTTTCTTTTTTAATAAATTGCTGTAACACAATGATCTGCTTAAATAATTTCTCAATATGACGATTTAAACTTTTTTTTTTTAGTGTAAAAGAGTTGAAGTCTGTCTCCCTGAGCATTATCAACTGGGAAAATGAATTGTTATGAGGTTAGAAGAGTTTTTAATTGATACATGGAGTTAATTCGTTCATTTATTTTTGAACTTCAAAGTTTATTTCCTCTTCTGAACAAAAGCAATGTCCCTTTAACATGTGTCTTAGGCTTCCAAGAACTCCAAAGGCAATGGTGATGCAACTCCATCAATGCATATTTATGATGAAAACCAAAATCCATCCTAAAGCAAAGTTGTTATCCAAACTTCCTTTATGACTTTATTTATTAAGACATCCTATTTCCTAGAGAAAGAGCAATAAATAAAATTCTGACATTCACTTTTTTTAAAGATGTGAAAAGAGCTTCATACAACAATAACAAAAACACATTAACAATACTCAGTCACCCTGACAGAACCACTCTCTCTGTTTCTATTCTTTTTGTCCCACTTTGAAGGACACAGAGACAAGGGGAGAGAAAAGATGAGGTAAGAAGTTTAGAGGCAGCGGGTGAAGCCAAAGGAAGTTAACATACATGGCAGCGTGGTTTAATTGAAGGTGAAAGGCTGTGATTTTTACAAAGAGCACATATACGTCTATGCAGAAAGCTGCTTTGATGACTGGCAGGTAGACAGAAATGGCTTGGGCTGGTTAGGGGTTGGAGCTGGGAGTTTGAAGAAAGGCTGGTCTCTTTCGCAAAGATTTTTTTTTTTTTTTTTTTTTTTGTGAGGCTCAGATTTAAATAGGGGCTCCATCAACTCTGTGGGGGCAGTTAACAAGCAAAAGAGTGTGAAATGACTGTCACCCTCTCTGAACACATACTCCTCAAACACACTTTGAGACCTGGACAAGTGTGGCCTCAAGGTGGCAACCATAATTGAAAAGGGGACTCCTTTATAAAGGGGGTAATTGGCAACAATAAGTGGACAGCCTTACTGGAGAACCTCTGCGTCTTCTTCGTCTTTCTTTCACTTCTTAATCTCCTTCTTCTTTTTTTTTATCTCTCCTTTTATCTTTCTATGAGCAGCTTTGTATATACTCCTAATTGTGTGTGCACAACACTGTTTGCACTCCACTGCTGTCCATGAAATGTATCAGATACAAATATTGATACCATTCAGATACCAACCATACAGATTATGAAGAACCTGTTATATAGTGTTTTAATATGCACAAAAAGCATCATGTTTAGCATCAATATTTAACTGACTGGCTTATGTAGAGTGGTATGTGTCATGCCTAAAGTACATTTCCTAAAATGTCAACACATTTTCTCTCTTAGTCAGATTGTTTCAAAGTTTTAGTTCTTCTTCTCCTTGTTGAAAATAACACAAAAGCCGTCAACCAGACTGCTTGGGCTGAGTTTTAATGCCTTGTCTTTATCAGCTTCATTACACAGCTTGTAAAAAAAACTGACAAGAGTGTGAGAAGTCACAAAAAAAAGGTGTTCTTCATTTCCGTCCTGTTCTCCCAAATTAAATGGCAAAGATCAGAGAGGGTGTTTCATTGAAATATTAACACAGGTGATCAGAAAGTCTCTCAGGCTTCATCTGGACTAGCTCCACCGACACTCCTGCAACCTGCTCTGCGTTTCCAACTGCTTGATGATTCAAACCAGCAGCCGTAAAAAAAAAAAAAAAAAAAAAAAAAAAAAAAGGAAAAAAAGAAAAGAGAGAGGAAAAGCTCCCTTAATTTGCCCCATGTGGCCACAGAGAAGAAAAGAGAGCAAAAGTGTCAAAAACCCAGTCTCCTCGCTGGGTCACTGGACAGTAATGCAGCTGATTTGATTTGACTGAGTTACAAAATGCTTCACCTTTCACATCAAGGAGACAACAGAGGTCATGGGATAGGAAGGGGTTGTAAGTCTTTACAGGTGTCTGTGGCTGTGAAAAGAGGATATTAAAACCCCCAGGTAAGAAAGCAATTTACTTGTTTCTCACAGAATAAAGTTTTCTTAGAGAGAATAGAAGAGGATGGTGTTTGTTGCAGGCTTTCTCATTTGTTTGAAATGGTTATGAATGAGTGCAGTGGCCCCACCCCCCCACCCCTCTCCTTTCAACCCCCTAGATGCTGGCCCTGCCCAAGATAAAATGCAGGACAACTCAGCCGGTGCCTCCACAGAAGAGAGGACTGACTGACTGACTGCACACAGCAGAGCATGAGGGCATTAGCTTACTGCTTCACTGCCCTGTGCTAGCTGACACACACTCGCTGACTGCCACTCACTCTGACACATACAGACACCCTCTCACTGCCTCTCTCTCTCTCTCTCTCTCTCTCTCTCTCTCTCTCTCTCTCTCTCTCTGTCGCAAACACACACCGGCTCTCTCCCTCCCATTCTCACTCACTTACTCACTCCCTCTCTTTCTCTCTCCCTCTCTCAGTATCATTCACTCACGCATACACACACACACACACACACACACACACACACACTGACACACATACATGCATAGAGTCAGTCACCAACCCTCATTCAACTCCCTCTCAGGTGCAGGCCAGCAGCTCAGACAGGCACCTTGTTCCTATCCAGCTGGAAAGAGCAGAGCATCGCAAGGTGCACACACACACACACACACGCAGACACACACACACACACACACAAACACACACACATTTGAACATACAACTACATACATACACACACGCACACACAAGCATACCCAGACAAACAAATACTCTCTCTCTCACTTACACATCCTCATACACCCCAGGACTTTATCTGTGGACTGAGAAAGAAGAAGAAGGACAACCTGGGACACAAGGAGAGAGATGAAAGAGGAACTTTTAAAGGTGTATTCATTAGAATACAACACTTTATGAAAGGACTGGACAAACAACATCCAAAATCAGACTGAAGATGACAACTGGAGAAACGAGCCTGTTGCTGTAGGGAGGCCTGCTGTCAGCCCAGAGTGGAGACCGGTCATTGGTGACATCCAGAGGATCTGCTTTGAGTGCCATTTCCCTCCCTTCTCTCTTTAGGACTCCCACCCTCTTGTCATCCCTCCACTTGGACATCTCCTGATCATCAGCATGCCTACAGCTTGCACAAGGTGCACCTTGGGAGTCTGACCCACCATGTGCAGATGGACGCCGTCCGTAGCTCATCTCTGTCCTGAACCTGCCTTTGGCACCACCACAACTGCAGCCTCTGCCGGGCGACCTCTCACTCTGCCTAGTGCAGCCTCCCTTTGCCTGGCATGCTTCACCCTGCTCCTGGTCACCGCTGGCAGTGCCACAGGGGCCTGTCCTCCTGGGGTAGGGCATGAAGCTCTTCAGGTACTTGCCGGTGGCATCAACTGCTCATGGACACTGGAAAGGCACACTCGCAGTTACAATCACCTAGAGGGCGATGTACGACTACGGCGACTTTACTCTGCCAACAAGTTCTTCCTGTGCATTGACAAAACAGGGAAGGTGGACGGCACTCGGCGGAAAAACTACGCAGACAGTGAGTAGCTGGCAGAGCCAGAATGCATCTAACATCTGCATGTAACATGTGTGTTGAGTGTCAGAGAACAGACAGGATGCCCTGTGACGTTATCACTTTTATTGTTATGTCTATACTTTCTTATCTGTTCGCTTTTACAGCAGTTCATAGGGATATCCTAAGGTTATTCCACTGCTCAGCTATTTGTGTTGTGTTGTGAGAGTTGTGTTGCTAGGTAGGAAGGGAATACACTAGTGTGGATTTAGATTCCTCATGGGGCAGCTGGCACTGAGCATACAAGAAAGCTGACTTGAGGAAAGACATTGAGCATCAGTTGTCGACGCAAACTGGGCTTGTACAAAAAGAAAAAGCTTAAGTTTCAGTGGGGATTAACTTGTCCAAACTGTGAAGAAAATGCATCAATTGTGAGTAGCAGGTGTAAATGAAAACACATTTTTCCAACACATGTAAACATGGATCCATGGGCACTGTTTGATTAGTTATAAGCAGGAGACTGCTGTTTGGAGTCAGATTTAAACTTAGAAAAGAGCTTATTCTATCTTCTGATCAGTGTATGCCTGTGCATGTGGTATAGGGAGTAACTTCAGTCTAAACAAGTGAGTTTGCCTCTTAAAGTCAATCTGGGCTGCATTTGCGCTTTCTGTGGTGACAGCCATTTGCCATCACATTTTTCTGGCCATCATGCACGCAGCTGTAAAACCCTCTTCTGAAACTGCAACCTCTGTGGCTCTGTCTTTCCTCTCAGCACCTGCTCAGACAGGACAGCACTTTCCAATGTAGCAGCCACTGCGTTAAGCAGAGCTGCAGCAGAGCTACCCCAGGAATGTTATTCTATGGGTTAGCCTGTAGTCTATACACAACCTGAGGTCCAGAGACATCTAGGAAGAGGTTGCTCTCTGAGCAGCGCTGCCATTTCGGCGTGTCTGTCAATGGGTCTCTTTTATGCTTGACCAAGTCAGATGAGTCGACTCTGGTCGTGATCTGACCTCCCTTCCCATTAGTCACCGGCTGACTGACTGGATAGCCCTCAGAGACATTTATGCCTTTGACAGTAATATTTATGTATTTGGTCATTAATGCTTTTTATGCAAGTGGGTGACTCAGATTTTTCCATACAACTACGGGGGGCAGGAGCTGCCACTGCATACGGCTAACAGGCCAGTTAGTCTGATGCCACTGTTTTAGTGAGCTCCAAGCTGCAGACTGGGTGACATTTGTTAACCTGTCAGAATTAGTCATCTGGCAGAATCTTTTCAAACCACACACACTGGTAGGAATTCAAACAGACTTGAATTATTACTGTGTTAGAATTGGTCCAGTGGGCTAATCCAAGTTGGGACTTTATTCTTTCATATTAATGGTAATGTATGTCAGCTACTATAATAAAATATTACTCTCAAACTTTGCTCAAATTTGACACTTTAGGAGTTGTGCTGGATGACTGGTAGCAATTTGGCAACATCAAGGAGTTTAAATTGAAACAAGTGTTCAAAGTCTCTGGAAAGCAACAAAACTGATTTCTGGGCATAGTGAAACTTGTGCCTTTTCTTGCCATATTCATGTCATTGGTGTTTAGGTAGTTGCAGTAGCTCTCTATGAAAAAGTGCAGTCCCCTTAAAGTAATGTCCTCATACACTTTAGCCATCATCCTCTCATTTCCTTTGGTGGAAAGAACGATCCTTTCTGTGCTCACCCAGAGCAAGGGCGTGTACCTGCACCCTGAGCACTCGGAGCCAAACCAAGGGTCATGTAGGCTTTGCCTGAAATTCAATAAAATGGACTTTGCGGTGAGTCTGTGGTTGTGTCTCACAATGAGACAGACCTGGTTTAAATCTATGTTGAGATCTTGCTCCATTCCTGTGCGAGGCTACTGTTACTTCCGTCACATTACAATCAGACTTAAAGCTGATCTGATGCAGTTTCTTGATACTGATATGGTGGCCATGCTATAGATTAGAGTGACAAGACAAGGAGGAAGGAAGGAGGAAGTTGTACATAATTAATGACAAAAGCAGGGACACAGATACTAGATTGCAACATATTATTGTTATTATTGCAGTCTGGTATCTGTGTCCCTGCTTTTTATGGAGGGTCTTTTTATGTTTAATAGGCTATTCAGTTAATACTTTTTTCTGTCTGAAGTAAAGTATAAACAAATTATTTAAATAAATAATGATGGGAGTCATGACAAAAACACTATATACTGATAGACAGAAACAGAAGTAAAATTTTGGCCGATACTGTTGTAAACAGCGTTGCCCAACTCAGTTTAACAAGCTGTAAATCAGCTCAGGACTGTCCTCAGCCTGCATGCAACTTCCACAAACACTGCCCAGCAGTATGGCCGACCCCTCCTCTGTCCTCTGTGTTGCCCTTACACTCTTGTCGACACAGCTATATTGCCCCGACAGCTCTGCCTGCTACACCCAGGCCCTGGGCCTCACCTCCACCCCACTCAGTTTTTCCAGCCCCAACTCCCAGCTCACTCTCAGGTGCAAAAACAGTTGGAATTAGTCAACAGGCTGTCTGCTAATTGAGGTTGGAAAATATTGTATCAATCCCAGTGGAGCAGGGGCATGGAACAGCTGAGGGAAGAGGCAAGAGGGAGAAAGACTGACTTAGAGCGATGGAGGGGTTTAAAGGATGAGAGAGCTGGACAGAGTTGAAGGGAGATAGAGAAAATGTAAAACATACATGGCAAATCAGTGCATTTTTGTTTACCAGGCTTGCATTTCAGTTCATGAGGAATTACATAGCCCAGGAGTCATTAAAGTGCCTTAGCAGATGTTATTAAAGGACAAATACTAGACTAAACACTCTTTTTTGTAGGGTGATGTAAGTTAGAACTATCAGTTGCAACGGACAGGAAGAGTTGAATGTGTATCAGTTACATCTGCAAAATGCTCTTAGTAAAATATCGCGCCTCATCCAAGTACACATGCAGAAATATCCTCACACACACACACACGCACACACACACTAGCGTTTTAGGCATCTGTTCCTGAGGTTTCTTATCAGGAATCAAACATGTTGTAAGCTTATTGAACTTTTACAGTAAAGCATTTGCTAATCAAAGTAGAGAGATAGAAATCAGACAAGATAAATGACTACTATTATCTGACAGCACTCTCTAAATATAGATCCATCTATAATTACCAACCACTTGATCAGCAACGTTACTAAAAATAACCGGTTGAACTAAGAACAAGAAGATACAAAGTACAGCAGATTGAGGGACTGAGAGGGAGGGCATGATGACATGATTTTCTTTTGACCTATGCATGGTAAAGCAGAAAATGATTGAGGGGAAAAACACAACCAAGTGTTTACAAAAGCTCCAGAGGCAGGTATGCATCATATCCTGTCCTGGGTCATCGGTCATTGCCTGCTAATTAGACCTTGCTACAGCACAACAGCTGCAGCGGACACACCCAGAAAGTTCTTTATGATCAAATGTAACAAAAAGTTATTCAAGTCGGTAGTGCAGAATAGAGAGTAGAAATGCTCCATGTCACTAAAGTCAGCTTCAGTTCAATACATGTGTGGTCATTGTAATCATTGTGGATGAAATTAGAAGCATGGCTTCTATTTATTCCACTTACTGTACTTGTTCTGGAAATTCTTTGTATTTTTTTTTTTTTTGGGGGGGGCACGGCACAGCATGTATATATTTTTTTTGTGTTTGGATGGACTGGCGTGTGTGGCTGAAGGCATCAAAAGCTTGTGCAGTCTCCAGGTAGTGACAGCCCATTCACCCTTAGGAAATAAGGTCACTTCACCACCCCACTATAATCGCAGAAGTCACAACAGCCAGACCAGCTCCATTCTGTGTGCGCAACCCTTACAGCCAGGGCGTGTTGTGTTTACCAAATTTCCCTTGGTGTGCAACATCTTGCTGTTTGATGTGAGAATTTTCCAAGTTCATGAGTGTATTTGACTTGGAAGTGGACCCATGGGAAGAAAATCTTCCACCCCACTGAAATATGTTGTGGAAATTATTCAAACTTGTTGTAGACAGGGGAAACTGTCACTCACCAAGGAGAGACTGAGTTGAATTCGAAAATGGGAAAGGACAAGACTTGAGCCTCAGACAGATGACTACATCCACCTGAAAAGTTTGACCAGTCTGACAGCATACTTAGACTGGCACAGATGAAAATGAGCATCTGCACACACATTAGTGGGCGGGCAATTTAGTAGAACTTATTACATCTCATTTCTGGATTGATTGGCTGATTTCGTACCTTTACTCACACATGTGGGAAATATTCCTTTGCTGAAAACAAAATTAATCAAACCAAATGTAACAGATTAACACCATCTGGTGATTTTTTTTTTCCATGGCTAGTCCTTCCTAGGTTGTTCTGAAAATAACTGATAGCTAGTTTTCAATCAATGATTTACTGAAGTAAGTGGAACCATTAAAAATAAATGATTGTCTTGGCTTATAGACAAATTAGAAACCTGTAAATCAATTGCGGTCGACATTTTAGAGCTGTCTAATCAAAATAGCTGAGCAGCGTTGATAAGATACTTCGCTAGTTAGTCTAATAAAACATGTATTCATTAAGTAAGACGATAAATTTTGCGTAACACTAACATTATGTAGCTATAAGCTGTGTTTGTACTTCGTTAAACACTGAGAGATTATTGTAGCCACTAAATGTAAAACTTATTTAACTGTGTACAAGTAGCTAAATATTCATCAGGTCACGTTATTTAGTCTGCAATTTGGTGACGACGGCTTTAAGATGCCAAAATGACAGACACTGCAAAATGTCTGTGCTGTTCTGCAGTTTCAAAGCTGTAAGAAAGGCCTTTCTACATCCTCATCATGACTCACCATCAGTTTTGTTAGAGCGCAGACGGGCATGTATGACTAGATCAACAGCACCGGGGCATAGGAGCTAAAGAGGGAAGCACCTGGCCGAAGGAAGTGCTTTGGTGTTTTGAATCGGGAGAATACACATGTTAATGAGGCTAAGAGAAGGGCTGGGGCGTGCTCTGAACAGTATTGAGGTGGAAATTAAAGGCTAGAAGAGTGCTGGAGCGTTTCCCGTTGCTCATTAGGCATTATCTAAGTTTTCCTCTGGGTCGTCTCAACTGAGAGGGGATTCGTGGACATTTTGGATGCCAACAGGAGGGTAAAATCCCACGAATCATGCATTTATTATCCTCCCCCCAATAAGTACAAGGGAAAACTGACCCTTTGTCAGTTAATACTGATATTAAAAGGTCGAAAGCTAGATAAAAATCTGTGGCACACGCATGCACGTTGAACACGCATGTTAAATCCCTCACAGAAACGCACACACTACCACTGTCCTGGGAACACTGCAGGACAAGGGTGTCAGTGTCACCCTAATTAGCTGGGCATCGCAGGTTTCTGCCATCAGGGTTTGATATCATGAATGGGCTCTGGAAATGTAGCAATTAGTAGCTAACAACCTTTAGCAGTCTGGCTGTGGCTCCTCCCTGGGATTTACTGGGTTCATCAGCAGGTTTATAGTCTGACTTTGGCTCCAGCAGCCAATTCCTTTATAACATCCCACAGTTCTGGACATCCTGTGGGTGTGAAGGGAGCACAAAAGAGAAGACTTCACCGTGCCAATAACCAGCTAGTTGGACCTTAAAACCATTGATAAAAGATATTTGCACTGAAGCGCTGAAAAACGTATAAAAAAGGGAGAATGAAAATGAATACAAGGTTAAAATATATTGATTTCAAAATTCTCAAAAAACAAAACAAACCAAAACCCAGTAAAAAATGATTACAGTGTGTAAAACAGAAAGATTGAGGTTTGACTCTTCAAATACTGTTTGGGCCAGAAAAAATAACCATTACACTTGCTTCTATTTTCCATCTTTTTCCCATGAGTAGTCTATTTGCTGCCATCCAAAAACAACCCCGTCAATGATTTAGTTGCTTTATAAACCATTGTAATGAGCCACAATTAATTACAGCGGGGTAAAGCAATATTGAACAGGGTCAGAGCCAAACTGTACGTTTACAAAATGAGAGTGAGGAGTTTGGCCTTTTGCTCAATGAGAACACATTAGTTGCTGTTATGACTGTCAGTGCTTTTTTGTAAAAGGTGTAAAATGAGTATTAATTAGATCAGTTGGGAACAGTCGGCCAGCTAGTCTTACTCATGCAGCACCACATGTTTGAAATCATTCGCCAAAGGAAATATTCACCAAGGAGCTGCTGCCACTCACATCATGGACCCTACACATGCACATGCATACACACACATACGCGCAAGCACAGACACACAGACACACACACACACACACACACACACACACATGCACTGACATAATCAGCCCATTGAGTCAGAGGAGACGGGTCTTGCCTCAACCTTAGATAGACCAAGACAGATTAATGGTTTTGTTTTGACCCTTCCAATAAAGCTTCTCACCTCCCCGCTCAAACTGAGCCAGACATCATGTCTTGGACGGCGTTTAACCACTGGCCCAGGAATAAAGAGGCTGAAAGAGAACCCCTGCTGTAGACGGGTGAAAAAAGAAACAACTTGGCATGCTTAAATACAGCTACGGCTCACTGACTACAGCTACAGGAGTTAAAAGGTGTTCAAAATTGACCTAAAATCACAGAGAGCCTGGGACTAGGAAGTGATAATAGCAGGAATCTAATGCACCTGTTGCAACGCAAATATCCCACCCTGTAGGATCTGATCCAGATCATAAAGTAAGCAATAAAAGGGTAGTAAAATCAGGTGTCTCAATCATTCTCATAGGTGACACACAGATAAATCTGGGGGCCTCCACCCTTTTTGTCCCTTGAAATTATGATCGACAGCAGCACATGGGAGCTCCCTGGACTGTCGTTAGACTTTAATCTTTCTCAATCAGACACAAACATCTCACACACAATAACCACAACCTGTGTGAGTGAATGGGTAAACATTGACTCGCTGTCAAGCAATAGAGTCATAAAACCCTAGTTTACAGCTCCTGCCTATGTGTAATACACTGGAATAAACTGAAATCATGACACTACTGTGGGGAAACGATGCATCATCAATCGTCTGTGGAAATAACATGTTTAGTAAATGATCACAGCGATAGGTGCATTAAATAGGGCACAGCACACACCGGAAAGACTGCGATGACCCAGCATTCCTCATCATGTAAGCATTATATCATGCGCAGTACGTCTGTGGTCCTGTTTCTGTGTGAGTTATGTGGAGCGATTTTATACAAGACAGCTAGCAGCTCTGTGAAGATGTACTACTCTGTCTGAAGAAAAGCAGACAGGTAGCAAAATATTGGACACATTTAAAGTTTGGCCTGATGATGACAAGTCTCAACAAGATCATAAATGTCCAGGCCACACTGCATAAGGCGTTTAATACTGAAACACAGATGTCAGCCTCAGGGTGGCATAGAAGTCAGAGGTGCACCAAAGTCATTAGTTTACTCTCCATGTACCATGAATTACTGTAGAAACTTTCAGAGATACACACAGACACACACACACACACACGGAATAAAGTAATAGCAGAATAGTAGAAATAAATAAATTGAAATAATACAACAAAATTGTACTATAACTCTGATATAAAGTAAAGCAAAAGTCCAATCAGTACTCATGGTCCACATTCCAGTTGTAAATCATGGGGCAGAGGTCTGATTTGAATATGGGCCATGCACATCCTCATACACAGGTCACAACACAGAAATGCAGACCATATGGACAACTTCGTGGAGACAGTGGACACCTATATCGGCTTGATGTTTAACATGAAAATTTTGGATTCAAAGAAGTCACATGAAAATTTGATATTCTGGATTACATCTTGGATTTTAGTGATATTTGACAGGGGGAAATCTCTGTGCTGAAGTTATTTGCTCGTGCCTCTGAGACTGAGAAGCAGAGAAGTCACTATCTGGACTGAATAACTGTTGCAAATGCGTTTCCTGAGCGTAGGAGTAAGATAATTAATGCAAATGGAGAAGGCTAAAAACAGTGACTCCAGTGCAGGCCCGTGCATGCCAACATGTTGAGGCTGTGTAGAGCGTCTTCTCTGAACTGCACTACACACACCCAGTCGTACCTGCTTTTTATCTCTGGGGCCATTCTGCTAAACGACCACGAGCAGGATGTGAGTATCGTGTCAGGGCTCTTTGAATGTGTGTGTGCGTTTAGAATGCATGTGCCTGTGTTTATACTTGTGCCACTGCAGGAGCATGAAGTGGACCCTAAACTGAAAAAGATGTGCGTTTCTGTTCCCTAATGGCTAATGTGAACCAGACCTTACCTTGCACTCAATTCAAACACATTCATGTGTGTGTGTGTGTGTGTGTGTTTACACGCACAATGACATGTGCACATGGGTGTTTTTCCCGTCTGGAAGGCTATGCTCCTCATTACAACACAGAGGGTGGCAAGGAACATTGCAGTGATATAGCTGAGGCACACTCATACATCAGGCCACTCCTGTATGGACACTGACATATTTGTCCAGAATACAGCTTCACAATGAGAAAGAGGACATAATATCTTAGGATTTATCTGTGGCACTCTTATTGTTTGAGAAATCTTTGCATCTAATATTTGAATGACTCAGAAAGAAAAAGTTGCAGGTGTCATACTCAAAGTTTTCTACTGCTTGCAGCTTGCAGTCATCCATAACCAAGCAGGCAGAGAAAATAAATATTCAAATACATGTGGGGCACAACTTTTTTGCCACACTTTTGTCCAGGTGGAGGCTGCTTTAATGTGATACTTCTGGCACTCATTCTGTACCCATCTCTCTTCATATTTATATTTATTTATATATGCATATCTTTCACTATCCTCTCATCTCTTTTTTTTGTTTGTTCACCTTTCTCTACCTATCACCATCTATCTCCCTCCTGCTGTCTCCATTTCCCCCTCTCATCCCCTGCAGTGGATAGGATTGGGGTCAGGGCCCTTTGACCAGTGGAGCAAGTGACAGCTCTGACATGGCCCTGATTTCACTCTTGTGCCTTCTGTCACCTCCCTGCATGCCCGTCTCATTTTAATAATGTAAATATGGTGCAAGCTCAGGCCACAGAGAATATTCTGTGTCCTGGTGCTCACTCACTGGAACCTTACTGCACACCTGAGTCACACATGCGCGCACTCATACTTGGCAGTAGTCTTCAAAAGAAATGGGATGGTTTTGTGAGCGATTTTAATACAAAACTCTAAGCAGTAACAATAAATTATGTCTTTCATAGAGCCCATGAAACGTTAAGGGGCTGCCAATCACACCAAGTGTAGGCAAATGATGACTTTAATGTTGTGTTCAAGTCATATTGGATAGATGGTGGAGAGAAATTTAGTATTCAGCTAATATAAAATCAAAACTCGTGAAATTAAACTCTTTTGAGTTTTCTACTCTAGTAACGCTGCGAATGCATACAATGATGAATTTCCCACAATGCAACAGGATTGTGTCTTTTATTAGATGCAGAATTCCTATCAGAAAGAAATGATTATCCTGGTATGACAGTATGAGCATGTATATACTGGCGCTTCCTCATTGTTGTGGATATTGATCTATTCTTTAATATATTATGGAGTATTATTATTTATCAGTGTTTAGTCGTGGTAAATACTTGGTGAATATTTTGTTTTTCTACTGGGACAGAATTAGGGGTATCTGGTGGTGCATGGAGAAACTGAGGAAACTTTAGACTGAACAAAAACCTCCAGCGACACCTGTAGCTCAGAGAACAACTTTTTTAGACTTCAGCTTGTAGCCTTCATCAGGGCCATCAAATGTTTTTCTACTGAAAATGAAGGAAGGAAGGTTGGAGATATTTCCACTTCAAGTGGCTGACTCTGGTCTGGACAGACATCCAAACTAGCCACAGATGCAACTCACCAGCAATTTAGTGGCACAGGAGAATGAGCTCTAATGTCGATCCCCCTCCCAGGGTAGCAAAGTGCAGGAAACTGCAGAAGCCGTGAGTCACAGAGCTCTAAGTGGGCAGACCTGCTCGTAACTATCTGTGAAGCCTTTGATAGCTTGCCGTACGCTTGTTACGGATGTGATGCATGATTTGGAGGCAGTTTGCCCTCCCCGTTCTCGCTCCTTGATTAAAGAAAAGGCCTCTTGGACGGTAAGATTGCGGCCCCCTCAGTACCACACAGACACAGACAAGCAGGCAGGGTGCACGCTGCCTTCGTTAACCTTTTTCACCTCTGCCATCCTTCACCTCACAACCTCACCCACTCCCTCAGATTGTCCTCTAGTGTTACCTTTGCCCCCACAGAGCCTATAAATTTGGGGTTTGATCAGTGGAGGTCTTTTGCCCTCTGATTCAGCATCCTGGAGGTCCTTAATGACCTGATTGATGATCCATTACATACAATCACAGCTTAACATGTCCAAGGAAGTTTGTGCTCAGTGGTAAAACTACCATGGAATACATGCTGACAGGACATGCAGGTATACTAATTACTCTTTGATGGGGAGTGTGTGTGTGTGTGTGATTTCAGTACTGCTCCATTCTTTGACCTGTCACTAATGTAAGTCAAGCTGAGATTTTGTCTGAGCTTGTCACTCACACAACAATTCTCTTTTTACTCATGTATGGTCCCTGTCAGTATAATAATTGAAGTTTCAGAAAGCATGTGTTTGAAAAGCGAAATTACTCACACACACACAAAACTGCCTTCCCACACACATGCACAGATGTATCCAGATGTGGATACTGATTCTGGAGTATTGGGTCAGTCTGTCTGGGGATAAATCAGACAGACTAATCTGTCTTGTGAGGGGATGGAGGGTAATTGGTCACATTTGACCCCCGGCCTTTGCGGACTGTGGGAACGTAAGCTTTATCTACCAGCGGTAATTGGCTAATGAAACACTTCCGCATCTCCTCCACTAGATTGTCATCCAGCGGTTTGTATAGGGTGAGGCATGTGTGTGTTTTTGTGTGGCCGGCACAAGTGGCCAAGGGGCACATGTGTGCGGGCGAGAGTGTGTGCGTGTAGTCCAGAGAAAATGGCAGGATGCGGAACTCCCCGTGGCCATCTCCATGGCTTTATCAACAGAATCAGTCTCATGATGCCTGCAGCATACTGATTCATTGACAGAACACACATTAATCGTTGTGTGGTTGTCATTACAATTTAAATTTAGGTTTGAAATAGAAATGGTTAATGTAATTCAAATTAAATCTTTGACCCAAGGCAGGACTTCTCGTGTGCTGCATGCTGATAGTGTCGCCAGGACACGACTGAGTGTGCACAGCATGCTGGTCACAGATATTAAGGTTTAGTGGTGATGCATTAGAGGTTTTTTTTTTTTTTTCAGTTTGTGTGATCATCTATCTGGTCAAGTCATGCCCACATCAATACAAGGTAAACCAGGGTGGGGAGAGTAAGGTCTGGGGGTGGGGGGTGGCAGTAAGAAAAAAAAGGCTAAAGTTACGGCAGTGAGACAATGTCTCTGAGGTCCCATCAAGTGAGCCATTCATAGATGCAGGTCTACCAGTTTGTGAAGCCAGGGAGACACTCCGATAGAGTGGGGCCCAGGGTGGCCTTGTCTTTTTGTCCCAAGCTGACCCCTGCTCTGCCGCCTGGCCTCTGCGCCCCTCACCTGGCCTGTCCCAGCACACTGGTAACAGGATACCTGTAATTTGCTCTAATGGCCTTTGAAAGACCTGGCTGGGCTAATCCCTGGAGTACTTCTCCCAGCAGCACCGTATGAAAGGGTGGGGGTAACAGGGCCGAGTGCGAGCCCTGAAAGAGGACCAGCCTCTGGATTGTGTGTGAGAGAATGTCACCCCTTGCGGCCGGGGCTGGGGCCGAGGGAGTGTTGGAGTCAGCTTTCAGCAGATCACCACCATGTGGCTTGTTCACAGGCTACAAAAAACTGGGCCCAGGCTTGTAGAGGAGTAGATTGTCTCTGGTTTACACCTCCCTCAGTGGCTCAGTCTGGCAGGCAGGGGGAACAGCCTGAAAACCAGCCCGTGCGCAACTCTGCAAGAGTGCACATCAAATTGTTTCCAGATTCACTCTGTAGTTTGTACTAAGGTAGCTCTTCATGGATGACCTTTTGCCCATTCAATAACAGAAGAGATTGATATCCCTAATACTGTAGAGCTGCAACGGGTGCGGAAATAGAGAGAGAATGTTTGATGTTAGAAAATACACGCTCACTAAAGAAAAACAGTCCTTGTCCTAGAATATTATACAGCCACAAATGATCTTAAAATAAGAGCTGTTGAAACAAGAACTTCTTGCAGGACACCCATTCACAGATAATAACTCTAATAATAATAATAACTCTAATAATAATAATAATAATAACTCTAATAATAATATAATAATAATAATAATAATAACCATTGCCGAGCATAAGGTCATGGTCACCGAATAAAGAATGAGATTAAAAAGACGAGGAAAAGAATCTTATCAGTCTCATCTTCCCTCCAGAGATTTTAGTGGAATGTGGGAAAAGCAAGTGATATGTGGGCAGGGACGAGTGGCCCTCTACCAGTCTTTTCTCTCCTTTCTTTCTTTCGGTCCTTTCTATGCATCACACTTTTTTTTTTTAATGACAGGGTGGGTCGCCTGCAAGGGAATGGTCCCACAAATATGCACACACAAACAGACCAGTCTCCCTGTGTGCTACTTCCTTCAGGTAGAGGACACTGTATACGGCCCGATTTAAGTGACAGTGTACAGAGCAATTTATAAAGTGACAGCATGTTTAAATCTGGCAATGCTCAAGAGCACAAGAAGTAACAAAAGAAGAAAATAAGGGATGCAAAAATAATCCTGTTTTTTATTCCCTTTGCTGTTACTTAAATTATGTACTTATTTTGTTTGATCAAAGCCAGAATGAGTTGAGTTGTAGGATTCCTTGGTGTCCAGGAATTCAGAGCTAAATTAGGCAAGAGAAACACTGTTCAGACTTCCAGGGAGTCTGAGCTCATTTTAGGAACAGAATCAGAGCTCAGGGCCAAGTTGCTTGGCATGTTGTCTTGGATGTGCTGCTTTGTCTAGCATGTGGTGGACGATCAGACGAAGGTTGCTCAGTTCAGTACTGAGTAAGATTTGTTTTTACCTCCCTGCCTTGTTTTATTTTAGTGCCTCTATGGCAAAGAGGAACATAGTAACAAAACCTGAGATTTGTAACAGCAGACTGTGCAATTTTATGTGTGTGTCAATGTTGTGTGTGTGATCAGTCCAACTGGGCTCAGCTAGGCTGAGCTCAGCCACAGACGTATCTCATAGCTTCTGATGAGGGATGAATAAATCATCCCAGGCTTGTGAAAGTTAATAGGTATGATGCATGTCCGGAGACCTGGTGCAGACAGGCCGGTAGGGAGGGAGTGGAAGGGTGACCCAGGCAGGGACCCAGACTGAGACAGAGAGACCAAAGAGGTACAGTCGAGGAGGAAAAGTGACGGACAGACAGGCAGTGAAAAGAAAGAGGGCAGATGGGAGACAGGCAGAGAGAAAGACAGGTACATTTTGTAGGAATGGAGGGAGTTGCTGACCGACAGCTGCTGCGCTCTGCAACACAGAGCCACACACGCACACGTATAGACCAAAATACAAATCCTTCTCTGGAACAGTAGTGCATACAGAGAGGCAGTCACAGCCTCTGTTAAAGAGACTGTAAATTTTTGTTGCTGTTCAGAGCGGGTTGGTCCATTAAATCAACGAGGGCATTGCATCATATGTATTTTGAGCCTGGTCACACTTATTCAAACAAAAATATATGCCATCATTTCATTAGTATGTGTGTGAAACATTGTGAACAGTGACTTAACAGGGTGTTTTTGCATAAATAAAAGGGAAACCCCAACTAAAGCCTCCCTCCTCAACTCTAACCAAAATAATAAAGCCTAACCTTTGTGGGACTAAACCAACAAATAAGGAGCCTAAAACAGTTTCCCTTGACATTGATCAAAACAGTAAAGATTGACCTTAAACCTCCTAAAAACTTCACAAAACCCTAACTAGGTTTCACAGTTTGTTTGTTTTGCCAAACTTTGAGGTTTCTAGGTTTTGGTTGGTATAGCAACACAAAACTGAACTGAACTGAACTGAAATCACCCTTGCGTAACAGCTTAAGTAAATACATTTTCATAAAGGCAACACTGAAGTTATGAGCATAAACCTTCTGTGTGAAAAGAACCTAAAAATATGCTACTGCTCATAAAATGACTTATTCAGTCAAAGGCGACCTAAACTATAAAGTCACTTATGATATAGGGTCAAAAATTGTTGTGGCACTCCAATCGGTCATGTCAGAACAGGTAGCTTTGCCTTCAAAAGCAGATGTTGAACACCTGCTCTGACATCACTCAGTGGGGCGTGGCCAGTAGCACTCAGTGCTCATATGTTCCACCACTGACTTCCTGTAGGTTTTGACCAGTGACGACCAATTAGTTTTCCTCACTGTTAGTTTTAGCAACATTACTGCTTTTCTTAAACTAACCAAAGACCTACCCAGTAATCAAACAGCTGCACTCCGACATTTTCTCAGAATATGTGTTGATGAAGTTTAGGGTTAGTTTTCAGTATTAAAAAAAAAAGAAAAAAAAAGATGTATGTTCAGAAAAAACTTAAACCGATATTTCACTCACTAAGTTAATGTGTTGATGTTAAGTTGATAAATTGACGTTAAGTTGATGTGAAGAATATGCTAACAAACTCGTCAGCAGTTCCAAACCATCTTCAGCATTTACTGGGAGTTGTATCTCCACTCACTCTTCACTCAAATAGGTTCATCATGATGAGGTACCTGGCCCTCTCAAACTGTCATATTGTTTTATGTTGCAATCTGACACATAGTATTATTACTAATTCAGAGATGTGTGTCACAATGACGTCATCCAGACCAGGACCATATCTGCAATGTAAATGTCAGCTGGTGGCTAAGTAAATAAGTAATGCAATGCAGTTGTGCCTCCCTGACCTGTACACTATTCAGGTCATTGGAAATATATATAGCCAAAGACTGAGGATTAGCTTTGAATAATATAAAAATACTGGTCATCCAGTCTGTGGTGAGTACAAATTGTGTTCACACATACTTGTCAGCATGTATAATCTGAGTGTAAAGCCCACAAAGTCATAATTTTTGGGCTGTATGTCAACACAGACATAAGTTGAGTTGATGACTAAATTTATGTGACATAGACATTCATGGCCATGTGGAAAGTAATGATTTGAGTGGTGGTCCCAGTCACTTTAATAAACATTTGCAAACATAAAAAGCTGCCTAAATGTGTGGAAAGTTTGGTGTAGCTCAACCACAGATGCTTGTATTAAACAATATAATTTGCCTTTTCCCATTTTAAATCCAGCACACAGCGTTCTCAGAAAATGATCAATGTCCTTCTCAGCAGCTCTGTAGTTTTTCCACAGCAAAGTGAAGATCAACTTTCATATTAGCTACTCATTGCAATGTGATCATCACTGACCCGGTATCATGAACAGCAAAATAGAAATATCGGGCTTCAGGCATATGAGACCCCACCAATCGATATGAAGTATTAGAGAATAAGGAATGTAACACAGGCGTGCAATTTAGTAATTCGTTGGATGTAGTGATTTATAATTTATTTTGAAAGGTCGCCAAATCAGTTTAAACACAATTGAAATATATATTTCAGAGAGCACACTTCTGAAAAAGGCTTTAGAGTATTGATCATGTTATGCTCCCTGTGTGGCCTCAGAGCTGTTGACTGACAGAAGAAGGGATTCTTGCTGATACACATTTTGCCTCAGATATGATCAGGCAATACATACTGAGGGTCAAGGTTTCATTGTTAGGACATAAACAATGCCCCCTGCCCTAAATCAATGTCATAATCTTGTTTTATAGGCTATTAAATGAAAGGACAGTGTGCAAACATTGCTTAGATTTCTTTGTCTGCCTTTCAGACTGCAGGTAAAGACACTATAGCATATTTACAATACTCACAAGAAATCTGTTGCTTCTGAGTTATGACATTTCCATGGTGAAGTATAGATTCATGCTAATTTAATGCATTTTCTATGAATCTGTGCTGACACCCTTTTTGGCACATAATGGCCTCTGTATGCTTCAAACTGAATAGATAGCCTAACATGTGGTCTGCCTGTCAAAAGGCAAAAGTCTTTGCACCTTGTGCTACACTCAAAGGTGCGTTTAAAACACTACAAGCAGCTTCTTCTTAGCTGCCTCCCAGTCTCTCTCCTAGAAATTTCTTTCCTTTGCATGTCTTTGTCTTCTCAACATGATAAACTGGACAGGAGGGACATGGGTGCACACTTCTGGCCACTCTTTCCTCTAAGAAATTGATGGTGTTGCACTCAGGTCTCCAGATAAAGCATGGCTAAGGCAATAGTGTGAAGAATTACATCCTCTGATACACAGCCCATAGGAGTGTCTCCTTAAATAGCACCACGACGATGGTGGCATCCCAAACACTCATCACCATGATTACAATAATAAACACGTGGTTAAGGTTATGGAATGGTCACGGCTTGGTTAGGGTTAGGCACGAAAACGATTTGACTAGGTTTAGGAAAAGATCGTGGTTTTGAGGTTAAAATAATTTCTTCCGTAAGGTTGGAGGACATTTGTTGTCATGGTTACAATAATAAACATGTAGTTAAGATTGTGGGGTTGCCATGATTAAAAGACACAGTGATGACTAGGTGAATGATTTCAAACAGGAAAAACTTTCCTCTTTGAGAAAATACGATGCTTTGCCAATCCACCCAAGCGTCCTCATGTGTACTCATGTCATACTGTACTTCATCCTGCTCCTGTCATTACTACGACCACTAGAGGTCGCCTAACAATAAACATAATTATGGGCCATAAAATTCTGGGTGCACAGATGATGTCTGGGCTGCTGTGGAGAATTATGATGGTTGGAGATTTCAGACACTGTCAGATGAAACAAGAATGCACAGTCATTCAGCAAGACCAGGAGGCCAAGATGGAGGACATAGAGGGCTTTTAGAGAATTGACAGCACTGTGCTAGACATCAAGAACACTGTATCATTACAAACAACATTTAAAGCTTGGCTAACTAAGCTGTATTTAAATGACAGGATAACTTGCTTCCTGTGGATATCAATGCAGAATTGACCCCACCAAGAAGGCAGCCTTGAGTTATGATCTGTTTGTTTGTGAGGTAACATTATTTCCTGTGTGGAAAAACAGAGAATTAAAGATTGTAGTGGCGTCCACAAGAAAAGTCTGACTGTCCTCTGCAGGCGAACCACCTCTCTAAAAAAGTCCTTACTAATCATTTATTGGCATTATACTGTACGTTCAAGGGTTAATGCGCAAGTTTCCATATCACACCACCTGTGAAGGCCTCCACTAGAGCTCCTGTTCTCATGGTAATCTCTCAAGGTGTTTAAAGCAATAGTGAGTGATGCAGCCTTTGTCTGCGCTGATACACACAGGCGGCTGCTTCGCCCAGTACCAGACCCTTCGAGGGGGTCATGGCAGATCAAAGGTGCTGGTCACAGCCATTAGGCCCAGCAGCCCAGACCCGACATGAAAAGCTTGTGTTTTGAAAAGGAGGGCAGAAGGAAAAAAACAACAGGGCCCTCTTCATTTAAAAAGCAAGCAAACTGTGAAATAATTGAAAAGGTATGTCAATCAAGAGCAGGAGCACAGCGGGAACCCTGAGATTCCCAGGCTCTGCTCTGGTCGAGCACTGAGCCATGGAGGGCTGCTCAAGGGGGCAACCCAAGAAATTAAAGACCTGGGAAAAGGAACAAAAAGAAGACAGGAGGAAAGGAGCAGAAAAATCTCTTTTTCTCACTCTCTTTGCTCAGTCTTTCACTCTTTTCTGCTTTAAATTTGTGATGGAAGGAACCATTTTGCCACACTTTGTAGAGCCCTATTGAAAATGCCTGGTCATTAATAAGATCTTGGCTAGCTCTTCACCTCTCAGGTGAGTAACAAAGACTTATTGGGAGGGGGAGGGAGCCATTGGAATCGCCTGCCCCCACCACCCAAATCCCCCATCTTATAACCAGCACCTTCACCCTGTACTCACTCCCTCCTCGTCCTCCTCCTCCCCCATACCATGAGTCTGACAAAAGGGAACCCCGTGAGAGTGTCTCTCTCTTTCCTTTCTGCCTTTTTTTTTCAAGGTCAGAAAAGGCTTGAATGATCTGACGATGGGCTAACGTCCAAAAAATGGGGAACGGAAAGAAAAGAAAGAGTAAAAAAAAAAGTCTGGGTAAAAGACTTTTTCTATGCTTTTAAAAATCCCAAAGAGGAGAAATAAATGGCAAGTCCACAGTTGACTAGACATGTATAAAGCAGGATTTGCTTGTAATGGCAGCTTGAGCTTATTGACAGTCTCAGCCAAAACATGTCAAAGGTTAAGAGATCTTGCCAATTGCAAGTGGGAAGCCAAAAGTAGCCAACCTTTTTCATGAGCTCAATAGGGCCATCGGTTGATACTTGCTCAGCAGAACACAGGGAAGAAGTGACCTTCAGTTTGCAATGCAATTCAGGGACAAAGAGTTAATTTGTCTCCATTGTCTCTCACTGTTCTGCCTAATTGTGATATGGTGGAAAAGATTTGAAACATTTTTGAATTAAAATTATTTTAAAATATTTAATTTTCACTTTGTTTTCTCTAAATATAATCAGCTGTTACTATTTTATAAGAATGATTTTATCAGGGCAAATTATACATTCCTGCTAGTGCATGTATCAGTTCCTTAACAGCTTGCCATGGACCATATGTCATTAAACATGAGTTGATAAGAGGAAGATGCATACAGAGATTATCAGCATGTGACCCATCCATTAAGTTGGTTTTAAATGGGATAAAGGCAGAAGATTTACCAAAGCTGCCGCATTAAATTGAGTGGTTTTTCCAAAAATTGTCGCTAAGGAAATCTCTAGGTATCATAAATAAACCAACTTGAAAATGTGTAGTTCAACAATATCAATAGTAAAGCACATTTCTTCTGGTCTGGAGGCTATAAGCCTTCCTTCGAGTAGTGTTTGGATTTCAGCGGTTAGGGAAACCCTCTAATAGCCTGAAATACCTCACTCTGATTTCTCAGGCTTTGAACACAATAGAGTGACTTTTCAAAGGGGGGACTGTGAGTTATATGGATCTAACTGGTCTTTATAGATGTGTGGTCAAGCGTCGAGAGCCCAAGTGATTCCACCAGACAATGTGAAATCCCCATTTTATGTCCTCAGATCTTTTGTGACTGCTGGCTGCTACACTGCCACGTATCAATGAAGTGACATGAAGGCTACCTCAGTCTTATGACTCTTGAAGAGAGAAAGGACAATATTCAATGCGCCCTAAGGACATGGGGACATTTGATTGCTAACAAAGCATATTGCTACAGTTTGCAGAAGCCACTACTTCATTCACCACGGTGTTAAAAAGTGCATTGACACAAAAAATTTGACTGATGTCAGCCTATTTAGTGCTAAGGGTTTTGTTATTTTTTTTACCCTTAAAATCTGAGATGTTACTGTTTGCAGCCAACTTGTAGATGTCTCAGATGTGACAAACATGCTTCCAACACACCTACTGTGCCTGGAACTCAAACCAGCAAATAATGGCAATTACTGCTGGCACCACTTTCAGGCACCAGCGGTTTTCATTGGCCTGGACTAATCCCCCATAAATCCTTGCAGTGCTCCAATCACCAGCCGGGCCTCAGCTAATTGCTTATGAGTCCCTCGCACACTCCAGGTGCCACGATAGCACACCCGGTGTTTGTAAACACAGCTCGTAAAGAGGAGGCTGCCATCAAAGTGTTAATATTTCCTTGGAGGATCAGAGGTAACGTGCAAATGATGGGGGTGCAGCTGGGCTGATACCTAGACAGACTCAACTGAGGCGTCCCCTCCTTCCCTGCAGCTGTGGCAAGCGGAGAGAGGGCTTCATTTACACGTTCCTGTCAGAGAAGAAAGACACTCAACAGGAGTTTGTTTGTTTACCTTCCCCGTCTTTTCTTTCCTCCTTTTTACTCTTTGTACTCTTTGTTTCTGAAGTAGATGACCTCACTTGGTAAGCACGACTAGTGATGTTCAGAGCTGCAAAAAAAGAAAAAAAGAAAAAAGGTCGGAGATAGTTGCGTGCTTAGCAAGATGGGAGCAGCAGGTGTGTGTCTGAGACCAGCACCAGTAGACTGATGATATTCACAGCCATCCTGTAGAAAGGACAAATTAGAAGCATCTTTGTGCACCACATGTGATTGTGTATAATGTATAATGTAATGATATGAGGAATAGGTGATAAAGTAATCACAGCATGTGAAGGATGGGTTTTTTTTAAATTCTTATTAAGTGTAAGTGATGGAGAACAACATTTACAGCACACGTTCAGTAATGTTCAACTGAAACTAATATGAATCTTCATCAGTCAAATCAAGGAGGCAAAAATCAAATTTACAGTTTCTTCCCTTCTCTTACTGTCCTGTCACTGCACCTTAACACTATTTGAAAACAAAATGAAATACATCTGAAAAGATCTTTTGAGGACTAGTCTATGGCCTATAGGCTGCAAAGTCTACATAGGAGAAGTTGAGGTGGATGGATGGATGGATGGATGGATGGATGGATGGATGGATCAGTTTTGTTGATCCCATAACCTCAATGAAGACACTGGTTGTTGTAACCCATAGTCTAAATTTGTTTTTGTGCCTAAACTTCTTTAAACCTCAGTCACAGCATTGCCAAATTACTGTTCAACTGTGAGTGGTTAGTATTATAATGGTTTTGGAGGGCACAGAAAAATCATGACATCCAGCCAATGTAAGTGAGGAAGATCAGAAAATGCTTCTGTGTCATTCTAGAGGCTGTGAATGGTCAGTATATTTGTTCAGTTAATTTGAAAGATGTGTTTGGAAAAATGTGAATATATCCTGGTCTAAACAAAAATACAACTAGTTATTTCACCGCCTTTCCAAAGAAAATTTGGATTAGCACAAATAAATAGGTATAAAATCTGCCCTGCAAAGGGAGTAGCACCTGCAAAACCCCTGGTGTGTGTGTTTATTTTTCATTGCTGGATGGGTTTAATAAGGGAGACTATTCAGGAACTCTGTCACTGCCCTGTACACGATCTGTGGTTGTACAGAAACAGTAGGGGGTTAGCCAGTTGGGTACTGCTTTTATGACTCCTTCATTTCCTACCCGCTTTAGGTCAATCCGTCCTTCAGCACCTTGATCTGGTGCTGTGTTTACAGCATCTGCCCAAATGCAACAATCCTTTTTCACAGAATATCCAGCAGTGCCCGACCCTTGAGCAACAGGATTAAATGTTTTCTCTGCACATATGTGGTTTTCAGGGGTGTAAAAAGAAGATCTCTTGCTCTGATTAGATAGCAGGCCACATCAGGGTGCTTTTGAAGGTGTAAGTGGGCAAATCACGGCAGAAAAAAACAGCATGAAGAGAGCTTCATCTCCAGCAATTAGTTTCTATTCAACACCCTGCGGTAAGCCTCCAGGTCATCTCCAAAACATGTCCCTGTCGTAGCCATGACAATGGGTGTGTGCCTTTATTTTTGTATGCAGACAAAAACCAGAACAAGAGAGAGCCACATGGGACTTGTTTGCAATCAGTGCCCAGAGGAAACAATTACCCCACCAGCTCACCAGCTTTTTCATGGGGTGAAGTGAGTTAGAGAGGCTGCTTAAGTGGCCACCAGACATGGGTTTGTGTCCCTCTGTAAACAACATTGGGTATCATCACGATAGAGTGTCACATCTGGAGTTAGGAGGCTTTTATGGGACCATGTGGCGAGACAGGCTGACACAATCTGTGTCTGCTACACAAGTGTGTGTTACAAATTTTATGGAGTTCAGGATGTTGTCTGTTGTGCTGTAGTTGATCAATGAAAATGAAACCATTTGAAACAATATGATGTGCACAAACATTTACCTGTTGATCTAACTGATAAGTGCAGTCGTTGTCCTCACAAAGAGAGCTCTCTCAGGCTGTTGTCCCTGCCCTCTGAGTCTGAGTGTGTTTTTCTCTTGTCTTGGGGTCTTTATCCCCTGAGCATATGGCTGCCTGGTATTCTAATCACTAATGATAGAGCAGCTTTTGATGGGGAAACTCCCAAAGCTTGATGTTTCTAACCCAGACTCTTGTTCCCCCTTTTATTTTCCAGGCCTGATGGAAATCCGATCTGTCAGTGTGGGAGTCGTTGCCATCAAATCTGTCAGCACCGGGCTGTACTTAGCCATGTCCAAGAAAGGCACGCTCTTTGGATCGGTGCGTATGCAACCTGGCAACATTGTTTCTGGAGGTCAAGATGGTATGGCTGGGAAGGGGAGGGGGGGTGATGGAGGCATGTATGTATAGGGGTCCTGAATGACTGTCTACCCAAACATGTTTGATTCTGTTGAAGTGAAGAGACATCTCAAGAATCTACTGCTAGAAAGTCCAGAGAAAGGTCAGAGTTACTATCAATCACTGCTGTACACCTGGGCCATGGTTGATGGTACCTGCAGCTTGAGTTGGCTTGTTCCACTGTCAAAATAGATACACCGGAGAAAAGAGACTCAACCAACAATGACAAAGAGCCAGCTGGTCTCCTTTAACAGTCTTCGCATGCCATCCGCCAATTGTTGCTTCACACAGCAGGCTTTCAAAAGTAATCACCCTTCTTTGTTAAACTCACACACCACATATCAGACATGAGGTGTGTGATGTCTAGATCATCTTTACATCTTTGAAAATCAGGGACGAGCCAGCAATCAGTCAGCCAGCAGTGATAAGACACATGTCTCCAACAAAGTAACACAGAAGACGGGACAGAAATAGACCTGAAGACACAGGGCGTTCCTGCGATCCTCCCATAATAACAAAAAGACAGGTGAATCACGCCAGGCTCATACTATGCTGATGCTATCACACACAGGACCTCATTATGGCAGCATGATAACCATCTGGAGGAGGGAATGCAGCAGGACCACTTGTGGTTATATTCTGGTTAATTTGAAAGCCGTAAAGGGTCACTTCACCAAATCATACACACACATACCCAAAAAACATATTTTCTCACTTACATTTATTTGCCAAGGTTTTAGGATATCAATATCTTCTGCGAACCCAATACAATGTAGGTGGACAGAAATGAAAATTTCCTTCCAATAACAACGTCCCAGTTACCCAGGATATTTCAGAGACCTCACTGTCATCAGTTTCAGTAAGTGATCGACTTTCAGAGGTCTTTCCCAATAAAAACTTAACTGTGAGGTCTGTGGATTATCCTGAGTAACCAGAACATTTTTGCTGGAAAGACACATCAGTATTGGGGTCAATTCTAGTTTTTTAATGCTGTGAGCAGCTAAATTTTATTTAGGCCTAACTAAATCTTATCACGTGAAAAAGAAACTTGAGAGACTGATGTTTAAAATGTCACATCTACCTGCATGGTTAAACACCACTATGGTAACAGGTAAGAAAAATGGAAAAAAAGAGTTAGAGAACCAACTCTTCAGTACTAGACTAAACACATCTATTGTGGTTGTCGAAAGACAAACCTAAGCTACATTCTTTGTAATGGGAAAAATACCTTATCAGCTACAAACAATTTGAAAGTCATTTACTGCAACAACAGACATTAACCTTTGTGCACCTGTTGGAAGTTGACTGAGTATAGCACAGCAGCCTATAACTCTGCACTCATGGGCTATTACCCCCTTAACCTCTCATGTCCTCCTCCCTCTGATCACAGGTTAAGTACAACCCAAGCTGTAAGTTCAAGGAGCGCATTGAGGAGAACGGCTACAACACGTATGCCTCCCTTCGCTGGAAGCACGGTGGCAGGCAGATGTTTGTTTCGCTGAATGGGCGGGGGAAGCCACGGCGAGGTCACAAGGCTCGACGAAGACATCCGTCTACTCATTTCCTGCCTATGCTCCCATCCTAGCCGCCCGAGTCTGAACTCTGACCGGCAACTGGCTGGCTCACCTGTCTCTTCACACTAGTGTTGATCTGGGTGTGACAACAATCTTTATTTTTATTATTCCATCCTCCTGTCACATAAATGTACATTTGTTGAGGTCTGTAACATTTGTAGAGCTAGTGTAATATGTATTTTAAGTTATTTTCTCCATTTTCTAATGGTGTTCAGTAATACAGTCCAATATAGTAGAAATATACTATCTTCAGACGTCTGTCTGGCCAGTGTATACATCTGTGTACATCTGCGTGTCTGAAGGGCAAATGGTGTTTGGGTGGGTTTTAAGAGACTTTAAGAGGACTGAAAAGTGACGGCAAGGCTGAGAAACAAAATGTGGTTCACCGGTTTGTTTTTTACCTAATTTCAGATGTTCAGCTAAATCAGAAGGGAAGCACCCAGTATGTTATCAATCTGAAATGAAAAGTACCATTGAAACAAAGACTGAACCTTGATATCACTACAAATCTTGCTAGCTACAAATTAGGGCCATACCGGTGAGGACACTGAGGTCATATCCTTGGTATTTTGGGAGGTCTCAAGCACTGTGGGGGTGTGGAGAGAAAAAATAAACCTACATATGGTAGGTGGTTCATGGGCTGATTACAGTGATTTAGCCTAACATTGTATAATATTGTATATCTGGCCTTACAAAAAAGCACATTTGAGTTCATCATACCATGTTAAACACATTTTTCATCCTTAGCACATGTAGAGCAAGGTTTCAGATACATCACATGCCCATACTGATTGATGTTCAGGTATGTGAAACATTACATATGCAACATATGCGAATGAGTACATGTCATAAATTCCCATATCTATGGATTCTGGATTTACATGTTGGCAAAGAGGGATTTATGTACATTTTGCATGTGAAGTGTGAGTGTGACATTTGCTACTTTTGTGTGGCAAAATCTGCTTGGACTTGTGACCTCAGTATTTCTGAAATCCTGGCTATGGCCCTGCTATAAATCAAACATGGTCACTGATGCCTGGGATATACTGACGCTACTGGATAAGATGAGATGAAAATCTCTTCTGACTCATTCAGCACGTTTTACATGCAGAAAAAAATAGGTTTTTGCTCTTATTCCACATGGCCAATGAAAATGTCCTGAAATTTAATGCATCCATTTTCTTTATTCTGTGTAAATTCTACTGTAAATCAAATGCAGCTGTGGCATTGTGTAACAAGGTGCTATAAAAGCCTGAAATGACATGCATTTCACAAATGCCCAGCATACATGTCCAAATGATGCGGACACTTTAAAAATACTAATTTATCACAGAAGTGCAAAATTCAAAGTTGATGTGGAACATTTCCATGGCGACAAACACCAAGAAACTAATGAGCTGTTCTACAGGTCATTGTCAGTATGTGCACCTGCCAACCATGACAAATCTTACATATCATGCAGACTCTCTATCATGTTAAGGTCAAATTCATAATTTCCAACAGTATATGTTGTTTATGTGACCTGGATCCAATTCCAAATATTGTCCCATTCAGAATAACATTGATGTGCATGTAAACATACTGACTGATGCATTGATAAATCTACTGTTCTGTCCGTATATACATGTATGACAAGAACACAACAGAAACTAAGCTAGCTACTGGGATAACATGCTGGATCTCCTGAGTTGACCTTTGTTTGTCTGTGTGCTTCTGTCAGACTGACTCTACCATCCATCAACCCACAGCTAATAGGTTAGAAATCAGTATCTCTGAATCTTGAGCCTTAGTTCAGTGTGAAATAATTAATATAAGTTTTGTGTCATTTCATGCATTATAATGGCTGTAGATACTCCAGACATCACATAGCAGCAGCTTCATTAATTTTGTACACAGTAGTAAATGGTTATGACATACATGCCTCTCTGTCAGTTCTTGCTAACACTTTCTCAACAACAAAGCTGTTGCTAATAGAACATTTAATATATTTAAAACATTTTGTACTCTTTAACTGTTTGAGGTTGATGTTTAATGTTATTGTTGACTTTTGTGTTGGATTGTAGTCCTACTGTTAAAAAAAAAATAAGGGAAAAAGTAATTGTATTCAAGTCCATATTCAACTCATTTTGTATGGTATTACTACTGGATATTGGTACATTTGTGATCCAATTATCATAAACTGTTTTCCAGTTATAGGCCAGTATAGGTTGTATATAAGGTCAGATTCTCTGAACAAAAACAGTCTTTAGATTTGGCAAAGTGAAATCATTCGAGTGCCTTGGTCCATGCTAAGTTTGGTAAACTTCAATAAAAAATGTGGATACATCATGAGTCATGGCCATTCACTTATGCTACTGAGCCTTATTTAATTATCTCTCCAAAATTTTGAAGTGCAAAAATACCATTTTAATCTGGTTTTGTTCGTGGCACTGATTGTCAAGTGCTGGTAATGTCTCCATCAGAGCTCTCCAACATAATACCCCTCCTCATCATAATCATGACAAAACTCACAGCAGGAGAGGCATTGATGTGTAGGACCTCCCCATGTCTGATGAAAGGTCTGCGGTTATGAACTATGCAACCAAGCATCAAGGTCATTTACACACAGACGAGCCCTCCAGTGGCACAGGAGGCCACTCTGTCTTTTCAGTGAACAGAAAGGAGAGTCTGGGATGAATAGTGGCTGTTTGGGGTGAATAAAGGCCAACATTTCAGTCTGTCATAATGTGAGATTACTGTGACCGGGTACATGTCTGGTCAGAATGGCTTGAAGTCTCACTGTAGTTCAGCTCCAAAGGTCTGGGTGCAGCACAGACATATCAGTATGGGGGGTCTGGCAATGCTGTTGCCATGCAAATGTCTTTGTCCTCAACTGCACAGCCCTGAGGGGCTGTTTTAGTCCATAAAGTGAAGACCTCTTGTATTTATTCCACTTGTGTTACACTCTCACAAAGGAAGCAAACAGCAAAATATAGTCAAGATATTCAAAGGGAAAAGGAAATACATTTATATGATCTATTGCTCTGAGTTACAACAGATAAGCAGATTGTAGCTGTAACAATATGATGCTTTAGCTTCTTAGGTTAGCACAGAGACAGGAAGCATGGAAAAATAGTTGCCAAAGTCAACTAAACCAGCATATTAACACATTTGAAGATATCAGTTTATGGGTGGTATGTTGTTTGTTTAGCCAGCACAAAAACTGAGGAAAGAAAACCACCAGTTTCTAGGAAAAAACAAACAAGCAAGGCTCCTGCAAAACTGAGAATTGTAAATTCTCCTCAAGAAATGAACGTAGTCATCAGTGAGTTGTAGAGGTGCTGTTATATGTATTTCATGACCTTTGTGACCTTTGAAGCAGGAAAGCTGTCTACCCAGTTCTAAGCTGAGCTAACCATATGCTGCATTTATTAGTAATTTTTAAATAGCAAACAATATATTGAATATACTGTATATATGATCTGTATTTAGTGTGTTTGTCTCTCTTGTTAGAAGAAATGAATGTATAGCAGTGTGAAGTACAATGCAGTTCAGTATTACAGGTGTCTTTGAACATACAGTCCATCATTATCCATCTTCTGCGAACACAGCCACACTAAAACATGCACAACACAAAGTAATCCCATTTCCCTGCCTCTCGATTGACTCGCCTCTTTGTCAGCATGTCCTCCATCTCTTCTCCTACACCACTCCTCTCTCCTCTTTTAACCGTCCAAGAATCTCTCCTTTCTTCTTGGCTTGAGGGTGCGACTGGCTGTTGGTGCCAGTTCCAGGGACACCAAATGGGAGCTGTAATTATCATTGCTCCACCACTGTCCTGTCAGTATGCTCGCCAGCAAAACAAGAGGGATCCTTTGGAAGTCCTGATCAAAAGCTCTGGCCTTTGATCATGAAGCAAAAGGAAAAACCTAAACACTGTGCAAAATCAACGAGGAATGTCCCAAAGAGAGCCCAGGAGAATGGAAATGACAGCCATCTAGAAAACGTCCTCAACTCCTCCTCTGCTATGACGTGTTGATGTCAGGAGCACAGGTGTTTGGGCAGTGTTTGATCTGATCCGTGTAAGCAGAGTACTGAGAGAGTGACTCATGCAATGATGATGTTGCTATAGTGTCTGCCAGATAACACCTGGAAGGCTTCACAGCAGGCTGCATCTTTATGTTTCCGCAAGGGCCTCATCAGTGGTTTTACAGCCTAAAGTTTGATGTCTGCACACTCCAAGTGCTGTACATCCATGAAAACCTCCCGTACATCCACAAAACATGAGTTGGACAGGGGTATTCTGGAAGTATTCTGCCTGACCCAATAAAAAAAAATTGTGTTTAGAGAGAAGGTTACTTTGAATGCTCCAAAATTAATTTGCAGCTGAGTGACAGAAAAAAGTAATAATAGAAGCCTATTTTGAGGGCCTTAGCCAAAATCTACAGGGGCACAAGTCATGCTGCTTCAGCGACAACAAACTGCAGCCTCTGGAACCTTTGAAACCCTGTGTGGTCATTTTCTCTCACAGTGACTGAAAAGAACTGTGGTGGGTGGGAAAGAAAAAAAGAGCCCCTCGCCACTCATAATACCAATCTTATGTATGTAGACGAAAATGGGAGGGATGGGAGGGGTTGGGGGGTGGCAGTCGGACTAAGGCACAATTTTAAAGCGCTTATTGAATTGCCATTACAGCTCCTGAGACTAATTGTGGCTGTTGTGTGTCTCTCGGTGGCCTAGGGGGCTCTGGAGTGGCCCTGTATGCTCTTACTCAGTGGGGTTTTCAAACCGAGTGGCCCTGAAAGAGAACAGGACCACCGTAGATCAATGGCAAACCTTTCACTCTTTCACAGGCCCTTGCTAATCCCTCTCATTTGTCTGACATTTGTTGAGGCACATTCACAGTTCCCTGAATTTAGGATTAGGCCTTGTTTTGTTACAAAAACAGCCCAAGTTATAATGCTGAATAGATGGACTAAAGGGTGGACGATGGATGAGTGTGCATGTGAGTTTGTGAGCATGTGTGTGTAGTTATTGGGTATGCACTATGTTTATGACCAAATTAATGAGAATACAGAACCTATTCAAAGTTTTTCTTAATTCTCATTTAACTGCTAAGAAATGCAAAAATTAAATAGTAATTTGTCTTCTTAGTCGAGGATTTGCTGCCGGGACCTCTTTGATAAGTCCTCTACTTAATATACATGTGTATTAACTGACACACAGTTACATACAGAGAGAGAGGAATGACAGGGTTCGCTGTCCAGCGTGCGTCTCTTTTGAAAATAAACATTTCATAAAACAGAAGAAAAACATGAACAAATTGATTCATCACAGTCAAATACCTGCAAAGGAAACACAATTTCATTAAAGTTACTACAATTCCCTTTGAAGCCCACAGTTTGTCTCTGTTGTGCTCTGGCTGAACCTGAGACCGAGCTTGGAGAGTCTTGGCAGCCTGCAGCAGAGCCATCAGACTGAGGCCTTCTCATCACTGAGTGGATTAGTGTTCATGTCTGAAGCCACTTATTGGACATTAGACAGGGCTGCTGAGTGGCACATGCGCCACATTTCCCCTAAAGCCCTGCCATGCCACGCTGAAGGTATGTGGTGCCAACCAGCCAAACCCCATGTCAGGCATTCTCAGGATGCCTTCAGCCGTGCCAGACACCAGGGGACGAGGTGAAGAGATGGACGGAGAGATGATGTGAATCACAATGCATGACAGCAAAAGTAAGGAAAGAAGATGAGTGTGATTTAATGTAGGTCAATAAAAAAGAGAAGCATTACAGTGGCAAGATGTATTGAGGTTATGGTGATGTATGTGGATGTCTGATGACATCAGACTGGATTATTACACTGGATTTTTACACAGGTGGTGCAAATCTTCTGTATATTAAAAGCAGGCACATGTGCTCACTTCGAGCAGAGGCCGGTATGAACACATAAGATATACAATGTTACAACGGAATGAAGACTACACTAATAAACATGTTAGTTTGATTTATGCATCTTTTTTTATATAAAACTTGCTATTATAACTATTGTAAAGAATAAACACATGGGAGAGGTGTTGCACTGAATTGTATAATATTATCTGATAAACTGGCCACTGAGTATATTGTTGCACAATAATTGATCTATATTCACCATATGTCATTTTGGATGTAGTGTTACAGCATCTGTGGCAGATGGGGGTATCCGACGCACCCTTTCATGTTATATAGCTTCAGCTGATCAGTATAATGTTGCCTCTGTGTGTCAGTAAGACATCACAGGAAGGGGAGCGGGGGAGCTTGCACATGTCCTGGAAAGACATAAATGAAATACTTGGAATATAAGATCACAGAAAAGGTGGTGGCATCCTAAAGGGGCATAGACCATCTCCTCATATATAGTTTGGCCAGCTGAGGCAGGCCACATGTTGGCCAGCATCCCAGTCAACATCATGAGGTTGTCTTTGGCTGTTACTGACTGGAAAAGACCAAAGTCAGTGCTGCTTCATGCAAAGTCTGAGCCGTGCCAAAGCCTATCCACCCTGCCCCTCAAGCCCCGCTGAGTGTGAAGTAATTCTTCATGCCAGCGAAACCAGACAGACTCTGTGTTTTGTCTCTGCATGCATGACTGCAGTTTCTCTCAATTCAAAGATTAACAGGTGGATATTCTTCCTTTGCATTCATAGTGTCAGCCATGTTCTTCCTGTAAGGACGTTTGATATAAAGCAGGTGAAAGGGGTTTTCATTGGATTAAAACCTGCAGCTTGAATCAGATATTAAGCATCATGTGCAAATGTCTGTCATGAGGTTGTTGGAGAAACTATAGCTACTGGCTGGAAAGTTAAGGATTTGACATCCTCTGTAACTAAGTCTATAAATAAACAATCTTCAATTCGAACCATTCAAAACCACAGTTTTAAAAACATATGTAAGAACACAGCTGTAAAATGTAGACTGACAGCGGTCTGGATAAGCAGTGATGTTCAACTTGGGCAAATACCTACAGGACTGATAGCAAATAACATAACTCAAGGCTTGACACTAACATTTAGAGACTTCCATGCATCTCAACACAACAGTATGTCAAAATGCAGAGATGTTCATCAGAAAAGTGTTGTTTCGCATGTGTTCCTGTACCCTCTGCACATAATCCCAGCAACAGGAACAAATTCAGATAGTATTCATCTTTCCTCCACCAACCTCCTTCCTCTAACATAGACGCTGTCAATCAAATTAGTGCAGGACATCCACAGAGTCACCTCAGAGTAAAATGTGGTAAATATAGAGAGTACAGCAAGATGTATCCTGAGCACAGTTTGACATAAACATTAAACAAATATGAAACAAGATTTAAAAAAAAAATAATAATAATTTAAATTTAATATTCTGTCACAACCATTCAGGAGTCTGTTGCTGTTGTCATTTCAAGCCAGTGTGAGTAAGAGCACTCCTAAACAGACAGAATGCAAGCAGCAGTCACATGTTTGTGAGTAGTCTGTGTCACCAATATTCTTTTGCACTCTTACACTAGTGGAGAAAGCAGGTGTAAAAGAGAGTAAACCAACCATTGAGGACGTTGTTTGTCTTCTCCTCAGGTTTTGCACTAATATGGAAACTATATTTCCAATATTTCAATGGCACGGGCTTCTCTGAAAATTTTTGTCTCAGTTTAATCTAAGTTTTAATGTCAAACTTACCTAATATTACCTGTTAAGTCTGGAATCATAACAAGAATTATTTGTAACATTCAAGTCAACATTTTTGTTTCTGACTTTTTCAGTCAGGACGGTAACCTTGTGAACTCACTGTCACAACCCTTGTATTTGCAGCAGCATGAATTCTTACTGTGGATTTGTATGAATGCAGCACAGATGGCAAGCAGATGCTGTTAGGAAGATTCATTAGACAGCTCTATTTGTGACTTCACATTGGATTTGCACTAATGGGGAAGTGGCGCCCTCTGATGGTCAAACAGCAGAGCAACTTTAAAGGTCTTATGATGAACTCTGGCACCCTCTGCTGGACATTATGAAGAGCTGTTGAAAATACAGTTGAGCTGTGAGATTACATTAGATGACATGCAAAGTAAATGTGCAAAGGGAGATGCTGCTGATGGATGCAGCTCAACCCAGTGACAGTGATTTAGAAACATAAATATGATGCTACCTCAGAGTGTGAGTGATGTATGTGAGAACACTATGGCACATTGAACGTCATGAATCAAAATGGGTTAAATGCCCAAACCATTTTTTTCTGCTCATAGTTTCTGTCTGAGTGTTTTCGCCTGTGACCCCATTATCAAACGTACTTAACAAGAACAACAAGAGTAGTAGGTGGTAAATGGAAATTGTGGTTTTGGTTTTCACAGGTTTTAGTGCAGCAGCAGCAAGGGGTGATATTTCACCTGAAAGCACAACTGGAAAAAAAATGCACTGACTTCCTCCACTAATAAAAAACAAACAAACTAATAAATAATTTCATTCAAAAGTTCAAAGACAGACGTTTTCATCATGTAACCAGTCATTATCTTAACACTAAGAGAGAGGGGGCCGAAAGGGCCGTGACCGAACAAAATAAGAAGGAACAAAGTGTCAAAAAAAAAAAATGGAGTGTGAGCTGAGGACAAATGTGAGTGAGAGTTGAGGTTAAGGGTCCTGCAGGCATGATACACTTAAACCTGAAGCCACAAAGTGCAGTGTGCTGCTCCACTTCTCAAAGGCAACAGGTCGTGGGTACCAACATGATGCATGTTCTGCAAAAGTTTCTGCTCTTTCACATTGTGACATGTCTTGGACAAAATGGTAAGATTGCACATCTCATTCTCGAAGCATACACAGGTGAGATTATCAAATTTTAACTTTTCCTCTTTGCTTTTCAGTGCTTGGAGGTGAAATCATAAAGGGTAGAAAGAGCAAGCAGAATTCGATGCTGTATATGGCTTCAGTGCAAAGCAACAAAGTTCATGTGTGCGGGGGATTCCTTGTTAGTGAATACTTTGTAATGACTGCGGCACATTGTGACGACATGTGAGTGATCTTTCCTCTTCAGTAACGTTTGATTAAATATAATCTCAATAATTCTCTCAAATTCTCAATTGTGATTCATGCAGGAATCCTACCAGCGTTGTTCTTGGCACCCACAATCTGAGGGACGTTAGTGATGACATGAGGTACAATATAACAAAATGCAAACACTCATCGTATGTGAATGTCTCAGGAGGGAACGACATCATGCTCCTCAAAGTAAGTAGAGATCCATTCAACCTCAGAGTCCTAAGTGACATCAATCTTCATTCACATTCTCATTCACTGTAAGTCATCACCTGGGGCACAGACGAAGGTTTGAGGGCCAGTAAATGAAAATGAAGACATTACAGTAGTAAACAGTGATAAAAAATATGTTTAACAAAGTTTGGGTTGGTTTAATCTGTGCAGGTGATGAGTTCCCCCTGTTGGTTAACTGTTGCTGCATTCCCTCACTGAGACCCATCAATAATGTAAAACCATATAATATGTCTGAATTGACCTTGCTGAAAACAGCTCTGTGAGAGTGTCTTGAAAGTGTAGAAACTGGACTCAAAGATGGAGCCCAGACATTTGAAAACTTGCTTGTGGTTTGGTTTTCACGTCACGCTCTTTTATGGTGTGAGAGATTAAAACTAAACACGGAAGCATGTGAAATACTCAAAAAACCTGAGGAACCGTAGTTCATGGTAGCTTGAAGGCAGCTGGGGGGGGGGTGTCACCGGTTTTAATATTTTTTTATTTCCAGCTGTCTAGGAAAGCACATCTGAGCAAAAAACAAAACATCAAGCAAATTAAGCTTCCAAGCCAAACAATTAAATATAAGGACAAGGAACAGTGCCAAGTCGCCGGATGGGGTTTGACAAGAACTGGCGGCAATTATGTTACTGACTTGCAAGTGGTGGATGTGCCAATAATTAACCTGAAAGAGTGCAACAGGCTGTGGCATAATATCCTTCCTGACACAGTTATCTGTGCAGGTGGGTATGACACAGACAAAGGCTTCTGCCAGGTATGTCTTCTGTTCATTCATAGAATACATTCAAAGTGGTTGAAACATTACAAATGTCCTCGGTAATGAATAAACAATCTGAGCTTCTCCCTCTTCACAGGGTGATTCTGGTGGGCCCCTGGTGTGCAAAGGCAAAGTGGCTGTTGGAGTTGTTTCCTTCAATAATGGCAAAATTTGTGACTACCCAGATGTACCTAATGTCTACACAGACATATCAAAATTCCTACCCTGGATCAAACACACACTCAAGAAAAAATGGTGTAAAACATAACAGTCTTATAATTGCTTGTGGAACATATTATGGAAGTATTGCTTCAAGTCATTTTATCAGCCTGCTGTGGCAACAGTCATCTGTCAACACAATGCAAATGCAAATGCAACACATACTCCTGCACAGTGTTAGGTGGTACTTTTTTCCCACCTATTTTCTCTTGTATTGCTCTTCTATGACTGCTTATGGTGCATCTGTCTGGTAAAAATTAAACACACACAAAAAAAACATTACTGTAGCTGCTGTTTTAAAACAGACCGTGGGAAATCAGTGTTGAAATCTGCATCTTGAAACTGTGGTTGCAGTGGCTCATCAAGATTATCAGACAGATTACATAAATGGGTGGGTTGAGTCACGTCAATTCAGATTATTTCTTGTGTTGTGTATGTATTTCTGCAAGCTTTGAACAACATCTCTTGTATGAAAAGGGCTTATAGTTCAAGTTTATCGTCATTATTGTTTAATGCATGATGGCAGCTGAATTTAACTGTGAGTTTGATTCTAGTTTAAATTCTTTGACACAAGTGATACATATAATTCTCAGTATCTGTCCCATCAAAATTATGTCATAACACTGGAATGCAAAGCATTGTTAAGGAAGCACGTTGTGCCATATGTAGTTTTGACATGACTCTATTGCATAGCAAACAACTGCCAATTGCAGCTGACCGCAAGCAATTCAGCCTGTTGATGTGAGACTGAATAATGGACACCAAGAGTGATCTTCATCCAAGTCACAACCACAGACTAAGACAATGTGCTTTAGCTACACATACAATTTTTAGTCCTCCATGTGCAGTGCAAGTGAGTGAACCCACAAAGTTTCCTTTGCCATGTCCATACCAGGACACCTTGCTCCATGCACTATGACTTATGACTCATAAGCAGAGAGGTAAACCATCTCAATTGATTCTTCTAGGCCTTTAGCTGGTACTTTGAGGCACTTTATTATATTATTGATCATTCTGCATTTTGCTTTTGAAGTTATCATGGCTGAGCTCCCGCTTCTAGGAAGAGTAGCCAGTACAGAAAAAGGTAGACGAAAAGATGTGACAAAAATAAATGGAAACCAAGACTTCGCCGGCTTTGCTTTCCACTGGAGGCCGCTCTGGGTGAGTAAGGAAAAAAAGTACATAAAGTGTCACAGGAGCAAGTTCTCAGAGTCAGGGATGAAATATCAATTTAGCTCTTCTGGTTCCTCATGTTGAGGTCTAGGTGTCTAGTCTGTGGTTAACACAACATCAAGACATTTTCATGTTTTCATGTTACACTCAAAACATAAAATGCAAACACTGGTTGTTAAGAAGAGGTTAAAGGGGACCACAGAGGTTGTCAGAGATGTTCACACCACCCACATTCTTTAAACCATAAACTTCTTAAGAAGGAAGGCTTTTGTAGAATTGGTTAAGCACTAACTCATACTAATTGGATGTTTGGTGGTGATTAAGTTGGAGTCGTATATATGAGTGTGGGACAGTTTGCTTGTAGCCTATAAGCTTTTTATACATCTGGTAATTATATTCAGGTTTCAAGAATCATAAAAGTTGCATACATTTGTGAAGATTTTCGTGCTGAACGAATGTGTAACAAATATATTTTTTGTTTATTGCAGTGCTTATCTAAAAACCCCACTGGCCTTCTGTTAAGGGGAAGCAGTGTAGTGCTAACATCCAGGTTGACTTATAAAAAAAAAAACATCTTCCCCGCAGTGCTTTATCCTTGTCAGTGAGCTCATTTCACGTCACTCTATATAATACATGTCACTTACAGGCATGTTCCACTGTGGTAAAGAGAAATACTGACAGCTATGCTGACTCATAACAGTCCTTTAGACTGCAAACTGTCAATGACTAAATGACTCTAAGCCTAAGGCTTGAAATTGTGGTTTCTGTTACTCGTCCTCTTTTCTAAGACTTTCTGGCGCACCATCGTGGTGACAACACCAAAATGTGACATCTAACAAGTAATAAAGGTGTAGATACTAAGGTTGACAGAAACTTAGGTCAGGCAGGCCATAGATGCAAATTAAAACTTGAAAAGAGGGAAATAAAGTAAAAGGACAATAGAATAAATGGATTCATGAGACAGTCTATTAGACATATCGCATACTGATCACATAATGTCAGTATGTGCTTCCGGTTGCAAAGGCAGTGCACCACAACTATTTATATTTACGGTAACAAGCATGAAGGTTCACTTCTTTGCTGACCACACACATATTTAAAGGTTGCACTGATCCAGCGAGGTTGCAGCGAAGGCAGTCAAAAATGAAAACCACAAGTCGCTCAGTGAGAAAACAGTTGCATAAAAAGGGTCTGGGTGACACCCCAGGGGTGACAGGTTGGGTTCGCTTCCAGCATGATGCAGTATCTGCGCAAATTTCTGCTTGTTCATCTTCTGACATGTCTCGGACAACATGGTAAGATTAATTTAATGACCACTCTCTGACATACAGATGGGACATTAAATGATTGTTTGTTTTCTTTATTTATTAAGCACTTGGGAGCCATATCATACATGGTAAAAAGGCCCTAGATAACACAATGCTGTATATGGCCTCGGTGCAGAGCAATGGACAACATAAATGTGGAGGATTCCTTATCAGTGAAGAATTTGTGGTTACCGCTGCACACTGTGACAAAAAGTGAGTTACCTTTGCTTTTTAAGTTATCTTTGTTTCCTTTCAAGTGACCTAAATCAAAATAACCAGATTGTTTGTGACAAAGATGTACCTCTATATTTTTTTCATTTGTTTTACTGACAACCTCTCAATGTTCACCCACTCAGTAATCCAACAAGTGTTGTACTCGGCACCCACAATCTCCAGAAGGTTGATAATGACTCAATGAGATTTGACGTAAAGAGATGCAAGCATCCAGATTATGTGAATGCTCGAGATGGAAATGACATCATGCTCCTCAAAGTAAGTATATTACCTGAACAGTTTACAGTCATGCATTTTTACAGAAATACCAATGTTCTTCAATTCTCAAACCATCAACAATAAAGCACTGACCACACTATTCATACAAGCTTCATTATCATCTTAAGACATGGTGGAAGGTAACTGTTGGTTTTTTCCAAGTTTTTATTTTTCACCTTTGTGTGTCTCCAGCTCTCTAGGAAAGTTAAACTGAAATCAAACAGGGTACAACCTATTCAACTTCCAAAGCCGAACGATAAAATAAAGGATAAAGCAAAATGCCGTGTAGCTGGTTGGGGTTCCACAAAAACCGGTGGTAAGCCTGTCGATGTCCTGCAAGAGGTGGACGTGCGTATCATCAACCTGAACGACTGTAAGAACATATGGAAAAAGTTCACTCAGCCTCCCTGACAATGTCATCTGTGCTGGTGGAAATGGTACAAAAAACGGATTCTGTCAGGTGTGTTTTCTGGTCATTTCTAGTTGTAAATGGTTTCTAATTCAAAATAATGATTCAGCAATTTGAGCTTCTTCCTCCTCACAGGGCGACTCTGGTGGCCCTCTGGTGTGCGGTGGGACAGCTGTTGGTGTCGTGTCTTTCAACATGAGAAAAAATTGCAACTACCCAAATGTTCCCAACATCTATACTGACATATCAAAATACCTTCCCTGGATCAAAGACATTCTGAAGAAGAAGGATTGTTAAGTTAAACATGGTGTGGCATGCTTGTCTTGTATTGTGGAGGTATTGCGGGCAAAAGTGCTTTGTTGGTTCTTCAACCTAAATGCAACATATATATATATAGATATATAGTACTGTTTTTTTTCAGTTGCTCTGAAAGGGCTTTGCAGAGCAGCTCAAAAAATCAACAGCACAAATTTCATATTTTAATTTATCAGTGAAAAAAAAAAAAAACTACAGTTATATTAATGAAACATTTGCTGCATTGATTTGACAAAGATACAAAATATAATGGAGACTGGGGATGTTTGCAACATTTTTGACCCATCTGTATCTCTGAGATCTTTTAAGTAAAAAATAAATGAAAACTAATTGCACAACTGCTTTCAAGTGCAACACAAAAACAACATTCATGGTTTTCTCCTGCTGTTAAACCAGTCTGCACTCCTTGCTCACAACCCTGTCTGCTGCCCAGTAGTCCCATTAAGCTGGTCTTCCCTCCCTGCCCACCAGGAGCTTCCTTCATCATTTTTCGTTAACTGACTGATTCCATCTCCATGTTCTCCATATTCCATGTTGTAAATTGTCTTCTTGTCTGTATACAAATGAACAATAAAACAATAAAAATGAGCTATACAAATAAAATTGCCTTGCCTTGCCTTTAGTCTCAAACACTAGAGGTCAAACATTTACAATTTACTGCATAGTCTGGTCTGTCTAGTTGAGACATACACTGGGGTGAAATGTGACATTATAACACAATAATTATGAAATAACTTGATATTGAAGCTTTTTACTCTACACTGAAATTTCTTTTAAACATTATTAGTGTGTGTGTTGTGTGTCTGTGTGCATGCATGTATGTGTCTTTGTGAACCAGGTATGTTAGTTACTATGAGTCATAGTGGTGATACATTAGTTGAGCATAAAAATGAAACCAAGCAGAATGTGCAAATGTTACAACTGACCCATGTTGCAATCATCCCCAGTTTCCCCTATTTGCAGTCATTATTTGTATGTGTATGTTTTATAATAATCAGTGATTTAGTTTGTTTTATTTAACACATACGTGACCTATTGATTCTGGTCATATAACACTATGAGTGTGAGAAAGCTTAAAGATGAAACTGTGGTTCATGTGGTTCATCTAATTGGTCACAGAGTTTAAACAGCTGAGTCACGTAGATCCACACCAGAGAAGCTGCTGCATCTTCATTATCCACATATACAACTTATCCAACAGGTTTCATGGTTTGATGTGGCTAAGAGCTATCTACAAACAGAGTGAGTCAGTGAGGACAAGGTTCAGAAAAGTGTCACTGAGGTAAAGAAAAAAGTGGCTGCTCTGGTTGCACTTTGTTTGGTTGCACTTTGTGCTCGCCAGTTTTTGACTTCCTGATTTTGTGTGTCGCCACCTGTCTCTGTCACATTTCGCAAGAGAACCGGACCCAGACGCACAGGGAACAGGGAATGGAAGACACAGACCATGACAGTCTCAATTCGACCGATCAAGACAATACAAGTAATCCATCATCAGACAGAAAACATAATCTGCTCTCACTTCCTTTGCCAGTTTCAAACCTTTAAGCCTCTGAATGACATCTGTCTAGTTGTCAAGGAAAGTTCAACTAGACAGCAGAGTGCCAACCTAAGAGAAAACGGAACGTGTTGTATAGCTGCATGAAGTTTCAAAAGAAGTCTTGGTAAATTTGTTGTGGCTCTGCAAGAGGTGAAAGCTAAGCACCATCCCATACACCCATCATGAAATGATCGTGAGATTTTCAGAGATAAACATTAGATTATTCACAGTTTGTGAGTGATGAGTATTCATGACATGATTATCAAGTTATCAAAAGCAAAACAGGACAGAGCATTTTATTTTGAATTGTATATGACTATATGTAAAGCAAGGCATGTTTGTCCTCTCCAGGTTCTTCTAACCAGAGTGTGAGTTTCATTACTGTGAATACTGACGACCAATGCTCAGCTCTGACTGGGGAGACTGTGGTTTCTGTGGCTCATCTCATGTCCTGCAGAATTCAAAGGCATGTCTCAGACCAGTCTTGGTCTTGACCACATTTTCATGGTCTTGGTCTTGTCTCGGAATCGACTACATCTTTACTCGGTCTTGCCTCAGTCGAGCTGGAATTGGGATTTTTTTTCTCAGGACCAGACAAGATCACAGCTGCAGTCACGTCTTTTTTTTTTTTTTTTTACTGAAAATGCCTCTATTTGTCACTCACTCATTTTGGTTTATGTAATGTCATTTGATAACTGTAAGATCCAAACTTTGTTTCAATTAAATATGGTTTAGATTTTACATAAAACTATCTTTTCTTTTTAACTGAGGAATAATGTAAATATAAAGATACATATTATGAGTACTAGTTCTTAATACAGTAATGGTCTTGAAAATGGTCTATTGGTTTGGTCTCGGTCTAGGACTTGGTCTTGGTCTTGAATCGGTCTTGGGTAGGTCTTGACATTTGGCATGAACAAAATCAAGAGAGTGAAACATCCAGAAAATAAATGATGTATGAAGTAAAGCTAAAGACCAAAACTACACACATCGACTTTAAAGAATGTTTGTGATGCATATGTTTTTGATGAAGACAACAATGTATGTGTATGAGTCCCACATACTAAAAGCAATGGCAAAGAACATAAAAAACATGATGAGGAAAAATAGAGTGACGTGACAAACTGTATAAAACTCATCTTAGACTCGTCAGTAGTACGTGCCTCAAAAGTACTGGATCACGTGAACCAACAAGATATTACAAAGATAGCTTCTGTTGCAAACAAGCAAACTTACATTGCAAAAGCGATATGGTTACAAGTCAAGATAAGAGAAAATGATGGCTGCCAGCAAAGCAAACTGCTGTATAAAAGGGTCGACTTGACACCCACCAAGAAGACAACATACTTGTCTTGCTGGCATCATGTATGCTCCACTTCTGTTTTTTCAGGTCGTGGTATGGCTTGGGCAAAGTGGTAAGATAAGAGAATCTGAATATTATTCTGCAACCTTTTCATGGAACATATGCTATAATTTTGTTTTTATTCATCTTTGCAGCTCAGGGGGGTGACATCATAAATGGTGAAAAAGCCCCAGAGAACGCTTTTCTGTACATGGCCTCAATCCAGAACAATGGGGGCCATATATGTGGAGGATTCCTCATCAGTGAAGACTTTGTACTGACTGCGGCCCACTGTGATCTTAAGTGAGTTACCATTCATTTGTGTGTTTAGAAATCATAAACCTTTTTGTAGTTCTTTTCTTTCAATCTTAGAAATCTTACTGACAACTTCTCATTTGTCTCTGATTTAGTCCTACACGAGTTGTTGTCGGCACCCACAATCTCAAGAATGTTGATGATGATAACATAAGATATATTGAGCACCGTTACAAACACGAATATTATACCTTTGTGGGGAAAGGATATGACATCATGCTCCTGAAAGTAAGTACATTTTCTCAGGTGGTGTCATTCATCTCTGTGGCACCATTGTTACAATAGAGATAGACAATGAAAATGTCCTTAAATAAAAATGGCATGCTGGTTTTATTGATACACCTAGCAAAAACACAATATACTAACACCAATATAACAGCGTTGGTTGAACTGGACATCTGTTGAATGAAAATAGACTTCAGTTTTGCTTTCTGTGTTTGAAGTTGTCTCGAAAAGTTCAAGTGAACAACAGACTCCAAATCATTCACCTTCCCAGTGCTGGAATACACACTTGGGAGAATGAGGTGTGCCACGTAGCTGGATGGGGTTTCACTAAAACGGGAGGTGGAGCTGCTGATGACCTCAGAGTGGTGGATGTGTCTGTCATTAACCTGCGCGTCTGTAAGAAAGAGTGGGGTGGTCTTCCTGAAAATGTCATCTGTGCAGGTGGATATGGCACAAACAAAGGATTCTGTCAGGTACGTTTTGTACTGTCTTGTATTGAAGTGCAAACATTTTAAGTTATATCATAAATAAACAAGTTAATATATTTTCCTCTACAGGGTGATTCTGGTGGTCCTCTGGTGTGCAATGGGAAAGCTGTTGGCATTGTGTCCTTCAACAAAGGTGGGATCTGCGACTACCCCATAAACCCAACGTCTACACAGACGTCTCAAAGTACCTGCCCTGGATCAAAAGCATCGTCAATCACGGACAACGTTTTGAGTGAAAATTTTGTTCAAAGTTTTGCTTCAGCATGCATAATTGAGATGTCTCAGCTTGCTTTGCCACTGCAACTGAAATTTAAAATAAAAAAAAATCAAATAGCAAATTCATGTTCCCTCTTTGACATCCTCATCAGACCAATAAGTTATCAAGTAGTCTCCTCAGCAGGCAGATAGGACAGTCAGGACTGACTTATCTTTAGGAGGGAGTGAACTAAATATATCAGTAAATAACTTGAGAGGCAGGTCTACCTACTGCTGGTCAAATGAAATAAAACCAGTTGAACAGACTTTTCACCAAAGTGATGCAGCTTGATTTTGTCAGAGATGAGGGCTCTATACTGTAGGTGAATGCTACATACCTGGATTATGCACTTATATCACCACATATATCATCATCATCACTAACTAGAGGCCAGGCTGCTCAATGTCAGCAGCACAAGTTGCTTATTCATATTTCAGTTTTTGAAAAAACAAATACTTCATCTGCTTATTTATTATGGCATCAATAAGAGCCAATAAAGCTGGCTCTTATATACAAGGGAGAGGGGATAGCGAGACACAGGTGAAACATGCGGGGCTTGTAATCACATAGAAGAGAAACCTGACAGGAAGAAGTGGACTAAAAAATAAAACAGGAAGTGAAAAGACAAAGACAGAAAACTGAACTTAAAACTGACAACAGACAACATTACTGACCGGTCGTGACAAAAATTCAAATAGGAAAATCCTGCTGCATCGCCAAATCTACAAGATGTCATTACAATCTCAGTAACAAACAAAGGTCTAGGACAGGGGTGGGCAACTATTCCACAGAGGGCCGGTGTGGCTGCAGGTTTTTGTTCCAACCTAACAAAAGCACATAGTTTGACCAATCAGCTGTCTGAAGACTGAGATCAGTTGATTAAATGAGTCAAGTCTGGTGTGCTGCTGCTTGGTTGGAGCAAAAACCTGCAGCCACATGGCCCTTTGTGGAAGAGTTGCCCACCCCTGGTCTAGGACTTGAGCCTTCTATATACAGTACTTACAAGGTTTTCCACATACTATATTCTTCATGTCTTCAAGTATAATAATCCACCTAATCTGCATAATGAAATTACGAGTAGAGGATTGGTGGAATAAAATTACAGTTTCTTAAAAAAAAAAACATCTTGTTATATCTCAAGAAAAATATTATTTTTAAAAATTATTATCATTATTTTTGCTTACTCAATATAATTGATGGTAATTGAATGTTTTTCCCATATGATCAGACAGAAAACATAATCTGCTCTCACTTCCTTTGCCAGTTTCAAACTTTAAGCCTCTGAATGACATCTCTGTAGTTGTCAAGGAAAGTTCAACTAGACAGCAGAGTGCCAACCTAAGAGAAAGCGGAAAGTGTTGTATAGCTGTATGAAGTTTCAAAAGAAGTCTTGGTAAATTTGTTGTGGCTCTGCAAGAGGTGAAAGCTAAGCACCATCCCATACACCCATCGTGAAATGATCGCGAGATTTTCGGAGATAAGCATCAGATTATTCACAGTTTGTGAGTGATGAGTATTCATGACATGATTATCAAGTTATCAAGAGCAAAACAGGACAGAGCATTTTATTTTGAATTGTATGTGACTATATGTAAAGCAAGGCATGTGTTGTTTTGCGTCTGTTTGTCATGTGTTACATCAAATCAATTAAAGTTTGTTTTTATAATCAATCAGCAGAAACACTGACACAAGGTCATTAATTATATGTCTTACTGCTGTCAAATACGGATAATAAACCGGTGTAGCCTACAAGATCTTTGTCACTCAAAGCTGAAGCAAGAAACTGGCAAACATGGTTCATCTGGTTTGTCGTGAAATTCAGAGAAATGCTTGATTCACCAAAAGCCAAAGTGATAAAATCACTGAGACCTTGGTATCTGAACATCTATTTTTATAGCATACAGCATACAGCATGATTGTGTCTAATAAATACACAAATGTTATTGACTCTTCACTCAATTTTAAATTTGCTTATTTTAAGTTTTCCTTATTGTGAACAGCAAGGTAAGGGAAAGTAGATTTGGCTAGTGTTGTGGTGCTCAAGACCAGTCTTGGTCTTGACCACATTTTTATGGTCTTGGTCTTGTCTCGGAATCGACTACATCTTTACTCGCTCTTGCCTCGGTCGAGCTGGAATTGGGATTTTTTTTTCTCAAGACCAGTCAAGATCACAGCTGCAGTCACGTCTTTTTTTTTTTTTTTTTTTTTTTCTGAAAATGCCTCTATCTGTCACTCACTCATTTTGGTTTATGTAATGTCATTCGATAACTTTAAGATAATTAAAATCATTCGACAAAAGTATATTTGTAACCATCTGAAAAACTTGTGTCAAAAGTGGGAGACTTTAGCAGGTTGTGTGACGTGTTATTGTCTTCAATCCAAACTTTGTTTCAATTAAATATGGTTTAGATTTTACATAAAACTATCTTTTCTTTTTAACTGAGGAATAATGTAAATATAAAGATACATATTATGAGTACTGGTTCTTAATACAGTAATGGTCTTGAAAATGGTCCATTGGTTTGGTCTCGGTCTAGGACTTGGTCTTGGTCTTGAATCGGTCTTGGGTAGGTCTTGACATTTGGCATGAACAAAATCAAGAGAGTGAAACATCCAGAAAATAAATGATGTATGAAGTAAAGCTAAAGACCAAAACTACACACATCGACTTTAAAGAATGTTTGTGATGCATATGTTTTTGATGAAGACAACAATGTATGTGTATGAGTCCCACATACTAAAAGCAATGGCAAAGAACATAAAAAACATGATGAGGAAAAATAGAGTGACATGACAAACTGTATAAAACTCATCTTATACTCATCAGTAGTACGTGCCTCAAAAGTACTGGATCACGTGAACCAACAAGATATTACAAAGATAGCTTCTGTTGCAAACAAGCAAACTTGCATTGCTCAAAGGATATGGTTACAAGTCAAGATAAGAGAAAATGATGGCTGCCAGCAAAGCAAACCGCTGTATAAAAGGGTGGACTTGACACCCACCAAGAAGACAACATACTTGTCTTGCTGGCATCATGTATGCTCCACTTCTGTTTTTTCAGGTTGTGGCATGGCTTGGGCAAAGTGGTAAGATAAGAGAATTTGAATATTATTCTGCAACCTTTTCATGGAACATATGCTATAATTTTGTTTTTATTCATCTTTGCAGCTCAGGTGGGTGGCATCATAAATGGTGAAAAAGCCCCAGAGAACGCTTTTCTGTACATGGCCTCAATCCAGAACAATGGGGGCCATATATGTGGAGGATTCCTCATCAGTGAAGACTTTGTACTGACTGCGGCCCAGTGTGATCATCAGTGAGTTACCATTCATTTGTGTGTTTAGAAATCATAAACCTTTTTGTAGTTCTTTTCTTTCAATCTTAGAAATCTTACTGACAATCTCTCATTTATCTCTCATTTAGTCCTACACATGTTGTTGTCGGCACCCACAATCTCATGAACATTGATAATGATAACATAATAAAAATTGAGCACGTTTACAAACACAAGGAGTATCACTACGTGGGGAAAGGATATGATATCATGCTCCTGAAAGTAAGTACATTTTCTCAGGTGGTGTCATTCATCTCTGTGGCACCATTGTGACAATAGAGATAGACAATGAAAATGTCCTTAAATAAAAATGACATGATGCTTTTATTGATACACCTAGCAAAAACACAATATACCAACACCAATATAACAGCGTTGGTTGAACTGGACATCTGTTGAATGAAAATAGACTTCACTTTTGCTTTCTGTGTTTGCAGTTGTCTCGAAAAGTTCAAGTGAACAACAGACTCCAAATCATTCACCTTCCCAGTGCTGGAATACACACTTGGGAGAATGAGGTGTGCCACGTAGCTGGATGGGGTTTCACTAAAACGGAAGGTGGAGCTGTTGATGACCTCAGAGTGGTGGATGTGTCTGTCATTAACCTGCACATCTGTAAGGAAGCGTGGGGTGGTCTTCCTGAAAATGTCATCTGTGCAGGTGGATATGGCACAAACAAAGGACTCTGTCAGGTACGTTTTGTACTGTCTTGTATTGAGGTGCAAACATTTTAAGTTATATCATAAATAAACAAGTTAATATATTTTCCTCTACAGGGTGATTCTGGTGGTCCTCTGGTGTGCAATGGGAAAGCTGTTGGTATTGTGTCCTACAAAAACCGTGCGATCTGCGACTACCCAGATAAACCCAACGTCTACACAGACGTCTCAAAGTACCTGCCCTGGATCAAAAGCATCATCAATCACGGACAACGTTTTGAGTGTAAATTTTGTTCAAAGTTTTGCTTCAGCATGCATAATTGAGATGTCTCAGCTTGCTTTGCCACTGCAACTGAAATTTAAAATAAAAAAAAATCAAATAGCAAATTCATGTTCCCTCTTTGACATCCTCATCAGACCAATAAGTTATCAAGTAGTCTCCTCAGCAGGCAGATAGGACAGTCAGGACTGACTTATCTTTAGGAGGGAGTGAACTAAATATATCAGTAAATAACTTGAGAGGCAGGTCTACCTACTGCTGGTCAAATGAAATAAAACCAGTTGAACAGACTTTTCACCAAAGTGATGCAGCTTGATTTTGTCAGAGATGAGGGCTCTATACTGTAGGTGAATGCTACATACCTGGATTATGCACTTATATCACCACATATATCATCATCATCACTAACTAGAGGCCAGGCTGCTCAATGTCAGCAGCACAAGTTGCTTATTCATATTTCAGTTTTTGAAAAAAAAAGATACTTCATCTGCTTATTTATTATGGCATCAATAAGAGCCAATAAAGCTGGCTCTTATATACAAGGGAGAGGGGATAACGAGACACAGGTGAAACATGCGGGGCATGTAATCACATAGAAGAGAAACCTGACAGGAAGAAGTGGACTAAAAAATAAAACAGGAAGTGAAACAACAAAGACAGAAAACTGAACTTAAAACTGACAACAGACACCATTACTGACCGGTCGTGACAAAAATTCAAATAGGAAAATCCTGCTGCATCGCCAAATCTACAAGATGTCATTACAATCTCAGTAACAAACAAAGGTCTAGGACAGGGGTGGGCAACTATTCCACAGAGGGCCGGTGTGGCTGCAGGTTTTTGTTCCAACCTAACAAAAGCACATAGTTTGACCAATCAGCTGTCTGAAGACTGAGATCAGTTGATTAAATGAGTCAAGTCTGGTGTGCTGCTGCTTGGTTGGAGCAAAAACCTGCAGCCACATGGCCCTTTGTGGAAGAGTTGCCCACCCCTGGTCTAGGACTTGAGCCTTCTATATACAGTACTTACAAGGTTTTCCACATACTATATTCTTCATGTCTTCAAGTATAATAATCCACCTAATCTGCATAATGAAATTACGAGTAGAGGATTGGTGGAATAAAACTACAGTTTCTTAAAAGAAAACACCTTGTTAGATCTCAAGAAAAATGAAAAATGAAGAAAAATTATTATCATTATTTTTGCTTACTCAATATAATTGATGATAATTGAATGTTTTTCCCATATGATCAGACAGAAAACATCATCTGCTCTCACTTCCTTTGCCAGTTTCAAACTTTTAAGCCTCTGAATGACATCTGTCTAGTTGTCAAGGAAAGTTCAACTAGACAGCAGAGTGCCAACCTAAGAGAAAGCCGAAAGTGTTGTATAGCTGTATGAAGTTTCAAAAGAAGTCTTGGTAAATTTGTTGTGGCTCTGCAAGAGGTGAAAGCTAAGCACCATCCCATACACCCATCGTGAAATGATCGTGAGATTTTCGGAGATAAGCATCAGATTATTCACAGTTTGTGAGTGATGAGTATTCATGACATGATTATCAAGTTATCAAGAGCAAAACAGGACAGAGCATTTTATTTTGAATTGTATGTGACTATATGTAAAGCAAGGCATGTGTTGTTTTGCGTCTGTTTGTCATGTGTTACATCAAATCAATTAAAGTTTGTTTTTATAATCAATCAGCAGAAACACTGACACAAGGTCATTAATTATATGTCTTACTGCTGTCAAATACAGATAATAAACCAGAGAAGCCTACAAGATCTTTGTCACTCAAAGCTGAAGCGAGAAACTGGCAAATGTGGTTCCTCTGGTTTGTCGTGAAATTTAGAGAAATGGTTGATTCACCAAAAGCCAAAGTGATAAAATCACTGAGACCTTGGTATCCGAACATCTATTTTTATAGCATACAGCATACAGCATGATTGTGTCTAATAAATACACAAGTGTTATTGACTCTTCACTCAATTTTAAATTTGCTTATTTTAAGTTTTCCTTATTGTGAACAGCAAGGTAAGGAAAAGTAGATTTGGCTAGTGTTGTGGCACTCAAGACCAGTCTTGGTCTTGACCACATTTTCATGGTCTTGGTCTTGTCTTGGAATCGACTACATCTTTACTCGCTCTTGTCTCAGTCGAGCTGGAATTGGGATTTTTTTTCTCAAGACCAGTCAAGATCACAGCTGCAGTCATGTCTTTTTTTTTTGTTTTTCATACTGAAAATGCCTCTATCTGTCACTCACTCATTTTGGTTTATGTAATGTCATTCGATAACTTTAAGATAATTAAAATCATTCGACAAAAGTATATTTGTAACCATCTGAAAAACTTGTGTCAAAAGTGGGTGACTTTAGCAGGTTGTGTGACGTGTTATTGTCTTCAATCCAAACTTTGTTTCAATTAAATATGGTTTAGATTTTACATAAAACTATCTTTTCTTTTTAACTGAGGAATAATGTAAATATAAAGATACATATTATGAGTACTGGTTCTTAATACAGTAATGGTCTTGAAAATGGTCCATTGGTTTGGTCTCGGTCTAGGACTTGGTCTTGGTCTTGAATCGGTCTTGGGTAGGTCTTGACATTTGGCATGAACAAAATCAAGAGAGTGAAACATCCAGAAAATAAATGATGTATGAAGTAAAGCTAAAGACCAAAACTACACACATCGACTTTAAAGAATGTTTGTGATGCATATGTTTTTGATGAAGACAACAATGTATGTGTATGAGTCCCACATACTAAAAGCAATGGCAAAGAACATAAAAAACATGATGAGGAAAAATAGAGTGACATGACAAACTGTATAAAACTCATCTTATACTCATCAGTAGTACGTGCCTCAAAAGTACTGGATCACGTGAACCAACAGGAAATTACAAAGATAGCTTCTGTGGCAAACAAGCAAACTTGCATTGCTCAAAGGATATGGTTACAAGTCAAGATAAGAGAAAATGATGGCTGCCAGCAAAGCAAACTGCTGTATAAAAGGGTCGACTTGACACCCACCAAGAAGACAACATACTTGTCTTGCTGGCATCATGTATGCTCCACTTCTGTTTTTTCAGGTCGTGGTATGGCTTGGGCAAAGTGGTAAGATAAGAGAATCTGAATATTATTCTGCAACCTTTTCATGGAACATATGCTATAATTTTGTTTTTATTCATCTTTGCAGCTCAGGGGGGTGACATCATAAATGGTGAAAAAGCCCCAGAGAACGCTTTTCTGTACATGGTCTCAATCCAGAACAAGGGGGGCCATATATGTGGAGGATTCCTCATCAGTGAAGACTTTGTACTGACTGCAGCCCACTGTGATCTTAAGTGAGTTACCATTCATTTGTGTGTTTAGAAATCATAAACCTTTTTGTAGTTCTTTTCTTTCAATCTTAGAAATCTTACTGACAACTTCTCATTTGTCTCTGATTTAGTCCTACACGAGTTGTTGTCGGAACCCACAATCTCAAGAACGTTGATGATGATAACATAATAAAAATTGAGCACCGTTACAAACACGAATATTATACCTCTGTGGGGAATGGATATGATATCATGCTCCTGAAAGTAAGTACATTTTCTCAGGTGGTGTCATTCATCTCTGTGGCACCATTGTGACAATAGAGATAGACAATGAAAATGTCCTTAAATAAAAATGACATGATGCTTTTATTGATACACCTAGCAAAAACACAATATACCAACACCAATATAACAGTGTTTGTTGAACTGAAAATAGACTTCACTTTTGCTTTCTGTGTTTGCAGTTGTCTCAAAAAGTTCAAGTGAACAACAGACTCCAAATCATTCACCTTCCCAGTGCTGGAATACACACTTGGGAGAATGAGGTGTGCCACGTAGCTGGATGGGGTTTCACTAAAACGGGAGGTGGAACTGTTGATGACCTCAGAGTGGTGGATGTGTCTGTCATTAACCTGCACAAGTGTAAGGAAGTGTGGGGTGGTCTTCCTGACAATGTCATCTGTGCAGGTGGATATGGCACAAACAAAGGATTCTGTCAGGTACGTTTTGTACTGTCTTGTATTGAAGTGCAAACATTTTAAGTTATATCATAAATAAACAAGTTAATATATTTTCCTCTACAGGGTGATTCTGGTGGTCCTCTGGTGTGCAATGGGAAAGCTGTTGGTATTGTGTCCTTCAACAGCGGTAGCATCTGCGACTACCCCCATAAACCCAACGCCTACACAGACGTCTCAAAGTACCTGCCCTGGATCAAAAGCATCGTCAATCACGGACAACGTTTTGAGTGAAAATTTTGTTCAAAGTTTTGCTTCAGCATGCATAATTGAGACGTCTCAGCTTGCTTTGCCACTGCAACTGAAATTTAAAATAAAAAAAATTCAAATAGCAAATTCATGTTCCCTCTTTGACATCCTCATCAGACCAATAAGTTATCAAGTAGTCTCCTCAGCAGGCAGATAGGACAGTCAGGACTGACTTATCTTTAGGAGGGAGTGAACTAAATATATCAGTAAATAACTTGAGAGGCAGGTCTACCTACTGCTGGTCAAATGAAATAAAACCAGTTGAACAGACTTTTCACCAAAGTGATGCAGCTTGATTTTGTCAGAGATGAGGGCTCTATACTGTAGGTGAATGCTACATACCTGGATTATGCACTTATATCACCACATATATCATCATCATCACTAACTAGAGGCCAGGCTGCTCAATGTCAGCAGCACAAGTTGCTTATTCATATTTCAGTTTTTGAAAAAACAAATACTTCATCTGCTTATTTATTATGGCATCAATAAGAGCCAATAAAGCTGGCTCTTATATACAAGGGAGAGGGGATAACGAGACACAGGTGAAACATGCGGGGCTTGTAATCACATAGAAGAGAAACCTGACAGGAAGAAGCGGACTAAAAAATAAAACAGGAAGTGAAAAGACAAAGACAGAAAACTGAACTAAAAACTTGACAACAGACACCATTACTGACCGGTCGTGACAAATATTCAAATAGGAAAATCCTGCTGCATCGCCAAATCTACAAGATGTCATTACAATCTCAGTAACAAACAAAGGTCTAGGACAGGGGTGGGCAACTATTCCACAGAGGGCCGGTGTGGCTGCAGGTTTTTGTTCCAACCTAACAAAAGCACACAGTTTGACCAATCAACTGTCTGAAGACTGAGATCAGTTGATTAAATGAGTCAAGTCTGGTGTGCTGCTGCTTGGTTGGAGCAAAAACCTGCAGCCACATGGCCCTTTGTGGAAGAGTTGCCCACCCCTGGTCTAGGACTTGAGCCTTCTATATACAGTACTTAGAAGGTTTTCCACATACTATATTCTTCATGTCTTCAAGTATAATAATCCACCTAATCTGCATAATGAAATTACGAGTAGAGGATTGGTGGAATAAAACTACAGTTTCTTAAAAGAAAACACCTTGTTAGATCTCAAGAAAAATGTTATTTTTAAAAATTATTATCATTATTTTTGCTTACTCAATATAATTGATGATAATTGAATGTTTTTCCCATATGATCAGACAGAAAACATAATCTGCTCTCACTTCCTTTGCCAGTTTCAAACTTTAAGCCTCTGAATGACATCTCTGTAGTTGTCAAGGAAAGTTCAACTAGACAGCAGAGTGTCAACCTAAGAGAAACGGAAAGTGTTGTATAGCTGCATGAAGTTTCAAAAGAAGTCTTGGTAAATTTGTTGAGGCTCTGCAAGAGGTGAAAGCTAAGCACCATCCCATACACCCATCGTGAAATGATCGTGAGATTTTCGGAGATAAACATTAGATTATTCACAGTTTGTGAGTGATGAGTATTCATGACATGATTATCAAGTTATCAAGAGCAAAACAGGACAGAGCATTTTATTTTGAATTGTATGTGACTATATGTAAAGCAAGGCATGTGTTGTTTTGCGTCTGTTTGTCATGTGTTGGATCAAATCAATTAAAGTTTGTTTTTATAATCAATCAGCAGAAACACTGACACAAGGTCATTAATTATATGTCTTACTGCTGTCAAATACGGATAATAAACCGGGTAGCCTACAAGATCTTTGTCACTCAAAGCTGAAGCAAGAAACTGGCAAACATGGTTCATCTGGTTTGTCGTGAAATTCAGAGAAATGCTTGATTCACCAAAAGCCAAAGTGATAAAATCACTGAGACCTTGGTATCTGAACATCTAATTTTATAGCATACAGCATACAGCATGATTGTGTCTAATAAATACACAAGTGTTATTGACTCTTCACTCAATTTTAAATTTGCTTATTTTAAGTTTTCCTTATTGTGAACAGCAAGGTAAGGGAAAGTAGATTTGGCTAGTGTTGTGGTGCTCAAGACCAGTCTTGGTCTTGACCACATTTTCATGGTCTTGGTCTTGTCTCGGAATCGACTACATCTTTACTCGGTCTTGTCTCAGTCGAGCTGGAATTGGGATTTTTTTTCTCAAGACCAGTCAAGATCACAGCTGCAGTCACGTGTTTTTTTTTTTCTTTTTTTTACTGAAAATGCCTCTATCTGTCACTCACTCATTTTGGTTTATGTAATGTCATTCGATAACTTTAAGATAATTAAAATCATTCTACAAAAGTATGTTTGTAACCATCTGAAAAACTTGTGTCAAAAGTGGGAGGCTTTAGCAGGTTGTGTGATGTGTTATTGTCTTCGATCCAAACTTTGTTTCAATTAAATATGGTTTAGATTTTACATAAAACTATCTTTTCTTTTTAACTGAGGAATAATGTAAATATAAAGATACATATTATGAGTACTGGTTCTTAATACAGTAATGGTCTTGAAAATGGTCCATTGGCTTGGTCTCGGTCTAGGACTTGGTCTTGGTCTTGAATCGGTCTTGGGTAGGTCTTGACATTTGGCATTAACAAAATCAAGAGACTGAAACATCCAGAAAATAAATGATGTATGAAGTAAAGCTAAAGACCAAAACTACACACATCGACTTTAAAGAATGTTTGTGATGCATATGTTTTTGATGAAGACAACAATGTATGTGTATGAGTCCCACATACTAAAAGCAATGGCAAAGAACATAAAAAATATGATGAGGAAAAATAGAGTGACGTGACAAACTGTATAAAACTCATCTTATACTCATCAGTAGTACGTGCCTCAAAAGTACTGGATCACGTGAACCAACAAGATATTACAAAGATAGCTTCTGTGGCAAACAAGCAAACTTGCATTGCTCAAAGGATATGGTTACAAGTCAAGATAAGAGAAAATGATGGCTGCCAGCAAACTGCTGTATAAAAGGGTGGACTTGACACCCACCAAGAAGACAACATACTTGTCTTGCTGGCATCATGTATGCTCCACTTCTGTTTTTTCAGGTCGTGGCATGGCTTGGGCAAAGTGGTAAGATAAGAGAATTTGAATATTATTCTGCAACCTTTTCATGGAACATATGCTATAATTTTGTTTTTATTCAACTTTGCAGCTCAGGGGGGTGACATCATAAATGGTGAAAAAGCCCCAGAGAACGCTTTTCTGTACATGGCCTCAATCCAGAACAATGGGGGCCATATATGTGGAGGATTCCTCATCAGTGAAGACTTTGTACTGACTGCGGCCCACTGTGATGATGAGTGAGTTACCATTCATTTGTGTGTTTAGAAATCATAAACCTTTTTGTAGTTCTTTTCTTTCAATCTTAGAAATCTTACTGACAACTTCTCATTTGTCTCTGATTTAGTCCTACACGTGTTGTTGTCGGCACCCACAATCTCAAGAACGTTGATGATGATAACATAAGATATATTGAGCACCGTTACAAACACGAATATTATACCTCTGTGGGGAATGGATATGACATCATGCTCCTGAAAGTAAGTACATTTTCTCAGGTGGTGTCATTCATCTCTGTGGCACCATTGTGACAATAGAGATAGACAATGAAAATGTCCTTAAATAAAAATGACATGCTGGTTTTATTGATACACCTAGCAAAAACACAATATACTAACACCAATATAACAGCGTTGGTTGAACTGGACATCTGTTGAATGAAAATAGACTTCACTTTTGCTTTCTGTGTTTGCAGTTGTCTCGAAAAGTTCAAGTGAACAACAGACTCCAAATCATTCACCTTCCCAGTGCTGGAATACACACTTGGGAGAATGAGGTGTGCCACGTAGCTGGATGGGGTTACACTAAAACGGGAGGTGGAACTGTTGATGACCTCAGAGTGGTGGATGTGTCTGTCATTAACCTGCGTGTCTGTAAGAAAGTGTGGGGTGGTCTTCCTGACAATGTCATCTGTGCAGGTGGATATGGCACAAACAAAGGATTCTGTCAGGTAAGTTTTGTACTGTCTTGTATTGAAGTGCAAACATTTTAAGTTATATCATAAATAAACAAGTTAATATATTTTCCTCTACAGGGTGATTCTGGTGGTCCTCTGGTGTGCAATGGGAAAGCTGTTGGTATTGTGTCCTTCAACAGCTATAGGATCTGCGACTACCCCCATAAACCCAACGCCTACACAGACGTCTCAAAGTACCTGCCCTGGATCAAAAGCATCGTCAATCACGGACAACGTTTTGAGTGAAAATTTTGTTCAAAGTTTTGCTTCAGCATGCATAATTGAGATGTCTCAGCTTGCTTTGCCACTGCAACTGAAATTTAAAATAAAAAAAATTCAAATAGCAAATTCATGTTCCCTCTTTGACAACCTCATCAGACCAATAAGTTATCAAGTAGTCTCCTCAGCAGGCAGATAGGACAGTCAGGACTGACTTATCTTTAGGAGGGAGTGAACTAAATATATCAGTAAATAACTTGAGAGGCAGGTCTACCTACTGCTGGTCAAATGAAATAAAACCAGTTGAACAGACTTTTCACCAAAGTGATGCAGCTTGATTTTGTCAGAGATGAGGGCTCTATACTGTAGGTGAATGCTACATACCTGGATTATGCACTTATATCACCACATATATCATCATCATCACTAACTAGAGGCCAGGCTGCTCAATGTCAGCAGCACACGTTGCTTATTCATATTTCAGTTTTTGAAAAAACAAATACTTCATCTGCTTATTTATTATGGCATCAATAAGAGCCAATAAAGCTGGCTCTTATATACAAGGGAGAGGGGATAACGAGACACAGGTGAAACATGCGGGGCATGTAATCACATAGAAGAGAAGCCTGACAGGAAGAAGTGGACTAAAAAATAAAACAGGAAGTGAAAAGACAAAGACGGAAAACTGAACTAAAAACCTGACAACAGACACCATTACTGACCGGTCGTGACAAAAATTCAAATAGGAAAATCCTGCTGCATCGCCAAATCTACAAGATGTCATTACAATCTCAGTAACAAACAAAGGTCTAGGACTTGAGCCTTCTATATACAGTACTTAGAAGGTTTTCCACATACTATATTCTTCATGTCTTCAAGTATAATAATCCACCTAATCTGCATAATGAAATTACAAGTAGAGGATTGGTGGAATAAAACTACAGTTTCTTAAAAGAAAACATTTTGTTAGATCTCAAGAAAAATATTATTTTTTTAAAATTATTATCATTATTTTTGCTTACTCAATATAATTGATGGTAATTGAATGTTTTTCCCATATGATCAGACAGAAAACATAATCTGCTCTCACTTCCTTTGCCAGTTTCAAACTTTTAAACCTCTGAATGACATCTCTGTAGTTGTCAAGGAAAGTTCAACTAGACAGCAGAGTGCCAACCTAAGAGAAAGCGGAAAGTGTTGTATAGCTGTATGAAGTTTCAAAAGAAGTCTTGGTAAATTTGTTGTGGCTCTGCAAGAGGTGAAAGCTAAGCACCATCCCATACACCCATCGTGAAATGATCGTGAGATTTTTGGAGATAAACATTAGATTATTCACAGTTTGTGAGTGATGAGTATTCATGACATGACTGTCAAGTTATCAAAAGCAAAACAGGACAGAGCATTTTATTTTGAATTGTATGTGACTATATGTAAAGCAAGGCATGTTTGTCCTCTCCAGGTTCTTCTAACCAGAGTGTGAGTTTCATTACTGTGAATACTGACGACCAATGCTCAGCTCTGACTGGGGAGACTGTGGTTTCTGTGGCTCGTCTCATGACTTGCAGAATTCAAAGGCATGTCTCAGCACCACGCCAAGGAAGTGTTGTTTTGCATCTGTGTTCGTCATATGTTAGATCAAATCAGTTAACCCCTTAACACCCACAGGCCTGTGGGTTGTATTGCTTCTAATGCATGCTCGATGCTGGTGGGTTTTAAGGCGTTAAAGTTTGTTTGATGTGACTGATTGTTTGAATAGACACAAAAAAGTGAGAATAAACTGACAAATTAAGAAGTGGTCAGGGGTGCTGTTTAGCTCAGTGGGTTGAGTAGGCACCCCATATGCAGAGGCTACAGTCTTTGCTGTAGGCCACTGTTACAAAGCATAGTAAACATTGTAGTAAAGGTCATTTCCTGTACAATATGACAAACTGTTGTTTCTTGCACAATTTTTATAATCAATCAGCAGAAACACTGACACAAGGTCATTAATTATATGTCTTACTGCTGTCAAATACGGATAATAAACCGGTGTAGCCTACAAGATCTTTGTCACTCAAAGCTGAAGCGAGAAACTGGCAAATGTGGTTCATCTGGTTTGTCGTGAAATTCAGAGAAATGCTTGATTCACCAAAAGCCAAAGTGATAAAATCACTGAGACCTTGGTATCTGAACATCTATTTTTATAGCATACAGCATACAGCATGATTGTGTCTAATAAATACACAAGTGTTATTGACTCTTCACTCAATTTTAAATTTGTTTATTTTAAGTTTTCCTTATTGTGAACAGCAAGGTAAGGGAAAGTAGATTTGGCTAGTGTTGTGGTGCTCAAGACCAGTCTTGGTCTTGACCACATTTTCATGGTCTTGGTCTTGTCTCGGAATCGACTACATCTTTACTCGCTCTTGCCTCGGTCGAGCTGGAATTGGGATTTTTTTTCTCAAGACCAGTCAAGATCACAGCTGCAGTCATGTCTTTTTTTATTTTACTGAAAATGCCTCTATCTGTCACTCACTCATTTTGGTTTATGTAATGTCATTCAATAACTTTAAGATAATTAAAATCATTCTACAAAAGTATGTTTGTAACCATCTGAAAAACTTGTGTCAAAAGTGGGAGGCTTTAGCAGGTTGTGTGACGTGTTATTGTCTTCAATCCAAACTTTGTTTCAATTAAATATGGTTTAGATTTTACATAAAACTATCTTTTCTTTTTAACTGAGGAATAATGTAAATATAAAGATACATATTATGAGTACTGGTTCTTAATACAGTAATGGTCTTGAAAATGGTCTATTGGCTTGGTCTCGGTCTAGGACTTGGTCTTGGTCTTGAATCGGTCTTGGTAGGTCTTGACATTTGGCATGCACAAAATCAAGAGACTGAAACATCCAGAAAATAAATGATGTATGAAGTAAAGCTAAAGACCAAAACTACACACATCGACTTTAAAGAATGTTTGTGATGCATATGTTTTTGATGAAGACAACAATGTATGTGTATGAGTCCCACATACTAAAAGCAATGGCAAAGAACATAAAAAACATGATGAGGAAAAATAGAGTGACGTGACAAACTGTATAAAACTCATCTTATACTCATCAGTAGTACGTGCCTCAGAAGTACTGGGTCACCTGAACCAACAAGATATTACAAAGATAGCTTCTCTTGCAAACAAGCAAACTTACATTGTACAAAGGATGTGGTTACAAGTCAAGATAAGAGAAAATGATGGCTGCCAGCAAACTGCTGTATAAAATGGTCGACTTGACACCCACCAAGAAGACAACATACTTGTCTTGCTGGCATCATGTATGCTCCACTTCTGTTTTTTCAGGTTGTGGCATGGCTTGGGCAAAGTGGTAAGATAAGAGAATCTGAATATTATTCTGCAACCTTTTCATGGAACATATGCTATAATTTTGTTTTTATTCATCTTTGCAGCTCAGGGGGGTGACATCATAAATGGTGAAAAAGCCCCAGAGAACGCTTTTCTGTACATGGCCTCAATCCAGAACAATGGGGGCCATATATGTGGAGGATTCCTCATCAGTGACGACTTTGTACTGACTGCGGCCCACTGTGATGATGAGTGAGTTACCATTCATTTGTGTGTTTAGAAATCATAAACCTTTTTGTAGTTCTTTTCTTTCAATCTTAGAAATCTTACTGACAACCTCTCATTTATCTCTCATTTAGTTACCCTACACATGTTGTTGTCGGCACCCACAATCTCAAGAATGTTGATTATGATAACATAAGATATATTGAGCACCGTTACAAACACGAACATTATACCTTTGTGGGGAATGGATATGACATCATGCTCCTGAAGTAAGTACATTTTCTCAGGTGGTGTCATTCATCTCTGTGGCACCATTGTGACAATAGAGATAGACAATGAAAATGTCCTTAAATAAAAATGACATGATGGTTTTATTGATACACCTAGCAAAAACACAATATACCAACACCAATATAACAGCGTTGGTTGAACTGGACATCTGTTGAATGAAAATAGACTTCAGTTTTGCTTTCTGTGTTTGCAGTTGTCTCAAAAAGTTCAAGTGAACAACAGACTCCAAATCATTCACCTTCCCAGTGCTGGAATACACACTTGGAGAATGAGGTGTGCTACGTAGCTGGATGGGGTTTCACTAAAACGGAAGGTGGAGCTGTTGATGACCTCAGAGTGGTGGATGTGTCTGTCATTAACCTGCATGTCTGTAAGGAAGCGTGGGGTGGTCTTCCTGACAATGTCATCTGTGCAGGTGGATATGGCACAAACAAAGGATTCTGTCAGGTAAGTTTTGTACTGTCTTGTATTGAAGTGCAAACATTTTAAGTTATATCATAAATAAACAAGTTAATATATTTTCCTCTACAGGGTGATTCTGGTGGTCCTCTGGTGTGCAATGGGAAAGCTGTTGGTATTGTGTCCTTCAACAGCTATAGGATCTGCAACTACCCAGATAAACCCAACATCTACACAGACGTCTCAAAGTACCTGCCCTGGATCAAAAGCATCGTCAATCACGGACAACGTTTTGAGTGAAAATTTTGTTCAAAGTTTTGCTTCAGCATGCATAATTGAGATGTCTCAGCTTGCTTTGCCACTGCAACTGAAATTTAAAATAAAAAAAATTCAAATAGCAAATTCATGTTCCCTCTTTGACATCCTCATCAGACCAATAAGTTATCAAGTAGTCTCCTCAGCAGGCAGATAGGACAGTCAGGACTGACTTATCTTTAGGAGGGAGTGAACTAAATATAACAGTAAATAACTTGAGAGGCAGGTCTACCTACTGCTGGTCAAATGAAATAAAACCAGTTGAACAGACTTTTCACCAAAGTGATGCAGCTTGATTTTGTCAGAGATGAGGGCTCTATACTGTAGGTGAATGCTACATACCTGGATTATGCACTTATATCACCACATATATCATCATCATCACTAACTAGAGGCCAGGCTGCTCAATGTCAGCAGCACAAGTTGCTTATTCATATTTCAGTTTTTGAAAAAACAAATACTTCATCTGCTTATTTATTATGGAATCAATAAGAGCCAATAAAGCTGGCTCTTATATACAAGGGAGAGGGGATAACGAGACACAGGTGAAACATGCGGGGCTTGTAATCACATAGAAGAGAAAGCTGACAGGAAGAAGTGGACTAAAAAATAAAACAGGAAGTGAAAAGACAAAGACGGAAAACTGAACTAAAAACCTGACAACAGACAACATTACTGACCGGTCGTGACAAAAATTCAAATAGGAAAAGAGCGATATAACTATTAAAGTTCCCAGTTCTCAAATGTACATTAAGGTCAATGGAACCTGTGGCGTAACTGGTGTTCAAATTTGCATAGACAAATTGCCTGATCTTGTTGCCAATGTCCTCTGTGCAGGTGGATATGAAACCAGCAAATGATTCTGTCAGATACTTTTTCGCTGACAATGGTCAACTGATTTTAATCTAAAAAACAAACAAAAAAAGTATAAATTTGATATCATCTTAAATGGAAATGAATTAATTAACCACAGATTCTGGTGGCCCCTTGTTTTGAACTGTTTCTGATGAACCACCTCATGTGGTTTATTTATTTATTATTTTTTAATCTTAGGTCCAATGTTCCTGCTGCCAGCTGACCAGCACATGACTCTACCTGTGGCTGTGCGGGGACATTTGATTCACTGACATGGACCTGTCAAAGTACCTTCCCTGGATCACCATAATGGTAAAGAAGAAATGAAAATTGTAATAAACAAACAGAGCAAAAAAACAAATAAATAAATAAATGGAAATGTTAGCTTCAGTCCTTTAACTGTATTTTGGGGGATGGCATTGTTAGAATTTGCTCTTCAGTCAGTGGTTTCTGTTTCTGTTCAAATTACCACAAAAACACAATGTTTCCTATCCAGCAGGCAGCCAATCAATAAAATGTATCCAGGTGAATCAAATTACAAAACTGTAGAAATGTTTTTAAAACATTAATGAAAAAATACATGTGAATTAATCTTTTATGGCAGGCATGTCCAAACTATTCCAGGAAGGGCCGCTGTGGCTGCAGGTTTTTGTTTGTGAACAAAAACCAGCAGCCACACGGCCCTTTGACACGGCCCTTTGTCATTCCCCCTCTCTCTGCCTCCTCATTTCCCGTCTGTCTCAACTATCCTATCAATTAAGGGCAAAAAGCCCAAAAATATACTTAAAAACAACAACAAAAAAAAACTCAAGCCACTTAAAGCTTGGTGTGTGCCCCAGTGCAAAAGATTAAAGTTATAACGTTTTAAGATATGTTGAGGTTGGAAACTGTTGTTTCTGTAGTTCTTCTAGTTTCCCACACACTTCTAAAAGATGTGTGGGTGTTGATACGATTTTCACCAAATTCATCCAAGTAATGTTGAGTAAGAAGTATCCACATGTAGTAAGAAAAAAATTAGGGCTGTTGGAAAGGTCATTCATTTTGCAAATAATCATATGCATCACATATGCACCACCTCCTGCATTACCTCCTTTCCCCTGCTGTTAAACCAGCCTGCACTCCCTGCTCATGACCCGCCTGCCATCCAGTACTCCCATTAAGCTGGCCTGCTCTCCCTGCCCTTCCTGCCAACCAGAAGCTTCCTTCATCAGCTCTTGTTGACCATTTTCATGTTTTCCCATATTCCATGTTGTAAACTGTTTTCCTGTCTGTATACAACATCTATTCCACATCTGCCCATCCTGGGTGAGGGATCCCTCCTCTGTTGCTCACCCTGAGGTTTCTCCATTTTTCCCTGTTAAAAGGGTTTTCTTGGGAGTTTTTCCTCAGTCGATGTGAGGGTCTAAGGACAGAGGGTGTTGTCATGATACTGTGTAAAGCCCTTTGAGACAAACTGCTATACAAATAAAACTGCCTTGCCTTACCCTGCCTTGCCATCAAAGAATCAGACAAAATGACCTTGTGACCTGACTGTAGTGCAACACAAAATGTCAGGGATGACAACAGTTGTGACAGTTTACACTGTCCCAAATTACATGGCAATCTTTCTATCTTTAGACATTTTTCTTCCAGACCACTAATGTCTACCTCATGGTGGCACTAGAGGAAAAGAGAAGAATGAGAGGATCACTAAACTCAGCAGGACTGGTCTTCTGTCCTCTTGTGCAGCTACCTGTACAAAATTTTATGGCAGTGTATTCAATATTTATTGGCATATGTCTGAACAGTTGCTGAATCCAATCATGTTTCAAAAAGTTTTATACAATGAAACACTTTCATGCTACATCGTATTAATTCCTATTACAGTCTTCACATGTAGATATGACATAATAATCAATAAGTTAATAACACTGAAGTTATTTTTTTTCATGTTCAACGCAAAACATTCACTTCCACATAGTTGAGGAACTTAGTTGCATGACCATTTGTTGCACAACACAAAAACATGCTCAGAAGCACTTTGTTTTTTTTTTTTTAAACATGATGTAACCTCATGGGAAACAGGAAAGTGACTTTAAGTACTGAAATAACACCACGGTTTCTATCCCATACAAATGTCACCCAAATATGTTACTGTTTTTCTCATGCTCTACTTTTCAGTCACTTATGAAGCTGTTAATCTCACTCTGCAGCTTTGCTGAACAAATGTTTGACATTCACTTCATCACTAGACATAGTTCTAACTTTCTAAACATTTCATCATCTGTGCGTTGCATGACTTTTTATGAAACCCTCTTTTGCAAACAAACCATGTCTTTTGTAATCCCACTAACAACTTAAGGTGAAAAAAAGACTTGTTGACAAATTCACTGAAGCAATAAATACCACAAAAATAAGGAAGATTATTTTTGTCCAGAAATTATAAAACCTGAGAGCAGAGGGCATATATCTAAGCAGAAATCATGGCAGTGAGGTTCATGATCGTGATTGTGCTGTTCTTCATCCTACATGGTAAGCCATCTGTACAATACAATCCCACAGCAGCCAACCAAATGGCATTATTTACTATTACTAAAAGACGTATTTTGTGTTTTAGGTGCTGATGGTACTCATATTGTTGGGGGCCAAGATGCTGCCCCCCACTCACGCCCCTACATGGCATCGCTGCAAGTCCGAGGTCGCCATAACTGCGGGGGAGTATTGGTGAGAGAAGACTTTGTGCTCACAGCAGCACACTGTCAGATACCAATGTAAGAATAAAAATCTTTTGTTTTACAGGCAGCAATTATCTAAATCAAATCAAGATTGAAACAGCATGCATTATGTTTTGCAAGCCATCAGTTAACCTCCAATCTTCACTGTGATTTCTAGACCGTACACGGTTGTGGTCGGAGTTGATTCCTTGTCAAGTAATGAGACTACAAAGCAGGAGTTCACTGTTGCCAGATCCATTCCACATCCTGACTATGATGGACATAGAAATGATATCATGCTTCTAAAGGTGAAGAGAGTTTAAACTTGTCCTTTCCTTTATTAAATTTTAAGTAAAACAATCCCATTTTCTTCATTGTTTGTAGATTGCACAAAAAACACATAACCATGTGTTTAGATTACACAGACATTAACACAGTTAATATATTCTGCATTTTTCTATCATTACTCTCCTTATCTCAGCTCAACAGCAGCGCACAGCTGACAGCAGCAGTTCAACTGATACCTCCTGGCAGAGTGAGGAGAGGGAGTCAGTGTAATACAACTGGCTGGGGGGATATCGGGGATAACAACACCTTGCCAAACACGCTGCAGGAAGTCAACGTAACCCTACTCTCAATGCGAACATGTCGTAGGAGATGGGGACAAGTACCCATCACCACAACAATGGTTTGTGGCGTCGGGAGAAGAACGTTTCAAGGATTCTGCTCGGTGAGTACCTTGGCTCTTTAGTAATCAAGCAATGCTGCACACAAGAAAAGTATGTTAATTACCTTGAATCTTTTGTCTTTAAGGGAGATTCAGGTGGTCCTTTGGTGTGTGATGGCGGTGCAGCAGGTGTTGTCTCTTTCTCTGGCCGGCGATGTGGAGACCCCATGACCCCTGATGTCTACACACGTGTATCATCCTTCAGGAGTTGGATAAAGAGAGTGTTAACCAACAATTAGTCAAAGTGGATAATGTGTCAAGGTGCATGACTTACTGGCACTCTTCAAAACAAAGCGCTTGGTAACATACAAATCTGTGTTAAATGTTGTGTCATGTTGTTAAAAATCTGAGCTATGAAGTGCTGTGGTTGTTGAGATGAGTAGTGATCCACCATTACTATTATTGCTGTAATTATTATTATTTGTTATGTAGTACGCATTTCAGGTGGGTTGGGAAAAATCTTTATATCCTAAAGTTTCTTAATTATACTGCGCTGAACGTATAAATAAACAATGAAGAAAATAAAAATGTCAGGTTAATTCCAGTGCACATATGTCTTTGTTGTTTTGTATATTAACAGTCTTGATGTGATGAATTAAACCTCGAAATTTGCAGTTGTTTATAAAAACATCAAAAACACAAAGAAAGTACAGTTTTGAATCATGCAAATAAAAACTACATTGCTTTACACCTGTCAGCCTACTGTGTTCCCAAGTTCAATTTTAGGCAATTATTGCCTCAAGAAATTTGCTGACCTTACATTAGATCACACGTTACCTTAAATCAACTTGTTACGTAACTCATGCGCATTGTTTGGGGTTGGTGAAGACGTGCAGTAAAAGCGATAACTCCAGATATCAATAATAAAAACACAATCTTATCTACGCCGCGCCCGCGTCCACGTTTACGTCTTCTGTGAGGTCATTTTCACCGAATGGGTCGCTGGGAATTTGAGTCTTTTCTCCGCATCTCCCATTTTTCCACAGGTTTCGCGAGATTTACGTAGACTGGTCGGTGTGTGGGAGCATTTCTCCGCCTGACGAACTGAACAGTACTGATATGAAATCTGCGTAAAGGTTAAAGGTAATAAAACTGTGTTTTGAGCAGAGGAGAAGCCTGTTTAGACCCAGTTGTTGCTGGTGTTTGTTAGCTTGCCATTAGTGACACTGACGAGCGGATGTAGCTAGCCGCCTCCACTTACCTACAGTCACATCTGCATTGAGGTAGAGCGAGGACAGACGAGTGTTATTGATAACCCACGGGGCGAGGTGTAGGTGTATTGGATTTAGTCTTAGACAGGTGACTTACCGCTTAGTTTACCGAGCTGGCCTCGTCATATTTTACGTGCATGTTCCTGATTTATAACTTGGTGGGAATAAAATATGACCGCTAACGTGTACATACTATAACTTGGCAGATACAGTGAAATGGCTGACGTATTTTATTTAGATTGACAGCTCTTTCACTCCTTAACGGGGGGGCTTATGGCAAACTACACGGTCTCGTCGTAGTGTGCTGTGTATCACAAACACTGACCTCCATGTCTGTGTAGTTGAAGTAAATACCCAGGAAGTTATTCCATCATGTTAAACCATTGGCTGTTGGAGTTGTCAGTCTGTGCCGAGCTGGCTGCAGCCTGTCACGGGTCTGTTCTGACAGGCGAGCCTCTCAGCGAAAGGAGAGGCCATCCTCATGGTGTGGCATAGTTTACATGTGAAGTTTGGCAGCTGTCATACTCACTCACAATAACTGAACTTTGCCCTGTTTTTCTCCTAATCAGTAGCCTTTGAATTTCTGGAGGCATGTCCAAGAAAAGGGGCAGGTATGTAGACGCTAAGCTGCTGTATGTGCCATCATATGATTATCATTTCTGCTGGTTTAAATGTCAACTACACTGAAAAAGTAGTTAATACAGATAGTTATATGACTGGAATCAACAAATAAGTTGTGTTGGACCAAAGTCTGGAAATGAATGACATAAAATCAAATTGCAATCTAGTTTAAATAATCATTGATGGTTGCAAGTAAACCTGCATAAATAATGCGAGTTATTTTAAGTGGCCTCAATTTACATTACTTTCCAGAAACATCTTAAATGCAAATATGGATAAAAGATGAAAAAAGCAAGTTGCATCCTTTTTCATACATTTTAAACCTTTTACCCATAGACATACACATCTCTGTGTTCATCCTGTTTTGCCAGAAAGCGGAGCAGTGGGGAACTGAGTGACACAGTAAGCCCAGACCCCAGTAGCATTCTGGGAGTCCGTATTCAACATAACTGGCGTGAGAAGGGCAACCAGAGCAAATGGAAGGGGACAGTGTTGGACAGGCTCAGTGTGAATCCTTCTCTGTTCATGGTGAAGTATGACGGCTTTGACTGTGTCTATGGCATCGAGTTGTTCAAGGATGAGAGAGTGTCCAACCTGCAAGTCCTGTCAGAAAAAGTTGGTGAGTTAGGAGAAATAGCTCTCTCACTTCATGCAGTTCGTGTTTTGGGTTCTGGCGTGTACTATAACCAGGATTTTTCAGATAATAAATGCTCACATGCTTTTTTTTTTTTTTATTTTTTTTTTTTTTGCAACAGTTGGAACATATAGTATATCATTAACCCTTTGTGCCTGTGTCTCCTTAGTAAACAACAAAATCAAGATACCTCCGGGGCTGAGGAGCTAGTGGGCAAAGCTGTGGAGCATCTGTTTGAAAAGGAGGATGGAGAGAAGAATGAGTGGAGAGGCATGGTCCTCTCCAGAGCTCCAATCATGACCAACTGGTATTATATCACTTATGAAAAGGACCCCGTTCTTTATATGTACCAGCTGTGGGACGACTATGCTGATGGAGACCTCAGGATTCTGCCTGAAGCAGGTATTCACTAAAGACAGATTGATACTTTACAAAGCTTTATTAAGTCTCTGCTAAACTTGTCCTGAGGCTTGATGGGTAAAATAAAGAGCAACCATTAAATGATGTAAATTAGTTTTCCACTTTGGCAGATTGCATCTTTTTTTTCTTTGTGGCCTGGACACCATGTGAGTTCATCACCAGTTGCAGTGGACTTCTAGGTGGAATCTAGGCAGTCGCGTTCAAGTGTTTCATCAAGGATTTTGACTCACAGTAGCAAGTTATGTATTTTAACATAAGCACTTTTTGCAGGAATGTCACTCTTGACACACACTGTCAAGAATTTTCACAAAAGTGAAGTAAGTACTCAAAGTTCAGTTAGACAGTGTCTTCTTTGGAAGATTAGATATTCACAGTCATGAAAATATTTCTGCCACAGTTGAATAAAGAGAGCCAAGACTCTAATCAGTGGTCTCATCAAACAACTGTTTCTGGAGCTGTCCCAGAGTTAATGGGTATGTTTAGACATGCACAGATTGCTGCTTCTAAATTGAGAACATTCAAATGACTTGGCAAACAAACATTCATAGTAATTCCTAATCAAGCCTAATTCAGAAATTCTCTTAACTAATAAAAATCTTCAATGCAGGGGAATTCTGCAAAATACTCAGAGAGACACAGAGACTCAGAGAACACAGACCTAAATAGAAGTCATGCTATTTAGTAGAGTCTGTGAACGTTTGATTGTTGTGACATTTTTAACCTTACAGACCATTTAAAAAGTACAAATTCAGAATATAGGTGGGTAAAGAGATTCTTACACTTACCTTCATTTCTTTAGAGGCATTTGAGGAACTTTGAGAAAACAGGAATGTAGAAGAGAAAAGAAAACCTTATTAATTAATCTTAATTATGTTGTATACCACAAGAGGCAGAAATATTCCTATATTTTTAATGTTTTGTAAAGTTAGGTGGACCTTTTAAAGAATAAGAAGGAACCTTTGTTTTTAATACTTTACATATTTAGCTCAGAAACTACATAGTTTATCAGTTTGAAATACTTCATACATGTGGTGTTTTGTTAGTATCTTCTAATGCAGATATAATTGTAATGTTAATGTCGTAATGTTGTCTTGTTTGATTCCTCTCCTCAGAAAACAAACACCTGTTGCCTGCAGACAGGAAGCCAGGGGAGGAGACGGAGAGTCTGGTGGGAAAACAAGTGGAGTATGTTACTGACAAGGGTGTGAAGAGAACTGGTCTGGTTATCTACCAGGTCCCAGCCAAGCCTTCTGTCTACTATATCAAATATGATGATGACTTTCATATCCATGTCTATGACCTGGTCAAAACCACCTAGAGATGGTGGACACTTTTAAGTCACTCTCCAGCCTCCCTCCATCTGCTTCTGTTCCACTCATTGTTACAGTCTGTTATTCAAAGCCATGTCAGGGTTGAATAGTTAATATGCTTTACTGTTCAGAAGAAAGTGCAATCTTTGTTTATGTATGCACAGCATAACTGTAGCACCGCTATGCTTTGCTATTTCAAGGAGAGAGAGAGAGAGAGTCAACTTGTTTTATTGTTGCTGCTCTTTATACTTTGTTTGGACAGTCCAAGATTGCACTGCCCAACAGCTGCAAAGTGCAGGTGATACTGCACTTGCATTGTTGTCCCTAAGATACTCACTGATCTGTCCTGAAAGTAATTATCTTAATTATATCCTAGTGTGATTTTAAAAGCTGTCATTTTAATCACGCTTTACTTATGAGTTACTCAGTAGGTAATAAGCTTAGTATACACATTTTCTTCTGCATAGATGCCTTCCATAAGCACATTTATTAAATGTGATGGGCAGATAAATATTTGTACTGTATTTATCTAGCAGTGACATCAGAAAAATCAGTGTCAGCACTGGAAAGGATGAATAAAAGCAGCATTATTTAAAACAAACAAACAAAAAAAAACAACAACAAAAAAACACACCCATTAAGAGCAATTCAGTTGAGTTCTGCTCAAATGGAAATATACTCCTGCACGTTTGCACCATTTTTAGTATTGTATCATTTATGGCTGTATGAATTGGCCGCATTTTCATGCTGGGCATTTCTTCTTTAAGCCTAGAAGGAAGGTTTCTGCAAAGGTTTTACATCATAGTTTAGCGGCGCAAGGACAACATATTCTTTGTACAGTTAATTAAGATGCTAAATTCACATTTCAATTTGAATTTACACAAATCATCAAGTGCCTTCCGGCTTATCATTTTTGCAATATTGTACATACTATATCTCTGACTATCTAAGCTCTTAATGAATCTCCATGTATGAAGGCTGCTATTGGGTATTCTTTCAAAAGTGGCAACATTGGTGGCTTGAGGAAGGTTTTGCATTCATCAGTTTATATTAGTGCTGTGATTTGCTCTTAATGCAGTATGAAAATGTTCTTTACATATAACACACGTCATCATTGGTTGTATAATCTCACTGTTGATATTGTGGGGAGCACTTTAATTGTATAAAGTTTACATGTTTAGGTAATGGTATGCTATATAGTTTCCCCCAGAATGCTTTTTCCTTAAGAACGATATGTGGCAGAGTAATGCTTTATATCATATGGATAAATAAATAAAAAATAAATAAAAATAGTTGCAATAAATTCAAACAACAGTATTTAATCCGTACAACTTGTGTAAAATGCCTTGTAACGTTGCCTGTTGTGATAACTCACAATACGAATAGCTCATCAAAACACCACCAGCTTTTAGCGAATGGTTTGTTAATACACATTAATTATGAACTGAGTATTTAACAGGTATAATAACTGACAAACCACTGACCATAACTAACTCTGGTTGTAGTTTGTTATAACTGTCTCTTAGTCTTGCAAACATGACATATATGCTTGCAGTATGGATTTTAACCCAATTTTGTCACCATTTTCCCTGCTGCTAAACTGGTCTGGCCCATCTCAGTCCTCTCCGAGTCACTCAGTGTATCCCTCAGTAAGATAGTCAATCTGTAGGTGTACTGTTATTTTTAGCTGTCAGAACTCTGCATGCATCATCTGAACAGAGTGCCTGGGATTTTCAAAGCTTTCTTTGACACTGAAGAATTGACAATGTGTGGCAGAATCAGTGCTGTTTGTTAAATCCAACTAAAACACAAAACAATCAAAGAAGAGGATTAACACTGTACATCACTACTCGTGGAGCTTTGGAGTGTTTGTGTCATGTACAGTGGAATTACAAATGACTGTGTGCGCTCTTTCATGCTTTCAGTCACCTCCTCGTGTTCTGAAGTTGTAGCACCATCAACAGGCAATTTATGTCATTATTATTCTGTCATGAGTAATAAAGATTTTTGCACATTTGTTTGGTCTTTGAATCTTTGAATACACTGCCATGATTAACATCTAGATCTATATATATACACACACACACACACACATATATACATATAATATTACTCAAAGAAATCAAACTAAAGACTGGGTGTGTTTTAACATTTATGTATTACTTGGTGACAACTGGTGACATTGTATATACACAATTGTCTCTCTTCATTACATTATTTGGAGGGTTTGAAAAAGCTGGGAGAGAAATCACTCTGTACACACAAATATGTGATATACACAACATAACAGAACTTATTTAAAATGCTTTTTACTTGATCGCATTATGTACATCTCCCAACCAATGCCGCTATCATTCAGAGAACCACAGTTCCATTCAGAAAACTACAATCCATGCAGTTGAATTATACCAGCTGGTTTCTTTCATGTTGGGTGTTTCTTCTTTTCTTGTGAGGGGCTACAACTTTTTGAAAAAAAGTAATGTTGTCTCTCAAGTGCAAAAGTCACATAGATAATTGTCAGGTTTCCCAGAGAGTTCCTGTTCATTTGGTGAGGTCTTTCAGGTACTGGACACCCTGAGTTGTGTATTCAGTTGCCTTTGTTGGAGCCTCTGAAAGGGATGAAATTGTCCACCGCACGCCTGCAATAATATAAAAATCAATGGTTTAGATTTGTGACGTCAAAAAAGCATGACCAAAGGAGTAATGTTAACCCACAAAAGTCATGATGTTGATGATGAAATTGATTACTGCACTAATGAAAAGCTAACAATATGACTGCGCCCAGCAAGTCAAGTACACGACTAGGACTTAAAATCCATTCATGCTCAAAAACCAAAACTCGTGACATTACTAAATTTGTATCCTTGCTTTGAGAAGAACAGGGACAAGCTTTTCATTCTGTTCTTACCAGAGTTCCATGATTGAACAGGGGAGAATTCAATCTTAGGCATGGTGGGAAGCTGAGCCTAAGGAGAAGAGGTTTGAAACAGTTAAGGGCAGTGTACGTTATACTGAATTCACAACATGCACTAAAAAGCAAATTAAAATGGGATAATGACAATGAAAGTCATGATTTCACTTGTGATGTGGTGAAATAGTGCACCGTGCCTACTGCTGACACATGGCAATTGGTAATGGCATTAAAAAGGACATTTCACAAGAAAGAAATATTATTGACATATTTTGTGGGAAAAGAATTCTGTCACTTGATTATTGACTACTAAGGTGATATCAAAATGTCTACTGCTGTTATTTCAGAAAAGACATGACTAGGCAAACATGACCTTGGCTGATATTTACAATCAAATTAAATATAATAATTAACTGAAGTGTTTGTTTTATAGTAGGGTACACACTTGTAAAATCTAATGTAATCCAATACAACGACTATCTCTTTACCAAAATAATAATGTAGTAATTTGTGGTCAGATTAAAATTGGTATAACTTTATATATTAAAAAGCACTGACATGCTACTGAATGCTAAGAAGAATGTAGGATTTTTCAGGTAGAAATAGATCCTGAGTATCATTTTGTTTTAACCTGGACTCATTCGTGAGCAGCATTTACTGCAGTAAACATTTTTAAGGGTGCCTTATACGTCCATGAGGGATGGACCACAGGAAGCAGCTGTTTTTGAATTACTTCATTAATTCACACAGTACTTGTCCAGCTCCCTACTGTTAAATAGTGCAATGAATATGTCTGCCTTACATATTTTCCTTCCCTGTGTTGCTTTGCATTCCTACAAGATCAATAACCAGGACAGTCGTCGGTCTGAGCAAAATTATAAAGCAGCACGTGATCTATACCTCCAAGCCAAAGTACTTCATCCACTCCTCTATGGCTGGGGGTACTGCAACCTTGGCCTTCTCCAAGGCCTCTGAGCCCTGCTCACTGCTTCCCAGCAGACCAGAGTCATAGGCAACATACAGTGCTCCTCCTGCAATGGTCACCTTGGTGGCTAGTCTGGAAACGAAGGAACAAAAAGAGCCATGCTGTGAAAACACAGTTACCTTCCCCCATACGCAATCAAAAACATAGTGACTATTACTTTGTTGCCATTATCATAATGCACAACTTAAGTGTCATTTGGTAATACACATTTCAGTTCGTAGATATCTATTTAAACAACATTAGCGAACGCTAGCTAACTGGGCAAATATGTACAGAACACAGCAATCTAAGTGGCAAATTGTTCCCGATAACTAACTGATCGGTAAGCAAAGTGAAGAAGACTACTGGACAGCTTTGTCAGACTAGCAGCTAAGTTAGCCAGTTAGCTAACTGGCTAACTGACCGTGTAGCACACTGTTGCAGCAGGGATAAGTTCTGGGGAATTACGAGCGAAATGAAAAATACTAACTTCAATACGGGCAGAATCCTTGCCGCCATGGTCCACAGCGGTGTCTTTTCCTTTTGCCTACAGTTATCCCAGGTACGCTAAGAATGGGCTGGAATGAATGCTACCTGGTTAGCCGCAGTGAAGGACAACCCTGCGAATCGCTGCGCACAGAGGTTGTGTCAATAAAGTTGCCGTTTCAAACATTCATGTTATTTCAGGGCAGCAGATTCGTTTGTTATGACGGTTTTTGTATTTATAATAATTATAGATACAGGTTAACACCTTAATCAAACAAGAAGCTAATTTAAAGAATGTGAGGTTTAAAAAAATATACTAAACAAACATAATTTAGCTGTTTAAGGTCTTTCAGGTCTTTCAAGTTCAATGAACCCTGAACAACACGCCCCTTAACAAATGTCAGGAGAAATGAAGGGTGGAGAATCGTATTTAAATACTTCCTAGTTTTCGTATATTTCCACTTCAAGACAGTTCTGAAAACTGGATTTGGACAGGGCTGGATTTTCTGTTGCCGAACAACTGGCAACTTTACAAAATGGGAACATTTACGAAAGTCCTTTTAGCAAGTATATGTGTTGCCTACATAGCCATCAAATGGAGCGCCCCCAGTTTCAACGCAGGTAAGACAAGCGAAACTGTATTATAAACGTCTATATAAGTAAAAGTCAATTAAGATCCTGTGTTTCATTTATATGTAGGCTTTGATCGGCTTTACAGCAGGAAGCATGCAGACAGCTCGCAGTGGTGTGTTTCACCTGCAGGTGTTATGCAGTGTTAATTTTTGACAAAACGTTGTAAAACACACTCAATAAAACATACACATTGAGAAAACTACAGTTTTAGTAATGGCAACAGTAAGAAATAAAATTAGACTCTCAATGTTAGATGACTGCATGAAATACGCCCCCCACAATGAAGTGATTTTATTTTTAATGTGAAGATTAAGTGATTTTAATGGTGCCTGTTAAGGTTAATTTACATAACTTGACACTTTGAGGATAGCTCATTTGAGACAGGGAGTCATTTGTAGTATAGATATGATCACAGAGTTGTATTATTTAAACAAGTCCAGAGAAAGCATGTCAGTAAGACCATAAAATATCAGCAAGGCTAGTTTATAACATAGCGGTGACCAAAATCCAGTTCATATCTAATCACTTCTCACATCATAATCATTATCATCACATAGGGCACAATAGTGTGTCATTTTTGTCAGGCACAAAACTACACTAACCTGTCCAATATGCACAAAGAAAATCCTTTGAAAATTCTTTTATTGGTCTTTCATCAGTAATCTTGTTATTCTGTCCCATTAGCCCACCCATCACATCATGGGCTACAGACTCCACCTTGCAGTGTGGCCCCTGGAAGTTGAGAGCAGTCCGTGCAGCCACAACTATGTGGTCTACATTGCAATATGTACCACATAAACTTATCATGTGATTGGTTGGGTGATGGGATGCTAAACATGCCAATTGCTCTGCTCCAAGCAAAATATTTACAAAGAGGTTTATGAGAGTTAAATGTTTCCCTTTGGGGCAATTTAGCGAAGTGCGCATGAAGTGAGCGAATAATTGGTGATAATCTGACATGCTTTCCACTTGTGACTGAGTCCTTACTGGAAAGAGAGAGCACAGCATTTGTCCTCACTGTGAGGATGCAGAGCTGCCACAAGTAATAAAATTATACGGTTTGAGTCAGTGGGGTAGTGTGCACATCTTATCAACAAATGCATCATTGTACATTCCCAATGAAAAAAATCTACTATTAAACCTGATACTGCAGCTTCCTAAAGATAATATATAATAGTATATTTTACAAGTTTAGATTTAGAAGAAAAATAAACTTTTAATTCATATGTTATATGGTAATGGTTATACAGTATGTGAACATATGCAGTCATATTTACCTCATCTCATTGTCTAGTTGCACAAATACATTGTATTGATACTGTTATCATGTTTCGTAATAACACTTACAATTTGTCATTACATTCACTGTTTCATGTGTTTCAGTGTGTTTGTATCTAATTAAAACTGTGTGCCTTTGTTTCAGAGTCTCTCAGAGGTGCAAGGGTGTTGGTGACTGGAGCCAGTACGGGCATTGGTGAACAAATGGCATATCATTATGCCCGATTTGGAGCCCAAATAGTTATCACAGCAAGAAGGGAGAAAGTGTTACAGCAGGTCAGTGAACTTTACAAAATGCAGAAAATGGTATCAAGGTGGAAAAAAATACAATTCTCTGTCACTTAGTTTAGGAGTTCTGTGCCTATCATGTCATATTCATTTAATTTAGTCAGACGGAAAACAACATCAGCTTACAGTAGTAAAAATTATTTTTTCAGATGGTTGGGGTATGTGTATAAGGTCAAATGTGTTTTCTTTACTCTCTTCTGCAGCTGCATTGGGAAGTTAACCCATTCCTTCTGATCTATGTTAAAAGGTGGCAGAGAAGTGCTTGAGTTTGGGAGCCCAGAAAGCTCTCTACATAGCAGCAGACATGGGCAATGACTCAGACCCTGAGAAAGTGGTAGACTTTGCTCTGGAGAAACTTGGAGGGTTGGATTACCTGGTTCTCAACCACATTGGTCCGAGCCCCTTCAGCATGTGGAAGGGAGATGTCGAACATGTCAAGTGGCTGATGAAGGTAATTGCTGCATTTAGATCAGGCATGTCCAAACTATTCCACAAAGGGCTGAGTGGCTGCAGGTTTTCTTTCCAACCAAGCAGCAGCACACCAAACTTAACTCATTTAATCAAGTGATCTCGGTCTTCAGACAGTCGATTGGTCAAACTGTGTGCTCTTGTTTGGTTGGAACAAAAACCTGCAGCCACACGGCCGCTCGTGAAATAGTTTGGACATGCCTGATTTAGATGCTCTGTTAGCATATAAAAAGGAGGGGACTGCAATGATGTCTTAATGTCTGTGTTTGTGCGTGCTTTTCAAAAGGTCAATTTCTTCAGCTATGTCCAGATGGCTTGGAAAGCTTTAGACTCCCTCGAGCAAAGTAAAGGATCACTGGTGATTGTTTCCTCACTTTTAGGTGGGTCTTTTTTGTGTGTTTTTTAAGTGTTTTTAAAACTTTATGGGAAAGTATCACTTTTTCTTACAAGTCCCTGAAACGTTTAGAGAAAACCTGGCCCATGTTCTGAGGGAGATCATGTGATTGCTCATGTGATTATAGGCTCAAAGTCACCTACTAAATGGTTTACATTCTGTTCTTCCCTTTGAACAGTTTGGTAGTATTAATGCAGTAGTGGACATTACTGGAGTAGTAGACATTAATTGTGTTTTAAACAAGGCACAACATTTTTTATATTTCACAACTGACACAATTGTCTTGATAAGCTGGCTCTAATACTGATGCTCCACAGGTAAAATGGCCAGTCCCTTCACCGCTCCCTATACCTCTACAAAATTTGCCCTGAACGGTTTCTTTGGGGCCCTTCACCATGAGCTAGCTATGAAGAAGAGTAATGTATCCATCTCTATATGTACACTGGGGCTCATTGATACTGACTCTGCCATGGAGAAAGTCAGGTTAGTTAAATCTATGTTGAAACATATTTGGCATCATTAGTGTTATTTGTGTATTTTTTTTTTTTTTTACTTTGTGCTGTCCACAGTGGTTAAGTGTAGTATTTTTCCTTCCTTTCGTATCCTAGGGGAATCACTGATGTACCAGCTTACCCTGCCACAGATGCAGCCTTGAATATCATCATTACAGGAGCAACAAGACAGCAAGAGCTCTTCTACCCTTGGATCACTTACGTTGCGACTCTAAGCAAAGACTGGTTTCCTCCTATCACAAACTATTTCATCCAGAGCACCTACAAGTACATCCCATGATTCAAAATATTTATCTGTTGGATGTTTGAATGTATTTTCAATTAAATACATGGAGAAGACAGAGAAAGCTAAAGATTTGGCATCATATATGTAATGATAAGCACAGTGTCCACGGGGTCCACTTCCCAAATTTAATCTTGATATTGTGGTTTACCCTTTTTTTTGTACTAATCCTTAAGTTAGGAAATCACTTTCCTCACAGGCAAATGGATCAGGTTACTATTTATAACAAACTGGACCTTGTCCTCCTTTCCTCATTGTGCTTTTGAGAGAGGTCCAGTTATACAAAGTCCACAGGGGGAGAAAAGCTCATAGTCTGGGTTTGTTTCCTCTAGGCCTACCTCAAAGAGATTAAAAAGGGGTTAGTTCCTGTCTGCAGCGGTCATGAATAATGCAGTCCACCATCATCTACTGTCATCATACATCTACAATTGTCACATGCAAATTTGAATAAAAAACACTTAGTTTACCACTCAGACAACAACACATAATGCAGCACAGAGTGAGAGTGTGCGGCTTGCAAACACGTCAGGAAGGGAAAGATGATGGAGCAGAAACACCTCTTTTTATAAAAATTGAATTGCGATGATGAAATAACATTGTAATTAATGCATTTTGTAATGAGTGAGCTCTAATTTCTTTGTTTGATCGATTGATAAGAAACAGGGCTTGTCAATTGATTGATACCTTGTCAAAATCACAGTGTGGCCCAGTGCAATATCCAACATGCAGGGGCTGCAATTTTTCTTTGTATCATTTATGTTGTATGTCATCACTAACCATAAATGAAGCATTATGGTGCTATGGAGATGCCTTGGCCCACAAACACTTTTTCTCACTCTTTTTCATGATTGAAATTAAATTAGCCAAGAAAAAGAAATGTTTCTTTTTAGCGGGGGGTAATGACATGAAATTATGATCAGAGTGTAAAGCGTAGTTCTTAAACATCAGGCCACCAGGACATCCCATAGTTTCTTTGGACATTATAAACAGCTGCAGTATGTATTGAAACAGCCACTGGGCATCTGAAATCATATTTGATTTTTATTTAGTTTAAAACATTCAGCAATGTCTCAGTACCATTCCTGCTGAGAAAGTGGCATCACAACAATCTGAATGGAACAGTACTACTTGAAACATCCACATGGGGGCAGTATTACTAAAGTAGTGAAGTATGATGAGTTCCCAGCCACAGCTACCAGTGAAGTCTATTCCTTGTTGGGGGAAAGGAAAAAAAAAATATCCCAACTGGCAGAGCATTATGCATTCATAGCAAACTGCCATGATTTTTTTTATGTCAAATTTTTTGTGCTTGAAAGAAAATGACATGGTCTGTGCTCAACAATTCACCAGTTTTTATTTATTTATTTAACGCATTTTGAACCCCCATCAGCATACCAATACTCTCCCCCCCTGTTCCTTTTCCTGTCTCCACTGTTCTCCACCCCTGGATTCCTCCCCATCTCCATTCTTCTCACTTAGTTTTGTCTTTCCAAAGCTGGCCACAGTAGACTTCCTACCGAGCAGGACTTTCTCAGTGGGTTCTTTTGTGTCTTAGCTCATCATCCCCCCAAAAGCACCGCAGGCTCCCTATGAAACTGTTGGCTCAATCCATCCTGGTGGTCTTTTCTTTATTTAATACACCCTTATAGGTTGAACCCTGCTGATAGAGAAGTTCTCTACTGTATCCGCAGAGTGAGTTGTCATTGTCAGAAAGAAAGAAAGAAAGAAAATGCGAGAAGTGAACTTTATTCTGCAATAAAAGTTTGTTCTCTGCTGTTTTCTTGGATTGATAGGACTGATGGGGAAAAGTCATTGGATACATCTTCTATCTTGACACTCTTGTTGATTTGAGAGGATTTTGAAGATGGTATAATCTCCCTGCAGATGCCATGGAAAGAAAAATAATAACTCCCCTCCTCTCACTCCTTCTGTCTCTTTTTCTGTGACACACTCACTACACACATAAAAAATGGTGGGGCCTCCTGGGGAGCAGAGCCGGCATGGCCTGGGAGAACAGCCAGAAACACCTGCAAAAGATTAGTGCTCCTAATGCTAGGTAATAAATCCTCTCACCCTTCTCTAGCATCTCCATCTCCACCAAAGCATCGATCTTATAGGCTGAGGAGCATCCACCCACAGCACTGATTATAACAAACATGCGCACACACACAAACACACATATACAAATGCACAAAATACAGTACAACACGGAAACCTAGATGCATCAATGGATTAATTCATATTATCTCTCTCAGTTGTTATCAGCAGCCATGTATGCTGCCAATTGAACCTCCATACTTACATTGTACTGCTGTTGCTTCAGTATCGTGGAGGTTTTTACCAGGGTTTAGACAGGCCTCTATATCAAGATCAAACATTTTCATTATAACTGCAAACAGTCAAGGCCAAGACCAAAGCTGAGGTTGCCTGCTTTACTGACTGCACATAAAACTTGAAAGGTGGCAGAGTGATTGGCCAGTTGGGCCCTTGCTTACAGAGATTTGTAATGGAAGTTGAATTCCGCTTTAATATCCGTGACACAGCATATTATTTCATCTCCATATACACAGATAGGGAAAGGTTTTCTGTGCGTGCAACAATAGTAAAATCAAATGACATGTATAATGTGTCCATAAACCTTTTCCACATACTCGTCAGTATGTCCCCAGTTTTATATGTTCACAGAGTTTGCTGATGCAGCAGAAATGTCATGTTTCAGACCATAAAGACTTACCTATCTATGGAAATGGTGCAGTGCACATCAACCATCATGCACCAGTCCCAATTTATCGTTCTTTCTTGTGCTGCTTCTTTGAGCACAGAGGACAGCGCTCCACAAATCCCTATCCAGCGCCATCCATTTACCATAATTGTTTTTCTCTCAATTGGTCTGTTCTCTATTAAGATGCTTGGTCATTAAACAAATAGTGTGACATTTGGGAAATGTGCATAGCCAACTTCTTTCTTTCATGTCAGAGGAGAGGATCGATACCACTTACATGTCATTAGAAAGAAACAGTCCAGCACATAACCCACATCTAAAACAAATTATCCTATTTGCAGGTCTGTTTTGTACAAATTAACACAGAAGATCAATAAGTGAGCTTTGGAGGTACTGTTTGAGGAATGTTGTTATCTTCGAGGGAGCCATGGTCACTGCCCCCCCATTTATGCTATTTGTGCTAAGCTAGCTGCAAGGGGCTCCAGCTATACATTTAACTCACAGATATGATGAGACATGAGTGATATGAATCTTTCTTCCTAACTCATGGTAAGAAAGTGAATGTGCATATATGTCAAATTTTCCCTTACATGCTTTTACTGTAGTCTACTGCAGGGTGGGGGTTCCCAAACCTTTCCATGCCAAGGCCTCCTGAATAGCATTAGCGTCTGGCCAGGGACCAATTTTTTTCACCCCAGTGACATTACTACAGAAAATATAAAAGAAAAAGAAAAGCAACCTCTTAATATACTTTTTTTTTTAACTTTTTTTTTACATTCGCAATTTCCAGGTGTTTTCCTTGTCATTTTTGTAGCACTAGCTAGCTACATGCTAGCGGGCAAACTTGGTGGCAGGAACAAGCCATCAAGCCAAAACTAGACAATCACCCATGATAAATGACAACAGGCAACAGAAAGATGAGCATGGCATGTATTTCAGTATGATATGAAATATATATTATAATCATGCACATCAAACGAGTATGTGAACAAACCAGATAATGCAGGTATCAATTAAAGCATCTGCCACCCCCCCCCCAAAAAAGCAATAAATATATATTTCTTTAAGTCTTAAATAACTTTTCAAATTGTCTGTGTAATAACTGTAACCGTAAAATCAAATTTCATCCATTTATTGGTTCTTCAATTCAAAAGCAGCCATTGATCTGTGTAGTTGTGGGAGGCGATTAATTTAGAAAAGAATGTTAATCTTCCTGAATCCAGAGCTTGTGCATGACCTCTGAAAAGTTTTCACAAAACATTGAGCTATGATAACAAAAGGAGAGAGTGAGCAAGAGAGACAGAGAAGGGGGGGGTGAAAACCTATGAAAGGGAGCGTCAGTGAGAATAAAAACTGTGGGTGTGAGAGGTGGCTGAGGTGGCCCTGTGACCCCTGACCTCCTTCCCCCAGGTCCATTCAGAGCAGCACAATGGTTGACACCTGTGTCCTTTCAATACTGGCACTATTATTGTTTACATCAGCCAGTGGGAGAGAGAGGGAAAGACAGAAAGAGGCCAGAGGTGCTGTGAAGCAGGGTGCACCAGCCTCATGCCAACCCCCCTCTCCTCCCCTTCCTCCACCATTCCCCTCTCTCTTTCAAAGACAGGTGCCTTCATATCTCTCTCTCCCTCTCTCTCGCCCTCCCTCCCTCTTTCCATCTCCCCCCTCTCTCTCTCTCTGTGTCTGCCAATCTCTTCTCTCTAATTATTTTAGATAACTCCAAACACGTTGGCGGAAGGAGAGGATCCACGAAGAGGACAGACAGGGTGTTTTTACATCCTGTACCTAATAGTCTGGCATTGCTCGATCGTTGCTCTTCTGTATCAGCTTTAACACATCAGATAATATTAAAAGCAGTACGTGAGGATCTTCATGTGCACATTGTTAGCTGAAAAAGAAATTAGTTTTCTCCCTGAAAAATTATTGCCACAGTTTTCAGCTTAATGTTTTGGCACCTACAGAAACAAGACAGACTAATTAGTGACTGTAATTTTCCAAAAACAACATTAAAAATGGACAATTAAAGGTTATGTGTGCATTTTTCACAGCCATGAGAGTTTCAGTTGTGTCTTTCATGATAAAAGACATGCAGAGATTTGTCTGTATGAAAGTCTTTAATGACGTTCGCAGGACAATCCATTCGTTATGTTCTTGCCATTTATCCCTCCCTTGCTGATCAGGCTGGTGGGGAGAGTCACAGGGAGCATGGGTGGCAGGCTGGGGGTTACATGAATTCTTCTTTTTTTTTCACTGGGGGAGAGAACGCCCAATTAACAAAGGATAAGAAGTGAACCGTAAATACCCTCAACAAGGCCCAACAAACCTACAAGAACAAGAGCCGTCTCTCTCTCTCTCTCTCTCTCTCTCTCTCTCTCTCTCTCTCTCACTCTCTCTCTCTCTCCCTCCCTCCCTCCCTCTCTTTCTCTTTCTCCCTCACCCCCCTCTGCTGACCACCTGCCCTCCTCCTCCCCCTCCTCCCTCCTCTTGCTCACTCACTCTCTCTTCCACTTCCCTCACAAAAGGAAGGCTCAGAGCTTACAAAGTGCCAATTAACACTGAATGTTTGCCCCTCGCACCTCCCTCTCTGAACTGCTGACAGCTCTGGTGTTTGGGTTAATACCAAAGGCCTGCAAAGAATTATAATTCTCCTCCTTGCCCCATCCCCCCTTCTCTCCCTCTCCTATCCTTTTATTTTGTTTCCAATGGGGTGGTTTTACAGTTCAATGCACAGTCAAAGGGTGATATAAAATGACTTTCCAAAGAATTTCATTTAGGGAGAAGAGGGGCTGTGTTGCATTGGGGCAGCCAGGGGCAGGACTGGGGATAGGAGGGGACCCTGTTGAGACAGAGACACAGAAAGAGCGGCAACTATAAATTAATAGTGAAAGGTAGTGATAAGATTTGTATCATGTGTCGATGATGCTTTTTTAGAGGCATGAAGTGATTATTCACTCTAATTTCTGTCACCAAAGCAGATATTTAGGAGTTACCCCTTTAGGCAGCGGTTGCCATTTCTTCCTCTGTCATCAGCAGTTTGAATGCAAAAATGCAAACATGACTCTAATTTGCACACAAGTCAACACACACACACCCTTTCTCACCCGTAAGAACTGTAGGTCCCACTTGGAGATGAAGATAGCAGCGTGGGTCATTTATCACAGGCAAGGCTGATGGCAGCGCTATGCCTGTTTTTCTCCCTTGTGAACTCCAATAAATCAGCCTAGTGAATAAAAGAGTGGCCAATGAGAAGAGGTGAGAGGGGTTAAACTCTGGGAGAAACAGAGACCACTAGACTCTTTAAGGGAGCTTCTGCCTGCACTCAATTCTCTGCCCAAACTGGGTCTGCCTCGACAATTTACGACCTCCTGGGACCTAGTCTATACTCTCCTCTTTCTTTACTTTGGGATGAGGTCCCCAGTTAAAATGGGTTATTCTTGGGATGAAGTCAAGTTTGAAATGGATTTTGCTTTTGTTGAGAAAAGGTCACATGGATCCTGCTAGATCACAATATAGTAAGGTGACAAAATATTACTAAAAGTATAGTTTAGCATTTAAGAAATGTGAGTTAGACAAGGAGACCTGTTACATCCGTCTCCTAGATATAATAGATGGTTAGTTTAATTTACACAAAGACCAGAGGCAGGGAAATAAAAGTGTCATTTTAAGCTTTAACCTATTGAATAATACTCTAGGGATGCTAAGCTAAGCTAGCTATAGCCATTGTAGCTGGCTAGATATTCACTATACAGACAAGAGGGTGTGGAAAGAGAGTAGTGCTGGTGGTGTGGAACCAAGCCAGACTGGCCTTATTTACATTCAAGTAAGGGGAGCTGAGCAGAGAGATGACATGACCTGACACGGTTCATGGTTCCACTAGTAGGGCTGTCTGGGCCTCCACCTCAAGCCTGGGACCCTGGGGTCAAAATGCTCTGCAGCCTCTCTGGGATGAAGGCGGCTGGAGAAACATGTGACTCTGGCCCCTGCTTTAAATCCTGAATTCTAGGACTTACTCAAGATAAGGGGAGCGCAAAATGGTAACTTATAACTCGAGGTGATAGATGAAGAATTCATGTGGGAGTAAAAAAAAAACAGAATGTATGCACAAGGAATCAGATTTCCACATTTCCAGACATATGATCGAGCTGCAGTATATCATTTTTATCTGAAGATTTATTTGGAAACAGGTGCTCCTCCTCTGGCCGAGCTGCCAGGCACTCAAGGAGCACTCAGCCTCCTCTCTGTAACATCTGATTCACATGAACTATAATTTCTACTTGCCAAATGACAGATCCAAAGGTCAGTGATGTGGCTGTGTCAAATGAGGGTCGTGAGAAAAGCAGAAAGAAGCACGTGCCTAAAATTAGATGAATGTCAAAATTTGCTCCGCTTCTCTCTTAAGAACAGACACATGTGAGAGGAGTCACTTTGGTCTAAGTGCAGGTCTCTCTCACTGAAACTGAATTTCCTTTTTACTTCATCACAACATTCTTCTCTTTTTTCCCCCAAACTCTCATCCTTTATTCCTGCCGAACCCAAAGGAATTTCACTCGATGAGACCGTGATGTGAGTGGTGTGTGTGCATGTCTGGAGTCTGTGTGACCCCATCAATGCTGAGCAGAGCGGGGAAGAACAGAGTTGACTGGCCACAGGAGCCGAAAGCCCTGTGGGACCCAGATTCTGGCCCAAGATCCACGACCGTTCTGCACCACATTGGATCTTGGGCTGTAACTCACCCTCTGTCTGTGGTTTGGGATGGTGTGGAGGTAGGGGTGAATAGCAGGTCAGCCATGGAAAAGCTTGCTTTATTGTCTGTATCACAAAATGAAAGATAGGGGGAAGAGAGGGAGAAAAGAGAGACAGAAAGAGAGAGAGAGGGATGGTAGGAGGTGACTGTAGATGGAAGAGGAGAGAGATTGGTGGTTGGGCGAGTGAGGAGGAAAAGAGGGAGGAAGAGAGCTGAAAAATTAGGATAGAAGAAGAGGATTCAATGCGAAGAGACATGGAGGAGAGAAAGTATAAAGTCTGAAGGTATAGAGAGGTGGACACCTCTAATTCCATATGTCAGTCTCCTTCTCATTCCTTTTCCATATGGCAGACTGAAAGAAAGCTTCAGCTCAGCAGAATGGCTGTAAGCACACAGCTATGTTTAAAGCTGAGCCAGTACGTTTGACACAGTATTTGTATCAAACAGTAGATCAAACGCAGCTCTTTCAGTGTTGTGCACTATAGGTGAAGGGCTCACGAAACTTATATTGAGTGCTCTTGACAGTTTTGAAACGCCAGCAAAGAATAGCGCTGATAGGGACACTCACACACACAATGAAGAGTATGAACCTATCGCACACATAAGCAGATTTGTGGAGTTCTCTGGGTTATCAAACGAGATGATTTCTACCAGATTTTGGGTGCCAAAGTTCTTTGCTGAAAGTGATTGATGAGTGCTTGGTAATTGTCCATTGTGAGAAGATGTCAGAGGGAGACGGCATGTCACCTCGCAGTGAGAGTAAAAGAGCCAGCAAATGGAAGTGATTACATCTAATATTCTCCATCTGGGAGTGATTGCCTCAGAAGACGAGTTTCAAAGAGGAGTACGGCGGGGAGAAAAGAACGAGGCAACAGTAATTTGCACAGGATTTACAAATCTCCTGAATCGAATTTGGGAATCTTTGCGCACATCTTGTTCTGTTCCCTCCAGACAATCACTCATGAAATGCACGCACACATTCATAAACAGCTCTACACAAATAATTCACACTGCTCTATGGCACAGACACATTCTCAGCCAGGAGATAGCCTAGCATGTTGCAAAAACTCACGCAATCCATACAGAATCACAGGGAATGAAGCTGTAATACTCCCTGCAGTGTGGTGGATTTTCAGGCTCACACATCAATACTCAGTATATTTCTGTCTGTCTGCGAGCAATCACAAACCACCCAAGAAATGGTTGCCATTGTGTCAGAGCTGAGCTGAAGTCAGGTCAGGAGTGATCAAAGACTCCTGAGGAGGGGGGGGGGGGGGGGGGAGGGGGAGGGGGGGGGACTATCTGGTCCCAATTACATTCAATCATGGGAAATTGGCAAAGTGCTACGCAAGAGAGAAGATCTTCATGATGAGAGCAGGAGGCCAGATGAGCCAAGGTGGTCTGCAGACGTTTCTGACTTCACAGAGAAGATGAGAAAATGAAGATTGGGACTCAAGTCAAGATTATTTTCCCCTTTCTTTTTATTTCAAGGACCATTTTCTCTCCCTCGGTCACAGTGACACTGACATTACTACTACTTTATTTTCATTCTGAATTTTTCATAGCTGGTCTACAGGGTTAAAGGACCAGAACAACACAGAGGGATCGTCTTACAAATATCAAACATTATGTGAATTGCAGAGGACACTGAAAAACAAGCCTGACAAATAAACTACACATTAATAGGGTAAATTAGGGTATTCAGTGTTTACTGTATATCTGGTAGTGTGATGGAGGGTTAATATCAGTAATGGTGATCATGGCTCAGTATCATCAAAATAGGTAGACGCCCAGTGACATCAAAGGTGTCATATGATTGAGGTCACACTACATTCAACAATCACCATGGTTAGGATTAAAGTATGACTTGGTGCAATCACTTGGGATAAGATTATACTGCTGATGGTAAATCTGTATATCCAAACTGTTGCCTGGCTGCTTGTTCACAGTGTCACAACATCTTGGTTTCTTTGTTTACACAGGTAAAACCCATGTGAGATCTAAATTTGAACTGTTACTTGTGAATATGGAGCTGGGCTGCGCGACAAAAGTAACAAGTAAGGTCATTGTTTTTTTTAATGAGTAACATGGAAAGGTCTCAGTTGATTCTGCCACTTAAAGTTCGGCTGATAAAGTGTGAATGTGGCTCCTTTATTCTTTTCAAAATAATTGAGATCAGGACTTTAAAACTATTAAGAATCAAGGATTTGAATAATTAACTGTTGATAAGCGTGACAATGTCTGATAAGTTAAGGGAGCTTTAAAAGATGATCAAGCTCAAACAAAGGCTCCTCTTTGTATACAAAGGCACTGAACAGACTACATTTCCCCACCTAATGAATGCTGATAAAGTGAGAGGAGATAACCAAACAGGCATAACAAAAGGGATTTCTCTCACTGAGGGTTTCACTCTGATTTGTAAAGTGGTTCCTTCTCCTCTCTGATTGGTCCAGAGCGCTTGCCAAAGAATGCCAACAAAAAAGTGACCCTCCAGTGAGCACCTCCTCCCCCAAATCCCCCCATCCCGGCAGCCTCACCCTCCCTGCGCTGTGTCCCTGACCCATCCCCCCTTCCTTCTACCGGCCACCCCTCCTCTACCACCTCTCTCCCTCCCTCTATCCTCTCTCTCTCTCTCGTTCTCTCCCAGTTGCCTCACGGCTCGCTGTGACCCATCTTGCACCTCCCGAAGCCCACAACAGACGCTTGGTGTGTGAAGAAGGTCAGGAGTTCAGGCTTGGCTGAGGCTCCATTCCTCCCTCTGCACAGAGGAGGCCTGCCCTGCGGGTTTATAATTATCTGCCGTTGGCATTCAGTGCAGGTTCAAGCACAGTGCAAGCGCTGGCACCAGCGTGGGGGGATGCGCTTGGCTACACACTTGGTGATTAGTTGTCCCTAATTGTCAGTTCCTTGTTCCTTTTTACCTTTCTCTCCCTCTCACCCCCCCCCCCAACCCACCAACACCCCACCACACCACTTACCAGTTAGAACATCTTTACATAAAATTTTTGCACTTTGTTTATTGTCCCAAGAAGGAAAAAAACCATGCAGTGCTTCTTTCAGCTTCAATGTTCTTTAGGCTCGATCTCGCAACATTTTATAATCCCTCTCACAAAAGCAAAATGTCTTCTTTCTGGCATCTGGTTCCTTCTAACAGTTTCATACAGCCCACAACTCTGATCACAGTGTTCTACATTTCAGGTGACAAGAACATGCAGGGCCTGTCTATCAGTGCCACGTCTGAATTGTTCCTCTCAGTGGCACACAGGTAACATTTTAATGGTTGGAAATTCTTTATTCTAGACTCAGTGTGGATGATTAATTGATGATGATGTTATGTCCCATTGCTTTTTATGATAAATTTAAATGTGTACATGACTCATTTAAGGTTGTCCTCATAGTGGAATGACTCCTTTAACCACACTGATGGCAGATGCAAGAGGCCTGCTATAAAATCCTTTCAAGGAAAGAGATTAGTAGAACTAAACTTATACAGCCTCTACAGATGGTCCGTATGAGCCACAGTCACTGACATGGGAAAACCAGGTGGCCTTGAAGCTGTTGTATTCTTGTCTACATGTGTTTATGTCTTTGACCAAAATGAGTATTCTTCATACTCACCTTAAAGTCGCAGTGTTTTTTGTTCTTTTTTTTTTAGCAGGAGCATGTGGTTCGCATGCTTAAGTCTGTTCCTGCTTTCTCAATTTGTTTTCAATATAAAATGAACACAGTTCCTTTCGTCTCAAATGTTGTATACATACTTTATCTTGTGATTCACTGCAGGTTTTAATCCCAGTATTCTGGAGTAACTGAGTCAGTTCCACTCAGAGGTGAATGTGCTTTCCATCAGGCATTTATATTGGCACTGACAGGCGGTGTGATAAATGACATTGGATAAATCCATTCCTCAATGCCTTCAGAGATGTCTCCGCGCCATTAGTCACTCACACTGGAGATCTCTGCAAGAGTCCATCATTGCTGCTCTGAGAAACACATCTGCAGACCTTGAGACAGACCCTGAAATGGGCTGACAACTGAACCAATACTGTTGGGGCTGCTGGGGGAAAAGAAAGAGAGGAACAGCAGTCAGGCAGATGTGGGGCCTGGATGGCTGCCAAGCAGCGCCCTGTCATCCTACAACAGACCCTTCATCTCAATATGAGTGAGGGAGAGGGAGAGAGAGAGAGAGAGAGAGAGAGAGAGAGAGAGAGAGAGAGAGAGAGAGAGAGATGTGGAAAACAGCAGGGTGTAGGAGGAGGAAGGGGACATGGATAGATTTTGTACAAAGGCTCCATGACTATTCCTCCATCTGAGAACATCCTCTAAAGCTCCTGGCATCATTACACCGTGACTGCACACCCACAGTTCAATCAGCAATGCCAGCTGATGTTAAGAAGAAAAAAACAAATTGAATTAGAAAATAATTTATTGTGCAAACACCTCGCTGAATGTAGCACCTTCAATGGCCTATTATTCTTTGACATTTTAGTGGAAAGTAGAACTAGTCCTTTGAGCCTTCCATAAAAATCTATATTTAACACGCGCACAGATGGTTGGAATAAAAACCCACATTTGCCCCTCGTCCCCTCTGTTTTTGGTGCAAGGAAGAAGTTGAGATTTTTGCCAATTTCCAAGAGCTATGTGAGATGAGACATGGACTTTTGACAGGTGTTTGTTTGAATATGAAACAGAGCCATGGAGGCCTGCAGATGGCAGGCAGATTGCATTCCAGACAGAGGCTTCAGTCTGGAGCGGTGGGGGGGGGGGGCATCTTTGCTCTTCTATGGTTCTCCAGGGGTATCGATGTACAAACATATTGTCTGCATGACTAGCATCATCATAGTCATCATCATCCTCACTATCATCATCATCATCATGGTCTTCATCACAGGAGCATACGTCTGCTGACAGTCTGTCCACTCTGGAGCACAGCACTTTGTTTTTCCATGAGCTGTGTGCAAAGATGGACTCCGTGTTAAGTCACTACCTTCACTTCTGTACTGATAAGTGAAAGAGCAGTGTGTACCAAGATGGTAGAAGAAACAACAGAGAGACATGTTGGAGCCTCAGTCAGGGGGAGAGTCTGAGTCAGAGGAGGAGTCTGTTGTGATCAAAATCAGCGATGTCAGAGCAGTTAGTGCACTCAGCATCTTCCATTTGTTTATGTTGTTTGTTCATTAGCATTCTTTATTGATAGAGAGTTTGATCAAAACTCATGTTGCAGTAATGATGGTTGTTAGTTCAATAGATAGATAGATAGATAGATAGATAGATAGATAGATACATAGATAGATACATAGATAGATACATAGATAGATAATCTTTAGTTTAGAGAGACTGAATTCAAAGCTGTTGTTTTAGCCTTGATTTTCCCATCTGGGTTTCTGGCAGGCTGGCTGATGGCCTGGTTAGCTGGCTAACTGACTGATTTGCTGGAGAAATAAAATGAGAGTGGGAGGAAGGTATGAATAGCTGGCAAGGTGCACCCTGGTGAGTCAACAGACACTGGGCACTGCCAGAAAAGCTCCATGTGCTGTGGGCTAATGCAGAATTAAGTCAGGTTGTTTGTTCAAGCCTGCATGCTCTGCTTCTTGTCATTGAATTTCTTTCACAAAGCTTAACTGTGCATTGTTATTATTCCTATTATATTTTCATGGTTATTTGTGTCAGGCCTTTAATATAATCAGAACAATGGAGCGCTCAGTTGTTGAGTGACCAAAGGCCTGGAAATAGTGAAGAAGAGGTGAGAGGCCTGGACACAGGCTTATGTCGTTCCTGTAGACGGGCCCCGAAGAACACAGCCAACATCAACAGGAGCCAGGCCACAGCTTGGTGCTCATGCCCAAGCATACATCACCTGTTTGGGGCTTATTACATAACCCCTTTACAGAACAACTGGTTGAATGTGGTTCTGTTGCTTTTACAGATTTTTATTCTACAGACTTCACTTCTACAGCTGTATCTATGTTCACTTCCATACAGGTTCTCAGTGTCCAGGAACAGCTTCGGAACTGAAGCAGCAAGAATAAAACCCCAAAGGTACGGTCGAAATTCCCCAAGGTTCTATTTTTTGTGTTATTTTTTGTAGGATGGGGAGTTTTTTAAGCAATTCAAGACCATCTGCACTTTTAAGACAAAAAAAGTAGTCCACACAACGTGTACCAGATGTGCTTTTAGGCTCCACAGCCAAGTCTCCATCAGCAGCCTGCACTCTCCTTCCCTTGAGGGTGGCAAGCCAGCAGCATGCATAATGCCTGAGCTGTTTCATGCAACAGGTAGCCTCAATTTCCACATTCACCCCCATAGCTTTCTGCAGATCTCTCACTGTGAACAAACCCAAAGAGGAGAAGACGAGAGTCTGCTCACCCTGCAGCTCAATTGTAATCACCCCCATGCTACTTTCTACTGTAACAATGACCTGTGGATGAATGCTCCAGCTCCCGCCCTCTGCTGACCCTGACTCATGCTAAGGTAAAGACTTGAGGTTATTTTCTTATCCCTGATACAACACAGAACTCCTAGAGAAAGGATCTTGGGCCAAATGTGTCTTTTAATTCTAAAAAGATTACCAAAGGGAGGGGGCTACACAGGCAGGAATGTTTGACCTCCATCATTCTGGGAGTTTGGGGGAGGCGGGTTGGACACTAGTCAAGCAGAACCGAAGACTTAGTGGCTTTTTACCAGGAGGCTTCTCTCTTTAACTCAGACAACTTCAATCAAGTTTCCTGAGAGTTGTTCCCCCCATAAACACGGAAAGTTTTCATTGTACTTTTGCTCTGACAGAAACCACATGACATGGATAATTGTGAAAAGCCAATAAAATAGCCCACATGCTAATTCTGGCCCGACATTATGACAACAGAATGCAACCACATATGGTAAACAAATTGAAAGAAGGGATTCCCACCACTCATCTGTAGCACAATAATATTCCCTGATAATATCATTCAAGACTCAGGTGTTAAATTTTGTGCTAGAGAAACCAACGAGAAGGAAGTTACTTCACCTCACTCTGTCTATAGTTGGTAAAGTTTACTTATCTACACAAAAAAAGGGTTCAAGGTGAGGAAAGCCCCTCAAACAAACACAAACTTTGAACAAAGGAAGGATGGAGGAATCTGTGCTGAAAGAATGTGACTCCTCTTTCAACTGTTGGTATGCTCGCGGCACCTCCTGTCAAGAGAAGAAAAATCCCAGGAAGAAACAAACTTAAGAAATGCAAAACAATGCCAACCTCCTGCTGCCTGCCGATTGATTGATTAGGACTTGTCGCTTTTCTCTCCTTTTCAAACTGCTCAAGGCAATGAAAGGGTAAGTTTAGACCTCTGGGTTAATTTACAAGGAGGGAAAACAGTTAAAAGATATAAAGTTATAATACTCAAGTATCAAACCCAGTTTTTGATAGTATTCATCAAAGCATTTTAACAACAACCAATCCAAAGTACTGTATTTATATTCAGTAATTGTTTTTCTTCATATCATTTAGTCCAGTGCAGGATTCAAATTGCATTCACACATTTACTGGAAACAATACACCACAAAAATGTCCTGTCAGATTTAAATAACCCATGCAAGATATGAGCTTTCTGTTTGCTTGAAAGGCTTGTCATTTGATATTGACAATCAATCAGACTGTCTCTTTCCATTCAAAGCTATTCACAGGAATCAAATAAGAAATCTGATAATAAGATACAATGCAGTCAAAACATAGTATGTGTGTTCAAGTTGGTTCTTACAGTCTGGGCGAAAATCATACCAATTAAACACCCACATGATAAAATTAACAACCAAAATAACATAGAAATAGAGGAATATATAATAGAATATAGAATAAATTAACTGAGTAAAATGAGGTAAACAATGTCTAAGTAGCCAGGCTGAAAAAGTCACTTTTGATTTTACTTTTAAGATTTCAACACTTGGGGCATAAAAGGTAAATGCTGGTTCACTAATGGCTTTAGTCTTGGTTCATAGAATATAAGCAGAGTTGTATTAAAGTGTTTATGCCAATACAAGCCAAGCTCACAGAAAAAAAAACAATGTAAAGCAATCACATCAAAAATTAGGACTCACAGAAGTATTGACCCTAAACAGTTGCTCTTCCGTTGTGTTCCTGACTATGTAGTTGCCCATCAAGCGTTTGCTGCAGTGTTACACCATACTTAAAGTTACCATGGTAACTAGGGATATCATCAAATTAACCAATATTTTAAAAAATTGAGCATTAGAGTTGGAATTGAAACTGAACAATCTAACTTAAACTTAAACTACTTTAGGTTTAAGTTTAGATAAAAGTCCTTTGTAACATTCACACTTTTTTCAAACATGACATTTTTTCAAATCCCTTTTATAAGAAAAAATCTGTCAAAACACAAAGCTACTTGTTAGCTTATTTGTTCTTTTCTTCTTGTTTTCTTTTTCCCTCCTCAAGCTGCAAGTCTTCAGTCAGAGCTTTGCTTTGACAGGTGAAGATCAACCAGAGTCATCGCTATTGGTGTCCATGTGGGATTGGAGGAGAGAGGTGGTCGCGGGGTCAACAGCAGAGTTATTCTATACCTATGCAATAACACACGACTGGGGCAGAGTTCACAACATGGTTTTATCCTCTTCCTACACACAAACACACTGCGGCACTATTTCATATTCAACTTCAGAAGCATCACCAAGAGAACCACTACTTATTTGCTGCCTGTGTTTATTCTGCTCTCCTGTCAACAAGAAATGATGAATGGCAAGAATATAAGTAGGCCTACCTGTGTTAACTTACTGTGTTAGCTTTCCTTTCAAGCGTGCCGTTACAAGAAGACAACTATCCTGTATGCTGTTTTCCTGTTTTGATGAATGGTCAGAGAAACAGTTGAAGCTTTACCGACTTCCGCTGCAGACACTTAAAAAACAGCGGTTGGAACGATTAAGCCGCAATCACATTTGTAATTATGATAATGTCAATTGAGCTGGTCAAGGATGAATAATTTCAGGGGAGACAGTAAAATATACCTAACAAGGCCTTTCTCAGCGGTAAACATGGGGCTTTTAAAACTGTAATTAGCCTTTTAATGTCTAACACATGGCTTACAAGCCATCCATGGGCCCAACTTCCCTTCTCTCAACCACTTTCCCCGTCTCTCTGTAGGACACACTTTTCACATAGCTGGAAATCTAACCACACAAATAGGAAGCTCTCTCAGTGGGGTCGGGGGTGAGCACAGGCAAGAGTAATTCAGCAATTGTGGGACAAATTGTTATTTTCCTGTGCTTAAAATAGACAAGCAGGAGATGCATTATAACATGCATTCTTACCGGGTGTACCTTTGGCTGCACGCTCTGAGTTTAATGCAAAACATTTTCATGAACGTTAGGTGTTTTTTGTTAGTAACTTAAAATGCAAACATAAATGCTATGTGTTTATTGCAACTACTCTAACAGGACAAGATCTGAAACGAATGCAGATTGCACCCTGCTTCTCCAACCACCGACAAGGCACCCCAGCTCTGTTGCTCCCACAACTGCCCCTTATGCATCCTCTCCATACACCCACCCAAAGTGTTCAAGAATTCCCCCTTGAGAGACAGACACAGATAATTGGTCACAGATTTTTGTTGGCAGGACACAAAGGGACCTCCTATTCACCCCTGTGCAGCTGTCTACTTCCCATTCTCCCATCTCTGCTCCCCGCTCGAGTCCCCTCCAATGGTTCCACCACCACCAAACCCCCAGTGGACTAGAGCTGAACCACTCCTCATCCCCAAAACACAGCCCCTTTCACCGCCACAATAAAGCCATCAGGACATATGCCTCTCATGACCCTGACCTAAAGTTCTAGCCTCCTTACGCCCCAAGGCCTCTGTGACATCCATGAGACCTTCGAGTCTGTTACCAGTTCCCTTTGATAAAAGCTGCTCCACTAATTAGGGAGCCACTGGCCTTGATCAAAGCACCTGTGTGTGACGACTCGAAGTGTTTTAACAACCAAGATCTTGTCCACGATGACACAGTGTTAATCCACTTTGATATGAGTTTGTGGTAGGAGATGAAGAGGGAACTACTACGCTGTCTTGGTGTGTTTAGACACACGGATCACTTAAAAAAGATTCAGTCATTCATTACACAAAGTTTATAATGTATAATGCTAACATAAAGACGCTGAAGTTTAAATCTACTCTTGACATCACGTTGGTGCACTGTACAAATACGGATCTATGACCAATCAACAGACTGTTTACTATAGTTCTCTTCACTCTGTGTAGGGTTATATTAATTCATTTAATGAAAGTAATACACCTAATTACTGTTTATGCGATTTTCAATAGAAACTCCTGTAATATATATATATATATGTGTGTGTTTTCTCCCTCTGAGTGTGTGTAGGAGTCACAAGTCTATGTTGAATTAGATGTAACCATAGCAGGCTCTTTAAATGCTACAGTGAGTAAATTCATTATAGATTAATTCAGATTCATTATAAGATATTTTACATAGTAATTCTACACACTGACTCTATGTAATTTATTATGAGAAAACTGATCATTCACAGCTACAGTTCTATAAGCCCATTCATTTATGTGAACACAAGCAGTTGTGCAAGAAGTATGATGAAGTGAATTGAACAGAAATTGTGCCCTACAACAGTGTAACCACCTTCATTCATGCTTGCATGTAGGCAGAGCTGAGCTTGGGCTAAATGCTAACACAGGCATGCCAATATGTTTACACTGACATTGCTAACATGTTGATGTTAAGCAGATATTCTCCTTGTTCAGCATCTTAGTTTAACCTTTTATCATAGTAACACTTTTTCATAAAATGAATTAATGCACTCACAGACACATTTATTTTTTGACCTGATGAATGTTTTAGATGAGATGCCATCGTAATGCATCCAATAGTTATCTCATAGATGTTTCGTTCAGTGCCATGAAAACCTCATGGTGGTGCTGCTGGGAAAGTTAGGGGATCACCAACACCACCAGGATTCATCCTCTGGGGAATTTAATGGCAATCCACTTAGAATTTGTAGCTATATTTCAGTGGTAGACTGGAGACCAACCTCACCATGAGCCATGGCAGTGGTATGGCTAAAAAAATACTTCAAAACAAGACAAGTGAAAGTAGCAGTTATACAACAGAATGTGTCCATCAGTAGTAAGGTGCTCACTCTATCCTGTAAATATTCCAGATCAAATGAGTGAAAAAGGTGATGTGCTCTGGGTGGCTCACTGGGAAGGAACCTATTAAAGAATGAAATTGTATCTTCAAATTCACTGCTCAGCAATTTTGCAATGATAACACACACAGAAATGCGTTCAGTGAGCACAATAAAGTGGAGCAACACGTTTCACCTTCAGCTTCCTGTACTTTCTCTCTCTTCTACCCCCAGTAATGGATTGCATGTGCAGAGCTGGTGTTGCACTGAATACTAAGAAGACTAAAACAGACACAGGACAGAATACAAGGCACAAATAAGAAAACGCAGAGTGGTGAAAGAAGGGCGGCAGAGAATAGAAAAAAAAAACAGCGAGAGTTCAGTTTGGAGGGGAAGACGGAGAATAAAGTGATTACAATTCCAGTCACAACTAGCACAGCAGTTTGTGCAGTGATCCTAGATTTCTTGAGCAACGGAGCAAAGCTGCTCCCAAGGGGCTCATGGGAAGGCATAGGTCAACCACCCCTTTCCTAACTCACCACATGTTAAAGGAATTCAGCGGTGCATTGTGGGATATGACACTGCTAACCCCCACAAGTAAGTTTCCAAATTACTAACACATACATTCTCCAAGCTGTCTGCAATTTCAGCTTTGGAAAAATGACAAATGTTGATGTAAAATGGGAATCTGTCATGATACAAGGCACGTGTAGATTAAAACCCACGTACTGAGTAATGGAGAAAATGATTGTATTTTTTTTTTTTTTTTTTTTTTTTTTAAGGTGGATATAATTCTGAGTGCAGAAGAAGACATAACCTATTTTTCTTTTCATCTCACCAGTAATGGCTCATGATGACCTCACTAATGGATGACTAACTAGCACAGCAAGGACAGTTTGGGGTATTTAACAGTTGTTTATCACAGTTCTCCTATTTTTATCTATTTTACAATAGAGACAGAGCGAGGTTGAAAGGAAAGATAAGACAGACAAACAGGATTATTCTTTCGTTTGAACATCTCTTCTCTTCTCTTCTCTCTCTCTTCTCTTCTCTTCTCTCTCTCTTCTCTCTTCTCTTCTCTTCTCTTCTCTTCTCTTCTCTTCTTTCACATGAAGGTAATTACAAGTTATTAGTAAAGGTTATGGGCTGTAACTATCTGCCTCTTGGCTGCAAATTGAGTTAAGGAGATAAGGAATAAAAACTGAGCCTGAAAACGTTTCACAATCAAGGGCACAAAATTGCTCTATTACATGCATGTTGAGGAAACTTCTTATTACATTGTCCAGTTATATTTACCAGATAAAAACACAAACGTAGGAGAGTAAATAAAATTTCTGTTTGGTGTAACAGGAAGGATTATTGAAACAAAATTTCAGATGATGAGAACAAATATGTTTGGTTTTAAAATGTTCTTTTTTGAACATCTGTAACATCTTGACAGCCAGAAGGTGGAGGTACATTTATAGGCCTGTTTCATCATGGAGTTATGGCCTGTTTGTTGTCGCACCATAGGGTGGGGGTGTGCGATGGAGCTGATGGACATCTGTCAGTCAGCCACAGAAAAATGAGATGAAGAAGATGGTTACCTGAGGGAGAGAGAAATACAGAGGAAAAATAAAAACTGATTATTTAAGAGTAAGCTTCTTTCGCATTACATGACAAAAAGTTGTTTAAAGATGGTTTGGACAAGAGAGGACAGATCCATGGAGCCTGGCAGAGCTCCCCCTGTGCCTGGACATCTCTGACACCCACAGGCCAGATCCCTGTGAGCCCAGAGGGACTATTTAGAGCCACAACAGGCCTGAGGGAGGGCCCTGCCACAGGTGGTGTCCAGCAGCTGCTATGTGTCTATATACACAAACACACACCGCCTGCACTAATGCACATTCTCTGAACATACCCCATCTCTCTCTCTCACACACACATACCAGCATACTGAATGTATATAAGTGCGTGCCAACATATTTGTGTCAAAGGAAGACTCATGGATTGAACCACAGGTATTTAGATGCATGGCAGAGCATGCACGCATACATACATGACTGATACCATGAGATTAAGAGACACGTTTGTACATATGCAATATATACTGCACATACATACACACACACACACACACACACAGACGCAGCAGATATCACACAGATATTCCCTGCGCAAACATAATCTCCTGCTAAACCAAATGATGAATACTGTACACAAACATGTTTTGCACCAGACAATTATTTCAAATATTCTCCCCACATCTGGTCTGCACACACATCAGCACTAAGTGTGAATGTCAGTCAAAGCCAAAGGAGAAAAAAATGATTCCCGTCATGACACAAAAATATAAACACACAAAAACATATGCTTGAAAAAGAAAAGGGGGAAAAAAACTCCAAAAAAGTGTAGGGTATTCTCATGTGCACCCATTCTCACACCCACACAGATTCCTGTAAGAAACTCTGATGCTGCTGTCCATCTTTGAGCTGTAATGCTAGACACACATGCTCAAAGGAGGGAAAACCCACAACTTTACAGTTTTTACTGGGTGGAATTGACTTGAATTCTGGGATATGACGGTCTGCACTACAACTGCTGACATGCTTTTCTTTCTGGCCATTGCAGTTTAGAAAAAGTCGAGTATACATATCATGAATGTCCCATATTTTACTACCTACTAACTTTCTACACTGATAGGGAACTGGCTTTTCAGTTGGTGATTACGGTACATACAGAATCATGGAATAGTTCGACATGATATGCCTTCTTTTTTTGTTTTTTTGTTGTGTTGTTGTTTTGTAAGTGTAAGTAAGTGCAAGTGTGAGACATCTCTTCTATTCACCCTATTATATAAGACAGAGCAACGAATTCTGACAAAAATACACACAACACTCAATAAATTTCAACATAAGACAACAGCAACAGCAAAAGCAATCCATCCTGGATTCCAGAGCAATGAGGCAACAAATTAAAACAGGCATTAGTGGTGAATTTGAGCTCACATACAGAGCAACAAGACACATGACTGACAGAGACGCTGTGTGAACCCTCCCACAATTGTCCCTTTCATTGGTCCCAGGATTCAGACTTGTTGCCTTCCAAATGTGTGACTCAAGGAAAGAGAGACAGAACTACGACTAGGTGGGTGGGATTCATTAAAAAAAAAAAAAAAGAAAAAAACACAGCTGACAGAAACTTACCAAACAACCAAGACACCACATACGACAGACATCAGACATGTAACTGTATAGGAGCTTTCAACCACCTCCTCGTGTTACCTATTAGCTTCTAGGAGTGTCATGTGTTTTCTCAATCTGCTAAACACAATCAGTGCAGCCTTATGTTTCCGGTTTGCTTTCTAGTGGTTTGGTAACTAGGCCTTAGTGACCATGACCCTGAGCAAAAATGCATTTGTGAGTCTCTTAAGGTCATACCATCTCACCTCAAGTTGCCTGCTTACATGCAATAGTGTAAAAGCCATTCCTTGTGGACCAAAGGTGGTTGCTATGAGATCATAAGATCCTCTACTCACGTCAGAGCTACAGTGACTCTGTTGTTTGTGCAGTTTGTGTAGATGGAGACAGAGGAATTCTCCCACCACTCACCCCAATTTCTCCATTTTCCCCAATCCCACTTGAGCTGACACATTTCATGGTTGCCATAAAGACGAGACACTGGCCTCAGTTTCTCATGACAGAGGCCTAACGAAGCATACTTTTTTCCAGTGTCCAGGAAAATGTGAATATTTTTGAGAGACTTCAAAGAGTAGCCTGCTCCACAGATTTAGCATTGCTCCTCCACAACACAAATAGGCAAACAACTGATGGTTTACTGATGCAGGAATCATTTTTTAATTTCACAGATTTTTTTTTTTTTTTTTTTAGTCACAACTCAGTGCTCAGATTACCCACAATGCAACCAGACCACCCACAGTCAGTTTGAGTATTCAGGTGTTCTGTGCTAGCAGTAGCTATAGCCTTGAGCAGCTAGCCTCAAGCTGACAGGCAGCAGAGGCGGGGTATGCTCCCTTTATTTCATTTTATTTTTAACTTTTGGTCTCTCTCCAGCTCAACCTGCATGAAGTCACATGACTGGAGGCAATATTAAACATATTTTACACTACTCCCTCCGGAGTCACAAAAGGCTGTAGACAACTTGTTTTTACTTAATGTGGTAGCATTCCTCATGAGGTCCTCCCCAAAGCCAACAATATCCAAGCTCTGAAAATCAGGCTAGCACTAGCATGAGGTTATACTGGTTGTATAACCTTGAGAGTGAAGCTGTAATTTATGAGGTGTCTAGAGGAAGATTAACTCTTTTTCTCTATTTATCCTTCTCTTTGTTTTGGCCGTGTTCTCCAAGGTGAGTTGTGATGATGGATTTAAGGTGTGTGAATGTTGTCAGGGATTTTGACTCTACAAGCAAAGGGTAAATAAATGCTTCTGAACATTTGGATCAGTAGATTCAGTGATGCTGATACATGAAAGTTGGGTGGGTGGTTATTTGTCAATACTACAGGCCTTGTCTTGCCCTTCTGCGCTCAGACGCTATGCTGTATATCTCTCATCACGACTGCGCTGGAGGGGAAAGAGTGGAGCACGCTTTCATTTAAAATGATTGTTGTGCTCCTCCAGCATTTGTATTTGTCTTTCTGGAGGCATGGGGTAAACGGGGAGGGGGGAAGAGTAGGGGGGGGCTCTAAAATCTGACAAATTGCTGAAAATTGCCTTCACACAGTCATTCCTGTTTGGACACACTTGGCACATCTGGTTGTGATCTGGCAACAAAAGCGCCGTGGCGGAGGGCTCAGCTCTCAGAGTGGTGCCACATATTATCCCCTCCTCCTCCTCCTCCTCCTCCTCCTCCTCCTCTCCCCCTGATTTGGTCTGAAAACATACTGATGTTCGTCCCGCTCTCCCTTTCACTCTGTCTCTGTTGGGCGCAAGGAGTTGATGGTGTTGTGTAGTGATGCTTGGCAGTTGCCCCATCAGAGCATTCCTGAGCTCCTCTCCAACTTTAAGGCTATCAGTGGGTTGTAATTGAGGTGTCTGCAAAGATGAATGCAGCACTGTGACACTGCAAGCAGCGCATAGTCTCAAAGGGGAAAGCTGCTCACAATCTGGCAACTTTAAACACAGCCAATAAAAAGATCGCAGAGATAAATTCTCAGTGTTTGGCACGATGTAGCACAAAATGCCTCCTCACACACACACACTCATGCACATGCAGGCACATAACACATGATTAGTAGTTCAAACATGGAGCATCACAATGCACAGAGATTTTTTTTTTCTGTCGGTTTGAGACTCTGATCGCAGTGTGTGGTGCAGCAGCATCATCCAACAGTGTCGTATAAATCTTCACCTCATTGTTTTACTGTAGTCTTTGCTAATCTCTGCGCTCTGGACAACATCTGTTGGGATGATTGCATGTTTTCCATGTTAGTGCTGCTTGTGTTTTAATGTCTGTATGGAAAAACACATGACATGACTAAAAAGTAAGCCGCTCCTCTGACTCCAAGTGCTCTGGAAAAAATGCCAAACATAGCTTAAGAAAAACTTTAAACAATGTTTGAGATTTTTTTCTTTGCATCGCACAGCTTAGGTATTTTTCTTTTCTTTTTTCTTTTTTTTTTATCTCATATACCTTTGGATTGATACGTATATTTACTCTGTTGTAACGTATGTGTCAAACCTGCAGTGGATTGTGAAGTAGAGGAGAGGTCATGAGTAAATACTTGCAGTATTGTCAATCCTGCAGCTGTGTGGCTGGGAGAGAGAAACTGAGTGCACAGCTGCAGACTGAGGCCTCAGCTTCTCAAATTGCTTCTGCCTCAGTTTCCTGCCCTCTTTACCGACCAGGCCCTTATTAGACCCACCCCCACTTTAATAATCCATGATGTCACCTCAACATCACTTTTTTTGTTTTTCTTTATTTTTTTTTCATCCCCACTGCTGGTGCCACCCCCATTGTTTGTTAAATATTAACAGGTGTTGGAGCAGAGCAGGAGGAGAAGTCACCACGTTCTGCTATGGTTCTTCTGTTGGTTCCGTCTATCTGTCCATCGACTGCTATCAGCACATCTGCTTCAGTTTTGACTTCCCCTGGTTTGTTTGTCCATCTGTATTTGTGTTTCTCCCCCCCCCCCCCTTCAGTGGAGGGAGGCTGAGGAATGATCAGTCAGGCTTTGATGCCGCTGGCCCCTGCCCTGGCTTTCCACAGCACATGAGCCCAGGCAATTACGAAAGCGCTCCTACCCGACTGTTATTACTCTGTAATGCTCCTGTCTGGAGCGGGAGGAAGAGGACGAGGTGGAGGAGAAGGCAGATGAAGAGTAGGAGAAGGAGGAGGCAGCGGTGAGAAAGGAGAGGGACAAGGAGGTGGAGGGTGAGAGGGATTGTGAAGTCTTTGATTTGATACTGTACAGCATCACAAGCTACATGTAACATTTTACCTCAATACGGACAGAGATGGTCCATGGATTTCTAAATATTTAAAATAGGAAAACTCAGCCTGTAACACAGTGACTGGCAACACTCTCCTTCAACCACTGAGAGAAGAAAGAATGAAGTACATGAACGTCTGGATGCTGCAGCGCACATGTGGCAGACAGGAAGTACTAGGGGGGAGAGAGAGGTGGGGGGTGAACAGGAAAGATGATGGCCCCTTTATCCCCAGCAATCATTAGACAAGACTCCAGAGGAAGTCAGAAATCACCATCCCATATGATCCATACTTCCCGTCTTCCCAGAATATGGAACGGGTGCTTTTTGAAAATATTCTGTGTGTGTGTGTGTGTGTGTGTGTGTGCGCGTGAAAACAGCGAGTCCACAGCTGGTTAAAGCCTGCCATTCAATGTACATAATGGGCTGTCTGTGCACCATCCATTACAAATAAATCATGTGGATCATCTCTTTGGTTAGGCACAATTATGCACTGCACTGACAGAGTGATGGCATCTGCTGAGAGGAATGCAAAATGAATAGAAAGAGCAAAAGAAAAACAAACAAACAGAGGAGCCAGTTTATTTTTTTGAAAACTATATGTGGAAAGTAAACATAAACTAAGGCAGTGGGACTGTTTCAGCTCGAATCCACCTTTAACTGAAACATACTTTATTGGAAGATCATTATGCTGTGAAGAGGCAGGGGAGAGGTTTTGGCTATTCCAGCCAAACATTTGATACTTGTCCCGCAAACAAAAATAGATTTTAAACCATGAATGAATGATAATCTTGTCTATTTGACTCAGAGTTGCACAAAATAAAATCAGATTTCATTCTGCTTCCAGAACGGAGAATGAACTGCAGCTTTAAGAGTTGGCAGCAGTGTGGATGTTTATTTGCCTGGAGAGTAAGAAAAATAAAATCTTATTCACCATCAGACCTTGCAAAAAGAAAAAAGAAAACAAAACACCTTGGTATTGGAGTGCTATTGTCAGAGAATTTAGAATATCTTCTTTCTTTGCAAGGGATTAGTTTCGTATTCCAGTATTTGAGTCATGATAATAACTTGGCTGATCCACGATGTAAGATTTCAACAAGAAAGCTATTTTATATCTGTAATTTTCCGACACAGGACGCTCCTCTTTCACATCCCATCTTGACTTCTGAATCCAAGAATTTGTATCTTGTCATCACATCGCCCTGCTTACAGTTAAGGATAGATTTGATTTGTTGAATCTCCTTCTAAAAGAGCTTTTGCTTTAACCCAAGGTCATCACTCTGCCACTGCAGATGATGGAAAGCTTTGATTTTCAGACCAGCTTGGTATCATGGATGAGTAGTATGCTTATGTGGGACTCTACTAATGGCAGAAAATGCTAGACATAAAAAATGAAAAACACCATCATAATGAATCTTTCACATGAATCAAACATATTTCTCATATGGCATGAATTACTATGTCTTTGTGTTGTGTTGGGAGCCAAAGTGCATGGCCAATGGTTTAATCCCATAAAATTTTCCAAATCATCTCCAAAAGAGCACACATATTTGAAACAATAGAAAAGCTGTTCTTAAGACTGCAGATCGCCCAGCACAACACCCCCGCCCAGCACAGCTCTATCACACCCTGCCTCGCACCTGCTGTGTGCCATGAGAGGAGGGAACAACTGGAGGCATGGTCAGTGTGCGACTTTGTGTGTGTGCGTGTGTTTGAAAGAGAGAGGCACAACTGGGCATGCGAGCTGTTGTATGAATGTGTGTGTTTACATGTGCATGGACACATAACAATGCGCCAGTGCTTGTGGCACAAGGCATGCCCTCGGCTCGATTTAACCCTCAGCTGAATGCCACTGCGACGCCAGGCAGACTTTGTGTGGCCGCATACCTCCACTGAAGAAGATATGAAAAAAATCTGTGGACCAGTAAGTCTTGGAGATTACATGGCTCCTCTCGGCTCTGGCCTTAATAATGCCTCAAATCCAACGGTGCCATGTCACTGCAATTTGGGGCTTTTGTCTTCAGAGCGAATGTCTATGCCATCTCACCATCATCAGTCTCTGGCACTCTTGATGGGACTGTTTATGAACATGTGTGTGTAATATGCCTGAGAAAAAGCTCGTGTGTGCGTGTGTACGTAAAAGAGAGGCGAGGCATGAGAGAGGGGATTATATGTAGAAATAGCAATGACTGGATCAACTGAAACACAACATTGGCTTGATTTTTTTAATTGCCTCTCGGCTGCAGTGAATGGCCGATTGCAGCTGTCAGTGTGAACAGCTGCTTGCCTAAAGAGATTGGACAGAACAAACTCTGGGAGACAGGAAAGAACAATGCAGGATGAATCATATGCAGCCTATGAGGTATTTTGCGATTTCACAACTTTGAAAAATGCATGCAGGATTAAGAATCACATTTATTGGAAATTCACATCTGTTCTGAGGCGCATTTCCCAGGGAGCTTGCAAAGATACATTTTCTATGCTGTCTGGGCAGGAAAGAAACAGTATGGTGTGTTACAGCAAAGTAAACTAAGGCAGAAAATGTTTTTTTCCTTCTCTCTGCTTTGTTAATGTGGAATTTGTGAGTTTACAAGTTGCCATTTACAACTGTGAAAGAACCAGGGGGTCTGAAAGATTTGATGGAGCAGTCTGTATGGATTTCCTGGAGAATATTTGTCAGACTTGCATTAAGTACTGTTGTTTTGCTCTCTCCTGCTCTCTCTCCTTTAGCCTGAGGCCTCGTGGCTGACTACTCCACATCTATAAATCACCAGGAACGCATGCTTATATCCTGGAGCGAGCACGCTGAGTCAGTCTGGCAAGGTTAATCGCATTCACATCTCTCTGGCCTGTTTGCAGCAGCCAAATGATAACCAAACACACATTATGGGGCATGATCCCTCTTGCATGCTGTGAATACTGCTCATATCATACTTTTACAGTGACGCCACATGAAAGGGAAGGATGGAGGTGAGGCTGCGGCTCCACAGTGTTTCGGTGTTTGATTTGCAAATATAAAGCTGAAAGACATCAGGAATAACTGTAGAAGGAGAGATACAGCAGGGGTGGTGCCGCGGTAGCAGAGGATGAGGATCGACCATAATAACAGTCGCCTCTCATTCACGTTGCATACTTGCTCATCTTACACATGGGGCCAGTGGTCGCCTGCACTCATATCCTTCTGTCTGTGTGTTTGATGACTTTTAGAGAACATGGGAAGCTCTCCAAGTGTGACACGTGGTTTCAAGCCCATGAATATCTATGAATATAAGCACTATAAGTGTAATATAAGTTTGGGTGTGCATGATTTTGGCTATGCAGGCATGCCATTGTGCCCTCAATCTTTTTTCCATTCAATGCGTTCACTTTTTTTTTCTCTTCTCAGAAGTGCCCTACCCAGATATGTAGGAATTAGGCCACATCACTCACTACCATCCTGCTCTAATCAAAGTGCCGATTCTTGAAACAGACAGCTGTTGTCATGTGCCTTGATTCCAATGGCTATCTGTCCCTGTAGCTGCCCAAGTTCTTAGTCAGCCAGCTGAAGTTGTAGGGGAACGAGGGTCTGCCAATTCAAACTCCAGTTAGAGCAATACTCCAATTCACAATACAGCATATACCAAGGTAATCCAAGGTAAGTTCCTTTTTTTTCTCCTCTCGGGCATGACTCCAAACATCCTGTGATTTACAAATGCCTGAAGATGCTGATCAAGATAAAAATAATGTTAAAAGAAAACCAAGCTTTTGGTGTTATTTTTGCTGTGTGTGCAGTCACAATTCTTACATAATCCAAATATACTAATACAGCGGTAAAACTAAAATCTATTGGAGCCTAATAGAGTGTTGAGGGCAACAATACAAAGTACATCTTGTCTCTGTGTGTGTTCTGTATTGTATGATATGAGTAATCTCACTGAAGCATATAAGGACTGACTCTTCTTCAGACTAAATGTGAATGTGAGAAACATCTGCTGAAAAGCAAAAGGGGGGGAAACAGTCATATCAGTTTCCTTACACTTCATGCAGACATTTCCCCACCTAACAGATTTGTGCTCAGAGTTTATAACAGTGAGTCAATCAAACTTGACTGGTAGAAGTGTTCACCCTTTCCATGTTGCTCTCCATTTCACTGCCTTAAAGCAACTCAAGCAGGAGAGAACATTCTCCGAATGCCTTCTTGGCTAAAAATTTAGTAGATCAAAATGGCTAAATTTATACTCTCATGAGTTATTGTCTGTCCTTCTATTCCTGGTTCAGGGGAGTTGCCTGGGTGGGCCATGAAGCAGAAACAATACCAACTGTTGCAGACTAACTGAAGGACACACTTTATCACAAACACGTCTGCAGATTAAGCCTCAAGCTGTCAGGTGTAAAGGGGTAAAACGTGAACACGGAGTTAAAAACCTAAGCCAACTTTTAAAATACCTGCCAATATACAAAATGTCTAAAAATGGCCCTTATTTCTATGATCTCTAACATGTGAGAGGGTGAGATAAAGAAGAGCTTCAAATGTATCGCTTGTCTACAAATTAAAATAGAGAGACAAATCTTCCTTGAAATGTTGCCCAACCTCTTAAGATTTATTTATCCATGAAATATTGGAAGAAAAAAAATTCACAAGTTTTAAATAGAAGAAAACGCATTGTACGAACATTCTTCCACACCTATGCTCAGACTGAAAAGGGAAGAGTATTAAATCTCGAGCTGGTGGGTGCAGCGGCATATAAGCATTTCAATTTCTGGGAGCAAAGAGAGTTGTAATAGGTCATTACAGAGCAGTGTGTTCCCTGTTTCCATAATGCATCAGGGCTGCAGTCAAGAAGCAAAGGAGTGTTGTCATGAAAGGAGAAAGACGAGGCATGTTCAAACAAAGTTATGCATTGGAATAAGCTTCACAGGCTGCTCAGTGAAGCCGTACATTGAGCTGTTTTTGCTACTTGATTTATTGGTTTAAAATAACTTGGGCAAGAAAATAAAGGCAGGAAAAATATTAGAGAATTTGGGATTGAGGAGAGGTTTAACCCTCAAAACACACACACATACAAAACACATAAGCAGAGCTGAGGTCAGAGGTCAAATGGCCCTGAACTCTCTCCCTTTAGGCCTAGGACATCAGAGGTCCCTCTGTGTGCTGCTCTCCATTTATTTCACCCATCATCCCTCATCAGGCTGGGACGACCCTGTGACCCCACAGCTAGGGTTACCTGTCAGTTGACTGTCTATTCATGAGCACAGGGCTTGACGCTGTGTCAACATTTGTTCTGTGAAAAAGGAGGGAGGAAGAAGAGAGGCGTTTGTTTCAGTGTGTTGAAGACTTAAGCAACAAACAAGAGTAAGTTGGGCAGATACAATTATACGTTTATGAAAATATATCTTCCTTTTTGTGTCCACACTGTTAAGCTAAAAATTCAGGCAGTGCAGAGCCCTGACTAGTGCCCTCTCTCACAGATCACATGCATGTGTGATAGTTTGTATTTACCTAGACACAAAGATCCAAAGGAGCAGAGCAAACAGATTCTGGCTTGGATACCTACTGAGGGGTACCTACAAAAACACTCCAAAAGCCCCCACTCCTCCCTTCTCCATATGCTGTCAGCTATCAATCAGGGTGCCGTAAGTGGGATCCTTGAATGGAGATGGTATCAGCGCTGCCCCGTATACACTCACACCACAGTTTCCCTTATCTCTGTTGAGATAACAGATCCCCTCTAACAGCAAGAGGCCTGAACCAGAGACATTCACTCTCTGTATCTTTATCTGTGTGTGTGTGTGTGTGTGTGTATGTTTCAGCTGTGCTATAGGCCACTTCATTTCAGACAGGGGTCCTCAGAAGGAAAAAAAAAAAAAAAACACTCAATTTGCTTTGGTTCCTGTTTAAAATTCAATAAGTGTGTCTCCTATATTGCAACAGTGTGGTGCTAGTGGGGGCTACAGAGGGCGCGTGCTACTTCTGATTCCAATCTCTGATGTTATCTGCCACTAGAAGAAACATGATACATGTCTCAGTTGACAAATCTAGATGGGCATGAAATTAAACAAAAATCAGAAGCATGAAACATGAACAATTTCCTGTGCAACTGTAGTTCTTTTTTTTTTATTTTGTAAATGTTACATTTCCAGAAAAACTAAATTGCTGGTTTGGAGTCTCTGTTAATAGCCAAAGAGAACAGATGGGTTATGAGTTAGTTTATTTACAGGGTCATACATAGGATTGGATTTGAATAAGAATTTTCCTGTTTCGCATATGTATAAATGCAGGGGTGTCACCAGACCCCTTTTATTGGTGCACGAGCCCCAGTATAAATGAGCTGTGTCCTAGTATAAATGTCATATAGGCAGTACACTTTAATGCTTAAAGAATAAGCAAAGTCAGTTCAGACTGAGTTGTGCCCCAGTAGAGCTTAATAGCTGGCAACGCCCCTGTGTAAATGTATTACTTGCAGGATGTGGAAGTTACATTTTTACCGTGCAGCCGTGCACTGTCATGTGAAGTCAGTGGCATTATTTTTTTCCTCAGTTTGAGGACAGTGAGCCGAGGAGATGGTCCTTAACTGGCCCTGTTTTCAGGCTTCCACCAGACCACAGCACGTTAGGCCTAATAACAAAAACAAGCATCCCGGTGTGGAGCTGGTCCCACAGTGTGAGGACCTTAATGAGGAACATGTGGAGCTGCCCAGACTCACAGTCAGAGGAAACCCAATCCCTCACTCCCTCTTTTTCTCTCCCTCCACCCCTCCCCCCTTTTACCATTCTTTCTTTCTCACTCTCCCTGCTTCTAAGTCTGCACTTTTAATGATCAAGCACTGCTTTTAGGTCCTCACTCCTGCTTTGTGTTCCTGATAGATATTTTGAATATTTCTTTCTATACTAAAAACTCCTTCCTCCTTCTTGCTGAGACTGGTAGAAATACTATTCAGCCCAACTTTATTTTTCTCGATTGTAGCCTATACCAGAACAAGTGACCCACTGTCAGCAGGAGAAATGTGCCGGCCTTGTTTTTTACCTGATACACAGTCTCAGTCTCGTAGTCTACCCACACCCTGACTCTCTCGAGCTTGTTCAGAGTTGGTAGTGTATACATATTTGCTGGGTCATGCAATGCAATACGCTCATAAGGAAACGTGGGAATAAAGAGGTCTTTCTCCCCCCATCAAGCCTGACAGGCAGTCTCAGAGTTTCTTTCATGTGCTGAATTCATCCTTACCGTCCACCTGGATCAATTAACTGTTTGCTTCAGTGGTCATCAGTGCCGTGGTGTGGAACCGTGGTTCATTAAGTAGACAGCAGCTTATTGAGTGAAACTATGGCTTTGATTTTGTTTTTACGTAACACACGTTGAGCGGGCGAATGCATCACTGTTACTAAAAGTGAGCATTTCCTCACATCCAGCTGTTATGAAGTGAATTAAACAACATTTTTTCTCTCCTCAGGAAATGTCATCACTTGTTTCCGAGGGCAAACACTGTAACAGGTGAGACATGTGTTCATTCGAATCCTTTGTACATTACATTCACACATCACCCTCCTACACTGTGTCACTTGCCCTGTCTCCGAGCTGTCATGGGAAATACGAAGTGTAACCTGTTTTAGGGGGTTTAAATGTGACCATAAAGCAGAGCCATAAAGCAGATCAACCAACCAAGCCTCCAAAATTAGCTGAACAAACAGAGTAAGGTAGAGCCCTCTGGGGGGATAAACTTGGCACACTGGATCCAGTGTGACAGAGGCCCCACTGGCAGCTCAGAACAATCCAAACGTTCCACTTGGGTTGAGCTGTCTTCGTTTCCCCCTCCACTATATATATCAGCCCCACATCAACATGGGCCTGTGAAGACCTTTCACAAGACTGACAGGCCACCTGAATCACACAATTGTGTGGCCGGAGGAGCCTGCATGTGTATAGAAAAACCAGTGATCCAATAACTGTCTGGGTTCACTTCTCTCTCATAAAGTCAGGAGGCGCAGAGGGAGACCCACAGCTACAAAACAAACGTCCCATCAGCACCAAAACAAAGCTTCAACGTTGAATCTCATTCTCGAAACTGCAAAGAAAAAAAGTCATGATTTTCTAAATACCAATATTTTATCCAGTAATTGGGTGGCGCGTTAAAATTCTTTATTTGCTTGGCCCGAAAACCGCACAGTGTGTCTCCGGCAAAGAAAAAAAAAAAAAAAAGGCTGAAAACTGGTGAGTGTATGTGCCTTGCAGATGGTCTGGCCTCACAGCAGCTGTGCAAATGAAAGACGGAGTGTCGTTGAAGGAGTGAGAGAGATGGAAAGTTGGCCACAAAAGGAAAAGAGTAACACACAAGTTGCTAACCGAAAATGTAATGGAAAAATGAATAGCACACTGAGATTTGCTGAGAGAAAATAATGGAGTCAGAGAATATTTCTCTGAATTTCATGTGTAACAAAAGCAGATAATTGTGTTCATTTGCAGCCATGGATAAAGAGACTTTACTGAGCCCAGTGTAATGCAGAAAGAACCACATTATAGGTTTACTCTGCTTTTTTTTCAGTTGTTAATGTGAGGATAATGTTCTCTCTAACTTCAAAATAAGAGCTTCTATTCCAACATATCCACTAAACTAAGACATAAATCAGTTATTTTGCAATCACAGTTGTCAATTAAACCCCATTATCTTAGCTCTTAGTCCGGAGTGAGAAAACAACAGGTGAGAAAATCCTGCTTAATGCTGAAAACACACAAACATTTGTCCTCAGGAGGGGAGGGGAGGAGTGGTGGTGGTGGTGGTGTGTGTGTGTGTGTGTGTGTTGGGGGGGGGGGTCATGCAGGACAAATGTCCCTGAGTGCTTTGTAGTGCAAAGACTTAAAGTTTATGCATGAGAAAAACTTTATTACTTGCCACTTATAGTGAGTGGAGCTGTGTTTAAACCCCAGCACAGACAGACTGTATAGTGCACATGTACATTTAATAGGCAGTTTGTGTAACTGTGACAGCCACAAAAACCTACGATTCTTCAATCATAATCGGGGCAATTATTATTCCTCGCCGCCCCTGCTGTTGTTGAGGGCAGGTAACCTACTCCACCACTGTCCACATACCCTGTAATTGCCACTACATGTAAATATCAAGTGGTTAGTGAATAATTAGTGTTTCATTGGCCAGCAGTCACCTCTGGGCCCCGTCTACACTTTAGACCCCTCCCTCGTAGAGCCGCCCTGAAGACAGGGGCCCCTTTTGAATGACAGCGCTGGGAAAGAAGACGAATTTTTGTCTGATTTCCCGCAGCCAAAGCGTCGATGAGAAGCAGTCGAGGATCTCCATTCTAACTGAATGGATTGGTATGGGGAGAAGCGGACCTCAAATCACGGCTAAGCGGCAGCTTTGGGACTGTGTAACGTTGACGATGGTTTTACTTTCGCTGCTGTTTCGACCAGGTAAGTGCTGCCTTTTTACCCCCTCAATCCGTGCTCCTCCACTCCGCTCCAGCATGCGAAGCTGTGTCCCGCACTCCCCGAAATGGAGGTGGAGGTGGGAAAAAGTTAACTTTTTTCCTCCCCTGTGTGGCTAAACTTAAATTGTTTGACATTTTTAACTTTTCTTGTGCATGATTAGGTAGGTTTCGTGGGTGTTTAGTGTTTAGAGGGAAGAGAAAAAAGTCGCTGTTGTGTTAAAGTAGCCCATCCACAGCGGGGACAAAGTAATGTCCTGTTGCTGCGGAGTATCCCAGCCTCCAGCCTGCGCTGCTCCAACACTTTTATCGCTGCTAGCCGAGCAGCACGAGTTAACTCACTTTACGGACACATTTATCACTTTTCCGCACTAGAAACAACTTCATTTAACACACTTGCCGCCGCCCGCTTTACAGTTAACACATTAAAACAAACAGTCGCATCGCTGCTGCTGAGTTTTACCAAGTTGTGCTCAGTTACGCCTTAGCTGCCCGTTAGCATAGCTCATTAGCAACAGGCGTTCAGCAGCCGCAGCCAGACCCAGGAGAAAACCACGGAGCTTGTTGTTTTAAAACCAGAAAACACCGCTAATAGGAAACCAAACTGTTTTATTTAGTGGTCTTTTCTCCACTGTGGCTTTTACATGCAGTTTGTGTGTTGAAGTTGTTGTCGAGTCTATGTGGAGCACGACATTTCCCCCTATTCATGCTTCATTTATTAACTTGGTTAGCCACCATGCATGGGGGTCCAGCTTTTTGGCCTCTGAACGTGTTGGTGGCTCCGGAGACCAGGAACCAACAGCCCGGACCTCAGCACAGACCAGGTTTAGTTTTAGCCAGGCTTTAAAGTTTCTCTATTTCAGACGTTATGTCCAGTTCTCTGCAGTATTGCTTAGTGTTGTGTTGTGAACACAAGGTTAACACACTTCAGACGCACATTTGCTGAGGATTTATTTCGTACTAATGAGTTTTATTTCAGCTGTTGTGAAGTGAGACTTGAGTTATCTCTGCTGGGAAATCCGTCAAAACTATTGTCACAAAGTAACGCACAGTTTATTTACATCAGCAGAGTCACCTGGCATCACTTATTGGCATGAAGAATGAAGTAATTATTGAGTGGTATTTGATATGAATATGTTTAAAGTGAAATGAGAACAAGTTGTCAGCCATTAAATGACAGAATTTAATAAGCTTATTTAGTTAAGGATATAAACAACACTATTGCAGCTATGTTTTGCTGCACCTCCAAAAGTCCCTGGGGCCCCAGGTCCATCCATATTGTTTTGGGACTTTGGAGTAGCTTGGATTTTCCTTTCAAATTTATCAAGTCGTGTAATAGTTGAAATGCACTGAAATAGTTGCTTAAATGTATTTAAAGTTGTTTAAAGTAAAGACAACAACAACAAACAAAACAAAACTATCATTTATATATATGTGTGATAGTTTATTAAAATAGTGTCCAAAACATTGCTTCAGATTTAAGTATTGCAATTTACACTGTGTAATTACTTTGATTTAATTAAAGCTACCACATTTTTTTAACAGGTCATCTAAATCTACCATTGAATACCATGTAAAGGTGTTTCCAGCATTGTTTTGTACTGATCTTGAGTTTCTGGCTCTGAGCCCACTATGGCACGCATAGTTGCCATGTTGGTACAAACACTGACTACTGATTGAACACTTGTTATACTGCAACCTACATACTGGACCGAAACAGTGTTTTTTTATCTCTGTGTCTGTCTATCTCACCTGTAATCCACTAATCTATAATAACACTTATAACTCTTTGTGAGGTCTGGTTGTATTTCCCCCCCCCTTTTTTTTTTGCTCTCATGTTTTCCCTGTGGTCCTCACACTTGTTGTGAGCCCACTTAGTGCCACAGCAAAAAGACCCTTTAGGGGGATGCATGGTTGTTGATGGCCTCACAGGCAGTGATTGTCACAAAGTGTCAATCACGGCGGACTTGGGTGACCTCGCAGTGAGACGAGGGAGCCCTGTTGGAATTCAGTGGAGGGATGCAAAATGGCTTTAACTTGACCTCTCACACTCCATCTCAGTTTTATCAGGGCTGGTGTTGAACTGCGGCGACTGTGAGATGCATTAATCATCTGCCATGCTCCCTCTGTGCATCAGATGTAAAGTGAAAGAGAAGAGATGATTAAAAAAATATTCATGAGCACTTGGTGTGAAATCTCCATGCTTATCTTGTCATCTCTGTTTGGATGTCTGGGAGATTTGACCGGGCTCTGGAGTAAACACAAGACTCCTCTTTTGCCATAGAAGGACAGTGTGTTGCAACTGATCCTGCTATTGCAGCAGAGGTGATGTATGTGTTGTGGATGCTGGCTGATGTTGACCGTCTGTCTGTTGAAATTGGAAAATGAAATCCATCCCAGACATCCCACCCAACAGTAACACACAGCTGAAATGAACTCAATGAATGTCTGCTCTCTTATTTCCTGCAGAAGTCATTGTAGATGTCTGTTTTGCTTGGTAATATAATGATAATATCCCACATGTGAGTCTCAACTCCACCGGAAGCCCTGTATTTAGGCGATACGGCCCAAATATCACATGCTGTGTTTGCAGCCCCCACCCCTGCCCAGCTTCCAGTTTGGACCCTAGCTGCTGGAGACGGTTCACTCATTGTGATATTCCTCTGGAAGTTAGCTTCCCCAATATATTGAGCTGTGCCATGCCATGCAGAGTAGCTTAATGGATTTCAATTACCTCAGCAACAGCCAAACCACATTCAACACCCCCAGGCAAACTAACACAGGTTGGTTTCCTCCTACAGTCAGGCTACATGCTATTTCAGCGAGGGCTAGTTGGGGGAAATAAGTTTTGACTGACTCTGGAGCACAGTGTGGGATCACGGCCTCGTGAGCTCACGCGTTTGGGTTTTAATGGCTCTCCTGATTGAGCTAAACTTGATAGTGGAAAAGTTCTGACTCTGCTGGCCCAAGCTGATGTAATGCATCGGTGAATGTCAGATGGGTTTTTAGATTCTTATTAGGAGGAAACTCCAGATTGGTTGACCTGGTCAGCATCCTTTTTGCACTGAGGGATTTAATGGGGAAAATGATGAGAGAAACACTGTACTATTATTTGTAACATGTAAGTGTTGCATGACAAAATGTTAATGTTAGTTGTTTTTGTTTTTCAGCTCACTGCCAGCAGTGTCGAATTCAGCGCTGCAATGCAGAGTACGTGGCTTCTACCTCCCCCTCTAGTGGTCTGCAGGAGGACGTGGCCCTGGATGTGGACTACTGCATCGCCTTGAGGGCCTACGCTCTGTGCACCCGGCGGCAGGCACGCAGCTGTAGGGGTGACCTGGTTTACCACTCAGCTGTCTTCCGTATTAAGGAGTTATTCTCTCAGCATAACTGCTCCAGCGACGGGCCCACCTCCTCCGCCAAGGTCCCCAGCACGTCTCGACCGGCCATGTCAGAGCTGTGCGACTACGAGAATCGGGTCCTCGTGTCGGGCTCGGCGGGTCAGCAGAAGAAATACGCCCACTGTGGATTATTCGGAGACCCGCACCTACGGACTTTCCGAGATGAGTTTCAGACCTGCAAGGTTGAAGGGGCGTGGCCTCTGATTGATAACCGCTTCCTGTCGGTGCAGGTGACCAACGTGCCTGTTGTCGAGGGCTCAAGCGCCACAGCAACCAGCAAGGTAATGATGGTTTTAGAGCAGGGGTCTCAGTATTTCTCATCCCCTGAAACAAAGAAGTGTCTACTTGCAACCCCTTGTTAGAGTTCGCGTCCTCCTCTTGTTTGAGTTGCTCTGTAGGCATGTTTCAGCTGAATATATTTTGGTGGCCTCAGAAAGTAAATCTGTTCAGAGTTTCTCAAGAAAAATAAGCAAAGATTAAAGAAAAACCTGGCAAAAATAAACCTAATTGAATTTTCATCCTACATATTTACATTGTAAGCCCTCGGGGAGGCCCCAAACCTCAGCTTGGGAACCACAAGGTTAGAAGGTGTGGTGAATCTAGCATCTTGTCTAATTTGATCAAAGTGCTGGTGATTGATTTCAATACAAGAGTTTCTTCATCAAGAGTGGGAACCTTCTACTTTTAATCACAGCAACCACTCCTGATCACATTAGTGCCCACACTATACTGAGTCTCAATCTAATGGCCTATATATGAGCAGGCTGTTTTCGGGTGCTAGCTTGCGAGCTCAAGTATTGCCATAAAGTATCAAACATGTGAAGTTAATCGTCATTCCACGGTGCCTCTCGAGCCTCCAGCATTCCTCTTGTCTTGGAGCTCCTTCAGATCTGTGAGGGGAAAAGAGAGGAGGGGAGTCCTTAGTGGTGTTGAATCACAGACATGCTTGAGCGCTCTACCTTTAACACATGGGTGGTCATATGGTAGTGATTAACGCTCACTCAAACATTTTCCTCCACCGCCACGATCTGGAATGTTTTTTTCACCCCTCTGGTCAAATAATTAACTGGGCGCTTTTTGTGTAAATATGGAATAATGTGGAAAAATAAAGGAATAATTGGACAGCAGCAAGTTTTTTTTTCATATGGTTAATTAAATAGGCTGGGCTTTAAGGCTCTAGTCTTTTTTTTTTTTTTCTTACTGTTGGGCCTTGAACATATCTTTATCTTTATAGTGTTTAAAGGCTTTTTGGTGTGTAAGGCTCACTGTGCCCACTCTGCAGTCTAACAAGCTGCTTTTATATGAATTTTATGCCCAAATGTTAAATGATTAATTCCCCACTAATGAGTAATGTCACTGGTTTTCCCAACCTTACCAGTTCAGCTCAAACTATGTACAACTATAAACTGTGTCATTATGCATCGGGGATTTCAGAGCAAACATTCTCAAAGGTATTTGCAGCCTAATGCAAACCTGTAGTGTGAGTGTGCACAAGCCTGTGTGTCTGTGCCAGCACCCGCATGGACCCATCATGCTTTTGGAGTTGTTTTCAACTGCCAGACTTAAGACAGGAAATCATGCATCAAATACAGTATCCCCGTAAGTGTAAACGTAACCACAGCCACCGCTCCGTCAAGATGTTTTTAAGAAACAGAGGTTAGGCCCCAGTTTTCCAAAGCTCAGCTGGAATATGAATCGCAGTCCGTCACTGAACAAAAAGCAGAAGCGTCAGTGTGGATGTGATGGAGGATACACAGATAATTGAGCAGCTTATGCACCAGTGTTCTTTGATCTCACATTTTAAGGAGAACGAGTGGAGTGATTGCCCACATTTTTAGTGTTGGGAAGTTGTTCTGTGTTTAAGAGGGGATAGGTGATGAAGACTATACAATGTTGTTTATGAGAGGAGTTTGGTTGGTTTCAAACTAGAAGACCTTAAACCTAACTGTGACCACAATGATTACATTGGCATAAGGGAAATTCACTGTCACTTTAGGTGGAAAAAGCCAGAGGCCCGTCAATGTGCGCCTCAGCCTTTTAAACTTGTGGTTTCCTGCTGCCACCTTGTGGCTTTGATGAGTATTGTTTTTATTCAGGAGCTCTGGACGTACCTTTTGTCAGTGTCAGTACATGAAAGCAAAGATGTGACCTTTTAGCTCTAACTGGCTCAATGTTTGGGTAAATATTCACACTATAACATAAAATGCTTGTTTTACTAATGAAATGAAAATCTAATATTTTTATTTGTTTTTTTTTCTCTTTTCAGATCACAGTGATCTTTAAGTCCTATCATGGCTGCACAGATCAGAAGGTGTACCAGGCCACCACTGAAGATCTGCCGTTGGCTTTCCAGGACGGGACTCGCAGCGGCGGCGAAAGCGGCAGCCTGACCATCGTGGAGCGCGGCGGCTCTGGAGTGGGCCGGCAGGTGAAGATCCAGGCCCGTTACATCGGCACTTCCATCATCATCCGGCGCGTGGGCAGCTACCTGACCTTTGCCATCCGCATGCCGGAGGACAACCTGGACTTTTCGGAGGACAATGGGGGTCTGCAGCTCTGCCTGCACGGCTGCCCGCGCAACGAGCTCATCAAAGAGCACACGCTTGCCCGCCAGAGCCAGCAGCCCCGTCTGCAGGGCACCAACACAGAGATGGGTCCCCTGCGGCCTCCTCACCAGGTCTACACGGTGGAGCGGGCCACGGCCAAGTGTAGAGAGACTCTGCAGGTGGAAGACGTGTACTTTCAGTCCTGCGTGTTTGACTTGCTTACCACGGGAGACCCTGAATTCTCCATGGCAGCCTACGGCGCTCTGGAGGATTTAAAGGCTCTGCCACCCAGTAAACTGAAGCAACACTCCCCGACGACTCCTCATCTCATCAACAGAGGGGTGACACACACGAGGACTGCAGCAGCGGCCGGCAGCCCCCTGCTCCCACTCCTGCTCCTCATTCTGCTGCTTTTGTGAAAAATAAATGAATATAAATGATTTTTAAAAAGAGAAACATGGAAACAAACAGAACGTGGAAGCGTTACCAGCTTGAGGAAAGAGTGACTAGAGCTCAGACATATATATTTGTTTTTTGTTTTGTTTTTCTTTGAATTTTTGAATGTTTTTTTTTTTTTCCTTTTTTGTCTTTTGAAGGATTTCACACCCATGAAAGATGACGTTTGTTCCCACTTTACATTTTCTGTGGATTAAAAAAACATGGATCACATCATCTGAAGAAAAACACATTTACATGCAGCCACGTGCTTTGAGGTCAAATACAGTGTGTTTGCCATTTTCACAGGCTCACTTGCAATTGGTTTACATCAGTCTTTTAAACAAAGGTAAAACTCATAATTGTGTTGCTGCACAGAATGTTTTATTTTCTTTTTTTGTAAATATTTCATTTTTACTGACAAAATGCACAACCTTCAAACACTCCACCGTGTACGGAGCTGCGTAAAATGTCATAAACCGAAAGCTGTTTTTTTAAATACGGCTTCTAGATCCTGTATAATCCAGTAATATCAATAGCACTTACAGGTTTTAACAGCAAGTTGTGTGTATTTAAATGTTATTTCTTTGCCTGTTTCTGAAGTCGACATGCTAAATACACAGGATCCAACAACTGTATGTAAAAACTACCTATCCATAATATATGATGTGTCAGTGTGATATTCTCAGCAGTTCTCATCTTCTTCTGTGAAACACTCCTCTTCAAGCTGTTTGGCTTCCAGTTTTAAAGGTAAAAAAAACCCAACAAATCTTTATATAATAATATATTAAAAGAGTGTATATATGTGTTTTATATTGTGTACATTTGCCTGTGTATAGATGTTTTAACTGTAATATGTTTTACATTTGTTGTGTTCAGTAGCTTATTTTGAGACATTGTAAGAAAAGTCAACTAATATGTGTCGTGTTGTATCTGTAATTTTCTGTATTAAAGTGTTGGACACTCTTGACCAAGGACTGTTCTGTGAGCTTTACTGTAACATGAAAGGGGAAACGTTTCGACTCTTTATGTGTCTAGACTTAAGGTAATAATAAAACGACGAGCAGATCGTTTCCATTTTTCAAAAACAGAAGTGGGGTTTCCAGACAGTGTGGCTGCAATGCCTCTTGTGTCCTGTTGGGGTCCTCAGTCTATAAGGCCTGACAGCTCCTAGTATAAAGACAGTTTTGACAAGCTGGCTGTGTAGCTGTAGGGATCCACAGTATGTTCTCAGTCCCCTGTGTAAATGTTACCTCTGAGTGCTGAGCTGGCTGCTGGCTTTGCTTTTGTCTGCCAGAGCAGTGCACAGCTCCAAATAGGATTTAGTCTGTGGTTAACACCAGGTTAGAGTCAACAACAACAGCACACGGTGCTGATATTTGCACTGTATATGAACAATGAACCCTGTGACTAGAGAGAGGGATGTGATCAGCTTCTATCACCATCAAAAATGCAATTAAGAAAGCTCCAGCACTCTTCTTATGAAGACATTAAGAATTAATGCTCTATAATTAGTCGACGTAGATTTCATTTTTTATCTTGAACTGAGTTAAAAGTAACTCTGAGTGACAGCATGTTTCGTCACATGTGCAGTCATACTTAATCTCCCCATGTCCCATTTCTTCAAATAAAGACAACACCTCGGTGAACTGCGTGGTTTGGGAGATGGCTGATGAAACACAGCCTCAATTTAATGCATTCACATGTTAAGCACATTTCAGACGGCCCGAATCAAGTTCATCACCTCCATCGTTTTAGGCAGAGGGCGGAGAGAGAGAGAGATGAGATGGGTGAGGAGAAGGATGGAGGTGATGGTGGCTTGGTGTAGTGCATTTACTCAAGTGCTCATCTTAAGTACAGGTTTGAGATACTTGTGCTTCATCTGAATCTTTTCCGTCTGTGCTACTGCGAGTTAAATATTATACTTATTACCTCGCTCCATTCATCTCCTCAGATTGAGTTACACATTGAAAATCTTAAAAGAAGCTCAAAAATGAAAAAAAAAAAGATTAAATCAGTGGTTCTCAGCATGACACCTTGTTACTCCTTACAAAGGCGCCCTGTCATGTTCAGAACCCACTGACGCCACAAATGTAGTTGAATTGTTTTTCTGTTGATCAGCTTATCAATTAATCTACTGATTGTTTCATGCTGTAACCACTGGACTTGTGGCATGTGGTCTGATCTGGCTGCATGTAACCAGCCATAACAGAGAAATGCTATTAACACAACGATGCATCAGTATTGACTGAATCTAATACAGTCACATATAATAGTGCATCAGTCACAGGGAACACTTTACTCAATTATGAGTACTTTTACTTGTGCTTGTACTTGCTCCACTTTAACCTGTATGGGAATGCCACACTGTTACTTATAACAGAGTGTTTTTACATAGTTGTATTGATACTCTTTCCTGAAGTTAATGACCTGAATAATTCCTCCTCCTCTGGGCTCACTTTACCACCTTTCATCTAAATACATGACTGCTGCTCTGTGCTCTGTGTTGCAGCTGATGAGATGAGCTCTTCCAGCCTATGTGCTTTATGGTTTTAAACAAAGCCTGAAAAGCTTCAGGCCCTGTCTTGATTCATGTTACCTGTTGAGATGCAGCCATCTGACAGCTCTGTCAGACACCGCCAGCCTTATATAATAACCCCATGTGAGAGCGCCCTCTCCGTCTGCTGGAAGGAGATGAGTTTCTTGACAACTTCAGAACATTTAAAATGTGAAAAAAAAATTGCATTGACATTGAAAATTCCTATTAAAGGTGGGGGAAAAAAGATTGAAATGAAGAATGTGTGAAAACTTGAACTCTTCACTGACAGCAGAGGAGTCCTGTCAGGTTTGCAGGGAACTGCTCAAGCCTGTATAGATTGCTCGTCCACCCTCTTTGAGCCATCCTATCTTGACTTTCCCCTGTAAACAAGGACAATTACCAAGCTAATGAGTTGAGAAAAAACTGCTTGAGTGATTGATTCTCTCAATGGGGAAATTAATTTGATATTAATAGAGCACTTGGCAAGATAAATAGATAGTGGTGAGTGAGTCCTCTCCTTGATTGATAATGGATAGATTGATGGCTGTCTTAACACAAGATCTTCCTTATTCTTAAATGAGGTGGCCTTGATGAGGAGACTTTAGTATCACAAGATGATCAAGTGTGGAAAGCATCACATCAGCCTTGAATTTACTCCAATATTGATGTTTAAGGTCTCATACCTCAAGTTAGAGGAGCATCAGATACACAAAATGATGATGATGATGTGAATAAAAGATCATTTAGAGCATGGATGGGGACTCTTGTGTATGTAGAGAACATCTTCAATGAGTTTGATTTCAGCAGTTTAAACTCTCTCTAGATTTATTGATACAAAATGATGCAGAAGGTGTCGCTCAGCTGCTCTTGTGAGATTGTGTTTGTCTCCACTCTCACAAGTGGCTCCTTAAATGATCCGCTTGCATCATTCCCGCGGCTCCTGACGACTCATGAGACCTCCTAACCCTCTCTCGCTGAAGCATTTTGCTTAATGATGCACTCAGGAGTCTGATTGTTGCACCGAAGAGAAGAGGTCCAGACGTGTACATACATTACACCCTGTTACATGGGTCACTGCTGCAGAACAAAGAGCGACAAGTTATTCATTTCTCACAGAGTTTGTGTGAGTATGTGTGTGTGTGTGTGTGTGTGTGTGTGTGTGTGTGGTTTGTAGACAGCTCTACTTGCAGTGATTATACAGCTATCTCATAGCACAGGCTCGCTCATACCTGACCAACCCAGTCTCTCTGTGTCTCCTCAATAATCAGAGTGACAGCATGCAACTAGACACACCTCACCCACCGGCTCACTGCAGAATGGGTATTGACCTACATATCAAATCATATGCTCCTGGTTTGTGTGACAGAGATTTTTTTTATGGGGGGTGGGGGGTGGGGGATAACACTGTATGATTGGCAGTCTACTTTAATAAACATATTATATCCCCTGGGTTTCCTCCTCTCCTCAGTTGTGGGTAAAATGCCACATGTAAGGAACAGATCCTACAAGCTAAAGGAGCTGCTGCTATTTCAGCAGCGCTTCCTCTGCTGCTACTGTAACAGTAGAGAACAGCTGAGAGCACCTGGCTGTCTGAGTGTGTATTTTTATTAACGAGCCTGTGTCACCAAACTTTTAACAAATGGCCCCCCGGCACCCTGACGCCCCAAAAAACCCAGCTCGGAAATTAAGCATCTGCATCATAAATCTTGGAAAGTTACAATAATTTGCAATTCACTCCCTCATCAAAGGCAATATTACCCTAATTTATTATCTCCCTGCACGAGGGGCGCGCAAAGGCCGTGGAGATAAGAGTTTATCAGGAGGGGGATTGATTTTCATTAACTGATTGTAATAAAGATGAACTGCCTGCCGTGCACACTGACCAAGAGCCACACTTTATTGTAATTGGGACAATTTATTTCATGAGCCAGTGGCTCTACTTTTTTGTCCCTCCCATTCTTTTCTTTCCTCATATGCTCCTCAAATGGAGAATGTGGTGTCCCAGCTGTAGAGGCTCTGTTGCTACAGTGAGAGACGATGTCGTATGAAGATGATGATTACAAGGTGCACGTGCGGATGCAAGTCAACTGTCAAGATGTTGCATCAGATTTGGCTTCTGGCATCAAAGCCATGCAATAGCTATGTAAACTTGACTGATGACTCGCCGCCTTCCTTATATCAATTTACTGCTTGTCAAGATGATAATGTTATTTGTTCCTCTGTCTTTCTATTACAGCCTGCGTGACACCTCCCAACTGAATGTCTTGTGTTTGTGTGCAGTGGCTTTGTTTTTGTTTTCTCTCACTCTCTATATCCTGACACATATTTCAGTTGTCTCTTGTGCAGCAGAGCAGCATCAGGTGACCTGTGACTAGAAAATCCTTCCACAATAATAGATAACTGAAATCATCCTACACACAGCAACAATATGATGAAATGGGAACATTTTCACCACTGGAGCTTTGAGAATTTCAAAATGAATTCTGAGACACTTTAGAAAACGGCTGAAGGAGTGCGTGGGGTGCGTCGCCATGACCTTGTTATCCTTTAAAGGGCCGTGACCCTCATATCACAGTTTCATCACTCGACACAGATAAGGTGTCAGTAACAGATTCAGAGGTGACGAGCTGTGAGAGGTTGCAACATCTGCACCGTGCAACTTCCAAGGTCCTGGAGTGGGGGAGCAGTGCCTTGTGCAACGACTCCCTCTCTCTTTGCGTCGTGGTTGGACACTTTCATTCAATATTAGTGTGAGAAACAAAACATCCAGTTTGAATTTTTATTGTAAAATTGGAAAAAAAGGAGAGAAAGAGAGAAAAGCCCCAATAAGCATTTCTTTTGATACATATCTTTATCTTACCATAACCATAAAAGAAAAGAAAAAGAAAACTGGCTAAATAAATAAATAAATAATAAATAAATAAATAAAAATAATAAATAAATAAACATCAAGTTACATACTTGAGCCAATAATTAAATATAAAATTATTAAATCATTAATCATTAATATGAAGTAATCTAAGCAGCAAGTATTAAGAAATTTCAACAGGGGGAAAAAAGTTTGGTTTCTCAGGCTAATACAGAACACATAGGTTTTCTTGTTTTTTTGTTTGTTTGTTTGTTTTTTTTTGATAGCTTTTTCTTTTTTATAAAAAGATACTGCTTTCCCTGTCAGTTAATCCATGCTGTACTGACGCTGCCACAAAAACAGGTGGCGCTCTCCTTTAAAAAGAAAAAAGAAAGAAAAACAACACAACCTGTAAACAGCATTTTCTCCTCCAGGTTTAAAGAATAGTACTGAGATTCCTCTTTTTGCGCCCTGTATGTCAGTAAAGTCTACTTCACAGACTCCATACTGCTGTTTATATGTTTTTGTATGCTTTGTGCTGAGAAACCAGAAAGTTAAGATCTTTATAAAGCGAACCCCCCACCCCCCCGGCCCCCCTTCCCCGACCCCACCCTTCATTTCAAACCCTATCCTATGTTTCCCCAAAGAAAGGTCCTGTGCTGATTTTCCATAATATACAGATTTCATATTTATAATAAGCTACTATCCTTAGCATTCAAACCATAGTTAAAGAATCATATTGTTAATACGAGTAGTACCATAATCATAATCTTTAACCCTCCCTGTCCCCCATTGAGCATGCTCAGAGATTGAAAGGGCACCATGGTAGGATGACAAATATTTAAAAGAAATGGTTAAAAAAAAAAAATGGGTGCAAGAGTGAAAACAATGTAAACTTCAGCTCGACGGCATGCAGCTTATGTAGAACACTGAAGGAATCATTGCTGCCGTTTCTCAACAACTCAGCTCATTTCCTATATTTTCGCCTTTTCCTTCCCTCCCTCTGAATCATATAGCAGATATTCACATCAAGGTTTACGCGCTACATCCACAACTGCAAATTCAATCAGGTTGGAAACTGTATCCATCCACAACCCTTCACTGTTTTAATTGCGCTCAATCAACTTTCAGGGTTTTTTTTCTCCTCCTTCTTCTTCTTCTTGGCAGAATGAAATTAACTCAACATCTTTTCAAACTCATTAAATTTCAGCCACAGCTGGCATCTTTAATTTGCATTACCCAAGCTGTTGTGAAGGCCAAATTTAATTTGATTTTAATAATTTAAAAAACTCTCCAGTAGAAATCCCATAAGAAAAGATTTTTGAGCGGGTTTATAAGGCCCTGTATGGCCCGGGGAAAGGAGGGCATATATCACAGCTTCCTAAAGCTGCTGGGCCCTGACAGGAGAGAGGAAACTAACTGTAACTCACCAGGGGGAAAAAAGCTGTCGTCTGGCAAATATATATGAAATCCACCCTTTTCACTGGCCTTTTCAAGCCTATTGTACCTATTGTGAATCATAACAGCCTGAAGTGACCCTTCCTCCGCCTACACTGTTTTGTATGATATCACAAAATCAAATATTTCATTCTACAAAGAACATTTTTCTGAAAAGTAACACATTTATCATAAGTTGTCATAAAATATCAAGGAATCTGGCACATTTAAAGTCTGATGAAGAGATGCAGTGGATATGCTTTGCATAATTTGGCAATTCATGATGAGAAAAGGCATTTTTCAAAGACTTTCTTCTTAACAACATCTAAGTATTTCCTGCAAAAGAACAACATACAGTGAATGAGGATAACATTTGTGAGAGGTCCACTGATAAATGAAACTTCCCCTCTCTAATAATACTGATCCAGTGGAGCAGAAAAATAAAAGGAATGGCTGAGAATAAAAGCGGGGATACAGTCATCAGGACCTGGGCAGTCGTTCTGCTGATAACATTTGTTGTAGCAGACTACACAGGCGTAGTAGTCCTTTTTTCTGAAGACTCTACTTGTGTGGATGGGCCCGTAGAGACGGCATTGTGATTTGATGACTGAAGCACTGATGTGTCTAAAGTTTAGAGCGATGATCAGAGCGCTGAGGTCTCACTGAGTCCTGAGGGGCAAAGCTAATTCAGAGAGCAAACTGAGCACATGAACTGGCTGCTGGGAAAAAAAAGTCAAATTAAAAGACAACTGAGAGAAAGTGAACAAATCAGATACTAAAATGGATAAAATGTATATATTATCTTTAAAAAAAAAGTGACTCTGGAAAAGCGATAAGTCGTGAAAAGCAGATTTCATCTCGGACGTCCTGTGTCTCTCTGTTAAAAGCATAACCACAGATGATACAAGTTTAGTTAATTAGTCATATCTGTACCGGCGTGATGTGTCGTGACCACACTGTATAGGAGCCATGTGTGACCGGCGCTAATGGTAAGCTGTCATCTTGTTGAAGCAGCAGCAGCTGTAGCAGCCACACTTACAGGGCTGCTGCTGTCTAATTGATGGATCATTTTGCTCTTAATTTGACCTCCTAAGGCTGGTAATGCCAGGCTGTTCCTCACCGTGTACAAGCTCTCACTGTGCTATTATACCCTTTGGAAAAAAAAAAGAAAAGATACAGCTGCTCTTCACTGAAGAACTTGTACAATCTGGTCTGAACTCTACATACAGATTCTGTCGCAACCTCTGAACCTTTGCGTATCTCTGCGATCGTGATGTAGATTTAGGAGGCGTGGATGTGTCCCACAGGAGGTGCTGCCTCATTCAGGTGTGGGGCTCCCCTCTGAGACTGTGGATGCGAGTAAAAGAGAGAAAAGACTCCCCATCCAGCCACTGAGAGAAAAATGAACTCTGTCACTTAGTCAATTCATTCAAAATGCCAATGTGTAATTGATTGTGCATCTCTTGCCCTGCGGTGCTGCTCCCCATCTGATCAATATTATCATTATCCTAATTATGCTGTGGGTTAGCTCTCGGGCCCCTGTGAACTGATGGTCCCTATTAAGAGAGAGATATGCTGGCACTTGGAGGTGAGGAGAGAAGGTGGGGGGAAGAGAGAGGGGGAAGGGGGGGAAGGAGAAAGAGGAGGGGAGTCTACTCTCGCCTGCTGAGAGCAGCTGGAGGAGCTTGGCAGCGGGAGAGGGCACGACCTGGCAGGGACCACTGTGACACGTCGATGGAAATTTTTACAACTGCTGTCAGGCTCATTTGTATATTTTATTAAGCAGTTACAGATGCTGCGCTGTTTTACTGCTGCCTATCCAGCTCAGCCGGGTGGCACTTTTACCACAGTGCTTTATGGTCAGATTATCTGTAATATCAAGGTTTTAATGATGACACAGAATGACTCTTGTTTCAATTATGGAATTGCAATGCGCCGGCAAGAACAGAGGACAGCACTGCACAGCTAAATACACTGCAGGATCTGTGGTGTTTGCTGTTATTGTGTCACTTTTGGCACTACAGGACTTGCTTTCTCCTTCTTCCGTCACAATAACGCCGACAGATCACGCCTCCGAGATGAAATACTGCCATAAGATGGAGCGATGAGTGGCAAAAGAACATTTCTGAACATGCCCGAAACAATGTCTAACCCACATATTCTACGCCACTAAAATAGTATAGCTTTATTTTTTTTATACATTTTTTTCTGTTTTGCTTTAATATTCTCAAACCCAGTAGCTATAAATGTAAAAGGAAAAGAAACCAAAACCCCTTTCCTCTTTTTTTTCAACCTGAAGCTAGTATTTCTTCTTAAGTTTAACTTGTAATATTATTAGTAGTAGTTTGTAGTATTAGTATCATTAATACTATATATTACTGTTCAGAACAATAAAAATGTTTGGTCCTTTGGTCCCTTAGGGGTGAAAGATTTGCAGTTCTACTGTTGCTAATGGAAACCTCAGTGACCTCCAAGAGTCATAGTTCTGCGCTTGCTGAGAGAGACGGTGAGAGAATAAGAGAAAGAGGGAAAGAGAATGAAAGTCTGTCAGTGGATGTATAGAATAGCTTCTTTTTTTCCACTGCTTTTCTTGATCTTCAAGTTTTAACCCTCATTTGTCCAGTACAGTAAAAGCCACAAGCGCCTCTTTCCTTATATATATGTGTATATAATATGTATATAGAAATCTATTTGTTGTTGCTGCTTTTTTGTTTGTTAGTTTGTTGCTTAATTAACAATTCAAGTCTCAACAAGAAAAAGTTCTGTTGTTCAGTCTCATCACATCTTTTGTCAGTTTCTTTTTTTTCTCTTTTTCGTCTTTCTTGCACTGTGCCATCTGTTACTGTTAAGTCCCCCGGTGAAGCGCCTCCTCCTCTTTCGCTTCTTCTTCTTTTTCTGCCGTAACCTATATCTTCATAAGTAAATGCTGATATGTCTTCAAAAATTCCTTATGTGTTGATTTTTTTAAAACATATTTTGCTTTCAAAGAAAAAAAGTTTAACTCCTCCGAGATATCTTCACGTGTCCTCTAAAACCTGGAAATAGAAGAGAAAAAAAAGAGGCAATTTCAGATCTGACTGCTCATTAAACTGTCATTTTTAAAGATCCATTTCTTTAAACTTTGGATAGTTCAATATGGCTCTATTATATCAGTGTAATGGTCTGGAGAGAGCTAACCCACACTGGCACACCAATCAATCTTTGTCAATCACCATCATGACAGATTTTTCCATAATTAATATGCCTGCTGTGCTGCATATAAAATCAAATCTTCCTACATATGCGCAGATACTAAAACCTTAAAGGACTGAGCTTTACATTCATAAAGTATATTTAACATTTAGGAAAACTATAGGCTCTTACTAGTATTACTATCTAAATGCCACAGTGTTTAGCCAGTGAGAGTGCTTTGACACTCTGTGCTCACCTGTGCTGCTGCAATGAATACTGAAGGTAGGCTGTGTCAGTAAGGGCGGCTGGCATCCTTCGGTCTCTTTAGCTGGACTTTCAACCTCTTCATCCCAATCTGAAAGCCATTCATGGCTTGGATAGCTGCCTGTGCACTAGCAGGGTTGTCGAAGCTCACGAAGCCTGCGAGGAAACACAAGGTCATTAACTCCGATGAGAACAAGGTCATTATGAGTGTCACACATGGCCTATAAGGTGAGAGTTTAAGTCACTATTTACACATATTTACTACAAGTGACTTGAGTGACAGTCAGAAACAAATACATAGATATATGTTTTTTAAAAGAAAACAACAAGTGAGACATCCAATGTAAACAAATATCTGTGTTTTCACTGTTTGATCATCATGGTCTGTCTCCCACCTGAAGGAGTGTTGATGGCATTGGTGAGGCAGCTAGAACCCCAGAGCTGTCTAACAAGTGCTCAGTGGCTGTGACAAAATCCTATGAAGTTGTTTGAAAAAAACGAAAAAAACAAAACAAAACAAAAAAATGTTTCAAGACTGTTTGTTTAAAGAGTTTAGGCTAAACCAATGTATTACACTTGGATTTTGATCAGCTGCTTCTTTTCATCAAGTTAAAGCTACAGTAACAGACAGTGGTGAGACTCTAAATGCATTAAGTTTGTGTGTGTGTGTGTGTGTGTGGTGGTGGTGGGGGATGTCTAAAGGCATCACTGTCTGAATATTGTCTCCTGGTTGACAGGTTTTGTCTGGATGAGGTTTAATATCAAACTGCACTGTGATCCCTCAGAGAGAAGGATACAGCTGCTGATATTAAACAAGAATAATATAAGATGTCACTGATCACTGATTTGAGTTGAATATATTTAATGAAATGGAGTTTATCAATATTTAGCAGATGTGAGAGCATCTGGTTTTTTGTTAAATTTTATTTGCTAGTAGAAATATTTGGTAGCACACATCGGCCACAAAATAGTCCACCATGAATCATTACTGTAACCAGGTCATTCTCCTTAATACTTGCTGCTGTTAACTTAATAATGTCATTTTCAGTCTGCATTTTGACATTCCTAGAAAGTTCAAAATATATAATGAATGAGGATGACTCAATGGCCAAAGTAGTTTGAGCAAAACAAGAGCAAACATAGTTCATCATGGGCAGACAGGTCCGCTGCAGACACTAAAACCCCTCGGAGCATTTCCCCCAAAATACACCCCTCCTCAAACCGATGCTGAACATCCTGTTTCCATCATGTGTAAAAATAAAGCCTTGAGAATCCAGTGACCAGAAACTGCAGTGGAGTGTGTCTCCGCTTGATGCGCTCCCCTGTGTCTGTGGTGTCATTAGGAACAGTCGATGACCCATGAAAAACAGCAGGAGCCTCTCCACGTCCAAAGCCACCTGGGGGAGATGTCTGCCTGGCCTGCTTGGCTCTTGGTAGGCCCATTAGGGCGAGGGCTGGGCCGCTAGGAGGAAGACTGAATGGAAGTCTGAAGCAAGTATAGAGGCAGGGAAAGGAGGTGACCTCCTAACCCACCAATGGGTTAACACATTCGAGCTGGGGAACAGAGATGAGATGGAGAGGCGATGCAGGCTTACAGCTCTAAGCCCTCAGCTCAGTCTTGTCACACGAGTGTGCTCTCTCTCTGTGTTTCCCAGTCTTTTGCACACCATCAATCTAAGTTTATCCCCTCTTTCTCTTTTCTAGATTAATTACACCAGTGTGCCCCATCCTTCCCCAGGCCTAACATTATGTTGTAAATGCATAGTGTACAAGTCAATACTGCAAATAGCTCTTCTTTCATGAATTTATATGTTATTAAGTCTCCCCAGGGAGACGGGACCGCCGATCAATTTTGCCCAGGGTTCTTGGGTTCCCTGAAGTGAAAACAAATGCTGATCCATAACTGTCCTTTGCCTCCCCCAGCCCCCCTCCAACATCCCAGCCTGCCGCCTCAAAGTTTTTATAAGCCCTGAGGCTTGTTGGTATGTGCAGGCTGACAGAGCTAAATGGGACAGGAGGTGTGGAGGTGTGTGAATCAGCCTCAGCACTGAGGGTATTGACAGATATTGGGGTTACAGAACGGTAACGTGGATGCTGATACAGCACCTTAAGGTTTCCAGGTCACGCAGCTGCCAAACAGAAACAAGGACATGGACTCTGATTGACTGCATCATGACTAGTTTGGCCACAGTGTACTCAGCACATTTTTTCCATGGTGCCAAAACACAACAGTCATCAAGATGTAAATTCAGGTCAGTCAGTCAGGGCTAAGATCATAAGATCATTCAGTCCTCTGTGTCCATGACACCATCACATTCCATCACATTCCTCAACATTTAAGACTGTACTGCAAATATACCTATACAATATATATATATATATATATATATATATATATATATATGAACATATATGTATATGTACATATTTGATGGAGTGTTGTATATATTGGGTCACCTTTTTTCTTTTTCAGTATTCTTTTCACAAATATCAATTTATTCTGTAAAGTTGGAAAAAAATGAAAAAATAAAAGCTGTGTTTGATTAAAAGCTTCAGTTTTTGTGAAAACTTTCACAATGAATCTTCCTGTCATCCACTTTGCATTTACTGTGAGTGTATTTATTAAAGTAGGAAGTGATTTTTTTTTTCCATTTGGATCTTTTACTTTTTTAAATATAATAAATCACAGTCGAGACCTGTGTGCAGACCTCCCATCATTTCATCTTTATGTGAAAGGCAACCCCCCCCCCCCAAAAAAAAACAACAAACAAACAAACAAATAAATAAATAAATAAAAATCAACTATGCTGAAGACAAATAAAGCAGTAAAAGTGAAAGTGAGAGGCAGAGAACAACACACCGAAGCACTTGCTCTGGTTGGTTGCCCGGTCCATGAAGACCTTAGAAGAGATGACAGTGCCGAAGGGCAAAAACATCTGCATGAGTTCATTGTCTCCAAACTCCTGTGGCAGGTGGTAGATGAACAGGTTACAGCCCTCCGGGCCTGCATATAGAGATAGGCAGAGACAGAGACAGACAGAGACAGAGAGAGAGAGAGAGAGAGAGATGGGGGGGGGGGCACACACAGCTGTGAATTTGTTATTTTCATCTACGCACTCTCTCGTGTCGACTAAATTAAGATAAGTGGAAATAGATTTCCAGGATGTCTGTGACATTATCAGTGATAAAATATTACTGTTCTTAAACACACGAGAATAAATTGAAAAGTTTTGCCTTGATTTGCTGATACTGTATGGATACTGAGAACACATTTAAAAGTTCTATTTACATTTAACCCACATTTTAGATTAAATGTGCCTATGAACGACTAAATCTAAATGATGATCACAATCTTTTCAGGGTTACCAGTGTCATCTATGACCTGCATGAGAAATTATTCTTTCAATTACTAATACATTTATATATTTATTTGTCCCATTCCTCTTACTCTCCCCACCCCTTGGTGGCTGCATCCTTGTACATGGTGTTTAAAACCGAGGGCTTCATTGCATCGTAGTTCGTACTTTAACACTTCCTGCATGACACAGTTTTTTCTATATTTGGAAACTGAATACCTGCTGTTAGCACTTCATCCATATATTACACGTCTGCACAGCCTGCCTTCATATTTATTTTGCAAACCTGCAGCAGCAGGTGTGGGTGAAAAACCATCACGTCGCTTACTTTGAACATGTTCAACCATACTACCACAGTTTTCCTGCAACTCGTCTACCTCCATTTTTCATTAAGTCTATCCATCTGGTTGCTCTGGCATTACTCTCTGCTAGCTAAGAATATGATTATATAAGCTTTAATTACTGCAAAGCATGGGCCTTTGTAGATAATGTATAACCTATTTTCATGATGAACAGTATAGTATAGCTGTATTAACATTATTCTATCTTCCCTATGCTTTATATATCTATTACCTAAGATGAGATGAGTGCATTGAGTAATACTGTTCTCTCAGCCGCTCCACTTTATTTATCTATTAGAGAGAATGAGATGTGTACAGTGTTAAAGCAATAATCTTCTGTCATCCTCACGTTCTTTATATATGTATTACGCAGAATGAGGTGTGTAGTGTAAAAGCAATATTGGTCTCCCATACTCATCTTCTTTATATACCCATTACACAGGATGAGATGTGTGAAGTGTAAAAGTAATAATGTTCTCTCACCCTCACCTTCTCTCTGCTGCTGCTGCTGGATGACCTGGGGTGGTTGGGGCAGTGTCTGACCAATGGGAGTCAGCGTGGTGGCTGGGTAGATCGCTGCAGGGAGGTGGGGAGAGGGAGAGAAAGGAGGGAGATGGTTGTAAAGGAGAGAGAGAGAGGAGTGTAAAAACGGGGATCCTACAGAGAATGGTGTCAAGGATGCTTAAGGTCGATCACACAAGCATAACATGTGTAATCAAAGGTTCTCTGATGTTATGTTCTAAGGCGGTGTCCTACATTATCTGAATACATACAGCCTAACGCTCTCACTTAGTAGTTACCCTGCAGTAATTGTCTTCTTGCTGCTACTCATTTAGCATTTACAGCAGATTGTAAAAACCTCAGGAAAACAGTATAATAAACATGGCGTTCCTGGCCCATACCCGTGTATTGCTGTACTCCAGTGAAGGCTTGCTGGAGGGTGTCCGCAGCGGTGGGGCTCTGGGTGGAGTAGGGAGGCAGGCCATTGGTGTACACGGTCTCCACGGCGGGGTGTCCGTTGGGCTGATGAGGGATGCCGGTGAATCCGTTGACGATGGGCGTGACGATGCTGGGCACGGCGGAGGTGGTGATGTTGGCTGGTGGAGAACTGAGGCCTGCTGGGAGGAAAAAGGTTTCAAAGTTACTGGATCAGGAATGACTTCTGCATCTGCATGTCTCTACATGATACCACAACACAGTAATAACGTGTTCAGACATAAACAACTGTACACATAGAAATGCTTTCCTGTTGTGTACAGAGAGCGCACACACACACATACACACATACATACGCGCACACAGACAGAGCTCGTGACCAGAAGCTACAGTGCATCTCCCCTCTAATGCAAGGACACGCGTGCGACGTGAGACTGTCACATATCTGCCGTTTGTCGTGACACATCCTGCAGGATAGCTGGGAAGTCAACCTGTGAAAAATGAGCCTGTCTGTAGTGTTTGTGCGATACCCTGCTGGCTCCTACTGCTCAAGATGATGAAACCACTATGCAACTTCTGAGAGGAAAAAAAAGAAAAAAAAGAAAAAGATCTGGACTAGATAGAAGGCGATTACAGAGGGAGATTTGCTTGAATGGGCAGGTAGCAAAAACACAAAGATGCCTCTGACTTTTATACATCATAAAAAAGACAAAATAACAACAGCTGGCAGTTTGACAAATGGGTGGGTCATAACATATATGGTACACGCCTGAAAGGCAGCTGCAGGAAGGTTCATGAGTGGAATCGAAATTGGATGCTCCCTGTCCTCTCTCATTCAATGCATTTTAAAAGGACCCTCCTTGAAAAGTGTTTCCAATTATGCCGGGAACGTCAAAGTACCCATTTTGAGCAGAATCTCACTGTGTGATGGTCTCTCTAAAACGGCTGCTCCGTGGCAAAGCATCCAAGCTTGTTGAAGTACAGCTCCCCTGAGGACCACCTCTCAATCTGGAAACTCTCGCCCTGATTGGACAGAAAGCCCAGGTTGTCACGGAAACCCTCCAGCATGCCATATCCCCACAATCTGGTGCCTCAGTAAAGAACCCCTGTGAGAGGTGGTCCAGATAGGGTAAACAATCACATCCAGTATACACATAACATGCTCTGAGATTTATGCTAATGCAACGGTAAATATGCTGTACATCACATGCTGAAACCTCCCACCTCTGAGCAATATCAACTACATAGCCATATGGGATTTCTTTTCCTCCTCTCCTCTCCTCTCCTCTCCTCTCCTCTCCTCTCCTCTCCTCTCCTCTCCTCTCCTCTCCTCTCCTCTCCTCTCCTCTCCTCTCCTCTCCTCTCCTCTCCTCTCCTCTCCTCCTCCTCTCCTCTCCTCTCCTCTCCTCTCCTCTCTCCTCTCCCTTTTCTTCACCTTCCCCTCTGTCTCAGCATTTAAGTCATGAAGAGTCTGACAGTTGCACCGACTGCTGTGGTGACCAGGGGAATTGCCTGGGTCCAGTGAGAGCTGTTGTGTCTTTTGCACTGGTTTCCTTTTTTTCTTTTTTTCTGAAGCCTCCCCACGATTGCTTGTTTCCTGCGGAGCTGTGATGAATTAGACTGCAGCTTCAGCCCATTCTCCTACCAGCACCCAGGAGACTGCCGCTCCTATTCTGAGGACTAGAGACAGCTAGTCTGCCCAGGCCACACGCACTCTACTGTACCGCCAGATAATGCACCCTCTCCATCATCAGGCAAATTCATTTTCCAAGGCTTAGCAGTGCTGTGGGAGCGTACGTCTATGTATGTGTGGTAGTAGGAATAGCACTGGTAGGAGTAGGTGGTAGTGTGGACCCCTTACATGCAATTGCATAAGATCCAGGGCCAGCAATTGGACATGATGTCTGCGGTAAAGGAGAACATATGACACAAGTAACAGATTGGGGCCACAAAGACCAGTCAGGTTATCATTTTGGAAATGTCCCAGCAGGGGGTAGGCATAAGAATCACAAGTGTAATAAGGCAGCATCGATACTTTTGAAAGCTCTGACACATTTCACACCCAATAACTAGAATAAACTGAATGCTGAAAAAATACTACAGTGGCTGGGTTATACATGTACTGGGTCAGAGAACGGGGTCATGATACAAGGAGAAGAAAATAAGCAACACCATGCCTGATAAAACAATGATTACACAAGAAAGCAATTTATGTAGCCTGGTCATCATCTCTATCCTCACTGCCACAATGGGCCAATATCCACGAGCAGAGCCTGAAAATGTTCTCCTCAGTTGAAATGGGGAAGTATTTCCTACTGTCCTGAACTAGAAAATAACAAGACATTTTCATTTTATACCTCACTGGACATATAGTTCTTGCATTGTGGGAAATTGTATTCATAGCCAGTTTACGGTGCACACACAAGCACAGATATACATGTTGGTGTCAGTGTGTGTGTGGCATGCTGGCCCGTAATAATGACGTGTTGTTCCTCGCTGTGGCACGGCTGAATGCGAAGCTATGGGTCAGCAGATTACATATTCTATACAGCGAGCACTTAACTATCACTTCTCCACTCCACCATTACTGCAAGAACGAAGTCTGCACTGCTAAACAGTATGTATATGTGCATGTCAGTAAATTTATGTTATGAAAGCAGAATTACATTCATATTCTTGCAGGCTGCTTCTTAGAGGAGAAAACTGTTGATTTGCCTGTGCGATGATTGCCTCGCAAAAGAAGTCCTCACATGCGACAGATGTATTTATTATGCTAATTATACATTCAAATCAACGAGGGATGCTATACCCATTCTGGAGAGTGCAGTCATTACCAGCACAAGGACTGTCTTTTGCTGGAACAAGTATAAGCACTCAAAACAGATGCTTTCATCTAACTGATTTAAAATGTCATGCATTTAGACTCAGAGAAAATGTCTGCCTGGTTCTGAAAGTGTGAATAATAAATCTGAGTATGGGGATGGGAAGATTTTTCAAAAGCCAGTTGCTATACCAAAAAAAAAAAAAAAAAAAAACCAGTCACTTTGAATACTGTCCTTTAGACAGTACTGATAAACACTGATAAATATTTGAGCATTTGAGCAAATAAAACGTGACAGAAAATGAGATTCCAAATGAACTTTGTGCCTCTCAATTTTACACCCAGTTTTAATCTATTAATACTTTCAATGCGCATCGAAATACAAGTTTAAAGGCCATAAAACCAAATTTGTTTTGTGTATGATTTACACTGTAGGATAGATCTTCCTAATAATGTAATGCACAGCTGTTTGGACCTATAAAGTAATTTCCATTGAAGCTCTTTCACTTTTTGTTTTTAAGTTTATTCAGAAATTGCTGCCACCATAAAAATGATGTACTTTCATTAGTCTATTATGTTTTACACCTACTGGTCACTTCTGCTGACGAACGTTAATGTTTGCCTGAACGCACTTCTATACTATCATCAGTGTAGAAGTGCGTTCAGGCAAACATTAATGCACCTTATGGCCACGTAATATATCTGGGTTGAAGTGAAAGTAAACCTGTACAAATGAATGAATAAACACCCAGGAAAACAAATAGGAATATATTTGAAGCATTATTTCCCTAAGTCAATGATGCTCTTGAGGAGCTGAGCATTCAGGGAGTAACTCTGAACAGAAAAAAAAATACTGTGGTCCTAATCAGCTTTGAGGTTTGAGAGGGGATGCAACTTAACTGAGTTTAGTCACAGTCTATAAAGCACAGGACTTCAGTGTTGGGTGATTCTCACCTTTGGCCTGCTAAACCCTAAAACCTAAAAACCACACCTCAAGCACTTCATTTTCTACACTCATGTTACAATGCAGAGAAGCCTGTCTCTAGTTTCAGGGCAGATAATCAAACCTCTGCACACCACACAATAAAAAAATGTTATTATTATTGCTATTTAAATATAGCATTACAAAACAACAACATAACAGTACAATAAAACTTAGTGTGTGTGATTCATTTACAGCTGGCATTAAAAGACAGCAAGGTGAAATTTCAGCCATTAACCTTCAATACTAAACACAGGAACTTTCTACACTAAGCCTCTAGTGCTGTGTGCTCTGCTCCTGAGGCTAATGTACATACAATGCACTGACCATACTGATGCGCCTGACTTTCAGATCCCCGAGCAGACCAGATGGGCGGCCTGTGAGGCTCTGCTGCTCGTGCGAAGCCTGGTTTTGCTCACACAGACCAGATTTGGCGGAGGCGAGCGCTGTGCCTGAGCTCTCTGAAAAGGACTTGCACACACTGGGAACAGGGATACCTTTCACTGTCACACAGCTGCTCACCTCCGCTGCTAGGACTGGATACGCTTCTGATGCAATAGGCCTGATTTAAACTGAAAGAGAGGGCGTTTTTTTCTGAGGGACAACAGCCCTTTGTGGAACTGGACTTGTCTCTGAGTTAGTTGTCTTAGTTAGTGTCCTGGAAGGTAAAATAATTGTAAAATTTATCCTGGGAAAAGTAACGCCATGAGGAAGTACCTACAGAGAATGCGTTTTTGCTGATTGAGATGGGCTGAATGTCGGGGGGTCAGAGCCATCAACTAAGACACACAGGTGTTAATTTCCCCAGCTGTTTCATCTGGGACTCTAAAGACTACACGCTGGTTTCGATTCTAATAGCTTGGATGTGATGCTTCACTCCAACAATGAATCTTTGTGAATCTCATTCCTTTTCAAAATTTGCTACATCACCACCATGTAGTGCTGGTATTTCTTTATACGTATATATAATGGTGCGAGTTGACATCCAACCTCATCTGCCATCAGCATTTGTTTCAGTTAGACATTGAATATAGAGAGTCTGTATGATATGTGCGATGCGTCATGGAGGGCAGGTGCACGCACTGACAATGAGCTGTCGAACAGCTCATTAGTTTCATGGTGTTTGTCGCCATGGAAATGTTCCGCATCAGTGATGTAACCACGTTCATCTCCAGCTAGGATGTTAAGACACATCCAGCCAGGCTGCCTGTGAGTGGGTTGTCTCTGGATGTGGAGCATCTGCAGTATATTTTGTGTAATATGGGCTTGTGCGTGTACGTCTTCAGTGTAGAGCAGCACCACGCAACAGAACATTAGAGTGACTTTGATTACACACTCCTCACATCCTAACAAAGCATCCTTGACACTACGTCTTCCTCACCACAGATACCCAGCGGGATCCGCATCTCTCCCACCCTCCCCTTTCTCACCCTCTTTACCCCCCCCTCCCCCTCCTCCTCTCTCTTTTTTCTGTTGTTCCAGCTCTTCCTCTCTCTCTCTCTCCCCCTTGTTTTGTTTAACTTTTATTTCTTCTGCAGCACTCAGGGAGCGGCACCTGGTGAACATTATTTTCAAAAAGCATCATCATGCATCATTGTAAGGATACATGCTCTAATCAGCTGAACCATCTGGCAAACGGCTTATGCACCATCAAGCTTAAATGCTTTGCATCTGTTGATCAAATGGATGTCTCATTGTTTTCAGAGTAACACCCTTAACCTCTGAGCCTCTTTGTGCTTCTGCTTGCTGTCACAAACAAGATTTTTTATGTTGCAGAGGTTATACTGATCATTTAAATAAAAGATTAGTGTTCCACATTCACCTCAAGATCAGACGTGTTTTCTCTTTTTTTCACCTATTAAATTACTATTGGAGCTTCATGTTAATAGTGAGCAGAATGTGTGATTCAGGAAGGTGGTAATGTAGCTATCAATAGCCAATAGCCCTCATTTTGGAGAAGGGGACATTAACCTTTCTACCTCTTATTCCTTTGTACATTCAACACAGCTGTCAAATGTCAAAATGTATAGATTTGTTTTGAGCTGTAATTTGGCTGATGAAATAACGTAATGCATAAATTAAACCTCTGTCGAAGCAGAGAACCACTCCGCTCCCAAATCCTAAAAACACATTCTGATATTACAATTAATTATTCCACTGACTGCGTGGCAGACATCCTACAGTCTCTCTGTAGTGTCACAGTCTCTTGCCTACTTATACAGACAGCCTTGCAAGTAATGTTATGTATTCCTTCAATGAACTCTAAATAAGTCATAGCCACAAGTGTGAAAAGGAGAGAGAAAATAGTTGTATATACCAAAGCAGCAAGCTAGACTACGACTCCTGCAGCTGCTGGCAGCTACACCCAAATTAATGAATGACGAAATAAAACATTTCATATTTATGGCAGTCCTTGAATATTCACCAAAGCTATGCTTTCTCTCCAGGATTAATAATGTATTACTTTAAATAATAAAAGGTAATCAGTCGGCTGTAGTTTACACAGAGCCATGTCCGAAAGCAGATAAATGGCACCACTTCACACACATCAGATTCACAGACTCACAGACGCTCTCTTCTCTTTACCTCTCTCTGTCTCTGTATCACAAGCATAAACATATTTCTCCCTGCCTAAGCCAAGTGGTTAGCATTGCCAACTGATATGAAATTGCCTAAAAGTTGCCTATGCATGAGTAATTTTAGTTAGCTTTTACAAAATATCCAACAAAATTCAGCAATGTCTCGAGTAGAGCACTGGTGTTGGCTTTCGGGGGAACCTACAGTTCAAAAGAGATACAAAGCAACACAAGCAATGCAATCAGACTGGAAGACAAAGCGCTCTCTCTCTCTCTGTCTTTCTGTCTCTCTCTCTCACACACACACACACACACACACACGCAAACACACACACACACACACACACACACACACTCACAAACACACACATACTTTCAGATTGAGTCCCTTGCAGTACAGCTGCACTATCTTTCATCAGCACTATTGTGTTGCAAAATACAGGTATGCACGCTGAAAAACAAAGACCTGAATTGCCTTGCTGTCAGTGCTTTACCCGTCAAAATAAGAGCTTCACAGCAATACCCAGCTCCACTTTTTAATCACTGTCTGATTGATTATGCCCGCCCAAAAGTGCACACTTTGCACTGAAAACATCAGTGTGAATATTTGACAAATGGCTCCTCTCTCTAGATGTATCGCCCAACGTTGAGAATTATACATTATACATATACAGCATGTGTGTCCACTGGCATCTTCTGTCATCATATGCACACACATTCATTTGACTATAGGTGGAGATACGTTTGATTAAAAGGTTAGTAAGGTCCTTATTTCAGCACATGGTCTGCTACTGTATCTGTTCTTCTGCTCTCTATGTTTGAATTCATAAGACTGTTTATGAATTGAGTTAAGCAGGACCAAGTATTGTTCCATAAAACTGTCCCCTTTTCTGTCTGTGGATGAGGAAGTGAGAAGAACACCAACTTTAGAGAATATTTTTCCTCCCCACAAAAACCACAGCACAGACACAGAATATAACAGGATTTGTAGTAAGACACTCATTTCCTGTGATGGCTATAAAAATCCAAAATAGGGGGTTTTCTCTCTAGGTCTCTCACTCACTGATTGGTTTAAAGTTACCAAAGTCATCACCTTAAAACCTCAGTGCTGCAGTGTTGACAAAGTAGGTAAGCGGAGCACAACAAAGACTTGGATACTCCTGTATTATTTATTTCAGCTCATGCTTTTGTTGAGTGGAGAATCTTCTGTTTCCTCTGTCTCAAGGAAAATGAAACACCGCTGAGTAAGCAAATGTTATGCAGTGGGTAGGTATTTCAAAGTCCTTCTCTTTCCTCTGTAATCTATCTGCATAGGAGGTGTTTGTTATGGAAAACAAAACCAACTGCATGCAGATCATGTGCAAGTGGTTCAAAGCACAAGGTCAAAATACAACGGGGAAATTAGTGCCTTATCTGTAAACTTACTTATTGATATTCCTTATTCAACTGCTACCATCCCCAAATATTTTCTGCATCCACAAACAACATAAACATGCAAATCCCATTGAATGTATTTTTTCATCTTAGACTCTCTTTCTCTCCAGTGGAATAATTTTGGATTACCAGTAAGCAGCCACTCTTTCTTTTGGCCTTGGTGCCGCTCTACTTTTTTTTTTCACGCTGTGACACACACGCACACACACAAACAAACACATGTACATTTAAAAATACTAACATACTATTCATATATTCATACAGTCATTATCAAAAACACAAGTTGACCTCCTTTAGGAAAATCACCGGCATGTAGAGATACACGCACATACATAAAACCTACACACTTACAGTAAGACATTTACACAAGCACACAACAGACCCAGCACACACACACAATCAAGAGGAGGAAAGGGAATGAAACTGAGTGCTCACCCAGGGTTTGATGAAACTCACCCGACACCGGGGTCATGGGGGTGGGTGGGAGGCTGTTGATGTTGAGCGCCCCCATCTGGTGGATCTGAGTGGCGGGGAAAGCCACACTGGGCGTGAGGTAACCTCCGTGGCTTGCTGCCATGATGGCTGCCTGCTGCTGCATGAGCTAAAGAAGAGGGACACGGAGAGATGGGTGGAGGATAGGAGGGTTGGATGGGGTGCATGAGAGAGCAGGAGGGAGAAGAGGGTGCGACAGAGGTGAGGGGAGGACAGATGGTAATGAAAAATATAGTAAGTTGAGAAGGAGTCAGACAAAGACAGGAGAAGGGGAGCGAGAGAGGAGAGAGAAACATTGCAAGGGTAGAACAGAGGGAGGGATGTATGTTGAGGTTGATGGATGGATAGTGCATGGGAAGTACAGAGAAAGTAGAGCGGAATAAAAGAAAGGGAAGAAAAAAGAAGCCTGTCAACCTATGTTTAGTGAATCTGTCTATTCTCCCAGCAGGAAGCCTGTCACCAGCTGCAGAAACAATTTAATAGCTGTCTGTTGGGCTCATACAAATCAAGGCATTGACATGTGCACATTATCTCTGTGCTAAGGGAACAGGCAAAGTTTGCAGAAGAGTTGCAATGCTTTTTCCTTACAATTGTCAAACTTCACACCATTCTGTTTGGCTGTATAGAAATGCCACAGACGTCTCCCACTCTTGTCTGCTTTTTTACCCCCCTGGACTCATCTCTAATGTTTCTGATGTATTTGTAATGATTGCTGCTTATAGCCCCACATCCATCCAGCGTTTAAGCTTTGCTTTGTTTTATAATTCAGTCGGAAAGCCACTCAGCTTGTCTCTGGGCTAATTTTGCCAAAATAGAAGTCATTTTACAAACAGAATAAAGTACATTTGGGGTTGGAACTTAACTGCATGATCACAGTCTTTGCTTGTGTGAAAAGCTGTGTTGGAAACTGGATTTTACCAAAACAACAGTGTGATTTTTTTTGTAATAACTCTACAACTCTGCTCTGGCTGTTCTGAAAAGTCACTGAATGCAAACCCTGAGTCATTAAAACATTAGTTTTAAAGCAGGTGTATCTGGCAACTTCCAGTTCTAATGTTAGTGTGGAATGCGTCTGAAAAATCTGAATGGCAGTCACCTTTTCATCCATCGGACAGTGCCACAATGAAAAAGGAATGAATATGTTTTCACTCCGTCTGCACTTCTACTTACCATGAAGTGAGAAGTTAGTGTGGAAACTCAAATGCAGCCCACAGAGTGTTTATTCATATGCATAGGAAATGCTCACATGCACCGCTGTGCTCGCTCACAAACACACACGTACACACAACATGCATTAAGAGGTGTAGAGACTACTTGAGTTTCCACACTCAGCTTAAATTCTCCCCATGCAAACCAAACAGTGAATGCCTAATTCAGACGGAAATCCGTCATTGTACAATGGCTTTTTGGAGCTCGTGAACCAGTGGGTTTATCTGGGGAATCAATAATCTTTCGCAGGTTGTGTAGCTGCCCATCAGGCATGCAGGCGTGTGTGATGTAGGAATACAAACACAGATGGACCAACCTCTTGCCCCTGACTCTGCATCTGTTTAATACAGCATAGCTACTATGTGTCAGGGGAGCTGCTGAGACTGACTCGTATAAGCAGAAATCAAACTCTTCTGCCACTGGCACTAATGCTAATGACGATATTGTGCGAGAGTGCACGGTATAGAATGGCACTCTGCTTGTATTTGCATGGGGACCCTGCAACGGAAAAGCCAATTATTTTTGCTCAGTGCTCCTGTCAGGTAACCTGAAAGCAAGTGTCCCGCTGCAGAGTGCCCAACACTGGCATCTCATCCATTAGCCAGAAGCTTTTTCCATTGCTATCTATTAACGCCTTTTGTCATTTGCATAATTTTATCAACGTGACAAATGGGGATCATCCATTCCTTTCCGAATAAGATGAATTGAGCCTTTAAGGGGGCATGGCTACAAAAGACAGCGAAGGAACAAGAAACGAAACAAAAGCAATGACATAAAAAACAAACAAAGAGGTCTAGAGGATCTGGGGCTCCCTTGCTTTGGCAATGCTGTGACTGCCCCCCTATTAGGATGTGAACAGGGCTGGACTTCAGGATGAAGGGTCTGACTGGGCTGATATTACAGAGTAAATACACTGTCACAGCTCTCACTGCCTCCAGCCTATTCAGTGTGGGGCCTGCGGCCTTACACAAAGCTGGAAGCCTGGATGGAACAATAATGGAGTATGAGTGATAACTAGTGAGTTTAGAATACAAGCCTCTCTCCCATTGCATGTCTTAGATAATGCAATCCTTAATGCCATCCGTCAGATTGTCACGGATAACAACTCTGGCATTCATTGATGCTTCGTTCCAAATTAAAATGCAGCAAATTGGAAACTCAAGCATGTAATTATGTCGGAATTCAGTGGTTAATACAAACTGGCTCTGATAAAAAATAAATAAATAAAATAAAGAACAAAAAAGCAGAGTGGTTATGTCGACAGAGATATTCAAAGTCATTCCATTTTACTTTCTGTATGCATATGCTTTTTTTCCCGTCTTTTTCAAATTTTCAAAGGCATTATATTCAGAAGCCATTCCCATTTCTTTATTTATGCACTACCCAGCAGATAGCAAATGTCTCTGGCGGAGAATGAGCACAACTGAGACTTCATCATCACAGACACAACCTTTTCTGCTTCCTCTTGAAAAGAAAGGGAGTGGGAAGAAAAGGCAGACAGAAACAAGGGGGACAAAAGAGAAGCGCACGAGATGAAAAGGAGCAAAGAAAGTTGCCTGGGCTCCAGTAGCATTCATTTAGTGTCAGACATCTGCTTTTTTATTGCAACCTGATGGCATTACTCTCCCCTGGTGAGAGCAGGCAATCACCTCTTTATCACATGGCAATTATCTCTGTAGCGCTGCTCTGTGACTCGCTGACTCTCAGCACTGTCACATGTGACCCCTTATAGCCCAACCAGGCGGGGACGGATGGAGGGAAGGGGGGACAAAGAGAGAAAGAGAGGGTGAAAAGCATTGCAAAAATGAGCGGGGGGGGGGGGGCAGTGGGTCATAGAGGTGAACTAAAAGACTGAGGACAGAAGCTCAAGGGCCTCATTTGTTACCCCCATGCTAGCAGGCTGTGTCTCCGCACAAAGGTTTTAATAGGTTTTTTCATCTCAGATGCACTTTTTGTTGTGTGTGTGTGTGTGTACACACATGCAGGAGCAGTCAAGAGCGAGTCCTCACAAGTATAACACAGCTAAACCAGGTCACACACATGGCTTGTGTGAGTCTGTGTGTGTGTGTGTGTGCGGGCAGTTTACTGTAGAGCCAAATGATGCAGTAATCTGTTACCACCATTCCTTATGTGGGCTGTGTTGAAAGAGGCTCCGTTTCAAATGTGAGTCCCTCCAACAGGGGGAGATGTTTCCTAATGTGAGTTTACTGTCATCATCCTCCCCCTCATCCACCCCACACACTGTCACTATTAGCACCAAGTTAAACCATTTTCTCTCCTCTCATTTATCTATCTCACACTGGAGAATCTTTGAGGGAGGCAAGAGGGGCACTGTGCCGGAAAAACTTCTCTCCTGTCCACTGACACAGCAAGTAGTCCTCCACCTAAAGAGAAGCTAAAATGGCTGTCTTCACAAAGAGACGCGGCTTCAGAATGCGAGGGAAGAAAAGTGACTTGAATCAAATCTAATCATGTACAAATATGATGTTTGTGTCTTGGAGGGGAAATCCAAAAGGTAATAAAATCTGGTTTTATTACTTGCATTCAGCAATTCATGGGAGAACTATTATCACTTACCACGAACACTGGAATGAAACATGGAATCTCACTCTCTCGTTCTCCTTCGGCTTGTGTTTTATGAAATCACCTTTTTGCAAATAGGATGTCTCCTGTCAGAGCGCACCAGTATCTGTGTCTATCGTGGAAATGGCACATTTCTCATTTTTGGCATATGTTGTCAGTGTTGTACCTCTCAAATTTGTGTTCAGAGCCCCCTCCTTCTCCTAAAATCCAATTTACTGGCTGTCAGCTCAACTCTATAATCCTATCCACTGCTGTACCGGAGAGGTAGCTCTTTGAATTTACCATTTACTGTACTCTCTGGTTATAGCTATATATACCATCGCTCCCCGCGTCTGTATCCTATACTGTGCCAACTCCTCTTCTCTTGGCCAGTGTATATGAAGAGTAGGCGAACATGTAGTGTGTCTTTGGAGATAAAGTCCTTTTTCTGTCACTGCAGGTTTTTCGTCTTGGGGGAATATGTGTAGTTTATCTTGCCGTAAAGAAACATTCATCGTATCACTTCAGCACATTCCCGGTGGCTACCGGGGAATCGCTGCTGCACACCATGTGCATGCAGCCAGTGCCAATGACTGTAATGTAATCATAACCACTGTGCAAGCTGGACACCCACACTAAAGATAACTAATATTTGCCTTTCTTCCACATTATTACGTACCTAGCGGTCTGAACCAGTATTTAGATTCATTAAATAAGTCTTTAGCGTGATATGAAAACAAGACCCTTGTTGATAATCCATTATTGCCTCTTGTGCACTCATTACTTTATCAATAGTTGGGGTTAGTTTATCTCCAAGGTTGCCTTGCCTCAGAGTTGCTTGCTTTATTTTGCTGAATTCATTATATGCAGGTGCATGGCATCCAGAGTCTCTGTGATTCATAATATTAATACAAGGAGAATTTCACCTTCACTACCATCATTCATGCTGGATAATCTTTGTGTCGAGAAACCACATACGTGCAATTTCTCCTCCAGATTTAATGGTAATTGATTCTCTCTAATGTTGAAGTATCCCGCATGCCCTTGTTACTTTCACTCAGAACTCAATTTCCTAGCATCATCCTGCTCTTTGTCATATTATATGTGTGCAAGAGAGAGAGGGGGAAGAGGAAAAGAGAGAAAGAAAGAACATTTGCTGCGCAGTGTGTGTACACTCTTGTGCGCGTCTGTATGAGTCGACACGGGTCTCTGCCACAGTAAATAAGAGTCATGGCCAACCTGAGCGGGGCACAATGGTCTCCCCGCAGACCGCCACTGCCTCCACCACCCCTTAAACATTTGCATTTCTCCACATTTCCTGGGAAAGGGCTGCATTTCATGAATGGTAATGAAGGTGGGAGTTTTACTGGAGAGAGCACAAGAGATGGCCTCGCAATTACTCTGGGATGGTCAATTTGCACATTTCACACTGGGTCCCATGGCTGTGATATGAAAATGAGGGAAATGGATAAGCCCCCAAGACCTGGCTAACGTCAACAATTAATCCTGGCATTTAGAAGCAACAAAATATGTAACTTTTACATCCAAATAAATACAGGGAAGGAGGAATTTGTGTTCTCCTCTCTCTGTAAATAAATACTATAAATACTGTCTGAGTATTTATGCAGTGTGCTGTGACAGAGGACCAGGTTTATCTCAACACGGGATGCAAAGCTTTTCTTAAATTCATTTTAGCCTGCTTCGAGCAGGTTGTGCGTATGTGTGTGTGTGTGTGCGCACGTGCGTGTGTGCTCTGCCTCAGCAGGGAAGAAGAAAGTTTGTGCGCAGATAAGTTGCCCGTGGAATATTCTGAGTCAACTGTGGCCCCTGAAGCATCTCGTGGGCCTAGAGGGAGGGACAGGGGGAGGGAGAGGGGAAGGGTAGAGAATCAGTGATAGAGGGTAGAGGGGGCGCGTGGTGAGAGGGCTGCATAGGCTGTCTGAACTCATCAAAGAGCCGGGGGTCTGCTGCGTGCGTATGGTACCATGCCCTGAGGGTGGGGTACAGTAGGCGGGGGTGGGAGGGCAGAGGGAAGCTGATGAAGGGGTTGGAGGGTACAAGCCAACGTGCCTACGTGCTGAGGGTAGTGAATGTAATGGCATGGTAGCAGTGCTTAAGAGGAGAGCATCAGAGAGTGGCGATGAGAGTTTGGCAGGCAAAGTTTCGATACGATAATATCTACCAATTAGGACTCAAAACAGAAAACTTTCTGTGTGGAATTACCAGAAAAGTTTTACACTGCAGATTTAAGTGGCAGATATCCCACCTTAACTTGTGTGAAGTTTAATTGGACCAATTACAGCAAAGCCCATGTGTAAAAAATCCACAGTTGTTTATCCCACGAAGTGGTATAAGTGGTCCGCATCACTGATCGTCTCAATGGGGATTACAGGTGAAATAAAAGTGTGATCTATGTGATCTTATTCTAATGGCATACATTTGAGAGAAAATAAGGGAATCCGAGCAAAAACGAACACAGTTTGTGTTTCTTCAGTCCATTTATCACTGGATCCACAGCAGGAGTTTGTTTGCACCACTGGGCGGCTCCCAAGTTGGACATTTTTAAAATCTGCACATAACAGCTTTAAGCATATTGGATACATCAAATATAGCTTCCAAGATACATGTATATATATAAAAATAAAAGATATGAAAAACAAGGTGTAAACACAAACACAACATTAGCTCCATATCTTTTAGACACAAAGCTCTGTTTCTAACAGATACGAGTTGTGGTTCTGGCCACTGATAAATGAAGCCCAATATTCTCTCTGGTTTACTTTCCACCAGCTCCTGAGGGAAATATCTGGCTCTTTATCTTCTAAATGTGTCACTATGTTCACCGGATAGTCTCTAACTTTGTCTGTCTGACGTTCGGTGCTGAACATCTAGTGTAGAGTTGATTTTGTCAGCTGCAAATGGTGCTAAGGGAGCAGTGAGACCATAAAACCAAAACAAAATGAGCTGAAAAACACTGAAGCACACCATACTCTGGTCTTAAGGGGAACTGCAGTGATAATTCTGGACGGGTTCATCATTTTCAACACTTTTACTCACGTACAGTCATTAAATTGATTATTAATAGAAGAATTCTGATTGTAGCAGCTTGAAGAACTGAGATAAAAGCCTAAAAAGCAATATGCCGACACCATAAAAATTTCAACATGAGATTTAAAACCTGTGGGACAGTTTCTTATGCCGCTTGTGCATTGATTCTTAAACACATACCGCTGAGACCCACATAATACCATAGGACAGAAAGACACTTTATTCAAATTTTGCTGTGCGTCTATGTCTATGGCTTTTCCAACTCACCGCATGTGCGTAAGAGCTGTAGGTGCTGAAGGGAAGGGCGATGGCTGGGTTGAAGATGCCAAACTGCCCAACCATCTGCTGCATACGTCTGATGGTGCGCTCCTTGTCTGTGTCGGCAAACTTGACCACCAAGCTGGAGGAAGCACCCTGCGGACGGCAGAGGGAACAGAAAATATGAGGACAGACAGCACGGACAGTTAACCCTGCTTAGACACCGACAGTTATGCAGTCTACTAACAGGGCGAACACAGTTCTCTGTTCATCCTTGTGTACATCCTCTATTCCCAACAGATTTTGAACCACTTCAGGGAATAATTTGCATATGTGACTGTTATGATTTCCTGCATATTTAGAGACAGACATTCGCAAAAGGCTGAGAAAGTGCATGAGGAATGTTCTTCGTTATTATTGCTGATCTCTTAGTATGCTGTGTTCATTAGTGACAACAACTGCTGTTAACATCAATACCTCGTGAGCTCCTCTAATTGCATGTCAGTTTTTTTTCTTTGCATTCTAGATGCAACATCATTGCACATTTGTATTATCGCAGAGAACTGTGCCTCCTAATTTTATGGCTGGCAGATATAAACATGAACTTTAACAGAAATACACAAATACAAGTTTAAATAAATACATAAAAATACAAATATTGAAGTTATTGCGTGAGCAGCTCTGTGGGCAGATGTTTGGACAGAACCCCCCAATTCCCTCATTCGGTGTTTAAGAACTGTACAAAGTCACTTAGGGCAAAGAAAGTGGCCTGCGTGATATAAATACTTTATATCCCCCCCAGCTTTCTCCAATCTGTACAGAACATATATGTAACCTTGGTGCTCCGTCCCACACTTATGTCTGAAGATCTGCCACATATAATGACTTGAAATAAGAGCTGTGATTGGCAGTGGCTCCTGCTGACCTTGGTGAGAGTGCTCTTCAAAGAAAATGTTGCTTTTTTTGGGCAATTTCCCTCATTCTGTCCTCTTTTGGATTTAGTCTTCCTCTCCCTCTCTCTGAGGCCATCAGCACTATTACCTCCTTTCTGCAGCCCAATAATGAAACCAGCAGGTGTGTCTGCCACACACCCTTCATTAAGAATCTTCAAATGATTTAGCACTACAGTTGACCTTTTGTGTGCTCCGCCTCTCCTCCCCTCTGCGCCCCCAAACTGGCCAATCGATCCACATAAAAGGCCGAAATATTACTCTGATCTGACAGTGTAGAAAGGTTGTGTGTCAGTCACAATAAGAGGCTCCCTGAAATTGATGCAAGATTGTCAATAACAGTGGTGACTTGTGAAGTGCTGGGACTGAAGGTTGGGGGGTGGGATTTTAAAGGTCTAAAGGGGTGTTTCTTGGTTGGCCTGGATCTGGGAGTAACCTGGCACAGGGCTTGGACTGAGCTGAAGACTTGCTTTGTGTAAATGACAAATGTTTTGATGATTATTACAAATTGCATTATAGGTTTTCTTTCTGTTTCTTTGTATTTTTTATCCTGACTGGGAACTGAGGATGTCTGCTTATAAAGACATCTACAGAGATGTCTAGAGGTGTTCAAAGACAGGCACTGAACCTTTCGACTGTAGCATATAGATTTTATCTTCTTCCTTTCTCCCTGCAACTTTTCCCAATAGTCCCTCAAGCCCTCTTCTCCTGGATTCCTCGCTGGTTGAATCACAGGGTTGAAGGATTATAGGTGAATGGCCTGTTAGTTCAGCTGACTGACTAAATGGCTGATTGTCTAGTTAGGAGAATGATTGACTGAGTATGATGGTTGATGGTTGGCTAACTGGCTGACAGACTAATTGTCAGACTGTGAAGATGTCTGACATCTGTACTCTGCCCAGCTGAGTGACTAATTGTTTTGATTCTTAGTGTAAGCACCATCCTGACACACTGCGGTAAGAAAAAAATATGATATGCTCTTTTTATCTCAGTCTCTTGAGCATCACCTTATACACTAGTGTATATTTAGAGGACACTTAGTCACTTCGAGATTAACTTTGGCACAGTTGCAGGTTTAGGGTTTGTCTGTTGTGTCTGTCCAGCTTTTTACTATCTGCATCATTAACTTTATTGTGCAGTTTAACTTTGAGAGAGTCCAGGACAGGGCATTGCAGGACCAGAATACAGAAGAGATGTGTTGGTGCACGTTGAATATTTTAACTACCTTTCACTGTTCCTGCTCTTTTTCTCTAATTTTTTAAATTCTATAACCTGAGGATATTAAGTTGGAAGTTTCTAGTTAATCTTTTTTTCAAACTAGGAGTCAAAAAACTGGAGAAACATAAACATGGTTTACAGTGAACTGACCTGTCTGGTTGTATCAGGGCCTGGTGCTATTCTCTCTTATATTCTGGCATGTACGTCCCACACATTGTGATGTTTTTTTTTCAAGGAGGTCTCTATACAGTGAGTTTGCCCTCCCACTGATTCTCCTCGGTACACCTGAGTCTAATGGCTTGTCGGCTAAGCATCCGTTGCCACATTTGTTTATCTCCCAGGTTTCCCCCGTTAGACTTGTCAGAATATCAGTGAGCACAATCTCCATTGCTTTAAAGGGAGGAGGATGAAGTGTGAAGTAAAAGTCTCATTAAATTTTTAAGCTGCCAAGTATAAGCAGAAACCCTGCTGGGTGGCTTCCGGCTACCTAGAGAGCCACTGAAGGAAGGGGAGTTAAACAGGGTGGATAAAATAGCGACGACAGAGATTCAAAACCACATAAGGGGAGTTTGCCTCTTTACAGTTCCTTCACATTGCCAGGGATGGTTGGTTTGTGTCCAGATTGTACTCCCTCTTCTTTAACTTTGGACATATATAGGCCTGACTCAAGACAGAATTCTCAATACAAGCCAAGTTCAGTCTCCCGTACTGGGGAGTTTTAATTTGCCAAGAAGTCCAGACTTGCCAGGATGGGAGGACTATTTGGACCTGTAACAGCAGTGATATCTGCACTGGTGATTACACTTCTGCACAACTGTACCTGACTGAACAGTGACAAATAACTTAAACTCAACGGTCTAGTAACAGGGAGAGTGTAATGAAAGTTAAACTTGAAAGAAATAAATGAAATTTAATATGGCCCACAATGCCCCTGTATATCTATCTTTATTAAAATAAGATTTTTATTTTTATTTTTGTCTATAGAAATAAGAAGCCACAGAGGCAGCGCTGCTATTACACTGCCCAACAAACTGTGTATTTATTATGTATTCAACTTCATCCTCTCAGACTAACAGGCAGCAACAAACACCACATTTCAACTCTGAGACAAAAATTTCATCTTCCAAAAGGAATTTTATCATATATCAGAGCGCTACAGAAAACAGAGCCAGAGTCGGTGAATTGCCAAGGGCCTGCTGAGATGAGATTGTTCTCCTGGGATGACAGCACACATTAGGATGACCCCAGACTCATCTCCCTGGAAACACCAAACAGGCTTTACTTGGATAAACTGACCACATATTCAAAATTTCGACTGTTATTTTTGTATTTGGATTCTAGATATTTCATTTGTTTGTGGCTTGACTCTGATTTTAATTTGAGCTCTTGGGCTGTGATGTTTCACAAGTCTGCAACAACACAAATACAGAGAAGAACACAGATTGAGAAAGGTCGCTCATCTCATACGACAGCTTGTGTTGGTTTAGGGTGGAGGAATGAGTGATCCTATGTCGATATATTTTCATTATATTCTTATATTAGAATATATCATATATATCAGTGGCGTGCAGTGACTTTCACAGGTAGGCGAGCAGAGTTAAGGACCCCAACCGCACAACCAGAAGTCACTATTTCAAAGTGTGATTAGGTTGTTTAATAAACCATCCAGACTAAAAGACACAATTTCATGACTGTGTGCTGCCTATCTTTTCTCCCAAGCTCAAAGTCTCTCTCCTGCATCTTGTTGCACTTTGCGTGGACATCTTCAGCTTTACTGCACTGGAAACATTTTAAATTTACCAGTATGGTAATAACTCAGTTGGTAGAGCAGCCCCTTATAATAAAAGAGGCTATAGAGCGCCTCAGGTTCGATTCCACCTGGTAGAAACTGATTTTGGTCGTCAATGCATTTTCAGATTTCAGATATTTTACACATGTACTCGGAGAAATATAATACACAAAGAATATGACGAACTGTTGTACATGAAATTTTGATCACACACACACACACATATATATGAAGAGTTCATTTGCAAAACCAGATAACTCTGTTTTTATAAACTTAAAAAAAAAAAAAAAAGTTTTTATCATTATTTAATTCAGGTTAGTCAAACCAAAATTTTGACCGAGTTAACAACAGGAGATATTGGGTATTGAAAACAGTGCGATGCAAAGAGTAAATTACAAGCCTCAGCTCATTTTTTTTTCCAAAATGGCATTTATCTGTTTTTGAATATATCTCACTCCAAGCTAAGTTCAAAACTTGTTTGCTTCATCTTCATTCACTGAGCTAATGTGCTGCTGAGAAAAGACCATTTTTGAAGTAGGTAAACAGTTAAGCACAGTTTCCACACACATCTGTGCGTGGGCAGTAATGTGTGCTATATCTTAACTTACCTAAGAACAGTGAAAGCTGGGCTACGTGTGGATGTAACTCACAGGCTTTCATAGAAACATGATTAAAATTATTTGTGATTTTAAGTATGCAGTATCATGCATTTCTGACGTTCATAACAAACCAGATTTGAAAATCGGTCAAAAACTGAGCAAGTTCTGGTTATTTTAGTAAATCACACATCATAGGACTGATGCAAGCTGGCGGCCGTGCGGCAATGCCGTGTCATTGGGCATCAGCGTTGGGTGACTCATCTAGTCTTCTTATAAATATCTATGGTGAAAGCTGTGCCAACAGCTTGAACGAGCAAGCTCATCTGTAGCTATGGTAACCAGCTACAGTATGGGCAGTCACCAGTCAGAAATCCCAGTATTGTGTGTCATGACCTCCAAAATAAGCTGTCTTGCCCTCCGCTTGTCTTTCCCCAGTCTTTGTTGACGAGACATGGTCACACCCGCATAAATGACAAAAGTGATGAGCAGCACAGGCTGGTGGTCAAGCTAGCTTCCCAAAGAGTTGCACACCGCAGTCATCAGGGGGCAGGACTTACAAGCAGCAATATCAGATTCCGTATGAGATGGATGACTGTGAAATTAGATGTAAGGAGAGATATCGCTTCCACTTTGGTAGTATTTGGTTTTTCTTTCTTTTGTTTTACTAGTCAAGCACTGCTTGCCTTGCTTGCCCTGACTGTATACACAATACGTATATGTAATATATATGTAATATATGTAATATGTATATGTATATATGTATATATATATACACATACATACATACATACATACATACATATATACACAAAAATCAAGAAATAACATAGCATCTTTCTCATCTTTATGATAAATGCTATTTCACTGTTACAGTGTCGCTGCCTAGAAAATTAAAATCTCCAGTTTCAACCAGAATGTACACTGCTAAACCTGCCTGTTCCTCCACCAGATTAACATTAACCCACATTATATACAATAGATTATAAAACAATTTTAAATTCAAAGATGTAGGAATATGAAAAACTGATTTGACCAGGGTGTCATCTGTTTATTTGAAGCTATGGTGATTTTCACTATCATATACACTGTCGGACAGATTTTTATTCAAAATATAAACATCTGTGACTGTTTTATTGTGCCCACAACAAGACATAGATAAGACCTGTACTGTTGCTGCATATACTGTTAGAAACTATAATAATACTTTATACCACAGTCCATAATTCATGTACATTACATGATGCTATGCCATACTTGTTGCTGTATTCTAATAAGCCATTACCGCCCGTTGCTCCACCCCAGTTCCCCACTGGAATCATACTGTGTAAATACACATCTGCTTTAAGCTTGCCTAGTAAAGTAATGGATGAGTGTAATCTGTTTGGTTATTAGAATGTAAATTCAAAGAAATATATAAAAATAAAGGCTGAATATTGTTTAATGAGTAGAAACACAACAATCTGTCATCCTTGAGAAATACTGACATTAAAACTCTGCATCTCATTGAATACAAAATGAGATCATAACTGTTTTCCAATGGAAACACAGATTTTACCCAGCATCTTCTGCTGTTTTTGCTTTCACTTTATTGTTTAAGGCAGCAGAATGCTGACCTACACATTAAAACAATGTGTCTTCTTGAGTGTCACATCCTTGCATTTGCATGTTGCGTGTTCGCTCTGAAGTAATAGAGAATCTGAGCAGCTGGGGAATCACATTTGGCTGCTTTTTCTTTAAACCCTCTTTACTCTTCTCTTTACTCTCAATCATGAAGCTCTCTCTTCTATGCAAACTTTACCTCATTTGCTTTCTTTTGTTCTGCTCTTATCCTTCCATCATCCTGCTCCAGTGTTTCTATCTCACTCGCTGTGTCAGCTGAAACATCCTCAAACTCAGGCTGAGCCGACGCGGATACGGAGTGAAAAAGTCAGCACGGCTCTGCCAACCTGACCCGTTTCCCCCCCTCGTCTCTATGTAATTCTGTCCCGGGACTTACTTCCTACACGACCCTGCTGAATCCCAGCAATTTGCTTTACAGCTCTAGCGTTTAAATGTTTAATTGAGCCACTCATATCCTGAACTGTAGCAGTGTGTGTGTGTGTGTGTGCATGTGCAGCAGATGAAGGAGGCTGAGGGATGGTGGTGGCGTGTATGAGAGACGGAGGTCTGCATGCTTGAAATATGATGCCTGCCGATGCGCTTGTGTAATTCGTTCATTTACACTATCTTAATATCATTGTTCATACACTGACATTATGTGGTCGTTAGTGATTGGCATTATTATTATTGACTATTATTTTTCATGTAGTATCCATCACAAGTGTACAGTCAAATACATGGATGCATGTGCACTCCCACTGATGGTTTGCTTTACATGCACTGAGCGCCATTGATGTACACACACTCCACATGTGTGCACTCTCCATGCAGGTCTTCTCTCTCCTAACCAACTCACACATACAATACATACAAAATGCCAACTCCCCCTGTACATGAATAGCATAAATGTCCCCCGAGCTGGAAAATAAGATCAGTCAGGGAGCCTTTGACCCTCGCCCGTGGCTGTACGAGCATGTGACAGTGAAACAGTGAGAGGAGCAATATAGAAAGCGTATATGTGTGTGAGTGCTCATGCAAATGTGCTACCCATAAAGTGCTTCTGTTTATAGATGTGTATGCACAAGCATGTAATTGTGTGTGTGCGTGTGTGTCATGGGGGGGGGGGGGGGGGGGGGTGCTGTAGTTAGTTGCTGTGTTAATATTCGGTGCAGTTCAACACCTCAGCTAGCGATGCAATTGGCTGGGCTTTCTTCATAGTTATCTCTCTGACTCTGCACATTAACCACAGCCTTGGTGGAGCAGCAAATATGCACACACATATACAGGTTACCTCCCTTTGTCTTAGTCAATTAGAACAATTAATGGTTTCTATTAGGCTTGGAGAAGTAGGAACACAGCAACTGCCTACAACAGATAGAAACTGGATGCAGTCAATGCATCCACTGATCAGAGATCATAATGTGCCCTGCTTTGCTGCTGTCAAATGTCTTTCTTCCTTTATTTACTTCTTCATAATGTGTTGTAAACAAAAGATTATTCATTTACTCATTCGATCAATGGCTCCTTTTGGCAGCAGAGACGCAAATGCATTCAACAAGAAATCAAACAAACACACAGGATGTATGGTCCAAGGTTTTTCCAGGATTTTTGCTTCACTGATGGACACTTTGCTCTGAATAGCACTGTCCTGCTGAGGTGTAATGGTCCAGCGGTGGTCCACTAATCTCAGCGAGGCAGGCACACTGTGCCCTCTCCTCCAGCAGTCACAGGATATGAGATGCTGATCAGATTTCTATAATCAATTTACCAGAGCAGAAGGTATAAATCCTGTCCATTCACTCATTCTCCCTCTGCTCCTGTCCCTCTATCTCTTTCTCACTCTGTCTCTCAGTCTCTCTCTCTCCAGCTCTTCCTCCCCTCCCTTTGGCCCCCTGCTTATAGTTGGATGAATAATTCAGCAGCCAATGTGGTGAAAGGTGGAGTAAACAAGTCTATTGCCTAATATCCCGAGAGGCTGCCAAAAAGAGACGAGCTAGGGCAGAGAGCTAGAAGAGATAGGGGGATGGAGCAACGGAGAAGGAGGGTATCTATGAAGAATGGACATCCAGAGTCTTTCCTCCTGACCTCCAGTCATTTGCACTTAGATTGACTCGGAGGTTGTGCCAAAATGGCACAGCTGGTTCCTAGCGCTTCTCTCTGCGTTCCTCTCTTGAGCCACACATTGGCAACCATTAATAATGAAATCACACAGTGAAACACAACACCTGTGAGATAGGGTGGGCGAGAGTTCAGGGTCCCTGCTTCTCTGAGGCGGTGGGTTCCCAAAACAAAAATGAGGATAAAAGCAGAATATACTGCAGGCAACTGAATAATATGGGACGTGACTCCTTGTCCGCTCGCCGGATGTCACGGAGAATAACTCTATTCAGGTTTGGAGTGCAGAGTAAGTAGCTTTTATTTTGACACCATCAGGTATACAGCGCCCATGCCAAAACATGAGACACATACAAATGAGCAGTACAGCTCCTGCACTCATAGTAAATCCAATACAGAGAGAATTCAGAGGACACGCTGTGCTTACATAACGAGCAAATGTAATCTCACACTGGAGTTATATTCACTGATTATGCAAGCAGAACTACTGATTGATGACTCACCCAAAATTCAATTATCATTCTAAACAGTTTTATCTGGAAATTAGATTTGGATTTTTTTTTTTTAAGTAGCATGTTAATTAAAGAGACAGAAGGCTATTTCTGGTTGTATCCATTTACTTAAAGAAACTCTGGGTGTATCTGTTTACTTAAAAAAAAAAACTTGGGACACCTATGAAGATGACTGTAGTACTTTTTATGAGTCGATTAAAACCTTGAGGTCGAGGATAAATTTAAAACTTACAAGTGCGGTGGATATGCTGCAAACGAGTGCGAACGGTGGGAATTTGCATGGTGTGTGTATTTTCCTGTTTCTGTGTGTGTGTTTACGTGTCAGTGAGAGAGAGCTGTACTCACTGGCATGGTCTGGCTGCCGTGGAGGGCACTGATTGCAGACTGAGCCTCAGTATGTGTGGAGAACTTGACGAAGGCGCAACCTAGAAGAGAGAACAGATGCACAGCACACACATTCAGGTACACAGACACAGATACACACACCGACAGAACACATAATACAGTAAATATATTCAATTGAGTGAGTTTAAAAGCCTACGGTATATTAATAAAGGATGTTGGATTCCATTTGACACCACAGAAATCACTGTGCAGTGAGAGGCTCTCATTGCACAGCAGGCTGCCCCACTCCGGGTATTAGGCAGGCAGACAAGCAGGCAGGAGCTGCAGGCTAAACATTGCACTGATGAAGCAGAAAAGCATGCTATTTAGCACCACATGCCTGTCTGTGCATATTAAATACTAGCTAATCTGACTAATCTTGTAATGTTTTCAGATAGAAAACATCCCAATTTGAGAATTCAGGAAAGTTTTTTGTTCCGACAACAGGATGTTCTGATCGGTATTTGTAAATACAAAGTACAAATGCCAGAAAACCACAGAACCAACACTCTCAGCACTAACGTCCATGAGGAATATTGTCGGAGGTAGATACAGTAGAAACGAGATGAAAATGGCTTTTGTGGGTCCACAAAGTGCACACTGCTGTTGCACATGAATTATTCAATTATTAGATCGAAGTACGGCCCCCATTTCAAAACTAGAAATTATATTTGAAACATATACTGTAATCCCATTCAAAGCTGTACTCAGCCTATTTAAAAGAGACCCTTTCTCAATGCCAGGCTATGAACTCATAAACATAATGTTAAAATTTCTCTAGAAACTAGTATAGTGTCCCTACATGCCGAAACCTTGACCACAATTTTATTACATAATTACATGACCAGTGAACACTGATGTTACAGTAATGATCACTGTATTCATCCAGGTTTATTCCTGGTTGCACTCGGTGGAAGTAGGAAACCACTGGGAACCATGACCAGTCTATTACAAAGCTAACAAATGAACACACATTTGGATTATACAGCAGTGCAAAGACAGCACCTTAACGGTTTACTGGAAACATACAAGGACTGAGCCTGGGTTTGTCGCAGTGAGGCAGCAGTCTACTGTACACTACCACTGAGCTGCCATGCCCTCTTATAATTACACCCTATTTCACCTAATTTTATTTCATTTTAAGTTCCTTTACTGGTCTTATTTAATCTTTCACACTTTATTCTGCTTATCATCTATCCTGCTTGACCCAGCTGCCCTGCCATTCTTCCCTCTTAATGGGCTTACCCCTGTGGACACCAGCCAGTCAAGATGCCCATTCAGCTGTCAAACCACTGCCCCCTATTGAGATATGGATAGAAAAGAGCTAGAGCTCTGCATGACCTGTACAAGGACTTTGCTACAGTGGTACAAACTATATGTCTCTATAATTAGGCATTTAACTCTTGGCATACTGGTACTTTGCAAGTCATGCGCTGCCTGCACTTTTTGAAATAAGTGAAATAAGGTTTCTGAAAATGATATAGCAAAGGAGCGTTAAATATTATATATATTCCGCGATCAAACTTATACTGTCGCTCTAATTCCTGCACATAATGGGTATAATATCATAGGTATACAACAGATCTGCTTTTGAGAGATGTCTTATCTTTTTTTGGAAAAAATAAAAATAATATTAGAAACTAATACAGGCACCATAAGCGATCAAAGATAAATGTAACAGTAATGTTTGGAGGCTGATGTTTTGAGTGTTTCAACCCACAGACTTCACTTTGGAGGAGCGCAAAATATATCAGAGCCACAAAGAGGAATGCAACCTCCCTTGGCTGCCCCCATCCTCTCAGTGGGGACACTTGAATTGTTTTGACATCCATCTTTCCTTCTACCCCTCCAAACCACTGCACAGTCAGAACGCTCTGGCTTCAAACCCCTTAGATATAATTCCACAACAATTTCCATAAGCGCTGGACGGGAATAGACTTTAGAGACATGAAAAACCACTAGTCTCTTTGCTCTTTGCTGCATGTCAGAGGGAAGTGATGTCTTCAAAAGTTTTGGGCTGTCTGAAAAAGCCTGCAAGATAGCAACACTACAGTATCCGAGTTACAGTACAGGCCTGCAGTACATCCATAGTAAGATGTTTTATATTAACACTTGAGAACAGTGATGGAACAGGAATCAGGACTTTGCAATGTAGAAGAGTCTGTTTTGATTTTTTTTTGATTCAGGAACAAGAAATATGTTGCCAAAGAGTTTGTGATCGCATTTTGAATCATTGCCGTAGATGATGGGATAACAGTTACTGACAAAGTGGGCTGTCCTGTTTTGCTGGTGATACACAGTAAGTGTGCAGTGGTTTAGATCTCTCAGAAACCCTCCTGTCTGTAGACACAGAAAAAAAATCCTGTTGAAATTTGACAAGATTTAAAACCTTTTGGATTTTGAGTAATTACTTTGACAAGAAAATGATTTCTCTACAAAACAATTCAAACAGACTAATTACCCACTTGACGTCTCTTGGTTACCAATTATGAAAGTCAGACATCAGCCGAGCAGTATTTGATGTATCGGACACTTTTTTTGTCACGGCTTGCCGCCATCTAATGCAAACAGCATATTGTTAAAAATGTTTGTGATAACGTGAAAATGCATCTTGACCCACATCTGATGCACGTGTCACATATATTTTACATACCCCAGCTGTCACTGACACTGACACACACTGTCACTTCTCTGTCAGTGACCTAAATAATGCTGACAACTGTATCATGGCTCCTACCTTTGCTGTTTCCGTCAGGACCTCTTAGGACCGTGCACTCCTCGATGACTCCGTAGGGTTCAAAGAGGCGGTAAACATCCTCCTCGGTCTGTTGTTTGTTTAGCATCCCAACAAACAACTTCCTGTCTTCTGGAACAAACAAAGAGACAAAAGGTTACATTTTAACTTTGACTTCAATTATGACAGTAATTTGAGGAGATACAGGGTGAAATCTCATCATTGTTGGTGGCACAGGGAGGCACTGAAGAACCAGTCTCCTCTTCCACAGAAACAACCACAGCGACATGGTTGCAGAGCCTTGGTACAGTCGAGTAACTGTCTGGATTATTTAGCGCTGGTGGAACTCGAGTCACATTGTATTATCTGTTGTCCAAGACTGATCATTTTAATCTCTAGTATAAGTGGGTTTAGTCCCATATGGGCCCATATACTGTAGCTGCTGGGGGTAAGTGAGTGGTCAGGGGCTGGAGGGAAAGAGCAAAAGGAAGACTAATGAAGAGGTTACACACACACACAGTCAGACAGAGACACATGCACGCACACACGCATGTACACATACACACTCTCTCTCAGGCACAGAGACCCAAGACAATGAGCAAGTCTTTGGTCCTTTAAAAGCACCAGAGGCTCCAGGCAGCTCCAACTTCCTATACACTGCACTGAACTGGCGAGAAAATCATGCTCTCTCCCTCTCGCGCACTCTTTTACTCACTGTCTCCCGTGGTCTCTCGCTCTATTCATCTCTCTCGACTCTTTCTTTTCTACTCTTCTTTTTCTCTCGCTGATTCTACATTTTTTCCCCTCATTTTTTTTTCGACTGCCTCCCTCCCTCCCTTCCTCTCTTTATCTCTCTCTTACTCTACTAATTGCTGCTGATCCAGTGTTTTTTGTGTAGCCAGAGAAATATTTCAGTGTGCACTGGCGTGGCGAACAATGGCGTGTCTCTCCTGCGAGCAACAAAGGCTGGGAGACATGCCATGAATAACGCTGACTTTTCAATAGATAGCCTGTATGCTATTGAGTCCTGTTAAATGCTGTGGGATATGATCTTTACCTTGACCTGACACACTGTGTTTACTGATGTACTCTGGCCTTGTATGATTAATGCTACAGTGCAGTGTGTCTCTGCTGGCAGCAGAAGCACTAAAACCTTCCCTTTGTACAGATTGTTTCTCCAACTCTGACCTGTGAAGTCACAGCGGAGCAACTGAGTGAGAGACAGGGTTGGGCGGCCGCTGCTGCAAAGCGTCGGAGAGCGGCAAGAATCGCTGCCAGAAGTCGTGCACGGTGTCAGGATAACTTGTGATGACTACTGAGTATGTCGCGTTGTTGTCATTTCCTGACCCAGACACAAGTCGATACCCAGATTCCTGCAGCGGGCACAGTGGCGAGTGTACATGAACATGGCGCCCAGTTAGGGTTTCAGCACTCAGCACCACCAATGATGCACCTTTAAAATAATCACCCGTGTCAGAGCGTTGTCTAGGGAGGGGCGTCCCTGGTGCTGGCTCCTTATTGCAAGTGGCAGGATCAGAGGCAATGTATCAAAATGGAAGTGATGCAATGTGACATCTGTCAGGGTGGATTGGAGAGCATTTATCTGCAAAAAAAAGGAAAGCCCTGAACTGGAAAATGAAAGGCCAAGATGGTCCTTCCTTTTGCTGGAGGGAGAATATAAATTCTGAGGTTGGATGGGGGAGATGAGTCGAGAAGAGGGGGAGGGGCTGGCCAGCGCAAATTTCTCAGAATGCCGCCAGACCACATCTCGCACACGCTCTGTCCTGTACACAGCCACACAGCCACACACAGCACACAGGACCACCCAATACAACCGCACACGTCCTTTGCTCACCCCTACTTCTCTAACTCGCCTGTTCAAGTAGATGATGGGGGCTTGACAAGTTTTGAATTAATGCATGACCTTTATCAATTTCATTTGAGCGGCACTCTGACAATCACAATGCAAGCAGCTCGCATGTGGCCTGCTTTAAAATACGGCACTGCATCCATCCTTCAGCTGAAAGACTGCAAACTGGCAAGTCACCTCCAGCTGAATGGAATAATATTTATAGGACTCCAAGTATAACAGGATCATTGGCCACTATATATCACGTCCTAGTGTGGTTCACAGTGAGCTACACACATGCCTGACCCTGGAGTTGTGTTCAATGCGTGGGCGTTTTTTGCATCTGAAAATCTGAACACACATGTTGGAATTTGACTGAAACACAAGAAAGATGCAACTTTTTATGTGTTTTTTTTTTTCTTTAACAGCAGTAGCATTTAGTCTGAGTTTTTCATCTGTGGCTGCGAGAGGGAGAGGGTGATAGAGTGCATGTTCTGAGTGTGCTTTGAAAACAAGCTAACCACGCATGAAAACAGATCATCTATGAGATCCGTTCCACAGTCTACAATTCTGCTGTGGCTGCTCTCAACTAAAATGCTACCTTGGGAATTCAGGTCTTGTTCATCGCCAGTAGAAACATTATCTCATTTATCTACAACGCTGCAGCACAGGCATGTGTGCAAACAGACACACACACATACACAGGGTGCTAAACACCTTCAGTCAAAATCACATGCACAAACCAGGATACCCTTTCACACCCTGACACAGAGGGTTGGATATGACAGATCCCTCACTTACCACACACAGCACACACACAAACAAGCTCCTTCTCCAACTGTTAACTATCTCATATCTATAGTGTATTGACTTTTTCTTTAGGGCAGCTATTCTTTAGATTAATGTTGTCTAACTTCTGTTGCTCAGACTATGGAACAAAAAGCTGTAGAGACACACAGACACCCACATGATGTATCGTTACTATCTCCCATCCACTGCTATACAAGCATCTCACCACCTCAGCCGTCACTGTTTTATCAGATTAACGCTATACTAATGGCTTAACTGCTGCTGGTTTCTACTGTAGCCACCGCTAACTGCTACTGCTGGTGGCCGTGGAGGCAACGCGCCATCAATAATCCTGCCTCTTCTGTTTGTTATCCTACTGCAAAGCAAAGCTTAGTATACAGAGTGTGAAATTCATCAAAACTGGAGAAAACAAAGAAGCATTTGTTGTATCTCGGTGGGGTTCCCTAACCAACCTACATTTTTACACACATTGTGAAATCCGGATATTTATCTTGACGCGTCTTTACTGGAGTTCTGGCTTCTTTGATCTGAGGATGGCAGTCTGAGATAGTCTCTGCAGAAACCTAGACCCCTCAATGCTCAGCTGAATTCAGCCTTTGCAAGAGTTCAAGGGCACTCATCCTCAATCTGTAATTCTGCCTCGTCCGCGCAGTACAGAACATGCTGCATAAAATCTGTGTCCAGTGACATATTCCATATGTATGGAAACTGACCCCCCAGTACCCTCCCTAACCGGGAGAAAAGATCTCCATACTCTGCAGAGCACTACAGCTGCCTGTGTTAGTCTTCATGTGTATGTGTGTGCAGGTAAAACAGTGGTGCCTTGGCTCCATTTAAGTGGATAATTAGCAAGGGTTTCATAATTATTCCATAACTATTAGTCAATCACTTCCTCGTACAACCCTGAAACATTCTGTGGTGCAAAGGCTGTTCTCCATGTGTCTTTTGCAGCTTTCCATGTGTCTTTTGCAGCTTTCAAAAGCTGCTGAATCATCTCTCTGTTACAGCCTCTCTACCTGTGGTAAATGGTTTCTACAGTAGAGATGAATACAAAATAAGATAAGAAATTATGGGCTGTGTGTTTTTTTTTTTTTTTTTTTTTTGCACTTACATCACAGCTGAGCCGAACCGAGCCAACATTAATACCATCCCAAATTAGAGCGGCTCTCTGCTTTTGCATTTACACTGAAATGTCATCACCTAAACATTTCAGGGGTGTAATAACCACCGCAAGTTAACTGTGATAACTGTGCAGCATGCTGGCATTAAGATACATTTACAGCTCACCCCGGAAGAGTACTGTATCCAACTTTATTGTGACACACCACTGCTGTCCTGAAATTCACCCCCCATCATGTTTAATTTACTCAGAGTTATTAAACAGATGCTTGTTTGGAATAAATGCATTGGAAATTAAACTTCAGAATAATGAAATGGCAGTGAGCTGCCTGGTTATACATACTGAAGATTACTGCGTCCATTTGGACCCTTTCAAATCAATATATATATAAGCTTTTCGGTATGAGCACATTGGCCTTGTGTGAAGTCTTTGAGTCACTGCGCACAAGCAAATTAAATTAGTAATATTTCATATCTCCAATCTTCATGCTGTAGTCTGACTATCACAGCACACGCACGGCTGACAACACCATCATAATTCTTTACTTATGCACATGCTCCAGATCTCTACATAGCACTCTCTTTTGTTACATAATGTTTAATTCCACTACAAGTTTGAAGGATCTCCTGTCCACACAACACACACAACACACACACACACACTCTGCAGCACAGTCCAGTGTACTAGAGACTTATTACTGTATGTTCCATGATAACGCTGCAGACTGCTGAGGATTTTGACAGTGAAATGAGACTTCCTGAATAGCAATGGGGCAGAGTAGGAGTTTTGAAGCAACAAGAGAAAGAGAAAGAAGAAGAGAGAGCCAAGGGAAGCAGAGAGAGGTAGAGGGAGAATGGAGGAGAAAAAGGAGGACAGAAGGAGCGAGTGAATATGTGGGAGAGTGAGAATGATGTGCCCATACTGTAAGTTACTGTGCATACAGTCCTGCAGCGCTTGATAAGCCCGGATGGATGAAAGAGGTGCACCACAGGAGTTGGTAAATCATTGTCAGGGGCGGTGGTGGTGGTGGTGGGTGAGAAGGAGGAAGGGAGGAGAATGGGGGTGAAGGTTAGAAGAGAAGCATACCAACTGCCTTAGGTGCTCTCTGGTTTTCAAATTTTCCTACCCTGTCTCTTTCTCAGTCGTTGCAACAGCGAGGGAGCGGAGATGGAGGGAGCGAGAGAGATATTGTGACAGAGGGCGAGAGAGTGCTATAGAGAAAAAGCACTTGTCACAAGGATGGGGGAGGTTGCTATGACAACTACTTATACAGCAGGCTGTCAGTCATGTTTCAGTGGAGTTTGGAGAGGAGGAGAGGAATGAGGGGAGGAGAGGAGTTAGGGAAGGAGGGGTTGGAAAAGGGTCATTTCTCCATCTGTCTGCTGAGCTGGAGTGCAAATTTGACTGTCAGGCTTGGAGATAAGGACAAATTATGAACAATATTAGCTGGCCGATAAAAGGGAACAATAATGAATGGATAAATATATTAAAACCAAATGAGATAGCATCCAGGCAGAAACAGGGGCCCTGAGAAGCCATCCAGGTTTTCTCATTTGGAGGGGAAGATAAGAGCCGGAGAGAGGCTGTGAGGAGGGGAACGATCCACCATATTAGAGCTAGCTGCTGTAGTGTACTTCCTTGTCAAAAGAAGGAAAGAAAAAATCAAAATCACTTTGTAGCCGGAATACCATACATTGTGGCTTCCTCTCCCTCCTTCACAAGCCTATTATACTTCTCCAATGAGCAGGATGCCACACAATAACAGTGTCAGCATGTGTTCAAGCATAAAAAACACAGACAAAATGGAATGAAATTAATTAACCCTAAGAGATCACAGTGCTTAGCCAGTGGAATTTAATCCAATTTATTACATATAGGGATCTAACTAGGGTTGTGTTTGCATTAATGAGATTATGTGTATAGAGGGGTGCATGCGTGCGTGTGCATGTACAGCACACAGGAGTGCACATGAAGTACACCCTGTTGTGTATAGATGGGCTAAGGTCATCGTTCCCAACCTGCGTACAGTAAGGGATTAGTGGTGGGAGTGGCAGAGACCGACGAAGGAGGGAGTCTGAGGTTTGGCACAGCCTCCGGGTGAGAATAGCCTGCCAAATTAACTCCTGAATAATGAGCCTTTCATGTGCTGCGTTATCACCAGCGAGAGGACGGCCACGTATTTTGTCATAATGCTGGAGCCACTTCAGACAGAACCCAGTTAGTAGGTTCCACCAGCACACCTTCATCTGAGGAAGAAATGTGGGTTGATAGAATAGTTTGTTTACCAATTTCTAAAGTAAATGAGGACTCCTGTGTGTGTGTGCGTGTGTGTGCTGTATCTGCAGCTGTCTTTTGAAGTTTGCATGCTAACCCACAGAGTTGACAGCACAAATTGTAAGGCCTACCATGCACCGGCCCTAATGAGGTAGCTTATTAGCGCTGTTTCCCTCACAACTTCGGAGCTGTTGCTTGGAAACAGCACTGCAAAGAAAACAATACTGTAGTTCTCACTGAAAAGCCATCACACCCACTTATGCAAACACCAAAGTGAGGCATTATGGACTTCTATTGAAACATATATAGGACAGAATAAAGAATGATTGTTAAACATACAATTTGCCATTATGATTCTTGCCAGGTTGCTTGTTCTACATCTTAGGTGCATATTCACTCATAATTCGGTTTCCACTTGTTCCCTTTCACAGTAGCTACAGCAACCTGCTTCCATGGCTGTAGCAACACACACACTGACACTGGTGTGATTTCATGTCATAGTTTCATCATTTTGGTGTCAAGGCCGCTCATTGGCAGCTCGGCTGCAACCCATAAAAGCCATCAGTAAAAATGCCATTGAGCAGTGCGTGGAGGGCCTTGATAGCCATGCTGCAGAAACAGCGCATCCCTCACTAAGCACTCCTCCGGGATGGATTAGGCCTCGCTGCTTTCACACACATGTAAAGATGCATAAACACAAACTCACAAGGTTGCTCATGTATGCACACACACTGCAAACACGCGGGCAAGTGCACGCAAAGCAACCATAAAATTGTATAAACACGCACACATACAGTCTGTCGTTGGGAAATAAAGCAGCTTGCAAGTACACACAATTATATGAACATGCACACACAGAGTGTATAGGCCTACATACAAACATACAATATCGAGAGGCATCTGAGACACTTTCTGCAAACAAAATATCTCCAGAGCGAGTGGGAGGTGGTGGTTGGTTAACTGTTGCATCACAAGCCCTATAGCATGTTAGTAAGGCCAAAGAACTTAAGATCAAGCTATAATATGATGCCGAACACAGCCTCACAGGAGAAGAGCTTCTGCTTTCTTATAGTACACATTTCCTGCTTGCACTCCGACTAGGCTGATTCCACCTCAGAGGGAATAGTTTCTGTGCTGCTGGAAGAGAGGGTGATGGATATCATGTACGACACCTGAAAAACTCACCCACACATCCGTAAGTGCACATATGTGTTCCAATGCATGAACATGTAAAAATGTTCATACAACACACAGGACATCCCTGTCTGTCACTCAATATTCTCCAAAGATCTCCGCAGATTTTATGCACCAGTGCAATCTAATGGCTGCTCTGTTATGTGCTGCTGGCTAGGGGGATTTCAGCTGCATCTTGGCTCTGCTGGAAGCCTTGAAAATACAATTACAGGCTTCTGACTTGGTTCTCCCCTCCTTAAATGCTCCACGTAAAAACCTCTGAGGTGTGTAAGTGTAACTGCTGGCACGCATGTGTGTTTTGTGTGTTCCTTTCACCTCGCTTTCTGTACTGTTACAGCCGACTCGCGGCCCGGTCGACAGCTTGCACCCGAGCTCAGGCCGAGAACAGCTGAAAGGAGGGGAACATAAGGAGAAATTGCTTAAAATATTTTATCTCCACCATATACGTCTCAGCAAATTTACACTCAATATGATAACAAATGTGAAATATTACTCAGAGCCTTGTGTCGACTTCAGTGTATTACAGCTACAGTCATAAATCCTGAAACTGCTGTGCAACGTATATATGTAGCTACTGTATATAAACATTTACAATATGGCAGTGCTATTTATATTGTCTCCCTTCATAATGCCATCTGAAGGGCATTTTGGCATCCGTTATGATATGGATTCCCCCCCCCCCCCCCCCATTTTCCTCTATCCCATTTATTGCCATTCTTTTTCTTCCGTCCAGATTGTGTTTCTATACAGTAGAATAGGCCTTTTACCTTTGGCAGTATTTAACACAGCGCTAGCCTGTTTCTTAATTATTTTCTCATCGCTCCACTGACACTGATTCATGAGGGTAATGTTGGACACACCCCTCGGCCAGCCCCCTTAACCAACCCCCACCTGCCTTCTTCTCCATGCAGTTTCTCTCTCTTCCCTTCCTCTTCCTTACAGCGGAGTTGCTCTTAGCTGCTCTTCCTATCATCGCTCTGACATATTTTTCTCTTTGTCTGTTCACCCCTTTTTCTGGTGCCATCTCCCTCTGCTGTACCTACTATCTCCATATTACCTTGTGATTATCTTGGATGGTTAATGAGTTACCTTCATGGTAACTCATTAGCCTTCATGGCTGCTCTCAAGTAATTACCTTTTTTCCTCATATGGAAGGACAAAATTGACTACAGCAGGAGACAACAAACTTCATTATACAGTGAGCCAAACCAAGTCCTATGTGATACCCCCCCCCGATCGTATTGTGTTAAAAGTACAATACCAATATCCTCTCACCTCCTCACCTCTGGACAATTGCAATATTATGAAATATAAAGTCATGCTAGAACAAAAGCTCCTATCTGAGAAAAGACAATAGAAAGGCTGACAGTCAGGCAAAGCCGAAATGGAAGAAAACTATAAGATAACGCTTAAAGGTTATGGTATTACTGCTCAATTACTGCAGACAGCAAAACAGAAATATCTAGGTGTAGATATGACAAAAGCAAGGAGGAAGAGAAAATGTGAAAAGGGTGCATGAGCATGAGAGAGAGAGAGAGAGAGAGAGAGATGAAAAGGAGGAGGCTTAGGAGACAGAGAGCAAGGGGCCATGCCCATCTCCAGCTCAAGAGAGAGTGAGGATGTACCAGAATATGGGCTATCTCTCTGAAGCTTTGTCTGCAAGAGCAACTGAGCTGGCAGATGACTTTGCTGCACATGGACAAAAGAGGCTTACAGACCACCCTGCATGTCAGCTCTCTCCTGGCCCAAAGTGTGAGAGCTGTAGGGGAATATAGGGTGCACTCCAGGACTCACCTGCCTAGACCTACACAGACCTTGGTGAAAGTGGATTCAGATTTGCTGTATATGTGTGGCATCAGCCAGCAGCTTCATTTTTCATACACTCCACTTTAGCACAGAGCATCTCTTGACTGTGAAAAAAACTGCAGTGTTAACAGTTATAAGATGGAGGGAAATGCTGCATGAGGTAAAGTTGCAAATACATAAATAAATACATAAGCCCTAAAGCGTGTCACTGGTGTACTTTTATACTTTACCATTTCCATATTATTAGTTGGAACTGATTCTTGATGGGAGGCACGATGCTAAACTTGGAGCTTTTCCACTCTCTGTGCTGTCGTGTGCTTTTTGTATGCATGGCCTCTGTAGTGCTGATGTGACTGCAGGGGGAGAGCCTAACCCTGTCAGTCACACTGACAGCCAGGCTGTCTTATCTGCTGTCTGTTGGCGATGGTGCACTTTAATTAGGCTAGAAGGTCAATCAGCACTTTTTTAGAAGATGGGATTCTACTGAAAGCTTTTCATATGTGGGACAGCCATAGTGTTTTGCTATAGCCTAAGGCAAGTGCGCATACGAGGCTCCCTTACTCTCTATTCTAACTTTTTTTTTTGTTCCTACTTGTCTGAATAATCACATTTACTTGTATCACATATTTCCACAGAGCCGTGCACTGCTAAACTAATGAAGTGCTGCCAAGATTTCCACAACATCTTGTATATTACATCTGTGAGAAAGGAAATGCGCATGATATTCTGTAGGTATCTTTCACTGTCAAAGACTACCAGAATATCATACACTGCTCATCTTTCCTGACATAAACACTTCAGTTGACCTGCTTGCTGCTGGTGTAAAGCATAGTGTTTTTCAGCGCTTTAATTATCAGCATGAGAAGAGAAAGATAGAGATACAGCATCACCATTATCACAGAGAGAAGATGCGTTGTCATTATCATTAACGCTTATAGGCGGACTAACAGAGCAGAGGCAACATGTTCTTTTATAGCACTTTTTTCAACAATAATCCTGTATGAAGAGTAGGGGTGGAGAATATGGTAAAAATATCACATCACGATTTTTTACAGTAAAATCACAATTTTATCATATTTTTTTCAAGTATTGGTTTTAAATCATTTTGCAAGTTACTTAACAGGACAACCCAACTATTCCCTGTGTAAAGACGTGGCCCCTGAAGAAAATAAAACTATAATAGAGCACTTAGGCCAAAGATCCTTTCTGAACAGATTTTTGTCAGGTTGTGCAATTTCGCCAACTTGTGCCAAGTGCAATGGACATTTAACAAGAACGCTGACATGCTTAAGACTTCAGGTACGCTCAGTATCAGACTTAACTTAACTCAAAAATGATCATTGGACTTAAAGGGTAGGAGAAAAAAAATGAAATGAAAATCAACTCCAATACACCAGCAACTCAAATAAAAATGCATCTGCAAAAAATAATCTGATAACACAAAATAACATTGTTAAGGTTAGTCATAGAAAAAACTGTGCTGACGTTGAGACCGTTTCACTGGGAGATCAGCTGCACGTGTTAGCAGCAACAGCAGGTCAGATGAGCTAACTAACGAACTGGCTAACCATTTGCTGTTTCGTGAATTAACTGACACGTTTGTAGAACGACCATCGTTCATTGGCAGTCGCCAAGTCGCCAAATCAAGGATACAAAGGTAGATGTATAACTGTAAAATCAGCCCAGTGCATGATTTTCATTCATGAGAAATAATTCCACTAAACTCTGAGCCAAACAGGTGGGGAATAAGAAATCTGTGGCACTACCTGTACTTTGCTATGACTGGTTGATCATCCTGTTTCTAGGGCGGGCATAAGGCAGACTAGCACATAGTGTCAAAACCCTAATGTGTCTGAGCAAGAGCATAGAACAGCAATGGATAGAATGTGTCCTATAGACGATACTACGATCTCTCTGCTTTGGCAGATCGTCAACTGGTCATATCGCCTACCCCTGATCAAGAGGGAAAAAACTATTTACCTCATGCTTTCATCTTCCTCTTTGATTTTGTATGCCCTTCTTGGATAAACACATTTCACTTTTCTTGCAGGAAAAGTTTTATAAGAAGCCGAAACATCAATGATCACACTGGGTGAATCTCACAGAAAGCAAACAAAGTGAATCATTATCCGTCTGCAGTGCTGTAGTGACAGAAATATCAGTGCTGAAATTTCCAGCCCACTATGTGCCACCTGTTGGCAAGAAAAGCACCTGCAGCAGCAGTTCAGAACTGCATTTGTAGAGATGCAGAAGCCAGAGGCGAGGAAAGTAATAGCTTCTACCGGAGAGAGTGTCACGACAGTGGAGCCGTCTGTCCACACCTCGTGATCCAAAGACTAGCACATTAAGGGAAAGAGGATAGAGACATAAAATGTCTGGTTGCCCAACCTGTGACACAACTCTGCCGTCAGTACAGCATCTCAACTCATGTTAATGTGTTACATAATATAATAAAACAAATTTAATACAGAATGGATAAAGATGAAAAAACATACATAAGAAAAGAATGAACCACAAAATCTGCAACACACTGCAACACACACACACACACACACACACACACACACACACACAGCCAGTCTCTTTGTCTCCTCTGCCCCCAGTCTTCTTGTCAGCCCATTTGTTTTCATTTCCAGAATACCTTTTAGCTTGATAAATAATGAAAAAAATATCTATATGTTGAACACATGATCGGGGGGGGTCTCTCCTCGTCTCCTCATCGAATGTCAGTCATTTTCACGTTGCTGTTTTACTTCATGCATCAGATTCATCAGTTTTGTTTATTGACATAGCAAATCATTCAGTGGCCTGGCAAGCAAAGACACATATTATAAGGCATCCACTGAGCTGTAAAGCATCCTTTAGATTTTGATTTTCCATGCTTAATACAACCTGTGTCTTAGAATATGATAGGTATGTGAGAGTGCAGAAATTCAGACCTGTCAAACCAACACCTAATAGAATTGTACTGCAAAAGACAGACTTAATTCTCTCATCAACTTAGACTAAACTATCAGGCAGATGGCCTTTTCCTCTGGCACTCTACCTCCTCCTAGTTCTCTCTCTCTCTCTGGCAAACCTTACAGTAGGCATTTTAATTCCCCCTGTCCTTTACCTTTACCCGTCACCCCGGCAGTTTGGCCTGTTGCTTCGAGCCAAAACAAAATGAAATTTAAATTTCAGCTCAGAATAATTTAAGATGATCTTTCTATGCAGGGCGTCTAAACTATTTTGTAGTTTGGGTGCTGCCAATTGGACTTTCCATAAGCTCTTGCCTGTGGTGCTCTGGGATCACATTCAGTGTGATGTGAGTGTATGAGAAGGGGAAAGACGGGAGCATAGCACAGCCAATATCCACATGTATGCACACATGAGCACAGAACACATATCAAGCACGCACGCACACACACACTCACACACCACCACGGCCATGCTCCAACTCTTGTACACTGAGTACCAGAGGGCTTTGTGTGCAAGTCTGAGAAATGCCATGTCAGCACGCACCACATGGAAGTTTAGAGGGGAGGGAGAAGCTAAATAGTATAAAAAAGGGAGTGTGTGATGAAAAATGCATGGAGGGGAGAGGGGGACAGTGGCTCCCTTTACACAGTTGTTGGCTAAGAAGCCCCTGCAGATGTGCTTCTCCTCTTTATCCAGTTGCCTCTACTGTCACTGTACTGCTACTGACCACACACCTTCAAACAGATGACAGACTCACAGTGTCACACAGACTGGACTCAGGTGCACAAACCCTACAATGGCTGAAGATGTAAAGTCATAATGTATTTTGTTCATTTACTTGCTACCAGGTCTTGGTGCGAAGGAAGAAAAGACAGCTGAGTTAGTTTTCTATTAAAGTTTAGCTTTCACACATCTGTCACACATGTGTATAATAATGCAATAGCATTGTAATGTAATAGCTATCTAATGCCAGAACAGTGGAAGCTGAGTTGAAGCTAGTTTGACAAGCACACTTAAATTATAGTTATTCACCTGTCAAAGATCCCAGGATTATCCACAATACACATATCTGAAGATATTATTCCCCTCTCCACTTGACAAGCTCCAGACGTGGTCAACAGGACATGGGCTTGCCCACAACAAAAACATGGATGCAACAGTTGGAAGTCAAGCTAGCTTCATGATATAATAACTTGCTGTGGCCACAAGAGGGCAGTACATTATGAGATAAATGCAAACAGGCAACATAACATCCAAAGCTGGGACGAGACACTGTTCTGAGATATAATATAATGTTCGCTGCAAGTAGAATAATGAGATGAAACTCTAGTGCACTTATGAAGTGCATTGTATTACGTCAACGCAGATTATGCCTGTGAACTCGTAAATCCAAACAGTTCCCTCAGAGCTAGGTAGATTAGGGAAATACATTAATAAAAAAAAAAAAAATAAATAAATAAAATAATAAATTTAGAATGAGTCAAGATGCGCCTCTCTAAAAAATATACCAAACTTCCCCACAAGCAAAAAAGCAAAGAAAAAAAAATGTTATTTCAAAGCAAAGCAAAGCAAAGTAGCCAATGCTCAGAAAGGCTCCTGAAAACATATTTTCAGTTTGTGGATTGAAAAACCTGTAGACTGTCAGCTCTCAGTTTGGTGCGAGCTGTAATCAAAGAGGCCGTATTCTGCTCCATTCTCCTCAACAACCTCCACAAGACTCCTTAATCACGCAGCAGAGGTGATGTAACAATAGAGAAACACTGGTAATTAGACACCTGCAGAACAACTCAATTAATTTCAACAACCTAAATCTTCCCGTCCAACTGTCATTTAACATATTTCAATCACTCGAGGTGTCCATTGGTTCGCGTGATCAACATTCGTACAGTATTTGCTTTGGTTTTTGTACAGCAGATACTCTGAGTTCATTTCTTGTTTTCAGAAAACACTCTGATGGCTGATGTCAGGTCAAGCTGTCAAAGAGTTTCTCCCATCGCTATAAAAACAGCATGTTGTCCTTTTCACTCCACAGCTGTCTGACAATGTTAATCTGCAGGAGAGGACCATGTTGACAGAACACATTATGTAGCTTTAGGGTGGAAAGGTTAGGCATCAACACAGAAACAGAATTTAAATCGGTAAACCTCTTATAAGGCATGAACTTTTATGAGCAAATACCCACTAGACATCACCCTGTCCTTTTAAATCAAAGCATTATGCCTTATACTGTATACACTGGCGACTTACTGCATTTAATGCTTTCAGTAATGTCAGTGTGTGTGTGTTATGTGTATATAACTGAATGTAGGTATGAAGCGTTGTGTTTGCACACAGTCACGTCGAGCTAGAAAATTGTTTTTAATCTTCTCGGAGCTCCATCAGCACTTTGTCAAGCATGCCACCTTTACCTCGGGGAGGTTTGAGTGTGCTGCTGAAATGACTGGCAGAAATCAGCGACAAGGGGTGTCTGCATTTCAAATATCAATTGCTGCTGTCAGCGTGGTCCGGTATGGTGAGGGATTATCTGAAATTAGTTTAGTTAATTCACCATTTTAAAGGGCAGTTGCTTTGCCGCTGATTAGTTATTGTACACACTTGTCAATTAAGGGTGTCTGGAGAGTTTCCCCCACGAGGATTGAAGCCTGCATCAAATGCACACACAGGGAGAGGAGACGGACAAATAGCAAGAGAGGATCTGCAGCACAGTGGAGATAGAGGAGAAAAAAGAAAAGAAAAGAAAAGAAAAGAAAAAGGAACGAGCCCAGCCTCATGTGTTTCATATTGAAATTTGTGTTGTGTAATGTGAAATAAATGATTTTGTCTTGCTACAATTAGTTAGACACAGCCTCAGATTAAATTAAAGGGAAGGCATTAAATATTTTTCTGTGTCTGTGCAGAGGTGGGTGTTGTGAGGCGGAGGTGGTTATAGATGTTGTGAATTAGAAAAATCAATGTGCGAGCCTTTGTACAAAGAGGCCAAGTGGAGGCCATCACATTGACCTCTCCACAGGTTTCTATTCCCATAGTTACTGTTGCTACGATACAGAGTTCAGCTCACCATGCTATAAATGGCCAGATAGAGAAATCCCGGTCAAAAAACCTGTCAGAGAACAAACGTGCACAGAGGTGAACACTGTGTTCTTAGACGGACGGGCAGGTTTACAGCTGGAGCTCATGGTTTTGTTTCAACATTTACATTTAATTTTCTGCATTTTAAACCAAATTAACATTTAAACGTGACTTCAATGTGTTTAAATGGGTTATAAACAACAACATATCTCCAATATTAACCAGAGAATATCACCCTGTTTCCCCTAGTATTTTTTTTTTTTTTTTTTTAATTGACTATGAGGTAAATATTTCAGCCCAAACACCACAAAAAACTTTACTTTTAGTTTATTCAGCACTGAACAAGCATTTCTCTGTTCGCCATAATTAATTCATAAAGTGTGTTTCTGGTTAATCCAGCAACCCATGGGGAAGAGTGAGAGACAATGTGCCAATTTTATTCAAGGATATGTAGTAAACACAGTCTTATTGGACCAAAGACCAAAGAAATAGGTCTTTTCGAACCTGCATGTTTCAACAGACACATTTTTGGAAAATACAACTTTATCTGGGAAAAAATAAACATTATGATATATATAAGTTCAAAATGTTCAGTAGAAAAAAAGGACTCTGATTTTGAGCATGAATATCTTTAAACAAAAAAACCCTCAATTTTAGTCAGTGTGTGTGCCACAGAGTGAAACCTACTCCGCACCAGATCCAGTAACACTAACACAGTACATCATCTCTCTTGTTCTTCAGTAGGACTGCAAGCTTTGAGCCACATGCTGTTGAAACTCATGCTTTACAATATACCATAAATATGTAGTGTATGTTTTGTTAGCACTCACTGATATATCATTCAACAGTGGTTGTAGTGTTGTAGTCAAGACCACCTAACCTGAGACCGAGTCAAGACCAAGACCAGAGCATACCAAGACCAAGTGGGGAGGGGGGTTGCGGGGGGTGAGACCAAGTCCAAGACTGAGACCAGACCAATGCGAGACCATTTTCAAGACCAGTACTGTATATTCGTAATAATCATGTGGCTTAAATTTTTCATTATTCCTCAGCAAAAAAGAAAAGATAATTTTATATCAAATCTATTCCACATCTAATTGAAACAACAGCTTCTGACTCTGGTGCAACCAAGTTTTCCAGTTACACAAGCATATACTTTTGTAGAACAATTTTAATTATCTTAAAGTTATTTAATCACATCACATAAACCAAAGTGAGTGAGTAACAGAGACATTTTGCAGTTAAAAAAAAAGATGTGGGCTTGACTGGTCTTGAGAAAAAATCCCGAGTCCAGCTCAACCGAGACTGAGACGAGACAGAGTAAAAATGTAGGCGATTCCGAGACCAAGTCTTGAGACCAAGACCGGTCTCAAGTACTGCAACACTAAGTGGTCGTTAGTGTTATTCTTGTTCTGTGCTGCTCCTGTGTCTTAATCCCACCAGCTTGCTGAATAAAGTTAATTACATCCACCTTTCATCGCAGGTGGGAACCAGTCCCTGATTAGGTGTTTAGAATGAAAAAGCTACCTATTTAATCCTATTGGGGCCGTGGAGTTGCCACCTCTCATTCACTAATGCTTTGTCCCTTTTCTTTCTGTTACAGATCCCCTGCAGTGAAAAACACTGTTTCCCAAGTTAAATGTGATTTCTGCAGCACTGCAACCCCACAAATAAAGGGGTGTTACCAGTTATTTTTCAGTTGTCACAGAGCTTAGAATTACTTATTAGATTAAATCAATATGTTTTCTTTCTCTTATTTTCTGAGGTCTTTATGTTGACAACAGGGGACAGAAAAGTTCATATTCCATCTCTGCAATGCAGCTGTCCACAGATAAACACCTTTGATAGAGAACCTGCTTGTCTGCAGAAACACAGAGAGCATCAGACGTCTCATACAGAACAGCTCAGGCTTCAGGTATGTAGCAATCAATGACAGACTTTCACATCCAATGAAGGTTTTTACCTTTATATTTCATTTCAAGAGTATTAAGTGAGTTTTCCAAGTCACTTCAATGCAGACACTTTGCTCAAAGCCATTAAGGGGAAATGGATATTAGAGTGAGATTTGTACACTAGGTTGCTTTTATGGATGAGAATGGGAGAGGAAGACTGGCGCTCAACTGGAACTGGTCCTTGTCCTTGCAAAACAATGACGTCAGACTCGTGCGTCACTGCTAAAAAGTCCTGTTAGAGAGAGGAAGAAACAGTCCAAAATCTGACTTCCTTTCACACAGAAAGATGACAACAGAATGAGATCTAATATCTGCAAAATGTTCATTTCATGTGAGGATGGCAAGGCCAGCAATATGCTGAAATAGCTTCAACTTCAACTTTAAATCTTACATAAGAAGTTTTAGTTTTTCTTTTTGCTCCTTTCAAACTAATTTTTGGCCGCACACCTGCCTGCGTTGCATGAGCTGCAGGAGCTGAGTGGGAACTAGAGGCTTCCCTGTGTGCAGTCGTCTGGCTATCATCTGCATGTGAGGTGAGGTGTTCTGTAAATCTGTAAATTGTAGCTACTGAAAATAACCCTGGTTACACTTTCCCTCTCCCACTGGATAAGTCTCTGCATGCTGTGCCACCCACCACCACAAGTAACTTCTCAACCTGCGGGAAACACCCTAAATTAAAAACAGTGATTAAACAGTGCAGCTTTTACAAGCCTGAGCCATGTGCATGCCTTTTGCCTACTCTGTCTATACAAGATTGATATGAATTGACACAGAATTGGACCAATAACCAGAATCAATATTAACACTTTTATCAATAAAATCCTACCAACTCACATTCCTTTCTTCACTGAAAAATTTAGCACTGCCACTAGCATGCACATTTTTAGTGCACAGACAGGGAACAGAACATTGAATATTAGTGTGTCGTGCCAAACTACCTTCACTAACTTTGCTATTACACTAATATGTCACCCCCTTGGCCAAATGTAAAATATCCCAGCAAGCAATCCAACAAAATTTGACCCAATGTTCTCCTTGTAAAAGCAGAGCTGGCCCCATGTGCACAGAGGGAGGGCAAACAGCAAAGTGCAATGCAAATCAATGTGGTCTAAAATCACAGGGGTGAACGCAACCTTTGGCACCGGAGGACGGTATTATTAGAGAGGCCAAAGTCAGAGCAGTCATTTAACTGTCCTGACAGTAACTGCTCTTCCTATTAGTTTCAGTGTAGACTCATGAAAATACAGGGGGGGGCAAGAAAAAAAAAGTAGAAAAATGAAATAATAGTGTTTCTACAATTTCCAATTCAATTTTCTCTCGATGACCTGCAGTAACAAGAGAAATCAATGCAGCAGGGAGTAAACCATTCTGAATCGAGAAAAACCAAAAGACTGTCTTTGTTTTGGAAGATCACTCAGCGAAAAATAAATCACTCAGAGGAAAATACCAGCACTTTTGTTGTCTGCAGAAGTAGGCACTAACCTAGACATATGCACTCTTCTCCAAGTGTGTTTGTGTCCTATAGAAATGGCATTACTATATAACCTATTTTCACTTCCACATGCATACAAACAAGCAAATGGAAGCAAATTAACCTTGAGTGTTTCAGTAGAAGCTGCTGCAACAGAGAAAATTTGCACCAATGTCATTAAAGAGAACCAACAAGCTATTTCCCTCCATTTCCTGTCACACCTTGTGTTTATAGTCCCTGCAAAAGGAAGCAAACTGAGAGATCTCTGCCTTTCTCTTCACCTAAGGCAAAACCCATCCATCACCGGTGTTGTCAACACAACAATCTGGCCTGTAGGATCGTGCTGTGTACACCCTTTCCAGGTTTAAATTAAACCCTTGATCAGAGGTGTTACCTGGGATTAATGCAGGTGCCTCCATTGAACACGGGAGGCTTAGACAAGAAATCCAGCTCAGAATTATAGCCACAACTTCTCTCTATAGACATCAAAGACGAAGGGGTAATAGGGAAAAGAAAGGGAGAGAATAAGTACTGTCTCCATGGCAGCCGGTGTTGGACACATTGCTCTCTGAGACCGTTAGAGCATCACATCTGGCCTCTTCAATGAGCGAGTAGGCTTAGAGCTGCGCCGTATCCTTAATTCAGAGGAGCAATAGAGTGAAATGACAAAAAACCAACACAAATGACGAACATGGCATTGATCTATCCAGTACTTGTGTAAATTAATGTGACAGATTTAATTATCTGTAATCACTGAGTCTGTTTAATTTATCAATCTTAAGGGATTTTTAACATGAGATGCCATTTTATAGTCTTACAGAGTCATTAGCGACACACAAGATGAAACATATTCCACCCAATCCCATGCAAACAACAAACAATCATGTTTGTTCATGTCCATGGTGCCCACAGCGCTAACATGAACTTACACAGGACAAGCAGTATGTGGTGATGTGTTTGTATGAAAAGGATTTGAAAAGTCTGATTGATTGTAACTGATTCAAAACAAGGTAATATTAGGTCAAGGTTGGCATGTGTCACACTTACTCATGCACTGTAAAACAAGCGTGAAAACATTCATGCTGAAATCACACTTTGCAGAGTAACTGTTTGCCTGTGAGTGAGTGAGCTGTTATGTCAAGAGAAGTGCACACACCCACTTACAGTAGAGAGGTGATTGGCCTGTTTTCTTTAACATAGCAATTTGAAAGTAGATGCAAGTGCACAATCCTTACATGAAGTGGTCAAACATGAAGGTACCACACACCAGAGCTGAAACAATTATTCAACGGATGGTAGATTAACAGAATATCAGTATGCACCAGCAAGCATCACACGTTTTACTGGCTGACTAGCAACAAACAGAAGCAGTGTAATTAGACACATTTTGATTTGCATGTGGGACATATAGAGGTGAGTGATTTGAGAGGTTTCCATAGATTAGATTATAGTCCATGTGACATGGATTTTGGTTGACTGAAGCCTCTGAAAGCCACAAACTACTCCATAATTGTGAATAGTTTGGAGTGCAAGAACACAAGGGATCCCAATCTGAGAAGACAGAAAAAGGCCCTGGTGGCATTATACATTAACTCTAACCTGTTTTTGTGCCACACTCACTCTTAAACTCATGTCAAATTATTGGGTAATGTTCTTCTGAGCATGTCCTCGACCAACACTCGCCTTCACAGCCAAGACAGGGACCTTTACTTTGAAAGTGTGTCTGGAAGAAAATGGAGGAAGGTGACTTAGTGACCACAGAACAGAAGGGGGAAAAAAAGGCCAAATAACTGTTGAAGCATGAAAGTCTGAAAATTTTCTTTCCCCTTTCCTCTTGAAGCAAAAAAAGAAGGGAAAAAAGCTTTTGAGGGAGAAAGATTGTGAAATGTTACTTTTCATCTCCCTATTTTGACACACAAGGCGACCTGAAAAGCTGTGGTTACAGCAGTTTAGTAACCATCCCATTTCAAAATTGAGGTCTTTTTAGATGTTGTGTGCCATTCAGACCTCCTGGGATTCTCTGTAGTCTGCTGGATGAGTTGTGCCATGTCTACGGATGGAATGAAATAGTGAAAAGCTTTTTTTTTTTCCCAGGACACCATCACTTTTTTCCCTCTTTACCAACCATAGCTTGAGCTGGAACCATGCAGAGTGTCTATCTAGTGCTGCTTAAGGTCTGATCTTTTCTCATATGAATGAATCCACCATCCCACTACCTCCTCTTACTCGGTTTCTCCTTTCATCAAATTCTTGGATACATAACTTCAGCTGTACATTGATATTTATGATGTTATTCCTCCACAAATGACCACGTATCATCTCCTATGCATTTTAATATCTTTCCTCAACTCTGTAGTTGTGTATGTTCTGTTGCTTTTGTTGGTCATTTCCAAGCTCTCAGACATTCAATGAGTGTTTCAGCTGCTCGGTGGCGTATCTGCAGTGACAAATAACTGTTGAGAAGCAACAAAAAAAAGCAGATTGCCATGCAGAACAGAGCCTTTGATGCTGCAGCAAATGAAATAGCAGCAAAGAGACAGATGTTATAAAGCACTCACTTAATTTGCTCCAGAGCGGTTTTCCTCCATCATATTAAAGTTGTTAAACAGGACAGAGCGTTGCACAGAAATGTTATGTCTCCCCTATATAAGAACTCATCTTCTCATCACAAGAGCCTCCCAAGACTATTGTCTTCACTCATCAGTGGATGTTCAATAAACCCCCTGCTGCTCCAGATATCCTTGGTAACCATCTTAAAAAAACACCACTAAGATTACTCCTAGCTGTCAGCCGACGTGTGAAGTGTACATTATGGTAATGCAACCATCAGAAAAAATATTATATTTCTTGATTCTTACTTAACCTTCTTCCCAACCTCACCCATCTTCAGCTCCAAGAGACAATTTAGACTCGTCCTTGGCTCAAAGGCAGCACCACTTAAAATACCTTTAGATTTGGTGCACACACACATCAAAGAGACCAGAAGCTTATTTTCAAGTATTTTTCACCCCGAGGCTAGGAGCTACTTCTGAGGCCGCTGTATTCCCTGTAAATAGCTCGGTTTTCTGTTCCACAGATCCCAGCAAAGCACCATCTACCAGAGAGCTGTGGGCATGGGCCTCCGTGCTCTCTTATCACCAGGGGTAACTGGGAAAAAATCACTGTGCATAATAGTTCTGCCAATTGCTTTCCTAAGGTGTTGATCAGTAACGCTCACAACAACTAAACTCATCTTAGGTCTGCCAGGGTAAAGGCGTGCAGAGTATGTTGTGCCTCTCGCCTTTGAAAGATTAAACTTCTAGTTGTGCGTTTGATGGCGCAACCCTGTGATGTGCTCGAAGTTTCTGAGCATTCAGAGACTCTTTTATCCAGCGATCTTGTGAGGAGCAAGAAAACAACATACAGTACGTACTGTAAGGGAAAGGTCACCACAAGGATTTTATATCATGTGCCATTATACTTCAAATTATTTTTCAGACTCTGGCATAAATGACTTTATGCCAGATATGCTACTGAATGAAATCAGATGTATAATCAAACTTAATTATAGCTTCATGTGCATTAAATGGTTTTAACACACACTCCAATCGTTGAGCACTTGCTGTCCAAAGGGTATTCTCATTTGTACTTGACTGAATACTATGAATATGTATTTATATATCCATCAAGTGACAAAGAAAAGGACAAGGTAGCAACTGTACTGTGATGTGTGACGTGACTTTGCTCAATGTCTCCCCTCTGTGATCCTGCCAAAATTGATAGGATCCGGCTCAGCTCAGAAATTGACCAGGCTGGGTACAATTATTGGAAAGAATAGGAAAAAAAAAATGGGCCAAGACTTGAATGTCAGAAACTCTCCCTTCTCTCTCTCTTTCAAACAGCATCAATCAACATTAAAGATAATAGTACCTTCACTTGGTAGTGGAAATGTGCCTTAAAAGAGAGCTGTCTCTGTCTGCTGTGCCTATTGCTTTATCTAAGATCATCCCTTCCACAGTGATGCCCTTCTCCTTAATAATGACTGCTGCCAGCCAGCAACTCTGATGCCTCCGAGTGCATGGCATCATTCATATGAAGACTGCTTGCTGTGATTAGTCCAATGCCCTAAACCATATATGGAAATTCATTTTAAATGTCCTTTAAAAACCCATAAAACATCCAAATTGACTTGGGGCTGCCATGCTGTAGGGTGCTGCTAATCAGTTCCCTCTATGGTCCATTTAGCCTCTGTGTCATTAAAGATAATACAAATAAAATAAGTGTTAAACATGGAGGCACTCTGAATCCTTCCCCTAAAAGAAAAAAAAAATGCCTCTGCTCACCAACTGTCAATAATTTGCGCTAGAAGATTTTTTTTTTAGTTTCCCACGCCCGCAGTGTATTTGTGCTGAACAAATTCCAGTTAATTACAAGGCAAAAGGTACAAAATGTGCTCTGTGACCATTACAATCCTGTTTGCTATGCTCAGCAAGGATGCATCACTCATCACACCCACATAGACACTCGCACATGCGGATAAATGAAAACACAGATATGAAGACTCCGGTTAACACATACACATGTTTCTGTGAGCCACACACATGCACATTGTTTTCTATCTCTCCTGATTAGGCACAAGTGCCGTTTTAATCTCTCAGCTTCACGCAGATGTAAAATTTCAACACTTTGCTCTACCCTCTCTTGACTTTGACCAATATTGTGAGATAGCAGTATTCCAGCAATGGAACTTTAATGAAAGGTTTTGCAACGAGGCATAGATGCTTGGTTGATCTAATGAGATCCCTAACTGTTTCTGCCATCTGCCAGACCCAAGTCATGACATTAACTATGCAGCCATGCTAAGCTTCAAACCTCTTTTAGATGAAGCAACCCTCATCCGCTCTGTGTCGAGTGTTGATGCACAAAGGCTTACCGCGTAGATAGCACTGGCTTCTTGCAGGAACGTTATAGGTACACCGTGACTATACGGCACACTGTAGAGCATGGTTTAAAACTTATTATATTGTACACTCACAAAGAAAAATAACCCCATGGCCTCTGTCTAATGTGATGTTTTTCTTTGATTTCACTGAGCTTTTCAGAAGTATTGATGTGCCCAGTATTTAAGGCCTTACTTTGAGTCAAACTCATCTGCAGTTTTCGAGGGTGCCATTGTTCGCCTGGCTGGGGAGAGGTCACTGCAAGAGAGGAGAATAAATGCGGAGTGATTGACTAGTCTCTGTTGGAGAAATGAGTTCTCCATTCATTCCCTGGCTTCCAGAGGTGAAACGTCCTTCAGGAAAGTAAACACAATCTGACAGGGCCCTACAACAGACGCAAAGGCACAGCATGGCACAGTCAGTAAGGACAGCACTTTGCTCTCCTCTCCCGTGAATCTACTTTGCTCCCAGCCTCTCTGCCTCTACAATGACCCAAAACACATCAGTCCTCGTTGCTGAATCCACTGCTGATTCTTGGATTGTTTTTTTTCTGAGGTGTACACAGATGTAATGACTATTAACACACACTTAACTCTGAGATAAGAAAAAAAGAGATACATGAGGGAGGCGTTGATCATTCATATGGGTATTAGTCTAGTTTTCTCTGTAGGCTACCATCCCAGGTCCTACCAGATCCCAGGACCCTCCTGGAAAGCAAATTGAAAACCAGAGCACCCATCAGAGACCAGATTAGGCTGCTTTCCCGACATGCTTAAATTGCAGTAATCTTGAATGCAGATCACATCTGCAGCTAACTGATGGATTTGCCAAAGGATCTGAGAGTGGTTGGTCTCCACTGTGAGCTCCTGTTTATTTTCAGAAGGCAGATGCTTTAACCCCTTCCCTCGCTGCAGTGAATCTCAGAGCTACTGTAGCAGCATCCCATCATCAGCTGTGACACAACTGTGTGAAGGCTTAGCCCAGCGTTCAGCTACGAACTCTGCCTGATTAGAGTGAAACGTGTTCCCGGGTTTCTGGTAATACATTGGTTTTGCATGAATAATTCAGAGCACATAAGGCTTACTGTTCTTCAGACTCTCTCTTGCCATTTATGGAATAAGCTCCAGTGAGCACACAGGTGCCTTAACACGTACAGAGCAAGTGCGGCTTGCAGCTCATCACAGCATGGTCATAAAGTTGTGTTCGCTTCAGTCATGAAAGTTTAAATCATGGCCTCCTTGATCAAGGTTGACTACGTCAGCAGTAACAGCTGCTGAAGACAGAGACAACTCCCTCTGTTTAAGAACACAACAAGGCTTTTAGCGAGCCAACCTAAAACTGTACGTCTGATTCCAAAAAAAGTGTGTGTGTATCAGAGAGAGAGAGAGAGAGAGAGAGAGAGAGAGAGAGAGAGAGAGAGGAAATAAAAAAACGCTGCAGAGAGGTTTGCACGTGTAGGTATGTTTGCATGTGACCGCACGAAAAAACTGCACGACCACTGTATGTGTTTGGGGATGCGCTGTGTGTTGTGGTTGTGGAGAGCAATGATCTATTTTTTCCCATTACCCCACTGCATACGTGTGGTTCATTTACATTCATGGTTATCCAGATAATGAAGCTTTCAATCCAGGGGATCCTGTGGTGAGAACAATGAACCCAATTACCTCCTGCCGCCTGTGAGATGGGATGGCAGACTCTGAGACAGATGGGAGAGGCTGCACTCGGCCGGCAATCCAATCACATTCATCTCGCTTGCTTCCCGTTTCCCCCGTTCATATGTTCTGCAGCAACTTATCAACAGGCAGGGGCCAAAGAACCTGAGATCATTACATCACACACACCAACAATCCTGCAAACACACACACATGCATTCCCTGAGGTCCACTCGATCCCTGCAATCCCCTGCCCCTCCGTTCCCCACCACTAACATGCACCTCAGGTTTCTCTCTTCCGTCAAGTACAACGTTGATCTGAAGAGCTCACATACTTCACCTGCTGGAGGAGGAGAAGGAGGCAAGGAAAGGGTTTTGTGGGTGAGATAATATCTACCTCAGTCTTGATCTCCTTATCAGCTAGCCAGGGGTCTGACTAAGAACATCCCTAATGAATTATGTAAGATACTCAAGTTTCCTTTTTCTATCTTAATATTTCAGTTCAGTATATTCTGACTGAAATCATTCAGAGATGCACTAGGTGAAAGTTAGTGGCTACATTATCAGGCCTTGTGTGGATGTGCAATATGATGGAAGAAAATGGAAATAGTGTTGATCAAGAAAGACGTTAAACAAGCATGAAGAGCATCTTTTTTGATCATGTCTCTGATGCAATCCTATGAAATGAAATGAGCACGGATGGCTGTTAAGTGAGCTTTAGTATAACCTAGTCTTCTGTCATCTGTGCATTGTGAGGATTTGCCAGAAGATGTATCCAATAATAATAACAATGATTTTGAATTAAAGACAAACAGCAAAAGTATATCAGTGCTCTTCTTCATCTGTAAGCCAGGGCTGCAGTCCATACATCTCCTGGAAGTTTTAGAGGTAAGAAAAAGTATAAAGTAGTTCCTCTAAGAGAGAACTTGACATTCAGCAGTAGCCAGTGATAGAGAGAGTGCCTGGACGTAGACGGTGCTTGAGGGAATGTATTCCACTACTAGATAATTAGCTGGTGATTGCGTGCAGGCTGATACCAATTCTACATAATATTCCAATATTTTCAGCATGCTTCATAAAAAATGCACCCTTATCTTCTAACCCTAACCCCCCCCACACACACACACACACACTCACGGCCCCTAATTTTGAATTTTGACAAGGTGATCAATAGTAATTGCATTAGTGATCGACATGTCTCCTTAAGTTTTTCCATCAGTTTTAATACTGTCAAGTTGTGTCAACACCATTGTAGGGCAGTATGGTTTGTTAGTGGGGATCTGCATGCTAATGGTTGTAGCAGCTCCCCTGAGTGACACATAGGTGTTTTTATGTTAATGAATGTCAGGAATAGAGCTCTCGTTGGTCATTCCTGCGTACACACAGGTGTGTAAGTACACACACTCACACCTGCCCAGCCATGCGTGTATGCTCCCTCACACACATACACACACACACTGAGACTGCATACCCACTGAACCTTTGGATGCATTATTGATAAGCTACTAATTACGCTTGTTGCAATTTCAGCTGACCTTTCCCGGGAACATCCCGGATCATTATAAGCTGCATTCTCTCTTGAAATTGCAAAGGTAATCTACTGTCCACCTCCCGCTTTCTCCATCTCCCTCTACCCCCAACATCACCCCCCTCGCTCACTCTCCTCGTCTCACTGCTGGATGAAGATGTGCTCTTATATCCTGAAATAGTAGGAGAAATTGTTTAAGAAAAAGATACAGGGATTTAGAACGAGGGAGGAAATGGCAAGACAGAAGAAAAACTACAATACAGCAAGCTGTTGAGCAAATGTTAAGCTGAATATCAGGTTTGCACTTGTACTTGAACAGTTTTTCTATATATTCTGCTTGACATGATATCCTGGGAGCAGTGACTCTGAAATATATAGTTAATATTGCGATGCTCAGTATCATCTCATTCTGTTAAAGGTTAAAAACTACACAGTGATGGGTTCGTTCACCTGTTTGCATGTCATTATGACACTGTCGCATTCTCATCAACATTCTCATCATAGTTTCACATTATGGCAGGTAAATATAATGGCTCTGTTTAAAGCAGTTTCCTCAAAAAGTCAGTCCATAATACGAACAGCCCTGTGCTGGAATGTGGGAGGTTATGCACCTGGTGCTGATGATCAGCTACCCTGACTGACAATGGCCTATTAGCGGGTTTCATTAAATGGTACATGGTAAATGGACTTGCACTTATATAGTGCTTTTCTGTCTCTCGGACCACTCAGAGCGCTTTACACTGTTGGTCACATTCACCCATTCACACACACATTCATACTGTGCTTACTTTGCGCATGGTGTCTAACCGTTCACACAGGCACATTCACACACCGATGATACATTTGGGGGCAAGTGTTGGTGCTGTGTCTTGCCCAAGAACACTATGGCCTGCGGACTGGAGAAGCCAGGAATCGAGCCACCTTCTGGTTAGTGGACGACCTGCTCTAACTCCTGAGCCACAGCCGCTCATGCTCATTATAGAAAAACGATCTTATTTAATAATAATAATTTAATAATTTTCAGTAGAAAGCAGAAGCTTTGGTTTTCCAGATGTTTTGCTGAAAAATGATAAAACACTGCATCAATTGATGGTCGTGGCATCCTTGATGTCAATCTGAAGGTTGGGTCATTTGCATCAATTTAATTTACTTTGATATATAAAATGAAGCAACATGAGCGTATGCACAAAGTGGCATTAGTGACACTGTAGAAAAACGTGTGCTTATTTCCATTAGAGCTGAGACAACAGACACACAGCCTGACAAAAACGAACAAAGTCGGTCTGTAATGATGAAGCTTCAGAGAAAAGACTCAGTGTAAGGCGCTAAGTACTGACTGCACGTTTTCTGCTATTGTTCTTTAATGCTAAACCGGCCAATGCATATGATAATCCTCTACCTGAAAGACGCAGAAATGCAGGTACATATGGAGAATAATATCCATAGCAAGCTTAGCATTCACTGAAAACTGAAAACACCACATGCATTGTGATGATGCTGAGGTACTTAGAATGTGAGTAAAATGTGAAAAACAACAACCTGGTCCTTAGACATTCAGGGAGCTGATTCAGAGGATGGATTTCTTTGCAATTTGTCTGGAATTGATTCATTTTGGTCTCACAATATTCCCATCTACCAAATGTGGGCACAATATAGATGACAGGTAGATTTGGAACATGTCCCCCAAGGCCACAGCCAAAGCAGTCAAGGGGGGCATTTCTGTGGTTGCAGAGCTACCAGTTTGACTGACAATGGAGAATATGCAAACTTCCATTTGAGGTCAGGTATATCAGATTAAGTCCCATGTTAGTTTCTGGACGATTAGATGTAGGACTGACAATATGACAAATCAAGATTTTTTCAGACTTTTACCTTGATTGTGATTGATGAACAATGTCTTTGGCACTCATGAGTCCCTCTCTCTTTTTTAAAGCATGCTCTCATCATATTCAACAAAGGCACTGTGTTTGAAGTTATTTAACAAATTGGTGATGGTACCTTCAGTTGCTGTCCATGTTGGGTTTACAACTGTGTGGGAGATGATATGATACAGATAGTTTCTGCCTGTTCACATTACGATGCAACCCCGAAGTTTTCAAACTAAACATAAACATGACAACACCAAGATGGGTTCAGCAGTTTTTCCGAAAGGCATGAAAATAGAGATGTTTTCAAACTAAAATGTCCTGGTGTGGATGTTGCATTCATGGCCTCTTGTTACTGCACCTGGATTGAACTCAGGCTGACATTTTGGTATTTAGATTTAGTATTATTTTGAGTGGACAGTTCATGAGTGTGTGCATTGGGTACATTTTTATTCAAATTGACCGACAAGAACATGATTGAGCCAGTGAGAAATTCTGATTGGTTGGTTTTGATACCTTTCCATTTATTTCCCTAACCCTACTTGGATTCCCCTCATGAATCCTAAGATTATGTCATTATAAAACGTGGGTAGACAGTAAAAGGTCATTATTGCCAAACACTGGCTGAAGACCTTGCAAAATCTGTCCAAGAGCACACATAATATGAGTGGATTCTGGGATACCTCTTTGAGACGAAGAAAAAGACATTCTCACAAATCATTAGGTACGTATGTGGTAATTTAGGGCAGAGAGATTTGGTTTGACTGTCAACTGATGATATCTTCTGTAAAGGTCTGCATGTCATTCAAAAACTGTATGAAGGTTATGGTGACATCTCTACAAGAATTTCACTCTGTGTTATCTTCACTGGTGTAGCGGCTTTTATCCTCCCACATCCACAAACTTTCTGCATTGCCTGAAACACACACACACACACACACACACACACACACACACACACACACACAGAAAATAAAATCTCACTGCAATTCTCACTTTAATGCCTATATGCCTAAAGAGTTATTCAGCTCTTCCATTGCAATCACATTTTGTTGGTGATGGGAGCCGAGTCACAACCAAAAATAAATAGACAGAATGGGTAAAAAAAGGCTGGGAACAGCAGTTTGCTAGCAACACTCTGAACCAGGTGATCCAGTGCAGGCGGGACGACACCAGCCAAAGGATTAATGGTCTCAGGGGAAGCCAAGGTAAGCCTGCTGCTCCTGCTTGACATCTTTGTACTTGTAAGAGCACAGAAATTAGCCAGGCAATGCGGTGAGTAATGGCCAGGGTGCCTCCATCAGTCCCATTTAACAATGCATGCAAAGCCAACAGAGGAAAATGCAGGGGGAGAAAAAAGTAAATGTTCTCTCCTGGGCATGTGCGCTGAGTTGCGTGGAGCAGTTTATCACACACGGCCTAGTGCTGTGAATGCAGCGGGAGCATTACACTCTTGTCCTGTCTGTTTAATTGCATACGGTAGCCATATAGATCTGTGTTCTCCCCTGATTTCTTTTGACAGAAGCAGAAATTGCACTGAAAAAATAAATAATGGACTAAAGGAACTCATACTTCACCTTTTGCTGTTTGGTTTTATTGAGTAATTAAGATAAATAAGGTGTCTGACAGCATCCTAGTGTTCACCACTTTTGAAACTGTCTGGCAGTGTGTATAGAGACATTGCCATCCTACAGGAATACCCCGGCGGAACAATGTTTGAACAGCAGGGAGCTTGTGGGCCTGCATGAAGGCTGATGTACAATTATCAGCCATTATCACTCACAGTGGGGAACTATGTATCAAAACATCCACAGAAACTTCTCCAACACCCTCCTGAAGCTGAGTCCAACTCTCCACTGAGAATCTGTTCATTCGCTCCGGTCACTGTTTGTCAGCACTGTACCTCACTTCAGACACTATTGTTTCTTATTATAAATCACTGCAACAACTTTGCATAATCATAATTTCAATGTATCTTTCTGACATATAAATGCTATTGTTTGACAAATTCACATATTATCTTTATTATTTAATGATGCCACAAGTGTGACCAACCAAACTGTGGTTCAGAAATGAAATAATATTAAGCTTTATTTGCTTATTATTTATTTCATTCTCTTACAAAAACATCTGTAAAGTGCTTTTATACTTTAGACATTGTTCACTGTTCTGTAGCTGCCTTTTGAAGTATGATTTAGTTATTTTAAAGTTAATGCCCTTGATACTTTTTTCACCCCTTGTATATCCTTGCAACAGCTGAGTATTCCCCTACCAGGCTCCTTTCTGCCTAATCCATAAACAATGATGGGGGGAAATGTATTATGTATGTATTTTCCAGATAGACAGAGAGCTATAATAAAAGCCAGGGACAGCATATCATGATGAGGGCCGACAGCGGTCCAGAACTATGTGGTGCTGGGCCCCTCCAGATGTTCACACACTGTATCATACAGACACTCTCCCCACTCCACTCAGCAGAGACTTATGTCTCAGCACACACCAAATGTCAGTGACTCATAAGTCAGATGGTATCACAACATGCTCAGAGTTTGTGCATGCAAGCAAACGCACTGACACACACACACAGACACACACACACACCTTTGTTTCACTATATTTGTGGGGCTGTGTCGCTGACATAAAGCATCCCTCCCTTGTTACACAGATTTAAACCATCACAATTTAACCAAAACCAAATTATTAGTATTATTATTACCCTGATGCTACCTCTTGACCCTTAAACTTGAAGGTTTCAGCATTTTGGTCCCCAAAAAGCTGCCTGAACCCACATGTACAGTACGTAAACACACACAAAGCAGGCATCAGGGTCTATGTTTAGATATGTATTTCTATCTTATTTAGAGCAATGCAGTGTATAAACAAGCGTATATTTCATCTTTCAGTTTTTCCTGGCACCCAAGAATGAATCCATATTTCAACCCGAGTCCATTCAGCAGAAAATATTCGAGTCGCAAAAGCAGATTCTGGATATGAAACGTTCCTATGATTTCGACTTTGGCTGCACCAAGGTCATACTTGCTGTGAAAACAAATTGTATCAGATTCATATTTACAAAGGGGAAAAAAGGTGGAGCGGCACATCCAAATCCACAGTGTGGATAAGTTTGTAAGTGGATCTTGGCAAATTCTTCATAAATCTGCTTCCCAAGGGCAACCTCAAAATATAACAACCAGCAGCACAGTTACCTGGGGAAAAAAGTACTATTCATTTTCACTGCTGGTGTCAGCAACTGCATAGTAATAACACCACTCCCTTACTTTGACTGGCCGCTTAATTAACTTCAAGAGACAGTAGTCCATGTTTGTATCAGCTAGCTGATACACTAAGTTACCATGACCCCTGTAAATAACATATTTTTGCATCTGTAAATCTTTTAAAGACACTCTGAAACGCCTGTCGGAATGCTATTCAGTTTGCATGATAATGTGTTTCCTGTCGGCAGCCACACTCTTCACCTGCTGCCGTGGAGGACTTCTGTCCCTCACCTCCACCCACCCCTGCGGACCTCATTGATGAGTCGGGCGAGGTTGAAACGGGAAGGAGATGAAAACTGTGAGACCTTTTTTTGAGTGAGACCACATCAGCTGTTTGAGCCAAGGTAGTAGTTATGCTAACGGGGGAGAGACGCAGGTTCATCCCTGTGACAGAGCTGATACCCAGAGTCAGAACAATCACAGACACAGAATCGGTGTATTGTCGCAAACTAGCTCATCACAGCACGGAGGATGCTGGTGACTGGCAGGATTTTGAGAGAGGGGCATAAAAATCTCAGAAACAATTTTAATTGCATGCAAAAACAGGAACGCCCTCGAGTGCAGGATGAGTCATCAATTGTTTTAAGTGTTTAACAGGCGAAGCAAACACAGTGATTTTGATGTACAAATACTCAGATTAAAACTTATGCATGAATGTGACATTGCACAATGAACATAGGGATACAGGATAAAAGCTGGGAAACTACATTTTTCTCTTCATGAGGAATTTAAAGTTTCACCGTCTTCATCCATGTCAATTAGATCCACCCTTAACTTTTTTTCTATTTCAAACTTTCCCAAACACATACCCAACAAAAAACTCCCTCTGTGAAAACTACTTCTCCAAAGCTCACAGCCCACACTGTCTTCCCCCTCTCCTTCCATACCTGCCACATGGGACCGAGCCTTTCTTAGTCTTGCATGAGAGCCATGAAGGTTGAGAATACAGAATCCTTCTTGGCTGGGATGTGGGAATGGAAAAAGGACAGAGGAATGAGGGGATGAGGGGTGATAGAGGTCTCCCAGCTGTCTAAGACCCGGGCTCGTCCCAGCACACTGGTTCTCACTAATGACCAGAGGCCCTGAATTCCTGCGGCTCCCCTGGGACAACAGCTGCTGCCATCTCCAGCTTCTCTGCAGGCTTTGAAGGGGACGTGGCAGCAGTTGTAGCTGGCTATGCTCACGCCTAGCAGAGCAGCAACCCAGGGATGGGGACAGACAGGCTCGTTGTGCCAGCAGGGTGGCTAAGCCTGCTGAAACCCCATCCAGCCAATTACTCCCTCCGAATGCCAAGCCGGCTCTCTAATGGAGAAACTGGGGACCGCACGCTGTTAGGTCCTCTCACAGGTTTACAGGTTTTACAGGTAAGCAGTAACACTACCACTTCAGGTCGCGCATTTTTTCTGTCCGTTCTGACAGTTAGGACTAAATGGGGAGAAAAGCTCAGTTTGATTCTCTCCAAACCAATTTGTTTAAAATGACAAATTCCTTTTAGAGCTCTTGTTTCTCTCTGTCGTCCATCCACTCACACATAGCCCCTGGTTAGGCTTACCCTTTAGACTATTTGCAGAGAGACACAGAGAGAGAGAAACTGCTGTATAGAAAAGTAGTGAAAGCGGCCAGGCTGGAGGGGGCGGACGCCTATGGTTAGACCACCTAATCATTCCATTCACGTTCCTGCTGTTCAGATAAGCAGCACAGTGCCTCCAGTGAGCCTTCCCTCCATCGACGGCATACATATACTTTAACACAGCTAATTTGTGCAAGTCTTGCAGCACTTGCACACCATTTAGAGATACACTTCAGATTTCACTAGAGACCCAGTGGACCGTATGGCGGGATGGAGGTCAGAATAAATAGAGCTGCTCTAACCCAGGAGAAATAAAATTTAAAATATGTATTGTTTCAGCATCCATTGTTCTCCGTGCAAGGTGTTGAAGTAGCAATCGGCATAACTGCTCCTTCAAATACAGTCGAGCTGCTGTTTGTAAATACGGTAAAATGGGAAGAGTTCCTCTCCGCCACATAACCAACACAAAAACACTTACATCTAATTAAGTCATCTTGTTAAAGGAATGACATTTCTTACAAGAAGGGATGAAAACAAATTGAATGAGAGACAAATATAAAATCACAGGCTTGGAGAATGTGTGTTGTTACACGTGACAGCTTCTGGACTGTTCTTTTTTTTCCCTCTGTGTTTACAAAACAATTTGTGGGAGTCCGCTCGACCAACTTTACTCTAACAATGCGTTATCAGACAGAGAAAAACAAGAGAGAATCAATAGGACCTGTGGTCATGTATAATTTGCAGGGCCAGCACCTGGCTGCCAACAAATAAAGATTTTTTTTTTTTCCCTTTCCTGCATGTTGCATTCAAGGATATTGGACAATTTTGTTGGAGGTAGGCAGCTATCTTCACCAAATTCTGGCTGCAGGTCAGCTGAAATGATTGAATCTCTGTCAGCTCTGTGGGTTGCACTGTCCTCATGTAAACAGGGAGGCCTGGATGTGTTCTTTACACTTCTTTGCCTGTTAGGTTTATCTCCATGCACGAGCTCAGCTGAGACACACACAGACAAACTGCACCTTGTAGAAGTCACAGCCAAAACACACTGACGGTAAAATAAATCTTTTTAATTGCACCGAGAGTAGTGTGTGATTCTCAGCAGTTTTTTTGTGTACAACCTTCTTAACCATACACTGTGTGATTGTGTGTGTGTGTGTGTGTATGTGTATGTGTGTGTGTGTGTGTGTGTGTGTGTCAGGTTGGTTGGCAGGCTCTGAGGCTGCCTTGGCCAGTCAGAGAGCTCCTCTCCCTGAACCAGCTGGGCCCTCCTGCCCCCCTCCAAAGCAGTCAGTGCAGACCACATGGTCTCACCCCCACTCTGAAAGGTGCCATTCAGCCTCACACAGCTAGACACACACACGGACACATGCTAGTAGACACAGATATGCTGGACACCAAAGCCCCACAGAGAAGTACTAAAACTTCTGCTGTGCACACATAAACTGATCTGCTCAGCTGAGTCCCTCATTCACAACAGTTCTAATCTAGCACATATACTTCATCCAGTGTCAGAGATGACGTCAGTTATCAGTTATAAAACAGACCAGGGATGCACCGATGCATTGGCTGAACGGTAAACGGTAACGGCCGATATCGGCCATCGGTAAATACTGATGGCAGTGGCCGATGTTTATCTGTTATGTGGCATATTGTGCTGACTCAGAGGAGAAGCCTATTTTTTTTCTCTTTTTGGGGGGGACGTCACTCTGCCGGGACGACAGAGGGCATGCGCGATTTCAATTTGTTACAGTTAAGTGAGCGAATATGTTGTTTTTTTTGTGAGGATTGACGATTTCTTGGCTTCCTTTACACAAAAGAGGAATAAAAATTGGCACCACCATCGGCCATCGACCACATTGTTATTTTACACATCAGTATCGGCCCAGAAATTCACAGTCAGTGCATCCCTAAAACAGACCTCACATGAACTGCTAGTAAATGTCTGTCTCATAATGTTCCTTGTAAATATGTCATTGTATGAATAAACTTTGCATTAAGCGTTTTGTTCCATCTATATTACTATAAATGATGAGGCTTTAATTGCTGAATAATTTGAGATCTCCTGTTATAATTTTACTATTGCTACTGTACATCCGTACACTGTACTCTGTAAAACTGTATGTCTGTTTCTTCTGGTTTCTGACTGTTTTCATCCAGTTACAGCAGATTTCCCTCTCCCTCCTTCTGTTTTACATGCACAGATTATAATACCGGGCTGCATAAACAAAATTGACTTTCTTTGATGAAAAAAACACTGGTCCACATTTATTATATTCTACTATGCTTGAGCATGATTTTATATTGTGCATAAACTAAAAGTGTTTGGCATTTTTTTCTTGCTGTGCTGATTTAGAATTTATGTTGATTTTTTCTTCTTCCTTCCACATTAACTATAAATGCCACGAGGTAAAATGTAATTGTAACTGTGGTATTTGGTCCCTTCAGTTGCATAATTGAAACACGCTGTGTTTTGTGTGTGTGGTTATAAAAAGGCCATATTGGTACTTTGCATTGTCAATGCTGTTATTCTGCAAAACAGGTGAACTTTTGAACTGAGCCATATTTGGCAGAGAAGCTGCTGGCTCGCAGAGGTTTGTTCTATCATTCTCTCTGAGATGAGGTCAGTGAAGTGGACAGAGATCAAGAGATGTATTGCGGAGAAAAAGGAGGAGGAGGAGGAGGAGGAGAAGTGCAAGAGCAAGATGTTGGGAGGTCCAGGTCACATGGTGGGCCCCAGGACCTTGTGGTGGAGGCAGCGCACTTCCCCTGAGCTACATTTACCCTTTAGCTGCAGTCAGGCAGGCAGGCCGAGTGGACAGGGGTAGGTGTGGGGCTGGGGGGGGGCGGGGGTGGGGGGGCACTGGGGGAACGAGAGAAAGCGAGACGAGTGAGCTGGAGAGAGAAATGTAGCAGTGAATTCTAATGTCAGATCAGAGCTGGGCTGAGCGGCAAGGAGATCTCTCCTGCCAGCAGCGTACGAACATGCATCAGTATCAAGGGTAAAATATTGTGATCTTTGATTATTCCCTCTTTCACCTTTCATTAATGTCATCCAGATAGAAGGCAAGGCAGCTTGACATGCACACACAAGCGAAGAAAGGATTTCGCAGACACACAGGGTGAGATAGTGCAAGATTTTGACAGAACCCTTTGTTTCCTCCGTGCTGTTGCTGTACATTGCTTCTCTCTCGTTGTAGGTCACATTCGTTTCATACAGAGACAGAGCTTTCCGTCTGTCCGTCTGACTGTTTTCATCTTCTGTTTGTGGGCTCATGTAATAAGAGCTGAGAGAAGCAATTAGTCCTCATCATGTGCAATAAAGACCGTAAGGACAATATTAAACGGGATACTAAAGATCACACATAGTACAAATACTCTCACACACTATATGCTGTGTGACAACAAAGAGGTAAAATAGAATGTCTGAAAACAAAGGCTGTCACTTTACATCAAATATATGCTAAATCTCACCAAAGAAACTGTTTTCCAAAACACTTATCTGTTATATGTGTAAAACAAAAACAACACATTTTTATTTTCGTGTTTTTATTACAGAAGCAGGACACAGTGAATGTGTAGAACTATAACGATACAATTATAATAAAGATATGATTCAGATTAAACTAAATAAAGGCTAAGAGAGCACTGTTTCCTTGTGCTAAGTGGGGATGCGGTAAAAGTGTCATGGCTGGGTCTGTACACTGTTTATTTTAATGGAATCAAATGGTACAAATAAAATCCTGTTTCTCTGTCGTGCAGGGATCCCATTTCTCCAGATAAATAATTCAGATTGTACATGCTGGGAGGCCAAGAATAGATTCTTAAAATAACAGGAGGATGGAGGGGACAGGAGGAAAGACGACGACAACTATCCGACGGGGCTGACAGCCAGCGAGCCGGGGATTTCGTCATCCTTCAGCATCTCAAACTCCGGTCTCTCCTTGACCTGGGAGAGGGAGCATCTCCCGATACTGCTGCTATCATTACACCCACCATGCAGCCAAAAGACGCCGCTCTCCTGTCTTACGCCTGATAGGCCCAGATTTAACATGTTCCCCCTGTCATTGGCTGCTGCCCCTGCTGTCAGACTGGTCTTGTTAAACTGAGCTGCTATAGATTAAGAGGCCTGATCAGATTAGGATGCCAAATCGCCTCGCAATAGTACCCCTCACTCCAACATCAGAATGGGATGTTTGCAGCAGTGCTTCAAGGTTTCACTTTAACATTCAAGAATCCATCCCCGCTTCCAATCCTGAGTATTAGGTTGATGTGTGCCAGCAGGCCAGGCAGGCAGCTGTCGAGGGCTGTACCTTTCCCTAAAGCACATTGTGCCTGCACAGCTCCCCGATTCCCTGATAACATTAATGCCAGGCACATGTCCCTGAAACAGCCCAGACATTTTCTTAATATTAGAGATGTAGACTGGCCTCTTTTCTTTGTCCCCACCAAATTCCTCGAAAAAATCTCCTGTGGCTTTTAAGAGCAACACAATATTGACCCACAATATCTTCCACATCAACAGCAGCCGAGCTATTCGCTTCCCTAATGGTAGGAAAATCAATAGGTAACGAATGGGCTTATTTATATTTCAAGCGATGATGTGTCATGTTTTGGGTTTTGTGACAAGTTTATTGCTGTAGGGGGTACTGAGGATGCGAGAAAGAAGACGTGCGATATAATAAAGGGAAGAAACAAAACACGAGTTTGGATGTGCATCAGCTGTTGCCATACCACAGCAAATAACAAGTGCTCCAGATCTTTTCCTCAGCGAGCCACTGCTCCACCGCTGTCATTTTTCTGAGTCCGACTCTGTAGCTAATCTAGAACGACAAGACAGTTCGGACCCTCAGATCTCACCCAATAACAGCCTGCACTATCAAAGTGTTCTTTGAAGTTCATGTTCTATAAAACTGGCTCAAGTGTCAGGTCAGAGTTCCTGCAGCTGAAGGTACAGCAGCTATTTGAAGCGTCGTTCTTCTTTCTATTATTGCCCGATGCTGCTTTGGCTGCCTTTGTATTCTTTATCACAGACCCTCTTCATGTTTTTTGCAAAGAGACAATCAGGATGGCCTGTGTTTGGACCCAAAAGCCCCTAAGAACTGAATTGTCTGGGGATACGCTTATTAACTTCTTTGCACAGAGACCCATTCCCGATCATCCTTGACAATGCCAGCTTGCCTGATAGACTCATCAATGAGAGGGGGCCAAGGGAAAAGTCGAGAGATTACAGAAAAAAAAACAGAATACAGAACAGCAAAGGCAAACAAAGCACACATTAGAGAATAGAATAAACCTCAAACAAATATCAGCGCAAGCTCTAGGGGATCTAGTCAAGGTAAAAGAACAAAAAAAAAAAAAAAAAAAACTCCCATCACAAGTTACCATGAACCACTGCAAGGCCAGGGCAGTCAGAGCATGACTGCATCAACACTCGTACTTCAGGTGGCAGTGCTGTAATAATGACTCAGTCAGGAATACACACAACGCGCACATGCACGAATACTTATGAATAATGTTGAACCACTCCTCCTTCCTTCATGCACCAAAGCAAAGGTTACCCCAATCATCTTTTCGGCTGCTGCAGTTTTACAGCCCCAGAATGACTGCTTCTCTCTCCATTACCTCTGCACTCGTTTGACTGGCAGATGGGTGGAAAGACGGTGGATGGAGAGTGGGCGGGTGGGTAATCACGGGGCCGTGTGTCACAGTGCGTGCGCGTTTGCAGCACTATTTGTCGTCTCAGCAGGTGAGACGGAAAAGGCAGGTGAGACGTGGCTGGGCCTAATTTAAAAGCCTCTTTACGGTGCCCACTGAACCAACGTTGGCATTCCCTAATGGTGCATCACAGACGCGTCGTTCCCGCGCTGTTCCTCCCTGTGTCCCGTGTCCTTGTCTGTTGTCATTGCTTTAATAGCCGCCATAGCTTAAGTCGCAGACAAAATACGCACAGCAATTCATAACCAAATTTCTAACAGATTCAATACCTGACTAAGTGCTGTATATGTGTGGCCTGCTTGAGTACTGATCTCAGTATAGCCCACTGGCTCAATAGCTGTGTGCTTGGAGCAGGTGTCCTTTCCAGTCCAATGGTAGCATGACACAGTGATTTAAGTGAATGGCATGGACTGACAGTGAGAGAGACAGAGGGTGATATGAGAGGCTAATGGAGTTAATATGCTGAGATGGGGAGATAGAGGGAAGGAGAGGTTAGATTGGAGAGACAGACATGGGGAGCTAGTCGAGTTACAGATACTGAAATCTGTATGCAGATCTAATTTTACACACGTTGTTTTCTCCTAACGTTGTTTCTTGTTTCTTTAACTTTCTGCTGCCAAAACTGGTTTATACCCTCGGAGCTTAAATACTCTCAAAAATCTGATGCTGTCATCATGCCAGCACTTAATGTGTAAAAAAATCAGATTTTATCTTTAAAAATATATATATCTATTCAAATATGAGCTGGCATTTTAATTCATCTGGAGGTGGTTTATTGTTATGATTATTTATTTTCAATTCTGCAACACTTAGGTGCTCCACCAACATTTTCATAGTGAAGTTGTACTGTGTTGCATTGTGTAAACAATACAACACACTGCATATATTTGGAGTTCTCTTTCATACTGCCTGGAAAGGCATTTTCTTTCTGTCTTACTCTCTGCCTCTTGTTTTCTTCTTCCCCGTCTCTTTCTTTGTCATCACTTATTTGCCTCGCCATTCTCTCTCCTCTGTTCGCTTCGTCCCTCGTTTTCTATGTGTCACTCATGCTCTTTTCATGTTCCTACTCATGAGAGATTCAAGGTCATTTTCATGTAACAGCATCCACAGAAAAAACTGAATTTCCGCATCATGGTTGTGTGCCTCAGAAAGATGGTCACAGCCTCCCTTTCTTTTCCCGAGTTACAGCACTGAATAATGAGCAGGATTGTTTTTGCACAAAATGATGATGTCACAGTGAGCATGACCTTTGCCCACTTGGATATAAAATGTCTATGTGTCATTATTTCCGTAATGTTATGGCACAATGGTCTTTAACCTTCAACCACCCAATCCTAATCAGTTCATCCACAAGCCGGAGTGAATGTTCAAATCAATTTTAAAAGAAAAAAAATCCTGAGATGTAACAGACGGCAGACGGACAGCCTGATAATGCATGTGATCTTCTTATTAAACACACTGAAAAACAGTATGAATGTGTAAACACAGTCACACCTTGTAAATACAGCAAAGCCATTCATTAGGTACAAACAGCTATTAGCTCTCAACAATAACAGCTGTAAACTTCAGTATGGCCTCTGCTCACAAATGCATATCTGATTATTAGAGTCTGCACGAGCGTGTTTGTGTATATTCAAATGTGCCGGCGTTAGTGCCTGAGCAACAATCATTTCTGTTTCCCTGTTTCCCTCTTGTCAGTTTTTGTACACACCAAAGCTCCAAATAGTATTTGGCCTCTCTCAGTGAACAAACAGGACAATTTTTATTCCACACGGAGCGGAGGGAGCAAAGGTCTCGCAAAATTAGGGCAGAGAATTCAGCGCTGGGAGGAGGCCAGACAGTGAGGAGAGGAGGGCAAACTCTAAAGTCTATTGTCGGGCTGAGAATGATCAAATCCCCGAAAAATATCACACCATCACTCTATAACCTGTATGAATGGGATTCTCTGTTGTAAAGCTGTAAATACAGGCTTCAGAAACCCAATACTTAAAATCATCACCCCTGTCTATCTTGCTCCTGAGTGTGCGTGTGTGTGTGTGTTCATTTGCTTGTCTGCATGTGTCTCCAGTCTGCTTTAATCTCCTTCCATCTGCTGGTGGACCTCCACTCCCTGTTCTGAGGCCTGCCATGCCCCGCCCGATCTGCTGAGCCTGACCTCACTGAGCATATATGTGTGTGTACAGTCTGTGTGAGTGTGTGCGTATGTGTGTGTGGTGGGTTGCTTGATGAGCCTGGTTCCTTATGAAGTGGTGTCATTAAAGCAGAGAGAAGGAGCAAACGGGTGATTGCAGTGATTTGGCAGAGGTTGCATAGACTCCGTCCTCCAATCACAGCCTTCGTCTGGCCTCTCCAGCTCCACTGCAATCACAGAGCACCAAGTCCACAGAGAGCGCATACACACACACACACACACACACACACACACACACACACACACACACCGACGCAGCCCAGGTACGAGCTTGTCATTGCCATTATCTGCTTACACTGTGAACACACATCAGCAGGTCATCATGAACTTCTAACAGGCTGTTTTTTCCCCAACTAAAATGAACTGCACAAATTTAATGATCACTTGCACAATTAATCATATCGTACGTTGAATTTCTGTGTCAGCACTCTTTGTCAGAAGAGGAAAGAAGAAGATGTGGCAGTAATAAACCCTGCTGCTACTGTTGTTTACCTAATGCACTACACACAAGTTATTTGAAGTGACATGGCCAAAAAGATGAAGAGGTTCACAAAACAAAATGTAAATAAGGCAAGTTTTACAATGCTCAGCTTTTTCTTTGCAAGTGTATACATTCAAAGTAGGTTAGCGTGGGAAGCCTCCTTGCTAATCTGGAACTATGAAGTGTGTAGAAGCATTGAAAGATTATTACTTTCAATTCATTGGTTGTCCACAAGAAACTTACTGACAGGTAATGAGCAGGGAAATGTGATTGATGGGGTTCATGTCCACATGTCTTTGACTGTCCACTGTCCTACACTGAACCTATGTTGCATGAACTTAAAATCCATACCCGAGGACATCTCACAATGCTAATAATGGTCCATTGCGTTTTAACAAAACCATTTAGTCTTTGCCAAAACATCTCGTATCAATGATAAAATGGCTCATTCTCTTCCTAGACACATTGAGACATGAGATTATATATGTGTTGTGGCTCTGCAACTGACAACTCTTCAAAGTGCCTCATTTATGTGGTGCAGAATGCAGGACCCCTTATTGTCAGAGCAATTTAGACAACTACTAAACAACATGTTTTGATGTGTTTAAAGGCTACAGGGAAAATCGGCACGAGAACAAAAGGGGAACAAAGCGAGCGAGAGCAAGAGAAAGAATTATAAAGTGCGGAGAATTGAGCACTAAATTGATCTGTAGTCTGTCTGTCCCCAAAGAGAGGTTGAGATGCTGTAATGAGAATGGCAGACCAGATGCATAGAGGGGCCGTCTCTTCCCCATCTCCGTCCCTCTCTGAAAGAAGACAAGTTTGTTTCTCAAGGTGATTGTTGCGGTGATAAGGGAGAGGGTGTTATTAAGGGTGACAGCGGAGGGGCTGAGAGGCAGTGGCTGACTGGATAACCTTGTCGCCATCCCCGCCTCGCTTCCTTCTGCATGAGCATCTCCACCACTGGCCTGCCCTGCCTGCTTGCTCGTCTGAACACAATCTGCTGGCTGGAATTACCTCCCGGCCTCAGGAAAACTAAACATGATTTCTGACCTTTCCTTTCTGTGTTCAACAGTAACCTTTGCTTATCCGCCTACGCTACGAGACCATCGCAACGAGCAAGGGACGCAGTGGATGTGTGTGTGTTTTCCTATTTTTTTTTTTAACAAAAAAGGGAGAGAAAGAAAGTGAGTGAGAATGACTGTGTGTTTACCTGAATTTATCTAAGTGTGCATACGCACAGGCGAATATGGGAGCAGATGCAACAACTGCAGCACTCATCAGAAAAATCACGCAACAATGACCGAGCCACAATGTCCAGATTTTGCAGTCAGTGCTTTTGAGTTTGTGATGCTGTTTGTGTTGTTTTATCTATCTCATTTGGTTGCTGCTGCTTCCATCTGTGCATGCGCAGACTGAGTGTCCCTGACAAGCTGCAACAATAGTGAATTTTGTTAAAAAAAAAAAAAAAAAAAAAGAGAGAGACACTGTGTTTGCAGAAACTGCATCTTTCAACTAGCTGAATTCATTACATCATCAATCTGCGTTCTCTTCCCACTCTTTGCTGCGTCAACAACTTTTGCATTGGTATTATTATCAGTAGTTTGTTAGATAAGGCTAATTGATCTCCACCTACCCAGTGTATTAGCAAATTGTTGTGATCTACTTCTTCCACTGACTCTGCATAACTGCTACAGCCTCAGCACAATCTGACCCTCGGGAGCAAAGCGCATCCCCACAGAGATGATTTCATCATCTCCTCCTCTGCCTCTGTTTGTCTGTTGCTCTCCTGCTTCCTCTCCTCTTGTCTGTCTTCCATTAAACCCAATTCGCCCTGCCCCTCCCCCTTTCAAAATAACAAACTTGTGCTGATGTGAGGGTAAATTTAAGAGCTTACAGGCAGAGTGACCTGAACATCCCAGACCGGCTTGGTGGAGTTAGCTGACTGAAATCTGGGCTGGCAAAGGCCCGTGTATCAGTATTGTTTGTGTAAGAGCACCAGAGGGGATTTGGACAAGGAGTGTGAGCTCTGAATGTGTGACCCACAGCTGGCCTTACCATTGGATTAGCTCACCCTGATCCTCGCAACCTCTGAACATGCTACCTACTATTTCAAGATCTCTCCATTTATGCCCAGCCAAGCACATTGTGACCAGTAATCTATAGTTTTCTTCTCTCCAAAGGGAGAAGATATACTGTTCAGCTTTTTGCTCTGCCCCCGCTGCCCCTCCCTCACACCGGTTTATCCACACTTTACTCTGTTTATTTTGCACTTCTCTCCCACTTTTAGTCTCAGAACAAATTCTCCTCATTCACCTCTCCACTCTCACCATCCGTCTTTACTCCCCTCATTCCTTTCCCTCTAACTGCCCCTCTTCTCCTGCATTCCTCCTCTCTTTTCTAAAGGGGATCAGTGGAGCTTAGAGGCCTTCCTGCTTGGTTCATTACTGAGCTGCTCCGACATGGGAGCTCGTCTCTCTAGAAAGAAAAGGAGAACGCCACTGATGTTTAATACATGGACCACTCTGTTGTCTTTTATGCCAGATAAATTCATCATCAAAAACTGAGCACAGAACAGCAACAGAGCATGTAGCCCTGTTCTCTCAATCTAGATTCCCAATCTTCCTCTCTTTCTTTTTGCCCTCACTCTCCATTTAACTCATTGCATTTTTCTCTGTCTCTCTCTCTCAATCTCGCCACCCTCTCCCTCTTTCTCTCTCTCGCGCTTTGTTCCGTCACGTCTCAGTGAACTGGAGCAAACCTTTTCATTGTCCTTCAGTTGGAGTAAACACACAAACACAACGCAATGTTGCTGGTTGGCCCATAACATGAAACACAGCTCTTGAAAGGAAAACTGACCCCTTCCATTCAGCATATGTGTGTACACTGCGTGAATGCCTGTGTGTAAATATGTAGCATAAACTGGACATGGCCCAGTGTGTTCCTAATATCATGTACATCCAATTTCCCACTGCGTACGTGTGTGTTTGCACGAGAGAGGGAGAGAGAGAGTGTGTGTATGTGTGTGTCAGAGCCTTATGGGTATGTATGTGTTTGCCTGTTTGTCCTCTCTGTGTGGGTGTGTGCGTGGGCGGCAGGCCTGCCTTGATAATGCCAGAGCCTGTTTCTAATCCAGGCCTCCTCAGTGGGCTGTAGCTCTAGCTGTGCCAGGCAGGCCTGCTGCAACACCAACAGAGCCCCAGCTGACAGCTAGCCTGCTCTTCTCTGCTTTCTGGACAATCTCTGAGCTCAAAACTTTAGGAATGGGGTTAAGCTGAGAAATGAGAGGAGTCAGGAAGGAGAGGGAAAATGCACAAAAAAAACAATTGAGCCCCTGAGCACGACAGGTCTTTTAAGATGAGCTAAATAAAAGATGATACAAAGGAGAAAATCAAATGAAAGGGCAGCCTTCAAAACAACAGGAAACGAAAATGGGCAGATAGTAATGGTGGGCTGCTATGGGGGATGCTGCTGGTAAAGGGTTTAAGATGAAATCAAAGTGGTTAAAGCTGATTTATCCCGTGTAAGAACGCCTAGCCCTCTAAGGAGGCACTGAACAGTCCTTCACAAATGAAATATCAGCAGCAGTCAGTGCCAGTCATCAGTGCCACATGTGATGGAAAATCAATCTTTTTCATATCAGAGACCTGTGAGGAGAAAACAAGAGAGACAGGTCCCCCCCCCACCTCAAAAACATCCCAGAATGGTCTGCGTCATCAGTGACAGAGGCATTTGAGGTGCCGGTGGCTCAATGTGTAACGGCTGCTGTTCTGCTAGATTAGGTAGGTGATTGGCCATTAATATTCATTTCACAGTGTGTCTTTGCTAGGCGGCAGCGGGGGCTGACAGAGTGTTTGGATGGATTTACTCTACCATATATTTCCTTTTAATTTCTATAGGCAAGGTGGTTTACCTGTATGGCCTCAGTCGAGTTACCTAGCAGCTGGGTGTACTCATTTTTATCAGTTTGTTCCAACACCATAACAGCTCTCCACTGGAAAACTGCACAGTTTTGCTCAAATGTCCAAAAGTCATCAAATATTTAGGAGAATTAGTGAGAAGAATATTTTCTACTGGTTTTCTGTTTGATGACCAGAGGCAGGCAGGTTTGTATTTTATGGCAACAGTAACCAGGGAAAGCACACTGGTCTGGTCTGGACCTGTCTGGTCTTAATAACACCAGAGAGATGCTCCTGCAGGAGAAGAGGTCCAGCAGGTATACAACCATAGAAACAGGTCTTTCCCTTATGGAGAGCCCACCTGGCTCAGGTGACCTGAACTGTCCCCCCCATAATGAGATTAAGGGACTAATTATTATGACCGTGTGTTCTAGTGTGGCTGTGTGCACTGAGAAATATATGTCCCCTATTGGACCTAAAGTGGCCCCTGAGAGAGCAGGTCTAAGAACTAGGTCTGTCTCCGGTGTCCGTCCCTCTGTGAGGCTAATTAATATTTTTTTCCTCCTCCAGTTCCTTTACACCATGCAGAGTTGCAGTCCTGAATGTATTGATCTGGATTCTGGCAACAGCAGGCAAATAGGAATCAAAATAACAAAAATTTAATCTTGGCAGTTTTGACAGTGTGAAATAAGAAGAGTAATGAAATGAAATCCTCTTCAGTCTTTTACAGCAAATAAGAAGCAAAGGCTTGTCTAAGTAGGCCATGGAGGAGCGTCAGCACCAGCAGAAGCAGCAGCAGCACGGTCCGTCAGCTAACTGTAGCAAGAGCAGCTGAAGACGGAAGCAGATACGGAGAAAACCAAAATTATCTTTGCCAGTGATTATCACAGAGAGAATTAAGGCCAGCAGATTAGAGGCAGAATGAGAATGGGAGATCTGAAAAAAAATGGAGATCAGATCCATTCCCCTTCGCACATTCCCCATCTAACCCTTCCATTTCTACTTCCTAACCCGTTAAAGTCACGCTAGTGTTTGATTGCCCCTGCGGCGCCACTCTGACCTGTTCATTTAAGATGATGTGCAACTCTCAGGTCTGTTGCTGCACTCATTTGTTCCTCAGTGGGGTCCCCATGGCTGGCCAATAAGAGGACCCCATACTGACCAAAGTGCCCTGGGAGCTCTAAAACTGGCCACTCACAACCAAGTAAAGAGACAGCTGAGTGTCATTGTTAATGTGGACACACAGCACCACAATGGCAAAATCAATGGAGCTATAGGAGACATCAATCTTGACAACACAAGACCCTTCTGCTTGTCTCCCCACTCCTCTAAAGCTCCGAATGAATGGGTAAGAAAGAAAGACAGAAAGAAAGAATGAACGAAAGAACAAACGAAAGAACGAAAGAAAGAAAGAAAGAAAGAAAGAAAGTGATCTTTATTGGCCTTTCCTCCATCCATCTCAAGGGGTTATGCTGTCCTTTGAAGACTGTGTGCATTTGACAGGCAGCCAAGTGGCCAGCCATTCTAATTCACCCAAAACAGACAGAGGTTTTTAGGTAAAGCCTCAGAAGTGCAGCACAGCAGCTGCATGCAGTTGGCATCATTTTTATGCATTTTCTCCCCTCGCCTGCTTTTCACTTCCAAATCTCTATCTGTGTCTCCCTCCACAAAGATGAGAAAGGCTCAAAACAGAATTCCACCTTTAAATAACAAAAAAGCCACTTGCTTTGTTTCAGTGGTGACACAGAGATGCACACCAAAAAAAAAAAAGCAGCAAGGTTCATTGTCTCTGCCACTGACTTGAAGGATGCCTCCTCGTCTCATTAACATATATGCAGATAGGCAGTGAGTAAATGAAAGCCTCCAAAAACGGAAGAGATCAAAGACAACAGAATTAAGGCCAAGTAATGAGGATCTTGGCAAGAACCCTGCAAATTTATTGATTGTTTGGCAAGCTGTACGTGCTCCTGCTCCATTTTCCCTCCCTCTATACCATTTACTCTCGTGTTTCAAATGCACACAGATCAAGCAGTGTGAGCTTTAACAGGGCCTTTGCGTGGCTATGGCTCCAGAATTGAGCCCGAACACCATCTAATTTACAGTGCAATGATAATGTGCTTGGCATAGGAAACAAGAAAAGAGAGAGCGGCAGCAGGAAAGCCCATCAGAGCCCTACATCCTTTCAATAACACAGACTCTTTAATCAATTACAAACAGAACAAGGGCGCAAGCAGGATGAGGAGAACAAAAAACAGAGATTATTCCATAAACCCCAATGGATTTGAACCAGTAACAAATGAAATAAATGCTGCAGTAAGAATGAGACCAGATTGCAGGCCTCCCCACTAAACTTTGACACCCAACATCGTTATGTTGGATGTCACTTGATGTATTTAATATACATTCAAATGCATGGTTTGGTTTAAAGCATTTGTTCAACTTCTTTTGCACTGATCGTGTTGCTACAGTGTATAAATGATGTATTTATACAGTGTGGCAATGGAGGAATGAAAAAGACTTGAAGGACAGAGAGTATGAAATATTGCATTGAGAGCAGTGGAGCAGATGACATCAGAAGAAATGAAAGAATGAAAAGAATTAACCTAGATAAGACAGATGGAAAGGGGAGATGAATAAATGATGAAGAAAAGAAGACAACTACCTCCACGGCTCTCGCTGTCAGCTGGTTTCACCTGGATGGGGCGAGTCATCTGGAGCACAGAGAAGAAAGGACAACAGAGAAGTTAGCGCCGGTGACTCAGGCTGTCGTCAATGCAACAAGAGGCCACAAACGAAAGGTGTCAAGGTCCTCTCTCCCATACTAATGGTGGTTCTGCGATACTGATCAAAGTGCCTTGGCTGGAGAGGAAATCAAAACGCCATCATGCAGCTAAGCTGACTTGTCACTATAGTGTTTCTGCTGTCTGTTATTCAGTGTAAACAAAACAACCTCAGCTCTTGGTCACACATAAAATACAGCATGTGTGTGTGTGTGTGTGCGTGCATGTGTGCGTGCGTCTGCATTTGTATTTGTGGTTTTTCATGGCAGGTGCATGGAGAGGTTGAAGGGCTGAATATGTGTGTCTAAGGGAGAAATGCAGAGGCAGTCCTAATAAAAGTGAATCCAGCCACAGGAGGAGAGAGATCAATGCAGGCCTATTGATCCAGGCCCTTGGGCTGTGGAGAGTGTCTGGCTGGGAAGGATTCTCTGGTTAGGAGGCTCACTCTAATCCACTGGACCCTGATAAGAATGGCATTGCCTGGATTAGATGCCTCTGTCATCACAGTTTTTGTGTCACGCTCTCCTCCTTCCCCAATTTTACCTCCTTCTTTTTTCATTATTGTTGTTCAAGCTGAACAATTTTACCAGACTTGGGCCTGATTTGTTTGGAGGAGAAAGTTTGAGAGATGCAGCTGTGATTTACTACATGTTTTTTTTCTTCTTTTTTATAATGCTGCAGCACCACTTCTTCTGTTTTCTTACTGAATGCATGCATCCTCTTCACACACACATACAGGATATATCCCCACCCACACAAGCATATAATGCATATATGTACTATAGGTGTACATAATGCTTACAAAATAATTCATGTTGGCAGATCTCTGCCCTGCCCTTTGATTTACCCTGGAACAAATGGATTTCATGATAAAAACACACACATTTTAACACATCTGGGGCCAAAAGCAGCACAAATTTATAACAAGATTACCGGAACATAGAAGCAACCTTTTAGACCAGACTCAGCTATTTACAGTAAGCCATTTGTAGCTTCTATTTAAACATCTTTTTATGGCTTGAAACTATTTGCCATTACCTGGCATCTCAGTCAAATCACTGAACCATTCAGCACTGATATTTTTACACCTTCATATGTATATTTTGCTCCATCGTCCTGTCATGTATCTTTTTTTCTCAGTTCAATTCCAGAGCAGGGCTGAAAAGGTCAGATTTAAAGACAGGGCAGTCCAATAAAAGCATGACATGTTCAAGGAGAAACACCATAATGGGATTTTAAAATGTCTTAATAACATGCTGATATATGGGGGAGAGGCCCGGGCCTGATTCGTTAAGTGCTAAACGTATCCATTTTCACCTTGAGGAACTGAGTAACCTTCCTTCACTGAAATTATTCCATAAATTTACCCATCGTAAATAATAACTAGCAGCGGCTAAGTCTTTGTAGGAAAACAGGGAGGATATTATGCTTGTGAAGGTTGAGGTTTTAGCTACTTGTTTCTTGGCTCACTCCCCATTCCTCTCCCTCCCCATCTACAAGTGCTTTCTCTTCCTTGTACAACACGAGCAAAGTAACCCTACAGTATGCTAATGCCAAGCCACAGGGCACTCTGCTCCACAGCATGTACGGATAGATTACAGAATCAACCGCAACGCTATCGCACACGTGTTCAAAGCAACCTCTGAGACAGAAACACCTCCAAACGGAGGGGAGGGAGGGTGGAAGAGAGGGGGGGGAGAAAAATAAGAAATCATCCGCAAGACAAATTCACAGATAACTTTGCAACCCTCTGCTCCTTCACAACACAGGAAATCTTTGAATTTGCCTTTGACATGTCAAACGGACAAAAGATGCCTCCATCCTCCCAGCTGATTTTTGTTTTTGCACGCACGATGGAGGAGGCCAAATCCACAGCTGAGGCTCCTCTACCATGCTATGATCTCAGCCGTCTCTTCAGGGTGCCAGTGTGTGGGCGGCAGCTCTCTCTAAAGCTAGTTACTGTTCAGCCTCCAACATGCCAACTTAATGGTCTACTTATTTGCCTGAAAGCAATGCATTATGGTCCTGAACAGTCACTACTGATTTCTCTCTGTTTGTTCCCTTTCTCTTAAACACATGTGAAAAAAAAAAAAAAAATCACATCAGAAATTAAATGCACGTTGCAAAGCACACTTGTACTAAACGCATGCTCACACATAGTGACTTTAAGTAAAAATTTATCAAGCGCGGCCAATACCAGGGAGACCATTCATTAACTTCAGATACTGTGGGGTATGTTTTTACTACGTCCTCTGTGGGCTGGAGCTGGTGGCTTCTCAACACACCCACAAGGACCACAAGGACAAATAACACAAGTTTTGATTGGGATGTTTTGTTGCTACGGTTGTGGTTAGGTGAGTTGGGGGAACAGAGGAGGGAAGAGAGGGAGGGATTGTGGACGAGAGATGGAGATACAGTATATATACAGAGAGAAAGCAAGGGAGAGAGCCTGCAACTCCTAGATAAGATTGCTTCTTCTGTTGAGTGGCGTTTCTACAGCTCTGACTCCACCCTCCCGCCTTTCACTTTCAAACACACACTGAAAAAGACACACAACACAACTGCTCTCTGCAAACACTGCATATTTACAAATCAACCACCTGCCTCCCTATCACACTACAGTTACAGTGTGTGGGACATTAATTATAACTTGACCAAATGAGGAAAATGTTTTTGTTTTGTTTTTGTTTTCTAACAAGTTAGTTGTAGAGAAACTTTCATTCAACTGGCCTCATATTCTGGTTGTTTCCACACCACATTTATCTACCCAAGGGTGTGTGACTTAAAGACCTTGATTCATTCAGCAAGGTTTTCCAAACAGGGCATTCCTGGTCTTACTATCATAACTTCAAACTTTATCTATTTATATAGCATCTTTCATAAAATGCAACACAAAGTGCTTTACAAGTTAAAAAGACCCAACCCCTCCCACACACATACGCTCACATGCACGTACACAAAAAAACACATGCACCCACTCACTCACTCAAGCATGCACACACAGCTGCAAACAAACAAACAAGATATGACACGGCTGGGTACTGAGGATCCAGGTGAGGAAAGCATTATTGGGGAGCCATCCACGCTGGGAAGTTCTGCAGATCCACGGCCACAAGGGGTGCCGCCACCGGGACCACCCCGACCAGGACAGACAGGAGCCCACACCGCGGCCGTAAAGCCACGGTGCAGTGCCCCCCCCCATCCATCCAGGGCAGGACAGCCCCCAAGGCGACACCCCCCACAGGCAGTCAAGACTCAACTCCTGGCGTGGAGGGCCCCCCATGAGGAAAACGCTGGAGCTAGAGGGTAAAAAAAAGCAGGATAAAATCAACACTAAATGTATTTAAGAGTTAAAATCAACACTAAAAGCAATTTTAAAAGGTATAAGATAATATTGTTAAAACTGTATCCAAAAAGTCCTAAAAGCAGCCTCGCATCTAAATGAAATGAAATGACATAAAAACATAAACATAAATTACATAAAAATGATTTTGTGTGGTGGGGGTGTGATATTTGGTGAGGATGGGTCTCCTCCAAATATTTGTTGTCTCTGAATTTGCTCTGCATTATTTGCATTTCAATACCCATGAGGAAGACACAGATGTAGTCCAGTAAATAACACTCTCTTTAAAGACTGTGCATGTTTCAGCACAATGAATCACATACTGTGTGTTTGTAAAGTCAGGGTACCTTGACTTTAGAAACACACACTATGTGATTTGTTGTGTGAATGTGAATGTGTGTGTGTTTCTTTGTCTTCCAGAAAGCCACAAATGGTCTTCACATGTTGGTGACAGGCTTTAACAGACTGTACAGTCTATGTTAAGGAAACAGCGTGGACATGAGGGACACTTTCCTGAGGACATCAGTGACATTTTCCAGAGCTTTTCATTAGGTCTGTCATCAGGTTTAATTGAATGTGAGCTGAATGTTTTTGATTACTCTGAACAAACGAGCTTATCTGATGACTCACAACATCTCAATGGCCTTGCAAACCATCAAATTAGTTACTGCTCTTCATTTTGCTCCTCTAGTAGAAAATGTGCTTTTCCTTTTTTTAGTTCATCTACCCCTGCCTTTCTCTTTTCCTCACTCCCATGAGCTTTGCTGCTCTAAGGGCTTTGCCAAATCTATAGTTCCATATGCTTTTCGTGAGCCACCTCATCTACCCGGTTAAGCCTCCAGTCAGTTGAATTAAAGCTCTTAGCCATAGCATGCTGCTGTTTTATATGGAGGGTGAGACAGAGACCCTGAGGCCTACAGTACATAATGTAGTGTGTAATAGGCCTGGAATACGCACACATAGTCTGCTGGTTTGTTTCTGCTTTTTGTGAGCTCATCTTTAAAACTGGTGGTCTGGTATTTTTGACTGGATCTGGTTACAAAATGATATGTAACAACATGAGCACTTTAGGCCGATACATGAACACTCGACAGATGTACCATTCATCTGATTTGATCATGGAGTAGCTCCAGTTGTCTGGTAAAGTTTGGCCTGTAACAAACATCTTTTTACTGAAACTATTACTGGCCACAAAAAGGACCAAAGGCCCTGGGCTCTGACCGCAGAAGACATTCGACTGTCTGATTTCAAATTACACCGAGCTAGTCAAGGAACTGTAGTCAGGACTTGGCCTGTTCATAGTAGGGAGGATTTAGAGTCGACTGTTGGCACTATCTATGACACTAATGAGTTCATGACTAGTAGACTTTAGCAGGATGGAGCAGTACAGAGTCCCAGAATCCACACTGCTTAAACTCCATAGAGAGGGCCAGTTGCAAGACAATGATTCTGCTTTGGAAAGACTTTCAAAGACCTGGTTCTGTTCCAAGCCCCAAACTTTGCTGGTCTTTAACTTCCATATTATCCAAAACGATGAACCTCCAATACACAGGAATGCAGCAAACAGAGATAAAACTGCAGTAAATCTTGTCCTGGTTTTACAGACGCTCGTCTCTCAGTAGTAAAAGTCTTTTTTTTTTTTACAACAGTTATGCAACAGCACTTACTTACAGTGCTTGCAATAAAATAACTCTAATAGTCATTCACTATGTGTGGTGTCTCCTAACTTTCACTCAGATTTAATATAGAGTAATGTTTGTCCTGGGATCATTAATACGTATTAGCGGGCCATCAAAGCTCATATTGCTGCTCTGCTCAGTAACAGGAGCATAAACAGCCCCCTCCTGACTGGGCCATCTATGCTGATATAATTAATATTTCCAATTATTGATCTGAAGGAGTGCTGAGTGGTAACTGTCCGGGGGGGCTCCAGCTTCAGCTAATAAATCTGTACTGTATACAGTAAGAGGGACACAAGAGCTAGTGGGAGAGAGAGAGAGAGAGAGCGAGAGAGAGAGAGAATTAGAGTGAGAGACTGTGAGAGACAGAGAGCTAAGGGCATAGTGGGATGATTTACAGTTATGAAGTGCTTCACTGCAGTCACAATTATTGTTCATTAACAATAAAATCACAAATAAAGATCACATTTAAAAGGCTTACTCAAGCTGGCAATGAGCGAGTTCTTAATATTGTAAATTTAACTGGATATGAAAAGACATCTCACCACTTTTACATCTAAATGTGACGGCATTATGAGCGTGCAGCTTCGCAGGGAATCATATCATCCCAATGCGTTTTTCAAAACAATGCACATTTTTACTCAGATAATAAAACACTGTGACAATGCTAAGAGTCTCTGTGATTAACAAGTTCTGCATTTATGGCCAGACAGTAAACTACACTCAGCATAATCTGCATAACTCCCCTGTGTGGACTCTGTACATTACATATTTTTGGGTACTGTATCTTTCTCTCCATTTTCCCACTCAATTATCCCCACAGATGCAATCTTACCTATATACAAACATATGTTTGTGTGTGTGTGTGCGTGTGTGTGAGTATAGACACAGCAGTCAGGCCTAGCATACCATAATGACCACCTGCCTAATGTTGTTGTATTGTTGGTGCCTTTTGTTGCCAACAACCCTACGCAACAAACTGTGATGCACTGTGTGTTCTGACACCTCTTTATCAAGACCAGCATTAACGTCTTCAGCAACTTGAGCAACAGTAGCTCGTCTGTTGGATCAGATCGCCTTAATTGCCCATGTGTGTCAATGAGCCTTGGCCACCCATGACTCTATTGCCGGATCACCACTGTTCCTTCCTCGGACTACTTTTAATAGAGACTGACCACTGCAGACCAGGAACACCCCACAAGAGCTGCAGTTTTTGAGATGCTCTGACCCCTAATATCCCACCCACTAACAGGTGCCATGATGAAGTGTTATTCAGTGTTATTCACTTCACCTGTCAGTGGTCATTATGTTATGCCTGATCGGTGAGTGTATCCATATATATGAACAGAGTTCTGCAAACTGCGTAATGTTTGTTATTGATTTATATGCCATAAGGTGATGTTAAATTAAGATTAAAATACTTTCCTTTTCTAAACAACTGTCCCCTACTGATTCACAAAAATATCTGTGTTATGTTTGGCCATTTGCATTTACCTAATAGACAGATGATGATCAAATCTATCCAAGTTTTAAGAATGTACACATGAATTAATCAATTATTTCAGCTCAGTCCTCAACCAAAGCTTTATTTCCAGAAAACAAGTTATACAGAGTAGGCTGCATTAAGAGCTGAAACAATCAGTTATATGTTTACTACATATGAAATATTTGCACCTCAGCCACATGTCAGAGGAAGATGCCTGAAATTCAAGACGCTCAAACAAACAAGTGGGTACGTGCAGGTGCATTTCTGACAGACTCATTACTGCACTTCTGAATGAATAGTTTCATGCTATATCAGGCCTGCCCTGTGTGAACGTATTGAATCTATGTTACCAGGTTTCTCTATGTGCTTGACTGCATGTGGGAGAATGTTTGTGCAAGTGATTTATAATTTACCCATATGTGAAAATGTGCTGGCGGCAGCAGTGTGGTGGTCCTGATAAGAAGCATCAGTCAGTGCTGAGGAGATGGCAGCGACTATAAGCTTTGGGATTCCTATCAGAACCGAGAGGATTTAGAGCTTGAGGCGCTGACATGGACCGAGAGACACCTGCAGACCTCAGCTAGTCGGTATCACATTTGTATGTGAATGAAAAGTTGCTCTCCATAACGCTCTATCCATTTTGACTGAGAAATAAACATGAACCATGATTTATGGTTTCCTAGAGTAAAAAGAAATATGCATTCTGTAAAGGTGAGTTTTGGCAGTCGTAGACAAAAATGTGTGTTCTTGTTTAGAGTGTGCAATTAGTTTTTGCTTTGTAGTAGTTTTGCATAAGTGAGTGTTACTTTTTTCAAAGGCTGAATAGCTCCTTTTGGAACAAAACTGTTGATATCCATCTGTTACACTGAATGCTCGCTGTAATGCACCAATTAGCAATGAGGCTGCAGCTAACTCACAAACATGTGCGATCTGTAGTACCATTACTACCAGTACCACTACAACATCTCTGATTAAGACCATTAGACCTTCTGTTGTCTGACGCCATCCAAGTTCCTGTTTATCTCTTCCCCCAAAACACTAACTGCCTCGCAGACGGCCTGAAGTCCATCTACCGAACGCTCTCCAAAAGCCTTTCCAACCCTCTCTATTATCATAGCTTTACTAGCTGGAGTGGTTGGCCAGCTGTCTGACTGCTACAGCCCTCATTATACAGACAGCAGAACTCAGCTCTCATCAAGATTTCATGAAGGTGAATGTCACACATCAAAACCACCTCATTTGTGGCGCCCCGTGACTCAGCAGAGTTGCATGGTGCGAGCCTGCGCTGGTTCTCATCAAACTCTTTATTACTTTTGTAGTGTCTGTTGAACTCAAAACACTGTACAAAAATCTCACCCTCCACCTTTGGGTTTGCTTATCACTGCCCCAACCCTTGGCACAGACGCTGTCACTCGCTCACACACCAGTGCGTGTCTGTCTGGTTGATTATGTCTTCCTGTCTTGTGGAGTATAAGCTCTCTACCAGTATTTGTATAAGAGACTCAGAGTCCTGCACGACTCGTGCAGTAGACTAGGGTATGTGGGTGACAGAAACAGTGTGCAATCATGAGGGGGAGTAGATAGGGGGATTGAGCTAATGCCTAAATCCTGTCCTACTGAGCCTGTAGCAGGGCGTCCAAGAGATAAAGAGAAACAGAGGGAGAGAGGAGTAAGAGACTAAGAGAGATGGAAGAGGGGGGGAGAAAAGGATCTTAGAGAAGTGACAGAAAAGGGAAAACTAATGAAAAGATGCTCGAAAAGAGATTGAGAGAAAGGAGTGGGTGGGGATTTATTAATAAGAAAAAAGAGAAACAAAAAGACAAAATAAGAAAAAATCCCCTCTCCTGCCCCTCCTTATCCTCCACTTCCTGACTTATGAGCCACACTTTGGTTATCAGGGGAAGGGCATCACTCCCAGACATCTTTGGCACGGCTGCTTTTCAAGCCCAGAGAGCTATTGACATGGCGTGTTACTGTAATGCGTGAAGCAGTGGGAGACTCATTGTAAATCTGTGTCAACAAATGCTGGAGCAGCAGCGAGCTCAATCTCTCCCTCTCTCTCCGTGTCTGCCTTGCTTTGCCTCTCTCTTGCATTTACCAACCTATCTAATGAATCTTATCTGCACGGCACACTGGAGGCTTAAGCTTTTGGTGGGCTCACATCTCTCCCACACACACAGACACTGTCTCTCTCTCTCTCTCCCTTTCTCTTTCTTATTCTGCTCGCTGTTTGATGTGGTTTACGCTCTTCAGTTCATTTTGAGGAACTGTCCTTAGACAGATAAGATCATGACGACGGACCCAACCCAGTGGCTTCAGAAGGGCAGCACCATGCCAATCCCAGCACGCACCGCAGCGAGCGTCCGGAGCGAGCAGGAAGTAACGAAATGGCAGAGGATGTGTCCTGTGACAGAGTTACAGATCTGGAGTTGTGTGAGGCTTTAATGCTTAAAGGTGCCCTTATGCACCGACTCCATGTTCCCTATCTGGCTGCTGCCTTGATATTTGCTTTGAAGATTATGTCCAGCCTGGCTGTGAGTGAGTTGCAGCTATGGTAATGATGTACAACATCACAGCATGAGCACAAGCAAGCGAGCTACTACTAGTGCGCTTACTGTAGGCTGAGATAATATGGATCTGAAGTCCACATCACTCATCAGAAATCAAACATATTCTTTGTACCAAGCAATAAGCAAAGTTATTTATGAAATGTAATAAGTAATAATTATTCTTATCTGTAATACATTCTAGGACAGCGAGACTAGACAGTTCTGTGTAAAATAGTTGTGTTTCTGTTTATGAAACAAATTGCTGGTGCTTCCTCTGGAAAGCAGAACTTATTTTGCCACACTGGGCACACATGGTTATTTAAAATTCCTTTAAACTGTGCAATGCAACAATGCTGACTTGACTTCCCGAGTTTGGATTCAACCCTAAGACTCGATGCTTGATTCTAGAGTTTCCTCTAGAATTAGTTTCAGTAGTGGTGGTGTTGTGCCTTTGTCCACGAAGATGCGACGGTGGACCTTATTCATGCGAGTGACTAGTTTGCCTTACTAACCTGAGCTCCTTCTTTCCCTTCCTAACCAACCAGTTTAATACACTCATCTGAAAATTGAAACAACTCTCAAGAGCTTTTATACTCAAGCTTGCACCTGACATTCAAGTATTGACTAAGTAAGTGCAGTAGTAATATCACTGCAGCAAAGCAAAGTAGTTTGCCTTAACATATGATGTACTCTAGCTATGCTGTACACGTAGAGTGTAATAACAACCATGTCATTAATGTGACTTGCTATGGATGCAGCTAATGTTCCTGACCAGGCAAATACACACTGTTAGTGCTCTTCAAGAGATGTTTGTTAAGGCTAACACTCTTTACCTCTACAGCAGTTGGGGGAAACAACGTACATTTTTTCTTGCAGCGTTTATTAACCGACACACTGCAGCCTAGACTGTACATTTACTGCCATATTATCAAATTGCTGCAAAGCTTTTCCTTCACATTCACCATTTCACCATCACTTTTCTGTGGTAAGCACCGCCCCATTCCTTAGAGGAGCCGTAACCTGCTCTGACGTTAACGATACCTTTTGTGCAGATGTTCTTTGAAAAATGAGGAGAGGGTCTGGGGGTTTTCATGCACAAGTGGATAACTCAAAACAATTCCAAGATAACACTGGGTGTTGTCGTGCTCACAGTGTGAGTGAAAATCATTAGCAGCCCGTTGATATTAATGATTGTGTGAAATTTCAGCAGCAGTGCTCCTAATCTGTGACTGACTATATCCTGCAGTAGGAGAAACACAGAGATTATATGTGATTCATTGTTGTATAGTGAGGAGCATTAAAGGGGTATGCTACATTTTCATATTACTGTTTCTCTAACAGAATCAATTTACCGAACACGACTTAAATTAAATCTTGAGTCGTTACAAGCATAATGTTGGTTTTGGTAGATTTTCCACTTAATGCACAGCCCTACATGCACTCAGCCACACTCATACTGGCTTATACATGGACACACACACACACACACCCTTAGCGGCATGTTTCCTTTACCCTCTGTGTTGAGCCCAGAATGCTCCTGCTGCTGTCACAGCAACTCCAGGATTGTGACAGATTACGGCCTGCTGCCCTGACCAATAGGAGCCAAGAAGTGTTGCCTGCCCACTGACTCATAATTCTTGGCATACCTATGCCGAGTTGACGTTTCTTTAATGGTCCCTAGACCTCCGGTAGGCATCCTTGTCCTGAGCACTATGATTGCCTATTAGCAATTCACCAGCACTTGCACTTTTCTACCCCTCCACTCCCTATGCCACCCCTCTGAGGAGGGGAGAGGAACCAGGAGGAGAAGAAGCCAGAGAAGGATAGAGATAGACGGAAGGAGGGAGGAAGATAGTGAGGCAGCCAAGCATGTTGGCTTTAGATTGGAGAGAGGTCTGAGGGGTGCCAGGAAGAGAGAGACAGAGAAAAATGGAGACAGAAACGTAGATAGTAAAACAATGCACCCTTCAACCTTCTGCATAATTTCAAATGTGCTAATGGTTTGTCTCCCTTAACTCTTTGTCTTCCTCCCACTGTACATACAGCTTTGCTTTCAGTCTCCACATCCTCTTGCCCAAATCTGGCTGTCTGCTCTGATATGCCACTGGAGAACTTCTCCATTCGGTCTCATTAACCAGCCACATCTGCCATAGCTACAGATCAGTATGACAGAATGGTTATTAATGACAGGATGATCGACCATTTGTTATCCTATAGGACTTTTATCAAGTTGGTAAAATATGGGCTTGGCACAGTTGCCTGGGCCATGTGTATATTTGTGTGTGTGTGTCTGTGTCCATCAAAGGGGGACTGCGAGAAGGAGCCAGAGCTCACAGGATCGACACAGGGCCAGCCTGCTCTGTCCATCTGCTCCGAGCTTCATTCCCAGCATATCAATACCCCACGTCTACACACACACACACACACACACACACACACACACACACAGACAGCATTCTGTCACCAGCGACTTCTGCTGGTTCCATCACTCTCCCACCACTCCAGCTCTTGGCTGTGAAGCCTGCTTATGTTTCATCCTGACACTTAGAGAAAATCCCTGCTTGTCTATAAGCGCATTCAGCACCAAACAAAAGGGACAGGCCTGTCTTCTAGCCCCGTCTCTCGTCTCCTCCCCCTCCTCCTCCTCCTCCTCCTCCTCCTCCACCTCTTAAGTCTGATGCTGCAACACACTGAAATTGTTTGCTAAATAAACACAAAACCCCTCTCATTGTGACTGCTTCAACCTTGAACTGCACAGAACCTGAGGGCCAGACAAGCGGCACACCGGCCTGACCTCTCGCCATTTCTCCCAATCTGCAGCAAACACACTCTGACGAAGTGAGAACTAGAAGCACTGGCGCGGAAAACACATTGGAAGTGTCTCTGCCAACTCCCACTGCCCCCAACTCGCCCCCCCCCCAAGGCCTAGGGTGGCTTATTTCATTGGTAGGGGTTTGGAGTGGGTGAGTGAATATGGTTTGGGGCGATGTTTTGTGTGTGTGCTTATTTCACTAAAATTTGGTTGAGAAGCTGTGTCATGCACTGTATATAAAAAAAAACATGTGGAGATGCATGTGCTGCACTCATACTGCAGTGTGTGTGACTGTGTGTGATTGGACAAGAGAAGTAAGTTCTTTATAGATGCACAAAAATCCTATGAACCACTCTACAGCTGATTGAGTTGGACCCATGACCCAGGTCTAGCTTGGTCCAGGTACGATCCTGTTTTATCACCATGGATTCAAACCAACCCTCGAATGAGAAAATGTTTGCCAGGGTCTGTTTCAGTCCTGGGATGAAATCAATTTATTACACACATTGTTCACTCCGCCATCTATAGCTCCATCCATGACAGCCCCTGACCTCACCTGCCCCTCATGCCTCCCACCATCCAGGAACATTTGTATGCATGCATGTATTCATGAGGTGGTATCAAATTTAGAGATTTTTTTTTTTTTTTGGTTACAGTCACTGATACACAGCTAATGCAGGCCAGGAAGAGAGACGGAGGGGGGAGACACTCGATGCACTCTGTATGAACTCATGTTAAATCACACTCTGAAGCCTCCCACACTTCCACCCCTTCCTTGTCTTAGCTTCCATTATTTATTAATTTATTCATTTTAATGATGTTCATCTTAAGCACATTCATCTAACAATTAGGTTTTACATCGTGTGATATAGGACCTTAAATCCTATAGAAATTGCATTTGGGATTTGAGATGCACTCTCTCTTTCTTCTCCCTCCTCCTCACCCCTGTGGTCGTGAGGTGGATGTTGTGCCTGTTGTTCCATGAGGTCAGGGTTGTTTTCTTCGATTCTCGGGCTCTGAGGGCAGTCCTGGGTGCTCTAATGGCTTGTTCACACTCTCTGCTTTGCATTATTTCCTAACTGCAAATACCAAGGGGCCATGTCACAGAGAGAGCTCTCCTAAAGCACTTACCAATGTAACCTACATACACTCGAGCATGGACAGAAACACACATACAGAGACACTAAAGCAAGAACATAAAGCGCACACACACCAAAACTTGGACACTGGGGGCGGTGGGGGGGCTCTTAACTCAAGGAGGGAGGGGGTCACACAGGGGACACTTTATTTGCTCTCACACTATGCCACCCACAGAGCAGACAGTATGGTGTACAGTGCCCTTATTCCAAAGTAAAGGGGACTGAGAAAAGAGAGAAATAAGAGAGAAGAGTGCAAAGAAAATGGAAAGGGCCGAAGAAACTGATTTTGCCTCATAGTTCATCTTCATCTGGGTGCCCTGTCCCAAACCCCAGTTCATGAAATAAGTCCTGCTGAAAATCAATGGCAGTCGGAGCCGTGTAAAGGTCAGCCATTCAGCAGCGCTGGCCTTGGTGGACCAGTCAAGCCCAGGCTTGTACTGTGAAGCTCAGCTAAGTAGAATTAATGGGGGGATCGATTATTCTGCACACAACTTAAACTGAACTAAGCAGAGAATCATTTCAAGGCAGGAACTGTACCATGACATAGAATGAGATGCATTTGCCACATAGCCAACCTCAGGAGTCATTTGGCAAGCACAAAGGAAAGGGTGGGAATTCAAAAAAAAAAGAGCGAGAGAGAGAGAGAGATTTTAAATAAAGGATCCCTCTTCCTCTCCATCTCTGTTCCCTTCTTTCAGAGTTCAACCACTGTACACTAACCTCCTGATAATACCCCGAACCCACCTGGGATTCAACTCATAGATTTGATACATAGGAGCACTTTTCCTCATTTTTTTCCTCTTTCCTCCCCCCTCACACCCTCTCCCCTTTACCTCCTTTTTTTTTATTATTTCATGTCACCTCCGGCACCTCATTCTTCTTGTATTTTTCCCTTGTTTAAAACAAAATCAATATGGAACCGGAGGAGACAAATCAACGTACGGTGGCACTGCAGGGGGAGGCCCAGCAGGCTCCCATCTCTCTGCTCGCATGCTCCTCTCCCGCTCGCTCCGTGGTGTGGGGGGAGGGGCGGAATAAGTGAAGGAAGGTAGGGTGGATGGGTGGAAGTAGAGATGTAAGGTTTGACTTATGGAAGGATGAAATGATAAGAGACCAAAGGGCTGGAGAGGGATGAAAGGGAGCTGGTAAGGGATGAAACAACACTCCAATGGGAGGGCATATGGAAGGAGGAATGAATGGAGAGAGGGATGAGAGAAAGAGAGGAGAGGAGTGGGCGGCAGTGGCGGCGGCGGTGGTGGTGGTGGGGGGTGGGGGGCGCGTATCATGGAAAATTCTGCTCCAGTGACTGGAGTGCAGAACGGGAGCCCTCATCTATAATGTATATCATGGATCCGTGAGAGATTTTCATACATATAAAATGGAGCAGCACCAGGAAGTGTCTCACTGCCACGGCACAGCCGAGAATCGCCCGTGGGGGCAATTTCAATATTCTGTTCTGTTTGTACTTTCATACTGTTAATTCATATATACCCATGTGTTCCTTAGCGTTGCTTCATACTGTGTAAGTCAAAAAGGATTAAAAGACTCCATGACTATATGTAAACACATTTTATTCAAGATTATTCAAATACCTCCACAACGAGAGAGGTTTTTTGTGTGTTTAACCTAGCTCTGCTCTTAAAGAGAACGCGCTCTATTTCTAACATCCTAAAAATAACAAGCAATCCAATTTAGGAAAGTTAAAGACTCAAAAGTTTATTAAAGACAACAGAGAATAGATTATATAAGATACTTAAACAGCCATCGCAAGCCATTGTCTCCCCCTCCAGTCTTGCATTTCTTTCTAAACAACTTGGACAGCAACCATAGGCATCATGTGGGAATCGGATAAAAATGAAATAAATAAACATGACAAGTGGCCACTTAGCCACAGCCTTCCTCATTGAAACCTGATGAGGGCCCTGTCTCGGCAAACTTCAACAAACGCTAAGTGACATGCTTAAGTGGGTTCAGGTTGCGCATCCGGGGTAATTCAGTAAAAATACAAATGAGGCTGGCTGGGAAAACAGATCACTATGCACTCATTCAAAATAGAAGGAGAGAGAGACAGAGAGAGAGAGAAAGGGACTTTCTTTTCTTTTCTTTTCTTTTCTCTGTCCTTCAGAGGATTCTCTCAGTCTCAAATCGACCGGCTGGTACATACATACACACACACACACTGACACACTCACACATACCCCTTGCCCAGCCATAAACAGCACTATATAGACCTGGTGATTTCCCTCATTGGGAATCGATAACAAATAACCTCACTTTTCACTGGCCATTACGGTCGGTGTCGACCATGCCCAGTTGTCTTTATCTGCACACCGGTGTCACACCTGACCTTGAGCTCTCCTCCCTCTCTGCTCCCCAGGTGGATTTCAAGCAGAGGGTTCGGCCCTGGTTTTTTTGGAAAGGTTCAAATTGAGCCCTATGGGAGCGAGAAGCAGGGAGCAGCCATCTCCCATGACAGATCAATGGTGGGTCTCACCACAGGGCAGGGGGCCAGCGACTCGCACAACCTGCTAATAGAATCCCAATGTCATTGCTGACACTACATCGCCGGGGCTGCTGGAGGTTAGGCTGGGGTAGGACAGTAGGACAGCCACAGTTTAAAATGCCTCCAAGGTCTCCATGTTTCACGTTCCTCTACTGCGCACGTGTGTGTGTGTGTATGTATGTGTGTGTATGTATGTGTGCGCAACTGTACATGTAAAAAAAAACAGTTGTCACAAGTTTATTATATGATGCTACAAAGAAGCCAAAGCAGTCTGTGCAACTTCTTTACCCTCCTTGCACAGACTCCAGTCCCTTGCAGACTCTGCCTCTCTCAAGCTAAATTCAGGCTCTCAGCTTCTCTCCTTTTGCATTTTTTAAATTCCCCTCTTCTCCCTCTTAGTTCAAAGATACAGTGGCAATTTTAGGCCTTCATTAACATCCCAGACATCCCACCACTGTGCAGAGCAGCGAAACCCATGATTCATAGCACAAATCATTTCATATGTTCCACTTACAGGCAGGCTGCGGTGGCTGTTAAGCACTATAAACACCTATACGCACACACACACACACAGATATATGAGTGAGCGATGAATGCAGGAGAAATCTTGGTCACCAGAGGAAACTTGTCTCAGAGAGTCTTAAGAGCTCCTGATGAAGATGAAGAGAGGATTTAGACCTTTGCATATTTTACTCCCACTTTTACTCTCTCTCTCTGTTCTACTGTGTGTCACACACACCCAGCATATCGTATAGGACTTTAGAGACTTTTCTGCTGTTCTTCTTTTACTGGATTTTCCCTTCAACACCCACAACTAAAGTTCCACAGAAACTTTGCAGCGGGGCTGAAGCTCAATATCACATCTGCTGTCACGGGTCCCGGCCTGCAGTGTAACAACTATTTCTGACATGTACGATAGACAACACTGGACCATGTAATATAATAATGTACAAACTGCATTAACAGCTAACACTCAGTCCATTTTCTCCACCAATTTTAATTAGCCATTGACCCATCTAAGCCTACCGTCTTCCTCCTGTCAGTGGGAGTCATGACATTTGCCAGTTGCATAGCATGTCAGCCCCCGGGGGCAGCTTTGAGGTCCCCAGCAAACAGCTACTGTACGTTAATTAATTACCATGAAATTAGAGTACCGTCTTTTCAAATGGCTGCCTCCATTACACTCTGCCCTCCATTTCTCCATGACTTCACACAAACCCATATGCTCTTTACAGTACACCTCAACAGCAGAAATTCATGTGTGCTCTGTCACCTCCCCATTCAGGACAAAGACAGATGGACAGTGAAGAGATCTGAGCGGACGCAATGTACAGAAAAAGAAAACACACTACACCCTGAGTGATGCTGGATTTTAGAGGCAAATATCAATACATGGTAATAATAAAATCATATAATAAATAGTGAAGCCAAACCTATACATGAGCCAGGCCAATATATCAGCCAATATTGGTTTATTTCATATTCATCAATACTGACTACTGGGGTCGCCTCTGTGGCTCACGTGGTAGAGAGCATATCAATTAAGGCTCAGTCATTACTGCCAGCTTGTGTTTCTTTGCTGCATACCCCCTCATCTGTCTCTCTCACTGTGACTATAATAAATGCAAAAAAAAAAAAATAATAATAACCAAGAGCTAATGAACTAAAAAAAAAAAAAAAAAAAAAAAATGCAACATTATGCTAAATATGTAAATATTTTAAAAAGAACTGGTTCACTGGAGAGCACTGACTGGTTCATTTTCCAACTGTTTAATGCCCCAGCCAGTCAAAAAGTCAAAACGTCAAAAAAAAAAAAAAGTAAACAATAATAATACGTTTGTTAACAGAATGTTCATGTAAATGTTAATATCATCAACAAAATGAATATCAGCTCAGTCCAAAACAGAGACTTTGTTACAGACCTCAAAAACCCACTGGCTACAGAAAGACAAAGATATGAACAAATAAATGTTCTACAGATCAGAAACACCTGTCATCTACGTTTAAAATCTTCAAAGTAATATTTACATAAGATATAAAAACTACAGTAGAGTACTGCATGCATACATAATGAGACTGTATATTCCCTTTCCTTGTTAATGTGTTACGGAGGTATGTGAGCATATGCATATGTAGCTCTGCTGCTGTCAATTTGTTCAACGGAAATAATGAACGTTACTGTGTACTGTGAACAAGTGCCAACAAAACCTACAATGAAATGACTTATAAATGGCTGTGTTGTGTGTTTCTTTAATACTGACATTTCAAACATCTCCATCATCATGCTGTTTGCAAAAAAAAACCCCTGAAACTGGCATCGGTGATGACAGCAAGGAGCTCAGGAGCTCCGCACTGGAGTGATCACATACAGAATAATATCCATCTGTAAATAAATCCAGATGGGTATGGATGGTTGGTTAATTTCAGTGCTCAGTGATGTAAACAAATTCAAATGCAAACCAACATGTGCGCGCACACACACAGACATATGCATTTACAAACCAACACTCTGACACTTGCTTCCAGACCAGGCAAGCAGAGAGGAGTTGTGTGTGCTTCTGCCTGCATTAATTCTGTTAATGATCACAGAGGGTCAGCCTGCCTGTGATCCCTGTCCTACCATTAAACAAATAAAAACAACACTGATTACCAGGATGTTCACTGGATGCATCAATCTTGAGTAATTAGAGAGTGGTGTTTTGACTCTCTCCCCTTTTCTTTCCCTCTTTTCTTTGGCTCTTTTCCTCGCTTATACCAAAGTCGGGCAGCGGCAGCAGACTCCTTTTAATGAACTAATAAGGGTGCGTGCTTGGCTAACCAAGAATGAGACACGAAAGAGACAAATAAGCAGGAAGAGAGGCGGCTTTACCAGCTACATAAAGCTGCTACAAGAGCTAGCTCTGCTGCCTTTATCTATTGCTCTCCTATTTAGAAAAGGAGAGTAATACTGTACTTGGAGATGTTATGTGTGTGTGTGAGTGTGTTGGAAAAGGACACAGCTGTCATGTTAAGATCATGCAGGCCTGTAGCATTAATCTGTCTTGTAAATCCTTGAAACCTGGAGTACTGTAGTACTTAGGGCTATAGTGGTGTGTAGTGTAGTGTGTGTGTGTGTGTGTGTGTGTGTGTGTGTGTGTGTGTGCGTGAACATGTGAGTGGTTGCATGTGTAAGGAAAGGAGTTAGATGAAGATGGTAGTAGGGCATATGGCTCAGGATCCAGATCCAGATGCTCACGCAAAGTGATGGTGTGAGAATGTGGTATGGGAGAAAAGCACGATGGAGGAAGAGAAGCATAACGTGGGAGGCTGAATGTAAGATTAGAAGATGGGGTTTAAATAAGAGATGGAACAGAAAATAAGGAAATGAAGAGAAACAAAAAAAAACTGACAGAGAGATGAGCGGGAGGTGAAAGATGAACTTCGGTATGGTGCAGGATGCTGCGTACAACATAAATCTGTGGCCCGATGATGAGCTGGGTTGTTGCTTATATCATGCTGTACCGTGCAGTGCTGAGCTGTGTTATTCCCTCGCTGTGACGGGCAGAGTTTGCTATGCTGTTTGTGTGCTATGCTAACCTGACTGTGCTGTTTCTATGCTATGCTGCGCAATGCTGTGCTGCGCTGTGATAAGCTGGCTATGTTGTTTCTTTGCTGTGCTGTCCTGGGTGGTGACAGCCTCAGCCACTGACAGGTCCTTTAAATTCACCACTGCCAATTAGAGTCACTCCAGACCTGGTGGTGGGTGCACGGAGGAGGAGGGGAAGTGAAAAAACTGCTGGGACGATGGTTGCAGGCCTGACAGGCCTGATGTGGAGATGGAAATGCGGTAATTTGGAGTAATTCGGCAACTCGCTGGCGCTTGCCTTGCCTGCCTGTCTGTCTGTCCGCTGAAATAAATGGGGTCAGCAGCGTGTGATCGGCAACTTTCATTTATATGTAAATGACCCCATCGTTGCTGCAGCAGCTGCTGTGGAAGCTGCTGCTAAGTCTGTGCACACACTGAAATGCTGGACTGGAGAGAGAGAGAGTGGGCCAGCCTGGCTGAGTACTGTCTCTGCTTCTGCTTCTCCTTTCTCTCTCTCGGTCTTTGTTGGTCTCTTTCTTTACCTTAGTCTCTCTATACACCATAGCCACAATAACCCACGCACAAACTATGAATACTTGTTAACTCTTCTCCCGTTTCAGTGTTAATAAATCAGTCTTTTCTATAGTCCATGCCACAAAGACTTGATGGCCAGGAAACCTGTTTGTAGGGTGGGCGATCTTACGATCTTATATCATGGACAATATAACGCTTCATAAAAAGATGCTATATTTAGATTTTCAATTCAAAAGTTCATTAGATGCTATCTGTCCCAACTGCTTATTGTTAACCCTTACAACCCACTGGCCTGTGGGTTGCATTGCTTCTAATGCATGCTGGGCATGGTAGCACAGCTAGCCATCTAACAACAGCTGGCGACAGCAGTTATTGTTTTGCTATGCAGGCTTGTCCAGCTTGGTGTAGCACCACATGTACCAGGTCATTACCTGAGCAAAACAAGAACCACAGTCACCTGCTGCAGTCCAAGACGGTAGAGTTAGTGTCAGAGGATGAAAGACCTGTCTGCAGGCAGGGAAACTGGCTAGCTGGTTACTAGTGGCTAAACTTTCTAATCAAACCACTTGCTCCTTATACATAAATGACTGCACTGATACTCCATATGTACCAAACCAAAATTGTGAATGGTTGTAAACAGAAGATGCGATCCAAACATCTGAGAACCAAACATCATGGATTATCACTTATGATCTTTTTTTCAGATCACCCACTTTTATATATCTGTATGTATAACAGTCATGTGTAATTAACCATTTGGTATAATGGCAAAAACAAGTCATGTTTTTGTCAGTAACAAGTTCATGCCACAAAATGAGATGACAGGCTTCGCTGAATTGGTCTGAGGTAAAGTTTCTTTCTTTTTTTCTCAGATTGCATATTTAATCAGATGTTGTGTCAGAATATGCAAATGCATCATTGGAAACAAGTTTCCCAACTTCTGGGTTTTCTGAGCTTGTTATACAAAATGAACAATGTGAGCAGAAATTCTGTTTGCAAATTGTCATGTTGTCAGAAGAGGACGTGTACAGTACCGCTTCAACTTCTGATTATTTCCCCAAACGGTTCATCGGTTCAATCTTTTAAATACATCAAAATTTACCAGAGCTAAGGTGGCATCAACAAGACAAATAGAATATAAAAAATATTCAATAAAACAGAAATAAAACCAAAACTTCAGAAACACAATGAATGTTGGACATTTTACTTGATTAATAAACTGTAAACAGAAGTTGTTGTTGTTACTTGTGTGTCGTTCATCTAAGTGAAGGTGGCGTGCCTGTCCTGAGATGTGCTGCAGTCGTGTATAATAGTGTAGCAAAAAAAGCAACAGTGAAAACAGTGGAGCAGATCAGACAGTGTACTGTAGGGCCTGGAGGTGTGTTCGCTTCATTACCTAGCTAGCCATTGTGCTGATGCAGAACCGGGTCCTGTAAATTCCTGCCTGCTTGTGACACCATAGATAATTACACTTCCATAAATAATGGAGTGTGCCTTGCCCACTTCCTATAGAACTCTCCTAATGAGATTAATATACAGGGGGCAGCTGAAAACACTTGGCAGGTAAATTCTAAATCTTTTTTTTTCCTCCTTTCAGTTAAAGGAATAATCCACCCTAAAAACTGACAATGTTACAAACAGTAACTGACACTGTATTATCTACTCCTGAGGCGGTTTCAGTGCAATCTTCCCTACCACAAATTGGATTATGTGAGAAGAGCACAATAAGGACAAGTTATTTGCATCTTTTCCTGGTGTTAAAAGGTTATCCTAGGCTTGAGGTAGTTTGGAGCAGCTGAAGCATCTGAGTAAAGCTGGGCCTCTACTGTAAATCTGTTTGACCAGGTAAGTCTTTGATCAGGTTTCTCTCCAGACAATCACCACTACCTCTTGAAATTCAAGCCACTGCTGCTCTGCTGTATTTTACTGTGTGGTGATGGATTCTTTCTTCTTCTTCCTCTTCGACTCTTAAGGATAATTGGCAAATGTTGGCTGTGCAACATCACACTGTTTGTGTTTTCTTCAGTGCAGCAACAATGATGTTTAATGGGAGATACGTTTTCAGTTAAAAAAAAAAAAAAACATCAATGGTGATCTGCAGTTTTTGGTGTAATTCCCTCAGAATAGAAGCACAAAAGATGATTTTCCAGATCCCCTCACTCCTGAGCACAGAAAAACAATGTAGGAAAAATCTATCTCCAGAAGGCAGATATGGCAATTTATCCATCTATGCACTATATGATGCAATGCAGTGTGTATTCAATAGAGTATAACTTTTACATTTGAATAAATGGTAATAAATGGTAATGACAGAGGGGTGGTGCACAGTTACCACCTGCATCAACAAAAAGTACTGATTATCTCTCTAATGGACATTCCTGGACACATTAAAGTGAGCTTTTATGTGTTTTTCTGCATTGCTTTTATATTTTGCATTGCCTGTGAGTCATGTTTATTTGTCATAACTAATTCATGAAAGAGACGCCTTTGATGATACGTTGATTTCATTATCAAAATCTTTAAGTTATCTTTCATCTAGGGTGCGTCTTTTATTTATGTCTAGTCTTGGAAGCAGAAATATGTGGGAAGATCTAATTTGGCTCTCTGGACCAAACTGTTTTGGATTAAAGATGTAGTAAATAATTCATGTGTTGAAATAGTTCCATCTGGTATACATAAGAAGAATGGCAAACATACAGAGGAGAGTCTTTGCATCTCTGTTGTGAAAACGAGATACCTTTTAATAAACTTGCCCCTTTTAAGTGAGAGAACATGCCCCACAGGCTGATCCAAGATCTGCTCAAAGAGTGGTGATAATCCCATAGAAGATGTTTCAAAGACAACTTTCAAAAACTTTATCTGTCCCTGCCAGATCTAAGGTTGTAACATCGTGTGTGCGTGTGTGTGTGTGTTTGCATGTGTGTATCAAATTATCAATGAGGACTAAAGACTTTTTAGGGTTAGTATAGGTAAGATTTACCATCTTGGTCACAGTGGTGATGAGCCAACACATTCTGCAGCTAGTTAAAATGCCTCCAAGTGTGTTATGGACAGACACACAAACACACACATACACACAGAAACAGGGCACTACATTGCCATTTTCATACTTTCCTCTCAGTTATTCACTCTTCTCTTCAATAACTCCCCAACTGCTGGACTAACCACCTCATTGTTGTGTGCCCTCACCAAACCGGCAAGGTTGCAGCAGATATGGTCACAACCTTCCATTGCTGAATGACAAGACTGAATAATGTCCACACATGTTTTTGCAGGAGATCATGATGTCACAATGATACTGACTGTTGATAATTTGGATATAAAATGGTGTCATATTTTCATCCCACAGTAGGAATCAGTGAGTCAGTGGCATTTGACCTTTCCCCATAAATTTTGATGAGTTAAACCTTGAGCCAAAGTGGATGTTTTTGCCAAATTTGAAGACATTCACTCAAGCTGTAAGTGAGATAGCATACTCACCAGAGTGGAGCTGGCAGACAGGTGGACAGACAAACAACTGAAAACCCAGCACCTCCAGTCCTGGCATCATAAAAATCACATCACACTAGAATAGTGGCTAATAAATTTGTTGAAATAAAGTTTGTTTGCACCTGGACACACACTATCTGCAAATAAACATTTGCATGCAGCCACCATTCAAGCTACAGTATTGTGAATAGCTAAAGTTGAAAAGCGTGCATGTGGATTTGTGTGCTAACATGCTAATGGCTTTAAATGGACAACGGACCAGTCAACTGTGTTTGAAAGGCATCCAAAACATCCAAGAGCAAAGAACAGCTTAATTAAAGTTTAACTTCTAATACACAGTCCCCATGAAAATACTCACTCCACAATAAACCAATCCAGGGTTTTTTCTGTGTACAGAGTTTTGAAGTGGCTGCCTCCCTCAATTTTTCTACCGCCTCCCATTGCTCAAGGAATTTCCTCCACAGAGCCTCTGTTTATTCCCTACAGCAGGAGAGTGTCAGGCAGCATCGTTCTGATATTTCATGGCTGTTCAAACAGCTGAATATATTGCTGTTGCATCCAAAAGAAATGTTTCATCCCAGTCTGTGATTACGAGTTTGCAAGGAGGACGATCATGAGGACAGAGTCACAGCTGTGGACACTGGTTCAGTGTTTGTCTTTCCATAGTAAAACAAATGTAGAAAATGTTCTCATTCAGCCAAGTATTGTACATTTTTGATATTCGACAGACAGTAAGAGAGAAATTGTAAATCTGACACAAAGGAAGAAAATGTTGATTTTGTTTGATTTGTTGATTTCTTTTGATGAAAAATGCAAAAGGTGACATCTTCTAAATCTGCAAATTCCTCACAGTTCACCAGAGCACCTACAATGTGTTCCAGTTCCAGTGTTTACTGGAGGCGCAGTTCACATGCATGTGATCAGGATGGTACAAACTATCTCTGTTTCATCCAGGAAAAACAAATGTTTGAAACTGTACTTGAAATCAGGAAGTTGAGTTAAGATGAAAGGTGTTAGAACGCAAGCTTGACTTAACACCAACAAACTCGTATGCTTCAGGTAGAGGACAAATGGATGCGTGAATACTTCTCTTTAAGGCAGAGGCTAAATGTGGCCTGTAGCATGTCATCAAGACACATGTGTGCAACACTTATAAAGTGAATGCACATATTAATATTCAGCATCAGTATCACCTAACCACACGTTTTCACTTTTAATAGGTGCTGCTGATGTGCACAGTTTTCTGTGCGAGTGTTCATGTGCGTCCATGAAGCCGAATACAGCACAAGACTGTGGAGTCTGCACACCGCACATACACCATAACGACACCACACAGTGCTATTAACACAATAAACCATGTGCTTCAAAGAGGATAGAGACTGAGTGAGGGGGAGATGGACGGAAAGAAGGTGTGTGTGTGGGGGGGTGCCTTTAAACTCAAACCACAGCTCCCCAGTATCCCATCACTGGCTGGGGTAATATTGAGGGAGAAAATAGTTCCACTGATGTCTGAACACTCAACCACAATGTCTGGCTGTGGAGGGGAAATAAAGAGAGGGCCTAATTAAAATTTCAGAGGTACCAGCTGGGTGTCTGATCCCCCCCAACCCACCACCACCCACACCCCCAGTGTCCTTGTGTCTGGATTGAGACACACTCACCTTGATTTCTTCATTTATTAACCTTGACAGAAACAAATCTGCATCCTCACTCGCAGCGCCACAAAGCGTGGATAATGGGGCGAGTGTGCAAACATACAGTACATGCACGCACACTCCCTCTCGCATCCACACAAAGCCTTATGCGCGCGCGCGCTCCAACGCACATACACATTTACACCTATACACACAAAAGTACTCTCGTGGGTACCCCCCATGCACTCATACTGTACACACATTAATGCACATGCACACAGATACACGCACACCCTGTAGGCCCAGACAAGGCCATTCTTTAATGAACGGCTTAATGGGCAAAGAAAGATACAACAAAGCCGTCTGGAGGACTGTTTGTAGTGAAGTGATCAAATACACTCAGCAATGATATCCTTAGCATGAATAGTTATGATGATAAGCAGGTAAGCCGATGTATATGAAAGCAGGTTCATTCTTAGTAAATTGGAGCATCATTCTGCCACCGCTGCAACACCCAGGGACACACAGATCAACTGGAAAACTCATTCTTCATCATTTATCCATCGTAAAATGCACAGCTGATGAAAGATGTTGTTGTCCCTTAGCATTTTCATTTAGTTTCGTGCTTGACTGCTGCTTCACTGTACTGTCTGTCTGTACAGGGAAACTGAGAGCTGATTGAGAGTACAAGCAGGAGACCTATGCCGAGAGCGCGCGTGTGTGTGTGTTTCTGGTGATCCCCCAAGAGTTGGTAAATTGAGGGGCCGCATCTTCATTTGGCCTGCCGGATGGCGACCTTGCAGCCCTGTCTCTGCATGTTTCGTGACTGCCTAATGAAGACTTCAGGGCCAGGCAAACAAATTCTAATAAATTGCCATGCTGTGACTGAAAAGTAGCTGTTCTAGCACCCACACACTAACACACATACACACACTCATGAATATAGAAATACACATACGCCAAACAAAAAATAAAAACAAAAGATAAGCTAGCACACACACACACAGGTGCCCACCGCATTCATTGAATATTAGACAGTACATTAATTCTCATCAGCTCAAGAGTAAGAGTGGATGTGTCCTGTGAATGCCTCCTGTTCCTAAGCTGCTCCTCTCTCACAACACGCTGCTTTAATAAAAACATCACAATCGATACCTGATATCCCACGTGAAACATTTAAGAATAAACACACCCACCCACCGGCAAACCTTCAGCCAACCTTACTCCAGAGAAAATAGAGGAAGTCTTCAGAATCACAAAAAAGAGAGAGAGAGAGATACACTATGGAGGAAGGAGAGTGAAAGGGTCAGGTATGTGTGAGAGCTAAATGTTAGTTTGAGTTTGCACCTGCATGTTTGTCTCTCTGCAGAGCGTGTGTGTGTGAGTGTGTGTGTTGGGAGCGGTAGTTGTCACCACAGCCAAGTCTGACCTTTAATGTTGTTCCGAAGTTAGGTGAAGTTGTCTTTCTTCTTCACTTAAAGGGGAGTGACATTTAATAGTCCCCACAGGTCAAAGAGGGTAACAAACACCAAATAAAAGCTGCCACACACTGAAAAAAAATGGAAAAATCTCACCCTGTATAGTCGAGTGAATGGCTGCCTGTGCCTTTTTAACATGTTACAATGTAGGCCAAAAAATCAAAAAATACTCCCACACTCCACCGAGCTACTTGATTCCATCTCGCGGTGGATTTTCTCGCCTCCTAAATTCTTCCTCTTCTCACTTTCTCTCATTACTATGCACATTTTTTCTCTCTTGTTAACCCCAACACTTTTTTTGCCACTTTACTGTATCTGTCCAGCCGCTGTTCCGTTGCAATTAAGTGTAAGCAATGGAGAGGTGGGGAGATGGAAGGATAGGAAGGAGGAGTGATGGCCCAAGGCGTGCCATGCGCTCCACCAGACAGACCCTGTTGCCATTGGTCACTGTAACAGATCCCCGTCTCTGGAGTTTTAAATGATTCAAACATTTGCCCTTCACTGTTCCTGTGGTGTGCAAAGATGTTCTTCTTCTCCTCCCCTGCTCCCACTCTGCCTCCTCTTCCTCCCTCTTTCCTCTTTATTGTCACTCATTTTATCAGGCTGCATTTGCAACTCATGCAAACAGCACACTGGCTAAAAAATACTACTTCCACTTTTTGTTGTTATGGTATTTTTCATATATACTTATCTTTACTGTATTCTTTGTTCCACTGCAGGAGCCCAGCAGTGCTGCTTGAGGTTTTGAGGTTGAGCACATGCATTTCAAAACAAATGTTCAATAAGTTGATTTTTCGTGTCCAGTAGAATTTAATGATTCCTCTGCAGTTAGTTGTTGCTGGATGCACCGTCTAATTAACATTCATATGCATATATACAGTATACAAAGGACAACAAGTTCCACCAGCGCCAAAGCTTATTTAATGTTTGACACAATATAAAATTGGCCACACACTAACAGACTAACAGCAGACTGTGGCAAATAAAGCAAGACCATAGTCTAATAAACCTGAAACAATAATAACGACATCCTGAACCCAAAGCTTGGAACAGAGTGAAATGTATTTGGATATAATTGGCAGACTTTTCTCAGTTCTTGGCAGGCACGACGGTGGACTAAAAATGAGAGGAGAAATGTACTGCGCTCAGTTGACGGAGCTCCAGGAGGTAAGTCGTTCATTCCCCAGAACTAAGCAGCGGAGGTTAGCAGATGAGGGGAGGCCAAGGGTGCAATGGGGCAAACAGCAGCACAAAACTCCCAAGCCCTAATGACTGACAGAGCGAGAGCAGATGAGCTTGCAGTAAATACATTAATTACACAGACCAAGGTCAGGCAGCGCTGAACTGAGCTGAGCTGAGTTGAGCTGAGCCGGGCTGAGCCGAGCTGAGCCGGGCCGAGTTGTCTCTCACTAAGCTGAGTTAGGCCTCAGCGCAGGGCTAGTGGAGGATGCTCGGTCTCTGTGGAGCGTGCTTTGCAATCCCCAGGCCTCATTAGGGATGCAGAGAGGTTCTGACTCCATCACCTGTAGCTTTTTATATCTGGCATAATCTCTTAGTAGATATTTCTTACATCCAATAATGAGCAAGTTATTACTCCATACAACAGAGAGAGGGAGCAGAGAGGGGAGCAGGGGGAAAAAGAGAGACGGCAGGAGGGAGGGAAGGAAAGAAATAAAGTGAGCAAATGTAAAGAGAGCTCAAATGCAGAGAGCAATGGAAAATCCACTCAGATTTAAAAGGCGAACCGATAAGGAGACATCCCTGTTCAGTTTGGTTGTTAGATCAGCAGTGTTTACAGCATTATGACCCTGGTAAAATCAAATAACTTGACAGCACCTCTGCCTACTGCCTATTTGGCCCTCGGAGGGAGTGGAGGGGAAAAACAGGAGCACAGAAGGGAGCAGCGTTGCCTAATAAATACATAAATAAGTGCATAAATAAACAGAGCATCAGACCTCTGCCTGACATGGCAGAGACAGCACCTGAAGCACTGGAAGACGAGTCATCCTTCTCCCTCTTTCTCTTCTCGCTGCTGTCTGCATTGATTGATGTGAAGGAGGAGGATCAAAGGCTGCTGAACGGTAGTACTCAGGAAGATGGAGAGATAGAGAGGGAGGGAGGAGAATGGGGTGAAGGAGGGATGGTGGAGGGAAACGGGGGGAAGAGAGAGGAGTTCAGGGCCCTGCTGCCTGTCAGTCAGCTCCACGAAATGACCCCTTAACTACAGGGCTAAGTCGGACATTAAGGCCTCCGGAGTCAAAGAGGATTCACTCATTCTCATTCCCCCCTCTCTGTGTTCACCTCATCTCCTCATTCCCTCCCTCTCTCTCTCCCCCCTTTATCTTTTCTCCTCTATGTCCCATCCTGAAGAGGAGGAGCAGGGCCAAGCACCATTAATCTCCTATCTAATAACACTGGTAATGTTACACATTATTGGAAAGAGATGGGCAAAATGAACCAATAAGTTATCTGATATGGGTCTCCCTTCTCTACGCACGCTCCGATCCCAAGGACATTTAGGCAAAAGAAGAGACACAGATGCAGTGACTGGGAAAGACACAGAGAGAGAGAGAGAGAGAAGGAAAGAGATGGAGAGAGAAGGAGAATTAGTGATGGAAAAAGGGTGGGCAATGTGAAATATTTCCTGCTATCGACCTCTTGGCCAGGGACATGCATAGATTTCTGTATGTGGAAGATAAGTGTCTTTGATAAAGTAGGTTAGCATTGATTAATCCATGAAATCTTGGGGCTGTGGACTTGAAGTTAATGAGTAAGGTTTTCTATTTTCTCTGCAATCTCTCACGACATACGTTCTCAGCACAGCCCAGGGACCCCGCGGCCGCCCCGCGGCTGCCCCCCTCATTTTAGACGTCTGTTATTTTGGCCTAAGATGGCCAATCAATGAAGCTGGCATTTGTTACTGTGAAGGATTCACAATGCAATCACGGGATAAGGGTTGTAAGGGCCTGGTAGGTGCATATAGAAGGGGTGGAAAGGTCACGGCTAATCTAAAGAGAACAGGAGTTATTTATCCATACGCACCAGAATAAAAAGGAGATGAGAGACACAAACTATATATACAGCCCCTGGGGGTTGTGAAGCCATCACACACACTCACAAGGGACCTCACAAACACAAACACAACACACACACACACACACACACACAAAGCATCCTATCTCCCCCTCTATTTCAATTGTAATAAACACTGTGCATCAAGTGACCTATCTCGTAGCCCATAACTGAGTTTTTTGCAGCTGCATTCAACGACTCACAAGGATGAGAAAAAAATTTGAATATGCCATTAAACGCTCACCTCTGTATGAGGTTAGGCTGGAGATAACCCTGTTTAAAACCGTCCATCGACATCATTTGTGCCGCGTGTTTTTATGCCACATTTAATACGGTACAACATTCTCTCTCTTTTTTTTTCTTTGCATGCAGCTACGTAGTGAAAGACAGCAAAGCAAACAGCACGCTGGCTGTACACATCAGTCACATTTAGAACAACCTTGAAACAATAGCACTATGGACGCATCCTCGGGCACACGGCGCTGGGAGAAAGAAATCAAGGGAGACAGACAGGCAGGCATTGCAGGCAGGCAAACAGGTAGCTTTCTCTTTCTTCCCCTCCCTATCTCTCTCACTGACTGTACATCAACACCTCTGTTGCCCACACTCTTTTCACATTCTCTCACTCCTCTCACTCACATTAATCTATCTCTCTCTCTCTCTTTCTCTGCTGTAAATCATCCTCTCTTCCTCAACCTCAGCAGCAGCTGTGCGGAGGAGGTAGAGTGGATGTCAAAATATTTGGCAGCCATCTCTAGTGCCGGTGTAGCATTTTAACCTCCGTGGTTATTACACATACACAGGTTTGTCTGACATCCCCCCAGGCATTAGCCTTGAAATCTCTCTCCCTCTCTTTCTCCACTCTCTCCCTCTCTCCATTCATCACATCATTATCCTTACAGCAAGGATACACAAACAACAAGCTCACCCCCCACCACCACCACCACCCTCGCTGCTCAGCGCTCTGTGAATGGCTGGAGCTTTACGCCAAACACAGCGTGCCCCTAATCCACCAGAGTAAAAACTGGAGTAAAGGCAGAGGGCTCACCTTTCAGCACACTGCAACCACTAGAGTGAGGATGGACAAGCAGAATGTATGTACTCAATCTTAGGTCTTGGATAACCCCCCCACCTCCACTGTACATACACACAACCATACACTCACTCGCACAGTAGCTAATTATCTAATTCCTTCCTTCGGCATTGACTTGGAGTTTGTAAATCATGAGTGTTGCAGGAACTCTCAAATCCCCCCGGGCTCTGCCTCCACACACATGCATACACACAAACACTCACACACACACAAACACACACACTCACACATGCACACATGTAGCATCTCCACCCTCAGGTCTTTGTTTCAGTGGAGGTGTAGGTTATTCCAGGAAGAGAAGACAGGCCCACAGGGCTCTTGACAGCTCGTGTAAATCAAATGTCATAGAAAGATCTAATGGTGCTGCATGGACCTGATATACAGTGCTGTAGTGTGCTGACAGTTGCATGTACTGTGTGCACGTATACACACATTACACACCAACATAGGCGCACACAGCCGGCGTGTATACGCTAATGCAGTACATAACGTGCAGCTTAAATGTGACTGACAGTTGCCTTGCTCAGCAGTACAATGGCCGTACGTCCCCTTGACTCAACTGTGAATGTGTCTTGTTTTATTGCACACAACACTCTGAAGTCACACAAAAAGGTGTACACACACACACACACACACACACACACACACAAGGAGCAGTTTACTTTTCCCAAATATGAAATATGTCAAGCTCAATTCTCTACAAAATATTTCAGAGTTCCCTTCCAGCTTATTTCCCATAGAACAAGGAAAATACTACACTAAAGTGAGGTAATTAATTTGTATTTTCACTGCAGTTTCCCTTGTTTCAAGGATCCTCTTGAGATAATTAGCAAGAACATGCAAAAGGAAGGTCAGTGCAATCAAGATTACCATTCGATTCAAGAATATCCTGGAACAAGTTGATTTGCACTGAAATGAGTGCAATTATTTCACACCGTTCTTACTTATTTAAGACAGAAAAAAAAGATGTGAGGATTAGAAGAAGACTAAAACATGTCTTATTAAAATACATGTCCCACATGTACCCGTGTGCACACAAAGGATCTGCAAGTACACATATGGATATATATTCAAGAGAGAGAGAGAGAGAGAGAGAGACAGAGAGAGAGAGAAGAAACACCATTTTCTTCTGTGTTTGTGTGTACAGTTTTGTTACGGTAGATCAAGGAAAGCGCAGGAGCCGCTGATGTTACTGTTGTGGTTAAGATACACAAACATATCTCCTCCTTTCTGCCCCATTAAAACCTGCTCTCCTCTCCTGTGCCCTATTATCGCCAATCCTCCTCTGTTCTTCTGTGTACCATCAAAGATATTTCCCTGCAGTGCGTAATAGACTAACTAACCATAAAAAATACACTTGTTAGTATACTTCTTTGTGTATGGTGACACTGCCACAACACACTAACAACACAGTACTACAGTGAGGCTGCAATGGGTTCAACACTATGGATAATGGGCTATAACACAACATTTGGCAAGTGTACTGAAATGCCTATATAGAGCCAGAATGAGGATGAGCATGAAGGCACAGGATTTTGAAGTGGATTATAGAATGCCCCCAGAAAAGCTTAGGCTGAACTATTGAGTGATGTGGTTTAATGCAGAATTAAGTATATTGACTGATTTTCAATGTAAATTGGGCTAATGATAAATTTTACATGTGCTAACCAAATTAGGGTTTCACGGTGTGAGCAACACTCCCACTGATCTCTGTTCAAGCTGCGTTGGTTACACAGTACAGACCAGGAGATGCACGATGGAACAATGACGAGTGCCATTCACAACAACACAGATAAAAGTTTAAGAGAGGAAGTGGACAAGAACGGCGACGCTCTGTGATGTTCAAGCTTGCGGGTTCACAAGTGCATGGCTGTAGCTGTCCAAGTTAAATTTATAATTTTCCCCATCTGCCTGATGCTTACTTATGCACATCATGCTTCAGCCTGACAACTGATTTGACAGAGGAACCAAGCACAGAACGTGATGACCTGTAGGCTCACCACCCCAAGCATAAATATTTATAGAGAAGCCAGGAGGCCAAGGAGAGTCATTATAACCTTGCGCAGGCCTGAATGCAGCATCCTCGAGTCAGAAATCTTGCTTTTCATCTTCTTTGGATAATGGTTACTTCTGCTGGTGTCATTAGTAAATTGTAAACTGAAAGAAGAGCAATGAGGAATTAGAAACAGTCTCAACTGCCGGAGAAGAGGCTAAGGACACGAGTGAGGGTGGAGGGAGCCACACTTGGAGCAACAGCAAGTGTGGGGGTGTGAGATGAAACAGTTGGGGTGAGCGGGGTGAGTGACGATGATAATGAAGTATGAGTGTATAGAGTTGGTCTGAGAGACAGAGCTGGATGCAGAAACCAGCTTACTCAAACTGGTGGTGAATCATTGCGCCCTGCATGATAAGCTCTGACTCACTGAGAGGAGGGGAGAACAGATGAGAAAAAAGAAGCAGAGTGTAGGTGGAAAATGAGCAGAGTGTGTGTGCACACGTGTGTATGTGTATATGTACTGTATGTGTGTGTGTGTCTGTGTCCACCACATGTGTGTTTTGAGCCACATACTGTACAAACTCTTTGCTACGGCTGCAAGATCATGGATCCATGTGCATAGATGGCTCTGTGGTGTGTGTCTGTGTGTGTGTGTGTGTGTGTGTGTTTGCTGCAGTGGTGACAGTGAAGGTCAGTCGTGTGGGTGTGTCTCAGGCCTCCCAGCTGTGGCCCGGGGCTAAGGAGCCATCACTGTCACATCTCTGTCTCGCTGCTTTGTGCTGCTGGCCCTGCAGTACGGCAGCACACTGACTCACACACACACACTCACAACCCTGTGGCTCTCAGCACTCACACACACACACACACAACACATAAATCATCCCCAGGATACATAAGCACATGGAGACGCACAAGAGTGAGATGTTACATGAGCATACATTGCACATGCTCATTCATAGCAACTTTAGCAACAATATGTGAGGACACACACATATACACACAGACTCTTGACACATCTTGAAAACACTCCTTTTATATTCCAGAGATGGAAATCATAAAGCATGTCCCTCTCTAATATGTGAACCTGAAGACCTTGTTCACACTCATTCAATCACCAGTGAGGAGAGCACAATTAATCCAGCAGTATGCTCAATGTGTCTGTTGTATCATCTCAGCCTTGCTCTCTGCTGTATTCAGCAATTATGTACAAAGAGTCTGGTCTGTAAGTTCTGTGCTTCCACCACACGAGCTGCTGTATGGCCTATAGATTTCAATTCTGTAGCTCCAGAGGTTTTTCATGCTTTTCTTTGAGGATTTGAGGACGCAAACTTTTTAAACGTCCTCTCTTTCTTTCTCTTTCTCTTTAAATAACTCTACCTTATACCCTGTGCTAGCAGATATTGAAAATATTGTAAGTCATAAATGGAATTTTTTTTTGCATTTCATTTTCAGTGAAATAGATAGAATGACACCACAATGCTTTATGTCATGTGTTGCCAAACTGTCCTCTTGTCAAAAAATGCATCTCCTGCAATCTGGATGTTTGGATATCTAAACAAATCACAAGGAAACTACAAAGCACCAGATGCAAATCTGATGAGCCACATTGACATTATCAGTGTAACCAAGTACACTGTGACTTATTATCAGGATGTACAGCAGTAGGAGTTAAAGGCATGCAGCCAGTTAAGGTGACTGCCTCTTTCATTAGCTCTTTCAGAGAAATACAGCAGGGGGGTTGGGCCACTTCCACTCCCCTTCAAAAAAGAAATATATGTGACCTCTGGCCATATTGTAGCCCTGAAATGGGCTGATGCTATAGCACACAGCTCAGCGTCCTGCTCTCCCAGCCATCCTCACACTGGCCTCTTTATGGCCCAATGCATGGCACATAAAAAGAAGAGCACATTGCACAATTACTGGCTAATTAACTGGCCGATATTTTATGTGGTTGGTGAGGCCGCAGACAGACTGCAGATCATTTGCCAGGGTTTTAGAGGATGTGTGTCTTACTGGACCACTCTTAGGGTGATTTACTGACCCACACTGCTAATGTATGTGTGTCTGAGTGTCTACGTGTGTGTGTTTGTCTACATGTGAGTTTGCTTAAATAAAAGAGGGCATGTACTGTATGTCTTTGGAAGGAGCAAGCTATTTGTCTGAGTCACGTTTTATACTCTATACCGCTCCCCAACCTCCTCCCCTTTCCTCCTTCCATCCCCACCTCTCTCCGCCCTTAACAGCAGCAGGTTTGCATTGGATTTGAGGTGTAATTAAATTCAATAAATAGGCGAAGGTGAAGAAATAAATCAAGCGGAAACTGATGAACAACAGGAGATTAAATGCCACTGAGCCGTGCAAACAAATATTTCAATAGAATTTTCAACAAAGGGCACTCACCCCCCCCCCCCCCCCCCCCCCCCCACCCATCCCACCCCCCACAAACCTCGAAAACTTTTTAAACTCAAAGTCAGCTCTCCCAAAGCCAATGCTGCTATAATTATATTTGACGCCACTGTCCTCATTGACATCATAATAGGGCACACAATACGGGAATAAATATCTATTTGAAGGACGTAGATTGTAGGAGTTGACAGGCTGCGTTCCCCTGCCCTCCGTCACTCACACACCTCATCATCCTGTGGCATCATCGTTTATTCAAAGGCCAGCCGACTCTTTATTAATGACTATTGAAGTAGCAGTTAATGCTGCATAATACATGAACTACAGCTGTGCAAATCTGAATAAAGTCTGATTAGGTTCTAAAGAGGATAGGGGAAATACTTCTGGTGCATATTAATGCTACCAATTTAGACAGAGGGGGTGGGGTCAACAGGGTCCTGCTCTTTGTGCCGGACTGACTTGATGAAGCCAACAAATCTGTTACCCCAGTCACCTCACCAGTAACAACAAGAGGGAGGGAGACCATAGTGCCCATGCTCTCGTCCAATTTTAAGCAGTGTGAGTCACAGTGGCTTGGTTCACACACTGATTTGCTTGCTCTACTCTATACCACACCATACTGCCCTCCTGGGCATAACAAGCCTAAGTGCTTAAAGTCCCCAGAATGGAAATGAGGTCTTTTTTTAACAGGCATCGTTCAAGGCCACACCTGGTGCACTGAAAGCACCCGGGTCCACTGCTCCATGAATTAATGAAGGATCCCTGCAGCAGGGAGGACAACCTCCGACTCCAGCTACTCGTTCACAGACCTCGGACCAGGTATGGGAAACCTCACAAATATGTCAAACACCAGGTGGGTGTGAGCGTGTGTTCTGTGTGTGTGTGTGTGTGTGTGTGCTGGCCAGCTCATTCTCTCTTTCCATCGTCTTCATTGAGACATTGCTGTCCAACCCCAGATTAAAATGACAAGGGCGAAAAACGCTTCCACTCAGGCCTTTTGAAATGATTAGCCATGCCCATTCTTCTCTCCAATCTAACCCCCTCCTCCCTCTCTCTCTTTCTCTCCCTCTGTTCACTTCTGCTCTTTCACTACTCAATAAATCTTTAATTCCTAAAAATACAGTCTCCAGTCTTCCCGCAATCTCTCTCTTTCTCTCTCTGTCTCTCTCTCACTTTCTCAGGCCCACTCTCCCACTCTTTCCTTCTCTTCTCTCCTCCACTCTTGTCCTCTTTTGAACAGCTGCTCTCCCTTTATTATGTTGCCTCTCGCCCTCTCTCTTTCTCTTGCCCTGTCTGGCCTTTCACTCTAATCCTCCGATGGCTTCCCATGCACAATATTCCCCCCTGAGCCCCCATTCCTCTGACAGGCTTTTCACATATTAGATTAGCCTTTGCTTTGTTTATTTGTTTATTTATTTATTTAGTTGAAACTATTGTCTCTGAAACATTTGGCAACCCCAATCCTCCAAAATAACACAGAAAAGGAAAAGGAAAAGCCGCTGCCTGTAATTTTCAGCTTGTTTCTCTTTCCCAGCAGCATCATTCTGTTACATAGCGGTCTGGCTCCTGTGTATGATACTGAAATCATTCTTTGGCGCTGGCTGTTGCCTGTGAATATGGCAGCACAAACGGAGTGTTTTTGAATAGGCTGTCTAATGGAAGCTTGCAGCTTTTTGTGGTTTCCAGTGGTTAGGTGGTAAAATACATGGTAGCAAATGGGTTGAGCGGTCAGCCATTAAGCCAGTCACCAGCACCTCAGTCTAATTGTGGTAATGAAGTCCAGGCTGACCCTGTAATGCAAGGTCCATGCATACTGTCATTCTGACGCTTTATAGACCTGACCTGAGTTATGATCCTCTCGCTGATAGGCCAGGAGGAAAAGACGGAGGGAGGGATGGAAGATGTGTGGTGGAGGGAAGAAGAGAAAATAAAACAGCATGGGAGAGCACAAGAGAGAGCAATAGGCGGCTAAAAAGTCAGACAATGACAGGCAGGACAGGAAAGGGTTTCCAGTAAATCATTATAATGAAATGAGTCATTTACCTAAAGGACAGTATAGCTCCAAGAACTGTTATTGAAGAGCTTTATCCTGGCCTGCACCAAACCTTCAGCCTTGCCCCCTTGGCCCATTAGCCCTGGGGCTGGCCTTCCATCTCTCTCTCCCCATTTCTCTAACCCCTCTAGTGAGCAGGCCCAATCAGGAATCAATAGCCATGTCACAGGGGACCCGTGCTGCTTTGACACTGTGGATACGACAAAAAAAGTCTATTACACGGCAGTTATCTCCATTACTGCTTAGCAACTTGGTCTCGAGGAGGCACAGAATGGAGGATGGCAGGCTGAGGAAATCAGTGAGGGTGGCGGTGGTGACGGGTTGTGAAACTCTAATTCAGAGCAACGTGTCTGATTAACCTGCATCTCTCCTTTGGGATCTGGTCTGTGAGCCTGGCAGAAGACAGAGCACACAGACACACAAGCTCCAAAAGGGACAAAGAGACACACTTATGTTCACTAACTCTGTACTCTCCATGTTCTGACTGTGCATATAGTGTCACTTACTTTGGCCTGATAGAGCCACAGTAGAAATAGGACCTTCTGTTATCACTGCCCAATTCTGAATTCCCCTTTCAAATTCCTCATTCAGTGACATCCTCAGTCTCACTCCACATAGAAACTCAAGGGTCTCTTAGATAATGTAATGATCTTATAATTATTTCAACTTTGTTTTTAACAATTCATGCTTTTTTCCCCACCAGGTTGCTGCGCCAGATGGCTCTAAAAACTACAATATCCACGATCATCGGCCACAGTTGCTATGGAGAAAATGACAGAAGTGTGAAAATTAAAGCACTTTATCATTGCAGCTGTGAACAAAACACAGCATAGTTGAATTCATCCAAAAATGACCCTGAATTGATTCAAGCTGCAGATTGTATTATCAGTTTCCTCCACAGCATAATCTTCAGCTTCTCTTTCTGCTCACCGTTTGCCAGCCACCTTAACAAGATTTTAAGCCCAGTGATGGGATGTTTTTTGTACTGTAATATTCCTTGAAAGACATTTCTTACAGTTTTAATGTTTTTTATGCTTGCACCTTTGACCTTTTATCTGATAGCTCACATTTATTCTAATATAGTCTCTTACGGATGATGTTTCATGCTCCTCTGTGCCATGAAACTGCTTTTTCCTAACATTGTCTGAAGAGGTAATCAAAGGGACTTTTGCTTCCAGAAAAAGAGACACTGAAAATAGTCCACTTCACAACTCTACACAAGTCCTCATAGCTAAATGCCAAAGTAGATGCTCAGATCAGTGCTTTCAAACATGACCAATATAAATATGGCATAGCCATATGAGCCTTCTCTGATTTGCTGCCCACTTGATTGAAGTATGCTACACTTACAAACAGAAGGGCTTTATTAAGGATACAAAAAGATAAAAGATCTTTTTTAATTATAAATTCTGTGTATCAGTGTTTTGGCACATCTTGCCTACTACAGAACAAAAGCCAGGAATTGTCTGGCTGCTATAAGACAGGGGTTTGAAATCTTGCTTGGTACATCTATTCATTCATCCAACGTGACTTTCCTTTTTACTACTGAATATAAACATGTTTCTCTTTTCCAAAAAACAACCAATGCTGTCTTCTTTCTAGAGACAACAGCCAGAGTCTGCGTGACCACAAGACACTGCATGCCAAGACATACTAATTTACACAGTAATACTGTTGAGATCATCTGTGAGAACAATTTCAATTGTGTGGTGTGTTAGTGGGCTGCATGGTCCATGTAGAGGGAGACCTACAGGACAGAGACCATAAAGCAATGTGACACTCTTCATTGGGCTTCACCTTGGCCCAGTAACCTTGATCAGGGACATCAGTCAGTGTTTAATTGCTGAAATTGTTGTGTTTGTGTGTGGGTCGTGGGTTGGGTAGGCTGGTCTATTCCCAGAGGGGGGAGACTCTTTTACTCAGTGGGGTTTCCTCCGCGCGGCCCTCTGTGTTACCCCTGCCTCCGGCTCGCTTTATGATGCTCATTTGCCTGATTAGCTAAACAAACGCTGACTGCTACACCTCACTCACCTCCATAAACATTCGTGGACCTCTGCTCCCTGTTCGCTGTCTGTGCCTGCAGCATGTGCACACACATGTTCACTCCCATATATCCGCATGCAGCACTTTAGAATGAACAATGTGCATGATGAAAATTATCAGCTGTAAAAGTGCTCATAAATCACTACACAGGCTGTGAATCAGCAAACAGTGGCATTAATCAGTGGCTTTTGCATGGACACTATACAATTAATGCAATCTATTTATCTTCATTTAATATGTGTGGGATGAGCGTACTGTACAAGCTCTGTGCTTTATAATGTATGATAGGTCTGCAATGAACTAAAAAGATTCAAGTTATGTTTTACCCGGTGCTTTGTGTACGCAGCACGCCTGTGTAAGGTATGCAAATGGCCATTCAGACCCTCCCACCGTCGAAGAATCCCGACGTAACGTTTATCTTAGTAAAATATAGCCTTTGATGCACAGAGCTTCGGTGGTAATGAAAGCAATAGGTCTCTGTGAGTGGAGATTGCTTTTCCAGAGCTTCATTTTACAGCCGGTTGTTGAATACACTCCTCTGGCAACTCCTCTTGAATGTTTCATCACAGACCAGATCCCAGGGGTTGGTACAACCCCCTCATCACACATACACACTCGCTATGAGGAGCCTTCACATCATGCATGTGGAGGATATGAGAGTCAACTGGATGCCATTTCATCTGCTGGGGGAGCGATTTGATTGCATATTCAATGTGGGAGGATACAAACAAGATAGAATGTCAAGCCAGGCAGCTACAGTAGCTACAGTCACCCTGGTGTGTCGAAATAGCTTTTGGAGGTGTCAAATTATCCCTTTTTATCTGTGGTGGAAGGCTTAAATACGATTCTCATGTGGCCACGCACACATGGCCATATTTGTGAAAACATGCTATTATAACACCATAACAGCAATTTCCACGCTGTCTAATAGACTCTGAGTTCAGTATCTTGATTTTCTTGTTTGACACCAGGTTCTGTGGTTTTTCACATACCTCACTGTTAGCCTGCTAGCATAGCTTTAGATAAGTAGGTGAAACTTAGTAAGACTGCTTATTTCCTTGACAAATACACAGTCATCACAATCTTAACATGATTAGGCCATCCATATTAGCAATTGCCAAGAAGATGCCAGGTGGCTTTACTGAGAGATTGTGACTGGCACATCCTTGTACAAAAACTGTGCCCTTCTGCGACTCAGTACTTCAGCAGAACTACAGTATACAGTACATTTGTCTCTGAGAACAGACAGGCAAGACTGAAACAGAGCCAGTGGAGCCTCATCTTTGAAGTGTCAGGGCTGCGTCTTGATTGGAACCACCTACCTGGGGGAAGCCGGTATTTGCGTGTTTCCATGCGTACGTCTGTGTGTATCTGCATGTGAATTAGTTGTCTGTGTAGTCTCTTGCATGAATCCCAGTGTAAAAGCATGAGCGTGTGGGCACAATGTCTGTGTAGAGTCAGGTGGAGGAATTTGCCGTAGTGAGCTGGAAGCACATGTGTTTGTGTGCTGCTGCTTCTGAACTAGTCTTTAAAAGCACATTTGGCAGCTGCCTTAAATGCATTGCACACTAGGCCATGACAGTAACCCTGAAGTGTGTGAATGGCGCATGGTACATAGACAGAGATAAGAGCATTTGATAGAAAAGATTTAAAGCATGTGCACTGGAAGTCCTTGAGGACATTAATAGTGTTGTATTTGTGTTACAGTACTATCATGTCATGCTGAATACATAGCTATATGTTCAATTTTGTTTATGATTAAAATGCAGACTTGAAGAACATGTTCTGGAGCAATATTCCCAGCTTATCAGACATTAAAATGTGGAGCAATGTGCAATATTCTTTATGAAGTTTTATAATTCGGCATCCTATATGTACTTTTCTTGAAAAAAAAAAGGGAAAGGAGTCAAAAGTCAGATGTTAGTGGGGCACATGGCCATGATGGATTAAAATATCAGCTGCACAGAACTTAGTGTGGACACTGCTGTCACGGCTAGAATTAAACCCATTGCTCACAGGCCAAAGGCGATTCACAGCATAAACTCAGTCTGCACTGAAATCCCATCCTAAACACATGAACACACAAAGAAAAACAAAACTGGTTGTGCCCTGAATCACTATGCTCCTCTTTTTGTATATAGGGTGTGTGTGTGTGTGTGTGTGTGTGTGTGTGTATGCATACACACATTGACATGCACGCACGCGCACACACACACATATATTTCTCTAATATAGTCCTATGTTAGGGCCATACTGAATCAGAAGGAAATGAATAAAGGAAGAAAGAAATAAAAGAAAAGGCTCTGATGCTTTAAACATAAGAACACAATAAGGGCTAGAGCATTCAGCTTTTAATTAACATTAGCCATATCAGCATGGAGTAATTTGAAATTGTCTTTAGGACTTCAGAGAGAAAGAGTGAGAGACAGTGACTTTAAACCATTAATCTCAGCTGATAAACCAGTCATACCGGTGGAGTCACCACGTCTTGCTATAATTTGATCTCTTTCGCTTTGTATTTTGCTTCTTTTTGGAAACGCATGGTGCCTTCCTTCCTTCCTTCCTTCCTTCCTTCCTTCCTACCTTCCTCCCCCTTATCTGTTTGATCCAGCCCCTTTTCTTTCCACATTTCTCTTCCTTCAAGCTTCATCTTTTTTTTCCCTACATTCTTTTTCCCCATGTTCTTTATTTCTTCTTGCTCTCAGCTTTTCTCTTGCTTTCATCTCCACTTCATACAGAATAACTGTGCAGCTTGGTGAGTATAATGAGGCTGTTCCTCTACAACTTCAAACCTTCCCTTCGCCCGTTTGCCAGGGTTCTAAAACAAACCCGGAACAAATATTTTGACATTCAGACACAAGAGCAGACGTGTGCAACGATTCCAAGCATTCTGATTCATCTTCTGCTAAAACAAAAAAAGTAATAGGGAGAAAAAACCTTTAAAATACTGTAAAGTATATGAGAAGGAGAGGCCAATCAAATGCTGATGTTTTTTTTGTTTTTTTTAAACTGAAGCAATCTCTTTGATCCTGATATTAGCTGTCCACTGTGAAATTAGTAAGCATGATACTGGAGCTTATTGAGAGTGAAGGTAATTAAAGTGGAGAACAGGCTCTATATGTTGTACTGTAAATGATTAAGCAGGGCAGCTGCATAGTGGCCTGGGCTGCTTATTGTGCAGATACACAGTCACGTTTATAAAAGTAATTGCTATGAATGAAACACCAATGCTACTGCATAGCACGCCACTCCACAATAAGCTTGATTATTATGGTAATTATATAAGTATAAAACGCTTTAACATGAGGAGCCAGATTTATCATTGCAATTGCTGTAAGTGCATTTACAGAGATGGGAATTGGGACTCTGGCTATAGTCAAAGGCCAAACCACTGAGTTGATGGGAGTTTAGCATAATTAGAAATCCATCTGGAGAAAAGGAAACTTTCTTACCATTGTGATCATAATCATTTTTCATGTTCTGCTATTGATTTAGCTATGGATGCTCTGGTCGCTTTCTCACGAGGACAGTGAGAAAAGGGAGTGGTTAAGGCAGGAGGAGGAAAAGATAGAGGGATGGTGGGATAAGGGGTGGGGGTGGAGGAGGAGGAGGAGGAGGAGGAGGTGGAGGAGGGTCAGTGATGAGTCTAGTGCTGCCCTGAGCAGTAATGAGGAAGCAGTAAAAATGAGATGGCATTGTGTTGTACTTTAAGGTAGTTCATCTTTAAAATGAATAGTCCCTGAAGGGCCAGGTGGTTAATGCCATTTATTAATAGACAGACAGGGCCAGCAGTTTGGGCTGTGGTCCTCTGAGAGCCTTTAGTCAGGATGGAGAGAGTGCGTGAGTGACTAAGAGATAAAGAGAAAGAGTTTGGGATGGGGTGGCGGGGCTGCGACTGTGCAAATGAAGGACAGAACGGACCGCGAGGATCGTGCTGAGCCTGCTTATGGATTGCAAGGATGAGGTATAACAGATGTTAGGGTGTTCCCAGCTGTCAATAAAGAATATTTTGATTAAAAAGTGATGGCATTATCAAGTCTCTAATGCCAGCTAATCACCAGAGACACATTTAATCTCACTCCTTTTGGCAAGGCCGATCGGTCAGAGGTCAGGGCTTATTTGGGAGAATCTACATTACTCATCATTAAAAGAGCATTCAAACATCAATAGATGATATTAGGTGAATTTTCAGGGAGAGGAGCAAATACAAGAAATCTTGTATTTGTGTGTGCATGGATGAAAACACATTTCATTTTGTATATGTATGTTTATATCCATGTTATTTGCACATATATAAGAGGTTGGCGTTTCTGTCCATTGGCCCCAAAGCGGGGAACGCAGAGCAGCCTACGTCTGGTCCTGAGCCAACAGTGACATGGCCTACTAATGAACCAACAGGCATTACCCCCCTGATAGCCTGCTTAGTACCCCACCATTTGTCATAACCTGGAGGGAGAGGTGGAGAGCTGACTGAGGAGATGCACCAGACATCGGCAGGAGCAGTACATGAACTGAGCACTGAGCTGCTCTCAACACTGAGCCAGAGCGCTTTTAGCCCCCTCCCAGGACGCCATGAAGCGACAGCTCTTGCCAAATAGCTTTCATTACACGGGAAGTATCAGTCTTGATAAAAGATCTAAACAAAGGAGGGGAGGTGGATTTACTGTGCTGCTCCACCTGGGCTCTGATAATATTGTTGGTGTCTGGAGTAAAATATCACCGCTGCCATTTGCACACATCTAAATCTTTGAGTGTAGACAGTGTCAGTGTGTAGCTAGCTACAGGCCATATTGCTATCGATTGGTGGAATGATAGAACAATTTCTTACCTGATGTTGGAGATGCACCAGAGGCGAAGGCATGGGGGAGAGAAAGAGAGAGAACTTGATTAGTGGTGGCCTTGTACCTTGTATACAGTACATGCTCGGGCGGGAAGTACTGAGGGGGCCGAGGACACTTCATCATTACACTATGGCAATCAAAGTCTGCAAACTCCACCCTGAAAATCAATTCAACATTCCTACTTCATGTGGAGTGAAACTCTAACCACCATGAGTGAAAATGTGACACTTTATTTAAAAGGCCCTTAAGAGCAACTTAGTGTTTACTTAGAGTTTTGTCTGTGTGGAGTCTGGAGGGTTGAATTACTGTATGATGATTTTTTAATTAATCTCATAAAACTATATGTCCTATCACTACTCTTCTGATCTACTTGTGCCAGTTTTCTTCACAGCATTATAAATAATCCTTTTAAAACAGTCTGAGAGAAAGGTGGACAGTCCATTCACTTGTACAGAACATTTTATTGTATATTCATGTCCCGGTACCATTGATAAATACAAAGACATTTTAAGCCATAAAGCTAACTGAATAGAAACCCTCATCCCCCTAAGCCACACTCCAATGCCCCTTACACCCCCTGACACTCACTAAGGCTCTGAGTCAAAGTCTTGTTCTCATATCCACAGGAGCCTCCCACCACAAATGTGCTTTAAACACATAAATATTCATTGGCATTGCACATAAACCCCTACCCCTGCGCCAGCAGAAACAGCCATCTGCATTAACAGGACTCAAGCTGTGAGCTAGGCTCCATCCACCAACCTCCTTCATACGTATAGACATCAGTGGGAGCCTGGGTAAAGCCAAATCCCAGCACCCAATTCCAAAGCAACCTACACTTGGCAGGTGATGTGGTGAAAAGTACAGTTCAGCTCAACTGCTGATGGTAGCCCTCGACCATATATAGCTGTTCACATGATCTTAGTTTGGAGTGTCTAGTGGGCGACTGTTACTTTTATGCTAGTTTTTGAAATGCCTCCACACGAAGAAGCCACAGTTTGAAGACTATAGTGTTTAGTTTTTGTTTCGTGTGCTTTGCTGCTTGTTGGCAAACTATAAAAACATGGAACAATTATTATGTATAGTGTATGAATCTGTTTCTGTCAGTTCCTCTGTTCTGTTTCGCCCCCTGCTTCACATTACACTGAGTACACAGCAGTAGCTTAGCATATTAGTGCACAGAAGCAGAGGGCTCTGTTACTGTTCTCATAATGCATCTTTGACTAAATCCACTGAGTCTCATGTGAAAGTCAAGGCTTCAGGATTCATTACATGTTAGTAAGGAAAGTGATAGAAGACCTGTGGGAAAAAAAGTTCACCTTTACCTAAAGAAAGGTATAGAAATTAGAAATTACGTGATTTTTTTCAAGTAACACCCAGTCACAGAGAGACCTAACCTCTGATCTGCCTAAAGTCTTAAGTACAGATCATCCTCTTTTTTCAGACCCTGTCACTCAGGGCTCTCCCAGCTGACAGATTCCCTTTACAGATAAAGCCTGGGGATCTCCAACCAGATACTCTGTCACTAGAAAGCTGTTTTTCCCACAGATTACATCAGGCTTGGTTTTAAACAGCCAGGCAAACCGACACAGAGACACACAAGATGATCACAGCTTTGCCTATCAGTATCCTGCTTTAAGATGGTATAAACTGCTGCACGGTGAAGGGGTTCAATTTCACTGAGCCCCCGGTTCCCATTCGCTCGCTCTAGAGGACTTCTGTGTGTAATTATTTAAAGGCCTTGTATTACAGTCTACAAGAGGAGCGAGCAGAGAGAGGGAGGGAACGGCAGAAGACAGGATGGATGGAGAGATAAGGGGAGGGATCAGGCACATGCTGAGAGAGAGTAAAGCCTTTCAAGTTGGTCCTATGCAGAAATAGGGTGGGGGTGAGTTATGTGATGTGTGTTACCTCCATGTTGCCATGCTGTGAGGCTGCAATAGTCTACAGCCAATAGCTGGCTCCTGGGATCAGCCACAGGGATGAACTAACTCCCTCTGAAATTAGAAATGAACCAACAGCACCGCTGCACACGCATGCGCACGCACCCCGCATGCATCGGCGCTAGTCGAGCTGCTAATTCTGATGCAACAACCTGGAGCTAGAATGCTCCAATGATGATAAACAAACAACATTTTGGATGGGGAGGGACGGATGTAGGGCTGGATGGAGAGAAGAAGAGAGGGAGGGAGAGAGAGTGTGGCAGTGCTGGGCAAATAAGACTCAGGGGCTTTTTTTTCTAACATGAGATAGTTTCGGTTCTTTTAAAATGTATGTTTGAAGTTGGAGCTCAGCTGAACACAAGCTGTTTGAAAAAGACTGATGCAAGAGTGGAGCAGGAGATGAGAGAGAGGCCAGAAGGAGGGAGAGTGAAAGGGGGTTGGGGAGGGGGCAGAAAAAGCATCCACGAGAAAAACATGCTGGACAGCGAGAGAAAAATATGGAAAAGTGCATGAGGTTATACTGCAAGACAAGAACAGAGATGGAAACAGACAGAAAGGAGGCCTCCTGTGGTACAAGGTGGATGCTGCAGCACAGATTCAAATTCACCTGATATGAAATTTGATAAGAATTGAATGAAGAAATTAAAGTCAGAGAGAGGTAGTGTAATCCCTTAAAGCCATTATTATACTTTCTAAAAAACTATTTCAAAAAAATGCAAAAAGGAGCCAATCACATTATATTGGATTCAGTAGATCGTGCATTGATTCTGTTCTTGTTAAGGAGGACTCTCATGGGAAGGTCAAAGATGACAAAGTGTCTTTTTTCTTTTCTCCAATCCAAACCCTTCCTACTGTCCAAGACACACACACACACACACATTTCTGCGACACTTTAATCAGAGCGTGGCATGCTCTCAGTCCAGACAAAGCCCAATCAGGGCGGTGATAATTTGGCCTCTCCTTCAATCAGCACCACCGTAATTGCATCAGTCACAATCTCTATTTCATCTTTCATCTCTGTGTCAGGGTGGCAGACAGGAGACAGAAGGACACTCTGAGGCTCAGACCTATCATTAAAACAGACAACCAGCAAATCCAGAGGAAGAGACATGGAGAACAATACAACAAATTGTTGTCATTTCAATAAGGCTCACTTAGGTCCTCCCTTCAGCATCCACATTCACAGTCAGTACAATAGCATTCATTGAAACAACATTCGCTTCACAAGTGTATAGAGAAATCCAAGGTGATACATTACAACCAACGTTCATAGAAAAGTGTCGAAAATAAACAAATAAATGACAATAACATAAATTGTAAACTTTAGGTGCGTTTAGAGAGTTATACCAAGCTGTGATATATGAAACCTAGCGGTGAAAAACATGTGTGAAAACAGAGACAAAATCTTGGTGTGATCTGTCAAATCAAAGCCTCTGATTTCAAAATGTAGGCATGTTTATGACAGTAAGGAAAATATGCAATTTAATATTTCATTTGCACTCAATACATTAAAGGAACAGTGGAGGGAGGCAGAGAGAGAGACAGTGATGGAAAATGAGTGAAGAGACAAAGAAAGAAAAATAAAGAGGAGCGAGAGAGTGATAGGTGAAGGAAAATGTATGAGTTCTCATGACTTGTTATCTTAGGCAAATTAGTCATATATATGTTTTGCATGTCGTATAATGCATGTGTCATGTAAGTGAAATTAGACCATGAATGATTAATGGGACATTTGAAATTTTCATAGGGAACACTAAGCATTAAGAGAGAGACGAATCCATTATATATTAGAGGGATGAGGGCAAGGAAGATTCACGCCTGGATCTATAGCTGTTACCACACAGGTTACACATTCATTTATGCACAATTAGCTTAAAATGCTAATTATTCAATTCACAAAATGTTCCGATGAGGAATTGAGCCATTAAGCCACAAAGAAAAAGCCCGGATTCAAGTGTAACTTCAACAGACCGTATGAATGGAAGCCTCTACTTTGGATCTGTGATAAAAATGCAGGTGATTAGTGCCCAGTTCACAAAGAGCATTCTGTGCTATAGCCTCCATGCCCTACACACATGTTCTGAAAAACACAACTACACATACATACATTCATGAACACCTGTACCATCCTGTCTATACAAAACCGAACACACAAAGAACTTGTCTCACACTCCAAACTAATGGATCCATGGTGGGCAGCATAGATAAAAGCAGGCAGAAGGATCAATTTAGATGATCTATGAAAGTTATTAATAATGACATTTATGAATATTTTATGGAAGGTAGAGAATGTCATCATAAATTTTATATAAGGAAATGAGGCAGGAATATAAAACAAACAGCATTAAACATTGAACGTGGCCCTCATGTCAAAAGGATTGTGTCCAGAATAATGGGAGAGTTGACAGGGAAGAGGGGGCGGAATGAAAAGAGAGACGACAATCAGTCGTCCTGGATATTTCTGCCTCTTTGTGGATGGAAAGGTCAAGCCAGTACGCCTAACGATCATTAGAGAGGAGGCCAGGGAGCACCGTCTTGTACTGTGCATGTGTATTCAGGGGTTCCTTGAAAGTAAGAGCCATCATCATTTATTCATTTATTGATTTGATCTGTCCCCACCATTGTATTGTTCCTCTTAATGTACTGCATTCAAAATAATAGCCAGCTAAATGCTTTACACTCGATATCCCCTCGCCCCCATATTAACATGCACTTGTAGCGCTTTCATGTACCAGGCGGAGCGACAGCGGAGCCAGTCAGGACACTATGGCTCAAACAGCCTGGATAAAGTCAACCATGTGGAGACAAGAGACACCTGATCCACCACTTCAGACTACACCACACGAACTCAGAGTACTTCTACTGTCTTGTACTGGCTGCATTAAGGAGAGAGTCTACTCTTTCCTAAAAAGCGAGTGCCATTGGTGCTTGGGGCTTTCCAGATTCTTCTGTGTCTCCTTCCCACCTTCTGCTCACATTCTTCAGCTCCATATTTACATAAGAGTGCGTAGACCGGTGTGTATCCTCCCGCGAATCCCTGTCATGTCAGATGAGGTCTATTAAAAGCACAGCTGATCCCTGGCACAGATGGCCGGGCAAAAGTAAAAATAAAGAGATATTGCTCATTTTCGTTGGGATGGCGCTCAAGCAAAGACAGTGAAATGCGCTATAAATACAGGTAGAGGACCTGACATTTTTACTCCCGACCATAGTCAAAGTGCAGCAGGCAAGGTAGTACGCACTGATGTCCTTGCCTCAGTTAGTGTATATCACTTTAAAGAGGCTATATTTTGCCATTTAGTGCTGACGTGAGCAGATTTCGTAGGGACAGGAGAGGCATGGAACATCTGGATAGCGTTTAGGCTGTTTATAAAGACAGGAAGTCCTCTCTGACCTGTTTTTCACACTTCATTTAATGCCATGGATTGATGTCAAATCTGTGTGTGTGTGTGTGGTTGTGTGCCTGTGTATGTGTCTGCTCTCCCATTTCTGTGTATGCAGACTAAGCTCATGCGCACACATCACCATAAGGAGTAAAGAACGCCATGCCATAATTCACACACATGCCCACATGCACATATACACACACCCCCGCCATACTTGTCCAACAAAAGCTTCTACATTTTAACTACACTTGACATCCCACAACTTAACATCTCTGGGCAGTCTAATTATTGTCCACACGCATGCGGCTCTGAAGGAGCGCACAGCTTTGGAGTGTCTTTCCTTCTGCCAGTGACAGTTGGTTTGTCAGAGGCCAGGCAGAAGAATAGCATGCGGCCAGAGGGAGGGGATTAGCATTCACATGGCACCTGTTGCCAGCCAGTGTGCCCATGCAGGCTACAGATAATTACAGTGATTTTGTGGGGGAGAGGAGTGCAGGGGTAATTGTAGTCTTGGCAGAGCAAAGGGAGAGGGAGAGAAAGGAGGACAGCACTTTCATTATCTCACGCCACAGAGCTGTTGACGAACACACCCGCTCATGTGCATGTGCGCATTCATAGACACACACACGTGCGCGCGCACGTATGCGCACACCCACAGATATAGTGCTGGCTAAAGCTCAGGGCCACGTGCACACGTGCACCGACATACAAACACATATAAAAACCATAATTAAGCCTTAGTTGCCATAGCAACCCTTTGCTGGACGGATGATAGTGTTAGGCTAAAGCGGCGCAAACATTTAGAATGGTAATCAGAGGACCTAATGGCACTGATGTCTGCGGGGCTACTGTAAGTAGACCTGCCAGGGCTCCCAGCTCTCCGCCATAGATCTGCTTTAATAAAAAAAACAAAAACAACCCTCAGCCATAAAACACTTACCTCTGCTCACTCACTTAGCAGGCATGTTGTGCCATCACTTCAGCCATTACAAATTATGTTATTTAGTAAACGTCTGCTGCGACACCCGAGGGATGGCAGCGGGGGTGGGAGTAGGGGGGTGGATGAAGGGAACATATAATATTACATAAAGCGTTAGCACGGTGTAAAGCCTCAATGATTGGTGTTAAGGTTTTCATTACACAAAATGAGTAATTGCTTGTCATTTAGAGCTGGCATATCCCACAATCATCCTCACTTCTGTGCCATCAATCAAGCGTTTAAGTGCTGATGACTCTCCTCACATTTAAAGCAGGGCAGCCGAGCCACAATGCACTGGGGAAACTCATTGTTTGCTTCGTTACTCCTCAAAGCTCAGCTACTATGCGTGTGTGTCTTTGTCTGCGTGTGTAGTTAAGTGCGCTTATGTGTGCGGAGGAGAAATAAGATTGGTATGTGGTCTTGCGCTCCAAAGTAGTACTTCATTCCTTAGTCCATAATATGCCAGGCAGTGCTTTGAAGTAGCTCACAGAGCATACCTAAGGGCAAAGACAATAAACCGGACACTTACAGTGTGCCATGTGTGTGTGTGTGTGGTCTGCGAGTAGAAGCGGGTGAAAACTTACTGGGACAAACTTAGAATTTCATAAGCTCTTCATTGACTGTAAAGTAGGACAATTTCGACACACACATACGCGCATACGCACGCACACAAACAGCGACGCTCACAGACACACTTCATTTGGATTATGCTGCTGGAGTGGGGCCACAAATTTACTCTATCTGTACCCACACAGCTCAGTGATCTGGAAGTTGTGGTGAGTTATCAATGCTTATGCCCCTGCTCGTGACCAGCAGGACATGCGGGGTGAACGGTCCCTACCCCTGCAAACATGCAAACACACAAACTCTTACCCAATATGGATATGAGAGCGGCAGAGGGCAGAGTGGGACAGGAGATGAGTAGACAAAAGGTGGAGGAAGTGTGATTGGGGGGGGGGGCACCACCACGCCAGTCAACCAAATGATTTGCTCAGTAAAGTAAAACTCAAGTGGAACAGCAGCTAACTCTCCAGTCAAGCCTGAGCCATCATCTCTCTCTCGCTTTCTCTTCCCTCACCTCTCCTCTCTCTCTCACCCCCCCCCCTTTTTGCTCCCGATTCCCCCCAAATCTCAAGCTTGGTTTGACAGCAATAAAGTGTGCTGCTCAGGCAGGGAGAGCTAGTAATATACTTTTTTTCATACAGATCATTCTGGACTACGATGTAGCCAGAAGGCAGAAGATTAATATAGTATACAAAACCATGACAAGGAATGAGTCACAAACAACAGAGAAAGACAAAGACAGATGAAAAACAGGGGACTTACACACCATCAGATGAAATCCTTTAAACAGTATTAGTACAAGGTTATAAGCATAGAGATTTGATTTAGTACTCTGGACTATGGGCAGTATCACATTCTGAGAACGACCATATATCCTAGCTGTATCAGAAAGTACCTCTTTTGCAGTATCCAGCTCAGACAGCATCTCTGATTTGTTGTGCAGTGTGCAAGCTGCACCTCTTTGTTTATCCACCGTGCACTTGCACCATGTTGAGAAACGTCTGAAAAGTTATTCTCCTGCCCTAAGAGCAGCGGATAGACAGGCAGACAGGCAGACGGACAGTGTGAGCCCAGGGCCTGAGCATAGTAAACAGGTATTCAAAGCTAGTACGGGGCCAAAACTGAGGCAGAGGGAGATCAATAGCTTAATGGAATTAGCCTGGCTTTGAAACATGACTGCCAATCATATTTACTGAAGGCTGTTTATGTTTGCTATAGAGTCTGGCTCAATATTTAAAAGCTAAGCATGGAAACTTGTCCAACCCGACAAGAGGGGGAACAAAATCTTCACTGGTGCTTCAACACGGCAGAGACTGTCTGCAGTCAGTCACCTGTGATGGAGCATTAACAACATTGTCCTGTTGGCTGTATAATAGTGAAGCAGAAGAGTATAACCTCCTAAACAACACCAACTCACCCATCCCTGCAAGAACAATCGCAGATGTGAACCTAAATTCATGTTTGCTTATGTGATTCTGTTGACCCTGCCTGACACAGTTTTACATCTTCCTCCAATTAGGATGAAAGATGTTTTTTGACTTAGTTGCATTGCTGTGAAGAAAAGGTGGCGACCAATGGCTGAGCTCCTCTCTGCAGCTCACTCCTAGTGCAGCAACCCTGCCTGTAGAAAGCCTCGGCCTGTGGAACCAGCCTGCAACAAGAGGATAAAGCCCCCTTACCCCTGACTGAAGGCAGCAGAGAGGTGACACACCAAGACACCTAAACTCAACACAGATATAAATACATCTCTCCACACACCCACACACACTCACACATACACACATAAAGCCAAGCTCACCACAGGGATGGCGGGTGCGGCAAGCGATTAAGGGCATGGAACAGATGCCCACCTGCTCCCCCTGAACCTGGCCATGCCTCGGCTATGCCAGGGTGCCCAGGGTTGCCCCTGGGTGCCTTAATACACTGTTTCCATCTGTTGCCTGGAAAGTGAAGGGCAGAGATGTCCAAGTGTATGGGTATTACCCCCCTCTCTCTCACTCTGTCTGTCTCTGTCTCTCTCACTCCTTCTCCGTCAACCCTCCCACTGTACGCCTGCCATCTCCGTTGCATCCACCTACCAATCCGCTGTGAGAGGAAAATTGTACATCATTGGAATAACACAATGTCTGACTCTTCCCTTCAAGCCATCACACCAACTAAGCAGAGTCTTCAGCTTTCAGCTGACAGACCAGTTCTGTACATTTAGCATAATGATGGTATGAAGGCAGGGAGGGGAGAGATGAAGAAAGCTGCCCAGTATGTCTTCTTTAATTTAGCTCAGGCTCACCCATTTATCAGCCAAAGGCCTGTATTTGCACACTGAACAAAACAGCAGCAAGATGAAAACAGGGCTGCCCATGTCTAGAGAGCAGTGTGTTTACAGACAGGATAAAACACTGATAACTACATATAGTGTGCCGAACTGCCTGTCCGTCAAATAATAGTGATTCTGGATTTTTTTTCTCTCTTTTACTGCAGTTGTAAATGATTATTATCAGTACAAAGCCTGCCTTTATTCTAATTACCTTGTAAATAAACTTGCTTGTCATTACTTTTCAAACCAATTACAGGCTGCCTAATGGAAGCGCTTAATTAGCAGACACTCTACCGGAAAAAAAAAGAAAGAGACAGGGGGAAGAAAAGGAATGAATACAAAAAAAAAGCGAAAAATGCTGTTGGGGAGGGCCTGCATTCACTGTGTAATTATACAGTCATCAGATGTTTTTTTTTTCGTCTCCTCTGCTGTTTTGCAACGGTGCCACAATAGAGGTTGGACCTCTCTCTCCCCTCTGTGTCTGTTAAGCGGGCAGCTGACAATGGAGCGCTCGGCAGGCGGTGACCCGGACCCCCTAATAGTGCTGTGGCAGCCATGGCCCTCACAGCTGGAGGACAGGAAACAGCAGAATACTGCATGTTAGCCAGCCCACCCGCCCCCACTGTTACTGCATGCCTCTTCCAAACTACAACCCCCTATATATCACCAGCACACCCTCCTCAACACCCCATCATCACCCCTATTCACTGTGATGCAATCCCTGCAACTAAAGACATCTACTTCCTGCATAATAATGTCATCAGTGCCATCTGTACACCAGTCCTGCTTTGGTTTGATTTTGGAGCATACTGATTGGTTTATCAATTAACACTTTGGGATTGGGTTTGTTCCTCTTCGGATGCTTTTTTGTCTGTGAACCTTTTGAAAAGCTGCCCGACCTTACACAAGACAAACAAAATAAAAGTGATTTGTTCCCTGACATTGATATTGCCATGTTTTGGATAATGGCAGGCTTTTCTATTATAATTAGAGTCCATTTTCCTTGACAGAGAGCTTTGGGAAGGGAGAATGCCCCTCTCTCATTAGCAGAAAATGTTCCAGCCCTGGTAACTGCCTCCTGAAAGGGTCGTGACTAAGTAGCTGAAAGAACAACTGTCCGGAATTTCCAGAGCATCCCTTAAGCAATTTCTAATGAATAAGGCAGAAGGTAAGGGAATATAAATATAATCTATACAGAAGAAAATGGGATATGACACTGTATTCTATATTCTTGGTGGGCAAGGAAATGGACGACTCAGAATAATGCGTGCCGCTGTTAAGTGTGACATGTATTCCCCCATTACAACCCAAAGATGCTCAGAGTAAAGTGTGAAACGCATTAAGAAAGAAAGAGGAAAACAGCTGTAACTATCGGCAGGCTGACAGGAGTGCTGGCCTATTCCATGGAGGGAAAAAAATGTTTCTTCAGCGATGCTGTTATCAGGAACAGTACATCTGACTGGGAAGAGGGAGGGGGGGGGCTGCATGGGGTGTGATTACAGCCATGTTAAGACCTGAGAGAGAGATCTGTACCCACAGAGATTAGACACTCTTCATTCACAGAAAGGTAGGGATGGAAGGATAGAGGGATGAGGGGTGGAGGAATGGCGATGGAGGTGGCAGCAGTGTTACACTGGTGTTTGGGGTTTAATATAAGAATTCTGCCAGCATAATTGCATTTCGGCCCTTATCCTCAGCTGCATCAGGCCTCGTTTGGCGACAGTTTCGGGTGCCTTATCTGCTGCCATTCTCTCCCTATCCAGACCCAATCAAATTTGCTCCGGCTAGCTAGGGACAGGCAGAGGGGGGAGGAATACAGCAATGATAAGGTGGGTAGAGGGGGGTGGCGGGGGGATGACGACTTGTATTTTTTTTATGTGTGAGGAGATTTTTTTTTTTTTTTTTTTTTCTAATTTGAAATGAACAGTTTGCTTGGCATGCTTATCTTGCTTTCATTAGTGGGCTGTCACACTGTGAAGGCAGCCACAGAGTAAAGCAGGAGAGCAGGCAGAGAGAGAGTGTGAGAGAGAGAGAGAGAGAGGCAGACAGGCTGTGTGGAGTCATGCAGGTAAGACAGGAAGACCGGCAGGAAGAGGAAGAGAGGCAGACAGAAAGCCTTGGGAGAAGGTCTACAGGCACGAATAGAGGCAGGATATAGACTATGGGCAGGATCAGGATGATGTCAGGCCTATAACATAGTTCATAATATCCGAACAAGAGCAACATGTTACAGATGACTCAGACTGAGCAATACAGTCTAATCTAATGGAGGCTGACAGTGGAATTTAATCTCTACCTGTTAATATGCCAAAGAGTCTCAGTCTAAAACAGACAGAAGATGGACCTGTAAAAATTTCACAGCTATAGATTCATGTAAAGTTAGAATCCAATTTATTTCATTTAATACCAGAGAGCTGAAAAACCTCTCACAAAGATTATCTACGTCACTTTATTTGGCAGGAAAGATGCACCAGGGGTGATCATTTTACTAGTCGACTTCATTATCAAACTACCAAATCTGACTCACTGTTTTACTTGCCTGTTATATCATTTTACATTGAAGTTATTTTGAAGCAATCAACATGGTGATGACAATGCTACTGTTCCCGACAAGATCCAGGCTGTGTAAAACTATAGAATGATGGATATCTTTCCTCCATATGAGCATCCACACAACAGTTGTGTCTGTACACAACATTTACGGCAGGAGATCAGCTGCATTAAATCAAAATGTTGCCTGATGTCCATTATCAGTCATAATATGATGTATCAGCCACCTACTGGGGGCCTAGAGCAGCAGATACACATGCACCCACGCAACACATGTGCACATATATACACACACGGGCTTCGCAAGTGTGCTCTTGTGTAGGAGGTCTGTGAGCTGCCTGTGCAGTTTCCATTTTAAAATGTATTCTTCCTTGGACCATAAAAAATTGTCTCCTCCATGCTGAAAATATTCCCTGCCATTTTCCTTGCATTAGTCATGGTCCCATCTGAAAGAAAGGGATGAGAAAATCACATAGGGTGGCAATGTAAATGCCACATGTACTGCATGACTGTGTGTGTTTGTGACATCTCACAAAGAAGTGTATGAAATGTGCATGCGTTTTGCATATGTGTGTCACTCTGCCACTGTACTCGCCGTACAGAAGAAGCCGTTCTGTCCTCATTGTTTGGTTAAATAATTCATTTAAGAGTGAAAGAAAAAAAAGAAGCCCTTTGAATAGGAAAATTAAATAAACACACATTGATAAATTCTAATAAGTTAGGGAGAGGCCCTCGGGGCACAGAGATGGGTTTGAATTTTAAGGTTAATTTGTGCAAAAGAAATACAAAACACAATTATGCTGGCCTTGAAAAGACTGTGTGCATTGAGATGTGCAGTAATATAACTGAACATGCTCGGCAGTCTTGGGTGAATCCCCCATCATCATGATCTGAGCTCGGCTGATTGCAAATGAAAAGTTGGATGTGTGTACATGCCTTAATTACAAAATAAATGGATTTCTGCCTGCATCAAATTATTAACCTCTGAATTAATTTAACAGGGCAGAATATTATACAGGTATATCATGTCACAGCTCATTTCAGAGAATAACAACATTATTTTATAACGATACATACTATACTTCTGTAAAGTTCTCTTATTTACTCACATTTTACCCTCAGAGTGTGGCGTGCATTCATGCTGTGGTGCTTACTTGGAGATTTTGTGGAGCCAAACCTGCTGTGAAGAGTGGTTGCAAACCTTCAACAACTTATTCATTTCATAGTTCTCTGAGTGAAATAATCTGCAAGTTGGTGCAAGTGCTGCTCTACAAATAAAAAAAAGAAGGGGGGGGGGTGCCTGGCATGTTATCAACAAAATGTCAGGGGGCACATGCAGCGTAGATTACAGAATGAATTAAAATGAGCTGAAATGAGCATGAAGTACATTTTTGTTCCTAGCCTGCAGTTTGTCTATATTTGGGCATAAGAACATTTAATAATGCAATCACGTCACGCAGTTGCACTTCAAAGTATTTACTGACTCATTGCCCAGGGTTAGGATTTAAATTCTGAATAAATGTGTTTATGGATGAGGCAGGTAGCGGTGGATCTAATCTGACAGATTGGAACAGAGGAGCAGAATGTATGCTCGAACCAGGTGAAGGTTAGCATAGCCCAACAAGGCATCAATCTCCATGACACAACACGACAGACAGATGGAAAGCAAGTGGGGCCCGGGATGGAGAGAGTAACTAAGGAGAGACTGATGGAGGGAGGAAAAAGTGAGAGCGAAGTGAGAGTGAAGGCGAATGTAAAAGGAGATGAGGGTTGGCTAGATCAATAGAGAAGTGTTGCTATGGCAACAGGTCATTGAGAACCATCATTGTCATGTTTCTTTTTTCTCCTTTTTTTATCAGCTGCATTTTCACAAAAGAAACCACGTAAAAACAAAACATAAACGAGAGATGTCATTTTAAAACGAAAGAAAATGCTGCAACACAGATACAATGGGTACACAAAGCTTGGCATGACAGACATTTATTTGAGTATGTTTGATTGCAGGACTAGGAGCCATTTTCTGGTAACAATGTGTCTGGGCTTAAAGTGGGATTGCTGTTGGTAAACGAATAGGTGGATGGATTAGGTTGAACAATGTCCAATCAGACTAAAAAGGCCTCCTCTGCAGGTTTAAGAGGAAATTTCTGAATGCAGTAATCACACCTCAGACACTGACAGCTAAACTATACATAAACACAAAACACACATCACTCCTTCCACCACACACATTGTTTACACCTCAGAACCAATTGCACATACCCACGGAAATCTGCATATAAAACACCTTCAAGACATTTTTAATAAACATCACCACACAAACTTTTGTTATGGGTGCCGGGTTGAGACTCTGTGTCGTTACCTATTGTAGTTATAAGCTGCTAGAATTCATTCTAAGGTAGGTCGTGGTACAGCTGATGCTCTAATCGCCCTGGATCTATGCGATCCATTTTTCAGCTGGAGAGAAGCTGCCGTCTTCCCCGGGCCCAGATGGTGTCATTACTGTGGTTGGGCTGAGTGATTATACACCGCTCACACTGGGAGAAACAATAGTTGAGAGTTCTATAGGCATCTTTCCTGACACACGCTCCCTCCCTCCCTCCCTCCCTCCCTCCTCTCTTTTTCACTCCCATCTCCTTTCTTTTCTCACTTTCTACTTTCTTTCTCACTGTGCTTTACCGTGCCTGTGTTTCGACATGGTTCGCTCTCCCTCTTTTTCACTTTCTCCAACTTGCATAGACAATTAACACAGAAAAGTGTAAAATGTTATTTGGGTGAACACACTCCCACACACACACACACACACACACACACACACACACACACACACACACAAATTATTATGAACTTGCCCACACACACGCACGCACGCACAACTCACAGCCAAATCTCAGCTCAGTGGCAGGTTGAGATAGGGGCAGCTGACTGGAAGCCGACAAGGGTGGCATGGTCACAGCGCATCAGCCGGAGCTTTTGTTGCCAGGCAATGTTGTCAGTCCGAGCTGGCAAGGAGAGAGCTGTGAGCGGAGTAATCTCAAAGACAAAGGTCAACAAGTTGAGAGAGTGGCAGAGAGAGCCGTGACACACCTGTCACACTTCTGACAGACCAGGGGTCAGGATGGAAGGGGTGAGGGGACGGAGAAAGGGGGAGGGGAAAGCAGGGAAAAGAGGGAGGGAGGGAGGGAGGATGCTGCGGGGAAAGAGGAGTGGAGAGTGCGAGGCAGCGAAGGAAAACATTACCCCCCCCATATATATGGGGGGGTAATATATATATATATATATATATATATATATATATATATATATATATATATATATATATATATATATATATATGAAACGAAATAAAAGATAAAGGGAAGCACAGGGAGCCAGTGGTTTGAAACACAAAGGAGAGAAGTGAAGAAGCGAGCTGGAGCTGCAGTCTGTGAACCGCTGGGAATTGGGGAGTGGGGAATGAAGGGGGGAGGGAGGGGGTCAGATTTTTGTTATTTTTCCCTTTCATGGTCTATTTGGTTTGCCAGACCATGCAGCTTAACTACCCTCCCTCCCTCCCTCCCTCCACTCAACCCCCCCCCACCAACCAGCAGCAGTGCAAAATTTATGATTGAGGCCCAAACACTCGCGCTCCTATAGACAGCAGGAGCAGCGTCACTCATGTAAACACGCATACACACAGATGCATGAGTGTGACATGCGCACACATCCGTCACTTCACGACACGGACATTTAATGCTTCAGAGTATTACAAGATAAGTAAATTATTAATAAAAGGCTCGAGTGACGCTCGCTGTGTCCTGAGTGATTTGGAACATGCTTCCACACAAGGTTACACTTAAGACGAAAAAATCACACATACAGTACACAGACACACACATACGCACACGCACACATACACATACACATCACATACCAATGTGGACACACTTTCCCAGTTTTCCTTCTAAGCCATTTAATCCCTCATCGACCCACTCGTTTCTGGGACTTTCTGACTCTCTGTTGCACGTATACTGTACTATATTCTCTTCTCAAATGCATCACTGCCTTTGACTTGTCTCTCTATTCTCTCTCTCTCTCTCTCTCTCTCTCTCTCTCTATCTCTCTCTCTCTCTCCAGCCTTGTCTCAGTTGCCAGCTACACAAGACCTTCCAGTGAGTCTTTTCAGAAACCTCCACTCCTTGACACACTCGCTCTAATGTTTTCTTCTATATATCTTTATGTCTCTCTCAGTGTTTCTGTCTGTTTTTCTTTCTTTCTTTCTTTCTTATGTCTTGTCTGTCTCCCCTCTGTCTGTCCCCTTTCCTTCCTTCCGGTGACAGAGAGCCTTCCTCATCTCCCACAGTTCCCTAGCAGCAGCATCTGCTTATATAACTCGGTTAGCTTGTGCATTTCAGTTGGCGGTGTGCTCCTGGTAACCCTCGTGTCTCTCTCTTTGTTGTTCTTTGTCTCCTGCCTTCCCCCCTTCTCAGACGTTCCCACCACTCCACATTCATCTCCACCTGTGTTTCCCTTTAACACCTTCTCATTTTAATGTCTTTTCGTATTACAATTGTCTCTTTTTCTTTCCCTCACCACATCTCTTAGCCTTGCTTCCCCCGCTCTCTGCCCCCACCCATTTGCTGTCTGCACTCATTTTCATTCTCTCTTGTGCATCTCCACTCATGCTCTCCCTCCTTGTCACACACTCTCTCCTCTCTTTCCCTTTTCTTCCCTTTCTGTCTTTTTTTTTCTCCACCCCTCCCTCTTTCACATGCTCTCCTCCTCTCACACCTCTTTCGGCATGTTGAGATGGGAATCACACCATGCCAGCGAGGAGAAAAGGGTGCCATTTCTACATAGTATTCGCACTTCTACTGGTGAGGAGGCGCGCAAGAGAGAGACAGAGCTGCAATGTTTGGGAGGAGAGAGAAAATATGTGGAAATATTAGACACAACTAAAGGTTATTCAGTGCCACTGGTCCACACTGATATAACTCCAGAATATTCACGTGTGTAAACACAATTACATTTGAGCTATTGACAAACTAGTTTCCATCCTTAAATTCAAAGTTGCACTCACACACTTGACGTACTCTACAAAAGCTATAATTTGGTATTGCTGAGAATAGGGCACCTCTGTCTCTACATGCAAACATGGCAAAGTGCCTAGACTTCTCATAAGGATCTGAGGAGCGAGGAGCAGCGTGGGGGGACAAAGAGGAGAGAGAGAGGGGTAGAGAATTGGTAATGCACTCCCCCAGCATAGAACGAGCCGCATGGAGGAGCCAGATAAGACACCCTGGCCCCTGCTCTGACTGCTGGAGTAAAGCCTCTCCACCGACACAAGCGATGACTGCAAGGCTTTGGCCGGCGCTTCGCTCTATCCATCTATAGCCCTGTGATGCCTCTATTACAATGGCTGCCCCAGAGCTACGTGGGCCCACGCCAGCTGCACAGGATTATAATTAGAGGAACCATGAAGTGCCCTGGACACTGGCAATTGATCTGACTGACAGTCCAATATTTCCACCAGGGAAATAAACCTCAGTTTGTCACTGAGGCAAAGTATGGATGGGGGGTGGGGGGGAGGTGGGGAGTCAAAGTTCTGTGGGTGTAAGAGGGTGAAAAGTGAAATGGTAGAGAACTGGAGGGGGTGTTTTATTTGGGAAATCTTTCCCTCCTGCACTCTTTGTGTTTTCTACTCTCACTTGAAGTTTCTGACAGAAATGGAAGTTTGATTGAGCACATATGAGTGAGTCTATGCACAACAGAGTGAGCCAGTGTGAATGTTATTTTGCGTGTGGTGAACCCGCTATGTTGCTCATGGCTTTATGATTGAGACTGATTCCTGTTTCCACTTTAAATCTAAGTAGCGCCTTCTTTCTCCTCTCCCTCCTTTCAAACAGCAAAGCCCGGTTTGTTGCAGCGAGCTACTCTCGCTCTTAATAAAGTCTAGCCTTGACAAGGGTCTTCCAGCAGACATGTGAGCAGGCACGACAGCATCTGAGGAGGGGAACAATGTCAGACCCATCTGCTTTTCTATCTCTCAAAAAGCAATATGTCGTGTGGTGACAGTTCTCTGTGGTAAGACTGAACGCTGTTTTGAGTAAATCCAGGTCAGCCTGACAAATACACAGGTTTGTGTCGACATTTTGAGGTTGTTCTAATGTTTCCTACTGTTGTTCCTTCAGAGACTTTGGGGAGGCTTTCAGCTTTGACAGCATCACTACAGTTCCCACAAGTCTGCTGCTGGGTCACATGTCCACAGAAAGAGAAAGAGAGAGAGAGAGAGAGAGAGAGAGAGAGAGAGAGAGAGAGACAGCTGGAGAGTGGAACCGGAAAGAGACAGAGAGCAGCAAACTTGGAGCAAAGATGGAGGATGACGATAACCGTGGACAGATTCTGAAGCAGTGAAACACTGTGGGGACAGACACTGGTCTTGGTTTTTATACTGAGCTTGCCAAACTACTTCATAAATAGAACTCTTCCTGGTCTAGTCTGCCCACACACAGATAAGTGTGAGTTTCTGTTTCATAATAAAATAGTTCACATGGCTGTACACACATTTGGCATTTTTGTCATTACATCCCATTTCCCTGTATTAACCCAGATGGTGTTGTAGGTGGTACAGCACATTTCAAAATGGAAGCCGACAGTGTCACACAAGTCAAACTGAGTTTTTACATGGCAACCTAGTCGTTCATTTCATGGGATTTGTCACTCAAAAAGACTTTGTAACATTTTGTGATTAAAATAGTGAAAATAAACTTTCCTTACTTCCTGTTTATTCACAAAAAAAGTCACAGACCATGACCAGACAGAATCCACAGTTAAACAACATAACTTTGTGTATTTCAGTCAAATATTCTGCAATTGTAAGTTTTTATGATACATACTAGGGGTTCACACTGCCCTCTGTCAATACTTTATTTACTGATATCAGTTTTACAGTAGATTCATAAAGCTTGAGTGTTGACCTGGTGGTTTGCACCTGACATCAAGCCTCAAACTGGGGGGTTTGCAAAGGGGGAACCTGGCCACAAGCTAATGCTATTCAAGGGGCCTTAGCATGGAAAAGTTTGGGAACTCCTGCAGTAGAATATTAGTATGAATGTAGAGCAAATGCAAACAACAGGAGTCTAAATGCCTGTTGCTTAATCAGATGCATGTGAGAAATTACTACAACATGATATTTTGTTATGATAGACAGAGGACTAGACAGGTCTGAGTTGAAGGGATTTGCAGGCTCTATCCTTTTCAGCAGAACTTCCCCTTGACATCTGCTGTGATCCAATATTCAATAGCTGCAAATATTTGGGGCACAATTTTCAAATGTTTTAAATTCAAACCTTTTGCAGACAGTACTTTTATTCCTTTCCAAACTTCTGGTTTGCAGAATGTAGTTTGGGTCTACCAGGACAAATGTGCATTTACTAATAGTGTCTGTGTTCATAGAGCGGTGCTGCTTTCAAGCACAATCTCAGATTTAATACTTCTTGACTGCAGCAGAAACCAATCTTTCTGTACTGATTTGTTTACTAACTCTCTCAAGGAGAAGCTACGGACAAGCAAGCAGTTGCTTTACAGAATATAATAAATACTGTGCTTTTTCTGCGCCTCCTTTGTGGCTTCCTTTGTTTTGTACCATGCTGCTTCCTTTTTGTTCCTCTTTACTTTTGCTTTACTTCTTTTTCTTCCCTAAATTTTCTTTGATCAAACGCAATTCCTCACCTCTTTCCACATTTCTTCCTCTGTTTTTCTGCCTTTTTTTTTTCCACGCCTACCCCTAACGCATCAAGGTTATTCAAAGCAGGCACCCGGTGAGAGCTTCATGTGTCATCTGCCAGGGTGACAGTAATGCACTATTTCTTTTCATCTTCAAGCAATGCCATCATTATCAGTGTGTAAGATGTATGGCAAGACAATATTAATGGTCTCTTTCTCCGGTGTGAAATGAAGGAGGGCTCGGCAAAACAAACAATCTGCTCTTTCTTCTCAAGGCAACTGAGCAGGTATATCAAAGGAGAATAAAAAATGACCACTATGTGTGCTGTTTGTCTCTGCTGGGTCACGAGAGGGATGGTTTTCTACAGCGAGAGTGCAGCCAGCAAGCCTCAGCTGCACTTTACATGAGCAGAATCCTGTTCTTCATGGAGCCGTGAATGAGCCCTGACACTATATAAGATGATAAAGCTTAGAGAGTAATGCTTAGCAAGTATCAGAACGCTCAAGTAAAGCAGAATGTGATGCTGACAATGCAGAATATTAATAAGATAAGTAATAAAATCAATTGAATCCTAAGATTTTGTGTTACTGTGCATTGAATCATACAGTGTATCACCAGTGTCAGCATTATGCATTCCCTTCTCTGTCAGTATTCATATCCATTCAGAGTCCATCTTTAGTGGTATTAGAGAACAAAGAATCCAAACTTGGTAAAGGTAGTGACATTTTTTTATACCACAAACCTTATGCACATAGCAACTGGCTGTGTGGAGCTCGGGGTCTATTTGTCAGGAACAGGGCATGACTATAAAGGACAGAGCTGTCTCTCTGCGTTAAAACAAAATGTACTAGTATGGGGGCTTTCCACGTGAATGAGTGGGCACAAAGTGACTTAATTTCTCATGCAATGTGGTGGATTGAGTAAAATAAGGGTTCAGGGGCAAATGAGAGGCAAAAAGGAATTGAAATTAAGGCATGGAACCCTTTTGGCTAATTATAAAGCATAAGCTTAATTGGAAACCAAAACGGTTATTTCATATCCATAATCCAGTGAATGCATTTTTGTCTGTTTTTTCTATCTGCTCTACTTATGCAGATCTAAGTTTTAATGAGCCTCTCTTAAAAATTATGCACAGAGAGCAAGCCAGTCTGATGGAGAATAGGTTAGGAAAAGTGCATTAATAAATTACCCATCCTGTCTGTATTCATTCTTGTCAGGATGTACTTTGCCCCTGCTGATTCTGTGCCTTCATTCCAGCTTAGAGTAAGGTCTAAACAGGAAGGTGGAGCAGATTAAATCCCTCTTTATTTATTAGACATAGACGTTTTAATATTATTGGTTTATTGGAGAGCCAGCGCCGTATTCAGCTGCTTATAATGCTCACACACACTGGTAATGTATGGAAGGGCTAGCTGCTGCTGAGATATATTACAGCAGGGGATACCTCCGAAGCAAGTTATTAAAAACACTAAACCATTAACTGGCGGAGCTGGGGCTCACTCCTCCTTCACTCTCCTGATCTCCTCACTGCTCTGTTCTCCCATGAGCCTAAAATTAGACAGAACATCCCTGACACACACAGACACACACACACAGTCACAGCAACACCCCAGCCCTACACACACACACACACTATTTATAGCACATTACCATAACAGTGACCTATTTGTTTGGTTTCTGAATGGTCTGAGCTACATTTTATACACGTAGATTAGAATTAGACACTGCATCATGAGGGCCATGCCTGTTAGAGGATTTTGACTTTACATGCATTAGTTTTATAAAAACACACATTTGAGACAGACTGGTATACTGCAGACTGCTGTCTGAGTCTATATGGGGCGAACTGAAATCCTTTGTCCACTGCCTATTGATACAGAATCCAGATACTGGATGGCTGTACTTTATTTAAGCAGGACTAATACAAAGGAGTCCTGTCTGGTCTTAGACAGAGTGTTTGTAGGCTACGTTCTGGCTTCAGGGGAGCCTGCGGCACTCTAGCACCCACGATCCCGAGAAGAGTGCCACCACCGCTGAGTGAGGAGAAAAATGGCTTTGAGACACAGAGATGGAAACATGCAGAAAAGAGGTTAAAACGAGAGAGAGAGAGAGAGAGAGAGAGAGAAGAAGAAGAAGAAGAAGACACAGAGGGAGGAGGAAAAGGTGAGAAAAAAAACTGTTGTGGAGCAAAACAAAAGAGGATAATGAACAGAAGATAGGAATCTGCAATCAGAAAGGCCCTCAATATATTTGTCCTAAAGATAAAGACATAAATGATAGACATATACAATAGCAGTGGATATCACTGTGACTGACAGTGTTCAAAGGGATTGTTATCATATCACTCATTCATTAATCAAACAACATAAAACAAAAGAAAAAATTACAACGTGGGCAAAAATGTTTAATCCAAAATGTTTAATCCCTCAACAGCTCAGGGAGCATTAAAAAGTACTGTTACAGCCAGGCCCGCATGGGTTCAAGTAATTCAAAGGAGTTCGGCAGCATGACAAAAGACATAAATCAAAAGGTATGCATTTTGGTTTATACAAAGGCTGAGCTAAAATTACAGGTCAGAAAAGCAATTACTCTTTTCTGAGGCTGTCAAATCGAATAAGAAATGTGTTTTAGACAAAAGACGGAAAGCAGTCGACTAGATGGGTGTCATAACACGCTGCAGTTTTGCCCTGAGGTGGTAAGAATTGTTTTGCCTTGCAAAAAATATTTTCTTTTATGTGCATTTTCACGGCAAATGTTCTATGGCTCAAAACACACACATTGCATTCAGGTCACATGTATTGAACTGTGGACTGCGCAGCGCTGTTGCTACGCATTGTGTCTCTCTATTACTACTGCTAAAGGCCAGATGGCGATCAGAAGGATAAAAAGAGCTAAGTTCATATAATTCACACTTAAGAGAAACAGACAAGCCCACATGCAGAGCTGGTGCCTGTGCTACTGGATATTTCAGCACCATGGACAGCACCACAGGCGGCTAAGTTCAGTTCTGTCTCGATGCAACGGATCTCCAACGTAACATTACACTGTGAGTAGGATTCACTATTTTGTGTCATAATATGCGGCAATGAAATAACGTAAACAGAAAAGAACAGCACCAACCATGTGTCACATGCCACAGATATTTGATTAGGAGCTTAGACCTATAGCTACACGACAACAGAATTGCAACTCCACCACCGTCTGCACACCCTGTGATTATCCCTCTGCAAAACAACACATAAGCAAACAAACAAACAAGCAAACAAACAAATTAAAATAGCAGGCTACAAAAGCATATAGGCCTGATTTTTGGAAGCCAGCACTCCAGTTAAAACCTCCATCTGTTGAAATGAATTCCGAGGTGCTCCTAGAAACTGTGAACGCCCACACACAGAAAACTCTGCCAGGAGAACAAAGACAAACATTTCAGAACCCCCGTGCACCTCTCGCACCACAGCGCACGGAGAAGAAAAAAGCTTCTCCCCCTGCTAAATATATGGGCTTGACGTGGGAGCGTGTGGGCTGGTGAAAGCTCAAGATGCAATGCTTTACTTCAACACAGATCTGCAATATTAAGACAGCCGTATGTCTTATCATTTCTTCTTACTCTGAACACTGCTCACATTCCCACAACACGTAACCTGGTTTTGTAGAATACATTCATCTGACAACATTTTGAGAGAAACAATGGGAATACGCTGCCATCAGTGATGTAATTAATTTTCTAATAGCTTTGTTGAAACAGATTTCAATGAGAGTTATGTACAACGAAGCCTATGATTTTATGTGCTTAAGTCTCTTGATACTCAGCGCTCCCCAGTTGTCAGTGCTCCTCTCCGTAAACATCCACAAACACTTCAGAAAAAAATTCTATACAATAATAACCACAGCCCCCAGTCCATTCATATTTATAGTCAACATCAAAGGGAAGAGGCAGTGCATTAGAGCCCATTTTGGCTCAAGGGGAGAAGCCATTTCTACAGTTTCTCAACAGTGAAACTGCCTTCCTCCTGTAACCCGTGGCAATCCTAAATAACCCGACTACTGTGATCAACAGTCAAACAAATGATGTTAATTTGATTTAGTCTAAACCAATGGTTTTCATTTAGGGAGCCGAGAGACCTTAAGGTTTAACTGCCCAGGCTCAGAGACACAGACAAAGGACATTCAAAGCCACAGACACAGGGCTGAATTTGCCTTTGTGGCTGCTCCACACAAACACTTACATACATATACATGGGAACACAAAAATCCAAGTACACACTGTACAAGTTTGCTTACATTAATGTGTCAGGTTCAACCTGTACTATGTGCAGCACAAGTGGTGTCAAACCATTTCAAGGATGAAGGATGTGAAGGGCTAAACAACATACAGTAGTTGAATTTCATTGTAGCAATATCAATACGACTATTTTCCAGCAGTGACAGGGAATCTTTATATCCAGGTAGGAGTAATATACTCCAGGATATATGACAAGACACGAACAAAAAATTCAACTACCTGTCCCCTACTGTTGTGAATAACATAAGGGATAATGCTCGAAAAGGTGTCCAGTTATCAGGACTTGATGGACGACGCAGAGGCGTGAACCATCTGATGTGAACGGACAACAGAATATTGTAAATGATCAAATGTCATGATATTACTGAAAAACAATCCCACTGAATGTCAATCAATGTCTCTGAACACCAGACATGCACATGAATCCTTCTATATGCCACTCCATGTTAAACACACCAAACTTAAATGATGACCAGTGGGTGTCGGCCCAAACATTAAAACTGCATTTGAAAACCAATAAGGTTTATCTCATGTCTATTTCTCAATCAGATTAAGAGGTTGAGCATTTCTGAAGTTTACCCAAATGATATTTGTCTCCAATATGTGACACCGGGACATCACAACAACATGAAGACATACAGAAAAAAACCCTCTAATAGCCACTTCCCACCTTTAAAATACTCAAGCATCTCCATTTTGTTCAATGCATTTGCAATTGATGAGGTGACACTAAGAGATCCCACCCACCTCTCTGCAGGAAGAAATCAAACCAAACACTCACACTTAGTGTGTCAAACACAACAAGCAACACATAATTTGTTTCACGACAGTGTGATAGCTCCAAATGGTGACTGGTGAATAATTGGTGCTTACTGTAGAAAAACGCACCATCTGAAATCACCAGAGGGGGGATATTTAAATGATTGTGTTGTCTTAAATCGCAGGAACAGTTTATGCCTTTGGTGCTGATTCCTGTGTGCATCACTCACTGTGGGCTTTTTGTGAGTGAGACTGCAGCCACAATGCAAGATCTTGTTTTTATTCAAAGTAATCATTCTGAAAAGAGAAAGAGGAAACGCATTCAGGGACATCACATCTGTGACTACACTAAAATGTTTTTGACAACACGTGAAACACAAGCAAACCATCAACGTATTTCTATTTAGATGTTTAAATTGGCGTTTTTGAATGCCCTTGTGTCTCAGTCAGTCCTGTCTCTTCCTGTCTCCCAAGCAATAAGAGAGGATGCAGCACCCAGGGCTTTGTTGTTCTCCCTAATGTGAGTTAATCTGGACACTGTCACATCAAACGCAGGGACATCTTAGGTGTTATGTAGATAGTGTTAATAGAAACTTAGCCCGGCTGTGTCCCTGTGGGCCCCTCTCTTGCCTTTTCATTTGGATGGAGGCAGAGAGATAGGCCATCTTCAAAGCCCTCTGTATCTTCTCTGTATCGACCACGCTCCTCTGCAGCCCTAGAGGCTTCCTATTAGAGAGGATTTGTCTTACAAGCTCTGTGTGCTGCCACTCTGAAAAAAGAAATAAAACTAAATTTGGGGGGAAAAAACATGTTAGTAGGTGTGTTGTTGAGCAGTTCCATCTTTTTCTCTAATTTCAAAATAAGAGCTTGCTGATCTGCAGGCACACACTGCACCTGTAGTAAACATATCTGACATGGCAAGATATCATCACGTCTGACCGACAGACCCACAGACCCACAACCCCCCCCCCAAACACATACACACTTAACCATCATTGCTCCATTCACACATTCACTGAGGCAATATGTCATTGTTCTCATTTATTGCAAGAGGGAATAGATCTTTCTGCCTATTTGGTTTGCTCCAAAAAAATAATAAGCCAGGATTTACAGCTCAGTGATCCTGCCTTTTGATAGGCTGGGTCTAAGGTGGGCCGACATTTTTTTGATATTTGTAATTTCTTATTTTCTCTTTAGCTGCGCTCCATGCTGATCCTTAGATAACCTGCCATCTCTTCTGCCTTTATTACTGTATGTCCTATTTCTGTAAGCTATAGCCAGACCACTATCAAGCATCTTCAATAAAGGGGGCAAGACTGCAAAAGATAGCAGTGTTGACAGAGGGAGAAAGTGTGAGAGAGGAAAAAAAAGAAATGAAAGAGCGAGTGGAGGAGAGAGAAAGAGAAAGAAAAGGCTTTTATTTTCTCTTCTTTGCCGCAACCTGAAATATACTCTGGCAGTGCAACTATAGCTGGCCAGCCTATACCCACAGGGCTCTCACTATGTACCGACACTATAATAAATCTGGCATTATCAGATCGTGCTCATACAGCAGACACAGCCTAAGTGCTTTTAGATGTGTAAGTGGACATGACAGACTTTCACTGCCCCACTGATGACTTTCATCCAGTGTAAAGTTAGTTAACAGTTTCCCACTGACCCTTAAATGTTTACAGTTCTGGATTTCTTTATGTACATGTATGGCACCAGAACAGATTACAGACTCCTACTTTGTGAAGTACTTTGTATTTTCTAAAACCTTTACGTTACAGCACCTCTACTGGTCAAAAAATCCAGAAAGTAGCTTGAAGTCTGTCAAATGGTAGGACAAAGGAAGACGTGGGTGGAGCTATTGTGGAGAGAGAGGTCGTTAGAGTCACCGCAATGGAAGAAGGAGGTTGGGTGCCATGCTCTGTCCTTTTCCAGTCTTAAAAGAGGGGCACTGAAAAGTAGTCTTTCAGGAATATATTAATAACACTGCAGTAAAGCACACCCATGGGTACAAGCTGAACCCATCAAATTAATCTGAGATAAATTTGCAAGTCATCATCATAATTTAAAATGTTTTAGAGACGGAATAAAAGATCAAAGAATAGAAGGAACTAGTCTGATGACAAAGATGTATGATAGAAAGAGATGAGAGGCAGAATAAAAGAGAAAGAAAGTGAGAAAAGCGGAGGGAGAGAGTTTGATGGGCAAAGCAGAGGCCTTCTAAGGCCAGATAGGCAGGCGGACACATAGAAACTGGCAGATGGGAGAATAGGCGGGATAGCAGCCAAACTCTATATGCTGCTGTAGTGTCGTACAGATTGATAGATTCATAAATAATGAATCAAGAAAAACAGGTAAAATAAACTCTGTAAATAAATGTGCTGTCTCCTCTCCTGCCCCGGCGCCTAATGGATTGTGCCTGTGCACATCTTTGCTTCAGTCTACATTTATGTGTGTGCGCGCATTTGTGTGTCTCTGTGTGTGTGCACTCATTTAAGTGGCGCAGCGGCCCTCGCTGCCATGGCAATCATTTGCCAGAGCCCTATTACTGATGTTTTGTGATGATGATGAGAGACAGCTTTTACATACCTCATAGAAACACTTATGAACACATGTGCATCTTATGCATGTCTGTCAGAGAGCTTATACCACACACTCATATTCAAAAAATGTATTACTATTAAAATATACAGCCACATTTAGTGACACCTTATGCAATGAACGTCGCAAAACAAAAGGAGTATATGTTCACTCCTAATGGACACTATGTTTACACACACACCTATAAGGAGCTCGGTATAAAATGACAAGGCAGGTTCAAGATCATTCACCTCTAAAAAGTCCAGGTATTGCCATTTTATATTCAGACTGAGCTTAATCTGCTGCAACAGCTGCGCACAATCAAACAAACTGCAGACGTGTGTAAACACTTATTTCCCAGTAGGTAATTTGAGCAAGCCTGGCACTCCCTTATTAAAGCAAACTAAATTAGAAAATGAAGTACCCGTTTCCTCATATTTCAAATATATTTCCTTAATTTCCTAAATTTCAGGGTTTTTTATTTTTTAGTGCAAAGATAAGAAGTGGCATGAAACGCTACTGTTTTGTCATGATTTGTAATCATCAGTGGGAGGACATCAATCTGCTGTGGACGATGGTATATCCCATCTGTCTTGCGCTGCTCATGAAGAGGAAACAGAGGTGAGTTTATAGCTGCACATATTTGTCTGAATCCCAATCCAGCAACATTTTTATTCTCAGCCTGCTCTTCAGCAGCAAGTGCAGCTGATTGAGACACACTGGAAACAGTGAAACGACCATCTCAAATTTGGCATTTGCAATTTGGAAGATCTACCAGACAGCAGACTGATAGAATATGTTTTGTTGAATTAGGAATGTAACTATGTACATGATTTACTTGTATCAGAGATGCACATTTTGAACATACTTATACAAATAGCAGTAAAACAGTCATTTGGGGGGATCACAGACAATGCAGAAACAGACAAACCTGGAAGAATTATATTTGTGCATCACACCTCCTACTATTATATCTATAAACCTGACATGGTCTGTAAATAATGTATGACTGATTCACTGACAGCAGGCATCGATGGAAAACACACATGCATAATATCTGCAAAAAGACAGCATACACTACATAGCACTGTATCTTCCATGAGTTGTTACTGTGCACTAAGACCACTACTGTTCATCATTAAACACATAAGCTGTATGATTAAGCATGCCAGCATAAAAATAGCAAACTTTGTATACCCATTTTACTGTGGCATATCGTAGTGCAAGACTGATTCCCAAGTTACCACAGTTGGTGGGTAAATACACTGTCATAAATTTAGTACACAAGGCAGAAAAAACAGAGGCACAGGAGTAAGTGCTTTGGGTCTGTGCTTTATTGAGAGAATTGCTGCAAGAGGTTTTATGGGCCCCGTCAATATCATATATTAATATATTGACAAAAGAGAGCAAACAATGGGCTATGACTCCATATGAAAAACATGGATTATCCTGGGGATGTGCTGGGATCAAAGCTGGATGATTGCTTTGGTCCTTCAGTATTTTGTTTATTTTGATTCTCCTGCCTGTATTTCTCTCCGTCTTCTTTCACCAAATCCATAATGCACAGAGATGTAGGCCTACAGTATATACATACACACATATATATATATAGATATGTATATACATGATTATGAATAAATACATACCTCTAAGAGGCAGTAGTACATATTCAGTAAATGAGCACCACACTGATGATTGCCTCCTGGAGCCCTTTGGACTCTATCATGGGGCCAAACAAAAGAAAAAAAAACAGAGCTGTGCTGCTTTTCTCCTGTTCCATATAGTGCAGCTTTAAAAACCACCAGTCCTGATCAGGCAGCAAGGCCTCTCCATCAGTACCTCCCACTCTCCATTTCCCTCCATTGCACTCCCTCCATCTCATTTCTTAATCTTCACAACTCAGTGATTCAAGTATCTTTCCTCTTCCTTCTCATTTCAGTCTCCCTGTCTTCTTTTTGACCCATCCCTACACTTTCTCCTGTCTCTCCCTCTCTCTCTCTCCCTCTAATCCACATATCTTCATCTTTTTCATTTTCTCTTTTCCATCTGAAAACTGACTTCACAGAGCCACCTTCTGCCTGAGAACCTGCAGAAAGCACATTAAGGGATGCACACTTGGCGAACCCTGCAGAGCAGCGTGACTCTAAACTGCATCCTGAACGAGCCTCACGTACATGTACATGTATGTGTCTGTGCCATGGCTGTGCAGAGAGCCCCAAGGCCTGACAAGAGTGAACAACCATCCAGTCTCTGTTTGCTGTGTGCTCACTCTGTTTCACTGGCACTCATTCCTTCACATAAAACACATAAATCCAAACTCTGCACAGTGCCTAAAAACTCTGTTGCAAGCAACAACACAGCTCAGTGATGTGTATGTCCCTACCAGCCCTTCACAGGAACAGGATTCAGCCCTGCCATGGTTTTGGAGTTGTGTTGGGGTAGAAGGGGATTTAGTGTTTCACCTATATGTGAGCTTGCTGCCTAGAGGACATCTAGTATACTGTTTTACTTGAATTATTAAAAGCGGCCTCTTATTGCAGCTGAGACTGAAATAGTTTAGAGGCCACGGACTATAGCTGTTGGCAATAACTATAAAATTTATATTTCCAGCTATTCTGAAGCCATCCAGCTTATTGTAATTTTCTATATGAAAGGCGGCTTAAGGCTGCCATGACGGACAAAAAACCCAATCACTCAAATGAAGTGTCAGGTAAAATCTTATTTTGACGAAAATGAAAAAACAAAAAAAGCTTTCTCCCAAACACTGGCAGAGTCCTAACACAAAGGAGTGTTCAATGTGCCAATATGTTTGATCTTTGCCGGTGCTAGTTCAGCTCTATCCAGTGTCTGCAGGGCAGACGACAGAGGATTTCACCGCCAGCGATCACCCTGACACTGGCGCTCTGAGCGAGCTCTACTGTCAGCGCTGCTCTGCAATGCAAATAGCCACTTCCACATGAGCAGGCCCATCACTAGCACTCCCCATACACTTGTATTCCGTGTCATTACCCCAGGGACCCTCACACACACACACACACACACACACACACACACACACACACACTGTTCCTCTCTTCTACCCTATGCCTCATGCTGCTGCCCTTATCCAGGATGGGAAGGAGGGAGGGGCTGTTTGCCTGGCTGATGTGTTGGAAGGCATGATGGAGGACTACCACAGGCTATTTCCACTCATGCCTCCTGTCAGTCACACTCCTCTCCTTGCCCTCCAGCCATGTGTACTGTATTTCATTAGTCCTGATTTTTGCTGACAAATGTTGGCTGTCATGCTGTGCAGCCCCGTACCTCTCTCCGTGGACACTACACCAAAGCACGGCTACATCTGCCTTACAAATGAGCTCCCTCTGGTTCCACCACACAAGTGTGCCATTTCAGTCAAGTACCGATATACAGCACATACTGTGTGTGTGTATACACACACACACACACTCATGGACAAGGGAGGGGCTGTTTTAACTGTGAAGGTATAACTTCAGGCTGTCAACATGACCCTGTGCCACCCTCTCCCTCCTTTCCTCTTTTCTCAATATTTCAACTCTTCTGTCACTTCATCTCTCTCTAATCTCTCGCACAATCCTTACTCATCCCCCTCTCTCTCCCAAAGGCACAGGGTCCAGCCAGAGAGATGTCAGCTCCGATTAGCCACATTGGTAGATGCGTTTTAAGTCTGTCCTTCATTACTGAGTAAAGTGACATGTTCTCAGCTGCATTTGCCTGTGTGTCCTAAATTGTCGTTTTGTCTATTTGGATATCCAGTTTTTTGTAAAGCTAATCTTTTCTCCTCCCTCTTTCAATGCACGCACAAGGACACACATTCACACGCAGACATTTACACACGCCTATATTCAGGGCCATAGTTTATCATCCATGTGCACACCCCACCGCTCACTCCCACTCTTTCTCTTTGTGTCTGCAGGCAGTGGCACACCTGTACAAGCCTGTACAGGGACCCACAGATGGATTGTCAGTCGGTATCTGGGCCTCTGCACAGCCATGCCCGCCGGGCTGGAATAAAACCAGACTCATCTGCTTCGGCCCCACTGGTACAGGTGATGCTTCGCAGTGCCAAGCTGACATTAGATCATCTGAACTGTTAGTCTAGTATACAGACAATGACAATCAAAGTCAAAAACAAGCTTACCTACACACTTAGACAGTTTCCCCCGATTACACACAAAACCCAGCTCCCTAACCCAGATCACAGGCGTGTCACATGATTGAATCTCACAGACAGACAGGCGAGCAGTCTCCAGCCACAACCAGAAATAGGTTAAACAGGCTAAAAATATCAAAAACATTAATAATTCAGCTTTTTTGCTAACCTGTACCTCAGAAAAAATAGCACACTTCTCACTGTGAAGTGGCTTAATGGGCGGGGTGTGCAGTGGATTATTTTGGTATTTCAAGCAACGTCTCCCCCCGAAGAGTAGGTTAGCGAGATACCCAGAGCAGTGGGAGGGGGAGCAGCACTGTAATGTCGTCAGTGCTAATGTCACAGTCGGGGTCAAAATATGGTCATGTGTAACTCAAAGCAAGCTCTACACCCTCTGAAATGCTGGGAGACTTTTACTGTGTTTGTTATTCTTGCATGTGAATGTAGAAACTATGTATATATGAAATGAAATGAAATTTCATGATGAAACCCGTTTTCATTGTTTCAGTGGTTGTTTATTCTCCAAAGGCAGGTGCAGAGTGCAGAGCCTGCTCTTTTTTCCAAATACCCTTGGAAGCCAATCCCCCGGAGAGAAGAAGGCTTCTCTAAATATGTGGCTAATCTACCACACAGAGGAACGAGACGAACAAAGGAGAGGTGCATGCCTGTGTTTGTGTGTTATAAAGGGGTACCATAGGAGCAACAGTGAGACAGAGAGAGACAGAAGGTGGAAAACAAGCAACATTGTGATGGTTCTAACAGTTACCCTGTGTGTATTAGTCTATTTCTAGCCCCTCTCCTTAGGAGGTGTGTATATTCAACCGTGTGTGTGTGTGTCCATGTGGGTGTGAGCAATAGTGCATGGGTAAGGGTGTGGGGATTTGGCTCCCTCAGGAGCACTCTGGTACAGCATTTCTTTACTGTGTGTACATTACACCAATATGCCATTACAGAAGACACACACAAATACACACAAGCACGCACACGCAAAAACTATAAGGGAAAACAAGTTTTGTTGCGCAGCTCCCACTGTAGTAATACCTGTGGCAACCTATAATAAGCAGGAATCACAGTAAAATAAAGTCTCCAGACGTTTTATGACACCACTGTTCCCTCAGTTCATCGGTGTGATTTGACTTGGGTAATAAGTTCAGAGACAGGCCAGGTTATGGACATAAAACCATTTGAGTACCAGCATCTACAAAGGCCTCTTTATTCTCATCTCAGTGTATCAACAAAGGTTATAAAACACAGACATCAGAGGCAAACTTCAGCAGCCTCTGAGATCGGCTGCAGCCATTGACTTATTTATATACGTATTGTAGTGCTGAGGTCGGCTGGTGGTATCTTTCCTAAGAGAAAATTTCCACCGCAGAGGGTGTTGAAATGTTCAAACAGGCATCTGGGTCCTTACATATGTGTTTGTTCATCACAGAGGCACAGAGATCTTATAAGAGTGAAACCCAAATAAAACATCTGAGCACCCAAGGCTAATATAAAAGAAGGAGGAACGTGGAATAGGTCGGGCAGCAAAGACGAAACACACATTTTACTTTCAACTCAAATGTAAAACTCACTACACATTTCCCTGTGTAATTCAAACAGCAGAAAAAAATATTCTTTAAAAAGAATGGAGACCTCGATCATTTCTGTTTCAACTTCTACTCCACTGTGATCTTCTTCCTGAGAAAACACACACACACGCTCACACACACTGACACTCACACTTGTGTTACCCATAGGCTAAATTCTAACGAGTCCCCTCTCCCCGACTACAAGGCCTCCAATCCTGCCAGCACCGATTGGCTTCATGCTGACCGGTCCGCTCCTCTCCCGCCCCCACAACACAGGCACATACAGTACAACCACACACACACACACACACACACACACACACACACAATCATACAGTACACTACACTCTCACACACAACCAGCCTTCACAGAGTGTAGCATTGAATTATTCAGCCTTTGCGGCAGCTCGGCCAACACACAGGAAAGCTTGGCTGTGGTTGATAAACAGGTGGGCAAGAATGCATGCACGCATAAGTACGGGTGTATATGTTTTGTTTTCATCTCTGTGCATTACGTTTGCGTGTGTCTTTGTGTGTGCGTGCATAAAAAGCCCAATGGAGAAAGGCAGAGTGTTGTTCGGCGGGTCGAGGAATGTCTCCATGTCGCGCCAGCCTCATTTTCACAGCACAAGGTCGGCAACACTCCACAACACAGCCCGGCTCTGCTTCTCGCTCCTCATACATCTTATTATGGCTGAGCATGTGCACCGGCACACACATGCACACGACTACGCCTGCAAATCCACGAGAAAACATGCACGCACATGCAAACAAACACACACAAGCAGCCATGTGCACTTGCGCGGCAGATACGTGTGTGTGTGTGTGAGTGTGTGTAGCAGCAAAGGCCACAGCGCAAGAGTGAGAGAGCAGGAGAGACAGAAATGGAGACAGAGGGAGACGGAGGCAATTGAGAGGGAGGGGATCTACTTAGAGTGTTGACATTGCAGGAGCCCACATGTGTGTGCCGGAGCATAATCTTCTCCCTGCTCTCATTGGGTTTTTAATGCGGGTGCTATTTCCATAAACCTGCCTCCTGAATCACTGCCAGCCTCTTACACTCCCCCCAGGTCGAGCTGTACTAATACTAGGAGTAAATGCATGCAGCAAACACATTTCCACCAATGCCTCTCCAAGACAATCACTGTTGTACACAATGCTAGCATGACAAAAAGGGGGAGGGTGGCAAGTTTTTTTTTTTTTTTTTTTTTTTTTTCCTGTGCTACAGCAAATAGACTTGCTGCAGCAGATTATTTCTTGGATCTGCTGGATTTGAGGAGTGGCAGTGAGAGGACAGAGAGTTTGAGGAGGAGGAGATGGTGGAGGGGTGGAGGAGGGGATCGAGGGAGGGGGGGATGGTTGGGTGGATAGTGTGAAGGATGCAGGATTTTGTCATGATGCTGAGCTGGGTGGAGTAAATCTCCTGCGGACTTGTGTAGAGAGCTGTGACACTCACAGGCGCATACACCAACTGCTGTAGAGACAGCCAACATGGGCCTCAGCTGTCAGTCGCTCTCTGTTGTATGATTTTCAAGAGGAAGTGTGTCATAAAGGGATCATCAGGAAAATATTTTAGCATCCTAGTCATCAGGGGATGCTGAGATTTTACTTGGTGGGAGAGAAAAAGACACACAGACACAGCAGCATACTCACATACACAAAGGCACTCATATGGTTACATAACATAAAAAAGTAGTGCATCTCCATCAGCAGCAAAACAAGCACGAAGCAGCGCACAAATAATATATTCATGCCTCACTGTCGTGGGCGCTGTGTGATCACGGCAAGCTTCCATGTGCACATGTTTTTCTTCCCACCTTTATGCTCTGCTATCTGTATGTACATAGGGCTGGCTTGCAATGCAAAGCCACACACACACGGCTAATAGAGCCAAGCGACGCACACCTGGTAAACTGTCAGAGCTTCTCCTATTCAGTGGCCAAACTTATGTCAGGTACTCGTGTCCCCAAGGCTCCCATCACACTTCACCACAGGAATCTATATTCCAGTCCAGTACACTTCCATTAGGCCATACTGTTCCCTTCAGCAGCTAATGTGTAACAGGGGGACACGGATAATAACATCCAAGAATACCGGCACTTCTTTCTAATAATAAGAGGATGCTGGGCTGTGTGTGCAACAAACACTTTCCCCATGCAAGTATCTGAGTTCATACAGTACACACACTACCCATAACTCCATAACACTCCATTATCCATAACCAAACAAGACATTAAAATAATATATTAATATATACCCTATCTATCTTATCTATATCAAACCACATTTTCCCCATTTCCTGTCTATCTCAACTATCAGTTAAAAAAAATGATATAAAGCAATGTATATGTTAGTATTTGCATTTTACAGTTGCCTCAAAACTACAGAATTTTTCATTGTAATGTTTTTCCGACAAGGATCTGCGTCTATACACACATGAATAAACGAAAGGAAGTGAGGATCCACACACACACACACACACACACATACAATGGAAATGATGTTGTAGTCAAAAGCCAACAACATTCAATCATGAGTTCGGCAGTAGAAGGACAGATTACACAGCACGCTGTGTTCTTCAGTATATATTAAAACATGAATTTCTACAACCCACGTTTGGCACAAAGCAGACGAACAAGCTGTTTGTCTTTCTCTGAATATCTGACAACGTAACTTGTTTGCTGCTTTAGGGGCCAGTTCAACTGTCATTTTCAGACTCTAAAATGTACCTGCCATTACCACCGGTAACCACGGGCAGATCCCAAATCAACCTGAAATTAAGGGTTTAAAGTTAAAGTTATTTTCTCTTGCCCACCTTAACAAAGAAATCTCGGGGGTTCAATGTTTTGCCAAAGGACATTACAGCAGGTGCAGGGTGTAAACCTAAGGCCTCCAGCTGGAGGCCTTATCCTAACAGTCAATCTCATAAAATTCAAGCATGTTTCTGTGTATGCAGTAATGAGTGTCTGCATGCTGGTATCGATGTGTATGCAGGCATGTGTGAATGTGGAGCGGGGGCTTGTTTTGTTTGTGCTTGTTGGTACAGTTTCCCAACGTGATTCTAGGGTTGTGGTGGTTTCTCATTAATTCAGACTCAAAAATTTTAAATATCATGTGTTGATGAGTAGCCAGCTAGTCAGCTAGTGAGCAGCAAAGCAGGGGTTAATGACAAAACACAGACATTAAAAACTCATAACTCATCTCTGGAGAATTCGTAGTTTACATTAATTACACCATAGCCCCTGGCAAACTGCATATCAAGCAGGATTCTGCAAACAAACAACTGGCATATCTAGTTACCATCAAGAAGTGAGGCAACAGGGGTCATATCGCAAAAGATTTAGGAGCAGGGAGGCTCAAGAGGGAAGGACAGGGGAGCAATGGGAGGCGGTCGGGCAGAAAAACACACAGTGTAGCATGAATTTTCCACATTATGTTGCTGAAAATCATGCTGCCTAAAACTGACAACTTTTATTTATAAGTTCCTCTTCAGCGGTCGCTCCATCAGGATGTATATAAGGTCTATAAGATGTTTAGCGAAGCCAGCAGACTACAGTGATGAGGCGAAGTTAATGTTGTACCTGCCTGCGCTATGAGCGGTTAAAGTATTACAGAACACGATGCCTGCGTTTCCCTGGACCAATGGTGTTTGCACGTGTGAGTGAAATTGAAGGGAGGGGAAGAGCGGAGCAGCCTCGTCTGTGAGGCCTGACACCCATCAATGTCTGCCTGTTACATTTCTATGACACGCTCTGTCTCAGGAAGAGCAGTGGCAGTGGAGCAGTGGGAGAGAGGGGAGACAGGCGGAAGTGGGGTGGACAGCGCCGGGTGGGGTGGAAGAGAAGTCGACAGAAGGGCTAAAGCAGGACTGAAGGGTACAAGGAGAGGGTTTTTATTTCTCACGAGCGCTAAAACAGCAACTTTCACAATCACCGGATGTGTGTGACAAAGCTTTCTGCAACATGCAACAAGGCTGGATTCAATCACTCTATATATACTCTGTGCATCACAGCCATACAATCAGTAATTCTTATGTTTCTCTGTTAACACTGTGCGATGCTGTTTATAGTGCTCTATTCAGATGATTGTTAAACCCGTCAAGAGCCCAGATGGTTTGGAGATCTGCTCTTCCCTCAGAACAGACCAGGAAAAGGAGGGGGAACAGGAAAGAGCATGAGACTAGTTAGCGTCTGTGTCTGTGCCATCTTGCCCCTAATTTATATATTCAGTGCTGATATTAAATACGTGAATGAGAAACTTACTAGAAAGCCAGACCACACGCGGAAACAGAAAAACAAATCAATCCCTCGTTTGTTTTAACACATTGCTAACCTCTCATGAACACATCCTCTGGCATTATGTGCAATAACTTTTTTTCCCTCCTCTCCCTCTTTCTTCCATCTTATTATTCAAATGCAGAGGAAAAAGAGGAAAATAATGTCCTCCAGCCTCACGCTCGGCTAATTTGCAGGATAAACGAAACAACTTGTTTCTCAAGAAAGCCACCAGAAGAAAAAAAAACTGTTGGTGGCGGTAGTTGCATTTGCATGTTTAATCTGAAGCATGTGGCTGGGTTTCTCAGCTCTTTGTCTTCCCTCAGAGGGAGTCTCGTGGGTGAGGGGTGCTGGGTGAGTTAATCTTTACTGATGTTTCTCCCTGGTGGAGACTTGGTCTGACAATGTTAAGCCACACTGCCTCTATGGGGAGCCACTGTACCCACTCTGTTCTTTTCCCTCTGTCATTGTCCTGACACTAATCAGATCTCATACACACACAACTATGCACAGAGGTGTACACAGGCACAAAACAAATGACATTAATATGCAAAAATGTAGGTGAATCCTACCTTAATAGGCACTAATCAAAGAGCAATAGAGCGATTTTCTCTTCATCAAACTAACTTAATGAATCAAAACTCCATCTGAAATAGTTTCTGCTGACATCAGCTTTCCAGAAATGCAGAGCTTTGCCCCCCCCCCCCCCCCCCCCCCAAAAAAAAAGAAAACTGTCATTCTACGCTATTGCTTCGAAAGTATGAGGCAGAGTGGGTCAGATCAATGCTGGCAATATCCCCTAGAGGACAGGCACATGGAAAAGTTGAAACCAGGCCTTCAAAAGGCTGAGCTATTGATTGAATTGCTTTCCAAAGTGTTTTTCATCTCTGGGACTATACAAGGAGAATGCCGGCTGGTGTGCAGCCGGGTGCAGATGGCATGGCTGACCACCATAGAGAGAAAAGAGAGAGAGAGAGAGAGAGATTGAAGGAGGAGGGATGAGAGAGTGGAAGAGAGAGAGACAGACTCTTACCCCTGGCAGTGTTTTCTGTTCATGGAGGGCATTCTGGGCTTTGATGGCCGACTCTCGGGCGCAGTAGGTGAGGAATGCACAACCTGCAACAGAGATACAGAACATTATGAATCTCATAAAAATCGGATACCTTTAAAATGAGGATTAAATAAACATCAATAATACATAAAACATTAGGAAATCATGTCAGAGAACTATCAACAAATAGTATTAGAACAGTAATGAAAATGAATTCCAAGGCAAGTGGACAGTAACTGAGCGATTAAAACATTAAGAAACCAGATCTGTATAGAGGGACTCACGAATTACTGAAAATCAAAACTCTTTGCAAACATAATCCTGGGAAAAAAAACAGAGCAGGTTAATGAAAACAGGCGAGCGTGCAATACACCAGGCTACATGTGGACTGTTTTCTATGGTGGCACCAGAAAGAGGACAGAAAAGAAACAACCCTGCAACATGAAAGTAAGAAATGAACAGAGAATTCATTGGATGAATTGCCAGGCCTGTCCAGCCTCCCCATCCTCAGTAACATGTCCTGTCCACAGCTCTGAGCAGCCTGGCCTGGCCAGCATCCCCACCCTGAACGGTTGTGACAAGAGCGGAAGGGAGGAACAAAAGAAACAGGATGACAGAGGAGTATTTGGAGGAGGAAGGGGGGGGTGAATGATATCAGTGTAGAGACGGAAGGAGAAGGGAGATATTCATAGAGAAGAAGGAAAGACAGGGCGTAGTGTTAAAATGTTAAAACTCTCCAGAGTGACGGCATTACTGCAAGGTACAAGTGTGCCTCCATGCATGCACATATATACACATGCATACATCTGTCAAATTCACTGGAGAGAAGAGAAAGAGCAAGAGGAGAGGAGAGGAGAGGAGAGGAGAGGAGAGGAGAGGAGAGGAGAGAGGAGAGGAGAGGAGAGGAGAGGAGAGGAGAGGAGAGGAGGAGGAGAGGAGAGGAGAGGAGAGGAGAGGAGAGGAGGAGAGGAGCGGAGAGGAGAGGAGCGGAGAGGAGAAACCAGATGGAGTATTGAGGCAATCATTTTCCCCCTGACTGTCTGAATAAATAGATTTGCTTGTGTTCTATTAATGAGGTTCATATGGGTTACCATGCATCATATTTCTGCCACTCTGAAGATGGTTTATTAGCAGCCGCTGCATTTTGGATCTCGTTTCAACAGGCACATGTATTCAGTGGGTGGTGATGTATTAAGTGCCTTTTCGTGGACAATATTCCTATCCATTTCCCTTTTTGTGTGGGAGATCAATTTTACCCAGAAACATTCACCATCCATTTTTAGATAGATGGCCATGTGCCTGTCTGTGTGTGTGTGTGTGTGTGTGTGTGTAACGTTTTTTTTTGCAATTTCAATAACCCTTGCACTTTAGATATGTCTCCGCTGTAACCCCTGCAGGACTGCATCAAAAAGCAGAGTTAAAATGCCATGTCATTCATTGATCCATTGATTTGCCTGTAACCTGTTTTGTCTTGCAGTTCTAAACCTGTCTCAGTCTCATGTCTCACATTTACATACCAGGAATATTTCACCATTCTTATCAAAAGAACATTTATTGTTGTTCTGTTTCTTATGTTCAGGATCGTGCCCTGTCAATCCTGTCCTGCCTTTTCAGTATGAGAAAGACAGACACTGATGAGGTCTGTCCAAGGTCATGATCTTTGAGGTGGCTGACTGTAGCACTGGTGTCAAGGCGTAGCCCTCCCCAAAGCCTTCCTTTACCAAGCCCCCCCCCCCCAAACCTCATGATTACCAACGGCCATCAAGCAAATCACTCAATCACTCAACCGCTGTCTAATTTCCGTTCTCTATTCTGCGCCAGCTTGTTAAGAAATGCTATGAATGTGCAAATGTTGTTGTTGTTTTGCGATTGTTTATTAGTTTGTTTCTCAAACGGGTGAGGGTAATAGGAGGGAATGGCTGCATTTTCGTGGTTGTTTTTCTCCCTGTTTCTCTCTCTCTGGGCTCGTTGTTGTTGGTTTTCTTGACAAATGCTAGCCCCCATCTCTGAATAAGAAACAAGCATTTTGCATTACAATCACAAACACGATTTATTTGTTAATGTGCAATGCACTGGGCATTGAGAATAAATTAATAACAAACACAACACTGGCAAACAAAAGAGAAACATGAACTCCATTTAAATGTGATTCTGCGCTCTTTAATGTATGGCTTAAAAAGAATTTGCAGGCCACAGGCGAAAAAGCTTTAACAACTCCATAATAGGAATCCAAACACGTACAAATTGCCACTGCTGCATTGCATACCAAGTGCAAAATTGTGAGTGTGGGGGGGGTGGGGGTGATGAAATTGTTTGAAACACAACAAAAAGCCACTGTAATCGGAGCCTGCTGACACAGCAGTGGGGGAAGCCTTCCCACTGTGAGGAGATGATCCTCTGCATCATCTGATAGAAACCTAAAACAGCCTGATCTCACATGATTTCGGCTCCAGAGAGAAGAAATTCCTGCTTCTCCCCTTTGCTCCCCTTCATTCTTCTCTCCTCTCCTTCCACTATTTCTTTCTCTTCACCGACGCCGACTCCGCTCCACTCATCTCCAATTTTTTAGTGATAATTTCCATGTGTGCAAAGTGTGTGTGCTAGGAAATAGGACTGAGGCTCTCCATCTCCTCTGTGTTGAATTGGCATGTAATTAAAGAGTCTTACATGGCAGAGAGAGAGAGAGAGAGAGAGTGAGTGTATGAGTGAGTGAGTGAGTGAGTGTGCAGTAGGAGCTACTGTATAGCTGTGGTGACAGAAGCCATTTAGATTCACCGTGGCCCAGGCTCTCCATTACCTGAACTATGTGGATCTGTTTCTAGTATGTGTCTAGTTTACAGGTCTAATATATTTGAAAACACACATCTGATCCTCTTACCACTTGATTTAGGCACATAATTAACACAGTGACTAACCCAAATCCATATTACATACTAAAAATATGCAGTGAACTATGTAATATACGTACAGCTATACCTCACAAAAGAATGCACGTCTCTGCACTAACACGAAATAATCAAAACATCACTTCTCCACTGCCAATGTAAATTTCATGAGAAGAAAAGTAAAACGTTCACTTGGATTTGAAAAAATGTTTAGATTTAATACTTAATTTTGTTTTCCAGGGTGCTCCTGGAGCAGTATCCCTACCACACACAATTTGTTTTTCTGCAGCTGTGAGCAGCTCCTTAATTTCCTTTGAGCAGTGCTCTGTGGGACATTAACGTCAGTCAGCGTCAGAAAATCAAGCTGATTTTCAATGCAAGCTGACATCTTTGATTACACTTTATTTTGTCATGCACTTAGTGCGTTCACACTTGAAAACCTGCTTAAAATTAGTATGCACCAGACCCCTACCAGACACATAAACACAGGGCAGAAACAGTCATAAATATGAGCATACTCCACCTGCTGCTACATGTTTAACTCATGCCATCCTCATCAGTCTAACACACTATTGAAACAGCGACTTCGGTCCTGTCACCTCTGTTTAAGACCACAATGTCAATAATGAACAGTTCTGCAGGGTGTCCTGCAAATACTATTAGGGCACAGTCACAGAGATGAAAACTCAGTTCCAAGAGATCAATTTCTTCAAAATACATCCACACACTGCTCCTTGAGACTGGCATCAATAATGTGACATGGCTGCTTCATGGGGACACATTACCAAGGTAAGTGAAACCTGCCACAGTGTTGTTCCTCTAGGAAAAGCAATCAGTACCACATCACAGACTCTGATCATTTGCCCACAGTGCAGCTACACTACCCCTGATTTGGCACACGAGCCATTAAACAATGATTTATGAAAATCAGTGTTTAAGCTACTGATATTTTTTCCCCCAAAGCCAAAAACATTCTGTCTCGCATTCATTCCTATAAATAATCTAGTTTGTGGATTCATTTAAAACAAAACATTACCGGCCTAAATGGCATTTAACGGAAGGCCACAATGCTTTTGAAGCACTGAACACATTCACTTAGGGAATACAAATACACAGCACATCAGTCAAATTAATAGTTTTTATAAAAATAATGAGATGCCTCCATGACATGATCTGCCATCTATTAACTTCAGAGTTCAACTGTTTTATCATATTGTTTTATACCTTGTATTTACCAGCTTGTTGAAGTTACAACCAGAAAATTCCACAGTGGCACCTGTGACCATCAAACACTGCTGTCACCTCACTGGCCCAACTCAAATTAGCTTTATGGGCATGAGTGTCCTTGCCAAAAATGCTGGACTGCACAATTATTCTGTTCTACACAGAAAAGTGTTGATGAAAATGGATCATTATAGAATAACAGATACACTTCAGACTGAGGCAATTCTCTTCCTCTCCTACCTATTAGGGTGTAATGTAGGAGTGCTGAACAGGGTGGGACTAACAAAGTTAAACCAGCAGAGCAAGTACTAAATGGTTAAACAAGTTTAAGCTTGTTTAAAAAAAGTTACTTTATGTCTTGAAAGTTGTGCCGTTAATTCACTACCTAGTAAAACCACTAAATCTTTGTCTGTGGCTGGCTGCTTCACTGAGTAACTTCTGTTTCCCAACTCACTGTGCTAAATCCAAGCAGCTTTTCTGAAAGTAATTATTTTTAAAAAATGGCCACTCGCACCTCTGTGGGCTAACAAATTCACTGCACTTCTTTTTCCAGATATCCATAAATAAAGTGGCAGAGAAGCAACAGAAAGTCACTGTTTTGTTTGGCACTTGTTAGATTTGTTTGCTTGTTTCACTTTTTATTGATTTGTTTGTATTTTTTTATATGCAGCGTCCAACATGGAGGACATTTTCTTTAATATCTTTTCACAACAGCCTAACTGCCTGAGCAGGTAATGACACTGATACATCCAAACAAGACCGTGAATAGATTCATTCGTGCCTGCCACTATGGCATCTGACTGCCACAAGCTGTGACGTCAAGCAGGGGCTCAATGTGAACGTCCTACTTCTTCATTGGCATTGGGCATAAATCATGTACTGCAGAATCGTCAAATATGAATGCAATACCTAGGAGACCTGGCTGCTTTAAACCACAACCTCTCTCTTTTCACCCCCCCACCCCCCCACCCCGCACCTCCCCTCATACCCTCTTTGCTCCCTTTTCTCCATCTCCTTGCCCCAGAGGAGCCAAGCTGCCCCGGTGTAATGGAAAAGTGTGAACTTGCTCTCAATGTGGCATTTCCTTGGCCAGAAAGTGTGATGGTAGCAGAAACCGAGCCAGTCCTGGCACCAGTCTCGCCTGCTCCCTCACACATCATTTGCACTCTTTGGAAAATGCTATCACTGTGGGTAGATTACTTGCTTACTTCATTTACTGCCATGTGGGGCTCCGGGGAAACTGATAGCCTTTTTTTCCAGAGGGGTCGGAAGCTGAAACGCACATCATCAGCACTGATACAATGTGATTATGACCTGAATCATTGCCAGCCAGGGAGGCAGGAGGCTCAGTGGCACAGATTGACCGTGAGGGGGGTAATCAGTCTGGTCTCGGAGAAGCTTTTAACTCATATAATCACTCCCTCACCTTTGAAAAAAAGACCCCCGATCTGTTCACACACTCAAACAATCACGCCCATGTTCAGGGAGAAGGGGGACAGACAGAGATGTATAATAAAGAAGAAGAGCTCGTGCACGGACTTGGCAGGGACTTTCCAAAATCCTCTCACTCATTGTTCTGACAACAATATTTTCTCTGCCCAGGGCTAATGGGCTTGTAATGAACGCTGTAATATAAGCAGTAGCCTAGCGTAACCTGTAAACCTTAATTAAGTCAGACAGCCACCTTAAAGTGAGCCAGCGACTGTGCTCAGTCACAATCTCCTGATCCTGAAGCTAACTACACTCCTCCATCACTCCTTCATCAATCACTCCATCCTTTCATCTCTGCTGCATCCAGCTTCAAATCCTCCTCCATTTCTCCTTTCACTACCCCTCCCATAATCCCTTCACCTTGAGCAATGGCTGGGGGAGGATGAACGTCGCAGAGCACCGAGGAGCATCAGTGTCCATCATGAGGGCAAAAAATAGTCCCCCGGACCCTCCCTGGTATCCTCTCTGACCCCTGAGTAGGAGAACTCAGCCATTGATTTGTTGCTCCTCGCTCACATAGACTACACTAGCCTCCGAGCAGCAGTCAAACAGATCCATAGGCAGCACATCCCCAAGGACCACCTGCGCACGAGCGTGAACACCAGTGTGTGTTTATACAACGTATACATGCGCATGTTACTGTGCGGTGTGCGTCGCCTAATGAGTGTGACAAATGCAATAAATTCTTTGTGAAAGGCTCGGTCCATGTTTCAGGATCGATACTGGGGCAGAGAAGCCATCATAACAATGCAGGAAGACAGTCTCTGACAACTTCACACTTCACCATCTATTGCGTGGCACTGAGGTTAAACAGTTCTCTCAAGGCATAAGTGGTGCTTCATATATAATCCAACTGTAGAGTATTTCTCTCAACCGCTCACATATAGACAATACAGTGTAGGCGGAAAAGTATAAAGAAGACTGAAAACAGTAACACACTTCCAACCACTTCCTGATAAAGTTCTAAGATAATGCCTTTTGGCAGTAGGCGCAGTTTTGGAAGGTGATGTGATCGACTGCAACCGACCACCCACTCCCAGGTTGGCCTGAACTCTGTCAGTATGTGACTCTGGATAACACTTACAGCACTTTGGCACATTCCACTGTGCTGTAACCTTTATGGCCCGCCTTGGCTTTTGTAGACTATTTGGGTACTTCTTCAGCTCTTAATGTAAAACCAGAGCCAAATCTATAAGTACATCTAGCGGCCGGTACCCCTGATGAGCGAGCTAATTGACATTGGTAAAGGATGGAGTTTCACAGAGCTGTAAATAATGTGTAGATTCATGCTCACTGCGTCCTGCTTTGTTACTTCTGGATGGCTAACGGGAGTTTACCTGCCAAGTCCCGTCTCTCTCCAGCCCATTGTCCCTCCTCCTTCAGCCAAGTCTGCTTGGGCCAAGGGATTCTCTCAGAAATCAATAAAAGCATCTCTGAGCACCCCCACTACCCCACCCCACCCTGCAAGAAAGTCAGAAAACTGCATCTCCACCTCTGAAACTGGAACAACCTCCAAGCAAAAGGAAATAATAAAATTACTTTCACTTGGCTCACACCCATTTCCCTACTGCTGTATATAACACAATACAGTGCACTGTTTCACTGACACCAAGTCTTCATGTCAGGCACCTGACTGGCATACTCGGTGCAGCACACCTAACAATGCTTGCCCTCTTTCTAAAGGTGAAAAGCATTTAAACCTTTGAGACAGATCAATTGATCATGCAAAGCCACAATCATAGATGACTGGCAGCTGCAAACTGACTGTGGACTGAGAGATGGATCAGGTTTTCAGTCACTTTGATTTTACAAATTGAAAGATACCTTTAAAGACGGAGCTTCAAAGGCCCAGAGGTTGTCTGGATGGAGTGATTGAAAGAGGAATAAGGAAGAAAGACATGTGAAGAGGACAGAAGCCATTACCCAGCTGTACCTCACACACTCATATTCTTCTTCATTATGCTGCTATACACCTTGAGAGGAAACACTACCACACATTTTCAATTATGCTTCGCATGCCGAAAAATACAACTTTGTGTCCTTGTCTCTGCTTTCTTTCTTTATTTGCCTCATGTCACCACTGAGCTGGAGAAGAGTAATAATTAACACTAATGATCTGACTAACAAGCAGGCACCAGGGTATTAATTGAATTGACGTATATTTCCTTGTACCCACATTCAGCCTCCAGGATTCCAGAAATACTATTTAACTAATGACAAACCAAGAAATGATAGATAGATAGACAGATAGATAGACAGATAGACAGATAGACAGATAGATAGATAGATAGATAGATAGAAGATGAGAAAGATGACAGTACTCTGAAATGAATCCAAGGAGCAGGCAAAATGATATGAAAACCCATCAGCCATTAATTAATCTGAGTAGTCTTTTTTAATTAAGCCAGATCTACCGTTGCGTAGTGAACCACAGATCGGGTGCCATGTTGGAACTCGCATAAAGTCCACATGCTCTGCTCATTCAACCAAATTACCATTTGATCATCAAAAAAGAAACACAAATTCCGTCTTTTATCTGTCTCTTCTTCACTATTTGGCTTTCAATTTGTTCGTATCACACACACACACCAAAAAAAAAAAAAAAAAAAAAAAAAAAAAAAGTGGACCCCGATGCATCTCCAGTACAAAGCCAGCCGGACCAGTTTGTGTCTCTGGCAATAAAGCACAGAGACTGTTAGCTACAGCGTTGCTCCTTCAGTGGGAAAGATAGATGGAGGGAGTGGGGGGTGGCTATGTGATGGAAGGGCCAGAGCTGGGGGATGAGGGGGACAGGGCCCTACAGTCGCCCACAGATGCTCCCTCTGTCTCTCCCTCATTCTCTCCCTCCTTTTGAGCACAGTAAGGGAGCAGTCTTTTGGGGGAGGCTGGCAGGCAATCAGTGATGTCATGCCAGCAGTGCAGCGATGGCAGCTTAACCTATTTTCGGAAATACCACAGAATTTCTATTTATAACTGTGCTGAGCAGCATGTATCTTCACACATCCCTCACGGACCTGAGCATTCATAGACATTTTCCAATCTAAAATGTGTCTTCCTCACAAGAAAGGGGGGGGGGGGGTGCTTTAATGTCTCAAAGAAAAAGGTCCTAATGTGGATAGTGCTGTTTACTGTTGTCATAATTGCCATGTAGGGAGTTAAAGTGGAGAGTTAGTGACTTTTCTATTATCCTTTTGTTGCCTGAACTAATAAGATCATTTTAATCATTGTGTATTGTGTTGTATTTAAGGAACACTGTCAGTAAATCACCTCTAAGACCAGTGGTAGAAGTAGCAGTATTAGCATAAGCAGCACTAGACATAATATTGAAATAACTACTACTAGTGCTACTGGAGGGATTTTCTCATGAAAACAGCTTTTAGGTGATTATTTTATACATCTGCCAAACTTGGCCTCTGGTCCTCCCGTCCTCCTCCACCCTCCATCCACCCCGCCCCCCTCTCTCCCCTGATGCCCAAACAGCTCTCAACCTGTCAGAGGGATCCTCGATGTCCCGAGCTGAGCCATCACTCTATTCTCCCACTGCCTTGGGATAAAAGCAACCATTTGTTTCTGCATCTCTGACAAACACTTCATCTTTTCCCCTCCACTTATCCATCTGTCCATACATCCATTGTTCTGTGCCCATGTGTCTGTCTGTCATTTGCCTTGTGGGCCCTGCTGCATACATGTGCCATCCTCCCTGTCCAATTCCTCTCTGTCACAGTGGGCCGTGTGACAGAGAGGGATCGAGTGACACTGCTAAGTCATACCCGCTCGGCTTTGTGTTCACGTGCACTCTCAGGGAGATACATGTACGACATTTATGCATTGTTCATTCACACCAGCATCAAGGGCTCAACCATTTGGCAATCAGAGAGATGTGACAGCTTGACTAATCTGTGATTGTTTTTTGGCCAAAACATGGGGGTTAGCGAGCCCTCCAAGGGCACAGTACTATAAGGCAAGACAAATAACTTATTATTTTCCAGGCTTGTACAAGGCTTTATCGCATGAGTTCTCCTGAACCATTCCAAAATGGAGAGGGATTATCACAAAACATTGCATTAAAATCTCCTCTCTCCCCTCTCCCTTGTTATTTCATTTTCCTTCTAAAATGAATCTGTGCCCAGTCAGGCTCAAACACAACATTAAAGAGCTCATGCTATTCTAACAGAAACCACCAACCCCCCTCCTCCCTCCCTCCCTCCTTCCCTTTTTTTCCCTCTGTGCCTTTATAACCCCCCCTCAAAAGAGTACACTCTGCTCTGTAGGCAATGGCACTCTCTGCTAAGCTGCCCATACAAAATAGATAGGCTTCTATCCCTCTATTTAGACTAAGGAAATAGCTGTGACCTTTGTGTATGAACAAGAAGGCGGCACTCTCCTAGCGACTCTACCTTTGCGAGAGAAATGTGACCTGAAACAAACCAAAAATAATTCAAGAAGCTGTAGAAGCTGAAAATCCTGTCAGCACAGGCACAAGAAAACTGAGAACACTGAGAACTTTTTAATGAAGTCAAATTGAATTCCTTTCTTGTTAAATCAACTACATCAATAATGTTTCTAACATTAATTAATATTAGAGAGACAAACATCAATAAACATGCAGAAAGATTTTTTGGTCATTAATTACTTCTTCTTTTAGTTTAGTGCTACGGTTCAGGATACGCACTGGTAACAGCAGTGACATCATCAAAACATCAGTTCTATATGGAAATACTACATCAAGATAGCATCAGCAGTGAATTGACTATCAGGTAGCTGAACACTGAGAAAAACGTGTCTTCCAGAACAAACACAAGCAATTAACATAATGCGTCCAAACATGACACTGTTCACTAAGCCCACAATCAGTCCACAACCACTACAGAGCTTCTACAGAAATACACAAGTACTGCAGCTTTCATGAAGCAGGATCTCTGCGCTGGTCCATGTTTTCCCTGAAACCTCACAGTACATCCTCCCATGTCTATCCATGCTCCAGACACCCATTAACAGCAAACATATTCCACAAAGGTCAGGGAGTAAAGGCACTTCCAATATACTGAAAGCAAAATATACTGCAAGCCATAATGAATGTTGCATTGGTGCAGGAAATCAATCCATCTGAAAGGCTCTCTTGGGCAGGGATTAAGGGGAAAGAAACGGAGACAGAATAAAAGCCAGGTGAGTTTTGGTGTGTGGACACTAACCTCCAGCAGAGCGCGGCCTTGTCGGCATCCTGAGATTGGCAATCTCCTTGGAAAACCAACAGAAAAGGAGGAGAAGAGAGAGAGAAAGAGGCAGCACTCCTCATCCTGAAGTCAAGGCCCATAGCGCCTGTCAGTACCAGTTGAGCTGCTGCATCTTTTATGAGGAAAGCCCTGTTGCTTATTACAATATTTACAGACGTTTAAAGATTGCGATGCGAGTGTTGTTGCTGCATTAGCTTGGCTCAGTGGCCTTCGCTCACTAGCCCTGACAGAAGATTTTATTTCAGATTTGTTAAATCGAATCACTGCACAAAACTGCAAGGAGACTGATAATTGTTTTCCCTGCCACTCAGCGTTCCCGTACGCAGGTGGAATGGAATTTATCTCTTCTTAAAAACCTTTATGAAATTGCTTCATTTCTCTAGCAACCACACAACGGTCATACGGGTAGAGAGCCCTTTGCTGCAAAGGGTGTCTATTAAATGAATAATATCACCGTGTGTTTGTGTGTATTATCCATGTCACTTCTACAGCTCTGTTTATGGTCTGTAAGTGAATTTACTCCATCTGTTTCCTCAGGGGGGATGCTGTCCTACAGCAGTGCAGTGATCTTTGACTTCCCATAAGGAACCCGCAATATGGAGACGTGTAGATGCACTCACACTTCATCATATCAAAGAGGAGAGAGAGAGGACTCAACAAGCCCGAGCTCACTTTAATCAATGCTAATGCCTTTCGGGTTTAATTATATATAGGAAAACTTCAGTCTCATATTAATACCATGTCATTGGTTTGATGCATATGCTGCCTTTCAACTATTTCTATTTCCTTCCTTGTCTCCTTTTTATTGGGAGGACAACCCACGGAGGAATGCTATCCATCAGACTGAGTCAGAGGGAGAAAAAAATAAAAACTTGAATAAATATTTCATTAGATTATTCTGTGATTTACTGTGCTTCTGCTTGGCTGAGGTCTACGGCAATATCTCTGGTCCATTTATAAAGGCATTAACACAATGATACCCGACACCAGCTTAATATTGATACTGGGCTGCCTTTTGCCGGCAGATTGGAGCAGCGTAGGGATTGTTTGTGTTGTTTGTGTGCTGAATCACACCTGCAGGAAAAATAAAAATCTTTTCTTCCTTCTCCATCTGTCTCCATCTAGCGCATGTTACTTAACTGTATGAGGGAAGATTAGTCGATCCCGACCAAACTCATAAAATATAATCTGTCATGACAATTAGAGAAAGTCAACAAAACTCTACCCTGAAAAAGATTCAGCATCTGACGGCACATTCAGTTTTTCAAGGGAGAACTGCAGATGATTTGAAAATAGAGGGGGGTGGGGGGGGATCAGTAAAAAACAGCAACCTAAACACATGAAAAAAAAAATAAGACTAGCGATTAGCCTTGGTTCCTCAGACATGCATGTGCATAAACATTAAAGTGTGCATTCTGCATGTGCTATAAGTGGAAGCTAATTAGAGCCAAGGGGAGAAGTTTTCACAGTCTGTGATAAATTCAACATCAGGAAATCCTCTACCTATTAATACCAATTGGGCGACAATAATTGGCAGGCCATCGACAGCGTGGGCAGAATTAATCATTTGAAGAGGCAGACTAGACTGAATTTTAATTGGCAGAGGCAGCCACTGTTTAGGGAGGCAACCAGCTGATCACCCAAGAGACTGCTGCTTCAGACAATGCACATTTGCTAATCCTCTTGAGTCAAGTTATTATGGCCATGCATTATTATCACGCTTTACAAACTAATTCCATGTTTTCCCTCATGGATTACCCAGGGAGAAAAAACAGTTGCATAACAAAAGAGGAAATAATAAACACACAAAGCACAATGTGGATGAAATGAAAATCAAAATGACAGAATAAGTGCAATGACTACAAATGCACGACACTTAGTATGATGAAAATAGTGCGTGTTTGTGTGTGTGTGTGCATGTGTGTGCATGTGTGTTTATCCCTCTGTCCATCAACGTATTTGTCAGTCTGAATATGTCTGTTTCCATCGGGATCCATATCCATAATCCTTTCTGCTTAATAACACGATTAACTATAAAATAACCTCATCAGAGATCATTGACATATTAGAGTTTGATTATGTATTGTTAATTGTGTGGTCAGGATTCATTACACTCTAAGCCATTTAATTTCACTGACTTTTCTAAAAATTAATTAGTTGTACATTCAGAATCAATTTCTCTTATATTTGCTTACTTTAGAGAGATGATCTCAACTACATTGATCTTTGTTTTTTTCTATCTATCTATCCATCTATCAATCTATCTACCTTTTTTTTTTTTTTTTTTTTACTCTGTTATGCCCTAAAAAGAGTTAAAAGTTGTCTTCTGCAAAATGCATTTCAGCCTGACAAGGGACCTGAGGAGGGACTCATGGAGACTTTCACTGATGCAGTCAGTACATCTCAATCTCAGTTGCTATAAAAATATTTTTCAGCTCTTTTATTTTACTGATGCAATAAAGAAATCTCACATGTAAAATATAAAAACCGCAAAGCAAATAACTAATAATATAACAAACTCCAGATTTATTTTTCTTCATAGCTGCAATTAAACCTGAATGAAACACAGATCCATCATAGCTCTACTGTCTCTGTAAAAACACATCTAGGAGCCTAAATTCTCTTCACCCTGACACCATGATGAAGCGACAGTCACTCAAGAGCTAAATACTGCAATCATTATGCAACATAGGGTAATGGTGTCTACGTATGCACGCACATGCACACACTAGCACATATCGATGAATGCCAAATGAGTGCTATACTGAAAAAACTGTCTTCCTGCCTACAAGCTGACAATATCAACTTTAGGATCAGACAAGAGCGATTACCATCCAGGCACCTGACTTCATGAAATATGTGACATAACGTAATGCCGGCTGTATCTGCTCTGAAACCTTCATTAAGTTGAACATTCTGTGATCCTCATGTGATGACACACTCACCACTGAATTTCAGCATGGGCATGCACATAAAAAAATAAAGAAGACCTATATTCATATATTTGTCTTATTCATTTATGTCACTTCAATTCCATTGGTTATATTCTAACCCTAGTTTGTTTATCCGTTGAAATGCTGTGTCCTCTGTCACTTGGGGAGGACTCAACAGGCTACATGGGCATTATTACACATCCGTGTAATGGTAACAAATTTCATATTTTCTGATGGTGGTTCTATATGTCACAGAAGACATGACATTGTTTGCAATGTTTGCAAATGGCATTTACATTACTGTCACAGATTGTTATTTGTCTTTCCTAAATGTCACTGCAATAAAAGGGGGTTACCTCCTGTACTAACATCCTTCACATCAGCATCAGCTCTGCAAGATGAAGAATCTAAAATGGCATTCAGAGAGAGCAGCACTGTGACAAAATGACAGTCGGGGTTATGTCTCTGGTCTCTAACATGTGTGGGGCAGTTTCAGATTCACACATTAAACCATAAATGTTATGCAAAAAAGATGAAGCGTGTCACAACTGTTGTTCAGTGTCTTCTCTTTCTTTCCCTCTCTCTGAATCATTGATAAAGATTTGCGAACAATGGCAGCAGTGCCTTGGCCCAGTTTGTTAAAATTATGATTACAGTGAAACCAGTGATTCTGATGGTGCCAGTCTGTACAGTCATGGATGTCTCCTAATGTCACTGTGTCATTATCTTCACCAACACACAGCAACATAAAAATGCAGCCTAATTAATAAAGTTGGTTGTATTAAAGTGCTGTGCTGATGAATGATGGATGACGATGAATGATGATGACGATGATGATGATGATGACGTCTACACTGTTAGGATCAACTGTGAGGAGGGGGGGGGGTGCGGTGGAGGGGTGCGTGCACGTATTGTGAAATGCCTTTTTCCACCCGTGGCTATGTGATCTGTACACCCCGTATATCCTTGATAACCAACTTCATTATGGAAGGTGGAAGTTGTCAGCGTGTTTGTGGTGAGCTCGGGTGGATTTACGCCCTCTCTGCCTCCCTCTGTCTTCCATTTCAGCGAGAAGCAGCGCAGCATCACTGCCCACTCTCCGTGGCGACGTCCGTCATCTTGTGACAGTTCTTGCGCCCTTTGGAGACACCGTGGTACTGAACTGATTTCGCCTGTGTCGGCTTTTGCACCCAGCCCCGGCTCCACGGGAGATGTTGGATGAATAAATGATGCCGTCCCTCCGCAAGAGATGGGACTGGCAAGGGAAGGCTCTTTAAAAATGCATCCTCTCCGAGCGCCTCTGCCCCACTTAAGAAAATACTCTCCGATAGCAATAAAACAACAACAAAAAAAAACAAAAACACGGCCAACACGCTGTCACCAGATCATCCCTCATACAGAAGGAATTCACAGTAACTAAAAAAAAAAAAAAAAAAAAAAAATCTCAATCTGGCGCAATCGGTAAAAAGTGGAATGATGAAGATGGGACCACAAAAGGCTCGGGGAGACATTCACACGTCACAAGTTAAAATAACAAACCAAACAACCAGAATGAGGTCAAAATGCCAAACCTCATGAATGTTAGATGACAATATGTAACCAATGATGCACATGCATATGTTTGGAAGAGCTACAGGACTGATCATTCCTGGATGAAGCCAGATTACGTGTTTTTTTTTTTTTTTTAATAATAATAATAACAGTAAGTGACAGACATCCACATTTATCTTTGCACTGTTTAACTGAAAGCCGCTCTTCAGGCACAGCTGATAATAAGCAGTTATTAAGCTTTAAATGGGCCTCGCAGCCATCTGAGGGGCGACACGTTACCTTTGTGCATGCCGGTGTATCGGTCCTTGAGAACTGTCAGTTCGTGGATTTCCCAAACTGTTCAAACAGGGGTTTCAGGTCTTTTTCTTCCAAGTTCCGCGGTATCTGCCCGATAAACAGCTTAATGGCATCTTGGTCTTTCATGTTGCCGCTCTCCGGATGAATTGAAATGGGTTCTGACCCGTTCATGGGTTTCGGAAATGTGATCTGAGGGTACTGGTGCTGATGTGGGATAAGTAGTAGTGGTTGTTGGGTCGGCGATGCCCCTGGTCCGGTGAAAACCAGGCTGGAGTGAGCGGGCTGGGGCTGCTGTGGATGGTGCTGCCTTCTTGTTTCAGTCTGAGTGAATCTGGCCATTCTGAGCTGGGAGCAGAGTGGATAATAATGACAACACACACACACACACTGTGAGAGAGCAAGCACTCAGCTGGAAACCAGGCTGACTTTCTATCCGACACACAACACACACGCACACACAGTACAAGGCAGAAAGGGAGTGATAGAGGCGGAATAAACGCACAGCAGCGACATTAGACGCTCTGGAGCGCCACCCAGTGTCACCGTGCAGGTACTTCACCTTATGGTGGCTAATCAGTTGGCCGGTGTGAACTGACATGTGGGCTCGGAGCAGCATGGTCTGACCATGTTTGTGGAGTACAATCCTTCATGGAGCTTTTCTAACATCCCACGTTTTGATGTAAGGTGCAGGGGTCACCATGTCTCTTTTCTGTTCCTGCATCCAGGTCAGGCAGGACAGCCATCATTCAGTTTAAAATGTGCAACTCCTGTGAATTCGCTCAGCTGTATTCTGCTGTTGTTGCTGCTGAAGGTGAAACTACAAATGTAGGCAGTTTGATCCACTGGTTCCCAGTCTATATGGACTGAACACCTGCGAAGGTTCGCAAGATAAATCTGAGCTGTTGTTAGATGATTAATGTGACAGGACAGAAGAAAAACAACATGTTCCCATTACAAAGAGTCTACTTTTAATCTCAAGTTTACTGGTCACACATTATGTCAAAATATTGTCCATGAAAAGGCCAATTGAAGTCTGTCATTTTAAATTTAAACAAGAACCGACAGTCAGTCATGCTACACTGACCCAAGCCCCTGATCTTTCAGTCTGACAGTAATATTTCAATGTAGGTCATATGGGCCATGCTGAGTCGGACTTATGCAGTAAGTAGCTAAAGTGGAGTGAAACCTAAAGTTACTGCAGTGGCTGGATAAAACTGCACTGACGAGAGCAGAAAATCATTAGTTCTTTCTATCTGTTCCAGCTGTCTTGTTATCTGTTTTTTTTAATCTACCAAAAAACATTGTTTTTAATACTTTCAATCTTAGGCTCAGATCAAAAATACAAAATGGAAAAATTGATTTTAATATTTGATCGGTCGGGTTTACGTGACCCGGACATTGTTCTGCATGTGGCAGTTCTATAGACAGTGGGCTCCTTCTCACTTCAGTTTCTCTCCAACACTGTAGCTACTTCTGAAAGGACAGTACTCAGTACAGGTTCTTTGCCCCCCTCTTGGGATTAATGTATTTATATATTCATTGTTAGATTTGTAGAAAGGACAGCTGAGTATACATTCAAAGGTTTTAGAGTACAGTAAAACTAATGTTGTGAAAGTTTCACTACTTATCCTATCTCAGTTCATTCACTGAAAAACTGCTTCATCATTTTAAATATTTATCTAAAGTTTTGAATTATTAAACATATTGGTGGTGACATATACATCTGAATTAAAAGTATATAAATACAAGGTGGCAAGTACGTCCCCACAGTGACAGAAGGTAAGTGATACTTAATGACCACATACAGTAAATGCTTCCAGCCACATGCCCTACATGAATTAGGTGGTACTGTAATCAGCAGTCATTCATTTGATTGAGTCAAGGGACCAGTAAATATTAACCACAATTAGGAGACTTACTGTAAGTCATTTTCAAATAGCAAGAAGACTAATCCCCCAAGAGAGGCTTTATTTGTATCATTTGCCTTCTAAGTACTCAGACCCAAATCCATCATCTAAATAAAATGCTGAAATTAGACCAACATTGACAAAACAAACATTCAACAAGCCATGCAGCCGCAAAGCACCCTTTAGCTAAAACACATCTGCTGGACAGATCTCTAATTGCAGCCCATTTAACAGTGGATTAAATAAAGTGATATACTGTCTGTGACAGCAGGCTCAAGCCTGCAAGGTGAATCAATACTGCTGCTGCTTCTCTCACTGTGAAGAAGCAGCACTGCAGGGGTCCCCCTCCCAGAACTCAGACTCTGACTTACATACGGCTACGTTGCTTTGTGAGAGACTTTTCCTCTCCTGGCTGTGTTGCTCTGGATTCACCAGCAAACTTGTGCACAAGCGAGGATAGGCTCACATCCAAAGGGCCACGGTTTGTAGGGAGAACAGATTGGTCAACAAAGTTCAGCGCTGAGAAGTTGTCCAGAGCAGATGGTTGTTTTCTTTGGAGGGGAAGTGGGGGATAATTTCAGCTCTATTGAACTGTGCTCATAATATTTCTTTCTGCAAAGTTCAATAAGTGCAAGAGTAGAGGGATAGACATGAGCAGGCAGGGGTACACATTGACATTACCAGTCAATAAAACAGTGGGTGGTAGCTACACAGACACAGGCGTTTTTTATTGTAAACTTGTTCTTTTGAAATGTGAATGTAATTCTGTGAAGCAGTGGGTCCCAGAGTGCAGAGTAAGATACAGCTGCTGAAACTGCTGTTTGATTTCGATTTGCGCGCCCAAGTCGCAGTGTTATTTTATGCCCAGTTCATCGTGTTATAAATGTATTGATTAAAAGAGGCAGGGTACTCACTGAATGTGGCTGGCCATCTGAATGGGAGTTGGCAGGGACAGGGGTCGAAGTAGATGTGTTTGGCGGATGGCTCAGCATGTTAGCCTGCTTACATCTGCAGTGAGGAAACAAACAGTGCAGCTCATATTGAATAAGAGCACTGAGCTGTCATGGCACTGGCTCACCCGCCTCTGAGGGAGGTTGAGAGGCTATTTTTAGGGATGTGGTCAACACAGGGGGAGGGGTATTGAGAACTTCCACTTCATGGTTGTTTATTGACCAATGCCATTAGTGTTTTGCCAAGCTAAAGGCAGAGACAAGAAATCAATAAAGGTCACACTATTAGTGTGAACTAAAAAGTTACATACAATTTAACTGGCTGGCGTTATTCTGCTGCTTGTTAACCAGTCTGGACCCTGAGAGGGAGGCAGCCTGGCTCGATCTGTTCAGCTTGGGAAGTCCGGAGGGCCCAGAGGGACACAAAGACAGCTAAGGGAGTCATTTTGCATTCTGTGTGCACATGGAGCAATACAGTTAAGACAGTCCGACACACTCTCTTCCTAATTACTCAAATTCAACATTATTCTCCACATCCAGTACCTCACTTGCATATTGTGCAAACACAGCGATGCTCATCAGCAGAAAAAGCATCCACACAGCTTAACTTGCCATATGCCGTCTTGTTATGGGCCGAAGACAATGAGGACCTTGACAATACTAATCGTGCAGCGTTTTGCTGTTAAATGAAAGCTTCTTCTCTGCTTGGGCTGGCATGGTAAAGTTTTGAGAGAGTGGTGATGGTGGTAGTTGTTTAACAAGCAGTGAGAGTTGGAGGTGTCCCCTGGTGCCTAATTCACCATTTCACTCCGGTTAGGCATTGCAAAGCATGCTTGTTCAAGTGTAAGGTGTTGTTCAAGAAAATTAGGGTGTGATGTGATGATGGCATATCACTGTGGAGACAGTTTTATGGACCAGTGACTTAACAGGCTGATGAGATGTGATAAGAGCGGGCTGAACTGTGGCCTCAGTGTGCTGCGCCTTTCTCTCCAGGCCTTTAGTCCCTGGTCTAAAAGTAGAGGGGACCTGTTTGATATCGATCAGAACTTTTCACATAATGAACAGTCCAGCATGTTGGCCCTGTCACAGCCACTTAAAGAATGTTAAATAAAATTAAGAAAATAAACTTGCACTTCAACAGCTGATTGTCAGCGAGAATTTTTCATCCTTAAATACATAAGAAGTCGTCCTCCACTATACCAGTTTGAATTTGAGACCCCCACATACTGAGCTGTCAAAACAGGAAAGAGCAGCACCCAGAAATGTCTGCAGGTCCTACAAATTCTCCCTTCCTGTCTGTTAAGTGTAAATATTCGAAAGACCAGAGAAGAATTCAAAAGCACACTGACTATACAAACATTTGTGCAACTATTTCCAATTAGGAAGGAATGAGTGGAAAGGAGGAGAACTGGCTCTTGCTCTGGGCTCACTGTAACTAGCTGTCTAATCATGCACTTAACTATGAGTATACCAACTTTGCTTCACCCACAATTAGGCCTGCATGATATCAGCGACATGTGCAATGTACGATGATGATATGACTTGCAATAAATAAACAAATATTCAGTTGTATTAACGACTCAAACAACTCAATAAGCTGTAGTACGTGTGACAAGCCTGTAGTGGCACTGTAGCACTTCCACACAAATACAACACAAACAGAGAAGAAGAATGGAAAGCTTGCGTGCTGTGAACAATCTGAGAACATTATAAGTCGACTAAACATGAGAAGTCGTGCCAGAACACATATGCCAATGACAGTGATGATGAAAATAAGATTAAGCGGTCTGCCCTACCCACAATTCATTAGCAACATGTCATCTATGAAAATATCTGACTTGAACTGTATTGGGGGATTTAAACAGTGTCTCTATGCTTCATGTGTGATATTGTATTGTTGTATGTCATGTGTTTATTTGTTTTTGTGCTGTGTCCGGTTGTTGTTGTTGTATGCTGACTGTCAAGGTGCCAAAGGCTTATCTTATCTTATCTTATCTTATCTTATCTTATCTAGTCTAACATTTTTGATCGTCTTTTACCATTACCCATTTAAATGTTTACAAGTTTCTCACATCGTCCCAGCCTTTTTTAAACATTAACAGATTTTGGTTGGTTTGTGGCAGCTGCTAGATTCAGCCACAGCTCCTCACCTGGCTTCCTCCCACTGAACAGGTTGTTGTAAGTCCACAGAGAGATGCAAAGCAGACTATCATTTCCTGCACCAGGTCTCTTACTGCATATTATATGACTTGTGTGATAAGAGAAGGGCAGGAATCACTGAAAAAGATTAAGGAAAAAAAAAAAGACATTTTAAAGCTTAATTTTATCATCCAAAACCAAGAACACTATTACCCAGTGTGGTTGCTTTGCTATAGGGGGGAGAAATGGCCAGCCTGCAGAGCAATCTTGTTCTGTATTGTGGTATCGCTGCTGTAATTTGAGAAGCCTTTACAACTGTCCCCATTATGCGATTGTCTCTGCTGCTATTAATACCATTATCACTAGAAAACACATTATTTCAGACAGACTGCACTGCATGGTGTTCAAACTCCTGGGTTGTCATTCCCTCAGTCCTGGACTCAGTTTTATCGAATTTAAAGTGAGAATATTTGTCTTTACCAATGGGAAGAAAAAAAAGTCAGGAAATGTGACGGAAAGGTAAAGAGCAGCATTGAAACCGAAGATGTAGAAAACTTAGAGGATGTATGTAAATGACAATGATCCAGCTTCTTCCACAGGAATCCTCGTCTATTTTTGAAGTACAGTATATTCAGTGCATGTCACAGAGATTTAGCGAAAGTGGTTTTCTGATGTTTGTTGATTATCTGAATAACATGGCCACTCTTTTGTAAGATATATTCAACAATGCAGTACATCAAGACAGAAGAAATCACTGCCTCCTGAATCAATTTATACTTACAGTATGCTACCACCAGATGGAAGCTTTGCTCCACTGTGATTTACCTCTCCAGTAAAACCAGTCACATAAGGACACCCGGTCTAAATAATGACTAACCTTTAATAAATTATTGCCAGTTCCCCTCAGGCTGTGTCTTAAATATCACATTTGCTGTTACTAATCCATATCTGCAAAAATCAAACTGCCAGCCAAACAAACAGAGCTTAGAAAATAGCTCTGAATATTTGGCCTTCTCAGTCGGCTGGTTATCTCTCTGCTTTGGCAAAGAGTATGCAGATGAGGCTGCTGCACAACTGTGGTATTAAGAGCAGCTGTGGTGGGAAACTTTGTTGTACTGAGCGGCGTTATAATGGCAGCATGTGAAAATGTTGGTGTTTATGCGAGTGATAGTGGGGAAACGTGTGCTACAGCTCTACTGAGTTGTAGGTGAAGTGAGATGGGGCTGTTTCAGGATCAGTGAACAGCTGCTGTTTTGTGACCCTCTCGGAGATATTGGTGGCAGGTGCCGAAAACTCTCCTCCCACACAGATGTCAGGTTTTTCAGCCTTCCTTATTTTTATACAATTTGTGGATCATTCAACAGAGGACATTTGTGACTAGCACAGTACAAAGCAAAACTGTTCAGAGTAACGTAGGCACAAATTCGACGTGCATTACCCACCCTACTGTGTTTTACCTATGACCCATCCTTCCTGCCTCCTTTGTGTGTAAAAGACCTTGTCAGTTCATAAGTTCTCACCCAATAACAATAAAAACATACTGTATAAGTACAGTTCATAATGATGACAAATCAGACACTATTCTTCACTTAAAACAGGACAACTATGAAACATGTCGAAAAATGCGACGTCAACTTAAAAGGAGTCCTTGTCTGCTCCTGGCAGTAGCTTCTGTGTTCATATTTGGACTTCTACAAGCTTCCTCTGAGAAATACTCCACTCAATTATAGCCTTTGATCTTGGAGTTAGGGTGTTTTTTCAGAAGAAAAATAATACAGTACATATACACAAAGCCAGTAATAAAAAAGAGCTCAACCTGGCACGGATGGAACAAAGATGTGAAGTCTTTCATAACAGACAGACACAGATAAATGACCACATGTAAGCAACGCTCAAAACTGAGGATACAACTTCACAGTGATTTGAGCAGGAGACGATAATAAATATCAACATATATTGCCGCAAATAAATAATGTCTTAATTTCTTAGTTAAACCCTTATTTCATGTGACTGTCCAATTATGTCAGCTTAAAGTGCACTCTGCAAAGACAGTCCACGGGGATGGATTGGTCTCTTTGGCAGCTTAGGTTGCAATTACAGTACATATCCACCCCACTGTGTATGATGTTGCCATGTGTATGATGTACTTGATTATTATCCTCCTCAGAACTTTCTTCCTGTCTGTCCGTCTGTGTCTAAAATAACAAACCAAATAAAAAACACATTGCAACATGGACAATGATTCTGGTTTTTTAACTAACCAATAATCAAAGGGGTGTCCACAAACGTTTGAGAAATTTCAACATATTGTTTGTTTTTTTGCATCCTGTGAACTATAACTATGACATTAAAAAACAATGGGAAGATAAGATGTATTTTAAATGTAGTTTGACTCGCACATGATGCAGATACTCTTTGTGTCTGTGCATCAGCTGCCAGCCAACAATTTTGTCCCTTTATTTCACAGAGAGTAGGCTTCATACCACCAAGACCTCTCTGCAGCTCAATAGCACCACACAACACATACTCCAACATGATCATACAAGGAATCAACAGCTCTCCACAACAACTCTGATCACATTGAGATTTGAGGATGGATGTGTTTGATTAGTTTTAGCTGGTGCTCCTAACACCTGAGTTCCTGATGCCAAATGAGTCAATATTTCTAATTATCAGTTGCAGACACAAACTGGAAACTGACTGATCTGGGAGCAGCAATGAAATGCCAATGCATGTACCTGGTAACCTAAAGACATTCTTTAATTCAATATTTTTTTAACGCACACACACACACACACACACAAACACACACACACACACACGTAATGCAGTAACATTTACCTAAAGTGTAAGGAAAGTTTAAAATGACATTCTCCTCCCAGACCTGGAAATGAACAGGCGCTGAATCAAACAATTGATTTGTCAATCTAAAAAGAAAATTAAATTCCAACAAAGTTAATAACTGGGTGAATTGTCTTAGTCATTCTTAATTAAAACTGTTCTCTGGCTGAGTAGCTTTAAGAGAAGCTATTTCAAGTAAACAGTATTTCTGCCACTTTTCTCAGGGTGAATTGTAGCCACTAGAGAGCAGCCATGACTCACTGAAATGCCTGGAGTTTAACATCAGCGTTCCCTGCATATCCATTCCTCCTTGAACGTGTCGTGCTTGGCTTCCCCAGTGCATTAGTAACAGTGGTCCTTGCCGCTCAGCAAAACAAGATAGTGCGTCTCCATGTGATTGATTTCTTATCAAACAAATGGGAAACAGTGGTGTAGCTGTGACGCAGGACTGTCATCTCCATCACATTTATATTTTCCCGGTGCACAGTGGGCTAATGGTCAAATGCAAAGCCCGCAAAGTGAATGTGGTAAAGTGACAATTGGTCACCACAGGAAACAGCTGTTTTGTATTATTCCTGTTTTTGTCCTTCAGTGTCTATATTCTGTCAGTCTGCCTAGAGCGAGGCCAGGCTCAGCTGGACAGCATCGAGAGAGATAGTAGAAGAAAACAGAGAGACAGGAGCTGGCGGCCTGAGCCAGAGAGCACAGCTTTGTCTCCTCAGTCTGCCCATGCACCATCCGCTGCCTCCCACAGACCACAAACTATTCTGTTTCTTCATAATGTCACAAAATCAAACTCTCATTTTAGGCAAGGTAAAACTACTTGAGTTAAAACTGACTTGAGCCTAGAACTGTTTTACTAGCTATTAGTCTATCCATTCAAACAAGTTGATAATGTCAACCACTATCCAGAGAGACTCGATCTATTCCATTTAAACTAGTGCACATGAGGTTTACATGGACAATGACAAACACAGTTGTCATTTACATGTGGTGGTCCTCAATTTTGGATCATCCATTCATCTATCGCAGGGCCACAGATAGAGACAGACACACACACACTCATATTCACAGTCGCTTTTAGTCACCAATCAACCTAGTCCCCAGAGTACCCAGAGAGCACCCAGGCACACAACATGCGAACTCCACACAGAGAGGGAATCGAATCCAGAACCTTCTTGCTAAAAGGTGAAATTGCTTGTCACCGCACCACCCTATTACACCTAGAGGAATGTGATTCACCTGTGTTTGTCAGCCTGTTTCCTTTAGTGGGATTGCAAAGAAAATGTCTTCACCAATTTGTACCAAATGTGGGGGAGGGGCCTATTGAAGTTTATTGGTTTCCTGAATATTGTGAGACAGGGCATTCTTAAAAAATATCTTCCATACCTCTTTAGTAAATTAATATATGGATCAGAAATCAGACAGTATCCACACACACTTGCCTTGGTCTATAATAGTGGATAATAATGTGGACCTTGTGTATGATTTATGTTTGGCCTTGGTGGAAGTATGTGTTCTAAATGTCGCTCTTCACATCCTTTCACAGAAAGAAGTTTCTTACATTTTCTTCTTCAGCAGCTATTCACACTCCAGTGGTTAATTTCAACACGCTGGCTAAACTTCATTTTGTTGAAATGATCAAATTACAGATTAATCTGTTAGCATTCAATACCCATGACTCTCATGACAAATAGCTATTGTAGCTTTGACTCAATGAATGAACTTGTTCATTCTAACAAAATAATGTGTGTGTGTGAGAGAGACATTTTCATTGGTTCTTTCTGCTCTTGTCTGTCACGTGCATCAACCCTCCAAAACCAGAAGCAGCAAGGACACTCTTTATGGAAAATAAAGAGGGAAAAAAATTGGAAAATGGAAAAAAAAAGGAAAAAAAAAAGGGAATGTGTTGACGTAAACACACACACAGTTAATGCAAGCGAGCCCACTGTCACATAACTGCTCTGACATACCAAGAAGCCGCTTCTTGATATACAACAGTATCATAAGGAGCTGTTCATCATGTTCCCTATTATTCGTTACAGAATGAAGCTTTGTGATTTTTCTTTTAATGTTAATGTTTACTAGCATCTTTTTTACAAATTATGCATGCTGCCTGAGAGGTCTCACAGTGCGACAGCTCTTGACAGACTGGCATTTACAGTAATGATTGGCATTTGGCCGTCAGCATCTGTGAATCTCTGTGTGGTGTAGTCTTCAGGGGCTTGCAACTAGGAATATGTTGTCATCTGACCCCCATTTCAGATTTCAGGAATATGAAAGACAACAAGAGCATTCAAATGGAGAATTAATAGTCCTATGTCAAATGTCATATCAGCTCATCAGCAACACTATCTGGGTGCTAGTCTATCCAATTGAGTTCATTCATTATGCACATTTACCTTCTACTTCCCCTGCACAGCTTTCATCATGGCAACTCCATCTCAAAAATCGCCCCCTCCATCAGAATTGGAGAAGAAATGATTGGACATACAGTAAATTCATGAAAAAAAGACATTGTAGTCTTAGTAAGCCAAGTGGCTGACTGCATCCCATAGACACCTTCAAATTAATATTTCACAGTGCTGTCAGACTTCTGACCTTATGATTTGAAGGCAGTGTCTCCTGAGGCACAGGTGAAGGCATGTTCATGGCAGTACAGTATGCTCTTGGCATTAATACCTCCCAGCCCACCGCCCACTTCACACCCCCAAATTAGACATTCACACAGCAAAAGTGAGTTTGTTCTGTTGTAGTACTGCTGGGGAGCGAGTGACCTGTTTTTCTTTCTTTATTGTCTTTATCTATTTATTAACTTACTGTTTGCTTTATAAAATGTACCTTAACCTTTAATTAGCCATTAGTTTTCACAGTCCAGGCTTTGTACTTGTTCTCATCCAATCTCCAGCCAGTGGGCCTCAGTCTCTGAACAGCAGTGATGGTTTAGGCCAGGTTGTGCTGCCGACAAGATTATTATGAACTTTTTGTAAATCACTGCATCATCCTAACCAGTTGTTTTTTCTCTCAAGCACATGAGCACCCAGTCTGTGTGCTTCTCTCTCTCTCTCTCCTTCTGTGCTCCTGTGGTATCTCAAGGTCACTCCATCTCCAGAGCTACAGTCTGGATCTACCACTGTGCACCACATTCTGCTGCCTGAACCTGTCTAATGCCTGCTGCAAAACCCTACTATCATTAATTCTTATTCGTCTTATTAGATGTTGTCTATACTTGGTGTACCCCACCCCTCTCTCTCTGCTATACAAAAACACCCCTCCATCCCCCAACACTCCCACGCACTGTCACTTTCTGCCGTTTGCCTGTTCCTCACTGCCCTATTCACCAAAACATCCCCCTTTGGGAGTGTGTCTATCCCAAGTCTGGTAATACATTCCTGGAGTCAAAATACTAGGAGCCAGTGTCAAACACACACAATGAGATAAGTGGGAAGAGCAAGACACACTGGTGGCCCATGAAATAGATCAGTCTCTATCTGACAGTGCTGCTGATAATGAAGATGAAGGTGAGGCCATGACACACAACCTTCACAGTTTCTTACTGTACAAACTGTACCTTTTCTTGATACTTCTTTTGATGGAGTTTTTTTTCAATGCTGGAAAGCTTGTGAAGTGAAGTAATTAGGCCTACAGAGCTTTTGCCCTTTGGACCCTTCCTCCATTAGATAACGATGCAATCATGATTACGTAATGCTTCTTTTATGAAAACCCAATAGACTAGTCCTGGCAAGACACGCTAAATCTAACTCTGTGATGTGTCAGCTGTCAGCTAGCTTATCATACCATGAGCGACCATGCTGAAAGGCATGAGAAATCATGCCTAACACCTAACCCGTTTTTTTCAAGGGTTTCATTTACTCACAAGTGAGAAAAATTAATTAAAAGGGCTGCAACAAACAGAACTAAACTCAGGGCACGTTAACAAGGTAACTTGACAAACCAACCAACCTAACAAATACAGCAGAAAAGGGGACATAGGACAGATCTGACCAGGTATACACGAGAGGGGATAACGAGATACTGATTCATGAACAGCTAATTAACAGGGGATAGTTAGTCTATCAATTGAATTACAGATCCTATTAAGCCAAATGTATCAATATATCAAACTTAAGTCGAAGCAGGGGCACATCCTGTGTTTAAGGCCACTGCTTCCTGGTGCCAACGTTTTACCACATACTGGCCAATAGATCTCAGCAGCAGAAGCAAGGCATCCCCTGGTTAAACAGAAAAAACAAATAAGTGCGTTGTAAAAATAAAGTATGTTGTATTAAATGAAGAATTATGGGTCATCATTTAGGTGTTTACAGGGGATTCCTGACTTCTATTATAACTGTGTGGCTGTAGGTGTGGCCTTCAGATGTTGTGGTGAAATTAATGACCCTCTGTCCTCCTACTGCTGTTTCACAGAACATTGCCTCACCAGATCCTCTACAGGTTTGAGGTTGCCCTTAATAAGTTTAACACCGGACAATTGTTTGTTATGATCCCTTCACTTAATACAGTACCTCATTTACAGTCCCTACCACCAAGTCAAATATATTTCCATCTCCAGTTGTACTACAGTACATGACATCAGTGACTCTGATTTTATAATGGTTGCCGTCAGTGACCTCATTCTACCTTCCCACCTGGACGTGAGATCAGAGAGGATGTGAGGGGGTGATTCTGGTGGAACGGAGAAAAGTGGTGGTTGTGGAATATTTTTTGCCTCGAGGGCAAGATCGTGAAGATATTTCTTTTTTTTCTTTTTTTTTCCACTGAAACTTTGACTATTACAGCAACTCTCGCAAAAACTCATTTGTGGTGGTCACACTGAGGGAGTTTCATATTCTGGTGAGAAGCGATGACATTCAAAGAAATAGTTTGACATTTTGGGAAATATACTTATTCACTTTGTTGTTGAGAGTTAGTTGAAAGAGAGCTGTGCCACTTTCATCTCTGTAATACAGTAAATATGTAACTAGAACTGGCAGCTGGTTATCTCAGCCTAGTATAAAGACGAAAAACAGCTCTGGCTAGCCTAGCTCTATCTGAAAATTAACAGTATCTCTAAATCTCACTAGTTAACTAATTCAGTTTATTTAGTCCATACACATGTAAACTGTGTAAAAATGACAGAGGTGTGATTCAGGTGTAGTGGTGGATGGATTTTGTTGCCTTTGGTAAGAGCCAGTCTGATCTTAATCCCCTGGTTCCTGTCTTCAAACTGAGTTCAACTTAACTACCAAGCTTCTGGCTGATGAGCTTTATATTTACCACACATTCACTGTGGTTTTCTAAAGCTTGGGTGAAAAAAAAAACAATTACTTTCAACAAATTACATAAATTATAAAGAAACGGTGCACACTGTCTGTGTAATTATGTTTTCAAGTATTGCTCTGCGGTACATTCACGTTTTTTAAGCCTCCTTATCTCAAAAGGCTGATGAGTGCTTTTGGAGGCCCCAGGCAGCTTTCCACTTGTTCTACAAATAAATGTTTCTCTGAATAATCCACTTTCCTCAAATCGTTGCAAACTATGTGTATTGATTGAAATGCTCTCATTCTATGATTTTTTTTTTCTAGTTTAAGGCAAAATTGTAGGAAGAGCAATTATGGTGGAGGTCCACCAGCTTCACCTTTTAATAAGTTTGGATGAAACGATGAGGGGTGCTAAAACTGCTTATTTTGCTGACCTCATTTCATCTAATAAAAAGAGATTTACTTCAATAGTCCCACATTATTAACACCACTGTCTCTACACAAGTGCCAATCATTTCCAACACTGATTATAATAACCTTCTAAAAAGTGTTGTGGACCAAGTATGAGCGCAAATAGTCCCATTTCATCAAACCATTGTAGTGGTGAGGTTTTCTGCTCCACAATCCTGAACCCATTTGCCATTTCCTTAGAGAACGTCATGCAATTGATACACAAAATAAAATCCTCATCTGGCTCCCTTGACATTTTCCCTCTTCCTTGCTCTTAATTGTTTTAATTCAGTCTATTCCTCTATTGTAGCCATGATCAATCTCTCCCTTTCAACTGGCTCTGTCCCTAGCCACTTCAAACATGCTACTGTTCAGCATTTGCTGAAAACAAATCTACCTCCAACTGCCCCAATGAATTCTAGGCCAATATCCAAGATGTCTCTTGTGCCCTGACTGAGTAGCTTATAGCTGTTTTAGGAACACTTGGCCTGCATGACTCCTTTCAATCAGGTTTTCATTGACGGCACTCAGCAGAAATTGCATTACAATGGCTGTAGAAGATGGGAAATGCTCATCACTGGTGCTGCTTGACCTTAGATTAGTTTCCAATTCTGTTTATCATGGTGCTCTGTTGAATAGGTGGAACATGCTTGTGAGGATTTCCAGGTCTTGCTTTGAATTGGATCTCATCCTAACTTGCTGACTGGGGTTTCTCAACCTCTGTGGTTTAAACCTCCCAAAGGATTCTGTTATGGGTCCTCTGTTCTCTTCTTTACATTTGCTGTCTTTTAGTCTGCTTGTTATGTCTACACCAGTGGAATTCGGTTGTCTTGATTTTTTAAAACCTGATGACAGTAATTAATTATCTATTTTGGGTTACCACCCCGAAACATCTTTAAGTAGCATATAAACAAATGGTATAATTATAATGGTATAAACCACTGTTTTGCACTAGATTCACTGGTGGAGGAGCAGTGTGGATCAAGACGGTTAGCATTTGAGGTCTCAGAACCGCAGTCACACATCATTAACAATAGTCCTACATCATCACACCATAACACTACTGGACTCCTGCACCACAATAACTGAACTCCTTTACCCCTGCTTCCTAAATTGCGGATAAAAAGATTTTCATTTGAGCAAGTTTTTAAATGAATTTTTGGATGCCATAAAGAGGGTAGATGGTTTCAGCTCCATATAATTCAACACAATAAGACAGAAGCTTTTTATTGCTCCTGAAAATCTAATGGCATCAACACAAATCTCCATAATTTGAGAATCAAATTAGACAGATTAACTGCTCATGTTTCTTTCTAATTATGCATCATTGTTAAATGAAGACATGCGATGATCAAGACTCGGATGAAGATGATTTTCTCATTTAGTTTTTTTGTTTTGTTTTGTTTTTGCAGCGCTCCTTTAATCTGTTTAAATTAAACTTCTATAAACTGTCTCCAAACTGTCCAAAGTGCAACTGGTATGAATAAAAGCCACCACATATTACACTGACTTTATATTCTCTGCATTTGCATCCAATTAAATCCACATCTATTTCAACCTTTAGCACCTTTGTGTGGACAAACACCCGTGTATTGCTGACCTCTTCCTCCATTATAAGATCAGTCACTCTCTTAGGTCTGCTGGGCAAAAAAATACTGCATGTCCCTCAAAATGGCTATAAAGCTGAGCTGATCATGTTTTCAAGCTGTTGCATCCAATTTATGAAATGACCAGCTCCTATCACTGCAATCTGTAGACATTTTTTGGCTCTTTGTGAGGCAACTGAAAATGGTTTTATTCAGGCAGCCTTTTGGTTATAGCCTGTACATTTATTCCATTGCTTTCTATCTGCCAATTTCCTCTTATGCGTTTGGAATATTTCAACTTTTTTTGTAGGATTTTGTGATTTGTATCTGTATCAAACGCTACAAAAATATATTTCACTTACTTTTTGAAAAAACAGTGTTGCTGACTCGTGTTGTCTAGAACCTGCCCACTGTATGTTTTAAATATATGCCAAAGGTCAGAGCTATCCTTCTGTCAATATGTTATCAAAAAATAAAAACGAAAATAAACAACAGACTTTGACCTCTCTGATGTTTTACACCTGAGTGGAGACATCTTGTCCTCTGCCTCCAGACAGACCAATTTATTCAGTCCCTCAGTTGTGTACCCCTAGCTATCAGATTATGCTTCCTCCTAGCCAATGGGAGCAAAGCATGCTAGCCTGCTGGGTGTGTTGAGTTGGAGTTTAAACTTTGGACCTGAGAGGAAGAGCTGAGAGATACAGTAAAGAGTCTTCGGGAACTAGAACAAAGCCACTGGACAAGACGGTAAATCAGATATTTTGACTGGATCTTTGTTCTCTGGGGAGCTTCTCTGCTGTACCATACAACAACAGAGAAACTATGGAGCACTACCCTGATCAGGTAAATAACTAAATATGTTCTTTTTATTGCAATGTAGTTTGCCAGTTATTGGTTATTGGGACAGTTGCACAGAGCAAAGTTCAGACTAAAGAGGAAATTAAAACTTAAATCTAGATGTTAAATCTGAATAAACCTACAGTCAAAAAAAAGTTTTGGAAAGGAATTAAAAGATCAGCACTAACAGGTATCATCTTTAGACATGTCTTATCGATAACAGATATCTGCGCAGATTAGGAGGGACATACTGTACAGTACAGAGTGGTCAAGAAGGATCGCGGTGAATTGTTGCGTGTAAAACAGGAGTCCTCAGCTGTGGTAGAACATGAAACCTTGAATGCCTTTTTGTCTTTGCCTCAAAAAGCATGACAGACATGGTCCTGTGTGTTGTCATTTATTGTCATGATCTCATCTCAGGGTTGTGATGGCATTGAGCTGCTCGACTGGCTGTTCGATCAAAATGATGGAATTCTCCGTCACGAGGAGACAGAACACCATGGCAACCATCACACCTGGCCAATGCAGGACCCAAATGTGCGTGAGACTGTGGGATCTTTAATGTCACTCAAGCATGCTACAAGTACCAGTTTACATTCCAGCTAGTGTATAGTCCATCTTTGGGATACTTTGTTGGTCTTTGTGTGTTTTTGAAAGAGTGTTCCCTCTCTGGTCATGTTCTCGTGTCACACAGACAGACTAATGATAGCATTCAGTTTTGTCACCCAGCAGATGCTGCCACCGCCAGAACAGGCAGATGATGATTTCCTCTGTGCCCTCCTGAGTGGAAGTGACTCTGTGTCAGGCTCACCAGTCTGGTCACCATCTCCCAGTGATAGCGGCATCAGCGAGGACCCTACGTCAGACCACATGGACAGTCCACAGCGCTCAGAGAGCCCTCCAGGGGACACTGAGTACATCAGTAAGAGGCTGCAAACAAAGGCAGCCCTGGAAGCCAACGTCTCCATTGATCCCAGTAAGTCCACAAGAAAAACACTCAGAAGGGAAATCATAAAATATTTAGTGCTGTAACTTAGTTCAAAGAAATGTTTTCAGATGTCTTGTTTTATCTTACAACCAACCCACACAACCCAAAAATATTCAATTCACCATCATAGATGAGTAAGAAAAACAGAAAGCATTCACATCTAAGAACCAGAAACAGTGAAACCTTGCCATTTTTGATCAGAAATGTTGTTGTTATCCAGATTGACGGAGCTCTCATAACATTATCAACTCATTCTGACTGAATGAAATACCACAGTCATCATGGTTGTGAGCAGGGAATGATTACAGAGGAAAAACTGTGAATTTTGAATTGCACTCAGTTTTTTCTGGCTGCTTTCCTGCATATGATCCCCAAGTATCTCAGAGGATAAAGTGGGATATCACACATTACTTGAAATCATCCACAAGTGTAAACTATCCAAGACACAGATGCCGTTGCTGATGAAAAATCAAAGTACACATGGTGAGGGCCAAACTGAGTAATCAGTATCCAGGCAACCTCCAAGCTCCAAATGTCATGTTGTATTTATTTATAATAATTTATCACAGAATCTAATCAATGGTACTAGCTTGTCTTAGGGTTTGTTTGCAAGTGCTCTGTACATGTCCTTGTGTCTGTGTGGGTGCAGATGGCTGGGACCCTGGCTTCCCAATGGACAGGATGAGGATTACACAATATCCTTCTGATGTACACAGGCCACAGCTGTCCTCTGGCTTCCCGCTAACTGTCAAAGACCTGCTCCTGTCTGGCACACCGGAGCCAGTAAGTGCATTCTGGTTGTGACTGCAGTCAGTGGGGGTGGGGCACAAGCAATAAGGAGGGAGAGGAGCGGAGTCTTCGAAGTGTTTGTGAATCTTTTTCTGGCTGCCTGACTCATGCATAGAACTTGTTTACCTTTTGTGTGAGTCAGTGTGGGAGTGTGCATGGGTACTTCCATAAAAACAAGTGGGTGATTACACTTGGTGAAATCTTTGACACACCAAGGGGTGGGGCTTTTGGAGAATGCAAATGATCAGCTGCATGCTCTGCAGTACTCCACATTATTTTCTCACTGTGAGAGAGGGAATAAGTACAAATATTAAATTCGGTATTTGGTTGCTCACACTGTGTTAGTTCCATTATGATTGTTGACATATGACAAATTGAAGATGTGGGTAGTTTATAGATATTCATGATCAGCAAATTGCATTATGGGGAGATAAGGTCCCATACACCCAATTAAGTAGGTTTTGGCATTATTATTCAATTCTCAAAAAACACCTTTAAAAACTGAGGTCCTCATGTGAATACAGACACTCACCGCAAGCTCTATAATGTGTTTATGCCTCTGAAACTTGAGGGTATAAAGTGGGATGGATTTCAGCACCTGCCTGGTATTGACTCCATGTTCAGTGTCTAGTTTAATAAGATGGAGGAGACAGTGACAGAATGCAACTTAGGTGCTAACACCATAATTGCTTTAAGGTAGCCATGAAATGAGAGTGATGAAGATGGCCTGATAGTCGGCCCTCATGTAACTACTTCCTGTGAGGCTCTAGGGAGAGAGGGTGGGAAGAGGGAGGTGGAGGAAGAGCTTTGGGGCCAGAGAGAGAATTTAATCAAGCTGCAGTGATGGTGTTTTAAATATTAGTATTCATATCTCACCACCAGCCCCCACAGCCATCTCAACCATCTATTCAAGAGCTGATTCTGAATGAAGATGAGAAGAAGCTTTTAGCAAAAGAGGGGGTGACTCTACCCAGCCAACTACCTCTAACAAAGGTAAACTGCTATCAATAGTTTGACAATGAAAACAATTAACATTTCCCTGAGTTTACCCCGTAGAGGCTCAAAATGAAAACGTCCCTTTCTGTGTCAATCAGTATGAAGAAAGAATTCTGAAGAAAATACGGAGAAAGATTCGCAATAAGCAGTCTGCCCAGGAGAGCCGGAAGAAGAAGAAGGAGTATATCGACGGACTCGAGAGCAGGTAAGAATCTAATTTGTTCAAATTTAACACGTGAAATGACTTACTGATTCCATTATTCATTTGCCATTGTGGTCTCAAAGCAGCACTTGGCCACTTTCGGTGCATTATGAAAGTCACCTTGTGATCCAGCTGTGCCATATATAGCTCTGATATCCATGTTTGATTATAGCCTTTCCTGCATGTTATTTAACATGATGCCCCAGATGGTTTGATACACAGAACCATCTGGAAACCCATTGTTGGACAGAGTTTGAAAAAGGAGGGCAAACCTTTTCAAAAATTACTTGACAGTTGATTGGCTGAGCCATCTGTCTGTCACCATCTGACAATCCAACCAGTCACAATCTCTCTCATTTCTTTCACCACCACTGCTGCCAGTATGTAAATTAAAATGGGCAGAAGTGAGAAAAACCTTCAGTGCATCTGCTCTCCTTACAATGATGAGATACTCTCTGGATCTGGTATGACTAACACTACAGCAGTATCAATGCAAATCTCTCCAGGTGTCATTGTTGTTTCTGGTAGTCTTCACAACTAAAACACACTTCCCTCATTAGACACTGATTGGTGTGAACAACTGTGGAGAATAGCTGGGTGACTATCAAGGTCACAGAGACAGTCTTTAACTGTCTATGTGACTAGCTCCTTCAAAACCATAATGCCCTAAATGTAATCTCTCCTGAGGAAATGCAAACTTGTTAGATAATAATGAATTATCAGCAATCAAAAATACACTGTGTTAACACAGTATGATACGTAGGGGTGTGTACTGACAAGAATCTGGCGATAAGATAAGTATTGTGATACAGGGGCAACAATACAACAATATATTGTGATTTTTCTTTTCCTTTTTTAACTGCACAAAGTTAGCTAACGCTTGAGCATGTGATGAGCCACTGACCTGTACTCTCACAAGATCTCACTGCTCAGTTGGAGCGGGGGATTTACATCATTTACATGATGTAAATGGTGTAAATTGTTAATTAAAATTTGATATAGTGCTTTTGAATATTGATACAGTATTGCGAAACAAAATATCACCATATTTCAGTGTATCAATATTTTCTGATACCCCTAATGATACAGAGCCAGCTGCTGAGGTGGGAAATTAATTTAATGAGGTAATAAGGTAATGTTTTGGTAAATTTGTGACACTGACTAAAACATGTAGAATCACCTGTAGGCTCCTTTAAATCCCTTGTTCAACCAGAGAGGGGGTTTAAGACTATCTCTAAACAGGCAGCATTGTCTTGGACTTAAACTGTTTATTGGGACTTTAATGATATGTTTCACTCAACTTTCACAGTCACAAATAAGGTTTTCTCAGTGAAGGACTTCACTCTTTCCCTCTCTTCCTCCCTGCCTCCTTATCTCATCCAGGATGGCTGCCTGCAATGCTCACAACCAGGAGCTGCAGAGGAAAGTGTCACAGCTGGAAAAATGCAACATGTGAGTGATTTCAAAACAGAACCTCTCTTCCCTTTTCATTCCTCTGTAATCTCCTGGCAGTGTTTGTTCACTCAGAAATTGCCTTCAGCATTCGGCCTCGTCCTCTTGCTCCAACAGACCCTTGTTAATCCACTTATTTTGTCTTTTCCTTTCCATTTTCGATTTTTTACATTCTCTTGTCTTTGTCTATTCCTTTCTCTCCTTCCTCTCCACAGGTCGCTAATGGAGCAGTTGCGTAGACTGCAGGCTCTGGTCATGAATACATCTAACAAGCCAGCTCAGACTGGGACGTGTGTACTGGTATGGACATCCTCTGTGTGCCAGACAGATAAACAAACATAGACCCTCCAAATGATTCATCGTTAAAAACAGATAGCGAGCCAAACAGCAACAACAGCTGGATTAGCCTTCAAGAACAGCTATGCTCTAAATGCGTCCACAATAGGAGAGACATCGCAAAGGACACAGAGGCACAGTCCCCATAGAGAGAAATGCACAATTTGAACAGAAGCCTTTTATTGGCTTTGAAGACTACAATGGAATAAAATGCGAGACCCGAGGCAACATGAGTGGACAAGAATCATAAAAATTGAATTTTGAATCTGTAAATATGACCATGTTACAATTCCCAGTCCCAGAATACTTTGCTTCTTTACTTTATCCTGAGCATTGTAATGTAAAAGCATACTCACAAAAGAAATATATGAGCCATTGGCCATGATAGTTCAACTGTTTGATACAGCCAACTTTCTTTGACTTGAATGCAACTTGAAATGTACAATTTCCACCTATTTCCATCGTCCCTTTTCTTACTCTGTCTGTTGCATTTGATGTTTTTATCACATTTGTAGGTGCTCCTGCTGTCTTTCTCCCTAATCCTGTTCCCAAGCCTCAAGCCCTTCTCTGACACCAAGGTCAGCCAAGGAGACTTCAGTCCAGTCAGAAGTGAGTATCCTGCTGCACCAAAAAGATTTGTGTGTGCCCACCTACTAACTAATCCAGAACCTCTGTGTACAGAGTCTCATGCACAGCTGGAACACGTCTCACCTGCAGAGCCTGACAGCCTGCTTTGCCTCTCTGAGGATTTGTAGACTCGGTACACAAAGAATCATGCATTGCCATTAAAGCAGAATCTGATTACCATTAATTATCACTTTATAATCAAAGTCAGTGTCAAGGCATGAGGCAAGATGAGCAGAATAGGAAGGGTCAGATTTTGTTTCATGAGCTGTTTGACAGCCGAGAAAAATCCATAAATTCTCCACTTCAGTGCTCAAGGCTTTGTCTTAAATGCATTAAAATGCATACGCAATGCACAGTTGGAGCTGCGTGTCCACAGGGTGTGAACTTGCTCATCTTTTCCCAATGTCTCACACAGTCCAGTCACGGTCCCTGCAGAACCTCCAGGCTTCCCGTGTGCTTCATGTCACGGACGCCCCGTTCTCCATCGAGGATGAAGCAGAGCCTCTGCAGCGGCGCTTCCCAGGAGAGCGGGTACTGGAGGATATTACCACACTGATGGGAAAGCTACAAGTGAACCAAGAGCAGTCCAGTATGGACACCATGTCTCTAAACAGCAGTCAGGAGGAGAGAATGGGCCATTTCCATGTAGACCCAATTACTGGTCACATAGCCACTGTGACCTTGGATCCTCACCGCTCTGCCAAGCTGCGACCACATGCTGATGACATGTAAAAAAAATTGACAAATTATCCCCGCATGAATTCCCCATATTGTCCTCCTCCCAGTGCTAGAGCAGGGAATTATCTGGGGCTGCTGTTTACACAGACAGGGAAATTAGGTTTTAATCATTCCTGTTTTGCCTTTAATATATATTCAGTCTGTATGTCTTTGCCTTTTTTGTGATACTGTTTTCTATCAGTATATGGATTTGACTATTACGAGAAATTGGTCGCCAAGAGCAACTGTGTCTCCTTTGATAAAATGCAAGTGTAAATTAGTATGTTTGAGACTGTCAAAAGATGGGAAATGGGGCTGTGAATATATGTACAGTTTTGATCTCAAAGTGTAATTTGTAAATTGCTAAAGGTTTTAAAGATTTTAAAAGCTTGTTTTCACTGTAGAAATGATTGCAACTGTTTAGATTCGTTCATGGATAAAACTGTCTCAAATAAAAAAACGTCAAAATGACATGAGTGCGATCAAATCTCTGTGGATTCATTTTCTCCATTACCTGTCACGCCGTGCTGCTTGAAAAGATGTGAGCCATACATCTAACATTTAAGGTTTGACTTGTTCCAACATTTTCAGACTATACTTCAAGGCAGAGCCTGAGATTCAGTTCTGTGATTTATTGATGCCCTGAAGAAACTCTCTTGTCATTATCTGACTAAACCAAATAATAAGAAAAAAAGCAAAAATCACCACTGTGGTTCACATTAAAACAAATCCATTCCAGTAATTATATACATAATAGGACTGCCAAAGTTAACACAATAATGACAAGTTAACACAAATTACTTTAAAAGCCACTATTTTTTTTTTTTTTTTTTTTTTTTTTTAATTAACACATACAATAACACAGCCATGTAGTGAGAGTTCCTGCAAATATGACCGAATTACTGTTACCAACTGAAGCTTTAATCCACCAGGGGAAATGTTTGAAATATTCAAGTCATGTTTATTTAATCTTTTTTTCTTATTACAAATGACACTAACATTTAAATTCCTACCAATTCAGTGTTACATTATTTAACCCAATTAGTGTACTGTTACCTTTACTTTGGCATACAAAGTCAGGTGGTGTAGTCTATGTGATCCGCAGGTACACGCAGCATACCCACTGAAAATGCATTAATATTTTAGTACAGCCGCTACAACAAAACTATCCAACTATAGCTTATATGATACAGGTATGAACAGTGTACCCACCTAAAAAGCAGTATACCCACTACAACAAATTAGACTGCACCACTGGTCAGGTCGGTATCCCACAGGTGGTGATAAAATTTAGACATATTTCCTCCTTCGGCTGGTACTTTTTCACAGCATGTTTTATAGGTTGGTGAGCCTTTGTGATGTTTGTTTAGAGGGAATGAGTCTTCCTCTGCCAAAGTTTACCACTCAGGCACGTCTCTGTTCTGCAACTCGCATGGAATGAAAACAAAGTTACACACACAGTAACACACAGTTGTTGTGTAACTTTGTTTTCGTTCTGTGTGTGTTGCACTGATCTGCCTCTATGGTTCCGACATAATCTTTTTGGAAAGTGACAGTATTCAGGAAACTTTCCGATTATTTAATTATTTGGGGCGTTTAATACTGCAATTAACTGTTAAAACAAGTAATCGTGACACCCCTGGTCAAGTTACCATCTGGCAGGACTTTGAAGCTGAAATTGCTGTTCAAAAGACCAGTTTCTTTATGATTTCCTGAAGTTTGTTTCTACTTGCCATCCACACGTTACTGCTGTGTCGCTTCCATGGATGTATTATTATACATGCGTTAATAACACATCAAAAAAATTACTGGCATTTAAAGTAATCTGTGTTAACTCATTATTATCACATTAACATTGGCAGCCCTAATATATATATACATATAAATCAGGGGTGTCAAACTCATTCCACAAAGGGCCGAGTGGCTGCAGGTTTTTGTTCCAACCAAGCAGCAGCACACCAGACTTGACTCAGTTAATCAACTGATCTCAGTCTTCAGACAGTTGATTGGTCAAACTGTGTGCTCTTGATTGGTTGGAACAAAAACCTGCAGCCACACGGCCCTTTGTGGAATGAGTTTGACACCCCTGATATAAATATTAATAAACTGAGATTCTGTTCACATCAGATTTTTACTGGACATTGTGACATATTTTTACTTATGTGTATGATGAATAATGGATTTTTCTTGGTAGCTAAAGGCTTCCTTTCCACCAGCTGCTGCATTTACATACAAATTTGTATCCACATTAGAAGATAAGGAAGGACTGTGGGTACAAACTATAAAGTCAAGCTAAATATATTTAAATCTCAGTAATAAGGTAACAGGCAGGTATGATATAAAGTAAAAAGTACAGTTTGAGGCTTTTATAAACACACAGTTGGTGATAAATGAGCTGATGGACTCATCATCTCTCTGTCTCTGATCTCCATGTGTCCTCTGTCCTCTTTTATTAGACCTTGTCTTGTTTTGTCTTTAATCAGGGTGAAAGTCTATCAGCCATCAGTGTCTCCAATCAGCACCTTAACCTCTGCCCTTGATTATCCAAGTCCCTGTGGAGCCGGGCGGCCTCTACACATAGATCTGTACCCACTGAGCCTGGTTAAACCATCAGGGAATGATGGGAAGACTGAGAGAGTGAATCAAAGAATGCCCTCATCTCCTTCTTTAATCTACAAATGGGTTTTCTCTTTCAAGGTGTGAGGCTGACACAGATCAACTGTGTATGTCACTTCTTTTGTGGAGAATTCCTGGCAGCTCCAAACTTTCTTATTTACAAAATTGTTTCATCAATTTCTGAGAGATAAAGGCTAATTAAAGCACCTAGCTCCACTCCAAATACCTGAGCTTGAGAGTGTGAGACAGATTAAAAGTTTTCCATTTTACTTCTTTGGTGTTTGTTGTTGTTTTTTGGGCATTGTGTCACAAGCCTTTCTGATGCTGCACTAATTTGAAACACGTGCTCAGTTAAGTTCCTTCGAATAAAGATGACATTCTAAAAGCTGATACTGTTGCATGTGGATTGGTTGCAGCGTAGCAACAAATCACGGGCCCCAGTGCGAGATATAATGACAGACCCTACGTGCGCGTTACTAGTTAGGATGCATGTACACGCGCACACACGCTATATAGATTTTTTAGTCAGGAAAATTTAATCTTGAAATTGAATGATGACGTCATTATATTTCAATGTTCAAATATTTTAATGAAATGTTACAACATAACATTTGTAGATTTTTTTTTCAAAGCATGTTATCCAGTCTCTAAGAAGTATCACTCTGGAAACATTAAAAACTGTCAGCTGTAAACCTTTTCAAGGACATTTAGGGATAATGTTGTAGCAATGTTGTCATTTGTAACATTTAAAGAAGGGTATCACAAAACATTTTGAGAATGTTTTTGGAGAAGCAGCATCACATCAGACAGCAGGGGACCACCACGGACTGATAAAGTCCATGGACTGATAAAGTCCATGGTGGGGCTGAAATAACTACGAAATCATTTTTCCTGTAAACTCACGAGCGCTCTCCTACTTTATGTAAGTCTTTCCATGAGGGATATGAAGTGTCTTCCATTCACACAGGCAGTGTTTTTGAACTTTGGGCCTGATTGCGGTGAGTTTGAGTCAACAGGTGATCGGGTGCGCACCAGAAACGGCCGCAACGAGACTATCCTGAAGGAGTGGTCAGTCAAACTCAGGTGCAGTCCGTTTGTTTGTTATGTGAATGCGGCCGGACCTCAATTCGCTCCAACTGTCCCGTGTACAATCATTAGTCATGTAAACATGCCGTACCATGCACACCTTGGTCCACACCAGTATGTATGAAACCATTGGTTACGCATTGGTAACGATATTTTGTTTTTCAGGGGCTTACACAGGCCCCTGGATGTACCCTGCCCCAGTGCAATGGTGCGACGCCATCGATACACAGTAATAATCAAATTTCAGAATCGAATCGCACAATATATGGAATGTATGATGTGTCATTATATACCAGGTCATGGTGCTATTGTAGCAATATGCTTGCTTTCCATTGAGCTCATTTTGTTAACATTTTAAATTAAGCTTTGTAATCACATCACTGTAGAGCTGGTATTAACTGCTCCCAGCCTCTTAATGCCACTTATTTCCATCATTACTATAAACTAAGCTGTCCAAATATCAGCTGTGGGCAACCTCTGACTCTCAACCCAAGGCAAACATCAGCACCGGAAATTATCAGTGATGTTGCTCTGGAATAGATTAACTGCCTGATAATGAAGGTCTTGCTGAATGACATTTACACACTGGTTACACTGACACTGGACTATTTCTTCTATATGGATATTTAATAAATGTCCTTCTAATACATGTAATTATACACATGGTTAACAAAAAAATGTTTACACCAGTTTATAGTTGGAGAAGCTTACTCAACACGACCTAGGAATTTGTGAATGAGAATCAATTACTCGTATATTATTATGTAGAATTCATTAATAGAATATGCAGACACCAGACATTGCCGCAGCTCCACACGAATAAGGGAATGACTCACAGTCTGGCTGCCATTAGTTTGTGGTCATGATGACTTAATATCTTTGCCCATAATGATTGTCCATTAATTTACTACACCAATGAGAAAATTTAATTATAGTACAGTTGAGTGCAATGGTTGGATTTATGGGTGCAGGAGTGCAGTTTCCAAGGAGCAAGTGATAAGTCAACGGGTCTTTACAGTCTACATTTATATTAGACTACTTCATCTTTGAGGTCACTGTTAACAAAAAAAAAGACATGACACCAAAATTTATATTGTATTTCCAACAAAACAACAGGACTGCAACCTTTTATTCCTTTATGCACAGTCCAGGTATTTGCCTGAAAAATCCCACATTGCTGTTGTTGAGCACTGCAGATCAGTTGTACTGCTCTTGTCTGTAGCTTAATTAGGGGTAAAGGGCAAACAACCAAACAGCCAATTTGTGGGCTCATCTAAATCCATATGGCTTTAGTTAAATCAGTTAAATCAAGACCACTACAAATGAGTTAACTGTTTTGTGTCAGTAAATTAACAGCATAGGGCTCTTGAAATGTCATTAAATTTATTTGTGCACTTAATTCATGCTCATTAATGAGTTGGCAACTGTATAATTTATTTATATTGCCTAATTTGACAGTGTTTATATATTTGGAAAAAGAATAAACAGCACTGCATGAGTGCAGATTTTTACCCAGAGGTAAAGAGAAAAATGAGAGGGTGTGCTGTGAAAAACAAAATATGCAGTTTTAAATTGTTTGTTGTTTGAAATTACTGTGACACAATTTTCTAAGCTGTGTATACACATTGGCCTTGGCCAGACTGGCTTTCAATTTTGACATGACAGAACGACACATTAACTTTCAGGACAGGCACTCATCCAAGGATGAGCCAAATACAAATGATCACCAAACAAATAAAATCACAATAGCAATTGTTGTCTCCACAGAGTTGGTGCAGCTGTTTTTGGCTCATATTTGGTCCATGGAGATAAGCTTACCCCCGACAGCACATTTTTGCTTAAGACGTGGGTTGTTGCCCTAAAAAACAACAGTAAGTTGCTCTAAAAGCTCACACTGGAGAAACGTAAATAGATTCTGAAGGCAGAGACGGCCTAAAAATGACTCTAAGTCACTGCAATTACATCAGCCTCTGATCACTATGTCAGAACTGTGGGAAGGGCGACTACGGTAAAATGCTAACATAGCAGACACCTCGCTGTGAGTAGGAAGCATTTTAAATCAGCTTTGGATCCAGTTTCCTTATTAAGGATTTTGGCATTTTAAATGTAATGTGTTATCAGAATTATACTCCTAGACTTAACAAGCTAATCTAAAACATAAGCAATATTTATAGCTCTTTCTCTAAGAAGAGTAACACACATTTTTGACTGGTTGGCGGAATAAATAAATGACTCTTGCATAAAGATCTGTTCTTAGACGACTGTTTAACATTAACATATCAAAACTATATGAAGTATATCTGTAGGTTCCAACAATTTAATTTTAATGCCCAGCATGTCATAAGATCTAGACAAGTTAATGAATTGGAAAAACTTGCTAATCATTTCTTAGATCTTTGGCTTCTTAAATACGGTACATAATCATTTACCAAAATACCTGTTTTTGAATTTGAGACATTTTTGACCACTTTGAGGTGATCTGCTGAAAAGGTTTTCAAATTCATGGATGATTCCTCCCTGACAAAACCAACAACACCTCGATCCAGCCAGCCGAAGTGCCACGTGATAAATGTGCATTTGGATGGAGGTGTGGGATGTGGTGGCGAGGGTGAGTCAACACACGCCTACACACAAACAGACAAAGTGCAAACAAATGAAGGTTTCCTTAACCTGGCACGGTGTCATCTAAAAGCTGATGGCTACATTTCCATTTAAAGTCAGCCTAAAAAAAAAAGCTCCACAAACAACTGTGACACACTTTTTACCTCTGTCTTTACAAATGCTACAATACAAATATTATTGCATTGTAATGGCAGCAGAAAGATACCAAAGGGCTCGAAAACAAGACTTTCCAGTGCATTATGTCATGTGATTGGGGGATAAATACAAGCCACCATTGACCTGCATGTTCTGCACCAAGGACAGAAACATAGGAGTTTTAATTGCAACTCAGGCCTATGTGCATTTACATTGTCCTAAAAGCACTCTGAATTGATGTGGTACTTCTGGTTACAGATGAATGTTCAACAGCAGAACTGTGTCCCCAGAGTCAGGCCTACACTAAATATTAACCTTATAGATGAGAATCCAATATTGCTCTTGAAATAATCATTCCTGGGTGCATGCCTGAGGCCAGCCCTGAGAACTGGTAGTCATATGCTCCAAAATGAGATTTTTATTCCATCAGAAAACAGCTAGCATTATCTGGTGCCCCTCTGGGAGAAGAAGATATAATGTTTATTAATTACAGGAGACAGTCAGAACCCCAAGGACACTGGCATTGAATCATATCCATCTAATCATGCTCTCATTTTTCAATGAACCTGTCACATGGGATGAAGGAGCAGTTGTCTCTATGGATCACTGTGGTATCATGAGACATAAAATAAAAAACTGCAGCCTCTCTGACAAGTTGCTCAGTCAAATGAACAAGATCATACTTCTCATGATTTGTTAGTGGCAGCACTGGCCCCATGTATTTCAGCAATAACAGAAACTCAGAAACTGTTTCTTCTGATAAAGTTCACACTTATGAGGCGAATTAAGCTGAATGCATGGTCTAACATAGTTTATCTAGAAAATATCTTGCTATTTTTCTACTTGTGAGATATTTCTGAATGTCTAAATTTGTGTGGCCTCATCAGGGCTGCATATGGCAGTTCAGCACCTTTCCAAAACCGACACACACTTCCAAATCGAACATCTTTGTGAAGAAATGAGAAAGAGTTTGAACTTCTCTCTCCAACTCTTTTTACAACAATTCCAACAACTACAACCAAGTGAGTGTCTTCCAAGACAGGCCACTGAAGAGTGTGCACCATTAACAACTTCATATCTCCCCCTCTCCAAGAGCAGGCTTTTCACTTTGTCTTCAATTGTTGCTTTCTAACAACACATTGCACAAACTAGCTTTTTAAAACTAGCTGGCTGGCGCAGGGAGACTTCAGAGAAAAATGCTGAACCCAGGTGACTGTTAGTCCACCATGCAGGGCACCTTTTGTTACACTTGTGCACGCTGTGTTTAAAGACAGCATGCTACTGAAAGTCCACTGCAAATAATGTGGTTCAAAGTCTTTTATGGCATTTTTCAGTTGTCACTGTTTTTGTGTCAACTTAGTTTCTCATCAGTGATGCATTATGTGATCAGGCAATCTGTGACTCTATGAGAAATTGTAATGCCTCTGTGCCATTTCTATTTCATAAAAATCCCCCCAAAAAGCAATAATTACCTTCCCCCACATGCCACTAAGCTTCCTGATCACCCGCAGCACCATCTTTATTTGCAGCAAATCACTGCAAAGCTGCTGAATTTCACTCTCATTTCACCCCACAATTTATCACATTTCTGGTCAACACCACTTCACCTGGTACCCCAAGCTGCTCAGAGAGGCAGCTTTCTCTCACATTACACCCCTTGTCATATGAGTCCAGCTGGTTCTACGCTGACTTCTGTGGTCCCAGCTGTGGGTAAACAACCATACACAGAATGGCACCTCAACAGGCACAAGCACCTCAGGGAATATGGAGTCCATCACAACTCACTATGAAGAATGTGCAGGGGTACCATAGCAAAACTGTAGGGCCTGACAGAGGGCTCTGCCTGTAATAGGAGAACTGGTTTAACACTGCAAAACCTTTAATACACACGTGTAGGGGTCAAAAATGGACCACAGTGCGTTTACTTGTATGTTGAGTGTACTATTTTTCATCAGCTCTGCTAATTAGTGATGGCTTTATCCACATTCACAGCTGCATATTAAATCAGTGAAAAGTGGTTTAGTATGCAACCTGTGAAATGTCAGGTGCTTAGTGGGCAGCCTGAGACTTACTTCTACATCGCAGATTTGAATGCTTAGAACATTAAACCCAGCATACTGTCAGTCCTTGCACATTTGGAGGTTTAGGGATTGTTAGGATGACAAGAACTGGGTCACAGCGGATTAAAACAGCACAGATTAATTTTTTTTTCATCCAGTCATGTCTTTTTAATTTGCTCAGAAACTTCCAGGGAGGTGTTACCAACAGACAAGGGATGTTTGTTGACCAGCTATGTTTGTGATAGGGCTTGTTTATGGTCTGTTGACAATAGTATTTCATTAAACAGTTTCTACCTTTATTTTGAAGTCTACATGGGCATTGCTGTTGGAAAACATGGCAACAGCTACAACAGGTGCCACAGCACATTCACAAACTAGGTGCCAGCTGGCAGACGACAAATACTGAAGGAAAGTGACTTTCAATAATACTGCTGCAGTTTTTTGCAGCACATCATGGGAAACTGGAAGCATATTATTACTGCTACTATTATTACTGCCACAAGGTGGGCAGCTTCATGTGCATACATTTGCTAATTAGAGAGTATGCAAAACTCCATCCACTCCCCCGAATGAATAAACCAACTTGATTATTTGGGGAAAAGACAAATCCTCTGGTATGATCTCATTTTTTAATATTTATAACCTGATGGAACGTGAATGGGATGCTGAATTCGTTTTACATGTAATATGAACATAATATAGTATTAATAATGTTAATGTGATATATATATATATATATATATATATATATATATATATATATATATATAGGGTTAGGGTTATATATATATATAGTCATATATATATATTGTCAGACATCAGATCAGAACACAACATCAGGACACTTGACTTTCTGACTTTACAGTAAATGTCAATAGCATAAATAGCCAGTAGCCTTAAAGCTGTTTTAAGGCCATATATATGTATATAACCAACCTCCAGTGAGGTTCACTGTGTTTTGATGTTGTGTCCTTGAGCCTTCCCCTGTTGATCTGATGTGTGACAAGATCAAACACTGATACTGACTTTCTTAAATGTACAGTCGGAGTTTAGCCCCCCCCCCCCCCCCCCCCCCCCGCGCGCGCGCGCGCACACACACACACACACACACCGACCCCCACATTTATGAATATTTTAGCGCACCATTGTCTCCGTGTCCTCGAAAGCTTCTTTTTTTCCAATTCGGCACGGCGCAAACATGATTATGTAGAAGGTGCGGGTGTCCTGACAAAATGCATTAAGCTTCACCCCTGTCGGACACGCAGGGAGACTTTGATGTGGCTGCGGATATCAGAGCTTGCCCTCGCTCTGGTCCAATCATCCCGCCGGTGAGGAGAGGAGCGTCGACCGCGCGACTGAGCTGCGCGCGTTCACGTGGATCCTATAAGCGGACGTGGCGCGCAGAGCGTGTGAGTAGTCTTGAGGAAAGCAGGAGAGGATAATCGTGGTGGAAGACAATATCTATAGCGCTGAGGGGAGGGATGCTCAAAATGACATGATCTCAAAGTCTTTTCTCTCTTTTTCCTCACACGTAGCTGTCCAACTGCTGTCAAAGGTGATATGTGAGCAAGAGAGTCCAGCCATGCAGCTTAATGAGACTGGAGTTCAGACACTGGCTCCAGAGCCATGTGAACAGCAAATACTGCAGGAGGACAACCCTGGAAACTGTAGCGGAGGTCCCACCAGCAACCTGTCGCTGCACTGCTGGCTTCAGCTCCTCACCAAGGAATCTATCATGGAATTTCAAGGAGACAGCTCCAGTCTAGTGGTGCGTGTGATGATAGCGTGCGTCTACTCCATAGTTTGTGCGCTCGGGCTGGTGGGTAACTCACTGGCTCTCTACCTGCTGCATTCACGTTACAGGCAGAAGCAATCATCCATCAACTGCTTTGTGATGGGTCTGGCCATCACAGACCTCCAGTTTGTTCTCACTTTACCTTTCTGGGCAGTGGACACAGCCCTGGACTTCCGCTGGCCCTTTGGCCGTGTGATGTGCAAAATCATCAGCTCTGTTACCACAATGAACATGTATGCAAGTGTGTTCTTCCTCACCGCTATGAGTGTGGCACGCTATTACTCCATATCCTCTGCACTGAAGATGCACAGCAGGCGGGCAGCAGCTGCCAGAGCAAAGTGGACAAGCCTCGGCATCTGGGCTGTGTCTCTCCTGGCCACTTTGCCTCATGCCATCTACTCCACCAGTGCCCAGGTGTCAGATGAGGAGCTGTGCCTGGTGCGATTTCCAGACTCGGGCAGTTTGGATCCACAGCTTCTTTTGGGTCTATACCAGCTGCAAAAGGTTCTGCTGGGTTTCCTCATTCCTCTGATCATAATCACTGTCTGCTATCTACTGCTTTTGCGCTTGATCCTCACCCGACGTATAGCGGGTGTAGCAGGGCCAGAGATTGAGCAGGGCCGGCAAAATCGTCGCTCCAAAGTCACCAAATCCATTGTTATTGTGGTCCTGTCCTTCTTTCTGTGCTGGCTTCCCAATCAGGCACTGACTCTGTGGGGAGTGCTCATAAAGTTTGACCTTGTGCCCTTTAGCAAGGCTTTCTACAATGTGCAGGCCTACGCCTTCCCCCTGACTGTGTGTTTGGCACACACCAACAGCTGCCTCAACCCTGTGCTCTACTGCCTGGTGCGCAGGGAGTTTCGGGCAGGACTCAAGGAACTTCTCCTCCACGCCACTCCATCCTTCAGGAGCCTCACTCATCTGCTGCATCGCAAGGCCAAAGTGGCCGAGGCACCGCCTGTTCTGGTTCTGGTCCAAATGGATGTCTGAGCGAAGAGCCTCCTTACAGTGACAGGACAGTTGATGGGATGAATGACTAACACGCAAAAAAAAGTGAAAGCTGTCCGCTAACACTATTGATCCGCTGTGTGTCATGAGGATGCATTCATCTCCAGCATGAACACAGAGAATCAAGTATCTTCATGGCTTCTGAAAACAACATTATCATGATGGACTACCCAGTGGGATGTGCCCCACTTTCACCGTGTGCTCCGCGATTCGCTCTGCCGTAAATGTTTTTACTTGTTATACAGCAGCTGTTGCTGTTCGTCTCTCTGTGTGTCTCTCTGCCTCTGACAGGCAAGTATCGCTCTCTAGTAAACAGTCATGAATATGTATAGATGTCAGTCATAAATGAGATTTAAATAGTTGCAGCTCTCAGACACGCTTGACACCGGCTCAGTTAAATCTAATTGTAAACCTCAATTAACGTTTGCCACAGCATCAGTGTCACTCACAGAGGCTGGGAGCTACCGACGCTATTAACAGTGCATGAGCACCTCACTGATGAAAGTATCTTGGCTGTGAACCGTTGAGGGATTTACTTTGGTTAAAAACACCAGTGTAGGTCAAAATCAAGATGAAAGAGAAACATGAAGAGGAAATGAGAAATGACTAGATTCCCAGTGTGCTGGCCAATCACTGTGTTTGTGTTTGCTCTATGGCGCAGCTGTGTATAATGCTTAACATAGTAGAAGCAAAATATATCTAGGAAAATTAAACCTGAGCTATTTTAAAATGTGGGTCAGCAGTGTATTGATTATAGATATGTTATGTCTGGAAGACAATAAAAGGGCAAAGTAAATGAAAAATCCATTGCTATAATTTTATAATTACAATTTATAAATGAATCTATAAATAATTATAAAACGTTTGACTGATCCATTGTCTTGGCCAAAAGGTTCAAGCCTCAAATTATGACAATAGGCTACAATCTTTATAAGTAGAAGGTACAAGAAATCAAATTTCTGTCCTTCCTCAAGTAACATGAAGTAATTTATCAAAAGGCTCAGTATAATGTGTGTGGAGTCGAAATGATCAATGCCGTCCTTATGAAACCTTATGAGGAGTTGAGGGGATTCAGATTGTCTGCAGCTGACAGGAAAATGTACGCTCACCATTCTCTTCCTATTCCTCTCGCTGGCAGTGCACACCCAGGCAGACACACACACTGCGCGCACATCATGTACACGATGTTTCTGAATCAACACCAACAACATGGTTAATCATTTAGAACTTGCATTAAATTTGCAGGTTCACATGTCTTTGCAGCGACATGCGGCTTTGAAATCAGGCCATTCATTCATAAAAGTTAAGTATTTCTCAACAGGAGAGTCCATTGATACCAGCACCAGCTGTTCAAGCTTTGTGTGTTACAGGAGCATATAACCAAGTGAAACTGATGTGGTACTGTGAACTGCTGTGAATATATTGCCTCTCTGTATTCTATCATGGCTGTGACCATTATTATGATCTTTTCTGAAGGACATCTATTAATTTGGTGTTACATTGGAAATGTGTGGAGTGACTATGTAAAAAAAAAATCAAGTAAAGATTCAATAAAAAACCCTGAATTTGAACTCTTTGCAATAACCAGGGAAGGCCAAATTAGAGCACACAGACGCATAGGAGGATGAACTTGGCAGCTGAGACTGAATAGCGGCACTAATGCCGCGCTTGAACAACCCCATACTAAAAGAGGGACACAGATAGATAGCACTTGCTCACTCACTCACTCACTCGCTCCCTTCCTTCTCGGTTCTTTTATGAATGGGGTTTAATTTTGTGGTTCAGTGTTTGGGCTGTGCCTCCTCTACACTGCACAAATAGTCTCTAATTAGTAATATTTTGGTACAGGCAAAAGTGCTGGTGACAAGAATTCTCTTTGTTCTCTGATGAGCTAGGATTAAATTACAATTCGATTTTCACAATCCCAGTGACAGGGACTGACGTCAAAGCTTTGTGGGATGATATTTATTTGGTTAGAAATGTTATTATCGGTACCATAAAGCACCAGGTTAATACTGCCTCTACATATAAGACTCCCTCTGGTCAGTAACCAATTTAGTCTTGTATTTTGCACATAGCCATGGGATACATTTGATTTTTATAATATCAGCAGTGGAGTGGCATGGTCACCCAGCGCCATGAAGGGTCTGGTTTTTGTTTGTCTGTTCTCCCTGTGCCTGCATGGGTTTCTCCATGTAATCACACTTCCTCCCCAAAATCAATGACATGCACATCAGGTTAACTGACCACCAGAAATAGGCAGAGCAGGGATCACAGAGGAGATCAAGTACTGTGAAAGCTCAACGACAGTTTTAATTTGAAAGCCAGTGGTCATACACAGGAAATCAACCTGGAAAACTGGAAGGAGGGCAGGACTACAAACTTATTGGCACGAGTGACACAAATACCACTAAGAAAAAAAAACAACAACAAAGGCATACAGTGAGGCATCAGTGGACACGAGGTAAGTAACTCTTAAAATGCAGCAGGAGATGATTACATGCAGTTCATATGCCTGTCTCAAATATCCAAATCCATGCAACAAAGGCTTGACTAAGCAAAGTGAGCCAAAAAAACCCCAGAGTCACTGCCACCACTGGTATGCAGTAATTCAATTTCATTTTAATAAACTGATAATGTGTGTGGAGAATATAGCCCGCTCATTAAGTGATAACAGTGCTTACGGTCCTGTATTATGGACTAATCGCTGCAAGTATGGTGGCTCTGTGTCAAAACCTGTAGTAAGACATTAATCATTTAAAGCACTGAAATGTTGTATATTCATAAACTGACTGGCACACAGTTTAACTATATTTTCCAGCTAAAATGGTTTGCTTGGTTTGCGTGGTAGTAGAAAAAATACAATTTAGCTGCCGTGGTTAGTCTGCTGTGAGCACTGTACTTAAAGGCAAGCTGCTGCATTTACAATATACACTGAGTGGGTCAACAAAAGCCCACAGCTCATTTTTACTCAAGGGCCCCTACAGTGGGTTAATCCAGCCATGCTGAGAACAGACTTCTTTTCAGAAAATACCAGAATTAGTGACTTGTATAATCTTGTGCTGGTCTGAACCTCAGGGACCTACATTAATGCAACATTGTGCAAAGAATTCAATGACTAAAATCCACAGTAAACACAGTTTTCCTTCATGATGTTGCTCCCTGCTGGAAGTATAAAGAGCACCGCCAGTTTGTTATATCATTCAGTTTCTCTACCATGATATGTGGAGATTTTTTAAATGAGAAAGCCTGACAACATCAGTGATTTTCCATCACTGGTGTTAAACCAGGGGTTTAGTTTTCATATGCTCGTTCCATTGCTTTCACTTTCAGATGTGGAGGAACACTTTTTTTTTTACCAATACCTGCATGACTGAGATTTATAGCCTCAGGGCATGCATCATTTCCGCCAAGGGTTAACATTGCTCCAATAACAATTAGAAAGCCTCCTTGCTCACAGCCAAAAGTACAGCCATTACAACTTAGCATGCGAAACTCAATACAATCATGCAGAAGCATGTCATGTAGAGAGTGTTTGTTTGTGCTATACCTAAAAGGTCTCCTGCCCACTGACCCCAGCCTGAGGCAGAAAAGTAGCCCCACAAAGAGAACACATTTAGATTGGTGTATATGAACAGTCTACAACATTAAAATTCAACAGAGGAATTACTGACATTCTCACAATATAGGGGGAGAGATACCTGTAGGGCAGGAAATGAAGTGCTGGTTGACTCAGAGATGTCACGACAGCAGAGAGACTTTGAGCTCATATTATATTACACCACCGTCAGGTTTATCTCTTACTTTACGCTATGATTTGGCTGTAATTCAGAGTACTAGGTGATTGTCTTGCACGCGCTCAGAATGTCGTCACATCTCAACTCATGAGATAACACAGCTAAAAGGGGCCATAAAAATATAACAGCAATACTTTCCTCATTTCTCTCTCTTTATTCCTTTATGTCTTATGATAATTATGATCTAATACACAGATGTGTACTGCTAGAGTAGGAGAACATAGAGTTTTACAAGTGAACTAACAGACTTATCAGTATGCACTTACCTACCATTGATGTCAGGCTGTTTGATCAATACTCATCTAAGTTCCCCTTGGGACAGGAAGTGGTAGTAGAAGGTTGCACAACACCCTTGGTGTTGACCTTTCTTTAAGGCCTAATGATCCTAATGACAGTTGCAGTAGTAGAATACTTAATTGCCCCTCATTAGTGATACATGTACACAAACACATAGCGTGTTAATGCCACGTTGTTTTCATCAAAAGCTACTGAGGTGAGAGAGACTCCATACAGCTATACATGTAAGGCAACAAACTGGGCAGCTCATGAAAGACCTGGGAGGTAGGGGCATCGTATTTATGTAGCAGATGCAGGCTCCTAATTAGTTAAAGGGGAACTGTTGAGCTTTTCCTCATTTTCATATCACACACACACACACACACACACACACACACACTGTAATAAGGTAAATGTATGTAAAAGCAAACCTTGTGAGACAAAAGCTAAGATCTGAAAATCCAGTTTCCAATTTTTGTGAGGAGATGAAATGAGCTCATCACGTCACATTTCTTTAAACTGTCTTCTGAAATATTGTAGGTATTTAATATATTCCTGCAACCAACCAACAGACAATATTTATATACAGATTGTGTTTGAAAGACTAAATCTACCATTCTGTCACTCACAACAAGCAGGTAATGGGTGTCATATTAACCTTTGTTGCTGCAGAGATGTGGGCTAGTCATTCTCACATTTCAGACCAGATTGAGGCTTGACATGTTTTAAAGAATTTGCCATTTTACTTGTAGTTTTATAGTTTGTCTTCAGTCCCTCCAAACGACAATGAGAGTGTAAGAGGATGAAGCTTGGCTCACAGGCACTGGGAGCTGCCCCTCAGCCATATCAAAAGAACGTCGGCTCGAAGGTTTCAGGGCCTAGGGCTAATATTTCCTGTTTCAGTCAAAGGCTCAATTGAGGAGTTACATAACAAGCAGAATGAGATAAATTATATTTTATTTTCTGAACTGTGAAATATGCAAAGCCATCCTAGTGCACTGCTTCAAACTGTGACCAAAATGGTTGCAGATGTGACTTTTTTTTGTGAGTGTGAAAGTTAAAGGCATCATTTAGCTGTTTTGATGCCCTACATCTAATGTGTTGTAGTTTATTTTGTTCATTTTTCTTCGCCGGCTCAGGCAGTCTACCAGCTCTTTCATTAGAGTGCAGGTGCACACAAGGACACTATGCTCACTCACTACCAGTAGCTGAAGTATGAGAGTGATGGTAAGTGGTGGCCATAGCATAAACAAAGTGGCCCGTTCATTGCAAACAACTTAAAACTTGTTCTATATCAAATTCAGCTGTTCATCACTATCATCATATCCACACCAGTATTTTTTAAATCTTGCAGTAAACCTGAGAGCATATGAGCAACATATGTAGTCTTGAATGGAATCTACTGCTATAATTTTACATATTTGTTTATCATAATTAAAGAAGAAGCCTTGGAGCCACCTCCATGACAACAGACCAGGGGCATGTGGTGGTGGCAGAAAAGGGACTGGTCTTGTCAAATGGCAATCTCCTGTGCCCATCCCAAGGTTGTCTTGGACACATGCATGGTAGGTAACCTTTATGTTATTGATTTTCTACAGTAACCGCTGATTCTTGGGCACCCCTGGTTATGTCAATATTAAACCTTGTGTTAACTGGACCTATAGAGTCTGTCTGGGTGGGTGGTGGGGGTTCAATCAGTCAGCTACTTCACCCTCCTCAATCCTAAGGGCTCTAATTTCGTAGACCTGGTGGAAGCGAAGCGCAGCGCTGCTCTGCCCCGCCAGCGGGGCCTGTCTAGGTGCACTTTGCAATTTTCGTGCACCGGGCACCCTGGCGCAAGTCCTCCTCTTTCCCACCTCCGTCCCTCCTACTGGCGCAAGTGGGAAAGAGGGAGGGGAGAAGGCGTGGAGTGAGTTTAACACGGCCGATTCAGATCTTCACCAATCAAATGAGCTCTTCTCCTCACCTTTAAATCCGCTGCGGGCGGGGCGCACTGCAATTTTGTCATGTTATATTTCGACATGGACGAAGGAGACAGCGACACCAGACAGCCAGACTTCTCCCAGGAGGAAACTGATATTTTGGTCTGGGAGGTCCAAGCTCACAGTGGGCAAATATATGGTAGCATGAACAGATGTCCACGGACTGATGAAGCAAAAGTAGTCCGGAGGAGGTTACTGATACTGTTATTCAGGTTTGTCCTGATACACTGAGAAACACCCTTTTTCCATGAATAAAGACACTCAGTGACCTATATTTAAAGCCTGTCTAACAAAGTTGAGTAGATAACACAGAGATAACAACATAAACAAATACCATGCGTAACAGGGATGAAATCTGAAGCACCTGTGCGTAAAAGAGGCATCACCAAGCTCTGTGGCCTGGCCCTTGTCGGCAAGCGTCTCTCTTTTCTTTTGGATTTTCTAAGATGAGAGATGCTGAATATATCCTCGCTATCTGATGCTGAGGCTGTTTGTGGCTGAAAGAGATGTGAACTTGTTAGTTTGCATCACAGTTTCAGCTGTGTTCATTCAGTCAGGTTGAGTTTCCATTATGCGTGCCAACCGCCTTGATCTGTCATGAGGTATGACGGCAAAATTGATATGGATATAAATGTATGTGCTGATTCAGATAGTTTCATATTAAATAGTGGTTGCTGTGATTATGTATTGCCGGCGCCTGGTACGAAAGTAGAGCCCTACGTCTTCAGATTTCCCCCAAAATATCTTGCACTGAGGATGGGGGAGAGTGGATCCAAAGGTGTTTAAGAATGCACGGTCACGCCCTTTGGTCTCATCCATGCTCCTGCTGTTTTTCCTTGCGAATAAAATACTAATATACTCTGAATATGTTCTCCAGAGGCTGCTGGAGAGATGCACACTACTTGCTTATTACATGTCATGATTCACAGTCACCAGATTTTCTGCCTGAGGCTTCTTCGCCCTGTGTGCATGTCTGTGATATTGGCTGTCATCTATTTGAGAGAGGACACTTAATACCATTTTTAAACACACAAATTTTGGTTACTCATTTTGCTGCTGCCCACATAAAAAGCTTGAGACTATAGCTTGTAATGGGGTTGAAGAACACATTCTTTTTTGCTAATGTGAATCGGGATATATTTGATGCAGCATTCTTTAATCCGGCTGATACTGTTCAGTAAATTCTTCTCTCTTGTCTCTTCACTTGTCTGACTCTTCGCCTGTCTGAATCAGTCAAATGTCTTAGAGGCTTTGTGCCCTGCATTATGCCTATATGCTGCAGGCACCACAGACAGATAAGCCTCAAAAATCCTAACTCTTTTCATTGTCAACCACGGGAAACAAGTCAATGTCAAGCAACTCCTCTGTGAACCCGAAATCCTTGTAGATTATGGTGTAGTTCAGCAAGCATCCTGAAAATAGATAAGGAAATACTGGAAGTAAATAAGAGGTTACATACACCACAGCCTCTTAGGTTCAAAATGAAAGTCAATGTGTCAGCCAAAAACATGCAAAAATAATGCATGCACAAAAGAGTCTTGAAAAATAAAACATATGCAAGTGTACCTGCACTTGGCATGACCCCATTCAGGCTGCAGCGGCAGCACAACTCATCCTATGAACTGTTTTTCTACCATTTGAATGAGCTTAGAAACATTATTTTAAGGTCAAAAAATGACATAGTGTTGCTTTAATTTATCACACTGATCAGTCATCTCTGGCCCAACAGTGGCAAGATGTAACAGCTCTCCGGAGGCATATTATAACATTTCATTTTGTAAAACCAAATGCTGGAGGTATTGGACTAAGGTACTGACCCGATGATGGCACTATAGGTAAAAAGACAGAGGGCGAACATCGTCATTATGGTTCATCTACAGAAGTAATGTTTTTACCTAATTTCATTTCAGTACTTCTAATTTGAGGAAAAAATGGCAACATCAATCTGCTGTAGGGGACAGAGAAAGTGTCAGAGGTCTGACTCTTGATATCATCTTCTGTGGACCATAAATATCTGTACCAAATTTAATACTAATCCATTAAATGAAATAGTTGTTGAGATAATATCAGTGGTGAATTGACAAACCAGGCCAATACTGCTTAAAGATAAAATGGGTTGAAGCTCTTTTTTTTTTTTTTTGATCAGATCTGTTTGCAAAATTCCAGCGACCTGCTTTAATTTCATGAAGAGTCTGTGGTCACTTGCTCTGGGCAGTAAGTCAGCTTCACTGGCTACAGCAGTCTTCCTGACCTTTCCCTGCTGATGATGATCTTGCCCAGCCGTGAGCGGAACAATACATTGGCTAAAATACCAGCCAGTGTTTCAAGCTTTATCTGTCTTCTCTTGCCATGTAATGAAGCCCAGGTCAAGACAAAGAAAGCATTAGATACACCAAGCGAAAAAGGGACAGATCCTGTCATCCATGTCTGGGGTCATTATTGGCTATCACACACACCAGGCCAAGCTGGGGAGGCAGGTGGCGTGAGCGCACACCAATCCTGTATGGTTGGAGGGACAGTTGACAGGTATGAAACAACTAATGTTAATTTTTGCCACCTTTTGTCATCTCATTTGTCACAGTAGATAATCATTAACAGATGGTGAAAGTGCTTATGGTGATGAGTGATACTTAGATTTATGTATTGTAGGTACACTAGTCCACCCATCTGTCCAGAGCACTTTGTTCTAGACTGAAATATTTAAACAAATACTTGATGGGTTCCCATGAAATTTCATATTGTCATTCATGGACCCCAGAGGATGCATCCTAATGACATTTTTTGATCTCTTGACTTTTCCCCAGACACCATAATCAGAATGACATTTCTGTGTTTGAGTCAAATGTCTCAACAACTGTTGAATACAAGACAGACATTTAATTTGTTACCTTCATGTCCCTCCAAAGAATGAATTGTAATAGGTTCAGTAATCCTCTGACTTTTCCTCCAGTGCCACCTTCAGGTCAACATTTTAATTAGTCCTTTGGTATATGACCAAACACCTGCAAAGCTGATGAGTCTCAGTTGTACTTTGTGGTTAGAACTAAGTAGCAGTGCTAACATCTTAACACTTTAACTTAGTTGGATGAACCCGATAAAAATGATATGCTTAAAATTAGCAAAGTTTCCCAGAGCATTTAGTCTAATGGTAGTCTCTTGATCTCATTATTTAAAAGACAGAGCACCTTTTAAAAAGCAAAGGTTTTTTTTACACTTAGACTAAGATGGTCATTATATCATCTTGTGGCTCCAAGTTTTAAATATGAGGACAATACATCACAATCAGCATACAATTGGTGTGCTGTTCCTGCTGCTGTTAATGCTGCTGATGATAAGTACCATCACCACCATTATCAGCATCATCGTCTGATGATGCGCCACGGGTCACAGCTACCTCTCAGGGATATAATGACAGGGTGGTATGGCTGCTTCTCCTACAAGTGAATGACAAGCTGATGCTACGTAGCTGAATAAATACATAATTAAAAACTTTTGTTAAGTACTGCTCCTCCGTCATTCCTCCTCAAGGCTCTGATCTATTTCAAGAACCCAAATCCACCAGGGTCTGGAATTAAATCCCATTTAACAAAAGCACAAAATAAAGAAAAATAATCCATGAAACCACAGTTAACAGTCTTAGACACACTTTAAGACCACAGAGACTATATCCAAGAGGTGTGCACCAGCACAGCTACCTGAGTATTTTAATTAAATGTCCAGCAAGTATAAGTGTAATTAGGTGTAGATCTTATCAAGGACAAATTATGTACCTTAAAAGCCTAAACGTTTTGCATCATTGATCAAATAAAATAACTGACTTTTTATAGTGTCATCGACAAATGTAATGCAATGTAATGCAATGGATGTAATGCACAGTGTGTAAAACATGAAGGTTCAACTGTCAAAACCTGATTTTGATACTGGGTGGCATACTCTTTACAGGCACAGCATTTTGATAAGAGTGCTTCAGCTCTCTCTTCTATTGCATGTTGAGAGAAAGCTCAAAGACTGAACATTTGAAGGTTATTTTCAGTCCTTCAGTTCTTGCCACTCTCAACATTACCATATATACAAATCATAGATGTACTATGTTGACAGAACATCACTTCTTCTGTCAGCCCTGAGATACCACAGTTGGTGATTGTGGTAGTGATTTCAGGAAGCATACAGGTTGTTTGCTTTTTAATTTGTTTATCTGTTGTTGTTTTTTTGTTTGTTTTTTTATTGTTGCATATTACAGATTTGTTGTTCATCTCCAGACTCATGAATTTTAATTATTAATAGAATTAGCACATTTTCCTCTCCCTTATCATCCTCATGCAGCAGGGGCATCATCATGTAGCTCTGATCTTTGAAATCGAAAGGCAAGTGGGTTGTTGCTACAGCTGGTTGATTTATATTGATGTAGATAACAGTGAGATTTCTTGCCTTTGCCCTTATACTGTTTTTTAGCACTTAATGATAGGGCAGGACTCTCCATAAGGTTTTCCATGGGGCTTTTTAAATGAAGAACAATTCACAAGCCAGATGCCTACAGAGACTAAAAGCCCTGCAGTGTAGCTCAGACATTTTCTTGGGGTGAATCAGATTTCTATTTGATATTATTATCCTCCTGAAATCCAGCAATATCTGTCCATCTCTCTCTTAATAACCGTCATACTGCAGCTATGATCCGTTTGTCGGCTCAGGGGCTGGGGCATATTTGTCATATATTAACAAACAGATAAGTGACAGATGTGAGTGTCAAATATAAAGTGAAATAGAACAGAAAACACTGCTCACTATTGGAAAATAAGGCCATTAAAATGGGGGGGGGGGACAGCTAAGCAATGTTCAGTGAGCACACTTAAGTCAACTCAGGTCACTCTTGTGGGGTTGTTTGTTAACTTTTGGAAGTGTTATGAGAGAGTGAGAGAATTGAGTACGGGACAACTAACCATGTTGCCTCATAACAAGGGAGACTCCACTCTGACTTGATAGAGAGATTAAACAAAAGCATTGAGAGGGAAAATGATTTTATAATGAAAAGGACGGAGGCTGAGATGGGTCAGTTACTGACATCACATTAATTTCTCTAGAAAGGACCAAATTGTGTTTGCAGTGTTTCACTGAGCACTACTCTCTACATGATTAAAATGATATCTCAACCAAGTTATTTTTGATTTTGATGAACTTATTGATCTCTGTCTCAATTACAATCACTTGATCATCAAATCTCAGCCAGAAGTTTAATAATTATGCAAATTACACAAATACAAAGTGGTCACTTTGTCTGACGTAAGCCAAACCTAAAAAAAAAAGAATGTTGACATTATAGAGAGACTAGAACCAGGTCATTTTTGGCACTTAAGATTAAAGAACTGTTGTTGTTTTGGCGTTCAACTGATAAATTAAAGACCAGCAGTTTCAGTTTCCACTATAAATCTCATCTCATCTTAATGTATATTTATTTATATCAAAACAGAACATTCAGAAAGTTGTTTTTGTGTGCTTAATAATCCAAAAAAAAGGTCCAAGAAAGTTTAATGAAAAACTGTTTTGTATTCTATTAGAGAAAGTCAACTCTGTTCCAATTCAGTGGGAGTGCTTTGAATTAAACTACCCAATGAGTTTATGTGCGTAAACATTCAAGATCTCAACATGGTTCTTCTGATAGCATTCAGTGTTTTGTTGAACAAAAAAAGCGAGCAACATAACAAACCATGACAGAGCCCCCTACACCCTCTGACCTGGACTGTATGAAAATGTGGGAAATTACTTTTCTATGCAAATGAGATTTCAGAAGATTAAAGCAGCATAAAAAGTTGTAAGAAAGAGAGGAAAAAAGAAATAGATGCAGCAGGAAAGAGCTGGCAGGTGGGGAGGAAGGAGGGCTGCAAGACTGATCAAGGAAATCATTCAAATTTCAACACAAAGCACAAACAAACAGAAAGCAGTTTTGTTCTGTTTGTAATGTTAGTGAAGGCAAGATTCAATTATCCTGTCTATTATGTTGGATGGCATTCAGCTTCTGAAAGACATGGTACTGGCCAAAGATGAAACACTATTTATGCATACTTGACATTGTTGCTATTTGTTTTAGTGTTGACTTTGAGTCTGATACACAGAAATTGGCTGTCTATTGATCTGCAGTGACAAGTCTGATCAGCTGACAGTTTTAGAGTGACATCTGAGTCTTCCATGAGTCAAATCCAAATGGCTCTGTGTGCACCATTAGGGATGTGACAAATTAGCATTTTTTATTAATGTTTAAACAGTCACTATTTTATCTGTTTATCATTAAACCATTCAGAAATTTGCTTTAAACTCCATGTGAATTCCAAATTCTCTCAGGTCCCCATTTCGTTAAAATGTTTATCCACACAATAATAAGGAGCTTCATCTCAGCTACACTGTATGATACCTCTCCACAGGTGCATCCCATACAATTATAATATTGTGGAAAAGTTCTCTTTTTTTGGAATTTGATTCAAAAAAGTGAAACGTTCACATATACTCTATATTCATCACACCCAGTGAAATATTTCAGTTTCAAGTGGGAATCTCAATGTGTCTTTATGGTAAGATTAACAATACACATTGGATGCATTGGATGAAAACACAAAAAATGTGTGTATCATCCATCTTGATATCTCTGCACAATACAAACGGATGTCTTTGTGTACATCAGATACAAATACATTCTTACGGCCAAAAGTCAGCACAATAAATAAAGAAAATATATGTGATTATAGTAGAGCCTAAATTCCCTGCTTTCATCTCCGTTGAGAGATAACAGATGCCCATTTTCATAGCCTCTAACATATCACAGTCTGTGACCCACAGAGGAAACATTTTAACCTTTTCTCAAATAAGCAGCTGGCTATGTTGCGAACACTTGCTGTGATTCTGAGAGAGGGTGTTAATTAAAGCCTGCTCAATCTGACAACATCAGTGCTGCCATGTTTGACCGACACACTGTTAGTAGAGAGACCTAATCAACGGCTGTCATGGTGTCCAGGGATCAAAGATATTACCATTCATCAAAAGCATTTCCAATGAGTCAAACTTTTGAAGGCACCCTACATGACAATTTCTCACAACCCTGTATTTCCTGCACTTTAAGAACGACTATTTTGGCTAAATGCAAAAGGGTTATTATGAATAATGGAATCATTACAGAAGGGAATGAAAGAGGTATGATGACCAGCAAAAACATTGAATGTAATTCATCCCTGGTGTTAGCCACTTATGTTATCTGAATGGAAACACTGGCAAGAAGGAGCATGTCAATGTGACAGTCATTTTGCTGAGTGCCCGGCATGACAAAATTGAAATTTTTATGCAAGTGCAGCCTTGTATTGGATGTTATTTGCTATTCATAGAAATCTACAGTCCTTGCTAAGTCTCTTGTCGAAATACTATTTAGCCTGTCAAGGGTGTTGGTGAGTTCAGCTGGCTGTCTAGTGGTTGGGTGAAAATTGAACCCACAGGCTATGATAATGTTTGAGACCTGGTGTCTTGTGCACCCATTGCTCTTCTTCACAAATGCAATGGAGGCTTGAATAGAAATATGTTGTGTAGAACTACAGAGGAGAGACTTCGATTAAAGGACAAGGAAAAAAGTATATGTATGCAGTATGACACGAGCTGCACAAACCAGTGTTTTTACATTATCCGTGACAGTAATCATGACAGCTTCTAGCAAGAACCTGATTTTTTTTTTTTTTTTTTTGCAACAGATAAACTATGAGTGAGACCAGCTGATTAACATCTGATACTGCTCATCATAGCATGTTATATCAGTCTAAGACACTTATCAAAGGTTCACACAGGCAACACATTTAGTTTTGAGGGTCTGTCACATTAAAGGTACCATGGCATGAAAAATGTGATTTTGGTTATTTTTTCGTGATTGGGAAGGTCTCTGGGCCACGTATATACTAACTCTCCCTTTAAGACGAGCGGATAGCACTTCCTCCTTTGTGTGACTTCACACATAAGGCAACTCCGCCCACCTAGACCAGCTGGCAAGCCTCCACTTTACCTTTCATTCTGTAGGTGTAGGTGAGGGAGATGACAAAAAAGTAATTGCACAGTGTTCCTAAAGAAAAAGCCTTTAGAGACCAGTGGCTTTTGTTTATTTTTACTTGGGTCCCGCAGGATTTTAGTCCCAATCTGCTCCTCTGTTCAGCTCATTTCACAGCTGACTCCTTTATCAACTTGGAAAAGTTCAATGCTGGTTTCGCAAAGAAACTGCTGATAAAAGACACTGCAGTCCCTACATTGTCTGGGCCAACTTCTGCTGCGCAACCGGTAAGATAAACTCTGTCTCATGAAGACGGTAACATGTTCGGCAGTTATAAGGTTTTTTATTTGTGCCTTTGATAACGGCTGCTGTTAACTGAATTGCTGTTAACTGCAGCTATTAACTGGATTACCATTAACCGAATGGCCATTACCGCAATGCATGTGAAGAAATGTTACATGAAGAAAAGACCGTCACGCGACTTAGTTCATACACAGTGTTTTTTTTTTTTTAACTGTTACTGTGTGGCTGTTTTTAATGCAGTAAAGGGTTTGTGCTACTGTTATCATTCCATATGCACATGATTATGTATTGTCTCGTGACACATTGAAATCAGTTTTACTTGGTCAATAACACTCCTTTATCTGTCTGATCATCACAACACTCCATGAACTACAGGCATGTCGGCACTCAAACTGACCCTCCACAGACATCCACCATCAGCACACAGCTGTCTGTTGGAACTCTGAAAGAAAAGAACTCTGATTGGCTAAACGACCTGTGCTTGCTAGAGCTCCGGGAAGAGGCTACAGAAAGGAGCTGTAACACGATATGAAGTAGATCACAGATACCCAAAACCATTGATACATCTTGTTAGGGATATCAACAGTTAAAAGAAAAGTGCACAGCATGAGGCCTTTAAACAAGGTGGGAGACTGGACTACGCTGCATATCACACAATCTTTCTCTCAGCCTAGGCACCACCATTATTGACAGGTGATGAGTTTGAAGGTGTTTGTTGACTAGAATAATTAATACCGGGCATCTCTGTTCTGCAGTTACTCATAGCTCCGCGTTATGTTACAGTGTATTTCAGCTCATTGTTTTGGTTTCACACTCCACAGTCTTGGCCATGCCTTCCTTGACTTTGTTTCCCCTCTCCCCTGTCTGTCTCAGTCGGTAGGTATGTGTCGTGGGCATGGTGCTCCCCTCACTTCCCCATTTCCCTGATTGTTGATCGTCTAGACTCTAGCACATCTGCAAGCCATCAACTCATCCCCAAACACTATATCAGCCGCAGTTTATCATCCACTCACCGCCAGATCATTGTCTTACCAAAAACTACACATTCAAGGCCTCTTAAAATCATGAGTTCAAAGTTTTGTTCTTTGTGCTTTTACTCAAAATCAACCTTGTTTCGCTGAGTCACAGCAAAAACCATCTGCCAGCCTGCTCTCATGTGGATATCCCTGCCTACAAGCCAATTACCCCGCCATGTTCACCACTCAGTTGTCCGCCTCCTTCAGCCCTGCTTCTTCACTCTCCAGATTCCCTCCATCTTGCTGAAAGGAAGCTATTTAACCAGTAAATGGGATGTAATCCCGTATGGACTATCACAGACAACTTTTTTTTTAAATCAATGAAGACTGATTAAACACAACAGAGTCATCAGGCGGTGTTGGGGTGGGTGGCAGGTAGACAAAGCACACTAGTCATGACAAGTGGATATTTACAGAATCAGATGTGTGTGTGTGTGTGTGTGTGTGTGTGTGCGCGCGCATGCGTGTGTGTGTGTTCTGGTTGGTGTGGGATTCCTTTTTTTTGTTTGTTTTTTGTTTTCAGGAAACAAACTTCATTCCCCATCTTTCCCTACCAACAACGCCTCTGATGGCTTGAGCTGTATACATACTGCAGAGCTTTGATAAGAAGTCCATCAGAAAACCAAAATGGCAAGCACAACACAGGTGCCAGTAGCAGAAGCCATCCAGCCAAATGTGGCCAGTAAAATCACTGGAGTGAAACAACCCTTATCCAAATCCGACTGAGTCTCTCTCTCTCTCTCATATCATATCAAAGCCAAGTCACATGGAATTGAAGTAAATGGTTCTTTGTTCAAACTCTTTGCTTTGAAAGCTCAGTTTCAAGAGCAAGTGAGTAGGGCTGTCAAAGTTAACACTTTAACACATGCGATTACTGTGTCTTTCACCCATCTGTTGAAATACAGTGTGTCCCGTATTTGAGGATTAAATATTGTTTCCCGTTTTGAATCACTACGGGGCGAGGTTTGTACCATATTTCCGTCTTGAATGCAGAATCATCCCATCCACGTTGTGTGCCCATGATCAGGTAAAACTCAATGCGACGGCTGGTTTGTTCAAACATGAGAGTGGGACAATTGAAACACTTCGTTTGACAGTGCTAGTTGCAAACTATGTTCGCAAGTGTTTCCTATGGCGTACGTTGGCCTGTCAGACGAATGGCAGCTTCAGGAGGACAACACGGCTGATCTGTGTAAAAAACAAACAACTATAATGTGTTACTATTTTTCACCAATCTGTAAAATTGCATCCTTAAATTCTAATGGATTAACTGTAGGTACATGAAGTACATTCTTCAATACTATAAGAAAGAGTAGGGGTGTAACGGTACACAGAAGTCACGGTTCGGTATGAGTTCATTACAATGAGAAAACAGCAACAAAAAGTCACACATGTATAAATCTAACTTTTTTTGATTTATTTTAAACAGACGCCAGTTGACTGGAAAACTAAAAACTATCTTCTGTTACAAATGTAAAATTAAATAAAATAAAACAAACCAAGTGTATTAGGAGTCTTATAATAGGCAGGTACGCATGCGCAACAAAAATGCGTAACGTCACGTGTGTCACCAAGCGCCTTTCGTGCCTGGGGAAAAAGGACAGCACTGAGCTCTCCTGCAGCTGAGCCCAGCGGTGAGCAGAGCGCTCTGCTGTTCCTCTCTCTTCAGCCTGGTGTTTGACTGCACTTTATGTAAAAAGAGTTGAAGATGTGAAAATCTAACCACCATCTGAGTGGCGCTGCACAGCTGTAGCAGCATGTTTGTTTTATAATGGAAAACAAAACAAAACAAAACATCGTTGATTGATGTGTTTCCAGCGACGCAACGCACCTCCGTGAAACATTGCCAACAGTCTTTGTCCGAAAACCACTCGCCTGCCGTCACTGTTGTGTTTCACTGGGAAGCCAAAGTGTTCCCGCTTGTTTAAATGAAGCAGGCGCTCTTAATTCCACGCTCATCATTTTTCTTCTTCGTCCGTAATGAGGTTGCTGCACCTTTTAGGCTCATTACACCCACTTGGATTGGAGCTAGGACACAACTTTTTCACGTATCGTGACGGCACGGGACAAATACAAATACCGTTACACCCCTAAGAAAGAGTAGGAGGAAAATACAAGTAATATAAATATATATAACATTTAGTAACCGTAATTAATCACAGAGTAGTATTGTGATTAAAAAAGTACATTTACGTTTGACAGTCCTAACAATAAGTACTGTATATTAAATAATTATGATGTTTACTGTGTGTTAGTGTATTGGTGCAGGAAAAGATCACTATGTTTGCTGCATAAAGCATGTTTTCATCCTTATAAAGCACCAACCTGTAACACACAGTGTATCTGCGCTTTCACAGCACTTGTTATTTTGATATGTGTTGTTGTGTACTCACTTTCTTTTTGTACCCACTTCCCCTCAGCCTGCCATGGCCTATTGAGAATATTGTCAATAAAGACACTGTGATCTCTATTGCCTGCACAGTGGATTGTTGCCATGGTGACTGTTGAACACCAAGGCAAAATGGTGAGTCGTGCAATAAGCCAATCTTTGAAGACCGACAACTTGATCTTTTCAAGTGAGATGTTTCAAATAGTATGGAAATGATCTGCTCTTAAAATCCAGTGTAAGGGATTGAACGAGAAATATGTCATGATTTCACATAGTCTTAGCTGAACTTTTTGACTAAGGAGGAATAGCGCATTTTTCCCAAAATACTGCCTGTATGAGAGGTCTCACTTAGATCAAGTGTAGTGCAATAGCAACTTCTTTAGCAGGTCGAAGACATTGTTGGCACATTCTCCTTTACATGGAAACAGAGATGAGGAAATATTATTAGTGTGCCTGCTTGGAGAGTATGCAGAGTTCAGGATCAAAACAAATATACATATAGTGCTGCTGAAATATTAGAGAGATCATAATACTATTCTTAGTCCTTAAAACCTTTACTACTTGCTTTTTCTAACAATTTAGTCTTATTGTGTTTTTTTATTTTAATCTTAAAAACACTTAGTTCACTCATTTAACTATGAGCCCTGCACAAATGCCCTTATGCATAGGGGTGTGCCGATAGATCGATGATTAGTGTCATCGCGATGCGACATGTGACAATTCAAACCCAATTCACAAATGATCAAAAATGATCATTGTTTTCATAATGACTAAATGACAGGAACACAACTGCAACGCACAGAACAAAAATAAAATCTGCAATTGAATCGAATCATGACCAAGAGAGGAGCAAATGGCAGTTGCCCTGCATTTATCAACAACAACACTCAGAGCAAATCTAGTTAACAGAAAACAATTATCAAAATTTTTAAATAAAAACTAAAGGATCAGAATGGCTCACTGTAGTCTAGATGTTTCCATGCATATCTGTATATTAATTGATTTTGCTCTCATTAGAAAAATGGGCAGTATGCTCTAAATGTCTATTGGCAGCCAGATAATAATCAGTAATTTTTTCCAGCCACAGTTTTCAATATAGTGGCCAAGTGGAGAAGAGAGAAAATGCCACAGGGCATACTGTTCCACCTTGTTCAGATATCTGACTGGCTGACTCAGAAATCAATTTATTCTCATGACAGCAGAGTGATAACACTGGTATCGGCTTTGTGGTGATTCCATCTGTTGTTTTTCCTTATCTACTGGGTAATAATCAATGTTTCAGATGATTTTTTATCAGGCATGGACTATAGGCCATAAAAGAAGCAATTTCCCTTAAACTTGATATTTTACACATGACAGTGTTGCACAAAATGATCTCCATGGTAGTCAGAGAAGCATTCATACACTCGACACAATGGATTTCAAGTGCAGAGCTTCACCAAAGCTGAACTGCTTCAGTCATTTTTCACTCACTTAACAGGGAATGATTGCCAGTAAAGTAGCCATTCTGCTTCCACCCACAGTTCACTTGTTAACAAGTTCTCCATTCCATACTTTTCTCTTTACCACTAAAATAAAAGTCAAATCAAAATGCAGCCTCAGTAACAGAATAAGTTTTGTTGTCAGATTGCACTGACCAGGGATAACATCCAGGCCCAAGCATAGTCCAGGTGAAAACAAGTCTGGTGGTATTTGAAGATGATGATTTGATGATGTCACAGATATACAGTTTACTTTTTGTTAGTGCTACTATGTTTGTGACTGTCCCGTAAATTTTCATGGTTTGCAACAGTGATATCCTATGCAGAATGAAAAACCATCTAGTTACTGTTCTTACATGTTTGTTTTGATGAATAATTAGTCATACAAATTGTTTCATTAAGAGCCACTGAGGAACCTTGTGTAGGGTAATGTTTATTCAGGTTACAGAGAAAGTGCAATAACAGTGAGCGAGACCCTGAAGCAAATTAATTTGTCCTTGTTCCTTGAATATCTCCCAGTCAGGAATAACTCATTTTATGGGTTTATGCAGATACTGTAAATTGAAATGGAAATGCATTTTTAACTTGGCAGTCCAGCTATAATCTTGGGTATGTTCCCTGCAGAAGTAATGAAGCGCAACAGCATGGACTACACGCCAACTTGATATATAACACGCAGACAGCATTGCAAATAATCACTCAATGCCAATTAACTTGGAAATGAAGACCCTCCATGGTGCAAAGAAAAATACTGGAACTGAAACAGGTGAAATGGGATGCAACAGCTCATATCAATATGTGAAGAGTGAATACAAACATGGAGAGCTGTACAAATTCAGATCAGCAAATTGCGATGGGTGTGGCTGGTTTACCGTCAACTGACAGAGCATAATATGACACCAAAGCCCCTTTCAATATCTACAAAAGGTGGCTTAAAGTCGGCATGTCAGCAGCATTCAGTTCTGTGTGAATGGTTAACCCCTAACACTCCAACAAGCCACCTCCTGGCCATGGAGCTGGCCCCTGACTGGCCTGATGATACACTATGAACAATAAAATCAACATCCGTGACTTCTGTTCCTTAATTAAAATTTTCCTGATGTATCAGTAACCTTCCCCATAAAAGTGAAACATCATGCTCACTGATGTGCGTGTCACTGCCATTCAGTGCAATACCAAAGAAGCTGTTCAGATCCTACCAATTAATGATTCCTTGAAAAAGAAAAACATACTGTTGAAGTAAACAAACCTTCCTAGATAAATAAAATCATCTTCAATGGCTAATCAGTGCAGATGCAAATGTATGCTGGCATGGCAGTACCAGTCCCTCACTCTAATGGATGTAGTTGTTTGAGCGTGTAGAGGTACAAGAAGTCGTGTTTCATTTGCAAATGAGTAAATGAGAGAATAGATAGCAGCGCTGCATTTCAATAAAGCTTCTCTGCTGGTGTCTCTGTCTAAAAGAGCTTAGGGTGTTTGAGCCAGAACTGGGTCATGACTCAATTTTTATTTTTCAAAATGGCATTCCCTTTTAAAGCTTATGTGCATTCACAAACCTTGTGCCCACAAACAAAAACAGTGGGATAAAACAAAACATTGTTAACCACTGTCACATTTTTGCTCATCTTTAAAAGGGATTGTTAGTTTGTCCTCTCTCACCAAACTTATCATGACTGGTAGGGTACAGAATTACAGCTTTGTACTAACTATCCTCCCAGCTTTCGCCCATGCCGACACCACCCTCCCTCTTCTCACTTTCTGTTCCTCTTGTCTGCGGTCTTGTCCCTGTCTCAAAAATGTTTTTGACAAAAAGCCTAATTGAAATAAATGCATGTAAAATGAATTGGTGACAGTGACATCTTAGATCTGGGGGGATCCATCTTAGTCTGACATTGTGCACTGGTGTATAAAAAAGAGCAGCTTAGAATAAATCTGCAGCCTATTATGTATGACATCAAGGAACAAAGATCAGTTTTGCAATTTTTAGTTAGTCCATTACTACTTGGGGACTCAGTCCCTTTTTAACACCAAAAGCCATACAATGAAAGACCTTAAGCAGGGTGCTGTCACTTCTCAAATCTAACAACTGTTAATGTGGTGCAATAATGACTCATTAACAGACTGCCTGTTTTTATTTTGAAAAGCAGAAATTTGGCTATCAGCAGGCCATCACAAGCTTTCTAAGACAGGCAGATTAATACACATGGTACAAGACCGGTGGCCAAGTGTTTGCAGGATATGTACAAATGCTTTTCATTTATTTGTAGATGAACTGAAAGCATAAACCAAAAATATTATGATCTGTGGATTTTGTGTATTTGCATTACAAATTACACACAGATTATTGATCTGTTCACACAAATAATATTGAAACACATCTATGTGGTATTGTCTCTAACCTGTGTAAATACATTACTGAGGCCTCATATGAAACTTTGCTCCTGATCAGACTCTGGATGTTGACAGATTTGAAAATATCTGGAATATCTAATGTTACCAGTAGCGCTATCCCCCCCTTGCTCAGTGTCTGTTATTCACCTCCTCTATAGAGCCAACTACAAGTGACAGGCATCTCATTAGAGCTGGCGTCACACCTGCTTAAAAGATGGCTTCACAAACAATCATTTATTCAATCATACATTGCACAGCTGGACCTCTCCACAGTTCGGCTACATGTCAAAACACAAATAATATTTTCTGGTTAAATGTGTATGACGTGTATATTATTCCTATGGATATCATCATTGATGGCGGGGAAGTAATTAGTCTAAATGCTGTTGGACTGATGGCGCTGGCGAAATGTGGGGGTTGTAACGATAGTCTGATGATGTTTATTTGTCTGTTTTTGTATTTTTATCAAAGTAAACTGCCTTGGTTCATCCACTGGAGCTTTCAACCCCATAATCTTCCTTAGCAGATGGAGGTGCCCTGTGGTATAAAGTTCACTCTGGACCTTGGAAATCTCATTTACTTTTCTTGTTTACACACACACACACACACACATACATACAGATAAATGTGATACACACCCTCTATGACCTCATCTGCACAGCAAATCCCAGGAGGCCTTCTGACTCAAAAGCTGAGAAGACTTTTCAGCCAAACAAATTTGCACAATATGTTAACCTGTTCAGTCAAAAATCCAGACGAGTTAACATTTACTCACATCAGCCACAGGGCTGTTATACAGCGAGTGAGAGAAAAAGAAAGGGAAAAAAGAGAGATAAAGTCCCTCTCCACTGGAGATTAAAGATCAACAATACTGCAGCATCAAAGATTACGGCTGTTGGATGAGGGAAAGCTTCTTGGTGTGACTGCCTGGATGACGCCTAAATACATATTCAAGAAAACCACCTCGGGAATTGCTCCAAGCAAACAGCCTAACTTTCAATACAATATATTTCCAGGATGGAAACGCATGGTTCAAAACATATCTGTCTGCCAGATAATTAAACATTGTTCATGAAAAAAGACATCTTTATGGTCATCCAGACCAAAACAGGCTAAGATTAATCGATATAGTTAAGATATAACTAACATGGAACATGATGAGTTGGACTAACTGGAGACATGGTTACATTAATATGGGGTGGGAATAAACCACCCTCCAGTGCTCAGGGTAATGCTGGTATACTCTAATTCTGATATTTTAGAGTGACTTTGAATTCAAAGTGAGTTTTATGCAGCCTTGACTGCAGTAAAATCTGAATGCACGTAGACGTATTTTGCATTCATAGCTGATATACTTCAAGCAAACTGCTATGCTCTACTTGAACAGCTGCTGGTGATCATCACATTGACCCCTAGTCAACAGCATTTCAATTACGACAGGGTGCTAAAGGACTGGATGAAGAGCCGGGGGAATTCAGCAGTGACATGGAATGATTGAACTGTTCTCTGAAATGTCAAACAAGACAAAGACATACTCACACAGAATTATCTTTCAGTTTTACCAAAACTGTCAACAGTCACGTAGTCCTTTGCATAAACAGCGTTGTTGTTCAAACAGACTAAAGCAGCCCATGTTTACATTATCCTGACAAGTATCCTCTTGTGGCTGTGTGAATAATGACTGCCCTCTCTCAGTAAAAAAGAGCGGGCTGGTTTGTTGTTCAATCAAGTTAAGCGTTTTGAGAGGGAAGCTGGGGTGAATGGATTCATATAGAGTATAGTGTGTGTCTGGCTTTGACACCAGACCAGTCTGCCTCCCATGTGCAGCCCAAAGGTCCATGTTAATTTCTCTCAGCCATGGAGATGATCTTTCCCTGACCTTGATCTCACAGGTATTATGACTCAAGTCCTTATGTTTGGGTGGTTACTGGTATTTCAGAACTAAGTGCCCCAGTAGCATTTATCACTGTATGAAGACTTTTTATGAGCTCAACTAAACCTGTACCAATCAGTATCTGGAATTATAGCAGCACTTGTTTCCATGCCCAATCAAATACCCACAAATAAATGTTGAGTCTAAATCAAGTTACATTTCCCTTCTAAGTTGCAGCCTCAGGTTTGTTCCCTCGACTGGCAAAAGAATCCTGGACAGGGAAAATGAAAGAACAGTGGGTCTCACTGACGAACCGTTCTTAAGAGCAAATTTGTTCTTATGTCCTCCTTACACAGTTTTTACGAAGATTGTGGCATTCACAAATGTTTTCTTATCCAGGATTTGTTCTTAGGTAAGAACAAAATCTATGCACACTCAAGAGCTACCTACACACATTTGAGAGCTAGCAAAATAAGTGGTTATTGTTTTCTTCTGCTCTGCAATTCTAGAATATTAAATGATTTTAATTAGAAGAACATTTATGATGTTTTTAATAATTACCTTAATTATTTATCTGTCACTTCAAAAAGACTATAGACACTGAATTCACATCAATTATGTTTACTGGGAACCATGCCATCCAGTAGCAATTAAGTGACTGATCATATGATGTATGGTAATATGATGATATTTCTGATGGCACACCTGAGAGTGCCGTCTCTGACGACGTGCTGGTCCAGCTCAGATAAGTCTGCCGAGCCTGTTCCCCTCCAGCATCTCTCTTCTTTGTTTGCCAATACTTTCTTTAACCTCAGATTTTAGATCAAACCATTTCTTTTTTCTGTTATTGCATCCACTGCTGATGCTACTAAATGTAACAGCTCGCTTTTTGTTCACTTCCTGCAACAGTACCTCCTCTTCAGAACTACTACAGTTCTTTTTACATTTGGAGTCCGGTGCTCCCTTTGCAGACTTTCATTTTTAATTTTAACTTTCTTTCCCAACTCCCCTTCTCTGCTCAGTTTCTGTGGCTTCTGTGTGCACAAAGCCCTGCAGTCTCATCGCCTTTTATGGTGATTGATGGGGCATTTACCTATGTTAGTGTTAATCAGGATCACCTGGCACACACTCTCAATTTACGAGGAGATGGGATTCATCAATTTAAGAACACAGTTGCGAACACTGCAGTCTGAACATGTTCATGAATCTAACATAGCGTTTCATTAAGAAGGACTTCAGAAAGAATCTTGCTGTCACCACAACTGCACAGCCATATAAAAGAAAGAAAAGAAGCATATAAAAGGCCATCAGTGCAGTGAGTGCAACCCTCCTTAGCTCAGCTCTTAAAAGACGTTTGTCACAGTGAAAGCACATTCCCAAACAAATATACGTCATACTGATCCTGTGTTAACAACCTGACAGATTCATTCTTCTCTTCCAGTTATACAACACACCCTCCCACAGCTTCTGCACATCTCCATCAAGGCCAGTATTACGAATGCAGAGGATGCTGGGCAGCAGAAAACCCTAACCCGTCTCCCAGCAAGTCTCCTCACACTCTACAACTCAAGGTTTTGAATTATTACAGGTTCTCAGTGAAGGCTACTATCTTTTGCAAACACCTGTAGCTAGTACAGGAATTACACCGACAGTCTACAGCCCATTATCACAATGTGAAGGACACTGTCAACACCGACAGATACTCTGTCATACATAATTTACAATATGATCAAAATTATACTTTCTCCCCCTTGGGCTACACAATACGTGTCAACTGAATAGCAAAGTTAAAACTATTATGTCCCATGATCTCCACCATCACACTTAGGATTTTTATTCTTCGTTCATACTGAGACAATGGTACAACTGGTTTTCCAAAACTATGTGAACTACTTTTTGTTTTATAAGCGCAACACATGAAAGAAAAACAAGACAAGAAAAATATTATTACTACTGTTCCTGTGTGTATAATAATATGAGCGAAACATTACCTCCTATGTGGTCTGGTCTTCCATGTGGCTTTTGTCCCTGAAAGTACTCCTTCACCTCATCATTAAAGCCGGAGTCCCTGGCGACTTCCCACTGTGTTGCCAGTATTGATACAGCTCAAGCCTTGTTGCCTCCTCCTTGTTTTTATTTTTCGCAATGTAGGGAAACGGGTAGGAATTAAAGTATAACAGTACTGCTAAACTAATCCACCCACTCAGGTTGAGATGGGGGTGGGTCGGCTGAACAGGTGCCTGCTGCATGACCAAACTATGACGTTAGCTCTTTGCTAATGCTAGCGAGCCCAGTAACCAGCTCTCAGAAGAGTCCACATGTACTATAGGTTTATCAGAACTTCAGATTCTCTAGTATCGTTATTTATCCGCCTTTCTCTTCGCTGCACCACCGCACTGACGTTCACCTTCTCTATTGTCGTTATACTGGCGGTGCTCAGACTGTATTTGCCATTATGTTTTTTAGAGGCATTGCTAGCAACGAGCCGCACTTCGCGTCCGGCATCCGGCAAACCGGCTGTAACAGCAAAAAAAAAAAAAAAAAAAAAAGGCTTTAACACATCTTTCAAAAAAATGTTTCTGCATTGCTTTGCATTTCAACACACACACATTCACTGAATTTATGTGATTTTATCAAAACAAACAAACAAAAAAACAAAACAATGAGAGGCGACAGCTGGAGGAAGGATGGAGGCCTCCTGGTCTGATTGGTTAGTTATACTACCTTTACTGTTAAATTACAGTTATTTACTTAACATGTTTCCACTTTTGTACTTTTGTCCATAATCTACCTCTCATATTACTTGTTTCACATTTCTATTAACTTACTGTTTGCTTGTTATTAGTACTATTTTATGGTCATTTTGTACCATAAAATAAATATAAAATATGTTTTATGGTACAGCATCTACTTTCTTTTACAGCATTATTGCCTTCTGACTCTTTTTGATCACATGAATTTGGTATGTCCTGTTTCACAGGTGATTCATCCATTCATTATCTGTACTCACTTACACTGGGTGACTATGAATCCATATTGGAATGACTCGGATGGTGCTGTTTGCCCAGTGTTTTATTACATGCTTGAGGGAGCAGCACCTGAAGGACACTGGCATCTCCAACAGTGTACTTCAGGTGCTTCAGGTGCATTTCAAAATACTTTCAAATGCACTTGTACATTGCTGTCATGACCAGTTATATTCTGCTCTATGCACAACCCTGTCCTTCTCTGTCATTCCAGGTCATATGGACTGTTCCCATCTTCCAGACTGTGGCCAATAATTTAAGGTTCTTTCCCTCTCTTTTCTAAATGTGTCATATTTCTGTATTTCTCTAAATGTATGGGCAGCTGTGCTGTCAAGCAAACACATCCACGCATTTCACACAGGTAAGTTTTGAACCCCGTAAATGACTTTGACTGACCTGCAGTTCAGCATCAGCTTAAGGACTGTACAGAGCTGTATTTGTGACGCAGTGCCCTGTATACTCATACACACATAACCTAAAGGACACAGTATTTCCCTGCACCTACTATTTCCTACTCAGCTGCCATATGTTTATACAGTATCCAAATTTGTGTTTGTTGCTATGTGTTAGACTACAGAGTAACTGCAAACAAAACTCGAATCCCTGTATTTGATACTTGGAGAATAAAGCAGACTCTGATATTACCATAAATTATTAAAGTTCTAACATCCAGACTTTGATCATTTTTGTAAAAGAGGCACTTCTGACACAACGTATTCACAGGGTACTTATGTAAGAGTGGCTAACGGTGTCATTTGAAGACAAAATTGTGTTTATTTGCTTCATCTGTTATTTATAGCCTAAGCCTGCTGTTTGCCATAATGGTACCTTGGAGCAGCTTCAGGGGATAGGGTGCTTATGATCTATAAGCCACATTTATATTCGAGATCAAGACATTTGAATGTATTTGAAGCTCTACAGCACATCAATATTGTGATGTGACACTGGAATATAACAGTAGTTTTCCCCCTGCCTTTGTTGTGTATCTTCAAACAACAAGTGTTATCACAGACAATTTTTGACTGTAAACACCTTTAACAAAGGCCAATGATATCTGTGTGTGAGGTCTGGTTCTCATATGAGAAATAAATGAGAGCAAGCATCAAGGCAAGTGAGTGAAAGAGACAGGGCAAGACTGGATAATTGCAGACAGTGAAGACTTTGAGGCATGCATTTATTTATTTATTTTTAGGCTAAGACTGGAGCAAATATATGGACACGGTATGTCAGACTAGTGTCTCTTTCTGTCACACAAAGTACCAGTAGAACATGGACTGCTCTTAGAATAAGAGAACCAACTTTGAATTTTAACAAGACACATTCTCAGAAACAGCTCAAACCCCTCTAAAAGTTTGGTGTCATTTCAATCTATGGTCAATTACTCAGACTGAGTTGTCCGCCATTTGCTCCTGTCAATCATTATGTGTTTTCACATATGACAGCCTGCTGAAAGCCACAGCACACAGCTTGACAAGCAGATCAGGTGTGATGGCACATGAGAACATTTTTACAGTTTACCAGTCTCCCATTCAAACAAGTTATTAACATTCTGATTGGTTAAACCTACCTTTCTTTGTGCTTGATTTGTTGTTTCCATCAAGTACATGCACCATGGAGTAATTTTATGCTTTTTAAAAAGTGATTTTGTGACACTATAGGCCCACACAATTCGTCACATAGTCGTCACTCTATCATGTGAATTGTCAGCAACACCAATTTTCCATTTCTCCATTTTCTCTCATTATTACAAATTAATAGGAGAATTTCACCCTCAAAAAATAGAAAAGCACTCTAAAGTATTGGTGCAATGAAGTCAAGAGTATTTAATATATTTTCATTGAATCATGGGCAGCATTTTAGTGAATGACCTTGACTAAAATGTACTTATCTTGAGTATCATTTAGTACTATGGTAATGAAAACTATGCAATTTCACCATGACATATGGTGATAATAACAGATCGACTTGTTTATCATACTTTAGAACCATGTGTCATTCCATGAATCAATTATTCCAACAGCACAGCCGAAATTTGCTCATTTATAAATTCATTTTAAAATGTTTCTGCTGCATAGCTTTAAACTTTTTAGAAATATAATTAGATGGCAACACAAATATCCTCCTGGGTGTTTTATTTATTATATTCTTGGCAGTATTGTATTGTAACGAAACAAAATTAAACAACATATTTTCTTGTGGCTAAAAATGCTCTATATGGCCTGAAGACTGAGTGAATTATATGATTTCCCTCTCCACCAATCTGCTAGCTTGTTTATTTGTCTGTCTCCCTCACCTTCTTTGTATCTCTGCATATAGGTGACATAAAAGCCACACAAATGAATAAAACCTTGGTCGTGAAACAAACATTCAGCGGATTCAGTCAGACCAAAAATAGAAGAAATTTGTATAAAATTAAGTTGGATTTGTCCAATCAGAAACAAGCTGGAACATCAATTTGAGAGACTGTAAGGTCTGTCATTAACATTGGGCTTGTTTTATAGTCTATATAGCACTTTGTAATCTACAAAGCCTGTTCAGCATGGATAAAATGATCATGAGAACATGTACATAGTTGAGCATACTTGTGATTTATGGGACTCTTGTTCTGCAGTGTTTGGAAGTGAGGCCAGGGAGCCATCTGCTGGAAAAAAGAATCAACAACATGACACGAGCAAGCTGACCTGTGACAACAGGAGTCCTGCAATTCTTTGGTAAATTTGGAGTCAAATTGCATCAGCTTATCGGAAAAGATTGCTTGTTCGAAACTGTGATAAATAAGTGAAAAACAAGTGATCCTTTTTGATTCATCTTTAAATTTTGCTGTCAATGATGCCACTTTCTGGCACTGTGGTAAGTAAAATGATGATAACATGTGGCATTACTGTTAAGACCAAGCTAACAGCTAGACATGAAATGAAAGTTTAGAAATATTGATTTTACATACAGTGATGACATTTCATGGATGAAAAACAGATCTTTATTATCTACTACAGTCTACTACAGAGTGAAGGGTGTTACTGGAGTTGTCAGTCTGGTCTGGTTTGAAGGTCAACCTGTAGACAAATAATAATTTGTGATATAATTGTAGTAACACAATGTGAATATAGTGTTTTACCGTTTATGATGCCATACGCTTCCCCAAAATGAACCCCAGAGTGATGGTGACGCTACAGCCATCTAGGGGAAAGAAGTAAGCAAAATCTTATAAGTGAAGACAGAATACTTGAGGGGCAAGTTAATTTATCACTTTTTTAAAAGGTGTGTTTTTATGTTTCTCTTCAATAAAAGAAGGAATACAAACTTCCTCACGTGTTTTTATGGCAAAAATCAAGATGCTTGAGGGATATTTATTTTCTTGAATTTCTTTTAACTTTTACACATAGTTAAATATTTATACATAGTTATAGTTAACTGATATATAATTAATATTTTTTTAGTCTGAGTGAGGACAGGTGTGTGTTACGTAATGAAGCTCCTATGATTCGTATTGCCAGCGTAAGCAAACTTTGTGACTACAGCGACTACAGCAACAGGCAGTAGGCCCAGCAGCAAGCGGGGTTGGTCACCAACGTAACTTCTGTACGTGACGACGCACATGGCGGACGCACGCGGTATAAATCCCTGTTTTCTGACGTCAGCGGCCTCTTCCCTGCCTGTGCCCTCGTGAGGTGGGCAGTGTAAAATTTCCTGTCTCTTTTCTCCACCAAGCGAATCCAAAACCATCCGTCAAAATGGTGAGTTGATTATAATTTTTTGACCAATTAATGAAGTACTGGGTACATAAGGTGCTCTGAGTGTACATATTGATCTTTTAGGATGAGCATTTAACGGATGCTATGCTACCTCAGTTGTGTGAACTGCTTCGATGAAAATGGCAACCATTTTGTAGTCTGGACCGTTAGCAACTACAGGGCCACCGCTAGTCGAGAAAAACAATTCTTCCTTACTAACTTGCAGTCGCACTTGTCTATGAACTAAACAAAACTATTTATGACAGGCTTGGGTTGCAAAATGTCGAAACAGAACTAAAATGCCAATCTAGGGCGACGCCAAATTGTCACGGCGAACTTTGACAGCGGCGTTCTCTTGCTTTGACGTTAGCTGTTGTTTCCGTAAAGTGTGAATATTTTTGCCTAAATGATACAAGATTGCCATTGTGTGCCATACAGTGTGCAATAAATGATTAGAGGAGCGACGAAAATCCACGCAACGTTTTGCCGAAATGTTGTAGATGTGCCGGTTTGCTGGAGTAGCTTGCCGGCATTTCATACCCCCGGCCGGCAAGGCTAGCAAGCTAATGGTAGCATTTAGCATTGTGTCACAGTCTGTACACGTGGCCTATTCATGTCGACATATTATGCCGGGTGCAACAGCGGGGAAACAACATAACAAGAATGAACCGGCTCTGAGGTTATGTAAGGAAATAAAACAGCATTTCCCACTGGACGTGACGATAAATGTTGACGGAGGATTGATTACAACTGTCTTACAAGTACAGAAACAATAACGTCATGGTTGTGATGGCGGATACCCAACGCCCTGGGTGGAAGTGCAGAATAGTTCACGTTGAGTCAGCAACATTTTCCGATTGACAGTGTAATTACAGCAGGGCGAAGTAACGTTAAGACATCCATTCTTCGCTGTTAGTAAAAACTTGCGTTTACGTGCTTAAACATTAAGTATTCCCAAAGCTTGAATACTAATGGCTGCAAATTACTGAAGCACGAAGAGCCGTTCTCTGTTGCTCCAATTGCACTATTGGCAGATGAGAGCTTAGCTTCCAGTTGTCTTTGTTTCTCCCTAGGCCAACTCAATGCCCCTGTACTTACTGCATTACAATAGAGTATCATTCTATAATGGGTAAGGGAATTGAGCCCATTCAGGCTTGAATGACAGTGTCAGGCTTCAAAACCTGATAATGCCAGAAGGCAAGGCATCCACAGAAAAAAAAAATGTTTTTTTCTTTTTTTCGTGACAATGTTTAATTGAACCTTGTCCTCCACAGGTGAACTTTACCATAGACCAGATCCGTGTCATCATGGACAAAAAGGCCAACATCCGTAACATGTCTGTGATTGCGCACGTTGACCATGGAAAGTCAACTCTGACAGACTCGCTGGTGTCGAAGGCTGGCATCATTGCATCAGCTCGTGCTGGAGAGACCCGTTTCACTGACACACGTAAAGATGAACAGGAACGTTGCATTACCATCAAGTCAACGTAAGTATCTTCTTGTATTGATAACACTGTTACTGTTGCTCAAGTATACTGTTGCATTGAAAAGAGGACCACATTTTTGACTGTTATTTAGCAGCAAGTGGATTAGTAAAAATATTTGAAGATGGTGTGAGCAGGGATTTGCCCACATTCAGCAAATCTGGTCAAATCTAGGAGCAGAAAATGTATAGTTGTGGAAAAATGTTTGTTTTTTTCAGGTTGTGGTTATGTTTTTCATGGTTGATGGTTTTGCTTGATGTTATTGTATTAAAATATTGTATTCTATGAAATTTCTGCCCAGCAGTGACATCAGCTATCAGACTTTGTAGGCAGTTACAGTACACATTACATTTCGTTGACCAAATTTTAGAAAACAAGCCTCAAGTGATCCAGTAATGAGCATATGCTGAGCACATCATCAAGTGCTTGTTGCTTGGTGAAAAACTGCTGGTTAATCAACTACTAAATTTGTCATCTGACTTTTATTTACATTGCAGCGCCATCTCCATGTACTACGAGTTGAGCGAAAACGACTTGGCCTTCATTAAGCAGTCCAAGGATGGATCTGGCTTCTTGATCAACCTGATTGACTCACCAGGACACGTTGATTTCTCCTCTGAAGTGACTGCTGCTCTCCGTGTGACTGACGGAGCTCTGGTTGTGGTGGATTGCGTGTCTGGTGAGGACAAGCTCAAATTCTTCAGAAGCAATGACCACAGACATGCTCAAGCTCAAATAAAGATGAAGTCAATATTTTCAGTGCCAGTCACAGCCATTTATCTCATGCATTCAGAATCCAGAAAAGTGCACATACTACAGAGAAACTTTAACATTTACCACTCTACTACTTATGTGAAATTACTTTTTACAACCTAACCTGCTTTCAGTGGGATTAAAGTGTTAATAAATGTGTTCCTTACCAGGTGTTTGTGTGCAAACTGAGACTGTGCTCCGTCAGGCCATTTGCGAGCGCATCAAGCCAGTCCTGATGATGAACAAGATGGACCGTGCCTTGTTGGAGTTGCAGCTTGAGCCAGAAGACCTGTACCAGACTTTCCAGCGTATCATTGAGACAGTCAACGTCATCATCTCCACTTACGGAGAAGATGAGCATGGACCCATGGGCAACATCATGGTAAGTGGTTTTATGAATCTGTTATCTTAAGCACAACATTCCTCTGCCTGATTGTGTTTGTGCACCTGTAGAGAATAAGATTGTTCCCCCTGTTTCAAGTCATATGACTTGTTGACATGACTCTTAATTAGCTGTCTCTGAAAATGTGCTGAGTCTTCAAACATTACTGTCAACTCCCCTAGGTTGATCCAGTCATTGGTACCGTTGGCTTTGGTTCTGGACTCCATGGCTGGGCTTTCACCCTGAAGCAGTTTGCTGAGATGTATGCAGCCAAGTTTGCTGCCAAGGGCAACACTCAGATGACTCCACCTGAGCGCTGCAAGAAGGTGGAGGACATGATGAAGAAACTGTGGGGTGACAGGTGAGTCTCTTAAATGGTGACCTTGATTCCAAGTGAAGTGCTTGACTGGGTAACACAGACAGCAATAGCACACTTTTAACAGACAGTATAATGCAGAAATGGCTGTTTTTAAGATGGTTTTTGATTTCAAGCAATCTCCTAAACTCTCAAGATTTGTGTCTTAACAATGTAGCAGTCTCCCTGGCAATTTTAATAAATCCTCACATCTTGTTCATTTTAGGTATTACGATGTTGAAACTGGAAAGTTCAGCAAGAGTGCTAATGGACCTGATGGCAAGAAATACCCACGCACCTTTGTTGCTCTTATCCTGGACCCCATCTTCAAGGTAAGCAGATTTGATGATACTTGAATTAATGATTTAGGTCCAGTACATTTAGTCTTCAGAGAAGTGCATATTACAACAAGTTAACACTTCTGATGAAATTGGATAATGATTAAAAAAGTAGCTTTGTATGCCTGCAAGTGATGACTTGAATATTCTTCACTTTGACCTGATTTACCAGTGATGATAATCTTCAGTCTGAGCAGGTCACAAAAACAGAGGTTTATGCCAGTATCTTTGGTTTTGCCATGTTAAATGCATTATGCTAATTCAAATGTACTTCATTCTAGGTGTTTGATGCCATCATGAACTTCAAGAAGGAGGAAACTGCCAAGCTGATCCAGAAGCTGGAAGTCAAGCTGGATACGGAGGAAAAGGACAAGGAGGGTAAGCCTCTCCTGAAGGCTGTTATGCGTCGTTGGCTGCCTGCTGGTGAAGCTCTTCTGCAGATGATTACCATCCACCTGCCTTCCCCTGTCACTGCCCAGAAGTACCGCTGTGAGCTGCTCTATGAAGGACCTGGAGATGATGAGGCTGCCATGGGTATGAAACTTAACTACTTAGATTTACTTAGATTTTCATCCTGAGGAGTCAAAGGCCAAACATCTATAGCACATGCTTAATATCAACAACTTCTGATTGATGTTGGATTCTTCTGCATGCTGATACTGATTCAGACTAAACTGTTTACCCAGGTATCAAGAACTGTGACCCCAAGGGACCACTGATGATGTACATCTCAAAGATGGTGCCCACCAGTGACAAGGGTCGTTTCTATGCATTTGGTCGTGTGTTCTCTGGTTGCGTCTCCACTGGCCTGAAAGTACGCATCATGGGACCAAACTTTGTGCCTGGAAAGAAGGATGACCTTTACTTGAAGCCCATTCAGAGGTTAGTTTCAGCATTTGGCCTGTTAACTGATGCTGCATCCTGTAAGTGATTTTGATGAATGTATTAGGCAGACATAATGGCCACTTCTAAATTGACTTTCTCTCTGTACATTGATCTTTGCAGGACCATTTTGATGATGGGGCGTTACGTTGAGCCCATTGAGGATGTGCCATGCGGTAACATCGTGGGTCTGGTTGGTGTGGACCAGTACCTTGTCAAGACCGGTACAATCACCACCTATGAGCAGTCACACAACATGAGAGTCATGAAGTTCAGTGTCAGCCCTGTTGTGAGAGTTGCTGTGGAGGCCAAAAACCCTGCTGACCTGCCTAAGCTGGTGGAAGGTCTGAAGCGTCTGTCCAAGTCTGATCCTATGGTGCAGTGTATCATTGAGGAGTCTGGAGAGCACATTGTTGCTGGAGCTGGAGAGCTGCATCTTGAGATCTGTCTGAAGGATCTGGAGGAGGATCATGCTTGCATTCCACTCAAGGTAAACCTGAGCTCTGAAAATGTGTTTGGCCTAATAAGTGTAAACATTCTTTAAAGTCAATTTGGTATATTGACACTTGCTTTTTTTTCCCCTCCAGAAATCTGAACCAGTGGTGTCCTACAGAGAGACCGTCAGTGCAGAATCAAGTGTCATGTGTCTGTCAAAGTCACCCAACAAGCACAACCGTCTGTTCATGAAGGCCCGCCCCTTCGAAGATGGCCTGGCAGAGGACATCGAGAAGGGTGAGGTAACTGCTCGTCAGGAGTTGAAGGCCCGTGCCCGCTACCTTGCTGACAAGTATGAGTGGGATGTCACTGAGGCCAGAAAGATCTGGTGCTTCGGTCCTGATGGAAATGGCCCCAACCTGTTGGTGGACGTTACCAAGGGAGTGCAGTACCTCAATGAGATCAAGGATAGTGTTGTGGCTGGTTTCCAGTGGGCCGTCAAGGAGGTAAGAGGGCCAAAATTCTTTAGTCATTGCACTGATCTAAAACAGTCTCAAGCTTGTGTTGTTAGAAAAAAATCTGACATATCCCTGCAACTCGTCTTTAGGGTGTCCTCTGTGAAGAGAACATGCGTGCCATCCGTTTCGACATCCATGATGTGACCCTGCACACAGATGCCATTCACCGTGGTGGTGGTCAGATCATCCCCACTGCCCGCAGAGCTCTGTATGCATGTGAGCTGACAGCTGAACCCAGACTCATGGAGCCTGTCTATCTGGTGGAGATTCAGGTAATCCCCACCCCTTCTCGAAACCTGATTTACTGTAGTTAGGCCAGGCCCTGTGATTGATTCTTTTACTTTCAAAAGTTGCTCATCAACTTTGTCACACCCTTGAGGTTTTGACAGAGCACAAAGGCAATGAAGAAAATATTGTGTTACGCTGACAAGTCTGTTCCACAGCTATCAAGATCTAAGTTTTGTCTTTCTCACAGATTTTAATATCATTTTTTGAAACTAATCTATTGTCTGCTTTGCAGTGTCCTGAAGTTGCAATGGGTGGAATCTACGGTGTGTTGACCAGGAGGCGTGGTCATGTGTTTGAGGAGTCCAGTGTGATGGGAACACCCATGCGTGTCATCAAGGCCTACCTGCCTGTCATGGAGTCATTTGGTATGTCCTTAAAAAATGACCCAAGCAGCAAAAGCGTGCATTTTCAAAGCAGTGGTTGTTTTGATTTATTTAGTATTAGTGTTTCATTTCAAAGTGAGATTTTCTGAGTTCCCAGCCGCCTTCATCAGAAATGCACCCTGAAGTTGGAATTGGGCACTCTGAACTTGAGTAACCTAAGAGTATCAACAATGAATTAACAGCTTGTCTTGTTTTCTGTCATTAGATTACTTGTACTGCCAGTATTGTGCACCTTCTATCTGTAGACATATAGGCATGTTGCTTTCACCAGCAGACTACCACTATCTACGATCTGTCCCGAGCAAAAAAGTTGCTTTTCAGACTTGTTACCAACTCGTAATTGGAATACAGTCTATTCAAATGTGATGCATTTTCAAGCTCCGACATGCAAAGCAAAGTGATTGAAATTGGCCATTAATCCTGATGTCACAGTTGTGACACAGGTGTGTAGTGTTCTCTTGGTGATTAGGAGTGGGACTTGGTTCAGGTTCATATCAGACGATTGTTTACACAGTACCTATTTCAGTGTTCTCCAGTCAGGTGTACACTTACTAAACAACCATATCAACAGTTCTGTGCTCTGTTCTGATCAGCGCTTAAGGTCAGCCAAGTCATTTTCACCATGACGTGGTCTACCTCCATTTTTTTTTTTTTTTTTTTTGGTTCAGTTTTTCGCTTGTTTGAATATTTGGATTTTGTCTAATCCCAAATGAGAAGAGTTGCTATTGCATGTCACAGAAACCAAGATGCTGTACAATTTATATTGCAAACCCCTGAACAAAAGACACTTTTGGCTGCAAAAAATACATTTACCACCATTATAAGCATATGCATTTTGCTATAAACATACTTTCCCATTGTTGAGCTTTTCTTAACAAGTCCTACTTTATTGTGAGTTTTTATTGGAGATTGAAAAATGTTGTATAAAAATCCACACCCCTTTCAGTGGATTATGGTCCACTCTGCTAAGTACACAAGTTGGTAGGATACAGCTGCATTGTGCACATTTTAAAAAGGGCTCGGCAGCAGACAGGTGCCGAGTAGGATTTCACCTGCACCCACTGATGGAAACATGTTTTTGCTCTGTCCCTTCCCAGGTTTCACAGCTGACCTTCGTTCCAACACTGGTGGCCAGGCCTTCCCACAGTGTGTGTTTGACCACTGGCAGATCCTTCCAGGAAACCCAATGGAGCCTGCAAGCAAGCCCGGCATAGTTGTCATGGAGACACGCAAACGTAAAGGTCTCAAGGAAGGTGTCCCAGCCTTGGACAACTACCTGGACAAATTGTAAAAGCCTGAACCCAACTGGCTCATGCCTCATGCCCCAACAAATTTAAGATACATCATGGGACCGGACTGTACAGAACACAATGAGCACTAATGTTTGCCAAAAGGATTGATAATGAATAAACAACTACAAAAATTGTAAACGATAATAAAAGAAAATAAAAACTTTTATGGTTCAGGCTGTTTTTTTTTTTTTGTTTGTTTTTTTTGTTTTGTTTTTTTGTTTGTTTTTTGACTTTTTGGGTTGTTGGGTTTATTTCGTTACTTAAAGTGATGTGGATCCAGTGTCGTATGAAGGGTTTGTGTCCAGTTCGGTATTTCTCATTGCACCAGTCAGAGATGGAATTATGGTTTCATTTCTTGTATTTCTTGCATATGGCCTGTCTGTGAGGTGTACTTCAGAGTGAAGATTTGATAGTTGCACTTATTTTTTTTCTTTGACCATTTTAGCACAGATTTGGGTTCAGAAGGTGAGTGAAACTGTGGAGAGCTTGGGCTTGGAATGAACTGTACTCATTGAGTGAATTTTGGGCTATACTGACTGTAGTTTAACAAAGTGACTCAAGATGAACATAATGATACTCTGGGACTGGGTTCATGTTATGCACACACTATAGCAGTGAAAAAAACCCCAGGAGGCAAACAAACTGTTTTATGAGCAGCTCACCCCAGACTAACTTGTCCTGACAAGAGTCTCAGTAAATTATATTTAATTTACCGACCGCAAAAACAAAATCATGGACAGATTCCTGATGGACTAAATAAATTTTCACTTCTGTTCAGGACAAATACAGCATGGTAGGGTTTTGGTTTTCAGTAACTCTTACCTATGGTAATGCACAGCAGGATGTACGAGTCAAACTTGTTAAAACACTCGTTTGATGGAGAAGTCTCTGTGTTCAGAGATGAAAGGTCGTGATCCTTTCGTGGTATTTCTTGGCTCGTTTTTTTTCAGTTTGGTCGCTGTATTTCGAAACCGGATGCTAATGTTTCATTTTTTTATTTTATTATATTTTATTGACTCTGGATTAATGAATACGGAGATTTTAAAAATTAAAGCTGTGGTTCCTCGGTGTGATCATTGGAAGGTGGTGGATATGTTACAATGTAGTGAACACAATCTACATACATGTACGGATATTGCATGCCTCCGACAAAGACTTTCAAAATAAGTCAGGAAGGGCATATCTGGGCTTGTTGAAACGACACCCTTAACTTCCAGGTACACATTGTTCAAGTTTCACTTCCACACAATTACAGTTACGCCATATTGACAATATTAGGAAACTCGGGACATAAAAGACTTATTACAGTAGTAAAGTGCAGAAATGTATGGCAGCAATTTATAGTTTTGACTAATTAGTGTCTGCAGTACACGGAAAGAACTACAGAAGTACTCAAGTACTGTACTTTTGTACAGTTTGTACGATTTTATCGTACTTGTACTCGAGTATTTCCTTTCATATGTACTATTTCATACTTTGATCCAAGTTTTGCCCTCCTCTGCAAGTTATGCCCTCCTCTAAGACATACAATGCAACAAGGGGAAAGTTTGAATTATCGATATGTATTTTACTGGTAGCCTACGTGTATTCTACCACTGTGCGCATACTAGTCGGTGGGTTTGGGAGTCTTTAGTCAGCCAATCAGGAGTCTCCGCTCCGACCAATCAGATGACAGGAGAGCTTCTCTTCCTGTTTGGCCAAAGGATTCATTATCGGGTGAGTAATATAACGTTTATCCTAAAAAAAAGTAGAAACTGTTGTATAAAGCCACCACTGTACCGAGCCAATAGACATTATTGTATGTGTAAATATATATTTTGTTGTATTGTTTTTTTTTCCTTTGAGAGAGCGAACAGTTTGGATTACCTTTGTGTCCGTTGTGTGTTTTGTGTGTGCGTGTGTATGTGTGTGCGTGTAACAACAGTGCGGCCAGTTAGCGTAACTGAAGTGCTAGCAGGCAGGTTAGCATCAGAGACGGCAGCACTGTGGGACGTTAATGCTCTTTATGGACAATAGCCCTTACCTTGTTTTTTACAACTTCGCCCACGCACACCTTCCTGTGTAATAAGCCTGACAAATAAAGACTCGTTTTCACACTTAAACGAAAGGAGATCATGGGAGGCATCAAACAAGAGCAGAGTGATGCATCGCAGCAGCCCAGAGCCTCACATTCAGCGGATCAGCCACAAGAAGAGGTGAGTGCTGCTACATCTGAACACGGTTAACTGGCTTACATTACTAGCTTTACATTTGCATGCACAGCCTGTCCAGTTTTGAATTTCACTGAGCGTTTTGTCTGAGGAGTTTTACTATACTGTTTTCTATATGCTCAGTTGCTATTGTTAGGTGCAGTACAAGTAATTCATAGTACTATTACAACAGGCCTGGAATGAATATTAATTTTAAGGGTAATACGTTTACAGAAGGTGACAAAATATTCAACTTTAGTTTTCTCTCTCCTTTTTTTGATATAGGGAAGTTGACTTGATGGGTGGTGGTTAAATAGTCATACATGTATCTCTACATGATCACTTCCAGTAACTAAACTAAAATTAAAAACTAATGGCAAAAAGAGGAAGTACTCCTTCGTATCCTTAGTTTAACACAGTACATTTCAACAGCACCACAAAAAGTAGCCTCATAAATGTTTTGTATTAGTCTATATGTCTAGGAATATATATATATATCATATATATATGTTGTTGTAAAAATTAACTATTAATCTTTTATTGGTCAGCATGGAATTAAACAGTTTTGAGAACTGGTGATTTCTGCATTAAGAAAAGCTGCCAAAGTTCATTCAGTTTTTCATACTCTTGTATAATGGTGTATTGATTGTTCTTGGATGTTGGATGGATTAAAGAAGCAATTTGAATGTGCAATTAATTTACAGTGTGATTTACTGACATCTGCCCCTGTTTCCCCTCTCTGCAGCCTAAGAAGAGAGGTTGGCCAAAAGGAAAGAAAAGAAAGAAGGTGCTACCAAATGGTCCCAAGGCACCAGTAACAGGATATGTCCGCTTCCTGAATGAACGGCGGGAACATATGCGGGCCCGATATCCAGACTTACCTTTTCCAGAAATCACCAAGAGACTTGGAGCGGAGTGGACAAGATTAGCCCCAAATGACAAACAGGTAACTGTTTGGACATACACCCAACAGGCATAACATTTTGACCACCTGCCTAATATTGTGTTGGTCCCATTTGCTGCCAAATACACAACAAACTGCGATGTGCTGTGTGTTCTGACACCTCTTTATCAGAACCAGCATTTACTTCTATAGCAATTTGGGTAACAGTAGCCTGTCTGTTGGATCGGACCACACGGGGAAGCCTTTGCTCCCTACATGTGTCAGTGAGCCTTGGCCGCCTGTGACCCTGTTGGCGGCTCACCACTGTTCCTTCTTTGGACTGCTTTTGATGGACACTGACCACTGCAGACCAGGAAAACCCAACGAGCTGCAGGCTTTGGGATGCTCTGACCCAGTCATCTAGCCATCACAATTTGGCCCTTGTCAAACTTGCTCAAATCCTTACTCTTAGATTTTTCCTACTTCTAACACATCATCTTTGAGGACAAAATGTTCACTGGCTACCTAATATATCCCACCACTAACGGGTGCCATGATGTAGTGTTACTGTTATTCACTTCACCTCTCAGTGGTCACAATGTTATGCCTGATCGGTGTATATTTGGTGCACTGGGTATTTAATTATATGTTATTATTGTGCCTTTTGGTCAAATATTCACAAAGACACAACAAAATCCAGTCAAGAGTCTAAATGCTGGTGTTCTTCCTGTACTTGACCTTTGCTACCAGGAGTATTATTATACGTGTTTTTTTTATTTATCACTGTTGTCTCCACCTAAATGATTGGTACATGCACATGTTTTGTTTTGTTTTTTTGTTTTTTTAAATGGTTTCAAATATTTACACAGGACAGATTTCGTCCCCTTGATGAAATAACAACTTGATTTGTGTATTGGCAGCGCTACCTGGACGAGGCGGAGCGAGAGAAGATGCAGTATGCTCAGGAGCTGAAGGAATATCAGCAGACTGAAGCCTATCAGATCACCACTGCTAAGATACAAGACAAAAGAATCAAGAAAGGTGACAGTTAATTTCTACTCACGCTAATGTTACTGCCTCTAAAATAGCTGTCATTTCACAGGACAAATGGCAAGACACTGTACATTTTTTATTCCAGTATTATTATCCATCTGAGCTGTACTGGACAAAATTTTTCTCTTTCAGAAGACACTCCATCTGTAATCATCAGTACTGCGCCAGGGTCCTCTTTAACAAAGGTACCCATCAATATACTCCTCACTGTACATTTATTGTGCAGTGTTATTATTGCATAGATTGCACACAGCTAAGTTTCCCATTGGCTGATTTCTCCCCTCAGGCTTCTGAACTTTCAAGTAGATTTGACATCCCAATCTTCACAGAAGAGTTCCTTGATCAGAACAAAGGTAACCAGGGAAAGGAAAATGGAAAATGATCATTCTGACATATCAAAAATGTAGCCAACCATATTGGCTTATAGGACATTAACTCTGTAGGTTACATGTTCCATATAGGTCATCATTTTATACTCTCATCAGTTGTTTTTTATACTTCACTGTGGTTTCAGCTCGTGAGGCTGAGTTACGACGGCTTCGTAAGGCCAACATTGAGTTTGAGGAGCAGAATGCAGTGTTGCAGCGGCACATTAAAGACATGTACAATGCTAAAGAGCGCCTGGAGGCTGAGCTGGGGCAGGATGAGAAGCGCACCCAGGCTCTTCAGCAACACTTGTTGGCCATTAAACACACACTGGTCAACAGTCTCTCCTCAGTCCCACTGCCAGGTCAGCATTCGGAAGGAAGACACAGATCATCTTAAATGATAGCAATAACAATAAATAATAATAAATTAGACTTTTCTCTGATTTTCCTTGTGAACAGGTACAGGTGAGACGGCCTCTCTGGGGAACCTGGACTCATACTTGAGTCGTCTCAGTGGAGTGCTGGAGGGAAACCCCCACAAGCATCGTGCTCTGCTCAGTCAGCTTTGTGAGGTCCTTTCTCATCTGGATAGGTAACTACAAAACCCCTACAACACGTATCCTGTGTGTCACAACCAGTGTTGGGCATGTTACTTTTAAAAAGTAATTAGTTAGTTACTATTTACCTTCCCCAAAAGTAACTGAGTTACTACGTTATAAGAGTAACTAATTACCAGGAAAAGTAACTATTGCGTTACTTTTTTTAAAAAATTCTCAAATATGTCAAATTACCCCCGCCCCGAGTGTGAGGTCCGTTGGCCGAGGCAGACGGGGTGTCTCAGTCTCGCTGACCTGTGCCGCACCAGGACCGTGGAGGGCAGCGAGACCGAGACGCCCCATCTGCCTCGGCCATCTTATGACGGCTCTTCCTCAGGTCAGACAACAAACTTTGTCAGACGTGATTTTTTTTGCTGTCATTCTTAAATCTCAAGTTTTGAAGACTGTATCTAAACTTCCTGAATATCTTGTTTTCTGTCTGCTTGTTGTATTTCAGTGAGAAGTTGTGAGGAGACTTCATCCAGAGACGCTTTCATTCCTGCATTGAAGGGACATGTGATGGGCTCCGTGGTTTTAAGTCAGGTCAAGTCAGTGCCATTCAAAAGCACATGTGGATATCTCAAGGATAGTAAAGGCAAGGGAGCAAACACTTCAAAACACCACACACACATATCTACATGCCTCTGCATGAATATATGTATTCTGTAGAATATGTGTATTCGTGCACAGTATTTTTTGTGAATGTAAATCTGTGTGGCAGTTGAGGATGTAATGAAATTTTAACCTTTCAACTGCCTCAAGTATATTTGAATTGACCCCAGCTCTATTGTACAGCTCTGTATCAGCAGTTACCTATGGACCATGATCTGTCCAATAAGATAAGTCCAATAACCAGTTTACATTAAATGCCTTTTGGCCTGTGGTGGGTGGAAAATGTGTATGTTGTGTTATATTTAGACTGCATGAAAAAGAAAAAAGAAACAGGATAAAAGGATAAAAGTAAAATGTAAGGGGAAACATGTAGGAATTTACATAATAATTGCAGGTTGTGGGATGGATAAGCAGTCAGAATATTATATATTTGTGTACATTTGTATTTTTTGAAATGTTCATTAAACCATTCAAATGTCTCCAACAAATATGAATTTATGCACTTTTACTTTTTATGGCCTTACTGGTGCACATTTTCATACAAACTAAAAGTAACTGGTAAAATTTGTGTTGTGTGATACTGGGGCACTGGCCCTGCAGCACTCTGAAGATGTAAAGGATATTGTTTTCAAGCAGGGGGAGCTGTTGGCCTACACAGGAGGAACGAGATGTGATTTGAATCTTTGATCAGGGTCTAAAGGAATATCAGAGTATTTGTTTATGGTGCATATTTTGCCTTTGGTAACATGATAAGACCAGGAAGATTAATAGCACATGAATAATTCTACATTTTTCTCTTGTCTGCATTCTGTAGTTCTCAGCACCAACCGTTCATCTGCTTTCAGCTAAGTTACCATTTAAATCTAACACCTAAAACATCTCGCCTTACGGGGGCAACTAAGAATTATTGTTCATTGTAAGTCAATCTATCAATTTATTTATCCTTGATTACTCATTTGGTTTAGAAAATGTCAGTGAGAAATGCCCATCGAAGTTTTCAAGAGCACCAGGTGATGTACTCAAATGATTTAGTTAGACTATCAGCCTTAAACCCAGTGTACTGTGATGTCAAACAAAGAAAAATGAAAAGTATTTTAGAATCCAGAGCCATGAACAACCAGCTGTTTAAACTCTACCTACCATAAAGACAGCCATCATATATATACATACAGCCTACATGTATTTCTGCATGTGTGTGCGTGTATACATACACTTGATTTCCAGTTGAATTTGTATGTACAGTACAGAGATTGAACAGCCACAGCACCTAAGAATCCACACCTTTTTTTCTCCATAAGAGCTGGCCTGGCAGTGTATTTGAAGACGAATGCCTATTAGCTGACTCACAGTAAGGTGAGCTGGCCTCTGGACTTGTAGCTTTTCCCTTAAAGTAGCACAGGCTAATATTGTTCAGATCAGTTAGTATCACAGTGTTTTTCACTGGACCCTTCATGTTGATAATCTCACATTAGTTGACAACGCCCGGGCATGCCTTAAGATAATTTCCTGAATTATTTTATATAGGCGATGGTCTCAGCATCATCTCTATTGGCCACGCCCCCCTCATCCATACACACCACCAGCCGCCGCCGCCGCCCTGACGTCACTGCCAGGAGCTGTCCACGCAGCGGTGGTGCTGAAGCTGAACAAGATGGCTGTGTGTTGGGGAGCGAGGAGCTGAGAGAGAAGGTGTAAGGGTGGGTGGGGGGGAAGAGCTTCAAATTTAGACAGACACGGCAAGGAGAAAAAATAGAAAAAGAAGACAGAGAGGTTTGCGACTCTGACGTCCACCCTTAAAGTGTGAAGACTTCTTCCTGACCGGCGTAACGAGCTCTGCCAGGCCCCCGTGTCTGCGACCGACGGCAGGCTTCCTCGTCTCCAGCCCACCGAGTCTCCCGGGTTGACTCCTGCACAGATTAGCTCTGTTTAAGAAAGCCGGTGAAGAAGCTGGACCGCGAACTAAAGGCGCAAATAAGAAATGTCATTGCTGTGTGTCGGAGGTGAGAAAAACTAACCTTTTGTTTTCACTTTCCTCCAGCGTCTGTTGTAAGAAGCTTGAATCGCTCCAAGTCCGGTCTTTCAGCCTTGTCGGAATTTACCTGTAGGCGTTGACCACTTTACACATAGATCTCACTGATTACTTGGTACTTCATTTAGTGTCAGTATAATGTGTCAGGTTGATAGAGCCAGTACTTGCCATCACCTTTGCCACGTTTTGCATATTCCCAGTCTATTTTTGTTTTTGAATGTCAATCACCCTGGCGTGATCACTCCTGCTGCTTTTTTTTTTTTTTTTTTTTTACAAAACCTGGCACTGCCACAACTCTCTCCATCGACTGATGGAGTAGGTAGGTGTATGCTTTCTGGCAGCTGCTGTCAACCATAGTAAAACAAGATGTAATCCACTCTCATTTTGTTCCCTTGTAGCAGAAGCGTAGGCTGTTTCATGTCAGAAAGCAGATGGCATTCTGATTAAAAACCGTCGTAAGTGTAGACGTTGCATCTCAGCTCTTTTGCGTTATTGCACGGGCATAAAAGGCGTGTACAGCAGCCTCAGGGTTTTTTTTTCCTCTAAATCACGTGATACAGGGAAAGATTCTTAAATTATCATTCTCCTTATTGATTGAGCTCTATGATTTCAACTACATCCTGTTCTGCCTCTGAATTATTCAAGATTCCTCAGCTGGTTTTCACATTGGAGTCTTGATTTACAGCATTGGGCTGAATTATATGACTGCTTTTCCAATATCCTCTCACAGTCATTGGTGCTGTATTTTGGGACTGTTGTCACTGAAGTCTATGGTGTGGTCTCTAATGTATGCCTTTTCAAACTATCAAATAGAAAGTGGATCCAAAAGAGATTTAGTGTTTTCACATGTACAACCTTATTACACATACAGGGAGAGAAGACCTGTGGTCATATTAAAGATGTAAACTTGTGCTGATTTTGCTTGGTCGTGGTAAGTATTTCATACATTTTTTTTTTAGGTTTCCTCCTTATGCGTTGGACTCAATTGAATTGATTTGCAAGGGGAAATCAAATGGGCAGATTGTATTAATGTAAATGCTTTAGGGATCTCCTGAAACCACCTGTATAACCCCTGGTCATCCCCAGTTTTCACTTTGAAAACCAAACGTTCAAGTCATTTGACCTATAACGACAGAAGCTGATTCAAGCATGTATCGAGAATCTCAGAGTAATGTTTCTTTAGGAATACCCTCCCTCTCAGACTTACACTGATTCTTAGCCAGAAGCTCTCTTTGTGTTTTGCCTTAAAATGAAAACCAATACATTGTTGAATAGATACGAAACATTAACTGACCTATTTTTTTACAGAAATTTACTGAAATCACACCTGTCGTAGACCCTTAAACCACAAGTTAATTTAATCCAACACAAGAAAGATTAACATATGTAAATTCCTGCTGAAATGTGTGCTCATCTTTATCCTGTCATTTGATACCTCGTGGAAACCCTCAAACAAGTTTGATCAGAACTCGTTTGCAGCTCTCTAAAGTCCTCAGTGACTTAGCACGAGTTTCCCTAGTTTTTCAGAAAAGCTCTTCAATCACCTGTAAGCCTAAATAGGAACACATTTGAAATGTGCACTCTGAGAATTTGGGGCCAGTTTGGGCAGATTTCCTGCGCTGACACTTGATAAATGTGGAGCCTGATTTGTCTTGGAGCAGTAGTGTCGAAAAAATGAAAAAGCGATTCCCTCAAGCTTCATGCTCACATTCAGGGAGAGGTTGCAGCAGCCTTCTAGTGTTTTTTAAAGAGGATGGTACTGTATGTTGTTGACGCCAGTGCTAGAGCTGATTGCACAGATGTCAGGATTGAGATTCAGGCTCGTTGGTGGCTCCTCTATGTCCTGAAGCTTTGTTGGCATAGCAACCCCAATGGTATTTTAGGTCTCCGCTGGCATTTTCTCATTAGTTTCTACACACTGTTATAGGCCTGCAGCTAGGTTTATATTGATATTATATTTTTTTGCAGTGGCTGTGAGAAAGTGAAGTAATAAAAGGGAGGATGATGGTACCATGAGTTAGGCTAGTATAAATATTGCAGTGCCAGTCACTGGCTAGACGTGTGTGTGTGTGTGTGTGTGTGTATGTGTGTGTTCGACTCTACATCATGTCGTGTGTTGTTAGCAGCAGTCTTTGAAATATCATGTGCCATAGAAGCTGAATGAGCATATTCAGATCTGGCAACCCTCCTCTCACTGTCACCTCCTATGGAGAGATGCCAGCTCAGATGTTATAATTTTCTAACAGAGCGAGCCATGAGAGACATCCTCATTAGTGTCATCTTCTTTCAGTAACATCTACTTCAGTTTATTTACATATGTATTCACATCATTAGGGGAGAATCTTGGTGGGAGCAATCAGAAACGTCCCATATTAGACATGAATGTAATGTAAAACCAAACTGACCTCAGCTGGTTCTTTGTCTTATTACCATTTCAGACACATTGCTGTAATAATAACCAGGGTTACTGGGAGTCTGGAAATAGTTGGAATAGTTTATGACAGCTAAAGTTGAATCAACATGATCAATATAATCCTCCAGATACACTTCAGATGTGTGACTCAGGTTTAATGGGCATGAGTTGACAGGGAAAGACTGTAATGACCTCTCCATCTTTATATCTATTTTTTTTTCATTGTGCACTTGAGTCATTTCTCCTTTTTTTGTAAGAAATTTCCTTTCTGCATTTCCTGTCTCCAGGTTTATATTGTTGTTCTCTGTGTCAGGATAATTGCTCTGAAGTGTGGGCTCTTTGAAAGCTTTTGATTGCAGAACCTCAGGAAATAAACGCCCCTTTAACTTCTTTGCACCAGGGCATGAGTGAACGTATTTGTCAAATTTTCCCTCAGCAAAGAAAGAGAAAACGAGATCCTGTAATTACTGTGGCAGGGAATCAACATTTTCTGTTTAGGATTTGCAGAAAATATGTAACACCTACTCCTTTTCACTCTTTCCTCTGCTCTAACTGCAGCGATGGTGGTTTAGTCTTATGCCTGTGAGCTGTAAGTACCCTACCCCCCTTTCCGGCACCCCCCACCCTTGTCACACTGAAGTGGTTATTTTTAGTGTTGGGGATGCAGCTCGCTCTGCCCGCATCCGGCTGCACAGAGAGATTAATGGAGCACGAGAGAAAGAGATAGAAAGGGAGCACACGTGCATACTTGCCACATGGCAGGAGGGGCTTGTAGGAGCGAGTGATTGAGAGAGTGAGAGAGAACCGATGACTGGGTGATGGTGAGAAGAGGACGGCGTTTTGAGAGGGAAGGAGAGCATTGGCAAGGGTGCAGTCAGGGTGCATCTGTGGTTTAAAGTCTGTTTAAAGCAAAGGGAAAATCCATTCCAACTTCCCTCTTGTCAAATGTATATTCAGCCGAGGTGAACCGGCCAGAGCCGAGGTCCCATCGAGGTGAACTTTCCTTACCGCTTAGGCGTGACTTGCCTTGTCAGCAGCTAAAATATCAGGAAGGGGATTTTACTTTGAAGTCGGCCAAGAAGCACATCCTCCACCGCACCGCTTACTCCACCACCTGCCTCATGAATCTGAGATATTTAAATGATAAGCGTTATCCCAAGGGTTTGCTTGGGTTATGCTATTTTTAGAAGCAAGTTTGTCCACAATGATTATCCTACCTGCTCGGCTGTCACTGACTATGAAAAAGACTGACGACGTGCTTCCTTGTCAGCGTCACATTTGCAGCCATAATTTGGAGGCTTTTCTTGTGTTTGTTTATTTAGCTCTTTCATGGCAGGACTAGATGGACTGGGTCATACTCTACATTAAAAAGCTGCTCTTGCAACTATTCACAGAGGGTTTTAATGGCTTCTTGTTGAGGGCCAATTAGATTGATTTTGAACTATGCTTAGTCCTTGTTTTTTTTTTTTTCTTAAAATGCAACACTAGAGGAAAGAGGCAATCAGCAGGGATTAAAACCCAGAGCTCTGAATATTAATACCTCACTGTTGGACATGGGGACGCTGGGCATAGGCAGGGTGCAGGATTGAATGAATAATGAAAAGGCTTTTGACGTCACTGTGGTTTTAAAAGTCAGTCTGGTACCTCCAGAGAGAGGTCCCTGTGTTGAGGAGCTGGCAGTGGCATCTCAGCAGAGCCTCATCTATTGTGTTAGACAAAAGGCAGCGCTGCTCAGTCTTTTATCTACCCCACCCCCCACCCCCTGTTGACAACCATGCAGGAATACACGCACATACACACACACATGTACATCAGTCAGAGAGGACGAGGCATGTGGCCGCTCTCCTCCCTAGCATCACCTTTTACTGTCACCTGCACAAACTGTCCTTCTGGCCCAGTGACTCAGAGACCCTGACATCTCCTGATGAACAGATGCACTCTTTCATATTGAGATCCTGGCATTCTGCCTAAAGAGGATAAAAGAATCCCAGGTTGAGAAGACCCCCCCCTCCGCTCTAAAATGCCGTGTTCCCGTGAATCACCAGCCAACTCTACTTTCATGCACAAAAGCTACAGGCAGGGGGTCTGCCTGGACTGCAGGGAAAAGTCACATGACACTGAAAGCGTAGGCATGAAACAAAACCTCTATGTATTCACTGTGTGTTATATGCTATGAAAATGTGAAATCTTTCAACAGTGTCACGCTCACACTCACTTTTTCACCGTTGGACTAATTTCTTGATTGTTTTCTCTGTTTGTTTACAGTGAAGAAAGCCAAGCTTGATGGACCCCAAGGTGAGTTATGACCTCTGACCTGTGTTCATCATATATTTGTCACTTATTTTTCACAAATCACTTTGAACACTTGCAGCGCCATAACTATTTCTGTTTGTGTTTTCCTTTTTTACAGAGAAATTTAACACATACGTGACCCTGAAGGTGCAGAATGTTAAAAGCACAACCATCGCGGTGCGCGGCAGTCAGCCGTGCTGGGAGCAGGACTTCATGTTGTGAGTGCTTCTTGCCCTCTCTCATGTCTCCTACCCTCTTTTGTCAGCGCAGCACGTCTTTCCACCCATTAATCTTAGTCTTCTTTGACTCTTGCTTATTTGTGGGACAGCCCTTGCTGCACACTTTGGCACACAGTGTCTCACTGTATTGCTTACTCTTCACACCTGCCCGTTTCCTTCTCATTGAGCCTGTAGTGTAAAAAATTCTTCATGGATCCACAGAGTTATGATTGTGGTAATTCAGGGGTCTTTTCACACAGGCCCCTGATTGACGGAGCATTTTTTCCTTTGCATACACCCCGCTGAGGTCAGGCAGGTAGTGGAGATAGAGTCACAGACAAACAACTGCATGCATTGCATTATGGGTAAAATGGGCAACAGGCTTTGACAAGGAAGAATAATGTATGAATAAAACAAGACAACTGTCCATAGTATCCTGGTGGGCTATTTGCTACCAAGTTCTGTTTGGTTTTCCATACATTAGCATTTTGATATCATCTGATCCATTTTTAGTACATCTGTGCAATCTAAAAGAATTAAAACAGAAATTAAACTACACAGTGCCACTGCGTCTGTGATCCATACTAGTAAATAGTTTCAAACTGTTCTCTTACTGTACATGGAATGGTCACTGATGAACACACACACACACACATTGGGACCTGAGGGGCTTAGTCTTTTCTTCACACAGATGTTGTGTAAGTCACAGGGCAGCAGGGTCAGCTGTGACATTCCTACCTCCTAAAAGCTGAGATCTTTGTATTTTCCACTTGTTGGGTGTGTTTCTGTCTTCCCTTTGAAGAGTGTGGATAACAAAACACCTTGAGGAGGAGGGTTTTCTCAACCATCTCAGTTTCATAACATTTCATTACTTCAAAATGTGAACCTGGCAAACACAGCTGATGAAAATGGCTTGTCCTGCCAGTCTAAGAGTTTTATGTTTAATTTACTGTAACAACACTGAACTCATTCATTCCTGTCCATCTTTTAGATCTTTCATTCTCATTGTTCTCTCTTCTTATCCTCTTCTCTCCACTTCAGCCCCTCATTCTGCCATTTTCCATATTACTTCTCCCGATCTCAGTGAAACAGAAAGATACATTTTCCTATCGAAGCTGTGGCTATTTTTAGGTTTTGACTCATTTAGGAGAGACAGTGGGCTTGAGAAGAGGCACTGTTTGACATGGATTGGTTCTTTGCGAGCTGAAAATCTGCCAGTCAGATATATAGTCGTATTACAAACCCCACCTACTCCTGATGAGTTTCTCTGTTGTGTATACTGTTTATGACTGTTGTTTGATGGGAAAATGAGGCACAGAGATCACTGTTTGTCATACTGAAATATATCTCTGATGTTGCCCTATCTGCGCTCTCTCTTTATATCTTGCCAGCGGCCTGGTTGACAATCACCTTCCCTTTTCCATCCTCATGCTGAGTGACTCATTTCCCTCAGAAGATTGAATCACAGTGTATATCCATCTCCAGATTTAAGTGCAGCTCCTGATAGCATATAGACTGTATTTCTGTTGAAAACCCTCTGTGCAATGAGACTTCTACATACATCTCTGCCTCCGTTCAGCTATGAAATTCTATATTATTATAATCTCTTTCCTTTCTTCTTATGTCTTGTCTTTTTTTCTACAATCTGTTTATTGGTATTGTCAAATAGAACAAATAAACATTACAATAACATTGCAAGTGCAACAATGCAAGTGGCAGACAGGATAAAAACAGTACAAGACCAAAAAAAGAACTAAGAGAGGACAAAACCTACAACCAAAGAACAAATATAGTTATAAATAAATATAGTTAAAATGAGAAAAAAAAACTGAAATGCTAAAGCAATATGTGGTAGCTCTTGGTCAGTCTCAAATATGCCCTCATGTCTTTTAATCGACCTCTTCCTCTTTCTGCTGAGTAGTGAAATAAACCGCCTGGATCTGGGCCTGACCGTGGAGGTGTGGAATAAAGGGCTGATCTGGGACACCATGGTGGGCACCTTATGGATCCCCCTGCGCAGCATACGGCAGTCCAATGAGGTACACAGTTACCGTTTTTTTTTCTCTTTGGCTCTGAAATTACAGACTACACTAACTGTACATGCAATTATTAAACCACCCAAATCAGAATATAGGTTATGAAAACACATAACTTTTAATGTTACTGTAATTAGGTCATTATGTGAAACCAGGAGAGTGCTTTGAGCTTTTTTTAATTATTATTATTGGTGTGATCTCATTACTTTAAGCCAGATATTGCATTTTGAATTAGCTCTGTGTTATGTGTGTTTGTGTCACGTTTCTATTCCCCATGGTTGTAGCTAATTAAAATGTATGGAAAGTGAAATGGGCTCAACATAAAACACTTGGCACGAAGTGTAACTGTGTAGCCAAATGTGACTCATAGGTATGGTGACCCAACAGGTCTTTTCACACCATGCTCAGTTCTATTTCCCTCCATGTTGGAAAGGGACAGCAGTTGCTGTGTCTTGAGCGATCCTAAGCACGTGTTCATAGTATGTGAGAAATATACAAGAATAACAATGGTATGTAAAGACTACGTAGTAAAACAGTTTTGTTAATCACGGGCATTATGAATAAGTTACAGTGGGAAATGAATACCTTACAAGGTTTAAAATAAAATATAGTCCCACAGTATGGAGTACATATAATAATATTATATATACTCCATATTGTGGGACACAATAAATTGTATGGTGTTTGGCATAATAAACTAGATCTATTTTTTGTGCAAATGGAATTCAGATGGAATAAGTCACTTAATCAAATTAAACATGATGATGCATAGTGGAGAAATTTCCTTATTTGAAGATAAAGCAGTACATGGTTCCAGTCAGATTCTTGTCACTATTTGTTTAGCTTAAAGCTGGTTGTTCCAGTGGTGATAATTGTCTGGGTAAACTGGGAGGGATGAGGTTCATCTCAGTTGGTAATTTTTTCCCCAGTGAGAGATTCTTTTTCATTTAGATAAATAGTTCAACATTTTGGGGAAATACAATTATTTGCATTCTCATTGAGAATTAAATCAGTCAAGTATGAAGCTGGAGCCTGGAGGCAATTAGTTGAGCCTAACACAGATACTGGAAGCAGGGGGACAATGCTAGTCTGGTTCACTCTAAAGTTTAAAAACATGTCGAACAGCATCTCTTAAGCTCAGTTATAGTTTTTAGATCCAAATGGAAATGTAGAAATGACACCCCATTATATGGAGTGTTTATGAACTATAACAAGTACAATGACTTTCTGGAGTCTGGATGTCACAGTGAGGCATTAAGAGATCCACATGTCAGTCAAAGACTGACAGCCTGATCAGCCGAGACACTCAGGTCTAGGACCAGGCCAGGAAAAGCACAGGCTGAAACATGGATTTATTATATTGCCCTAACCGTTTCCCTCCTCTTCTTTTCATGCCAGGAGGGGCCAGGTCAGTGGTTGACCCTGGACTCCAATGTGATCATGGCTGAGAATGAGATCTGTGGAACCAAAGACCCGACCTTTCACAGGCTGCTGCTCGACACCCGCTTTGAACTGCCACTAGGTTTGGTCTTTGATATTTTCATTTATTCTGCCTTGTTCTGTATAATTTCTCTTTTGTGTTCAATTTTTTAACATACAGTATTTCTACTGAATATGAACAACAAGAGAGGGCAATTCCTACCACCTACTAATACTACTACTGTACTAGTAGACAAGTAGTAGTATTATGAATACCATAGCACAATTAATACTGCCTCTATTTCTATCAGGACCATGACCTAGGACTCTATGACAACCCTGTAGGGGTGTGGGTACAGGTGTGGAAAAAACACACTCCCTTTCCACACACAAACACATCATTGGCCTACAGAAAGAGAAATGTTCAGAATGTTCAACATTTGACTTGCAGAGCAGAGTCTGAAGTGCTTGTTTGTTGTGTGCTGCAGACATCCCAGAGGAGGAGGCTAGATACTGGGCCAAGAAACTTGAACAACTTAATGCCATGAGAGATCAAGATGTAAGAACTTCATTCTCTGCCACATTCTCCTCACTCCCTTTGCACCATCATTACATATTTCTTGATCTATTAATCCCTTCCTCTCTATAGGATTTCCTTTCATACTTTCATTCCCATTTTCCTCCACTTGAGCTCCATTTTCCATACACTACATACACATACAGTTACCACCATCAATATGTTTGCTCCAGAGTTCATTTTTCTTATTTTCTGAGATGTTTCTTGTTGTTTTTTCCCCTTCAGTATGCCTATCAAGAGGAACAGGAGCAACCACTACATGCGCCATCCACACAGTGCTGTGAGTATCTTCTTCTGCACCCACCTCCACCTTAGCTGTCCCCTGCTGTGTCCTTTTCATGCCTCCAGTTTTGCCTCTCCCCTCTTCCCCTGCTCCGTCACCCTGACTTATTGAGAACAGGACTAGACAGGAGGTAGAAATGAGGCTGATAGATGAGTGTAAGGATGGGTGGAGGGAGGGGTGGAGGGATGGGGAAAGCTGATGTGACGAATCAAGCATGCAGGCCTGCCTGAGCACTAAAATGACTTATAGGTGCTAGATGTGTAATGAATGTGAGCTGACAAGCACTGGGTTGTCAGACACACACCATCCTGCCGTCTGCCTAACCATGATGACACACAGGGCACCAGTGAATAAGTGTGTATAGTATAAATCTGTGGACAGTAGAGGTTGGTTGATGGTAAAACATTTGTGTGTGTGTGTGTGTGTGTGTGTGTGTGTGTGTGTGTGTGTGCAGAGATGATGCTGCATGTCATGTCAGATTTTCTTGTTCTTAGTTACTTAGCAGCATTTAAACAAAAGCTGGTTTCCACTGAAGCTTCTCTAAAGACCTTGGGCTTTTCTTTACACTCACCCATTTACCTCACTCGTGAGCTCCCTGCACACAGCTATACATCATAAAATAATTATTGGTCAGGTTAACACATCTCTACATGTTTGTTTACGCAGCTTTGTGGGCTGGTGATGTGTTTAATTTGTGGCCCAAAGCTAATTTTTTTTACAAACCCTTTATCTCCTTGCAGGTAATTGGAGTCTGTGGGGAGATCAGCAAAGTAAGTTCCTCTCATGCGCCTCTGCTAATGACTCTGAGTAATTCTGTATTTATCGTCCACATCTCCCTTAATGTAATGATCTTTTGCAGTTTTCCTCAGAAACCATTAACTGCCATGAAAATATTTTTTTTCCTCTCCACACATCCTTGGTGAACTTCCTCTCTGCTTGCGTCAGTGCTCTCCTGATGGATTTTGAAGTCAGGCTGTTAGAGTTAAATCAAATAAAGTCACAGTAAAAAGAAATTTATGTGGTGTTTGTTGAAGATACATTTGGGAGCATCTTCCGCCTATGACCAGTCGAGAATCACAGACTATTTACATTCATTTGTCTGGTTTGTGTTTATCTTATTTTGCCCTGTACAGAGACATTTAAAACATTAGGACGCATATAGCATGTGATCTGCTGATCGTGTTACACAAGTTCTCGCCACCTTTGTATGTTTGAAATATGGAAAACATTAGAACTATTTTCAGATATAGTGTGTAACACAATTCTGTGCGTCATTCTTGTCTCGCCCCCTCATATTGTCCAATCTCCTGCTGTGTTTGTGTGAACAGACGACGACCCAGACAGCGCTGTGGACGACAGGGACAGTGACTACCGCAGCGAGACCAGCAACAGCATCCCGCCTCCCTACTACACCACCTCTCAGCCCAACGCTTCCATGCACCAGTATCCCATGAGGCACCAGAACTACAGACACTACAATGATGACATCAATGAGCTGGACTATGACCACAGACCCATGAGGTAACACGCACACAACAGCCACTACGTAGAGTGGTTTCTTTTTGTTTCCAGTCTAACTGCAGATGTGCACCCATGAGATTACCATGGTGGGGTTGTCAAAATGTATCTGCAAACCCTAAGAGGGAGATGTTGTTTAAAACTGAGAATGTGATATCACGCTCCCCATCTTAAACAAAATATTCCCATGTGGATAAATCCATTTGGAGTCTAGCCTATAGCCCTGAGACAGCTGAGCCCCTTTGGCCTTGTTTTGTTTCACTGTGTTGTACATGGTAACATGTCCCACTGTGCTCTCCTCCTCTAGAGAATAACCCTGGCCTCAGTGTATACAAGCATGCTGGGGCACACACTTCTTGTATACAGGTCACGTATAGCGGGCCTTTGCGGTTATCTTTTTCTGTGCGAATGCGTGTGCGTGCGTGCCTGCATCTCCGTGCGCATGTTGAGTGTGTGAGCATCAGAAACCCCATGTGATCTCTTCTGCGTTAACTTGTTCTGCAGAAAATGAATGCATTTCTCTGGTCATCACAGTATTTTCTGACGATCTGTGGACATGTATTATTTGTTTGAAGGTGGCAGATGATCAAACTCATGCATTGCTCTGACACGTAAAGTTTAACCTTTAGATGGGTAAATGAAATCTTCAACTGCTCAACCTCAGTGAGAGGAAGCTTAAAGGATGGGATTGCAATTTTTCAAGCCTGTCTTGAAACAATAGTCAGGTGTGCATTTGAACATTGCTCTGCAGTAAATTATATTGACCATTAAGAAATCTCTCCCTAATGCACTTACAATGTAGGTAACTGGGTAAAAATTTAGGTGGATATACTCCAAGGGTAGTCTTTTTAGTACAGCATTTGTTTTTCCAAAGATTGTGTTTCCTTGTTACATTACAGTGTAGAGCCTGTCACACAAAACCTAAATTTCACTTAAAAAAACTAGATCTTGAATATCCCCATTTGATTTGACCCGACCAGGCTGCTGAATCCCCATATTAGCTTTTCCTTTCACTTATACTGGAATCACATTAAGAAGAGATCTCTTAAAGTCCAGTGTGAACAGGAAGAATGATGAAACTGTTTCAATGTTCACACAGACACGTGACTATCATTTTAAGACCGACCTGAAAAACTGTGAACCTGTCTTTTAAACAGGCAGTACAGAAGCTCAGTTTGGTAAGAGCTTTCTTTGAAAGATTTGCACTGAGCTCTACTGATGCTCCTCTCCCACCTCTTCCCTCCTCCCTACCTCCCTCCCTGCTCCTCTTACCAGACGCTATGATAGTTTAGACTCGGCCACCAACGGGCGCAGCGATATCGACTCAGGCTCAGGGTCGAGCCGGCGCACCAGTCGTCAGTATTCTCTAGACAGTAGGCATTCACTGTCCGATAGGTGGGTCTCTGTACCTCCTCTCCAAATCCTCCTCCTCTTCTTCCTCCTGCTCCGGCCTGTGACTCCGTCTCGCTGTGACGTCAGTGGTGGACTTGTCCCGTCCTCCTCGCTCGCTGTGCTTGCATGCATGCGCTCTTACCCTGTCTCTGTATATGTATATACTCTTTTTTTTAAACTAGAAAACTACTGGTCCTGCATCTATCTTTACTGTGTTCCTGGTGAAGAATCACAAATAAGTATCACCGATAATATATCATGCTCATCTTCTCCATTTTTAAATCCTCATAAGTTCTGTGCAGTTTTTTTTTATTTTATTTTATTTATGTGTGTGGGTGAGTGATTGACAAGATGTGTGTGTGTGCATTGTTGCGTAACAGTCAGAAACAGAGAGGTTAATTGTTGGTTGGAGTTTGTGGAGAAGCCTGTGTGTGTGTGACTGTCATTGTGGCAGCCTGTTATTAGAGCCTCATCCTGTATGTGAGAGTTTAAGGAGAGCCCTGTCATACTCTGGGTGTCCCATACTTGGTAATTATACACATTTAATTTCCACTTGTGAGACAGCAGAAGACCATCAACCCAGTAATGGGGCCTGAGCAGATAGGCCAAGATGGATTGTATTCATTTTCATTGTCATTAGGACTATTTTTTCTTCTTCTTTTTTTGAGAAAGTGGACAGCATCATACAAACATTTGTCACTGTCTCTGTGTTGGACCAGATTGTGAGATAGGTGATGAATAGGAAAGGACGGGGGAGTTGTAATTGAGTGTTTAGGTGTCCATTCTTCCATACTTGTGCATTCCCTATGGCTCACAGCCCAAAGCCATTATATAGTTCTCTCCTTTACTGCTCATGCACGATGCATTATTGAACCAAGACGACTGTAATCAATAGAAACGAAGCAATAAAGTGTGAGTGCATGTCTGTGTGTGAAATTGTTTTCGTATGTGTCTCAAATCTCTCCCTGACTCATGGTCTGTCTCAGTGTCTAATAGCCTCATTCATCATTGTGAGTAAATATTATTCACTTATTTATCTACAGAATGAGACGGTTTTTCTTCTGCCAGGCTAATAAATTACCCTCAATCTCTCCAGGTTCACTCTCTTTCATTTGAATAGGCCTATTCAGATTTTTGAAGACTGTGTTTTTTTTCTAATCATGTGCTTTTGTGTGATGTGTGTTTCTGTATTAATTTCTGAGTGAACTAAGTGTCCATAGTAACCCTCCCCATGACTAAAACATGATTCCTCCAACAGTTATATAGATGCATCACTAGTCTGATTCCCTGCTCTAAGTTTCCTGATTGATTGGTTTAAAGCCACACCTCTTCTTTTCCTATTGGTTAGCTGTTTCCCTTCCTGGCCCCAACACAAGTTCCTTAAGTGTCACTTGACCAAACTCCTTATCCAACAACTCTGGGAACTCCTTTAGTTTACTTTTCAACCTGTGTGGGTGTGTTTATGTAACATGTGTCTGCATCTCCACCTCCCTTTAGTCCCACGGACAGTCGCTACGCCTCGTCAGGTGAGCTAAGCCGAGGCAGCTCTCAGCTCAGCGAGGAGTTTGTTCCTGAGGATGGCGAGAGCTTGAGAGGTTCAGAGTTCTATGATGAAAATGACTCCTACCACTCCTGCCACTCCTCAGTCAGCTATGGCAAAGAGGATTCTCCAGGCTGGGATGGCGAAGACCCCCAAGGCGTCTACAGTGACGAGGGAGGCTACCTCAAAGATGGAGGGGAGGAGGGGGCGCTGTATGATGAAGATGAGGGAGACATGTATGGGGAAGATGGAGAGTACAACTATGAAGATGAGGAGGAGATGCCATATGAGGAAGATGAAGATATGTACCCACTTGATGGCACACTCAGTGAAGACCAGGAACCACCCTACACTCCCACACCCACAAGCACTGCCCCCACCCTGATGCCGCCCTCTGATGGTCTGTCCACCACCAGGCCACCACTGGAGAAGCAGCCATCATTGCATCAGCAGCAGCAGCAGCCGCAGCAGCAGCAGCAGCAGCAGTATCCAGCTGCTGATCAGCTCCAGCCCTCATCCACAGCTCCTGGTCTACCTCCAGTCTCACAGGACAACACCTTGCCCCCTTTCAGTTCAGACTCCACCAAACCTACTTTTGCACTTTCACAACAAGATATGTCTGCTACCACCACCACCACCATCACCACCACCACCACAACAACATCCATCCCTGCAGCTACATCACAGGTTCCAGCTCTGGACTCAAAACCCTTGGAGGCTGAGCTCAAACCTGAGGAGGAACCTCTGCCCTCCGAGCAGCCCCCAGCCTCAGAGAGCGCCCCTCCGGCTCCTGTGGAGAAAACAGAGGAGCCCCCTGCCCCAAGGTGAGCAGCGCTCATACGCGGCCACAGCTTCATAGTGGAAAAAATGACAAATAACCTGTCACACACTGTCATCACTGATATAACAGTGAAAATTAAGTAAAATAACAATGGTAAAATAAGTACCATTAAGCACGTTTAGTATGTCTACACAGATTTTAATAGAATAGCATCATTTTAATAGAATAATCAATAATGTTATTGTGGATTAGATGATCAATATCAATGCAGACTGAAACATTGTAATATTAGGTCAAGTATGAGTGATGCCCCATAAATGCTTGAACACTAGTCGTCCTCCTTCAGTGTCTTTACTTACTTTCCCATTACTCCATGACAGTTTAAAAAAAACACTGTCTTTTTAATACATCAGCAGCAGAGCACATGCTGCCATATGTGTTATTTACTTGAAGTATTTCTTCAATTATTCTCGTAGCTTCCCAAAGAGAGAGATCATGGAACCTGGTCCTGCCAGAGCCAAGGCCAACTGGCTTCGTCTTTTCAGCAGAGTGCGACTACAGCTGCAAGAGGTATGGTCGTGTGTGTTTCTTTGTGTGTGAATGCATGTGCTCATAACAGTAGGTAATACAGAATGTATTCTCTGTTGTTGCTCAGCTTTGATTCATACATCTACTGTTTGAGCTCATGGACTTGTTGCATCAGCCCCTGCATGTCCTACTGTTACCGTGATCTTCTTTTTTCTCCAGCTTTTTTGTCGACTGGTCCGTCTTTTTTTCCCAGCTTCTGGTTATTGCTGTGTATGAAAAGTGTATTGTCTTGTGTTTATTTAATAGTTTTTGTTTACCCCTTGTATTGTTTTTGCCATTTCATTATTTTCTTTTCAGTTGTTTGCCATCCTCGTAGCGATTTGCATGTAGTCCGTTCTGATTACCCATGGCTGGAGCAGACTCTCAGGTGGGTGTGGTCAATAGTGTGTTAATCAGTCTGATATATTTATGTATCCTGCGCAGTTCATAGATAATTAATGGAGAGACAAGCAACACATAGGAAGCTGCTGTAAGCCTGCTAAGTGTCATTTTCAAAGCCAGGCGGTTCTACCAATCATGACTCTTTCTGTGCCTCGGTGTGACGTGAGCATCAGTGCTGTTTTTGTTCTCGTGGCAGGCAGGCAGACAAAGAACGTGTCTTTCTATAATAGAACAGATAGAATTAGAAGAATGATTACACAGATAGCCATCTGGCTGTAATCTACTTTTACTATGATCCTCCAACACAGAGAAGCCACTGCTGATGTCAGTAGTCACCACACTCACTAAGAAAGACACAACTCAGCTACACCACTTTTCCTCATCTCTCCTTTTTTCTTTCTATCTCCCACTTGTACGGCTGTTGTATTATTCATTTGTGACTTCTGGGAACACTTTCAGTTATTGTGGCAACAGCTACTAGTGAAACTTGCCATGAAATATTGTTTTTTTTGTTGTTTTTTTTCCAGGAACACCATGCAATAGCTCTTGATTTTGTTTTTCTCAGTATAACGCCCAAAATAATATAAGTACAGTGAAATGCTCTGCTTCCAGTCACGGCTCTAATGGCACCCTGCTTGCCATTCTTTCTCATCTCATCCTTCTCTCCACAGGCCCGAGGAGAAAGTGTTGGCATCGCCTCACTGCTTTTATCAGCGGGGTAAGTAACCATGACGCTGTTGCTTCTATTGTCATTGAAAATCTATAACTTATCAACCCGAAGCCAAGCCCACGGCCTTAATGTCTAATTGAGTTGTTGTGTCCAGGGTTCAACTTCAAAAATCAGGGATGCTGAGTCCTGTTACGTGTTGTGTTTTGTCCCCAGGATGGGTGGTGCTCTGTATAGCATTGACAGCATGCCAGACCTCAGGAAGAGGAAAGCCATGCCTCTGGTCAGAGATTTGGTGAGTTTCTGTGCTAATCACTTTATATTCCCTGACTTAACTGTCTCACATCTGGCCAGTCCATCTATCACTCAGCTCAGCTACATATTGAAGATACTCCAGTTTTCTTTACCTTCTGACTACTTTCTCTTTGTTTGTTTCATCTTTCTATTCTTCTTCTCAGATTTTCACCTCCACTTTCCTTCTCTTCCTACTGGTCTTTTAGCCCACTGCACTACATCCACAGACAACACAACAAGTTCCTTATTGTTACAGTGTGGCAAGGCAAACCTCAGGGTTGAGAGGTCCCCACTGACTGACACTGATGTGTTCCAGACGCTGTCATATAACAGACCTTTTCATAACCCCACCCTGCCATCGTTCCCATGCCTGCTCCACTCATTAGTGACACGACTGTGAAAAATATAAATCCACTAGAGAAGCCTGTTACTCACGTGGGCCGGCCACCTTGTTTGATCTTTGATCATTTCATTTTCTACATCCGTCAAAATCACAGAAGGCTCAGACTCTACCAGCAAGTATAGGCTACGTATAAACACATTGAGCTAAGGATATGCATGGAGGCACACAGCATCTGTGCCATTTCCCTCTTTCCAGAAAGACTAATGACAGGAAGCCTCAAAGGAATACTTTGGCATTTGGAAATGTGCTTGTTCTTTTTCTCACTGAGAGTTTGAAGAGAAGATAGTTGATGTAGCTACATCCAGCAGCTGGTTAGCTAAGCATCAAGTATAAAGCAAACCATAAGGACTAAACATGTCATTTTTACATTCCAGTATCTGTATATGGTAAACAAATGAAAACACATTTAGTAATTAGTGAGTTTGTAGGTAGTGATGGATGGATTTTATTACCCTCAGACATCACTAGGCTTGGCATCAACCACTATTTCCAATCTTTTTTCTTCTTCTTCTTCTTTTGTAGCCTCATATTTACTGCACAGAGTCGAGAGTGGCTTAAATCTCATCTAACTCTTGGCAAGAAAACAAATAAGCTAAGTGAGGGTAGGCTGGAAAAAGGGCAGCAATTTTCATTCTCCTCTCTTCACTCTTTATATCAACTGCCAGGTAAAGCTCAGTGGTGCCGCTCTTGTAAACACACTAGATCCAAGCGTTACCGCACATTATCTCGGATGACTGTCTTCATTAATAAATCCTGCTGCCACACAGCCTGTATGCACTGGCAGACAGTTACAAGCGGGTGCACCTATGTTTCTCTCCCTCCCTATCACACACACAACATGTCAGAGTGTCTCAGGTAATTGATCTCACAGGATGGGGTCCTGAGCAGCGATCACAGGCTATTTCCTTCAGACATCAGATACTCAAATCTTGTTGCAGCTGTGGGTGCCTCGCCCTTCAAGTCTCCACATCTGACTGCAGAGTCTTGTTTAATCACAAAGCAAATGCAGGATGAGTGCATCAGATCATCAACATCTCTTTTGCTTTGTTAATTCTCTGTGGAATGTCCCATCTATTTATTGTCTTTCTCTAATATTGAATTTCTCCCTTTTTTCTCCCGTCTTCACTTCATTGCCTCAGGCTATGGTGAGTAACGCTGATGTTCTAAAAACACTCATATTATGACAGTATCATAATTTTCTGGTCTCACCAGCACATTGGTCACTTTTAGAAAAAGGAAGCACTTTAAATTCTTCAGGAAAACATTGGCAGACAGACTGTAATAATACACATCGCCTCATAGGTTGCACTAAGATTTGTCTTGATAACAAGAAAGCTGAGAGAAAAGACCCCCTCTCTCTTCTGTCACAACAGTCTTTAGTTCAGAACTCGAGGAAAGCCGGCATCACCTCAGCCCTGACGTCCAGCACCCTGCATAATGAAGAACTGGTCAGTGCTCTCTTACACTATTAAAGTGAAATATTTCACATTATGCCATAAGACTCCTCTGACCTCACACTTTCTCTCCTCTGTGCCCCTGTAGAAGAGTCATGTCTATAAGAAGACCCTCCAGGCCCTCATATACCCCATCTCTTGCACCACCCCGCATAACTTTGAGGTGTGGACTGCCACTACCCCCACCTACTGCTACGAGTGTGAGGGACTGCTGTGGGGGATTGCTCGCCAGGGGATGCGCTGTACCGAGTGTGGAGTCAAATGCCATGAAAAGTGCCAAGATCTACTTAATGCTGACTGTCTGCAAAGTAAGAGAAACGTTGGAAAACTTTATCCCCATTTTATCCCCTAAAGCACTGAATAAGAGACTGGATTAAGAAAATGACGTGGTAATTTAAATTTAGCAAACCAGTGTGTGTTTATCTTGGTGACTTTAGACACCAAGGATAAATGAGGCTCTATACTGAAAGGTATATGTGTAAAAGGAGATGTGCGCTTCTGTTCTTATATAAATTATAGTTTTTATTTTCTGTTTTGTTTTGTTAAAGACAGTTTATATGTTGTTAAAAGAAGATTCTGGCGCTCGTGCTTGAAGTGTCTTATCTTTTCCTTCCTTCTCCTCTCACTCCTACTTTCTTATTTTCCTTGTTCTCTTGAGAGGATATTAAAAGCCCTTTATCTTTTGTTGTCATCCACCTCTCTTTTCCACAGCATTTTATAGCTCCGCAAATGTGTCTGCCTCTCATTCATGAAATATAACCATTCGTCATCACCTCCACAGTCTTCTTCCCTGCTTTGAATTAAATTTCCCATTTTCAAATCCTTTTTTATTAGTCGCTGAATGATATCCTTTGTTATTATCGTAATATATAAGTGAGTAGGAACTAAATGCAAGAGAGTTCTCGTAGTAAATAATCACTCAGAGTTTTTACAGTACATATCTGATCCTTTTCTCAATTGTCCCACTAACCAGGAGCTGCAGAGAAGAGCTCAAAACATGGTGCAGAGGACCGAACCCAGAACATCATTATGGTTCTGAAGGACCGCATGAAGATCCGCGAGAGGAACAAACCAGAGATCTTTGAACTCATTCAGGAAGTGTTCACCGTCCCCAAGTCCACTCATGTCACCCATATGAAGCAGATCAAACAGAGTGTGCTCGATGGCACCTCTAAATGGTCGGCCAAGATCAGCATCACAGGTAAGAGGAGAGTACAGTACAGTAGCTTTGAAGGGAGCTGGCCAACAATGTCAACATCAAAGTCAGTGGAGCCAACACATGTCAGGTGTTTGTGTCTATAAAAAGAGACAAGCTGCCGTTTGCATGAAGAGAGCACAGGTGGCATTTGTGGGGCAATAGAGCAGAAGGTCAGATGAGTTAAGAGGCATCTGTTTGTATCCAAACATACACTCACAGTGTGTCTGACCAGCTTGGGCCTTTTTTTCCCCTCTTGCCAGTATTGTGTGCCCAGGGTCTACAAGCCAAGGATAAAACTGGTTCCAGTGATCCTTATGTCACCGTCCAGGTGGGAAAGACCAAGAAAAGGACCAAGACCATATATGGGAACCTCAACCCTGTATGGGAGGAGACTTTTAATTTGTGAGTCAAGACCTCTTGAAAACAATATTATTCTGTTTACCGGTTGATATGTTGGTCATGTTTTCCACTTAATCTGGCCACAGGTGACATCTCCAGATTATTTGTTTTGGATGGAACAGTTAAAAAGATATTTCATTTCCAACTGAAGATAACACAGCAGCTGAAAATTAAAGATGTTTGTCATTTTTGTTTGATGAATGGCTTAAATTATTGATCAATTATCGATGTTGTCGATTATTTGTCAATCTATCCATCTGTCTATCCAGTAAACATTTCAGATCCAAAGATTTTTGCACTTTTGTTTACACTTCCATATTTAATGACTCAATGACTTCAATGATAGTGATCCATCTGGTCTTCTTGGCTAACCATCAGTGTAAACTCTCTGCTTGTGTCAACGCAGTGAGTGTCACAACTCCTCAGATCGCATCAAGGTGCGAGTGTGGGATGAGGACGATGACATAAAGTCTCGCGTGAAGCAGAAGTTCAAGAGGGAATCAGATGATTTCCTTGGTCAAACCATTATCGAGGTCCGCACTTTGAGTGGAGAGATGGACGTCTGGTACAATCTCGGTCAGTGCGCATCACCTCTGCGGCTCTATTTCAATAATCACCTCTCCTGACCTTACAGTTATATAACTCTTTTTTATTAGCAGCAGGTTTGCTAACTGTGTTTTGTCTGTCTTGTGCTTAACAGACAAGCGTACAGACAAATCAGCTGTGTCTGGAGCTATCCGCATGCACATTAATGTAGAGATCAAAGGAGAGGAGACAGTTGCCCCGTATCACGTTCAATACACCTGTTTGCATGAGGTAAGGTCAATGTGTGTGTTTGCATGTTTAGAAATACACCTATTCAAAAGTTGTACTCCAATACTATATGGCAGAATAAAAAGAAAGAATGTGCATTACATGTAAAACTTCGAGCCACCCTTTATTTTGGATACGCAGACAATTTTACTGCTGATAGGTCCAATCTGCAGTAGTGTGCACTGGTCAGCAGATTGGGCATTTAAATAAAACTTTTAAATTTATAGTATTGTGTATGTGTGTGAGTGTGTGTAGGTGTGTGTGTGTGTGTGCGTGTGTGTGTGTGTGTGTGTGTGTGTGTGTGCATCTACCTTTGTGCCAAGTTGTCCTAATGAGCCATGCAAAACAGTTAATTTACCTGACTGATGTTCACTTCCATAATGGATCCATTCCAAATTGAACTTAAGTTAATACTCCATGAAGTTTGCTTAGCTCTGGTAAGGTAAGGACCTCTTCCAAAAGCAAAGACATCAGACACATTTCTAGTCTGTGACGCTCTGCACGGAGAACTTGGCTGATTAATTGTGGACCAATCACAGCCTTGTACGGAATCATTACCCGGTCCATTACTCAGCAGAGCACATTAGCTGAACCTTAACCGACAAATGACCACTGTCATTGCTGCAGGTAAGTGGCTATAAACCACAAAGCCAACTCAGGATGTTTTACAGCAGCATAACTGCTTTATGGCTGAGTAGCCAATACAGCACCTTGTGTTGGCCTCATAATTCAGTTTAATGGCTAATTTAACTAACTCGGCCATTTAACGATAAATAGGTTGAGAGGTTGAAATCTGCTTTGTTTTTGGACAGTGAACTGTATCCTCTATACATATCCTTCAATTCAATTCTTAGTTATTATTTATTATTATTTCTCCTCTGTAGAACCTCTTCCACTACGTGACAGACATCCAGAACAACGGCGTGGTGAAGATCCCTGATGCTAAAGGGGACGATGCATGGAAGGTTTACTTTGAGGAGACTCCTCAGGAGATTGTGGATGAGTTTGCCATGCGTTACGGAGTGGAGTCCATCTACCAGGCAATGACGTATGTTACTGTCAGAAGCCTGCTTGTTGTCACACACAGAGTTCTCAGTGAGCCGTTAGTGTCCAGTGTTATTTACATATCTGCTCCTCATTCGCAGCCACTTTGCCTGCCTGTCATCTAAGTACATGTGCCCAGGTGTGCCCGCGGTAATGAGCACCCTGCTGGCCAACATCAATGCCTACTACGCCCACACAACCCAGGCAACAAACAACGTCTCTGCCTCTGACCGCTTTGCTGCTTCTAACTTTGGGGTGAGTCACTGCAGTGACGTTTAGCAGAAACAGGAAATTCAATAGATGGAATTTATCCAAAAAATACAAAACCCATAATTCCTGTATTTTCTTAACACTCATTTATATCATATCTGTTTTAATACCCACAGAAAGAGCGATTTGTCAAACTTCTCGATCAGCTGCACAACTCTCTGAGGATCGACCTGTCCATGTACCGAGTAAGATCTGTCTCCATCTCACTCTGTTCTCTTTTGTACTTTTTCTGTGCGTCTCTTTCTCCCTGCATCTCTCTCTCTCTGTTTTGTGAGAAACAGTGAATAAAGCAGTTGGAGGTGTTAATTAGAGTGACAGCTCCTCTGTAACATGCAAAGACACGTTCATCAAACACTGCACACCCACACAGTAACAAGTGGAAGGGTTTGATGGCATTGGAAACTGTGTGAATGTGCTGGGCTGTGCTATTGCCCATGGACACAAAAACCATGCTGGACAAAGATGGATGTGATATCATCTGTGCTGCTGGCTCACTGTTTTTTTTCTTGGGCTGAATGCAGAACAACTTCCCAGCCAGCAGCCCGGAGAGGCTGCAGGACCTCAAGTCCACAGTGGATCTCCTCACCAGTATCACCTTCTTCAGAATGAAGGTACAGTCCATGTTTCTTTTCACTTGTCTGAGCCTCTGAGTCTGAACTCTTAACTCTGCTCAAAATGTTCATCTTCAAATGAACTTGAACTGCATTTCATGGAATCATATCTTGTCACAGAGACCACCATGTAAACAATTCTGAGGTTCAGTAATCAGGTTGATTAATGAGTCACTTGTTTACTTGACCTGTCTCCCATTCTCCGTCTGTCTCTCTCTGTGTTCAGGTCCAAGAGCTTCAGTCTCCACCCAGAGCCAGTCAGGTAGTGAAGGATTGTGTAAAAGCCTGTCTCAACTCCACCTACGAGTACATCTTTAATAACTGTCATGAGCTCTACAGCCGCGAGTATCAGACAGACCCGGTAAGGAGCAGCAACAAACTAGAACTCCCTCTCTCTCTCTCTCTCTCTCTCTCTCACTCTCTCTCCCTCTCTCTCTCTGTGTGTGTCTCTCTCTCTCTCTTTCTCTCCCTCTGTCTCTCTCAGAGCTCAGTATCTTTTCATGTGTTCTTCTATTGGTTTTCCCTCAGACCGACATCACATTGTTTGTCTTTTCTCCAAGTAAACATAACATTTTATTTTGGCATGAGTGTGAGTGTGTGTCAAATGCTCTTTATTTGAGTTTTATTTTGGTAAATAAACCTTGGCTCTTAATACTTGAGTGAAAAGACATTATAGATGGACGGCTTGCTCTGTCTCTACCTCTGATTGTTGGTAAAAGTGTCCAACACTTCTCTGGGTTGCCAGAGAAAATATATGAATCATATATTAAATGATCAGGTTGCAGTCACCGTGTCTACATAGAGTAAATTGCTGTGTTGCTCACAGTGTATTGATTACCTGCCGCCCTTGTTGCTAACCATCATCGTAATTAACTGTTTTTTGTTTCAAAAGTCCAAAGATTGATGCACTTTCCTTTTTCTTTGGCATTAGTTTGGTTGACTTCCTCAAAAGAAACAAAGAAGATAAATCAACTCCAAACTCCCTGAAAGAGTTGATGTTATCATTGTTGCAAACTTGGCAGCCAACAGCTTTCTTCATGAATTTTTACAAGTTGTGGTGTCCTTGACTAAACAAATGGCTTAGCTAAAAGTATTGCGTGTTCAAAAAGCTTTTGCATAGGACCACCTTCTCTTGCTTGATTCCTGCATTGTCCTCAGTGATATGTAAAATGCAATGTGACTCTGGCGTGTGTGTGCATGTGTGTACTTTGTGTCTGTGTGAAGAGTCTCCATCATCCTCTCCGTCTGAGTGGGCCAGGCTCTTCCATCCATCACTCCTGCACCAGATTTCAACAGGGATTTCTAGAACTTGCTTTGAGTCCTCATTAAAGCACCAGCCCCATTCAGACTCCCTGGTGAATTTCAAATAAGCATTTTTCCCTTTGAATAAAACATTTCATCCTCAGGGACGTTGCTATATTTTGTTGAAATCTCGGCAAGATCATTCTTCACTCGTCAACCCCTGCAGGGCTCAGCTTCGTTTTTTTCTTCCTCTTCTTCCTGCACATCTTCAGCTGTTTCAAAGAAGTCGTCCAGACAGTTGACATTCTGAGTCTGTTTAAAGCTTTTTGAACAGCAAATGTTGAATATGTATGAGTTGTTGAATTAACAACACAGTCAAGAATTCCCCTCAAAATATGTTCTCTGTCTCAGACAATAAAAAGTAACATTAGTAAAACTCACATTAAAAGTACTGACTGGTCTCACAGTTACACAATTTTGTGTCTTTGCTACTAGATTTCCCCATTTGTTATTTTATCCAATAAAAAGTGGCTTCAAAAGGTTTGAGAGGAACATACTTATCTTCAGAGTTTGCAGGTTCATAGTTATTCTGCTTGTCATGTTTTATGTTCAGTGACCAGAATGTAAAAGTCAGATTAAAACTTGTTTATTTTGTTTTGATTTCAGGCCAAGCAGGGTGCTGTGCCTCCTGAGGAGCAGGGACCAAGCATCAAGAATCTGGACTTCTGGTCCAAACTTATAACACTTATTGTCTCCATCATTGAAGAAGACAAGAATTCCTACACTCCCTGCCTGAACCAGTATGTTTCCATGTTTTCTTCATGTCTCTTTCATCTCCATGCTCCCTCTTTTTCACATTCCCTTATTAACGGCGTTTTACTTTTGCTGTTTCTTCTCTTAATACCTCCATAAACACACGTTGAGGCTCTTCTCCATTTCTTTTCAAAATTCATTTACACTAATCTCTTCTCCTTCTCTCCTCCATCAAGATTTCCCCAGGAGCTCAACGTAGGTAAAATCAGTGCTGAGGTGATGTGGAACCTGTTCGCTCAGGATATGAAATATGCAATGGAGGGTAAGTGCATCTTGGCGATAATATGAGCTTCTCAGATGACACAGCCTTGTCAGTGGACTAAGATAAATATAACCACTAACAGTGATTCTGTGGCTCAGTCTCTATTTGCACTAATGACCAAACACAGACACACATTAGACAATACAGTGCAGTTCACATGCATAATGAAGAGAGGCTTGAATAGATACTGTTATTGTTCTACCTCCAGTGGATTAGATGTAAATGCTGTTGACCATTCAAGTATCAGATGAAATGACATTATGTTTGTCTAAAACCATTCTTGATTATTTTGTAGTAATTAGACAATCACAAGTAGTTATATGCTAATATGTGTTAAGCCACAGGTTGTGCAGGTAGTACTGACCACATGAGATTTTTTTTGCCTCATCCCATCAAGGTTTGGACCAAATTTCATGAGAGTGGGTCAAATGGGTTACGAGATACAGTTTTTTCTCCTAAATGGAGCTTCCAATTAGATGGAAAATTTTATTACCCCCAAATGGAAAATTATAATCTGGCTCCAGTACTATGCACAGGCAGACAAAAGGACCAATACATATTGCAATTAGCAGACCATGGATCTTAGAGTGACCATGGTGGAGGGGACAAAATTATGGTTAATCTACATATAGATGAGAAGTAAAAAGCCCATTATCAAGTATCGCACTGACTATACACAAACTGTCTGATTTGTGGTTGTTTTTGTGCAGTGGCATGGACACCATACTTCCCAACCATACTCCTTCCAAGTGAAAAATAGTCAGAAAGGGATCTTAAATGCTCCTGGTGTTAGGGAAGGGAAACTTTTTTTTTTTTTTTTCCCAATTCCAAAGGTTTAACCTCATTTTGGGGTCTGATTAATATTTACTTCCTTTAAGAAAGTTGGTGTGATTGGTCCTCTTTTTGTAATGATCTTTAGCTGTGCTACACAGAACATGATTGTGTACTTACACCATGGATTATATTCAACAAGTCAACAAGTTCAACAAGTGTTTGACTCTGGGCCGACGCCTCTGGATGCACAGTGGCTCTGTGGTTACAGGAGAACTTAATTGTAACACCCAGGAGAAATTAGCTTTGAACTCAACACGGATTTGTCTGCTTTATTCTCTCTCCCAGAGCATGAGAAAAATCGCTTGTGCAAGAGTGCAGATTACATGAACCTGCATTTCAAGGTCAAGTGGCTCTACAACGAGTACTGCAAAGACCTGCCCTTCTTTAAGAGCAGAGTGCCTGAATATCCTGCGTGAGTAGCAGCTCCACCAACACCTCATCCACAGACATCACACACTGAAAACACTGAGTAAGACCAGGATTAGACATCTTTCTCCTTGTCTAATTCCTGGTTTTCTGATCTCCAAAGGTGGTTTGAGCCATTTGTCATCCAGTGGCTGGACGAAAATGAGGAAGTGTCTCGGGACTTCCTGCATGGTGCTTTGGAAAGAGACAAAAAAGATGGGGTAAAAGTTTGCAGCTCTTCTCCTTCTTATCTCCCCTTCACTCCTCTGGAAATGCTGAGTCGCTCTTGTTGTGCAGACAGAATTACTGTAATCCATCCTTTGTACTTCCTCTGTCACACTCAAAAGTTGTCAACCAAAGTTTCCTCCTCCCTCCCGCTCTGCCTCCCACACTTCCCCCTGCCACTCCTGCATTCTTCAAAGGCAGCAACAGTGCCATGGACACAGCAGCGCAGATGCAAACCAGAAAGTGTTTGGGCTAAGAGGATGTTTCAGTAGAAGTGTGCCTGTTGTGTAAAGAGATTCTTCGGAAGTTGAAAGGACTGTGGATGAGACGTGCATGTGCCTGAGGAGGCAGATAGCTCAGTGACAGCAGGATATTGTGAATTAATGGCCTTATTCCAGAGTTTTGGCTGCAGGAAAGTTGTTCTCACCTCATTACCCAGACTCCCTGGAAGAGCACCTACACACTCACCACCAGCCAATTAGGAACCAGGCACAAACCAGCAGCCAACTACACTTTGACAGACAGGAGCTCCCACCTGTCAACGCATGGCTGTCTAACTGGCAGTATGGCTTTGTACATGCAGTGGAAGATATCAAAGGTCCAGTTTGATAACAGTCAAAACAGTCCATCTATATGTCCGTAGGTGCCCAGAGGTCACATCTTTTTAGCGTCCCTTGAACCCCAGCTTCACTTGCTAACCCAACTCATTCCTCTCCTGTGGTCTTTTCCCCTAATCTTCTACGCCTTCTTCCTTCCACCTCTTTCCCCAGTTTTTAATCTTCATGCACATCTTCTCTGCCATACAGTTCCAGGTCACCTCCGAACATGCTCTCTTCTCCTGCTCGGTGGTGGATGTGTTTTCCCAGCTCAACCAGAGCTTTGAAATCATCAGGAAGCTAGAGTGTCCAGATCCACAGATTGTGGGGCACTACATGAAACGATTTGCCAAGGTAGGCTGTGAAAAATTGTTATTTCCAGTTAAATCACACTCTATAAAGTCCAATATACAAGATAGACTTCCTAAAAACTGTTTTTAACACAGAAACTGGACTACATCTATCTCCTTATGACTAATGACCTGTTGCTTTCTTGTTTCCCTCTCCAGACCATCAGCAATGTACTTCTCTCCTATGCTGATATAATCTCCAAGCTGTTTGCCAACTATGTCACCATGGAGAAAGTGGTGAGTGGCCAAAGACTTGATGAACCCATATGGTCAACCCAGCCAGCTCTAAACAAATATCACATTTCATCTCAACTTTTTTCATGCTTTAAAATCCCTTTATTGCATTACAGCTCTGTTCAGTATATTAATTGTTTTTTTTTTTTTGGTAAGCATGGTTTTTTGGAAGTGTTTCACACCATCATATGCCATCTTGTCCTCAGCCCTGCATCCTGATCAACAACATCCAGCAGCTGAGAGTTCAGCTGGAGAAGATGTTTGAAGCCATGGGTGGAAAAGATGTGAGTGATTTTCCTTTTTCTCCAACCCTTATCTGGTATTGTTCACATGTGTTAACGTTGTGTGCAAGTGTCTATTAGTGACATTAATACTTTCCACTCACAGCAATTTAACAAACTTTGTGTGTGTTTACCTTTGCCTGCCTCAGCTGTGTGTGGAGGCCAGCGATATCCTGAAAGACCTACAGGTTAAGCTCAACAATGTCATGGATGATCTCAGCAGGGTCTTTGCTGTCAGGTAGAAACCCACACACCCACAACACATCCATGGAAATGAAATCCACGAAATCTGCATTGCAAATGGATAAACTCTTCCATTAAACTGATGTGTATTCACTTAGATTTTTTGATGTAAATTGATGACAACCTTCATCAAAGTCTTCCTCTGATTCTTCCACTGCAGTTTCCAGCCTCATATTGAGGAGAATGTGAAGCAGATGGGAGATATCTTGGCTCAGGTGAAGGGAACCTCAAATGTAGGAAATGCCAGCAGCGTGGCCCAGGACGCTGACAACGTGTTGCAGCCCATCATGGAATTCCTGGACAGCAAGTGAGGAAATCTGTCTTTTTAGTGGAAGTATGAAATAATTGTTGAGTTTAACGGCCAGGTTAGCATGGTTTAAATCCATATGTAAATGTCTTTGAGGTAAAGTTGCAGCTCAAGAAGCTTTAGACCAACAATCCTCACACAGAACTTTAATATCTATGTGTAATTTCCCCATATTTGAGAAGGATTTCTGTCCAACCCACAGTTATCTATAGACGGTATCAAATTATTACTCAACATTCACACTGTTCATCGAGACATTAGAAAGGTTAAAACATCTAAGAGTTTATTTGAGTCTAGATGAGAAGGAAAAGTATTGAAATTCTCCAAAGTCTGAGCTTTTGTACTTTTTCTTTTTGGTCATGAGGGGGTTTCTAGCAACTGTTTTTGCTCTGTTTTCTGTTGTCTGTTTTTGAATCACTTTTTTTCCTCAACAGAGCAAAGTTTGCCTTGTTCTGCTGTTTATTATTCATCTCTCCCCCCCCCCCCCCCCCCCCCATCCTTTCAACCCCCACCCCCCACCCCACCCCATCCACCTCTTGGTAGCTTGACATTGTTTGCTAAGATCTGTGAGAAGACTGTCCTGAAACGTGTGTTGAAGGAGTTGTGGAAACTGGTGATGAACACCATGGAGAAGACCATCGTCCTGCCGCCACTCACAGACCAAACGGTGAGAGCACACAGACCTACAAATGCACAACCATGTTAATACACACAGTATGAATTCCAAGCTACTTATATTAGCATTCATGCTGGCATATATACATGCAAACAGATATATCTATATACACCCACTCCACCGTGTCTGTTCGAAAAAGCTTAATGAGGATGTCCTGTTTAAAAACTATATGGAATAGAAAGAAATGAGCACTTTTTACATCTGCTGATGATGACCAGAGTGCAAGTTAAACAGCAGGAAACACATTTACAACACATGCAGCACACATGCACCTACACATACACAAGCCCACACCTCCAACTGCCAAGAAAGCATCAAAAGAAAAAGGAGGAGGAGGTGGAGAATGAGGAAAAGGGAGAATACAGGGGCAGACATTTTGTGTGTGTGTTGCAATTCAAGATGGCCCTCTTAGAGGGCTAGAGGAAGATCAAACTGCTTTTGCATCACATCTACATGGCATCCTATCCACTCCTCAGCCCCTACACACATTATATTCAACATCGCCCCCAGTACCTCCGTTCATCCAGGCAATCAAGATGAAACCCTTTAAAGAAAAACAGAAAAAGGAGTGCACCATATCATTAAAACACCAGCTCATGGCTGCTCTCCAGCATGTCAGCTAACAATTATTTGGAGCCATTCCTGATTTATGAGTAATGCACAACAAAGTGGCAGAAAATGTTTGCCCAAAGGATCTGGCCCACTTCCAAAAAGACTCATACATTTTGGAAAGCAGCCACTTGTTTTCTTTTGTTTTGGATATATATGTTCTTATTTGTGTTTGGTTATAAAGGAAAGAGCCTCATATCACTATTAAAAAGGCGATTGTTTATCCTTGATTATCATGTGGCACGCTCGCCAGTGCTGTGCTCATGACTGGCTCAGCCTCAGATGCCTGCAGGTTCGCCTCTGTGCAACTGAGCAGAGACAGGAAGTAGACAGGTGAAGATAGTGAGCTCTGAATGTGTCAAAGCCACATGGTCTTCTCTAGAACCACTCTTTCTTCATCTGCAGTTCCTGTTAAAAGCTAAAAAATAAAAAATAAAAAGCTCACTGATTGTATCTGGGTTATTTGCATCCATAGTCCAGGCTTCAGACAGGTGTAATTTGGCTCCTCGACCATCCAGCCCTGAGGCCCAGACTTGTGTTTTTGATTGATGTGGGGCTCTTTGCAGCTTGACTGACCCTTCTCTCTGGTTGTTGTTGTTGTGATTACTATTACATCCTGCTCCCACCGCTCTCCCTCCACAGATGATTGTAAGTACAGCACTCCTGCGTGTATGTCTGTCTGTCCGTCCACGGTGGTTGACTCTCTGCTATATGTGGCTGCGATCTTCCCTGTTTCTTGCCCCACATCACACCCTCTCCCTCCACACGGCCTCACCTCTCCACTCTGTCCCATACCTGCTCTTCTCTTCTCTTCTCTTCTCTTCTCTTCTCTTCTCTTCTCTTCTCTTCTCTTCTCTTCTCTTCTCTTCTCTTCTCTTCTCTTCTCTTCTCTTCTCTTCTCTTCTCTTCTCCAACTCTGTCTCTCTTTTGAGAAGACAGAAGCATGGTGCATTCCTGACTGGTTCTGATAGGTCCCACCCCCTCAACAGTCTCCACCAATCAGTGCCCCCCTCTTCTGCTGTCTCTTCTTCCTGAACACTCTCCTCAATAAGGAAGTGGTACTCCTCTCTTGCGCCTGGTGTTGCCTTGTTTATTGCATTGTGTCCTTTTACCGGGACTCTGGTGGGGTAACTCTGATCTCTCAGTGGCTTGGTATCTGGTGTCCTGCCCCCCCACCTCAAACCCCTGCCCCTTTCTGTCCCTATCAACCCCCCACCCCCACGCCCACCCCCCCCTCCTCTTTCCCACTGTCCCCACCTTTCTCTCCTGTTTGAAGTGTGTCCCTGCCCCCCCCCCCCCGTGGGTTTGTTGCTTGCATCTGATGTATTTCAACACTACAGTCTTCTCTCAGTATACTGTACAACACTGTACTGTACTGTATGTCTCTGCAGACCTGTCATGTTGGTCTGTCCTGGTTTGGTTTCATGTTCTGTTGTCATGATGATGTCATGATTATTGTAATCCTGGTATAATGTCAGTAGTCCTGCTGCATACACTGCTGTTTCCTACCAGCAGTCATTGGTTTGGGTTGATATTTGGCCAAAATACAACATGGATTCAATGAACTGTTCAAAATGCTCTTCAGTATTTAAAGCTCTATGTGGTGACTTTTTCATAGGGAGTGACAACTACTCATTTTTGTCTTTGCTGGGTTGTAGTTGACTCCTATGCATGTGTTAAAACAGTTGCTCACTTTAATCTGTGGTGTATTTGATAGTCAACTGACATTATTGACTATTATTTCTAATGAACAGAAAAAATGTTTTCTTTTAAGTTTTGGTGCGAAGTCCTCACATAGAGCTTTAATGTAATGAATTCTATGGTAGATTGATATTTCTGATTTTTATCTCTTGTTCTTGCAGAATAGTCTGACTATTTACATAGACATTTTGAGAAATTCACCTTTTCAATTTATGGCTGAAGTTAGATGAGAAGATTAGTGCATGCTTCCATCTGGGGGACCCATACCCCCAACCTGTCCTGTCTTGTTCTCTACTACCACAATCCAATCCATGTAAAACAAAACTAACAAAAGTAATCAAATCAAATCAGATCAAGTCAAATGAAATCAAATCTCTGTTTGGGTTTCCAGCCCACAGCTTTTCTGCTTTGGTTCACTGTCACTGCTTTTGTAGCTCAGTTTTGGAGGAAACATTAACTGTGCTCAGTACCAGAGATCACATAGACAAGTTAGCAACTATGGAGGTATAATGAGTTTAGTAGGTTACCCTTGTATAACAACTGGAACAAAGGGAAACACTTAATCTAAAGCTCAAGGATACCTATACCAGGACATTAACAGGTGATCAGCTGCCAAGCACAGTCACTTCTACCTGCACACAACTACCTGTGAAGTCAGAACATGATGTTTTGATATTCAGTCAGTGTAAACAGACATGAAAGTGGTATAAAATCCTCTCAGTCTAACACTTTGCATGGCAACAAATGTATGTGTCTCTCAGAATGTCAGACTGTTTCATTAACCTTGTGTATGGGGCAACTCATATCCCAGAAACTTGTTTTGAGATGACATTTCTTGCTTTCTGGTACTGTGATTTATTACGATGAGTGGTATGTCAACTTATTACAAGTGGTCCTAGTGGTTTTTCATAAAATAGCACAGTAATCAGCATCAGAATGAATCATTTAAAGACATTTTTGTTGCACCATTTTACTCCTGTGGCCATTTTCTGTGTCTGTATCTGGCACAAAACATGTTGTTGTTGCTTTGGCTAAATGACAGAAAGTGACATCACCGGCCTTGATGTTGAGCATCCTTAAGTTTTGTTAACATTTCGGGAAACAACATGTGCACTTTTAATTGCCTACTAATCAGTGAGAGTGGAGTCAGACTGCAAGGACTGGCCACTGCTTGAAGTATTAACCACATGCTGTCTTTCCAGGGGAGGCTGAAGAGTGCTTCTCACAGTGATGTAAGGACTACACCCCTTCAGATCAATGTGTCTTGTCTCTCTCCTCTATGTCTTCTCTCCATGTCTCCGTCTCTCTCCCTCAGTTCCACAGTCAAACAAAGCAGTGGAAATATTGATTTGAATTTTTTTTTTTTTTTTTTACACAACATTCCTCTATAGTGTTGTTTATATGCAGTGAAAATCCCACTATCAGCGGCTGTAGTGAGCAGGTGCCTGCACCCCAGCCTCACCACAGGACACACACACACACAGATATTTCAGCTCAAATGCACCACAAACCACAGGTCAAGGAGTTCACCTCATTTCATTAGGATTTAAAAAACAATACCGCATTTTGTTTCATTGTTGTCTTGCTGCACACAAATAAAAGGGTGTGGTTCAACAACAGAAAGACAAGTTAAAGGCAAAGCTGCAGACCAGTGGCTCTGGGTTTATGGTGCATTTGGCAACAAAATGGTACAATCATCTACCTTATTTTCTGACAGTTAAACATTAGCATAGCTGTGGAGGGAGTCTGGATTACACCCACATGATCCTGCCAGGCACTGCTTGCCTGACTGAATCTTAAGTATCTAAAACACAGCTGCAATGATTAGACACAGCACAGTTTCAACAGTTGTGTTTTTTTTTTTTCTCTATAGTTTTTATAATATAATGAACCTCACAGATTTGTGTATTTTGTTTCATTTTTTGTGATTTTTGCAATGATGAACTTCAACTTCAGCAGGTTGCAGCCACATTCAGTATATTATAAAACTATAATTCATGTATAGAGCTGTAACCACTTTGAAGCAGCAGTCAGTAGCACTCACTGACATATCCTCTTACCGGAGAATTGCATTAGGCTGGACTTCTTGTAAATACCTGCGTACACTACAGTGCAACTCTAGAGCTGTGTGTGGGAGTGTGTGTGTGTGTGCATGTGTGTGTTCATGAGTGCACGAGTTTGTCTACTTTCTTGCCCTTGCCTTGAGCCGAACCACTTTCCCTTCTCTTCGTAATGAAATGTCTCACTTTACCTGTGTGTGTGCGTGCAGCAAAGTGTAATGTTTTGGAATGAATAAAACACAGATAAGTGTGATAAGAGCACTTGAGGGAAAAGTACCTTGACATCTGTAAAGCGGCTTAGAGTGACTGTTTATGAATGTGTCTGTCAGGCACGTTGCTGTCCTCTGTGTGACACTAAGCCTTCTACTGCTGCCCTGTTTTGTCATGATAATAACAACACTCTTCTCTCTTTACCTGTCTACTTTTCTTCTATCGCTCTCTCTTTCTCTCTCTCTCTTTCTCTGGTTCTTCCAGGGCACTCAGCTCATCTTTAACGCTGCCAAGGAGCTGGGACAGCTGTCCAAGCTGAAGGTACGGCAAGTTTTTACACCACTGGGCTATGCTGTATGAGAATATGAGTGCACATTGGTCATTTTGGTTTGTGCCTCCCTCTCTCTGTTGTCCTCAGGAGCACATGGTCCGAGAGGAGGCTAAAGCCCTCACACCGAAGCAGTGTGCTGTGATAGAGCTGGCTCTGGACACCATCAAGGTAGATACTCACCATTACATGTGCATAACAAGTGGAGCTGTTTTGTTGCTTTATAGCTCTGAGATTTACTTGTTTAAGATATCTGTATGTAGGAAATTATAAGTTACTTGCACTCAATATAATACAAGCATCTTCAAATGAGTGAGTAATAATGCAAAACATGTATTAACTGTATGAGATTTTCATTTACATGCAAATATAATCAGTACCTTGTAACATGCCAGAGGTAACATACTTATGTAATTAGTACCTCGCTCCCTCTATTGAGCTGTTGATACAGAGACAGGAACTGTGATTACTTATAGTAGTCTGATTTTGCAATCTTTATCCACGTAGATCTACAGTTAAAAGTTATTTTCTATTGTTTAATTCTATTATATCATTTTCTTTTTTTAATAAAAAGATTTATCATCAGCAAACTGTGAAAAACACCCGACAGTTTTCTAGAGCACAAGGTGATGATGTCAAAAGCTCCAAAAACCCCAAAATGTTCAATTCACTAAAACGTAAGAGAAGATGAATCAGCAAATTTTACAGCCGGGGAAAATCACCATAATCATTTATGCCCCTAAAATAATGTGAAAATAGTTTCTGATTGATTTTCTGTAGATCCACTTATCAGTTGATCAACCAATCATGTCATGATGTGAGGATATATGAAAGCTAATATCTGCCAGCTTTGTCGCTCTGTTTTCAGTCATTAAAAAGTACCTTTCTTTCTTCAGTAGCATTTTGCAGTGAACATCTGTTTTCTGCTTTGTCCATCTGCCTCTGTCTACGTTAGCAATACTTCCATGCTGGCGGTGTGGGTCTGAAGAAGACTTTCCTAGAGAAGAGTCCTGACCTCCAGTCTCTCCACTATGCCCTCTCCCTCTACACGCAGGCCACAGACAAACTCATTAAGACCTTTGTCCAGTCACAGAACACACAAGGTAACCTGACGTGACACTCTTCTCTTTCTCTGTCCCACTTTTGAGTCTCTTTACTGTCTAGTATCTTCATTTGCTAGATGCAAACTGAATTTCCAATGTTATGTAATTCTCTAATTCAGATCATCATTATAGTCTCTTTTTTCCCCTAAACTCTCTGAGGAGCCACTTTTCTCAGTGTTTCCCACTCCTGTGTTGACAGTAGGGTTTCCCAAATGCTGAGCTTTATATCCTGAAAATGTCTTGCGTGCTTTGTCGAGCATAAAGTCGAAGCTGTAGCAGCACAATATTTCGCCCCCCTGCTTTGAAATGCTGAGTCTCCTGGTAGCCAGCCTGCGGAAACACACAGACTATTCTTTACATGATCTGACAGCTATTTGCAATGAAAAAAATAAATACCCACCCCCTCTTTTCTCTCACTCTTTGATTCCATTGCTCAGCCTCCATCCCACCATCAGATGGCTACAATAACAGCCATTCTCTCTGTGGAAGTGCTGATGCTGACACACTGTCCCTGAGTTGGTAGAAATGCCATTTGACTGGAGGATCGTTTAAAATTTTAATCAGGCAAAATGCCATGTGGTTTTTTGAAACATACATAAAAGTACATTTCACTGCAGTGGGTCTGCGTGTTGCAGGACGAGCATCACACTGCTGACCAGAGGAATGATGAAAACATGAGCTATTTCAGTAGAAATATTTCACAAGACTGTAACATGTTGGTTTGTTTTTTTTACTCTGTAACTTCTGCAAACCTCATCTTTCTACGTGTCTCTCCTTTCTCTGTCCACTCCCTCCTTCTGCCCCGTCTGTGGGCCAGTGTTCGGCGGGAAGGGGGTGAGATTCACCACTAGTGAGGATGTTTACCCAGACAAGGGTATGTGGCACTCAGGCTCAGAGCCTGAGATATCCAGGACTACCAGAAAGTCTTCAGACCAAAGCCCAACTCTCGCTCCACCCTCCACCTCCCTCCTCATGTGCATCCTGAAACTCCCCCTGCCTGCTCAAACTCATCCCAGCAGACAAGTGCACTGCACACACTTAGCATACTTCTCTTTATTGCACACACATATATGTCCACCACAACACACTCTGAACATGGACTTTATGCATTCATGCATGTAATGTACACACTGATGTCTGTATGTATGGAGCTGCATTGAATACATACGCGATGGAGAGTATGTATGAGCAGACACTGAAGCATGATGCGCGGACATCAGACAAAAAGAACAGAAATGCATTAAAGTGTGGAGGAATCCTGATCCAGCATGATGTCACCAAGAGAGGCCGGGGGCCGAGTGTGTATGTGTGTGTGTGTGTATACACGTGGGTGAGTGACTGAGCAGAGCAATGTGACTGAGACTGAAGGTTACTGAAGCAGAAGTGCAGTGTATTGTGAAAACAGAGAGGAAATCCTTTCCCTCCACGTTACCGCCCCTCCCACTGTGTCTGAGGTGAAAGACGCTGATGAAGAGGAGTAGATTATGAAGATGATGATGGCTGTTGGCTCAGTTTGTCTGGGAGGGTCCTCTGTCCCTGCCTGCTCTGTCATCACACAAACACAGACTGAGACACACACACACACACAGAGCTCCCACGTGCAGTGCGGCCCTGCCTGCAGCAATCATGAGAAAAGGGTGCTCAACTCATCTCCCCTCCACAGACTGAGCCAATCAGAGGCAGTCCCTCAAGTCATGTGGTCTGATTTCTGTCACTTTAGATTTATATCAAAAGATTTGACTTTTTCTGGCAAACACACACACACAGGATGATGCCAGAGCTGTATGCATTCAGCTAATTCAGTGTTTGTGCACTGACCACACTCTAATGTATCCCACTTTTTTACATCTAAAAATGAATGCATGAGCATTTTGAAAATTTAACATGGGATTCATGTCTGAATCAAAGAACTACAAAAATTATAAAACAAGTAAAACATTTGAACACTATGGATTCAATGGTATTTTAATTTCAACATGACTTTCTCAATAGTGGTTTCTGTTGCTTATGAAATTCTAATTATTCTGGTCGGTCTTAGTTTCCATTGTGGATCTGTATATAAATAAAACAAGCTGCTGGCTGCTGGATGTCCTTGACTCCAGAAAGAGATGTAAATTCACTTCCTGCCAGGCAGATAGTTTTCCCAACTATATTAGAGAGGATAATTAGGGAAGGATGAATGGACAAAGCTCAGTAGAATGTGTTCTTATGCTGCTGAAAGAGGACTTTGATCTGTGGTGACTGTCATTATTACACACTGCAGGCTATATACTGCATTATTTGTAATTGAACTAATCAAGGGCCATTTGTGAATATGAGCTTGAACTTGGTCGATGCTTCAGTGCGATTGCAGTACAAGTTTTGAGATTCAGTGTCTATTCTGGTGAATATTTGCAATATGGCACAAAATATGCACCTCTGATTACTGTGCTTGTTTAAGAAGAAAAGCCTGCGCTTTCCTGGCAACATCTTCCTGCCAGCAAAGTTTCTTTCTCATCTTTTATGGACTCCCTCCACAGTGTAGACAAGGCCAGATGGATGACTGCTGCTCTCTTTGGTCCTGTTGGCAGCGAGACCAACAATCCCATAATGCTCCCCAGAGAGCTGCATGCCAGGAACACTCTGCCGTCTAACTCCCACAGACACCTTGTTTAGTGGGCGGCTGGTTGAAAACACACGCACACAGGCTGCTGGTCGTCACCACAAAGATACCGTTGACAGAGCGAAGACACTAATTAAAACACTGAAAATTAATGTCCATCTGTCACCATATCCTTCTGGAGTTGTATGTGGAATTAAACCACTTGTTCACAGCAGCAGCAGCACAAAACCACATTGAGACAATGAGGAAAGATTTGTCCACAGCCTCCCTCCCAGACAAAAGAGCTGAAACCTGAATGGAACTATGAAGGCAGGCCATGCTCCTCTTCTCCCTAAAAATAGTCTTGCAGCTTAAAGTACAGGACTCTAAGAACCTAAAGTTGGGCGAAAGTCCAGCGTTGAGCCATTTTGAACTCAAATATGTGTGGTATTTGGAGTTAAAAGTCAAAGATGAACCTCAAATTAGATCCATCTGTGTTCCAAGCTGTATTATCTAGGACACATCCCTCTTCACATGGTATAGCATTATTTTGCAGAGTGGGTATATATAGCACCATCCCTCATCAACATGTCACAGAGGTTGAAAAACTCCCTCCTGTAAGCTCCTTCTCCTTTCTTGTCCCTCCTCTTTCCATGCTGGGGTGAAAGTCTTTACCAGGGAATGGGTGTGTCCACTTGTCTAGATCCATCTGAGCATGTCCTGACCTGATCTGTATCAGGGGAACCACACTGTCAGTTTCTCAGCCTCTCTCCTCTCTTCTTCTCTGCCTCTAACTAAGAACCCTGCATCCAAGCAGACACTTCGCATCTATGAGTGGGCTCAAATTGCTGTCCTCACTCGATCCAAATTGTTACCTCTCACTTGCTGAATCTGTACAAAGGCCACTCAAGTCTAATTGCAATGCAGAGTGGCTTACCGAAAGAAATAACCTGTCTGTTTCTGTAGAAAACTATTAACTGGACTGCAATTGTTTGGAGGTGTGCTGCTAAAAGAAGACAAATCACTTGATCATTTAATGTATTACACGTACTGCTGCACTACTTACTTTAAAAAAAACTGATGCCCACTCATGGCAGCATTGTCTGATTGCCCATATCCAGACCACAACATATACACAAACAGATCACCATGCCCTATTTTAAATCCTCCAGTTACACAGTGATTATTTTAGTTTAAAGAAGTGTTTGTCGCATGAGTATTTTGTTTAGTATCCAAAAGTTACAGCCAAATCCATTTCAATGTTCAGTTGAAAACACTGAAATGTAATTGGTCTGTAACGTTGTCTTACAGGGCACAGTGACTTGTGTCAGTGTTTGGTCTGTGAGAGGAGCACAGAGAGTTGATTAAGAGTATTAATGTACTCCCTGCACTGTCTGTTTGTCCTGTCAGGCTCTGGGGTGGACGATGCCGTGGGAGAGGTGTCTATCCATGTTGAGATTTTCACTCATCCCAACACTGGAGAGCACAAGGTCACAGTGAAAGGTAAGTGTTTTCACCTCTAGAGCTTAGATCAGTATGCGTCAATAAGTGTGAGTTCATCAAGTTCATTCTTGATATTGACATTGTATTTTGATAAGACAATACCAAATCGAAGTTCGAAACTTCAAGAAAAAGCTTGTCACAAGTATCCCAATTCATAATTTTAATCTCTCACACTCCTCTTCTTTGACATGGCAACTCAAGTGAGGAAAAACTTCCTTATCGCAGCACCTCCCCACAGGGATCCTCCAGGGATCAGTGCTGGGGCCCCTTCTCTTTGCAATATAAACCAGTTGCTGGTTGCCAGTTAAATGCTTCCATGGACCATCACATTTAATAATATACAAATGGCAATCAACTATACCATTGCTCCTATAAGATGACCACACATTCTCTACACACATGTGTGGCTATGATATATATGCACATAAATGAAAAAATGTCACTAAACCGACTGGACTCTTAGTCACCACAGCAAAGCTGTCTCTGCATCACAATATCAATATCAAAAAGGCCTCTTGATATCTACCCTGACCAAGGTCACAAGGAACCTTGGTGTCATGCATGATGACCAGCTATCCTTCTCAGATCGTGTTGTATCTGTTTACCATTTGCTGTACTACTAGGAAAATCAGGCCTTACCTGACTCAATTCTTGGTTCAGACTATCACCCAGATTACCGCAGTGCTGTTCTGGTGGGCCTCCCTTTGCTCACTTTGAAACCCTTACAGAGTCAAGGTCTAGAGTGCAGCAGAGCATCTATCTTCATTAGTTTCCTGTTCTGAGAGTACCTTCTCTCCCAACACCCTAACACGCATAATTAACATTTACTATGCACTTACACTCCTCTTCTAAATCTTTGGAGTTTTCTATCACTTATAAATCACTGTTAATAAAGGCAACTGCCATATGAGTAAATATAGTTCCACTTCTAAGGGTAGGTGACAAGCCATTCAGTCAAGTATATCATATTTAAATTGAATTAAATCAGACTTAAATTGATACAAATCAATTACAAATAAGTTAAATATTTAAATAAGGTCATACCTAAATTATTTCTGGGGCAGCCACTTGGTTGAAGAGGTCAAGAGGTTTAAGCTGGCTGCAATATTTAGTATAAGGACACAAGTGAGCAAGAAGACCAAGGGTGATCCGACAGACAATAAGAAACAAGTGAGTGAAAGTCGTAAATGTAATTGTTCCAATGTTGTTGTTGGCTCAGTGTGTACATATGCTATATAATATATGTGAGATAGCCATGATAGGTCACTGGCATTAAAAACCTGCTTTTCAGCTGCCAAAGGAACATGTTACTTTGTAATGGAGAATAGATTCAAATTCCAATTCTACCTTCAATATCTTAACAGGAAACTGAATGCGAGGCCTGAGGGGGAGCCAGTATTTTCTTGTGCTCTGAATTTTCTCTGCTCTCTCTTTCTCTCTCACTGCATTTTCACACATTTTCTCCACATGAATCTCTCACTCTCTCACCCACACCTCTCCATTCCCTGTCCTCCCACTTCCCCTGTCTCAGTGGTGGCTGCCAATGACCTGAGGTGGCAGACGCAGGGAATATTCCGACCATTTGTGGAGGTCTATATCATCGGGCCTCACCTCAGCGATAAAAAGAGGAAGTACGCCACCAAGTCCAAGAACAACAGCTGGGCTCCCAAATACAATGAGACTTTCACCTTGTGAGTAGCTGTTGATGACAATAATTAGTGATATTTACAATTGTAGAGCAATGATGTGGAGACGCTCACATAACTCTTGCCCTTGTCTCTCATCTCTGCTGCAGCACTCTGAGCAATGAGGTGGGTCCTGAGTGCTACGAGCTGCAGGTGTGTGTGAAGGACTACTGCTTCGCCCGTGAGGACCGCACTGTGGGCATGGCTGTCCTGCAGCTGAAGGACGTTGCCTCCAAAGGCAGCGTCGCCTGCTGGCTGCCGCTGGGTAAACGCATCCACATGGACGAGACGGGCCTCACCGTCCTGCGCATCCTCTCTCAGCGTAACAACGACGATGTGGCCAAAGAGTTTGTCAAGCTCAAGTCCGACCAACGCTCTGCTGAGGAGGGCCGCAGCTAAGAGTCATGAAAAAATTTAAAACCTGTCTGAAGTGCAATCAGATATTGCCGACCACTGCCCTGGAGCTCTCCCGAGCCACTGCTAGCCACTGCCCTAAATAACCAGTGTTGTAAAAGCACAGATAAGACAAACAGTCACCACACACCCCAGTGCTGTAAATACATTCATTTCAGTGGAAAAAAACACAGTGACAAAGTATCACTTTAATTTTCTTCAGAAAATGACCAGTGTCTTTATTGTCACAGATATTAACCATCCTTATGATATGAACATTTCTTACAGTTAAATCATAGATCATGTACCTTCTTTCCTCTGTCTGTAGAGGTAAATCATGCCATTCCATAAGCATGCACACGCATGTATAGACACACGTTTAACTGGTCATGGTGAGAAATATCTTGTAGCCTTTAATGTTTTGGGCTTTTTTCACACTTGTCTTTGCCTTTTTACTTATCTAACCCCAAACCCTCTAACCCTAACTCCTCCCTTCCCTTGCTACGCAGTCCCTCTTTCCCTCCTGGCCTGCACCCACTGAGACAAGGGACCAACAGATTATCACTGAAATATGCCAAGACCAGCCCTAAGCACAACAGGACCAACTGTCCAACTGACCCATGAAAACCAACAATGGCTGAAACACAGCCTCAAACATTCCAGATATCAGGGTGGGGACCACATATTGGGAACAAAGCACTATTTAGTTATGATAATTTTATATTTATTTACCACTCTCTTCGAAATCATATTTATATTTGAATAACTCTATCATTATAAGTACAGTATATGAAGGACATATGTAAAGTTATAACAGGATTATTCAATGGACACATGGTACTTGAAAGATTGTCTTTGTCTGTATTTATGTCTGTCTACCCAGTAACAGAGCACACTGCCTGACACCCTCAATGCCTTCTGTCGTGTTGACCCTGTACAGTATCTCTGTCTCCTATATAGTGACTGTATAGAGAGATATATCTGATGAAAACATGTCTTCAAGCACTGTCGTTCATCAGTGTGTGTGTGTGTGTGTGTGTGTGTGAGAGAGAGAGAGAGAGAGAAGGTATAATGTGCATTTGAGCATGTGTGGAGCTCATGACTTGTGAGTGTGTTTGTAACATGTTCTAATGTTGACCTCATGTAGCCTCCCGTGTTGCCTGTTACCTGCAAATGTAATCACAGAAAGCCATCACAAACAAAGAACATCATACAGGGGGGGGGGTTAATTTCAGGGAAGAGAAATTATATCTGTATTTGAGTTACTGTAAACATTCCAACAACATGACTAGACAGGGTGTGTGTGAAAGGTGCGGGGAAGAAAGACAGGTGAGAAAAACTCACCTTCTTTTCTCAAAAAACAAAAGAAAAAACTTGCCAAATCAAAGTTTGCATGGAAGGAGATGAAAAAACAAGTCCCTGAGATCCTATTTTGCCAAAACAGCATCCATGGGTTACAAAACCACACACCACAGCTAGAGCACAAATCGCTAATGACCTTCTGACCATTACTCCATAATCATCCAGCTGCAGGTGGAGTAACCTTGATCTCTGATAACGAAATGTCCGACCTCTGCTAAAGGGCTGCAGATCTAGACCGCACCACATCTGGATCTGTCACTAAAAAGAGGGCCTACAGTTCAATCTGTTACTCTGTTAATCAGAGTAGAGAAAGAAAGATTCAGAAGAAAGACCTTTGTCTGCCCTCCATTAATTATGGACTTGCAGGTGTTACACATCAATTTCATAGAAAAAAATGTTTGGATTGACCATTGATGGTCCAGCATGTCTCTTAATGCCCTCTTTTTTTTTCTTTTTTTTTTAAAGAAAATTATTGCTTTATTTATCTTTATAAGGTTTTTTATGCTTGTTGTTGATGTGAACAAAAAAGCATTCAGGCAAGAAAATGGTGTTGATGATCTTGGTCTCAAAAACAGAGTCAAGATTTCGTGATGACAGTGGGTTTTGGTTGTTTTTATTCTCTCTGCCTCGTTGTTCAGTTGCCCTTAATTAGGGCTTCTTCCCCCCAAAGCACTTGATCATAACTGAATTATTTAAACAGCACCCTCTTTTGAACAAGGTGTAAGAACTGAACTCTATGCATCGAATCTCTAAAAGTCTATGTAGATGAGTCATTTTCCAAGCAGTCTTCTAATGTTTACATTGTGGGTTATTATTCTAATTATATCAGCACAAGCGTTTGTCTGATATGTTGTAAATGCTGTCTCTATAGTAATGGGCCAAATATCACAGCTGTAGTAGAGCTGATTAGAGACTGAAATTTGTTTGTACAGCTTTTCAGCGCAGAGGAAAAATAATCTGGAACAGAGATCGGTCTGTGTTGTTGTTGTTGTTGGGCATTGTAAATAGCTCGGATGTAACAAACACATGTCAGACTATGTGAAGTGAAGTTTGCTGCTCTTTTGTAGACTTGAATTTTGCTCTGGGTGCCTGGGCAGTTGGGAATTACTTGTGTGTGTGTATGTGTGTGTGTGTGTGTGTGTGTGTGTGTGTGTATGTGTGAGTGGGTGCCTTTTCTGGAAATGTAGCTATTATTGGAAGATGTAGGAAGACTGTGTACATACTGGAGATGAACAACAGACAGTTTGTACAAATCTTGATTAGGCTTGATGAACATCTAATTAAATAAACTGTCAGTCTCTGACTTTTACTCTGACATGATGTATACATCATTCTGCTTAAGGAAACTAAAACTAAACTGACTCTAAGCCTGTTGTGTGACTCTTCGGTGTGTACTCAGTCTTTTATTCTAAGGGGACATCTGCACACTCTTTTAATAACTTTAGATAACAGGTAAACAACTGTCACATAGCTGGAAATGCCACGAAGAAAAATCTTTATTTATTGCTACTGACAATGATACTTTAGTCGGAGGGGGGGTCCTCCCCTTCAGTTTGCGTGTTGGGGTATTTGACTGGCATGTGATACAGAAATGCACATAGGCGTTAAGGGCAAAGGATAAATGTAGAAGCACAATGAAAAGCACAGAGACACCAAGAGGACAGACACGTATGATCTGTCCTGTTCTGTCCAGCTGACCAGGCCACACAGACAGACACCTGCACAGTGACGTTGGGTCCTGTACTTCCAGAAATGGTGCATGATAGGAACAATAAAACAAAAAAGAAAAAAATGTATTGTGCCAGCACGCATAATTATTTGATGTTAATTGCCAATTGTTGTCTCCTTTATTTTGATATTTCACTATTGTTTTCTATTTTTCAAATGGTTGTGAATATATAAATATGTAATCCTGAAAATGTGTAGTGGTACAAAGTACTCGCATGAGAATTTTTTTATACACAAGATGTTTCTAATTCTTTTTTTTCTCTCTTTTTTTTATTCTGGTTGTTCTTATTGGAGGTTGAGGTTACTGGGACTGCAGTCTCATTGTGTTTCTGCTTCCAATAAAATATGAAAAACGTTCAGTTTCACTTCTTGTTTGTCAAACCTTTACACTTTTTCCATTTCTGAATACATAAAAACCTACCAATTTAATTTTTTTTTAAATTAATTTAAAATTGGCACTTGTGCCTTTTTAGATACCAATGTAAAGATACCAATCTTTTACATGGCCACTCACCCTCTATGGTGAACAGGCTAATACACTGATATCTCAAGAGTTTATCAAACAAACTTGTTCCTCCTAAACATCCAAGAGAGAAATGTACAAGTTATTCTAAAAGTTATTTAAATTTCAAAGGACTACACTCAGTGTGCTGGGATTTTCACTGAGCTCAAGTGACGTCCTGTTTTCTAGGCTCTGCGTAGAAAGGAGATCTTGAGGGAGTCTGGGATGACTAACTCTTCAGCGTGGAGGGCAGCGGGAGGCAAGTAGGGGAATGTGACAGGAAACACTCGCCTCACATCCATCAGGAGCTGTGGAGGCTGACCGTCAGAGCGGCCTTTCAGGAGCCCCTGGCAGAGTGAACACAGAGACACATTATTTTAAAGTCAATAAACAAAACAGATCTTACAGCTGTAGACCTGCACTGTGGTACCTGGACAGTGCGGATGAAATTCAGAGTGACTCTTTCATCAAGGTCGCTGTGTGGAGTGTAGAGGGTCAGGATCTTCACAATCTGTTGGACAGAAATCAGACACCAGCAGTTAAACACAGCAGTGTCTTCTCTCTCTTGAAGACACAGGACAGATGGACCCACCTGCTGGCTGGACAGTGCAGTGCAGGTCTGAACAAGGGCCTGGGCGTCCGCCTCAGTTTTCTTCCCTGCCTGCAGAAGCTGAACGGCTTGGATGAGCGGCTCCAGTGTGGCCACAGCGCCTCCTGCCTGCAGACCTCGGCCACGCAACCACTCCTCCAACAGACTCACATTGTAGCTGAGAGACAGAAGAAAGAGAGGGTGATAATAATCTGCTGTGTCCAAAGGTACACTGCACATTGCAAAAAAACCTTCTTATATGTCAAGTTCTCAAATAATCAACAACCATTCCAGTCATTTGTTAAACAATCACTAGCATAGTCTCCTTTGGGTTTTATTTCAAAAGTGTTTACTAAGTATTTAAAAAGACACTGTCCACTGGGAGAGAATTTTAATTTTGACAGCCTCATTGATTTTGTTTTAGTACAGCGAAGACAATACCATATGAATTATAGGCATATTGTATTATATTGCATATTATAGTGATCCTAAAAAATTATCTACAGATCAATATAAACAATGGGGATGTTTGTAGCTGATCAAAGAGGCATCTACCCCAGGATAAGCACGCAAAACTAATGATAACAACTGCCTGTATAGATAAGTAAAGTTACAGTTGACAAAAAAATGCTGCATATGTATGTACGTTGGTATAAGTGTATTTTTTCATACCGTATTTGCATCCCACGACTCCAGCAGCACATGTCTTTGCGCAGCAGCAGGCTGTTCAGAGCGGAGGCAGAGATGTAGTAGGTGAGCTGGTGGAAGGCCTGTTCTGTCAGCGCTGTGGGCAGAGCCTGATGGGACAGGGCGGTGTGGAGGGCCCCCAGCTCCCTCAACACTGATGACATAGTGGGAGCAGCATCACCTGCAGCAGTCCTGGGGTCTGAGCCTGCTCGCTTCCTAGATGTTACCAACTTGGCTGATGAACCGGACAGCCCGGGGATGGTCTCCGACTCCAGCAGGGCAGAGACTGAGGGAGAGAGGTGGTAGCATGTGAGATAATGAGGGGAAAAGGGGTGGGGGGGCCGCAGTAACATTAGTATGATCTTCAGTGTGGTACCTATGATGTTATGCAGGTGTGTCCCAGTGATGGAGAGTAGTTGTTGATAGGCCTGGATACACAGGTCACTCAGGGAACGGCTCAGGTCACTCACGTCACAGGTCAGTGGAACCGCGTCGTCTGAATCAAGGGCCTGAAATGTGATATATGAGGGTATTTCTACATGAAAGTGGGAATAGGAAGGACTTATTTCTGGTTTTAAGATGTTCAAGTCAATAATACATGAACAATGATCAATAAATGTTCATCCTACCTGTTTTGGGGAGTGCTGGGCCAACAGGTCATGCAACACACAAGAGTTTTTCAGCCACAAAGCCGTCATATCCACATCGGTGCTATGTTTCTGGAGAGGCAGATAGGATGAGACACATACACACACACAGCAAAACAATCAGTGGCAATCACAAGAAAGTGTTTTCAAAGTAAGTTGAGTCCACCTCTCTGTGCGGTGACAATCTACCTGACATGATGTGGACTGCCCTTAACGCATTAATCCTAAACCATATGGCATGCCAACCAGGTTCAGATCCCAGGTTACCTTCAAAGCTGCCTTCATAGCAGTGACAGCAGCACTACAAAGAGAACGAGCACGAGTCTGGTCTCCGCTGCAGTCGGCCTGGCGGACACACAGGAAGAGCACACTGGCAGGCAGTCCAGGAGGCAGAGACAGGGCACTGTCAGCACGGATGTCTGGAGCACAGAGAGAGCAGCAGCGGCAGAGTGAACATGGAGAGGTCATAACTGTCAGTTATAGACGAGCTGGGCAGAGTGAAACAGTTTGTTCTTGTGAGTCATGTCACACAAAGTTGTGGTGTCTTGATAAGGTCAGACCAGGCTGAAGTCCCAGTGGAGCTGGAAGTGTTCACAAAGAAGCTCAGACACTGCTCTGGGCACAAATCAAGTGACTCAGGTCGATCGAAAGAATTCATCTGAATCAAGGGTCTGAAAAGTTATCAGCCCTGTTAAACATCTGGTAAGCAAAATTGAAATGAGCATTAATGTACAGGATGCCAAAAGTAACACTGGCTCTTAAACTAAACTCTACTTAGGGTTAGAAATGAAAATATATAAAGAATTTCTCAGCCACTTAACACAATCAGTATTAACTGTGGTGGATAAAAAAATGACCTGTACAAAGATTATTGCAATTTTACCCACACTAAAATCTTCCTAAAATATACCAGTATGAAGTAGAATTAAATCTTTATGATTATGTTTGTGTGATTTTCTGTATTAAACTAATGTTGGTTGTTCAAACAGCCTCCTGGCACGAGGAGGAAAGACATCTGAGAACTATATATATGTAACACAATGAATAGTGGGGAGTTCTTGTGTACACTGTCTAAGAATGCTAACTGTTTGGAAAGAGGCAGAAGGATAGGGGTGAGGATGGAGGCAGGGTGGAGGCAGAATGGAGGGGTCAGTTGGGATCAGTTGGGGTCAGTCTCACCAGTGATGAGGTTCTTGATGAGCTTAGTTTCATCCTTCTTCCTACACTCCAGCAAACCGGTGACTGCTGCTGGCTTTGGTCGGGATGGACAGGGTGAGGTTTCAGGGGTCAAAGCTGACGACAGAAGTGAAAATGGAAAATGAAAAAGCAGCACAGAAAAAAAAATGTAACAGAAAGTCTGACGTGGCGGGTGGATGTCTTGTTTTAACCTGTTATGTGGAAACCTTTACAAATCAGCTTCTCTACATTTTAGTGTTATGTGAAGTGAAACCTTTACTTTTCATATCTATTGTCTTGACAGAAAAGCAGCATTTTATTCTGAAAGTTATGTGACATTTTAAAACCAGGAAATAATGAGACAGAGGAGTTTCCAGGTGTGAAAATGAAATCTCACCCTGAGTGAGGAGTCGCCGGAGGGACACTGTGTTTCTGAGCTCCTTCAGTTCTCTCCTCAGTCTGACACACTCCCACTCTCTGGCCTCCAGGTGTTCCTGCAGCTCCTTTACACACAAAAAAATCCACATTTTGGATCTGAACCAAGGTGACTCACAGTGAGTGCAAAAGAAGAAAAGCTTTTAAGTAAACATCCAGTTGTGAGGGTAGCTAGACTGACTTTTACTGTGGTGGTTATGTAAGACAGACGAGAGAAGAAGTAGAAAGACAAGATGGGAACATAATAATTCATGGAGCACAGACGATTACGTGATGAAGTCCATACCTGCTGAGGAGCAGAGCAGGAACCAGATATGACTCGACTCAGCTTGCACCTCAGAGCATCCAGCTCCTCCTCCCTCTGACTGTGCTGCTTACGCAGCTGACTCTCAAGAAACCTGACAGATAAAGCGAGAGGTGAAAGGTCACCCTTCATATACGTATATATATATCACAGCATAACTCTTGACAGGAAAACAACACAAAGCACTGTCAGGACTGAGCAAGTAGAGTCAGACTGACTTGTTGGCCACTCGTACGGCGTCGTAAGCGTGTGCCAGGTCCTCGCCTCTCATCTTCACCACTGGGTCTTTGGCCACATCCATCCTCTCCATCAGCTGTTCCTGTCAGAACAAATATGAACAAAGTGTGACGCTGTGTTGTCTGACTTTCTGAGATTACAACACCAGTTGGAAAAAGTACCACGCAAGGGTTAACACTCACAGAAATAATGTCATTTTTAGATCTAAGGCTTCATAAATACTCATAAAATGGTTTTTCAAACAAACATGAGGAGCACTTTGAAATCCCACTTTGACTTTTTGTGGCTACTTTCTCTCACCATTGGTGCTTCTGAGCTCCACACTGAGATTTTTCTCTCCAGGGAGGGAGACGTGACACTGACCCTGCGGACCTGCTCGGGGGAAGGGAAAGCAGATGGGAATGGTGACAGGGAGAGTGGGGTGAGGGACTGGGGTGACAGCGGGGTGGGTGAGGGAGAGAGAGGCTCAAAGCTCAGACTCTGGGCAGAGTCGGTCCTTCTGTGGCCCTTGGTGCGCTGTCATGAGGAGAAAAAGGAAATACACACAATGAAACAAGATGGAGCTTAAACCAACTCTGTTGTTTTTGAGGGAATCACAGATGTGGTGATGAACCTCAGTGAGAAGACTCATCTCTCTGAGGTTGTCGTATCTCTGCTCCAGTCTGGTGAACTCTCTCAGGAGGCCCTGGTACTTCCTTCTCTCTTCATCCAGCTCTTCCCTCAGAGCTGCACTCGCCTGAGACACAGCCTGTTGCACACGCTCTGCACACACACACAGAGGGGAAGAATAAGATACAACTGTGGGGGATAAAAGTGAAAAAGGCTGAGATGATTGCAGAAGAACTCACCTTCTTGTGCTTTTTCTTGTTCAAGGAGACGAGCAGAGATTTCTTCTCTCTCTTTGTCGGAAGTGTCCTTTTCTTTCTGCAGCATTTGCAACTCCTTGGAAAATGAGAAAGAGGAATCAAAAATTAATATCTGAATTAGTAAACAGTAAATGAGAGAAGGAAACTGCTAAGAGAACATCTTGAAATGCGTCCAGTTATCCAGGCCTACTTGTGTGAGTTGCAGGATCTCCTGAGCAGCTTTGTCCTCTGCTCTCCTCCTCCTCTCCTCCTCCTTCTCACTGACCAGTGGACAGGGCTGAGGTTTCTCATGTTTCTGGTTCTCCAGTCTCTCTATTGTCGCCTTCAGAGCCTCCAGCTCAGCACTGGCAGCCTCTCGCTCTGAATGTAGGGTCTCTCTCAAAGCAGCACTCTCTCTGGCCTGGCAACAAGACAACACAACTTCATCATGCAAATCTAAAATGAAATAACCTCTTCAACGATCAACGGATCAAACCGCTCTGAAAACTCTCACCCACCTCCTGGTCGGCTCTTAACTGCAGCTGCATCAGTTTGACCTCCATGCCCTTGTTGAGCTCTCTGTACCTCTCCACTGAGCGGGCCTCGGTCTTCAGTTTCAGCAGCTCTCTCCTGGCGGCCCTGCGGCGCACACAGCACTGCATGAACACCACTGCCACACGCACTCGCCTGTATGCCTTCCTCGCCAACCACCCACGCACTGTGGCCTGAAGCAATACGGCAGCACGCTCCGCCACCAACTGAGAGGAGAGAATATATTTACATTTTCATCAGTTCAGGTTATGTCTATATAATACATGAATAAAATATAACAAAATTTTGTTTGATTCAAAATCTGATGGAGGTAACAGGGTGGTTAAAGCCTGTACCATGGTCTGGGTGAATACTCAATTGTGATTGGCTGCTGGGTGTCTGTTAAAAAGGGTTATAGGATACCTATGATGACGTTCCAGTCAAGTTACTTGATGACAGTTCTTAATTTTTGCGCTGGCTCATACGCTAGTTGGTAGCTATGGCAACAGAGACTCAGAGCATAACAAGTTTTCCTCAGCACATCACCTTCTGACCACCAGAGTCTGTGACACACAAGCAGTAAGAAGTGCACTGGCCTTCTGAAATAACACTTTGTATCACATAACGTTGAGTCATCATGTCACTTCCCTTCACTGATCAACCATTAGGGTGAGACACAGCCATTATGGCTCGGCTGTGGCTTGTGAAAACTCACAATTTTAACTGTAAAACACATTAAAGTATAAATAATTGATTTAATATTTATTCATTTGGTAAGTGATCATGGTATAAGTGGGATAATGCCCTTCGAGGATGGTATTAATTGAGGATGTCACGTGGCGTTATCCCTGTACATAATAACTGCTGACCTGTCTGTATCGGCGGCGGGCCAGGGTGCCCCTGGTGAAGGCCTGGATAGTGACGGTGGCCTGGCGGATCATGAGGAACAACTGTCTGACCACCACCATGCGGTAGGTTTTCTGGATCACTAAGGCCGCCTTGGTGTAACGCAGGGTCAGGGCCAGTCTGCAGAAAAACGACAAAGAAGCAGTTATCATTTAATTAAGCTTTGGAAAAATACAGAGAACATGACTTCAAAATGTTTAAAATAAATCTTGGTAATGTCTGGAAATTATGTGTGGGACTGAGAAAGTATACACAAAATCATTTCTAGTATCCACAGTGACTGAAATTGGAAATTTTGTATATTTTTCTGAAACTTTATTGATATTGGGGAAATACATAAAATTTTTTACTGTGTCACAACTTGTATACTAGATAGGATATATTCTCTCTCTCTCTCTCTCTCACACACACACACAAACGGACAGTTATCTTTTCATCTAGCCTCACCGTCTGGCCAGAGATCCTCTGCAGTATCTCTGTATGGTGACAGTTGCCCACAGGATCCTGGTGTATCTGATGCGTGACAGCCACCCTCTGACCTGGCTCTGGATGATCACTGCAGCCACACGCAGCCTCTCAGCTCTCAACCTCTCCAAAAGAGCCACCTGACCAGCCCGGAAAAACACCTTGCTTTTTCCAAAGCAGTACTGGTCTGGGTCTGAGATGAGCTCAGGCAGGGTCTGTCTGCACGAGGCCTGGGCCTGCTCCTGACTCTGAGGGCCTCGAAGAAGAACACGGTACCTGCTGAAGAACTCCTCATACGTCCACCTGGAATATAACACGGAAAGAAAACAACTCCACAGTTCTATCCAGATAATTTGAGTAGGAGCCTGAATGCAATCAGAGTGAATTAATATTTAGATAATCATTCACAACTTCATATGTTAAATGGTGATTTAAGTTTATTTACAAAAGGTTTAAAATTTCATATATGTATGGTGCTTTTGTAACATTTGGGAGTATGTTGTGGCTTTCTGATTCCTGCCTTATAACCTGTCAGGATCTGTGTGGGTGTGTGTTACCTGGTGAGCCATTCGGTCAGACAAGCATGGAGTGGAGCCACACAGTTTTTTTGACTTCTTTCTCTCTACCTGACTACCACTCTTTTCTATTTTTCTTATCTTGGATGAATGTTTGTACCATTGTTTTATTTTTGAAGTAAACAGTTGAACTAAACCAAGAGGGTCCTGTGGAGTATTTTTTTGTTGGTGGTGGTGTGGATTACAAGAAGGGAATGAGAGTAAAGGTGTCATTAATAAGGAACGTACGATTTGTGTTTTGTGTTGTCAGTTCCTTAGTTTCTGTTAATATTTCATAATGCACCTGCAGTCATATTCAGTAACACTGTTGTTACTAGTTTGATGAAATTCAAATATTTGAGATTTGAGACTTATTCCTTACACAACACAGTTGGTTTCTCTTTGTTTATCCTGAAGATTTAACAGCTAAACTGTCTAAAATATAGAAATACAATACAAAAGTACTAATTAATTGATAATACAAAATTATTTGAACATTAGATGCAAATGCTCACATCTTCCATCATATGACTGTCTTGTTCCATCCTGCACTTTGAGTTATGTTTCCTCTTTTGTTTCAGTTTATTTTTCACTTCCTGTTTTATTTTGGTGTGTCTACCCTGTCCCTCTGATTTCAGATTTCCACTTCCTCCCATTGTGTGTTTCCCGCTCTAGTGTTCGTTGACCCCGCCCCTAATTTGTGCCAGTTTGTCTTCATTCTCTGCCTCTTACCAGCACTACTGTGTGTGCAGCCAGTTTCTTTGTTGACCTTATCTTTTGCCAAACCCTTTCTATTTGTCGGTCTGACCTGCTTGACAACCTGTGTATTGACCTATTTTAGGTTAATGAACCTCTGATCTTTGTGTGAGAGTGTATGTTGCATTGTGAGTCTTCATAATGTAGTGATAATGGCTGTGTATATAAGTCTTAAGAGCTTTGTGGGGTGTGAGACAAAATGTCCTCATTACCTGGATGGATAACCTGCAGCACTGATACGAATAGTCTCCAACACCCCACAGGCTCTCAGCTGTTGGACTGTCCTCTTGGGGTCAAACCTAACATGGAGAGGATGTCATGGCTTGTTTAGTGCACACATGACAGTCTCCAGTAAAACAAATCTTTAAACAAAGACTTCACTGTGAAGGCAGGCCCAGTGAGGACTTACATAAAAGGCTCTTTGAGGTCATTGGGTTTGATGCAGCGGACATAGTGAGGAGTGGTGCTGTTCAGGGTGTCCATTAGCATCTGTAAGGACTGACGAAACTGACAAGCACAAACACAGTCCATCTTAGAAAAGTGTCATCAATATCGTTAACGATCTGTGTGATGTGATGATGAAGGTGGTGACCGCTCACCTGGAAGCCCACGGTCAGTTTGTGTTCTCTGGTGGCTCTTTTCCCTGATCGAACACTTCCATTGGCCACAGTGGATCCAGTCTCCTGCTGCTGGAACAACTCAGCCACCAGCTCCAACTGACACAAACATCACACACATTCACACACACTTATTGATTCATTATTGATTCCCTAGTCGCATGGAATTTAATTTACTTGTGATGTTTGTAACATGTATCTACCTGACTTGCTTTCAGAATATTAATAAGCTCCTCAAAGACTGTGTCTCGATTCTTGTCTAAAAAGCCGCTACATTCATATTGCACCTGAGAAAAAGAAAAACCACAACACAAACACTGTTCAAACAAATACAGTTTCTTTTCTAATGAATAGTGGGAAGTCCATGCACAGATTCACTACAGCACTCATCCAGTTTTCCCTCATTTGATTTAATGGAGTGTGTTCATCTCTCACCGTGTCGGCAAAGTGCAGAATGATGAAGGCACTGTTGGACATGCGAGGTTTCTGGAAGTGAGGATGGCGCTTGCTGGTCAGGTGTTGATTGTACAGCTTCTGTACCCAGCTCTCATCTGAGCCTTTAGGCATCTGATCGTCAACACAGAGCATTATCGAAGGCACGGCAGCTCAATCGATTTTACATGAAATGTGTGACATTAACTGTACTTAGATTTTGAAAGAAAGAAAAACAGAAGTGAGAGACTGACCCTGCACTCCTCGTCTAAGAGATCAAACAGGCCGAGCTGTCCCTCTATGAGATTGATGCACTGCTGATTGTCACTGAACTCAATCCTGCTCCAGGCCAGCTCCTCCCGGATATACTCCTCCTGCTCCAAGTGGAACACATGCTGAAGAAAAACACATCATCACTTAGAAAAGTTAAAACATTAAACACTGAAATTGATAGATAACACAAAAACCTGCAATAAATCTACCCATCAACCATCCTGATCATAAAAAAGCTTTTTGAGGAGATAGAAAACTTGTCTACAAAAACAGATTGTCACACAGTCTGTGCTTGTTTCCCTCATGACAGGGAGGCAGAGCAGCACTTTCTCCTTTATTATGTGATTAGGTGTGATTTTGAAAAGTGTTCACAAAAAATAAGGAAAGAGTCTGATGACACACAAGTCTGTAGAACTGGAGACTGGACAAGCTTCATCTGTGATGATATTAGTATAAGGGATTCAACAGAAAAGAAATTTGTGGTAAGAGGTGAGTTGGACTTTATTTGAAGGTTGACATGCACTGAAAAGAACTGTGCAACTGCCACATGCAAGTACAACCCCTCTGGTTGTCAAGGCAAACACACCAAAACACAAAGGGACACCTCTGCCAGCATCAGGACTTACCCTGTTAAACTGCTGCTGGAGCTTCTCATTTGCATAATTTATACAGAACTGCTCAAAACTGTTCCGATCGAAGGTCTCAAACCTGCTCCACGAAAAATACTTGTTCAGCAAGTTCAGCTTGAAGACAAATAGAAGATTTCAATGATACACAGAAGACCATTTTTATCCAACACGACCAATCCTAATCACTCACCCATAGATATCCAGCACCCCTATGAAGGATTTGACCTGTCTGCTCTGGGTGTGCAGGGCAGAGTTGAGCCTCTGGACGGTCCATGTGAACAGCTGGCCGTAGATGTGTTTAGCCAGTGCGTCTCTGGCCTCTGTCGCCTGCTGGCCAGACATGGGTTTGACCAGCATCTCTCCCCCTACAGCTAGCCTGCGATGACACAGCCAGTGGGCCATCTGAGGTCCTTCAACTCCTAGTAGCCTAGAGAAGATGGCCAGAGAGTGGTCGTCTGCCTGAGAGAAGACAAGGAGTCAGGTCTAACCGCTACACCAAGGTGCACTGATGGGGAAATAGGAAGATGGCCATGCAGATGTGTTTACAGTCACAACTGAAGGGGGGTGAGGGGAAGACTCAGAGTGCATTGGAAATATATTTCTTACATCAATAAAACCCCTGTCTGAACTTCTCCCACTGGCTTGGATGTTGACATTTCCCAGATGTAGAATAGCTGACAGGATCCTGAAGAGCTCCATCTGCTGGTCAGGCTGCACACCTGCAAGTTGGACAGATACACCAGCAGTCTTTTTTAATCCTCACAAACATGGAAATGATTCAGGTAATAACATCAGTTTCTCTGAAAATGTACAGTGTTTGTGTTTGTGAATTCACACACACACATATATATATATATATATATATATATATAAAATACCCAGAATGGTAAAAGCGTTGCGTGTGCGCTCCAGGTCTGACACATCATCAGTACCAGGTATCTGCATCTCCCCTCCCTGTTTGGTGTAGCGAAAGTGTTCTGGTGCATCTGGAACAGAAATACAAATCTCCACTATCACTGCATGCAGCACACATGACTGTACATTATGGATGAAGACCAGGGGATCGCCTGTGATTAAGTCTCACCCAGTTTGAGGGATCTCATCTCAGGCAGCTCTCTGGAGGCACACAGCTGGTAGAAGATATGGTAGTTTCTCTCTGCTGATGCCTTTCATGCATAAAACACCCATTAACATTTGCACAACACATATTGTGCATGCCTGTGTGTGGCAATACATTATCACTATTATCAGTATTTGTTATGTGCAAATAAAAACCTAAACCAATGTCTGGATTTTTTCAGTGAACAGTGAATGGGAGTTTACCTGGAACACCACCCGTGACTTCTCCAGCAGATACGTCCTCATGTTTGCCCCAATGATGTCACCGTTCCTGCCAAAGCCAATTTCGATGTATTTCCCAAAACGGCTGCTGTTGTCATTTCGAGTTGTTTTAGCATTCCCAATAGACTGTGGAGAAGAATTCACAATGATCCATGTTTTTGGTGTTGTATTCACACAGTTTTTATTATTTACCAAATAAATGAAAAATAACTAATGAAAACCACTTCACCTCCATGATAGGGTTAGAGGCCAGAACCCTCTCCTCCACGCTGGTCTGCTGTGCTGCTCCTCCAACCGCTGCAAAGTATCGCATGGTGAATTTGGCTGAGACAGTTTTCCCAGAGCCTGACTCCCCGCTGATGATGATTGACTGGTTCTTCTCCTCCCTATGAACACAAAGAACAGTGGATGTCATACTCAATATAGCGAAGTGATGCTTATCCTATGAGGTATCCCATTAGTATGAAAGTATATCTAATGCCAGAATTGCTTTTCAAAGTGTTAGAAAACATTCACAGTAGCTCAAACTTATGATAGGAGTGTTTGAGCTATGACCTGGTCATGGTGCGGTAGGCCTCCTCTGCAACTGAGAAGATGTGAGGTTCCATGTCGGCCATGTCCTGACCACTGTACGCATCTATCACCTCCTCTCCGTATATGGGCAGTTGGTCATAGGGATTGATGGCCACTAACACGATACCTGGAGGGAGGGCAGGACACAAGAAACCACTCATCTAGATTTTGTTGTTTTCAAACATGTGGTATTTTGCTAGAGTTTTCATTGGGATGCATGTTATGGAAATGACAAATTCATCCGAGTCTGAACACAACACACAACCTATCAAATCTTTAAAGAGTTTAAAACCTGAATGTAAAAAAAATGAAAATCTGTTTGTTTGTTTTTTTAACAGTTTTTTCCTTCAAGTCTGCTTCACTTCTGCAACCACATCCAACAGAAAATGTCACGATGTCCTGAAGCAAGATTTTCAGGGGACATTAGACAAATGTCTTTAAAATGACAATTTTTGTGTCAAAACCCGACAACGTTGGATTAAAACAGGTTGGAGTTTTTGACACCTCCTTAAAAAGTGTTATCTGTTCAGCAGTAACATCTTCAACCAGTGGCAGTATGGGTGTTGCCTAAAGTGTCAACCTTTGACCTAGTGTAATCAAGGTGAGATTATGAGCTGTAATCATGCAAACAGAAGCACTTAGTAGCTGCCTGTCTCTGGTAGCTTGTCAATGAGCATCTCACTTACACATACAGTATGTTATCCCTCTTCATTGTGTCCTCTCTGTCTCAATAATTTCCTTAAATCTCACACTATCTTCCGCTGCCTCCCACTCAGTGCTCACCACAGTATGTGTAGATGCTGCTGTAGTCAAGGAATCGAACACGCAGGTTGTGCAGCACCGCAGGCTCATGGAGGAAGCTGAGTGCTGTTAGATCATTTTCCCCCTCCAGGATGTCAGGGTTCCCCAGCGGTGGGAGATCAGAGGGGGAGCCCACTGGGTAATGAACTGCCTATCAATGCAGGGAGGAAGATAGATGTTGGCATGAGAGGGCAACGATGAAACTTGAGCATTAATATTGATTCCTGAACAATGTAATTGTACTGCACGTCTCACATTTCCATTAGACAGCTGCAGTAGGAGATGTTCCTCCCCTGGACTGTAGTCCTGGAGGAGCTGGGCTGATACCCAGACTGCATCTGGATCAGGAATCCACACACTCTCTCCCTAAGCAAAGTAACACAGTATTATGAAACTGGAAAATAAAATCACATGAGTGTCTGATCACACTCGGCATCTGCTGCACCATACTGGGAGAGGCTTTCATTTTGCTTCTGTCTACCAATGTTCAGGTACATGTCACATTCTCTGGCCCCACCCTGACAACACACTTGTCCCCCATCAGCATAAAAGCCTCTTAAACTGTGTTAAAAATTAACACTGGTCATCCCTGTCCAAATTACCTGCATGGATTAGTCATTATGTAATTCACTTACTAGTGTGTCAGTTTTACAGATAGGTTTTAATCCTTACTTTGATAATTACAATCTCATAGATTATTGAACAGCAGATTTACAGAAGGATTAAATAAACTACAGAACATATGAAACTCAGGAAAGCTAACGTTTTGAACACTAAAACATATTTAATGAAAAAATACGTAACTCAGAAAGCCTGACAAACTCACACCTGACATCTCACACAAACACAATACAGGACAGCTCATGAACAATGTTGCTTTTATATCTTAAAATTACTCTTCTTTAAAAAAAAAAAAGACACACTCACACATGATTAACACTGCAACAGAGAGTGACAAAGGGAGCATCATTTTCAAAATGAAAAGAAAAAATAATCTATTCAGTCTTACCTTGCTGTATAACTCCAGTGTTGCCATTATAACTTCTCTAAAGCAGGTCAGGAGACATTAAGGACATCTGAGTGGGCAGCCCTCTGAAGAAAAGCGCTGGTATCCTCTGCTCATCCGCAGAGCCGCTGTGTGTGCAGGTGGGTGACACTGTGTTGCACTTTGTTCATGCTCACATAAAGACAGAGAGACTGTCAAGTTAACTGTTAATCTGTAGAGGGATACAGTGATTCAGTGGAGGGGAATGTACAGTTTGAATTATTACCACCATGCACAGAGCTGTGAACACAAGTTAAATACAAGTTTAACCACAGCTATAAATACGGATGTAGAGTGTGTAATGCTGTAGAGAGAAAGAAGCCACGAGCTGCAGACTTGGTGACATACTGACTCATTTTAATAAGTAATACAATCAAATTCAGCAATCAGCCTGCTGATATTGAGAAGAGAATTTTACAATTGTGAGTTGACATTATTCAGAATCAAACCTTGATGTACAGGGATCAACTAAAATCATGATTCCTCAGATGACAAATGAACAGACATGAAAACTAAACTGTTACTGTCGTTTTGCCGTGTCACCAATTTTGTGCGTGGGTTTACGAGGAGGCAGCATGTGTGTGGTAACATTGACACATTAAAAAAAAAAAAAAAAAAACTAGAAACTGAAGCTGTGACAGAAACAAAGCCTTGGCACTAAAACAGCAATGTTTCACAACATCAGTAAGCACCTATATTAAGATGAAGAGTTACAAACAGTAATAGTTGTACTATAGAAAGAGGTTTCAAGTCATTTCTTTCCCACTGTGCCCTGCCCGCTCATGTATACATCTTTCACTTTTCAAATACAGACTAGAGTCAACAACCTTAATGCCTTTCAAAATGACATGTCTCCTCTTTGGTCAATACTGCACATGACTCACATGGTAACAAAGCTGACATGAAAGATAATATTTCCTTGAAAATACAACGATAAAAAGTTCACTCTGTCCTGTCCAATGGATGTACATAAGTTTCAAACTACACCATCTGCTTCAGTCACATCAGTAGCCTGCAGGTAAACCCCCCCCCCCCCCCAAGGAAAAGCATCGACTGGTTCCACCAAGAAAAGGGGAGTAAGTGTGTTTTGTCAAAAATACTCATGGAGTGCACCTTAAAAAAACCAAGAAAGAGACATGTCAAAATTACAAAACATTCATGTCCAATCTGCCATCAACAACAAAAAAACACCCAAATTGACTTTTTGCCGACATAAAATGTTTCTGACATGATTGTCGCAAAAAATACAAACCCATTCAAAGCCTTTTAGTAGAAAATACGCTCATCATCAAACACTGAATTTGACACACTGGAGATAAGTTACCTTTAATGTTTGCAAGTTCATTTCATGTAGTTTCTTGTTAAGAGATTTTTTTTTAAAAAACTTTTAAAGTCATAGATCAACTTTGAGTCATTTCATGGGCGCTGAAGTCATCAAGTCCCATCCAGTGGAGTTAATGACGAATGGATTCATTAGAGACCCAAGTCTTTCAGTTGGTGGTAAGTCATGTTTAGGTTTAAACTGGATGCAGGTACTGGGGGGAGGGGGGGGCAGTTCTTCAGGGTTGTAGGGCTCCTACTGTTCGTGGTCGTGTGCACACGCAGACGTTGAACAAACCTATCCAGACTTTACAAAACCCTACAGGAGAGGATGGTGCCGATTAGGTTGCGTTTCAAACTGCATCATTTTATTTGTTCATGCAAATCTTGTTAAACAGTTTCAAAGTGGAAACAGGAAGAGAGGTTATTTACCCAGATTAACAGTTTGAGTTTGTTTTCTCTCTGAGCCACAGGAGGAACACAGTTACATTTTCATCCTAACTTTGTTGATTTCCTGAATTGTCCCCTAACCAACCTGTGCTATACGCTCTCCATGTCTTCACTGCCATTGCCCTCCTCCTTCAGAGCCTCCCCTTCATTGGCAGCCTCCTCGACGTGGGCCAACATATCAGCCATCAGCGCCTCCTCCAGCCTTTTCCTCACGCTGTACACCAGCTCCTCCTGTTTCCTACACACAAACACAACAGGAAGCTGTTACAGTTGGCAGTTACAGATGCCTATAACAGCCACTGAATCAGCACAGAGCAGATGGTGTATTCTGTTTTTCCCTACAAAGAGCAGGGTCAGTTGTTACGGACTGTGGAAATTTTCAATAGACGAACCTCGTTTATCTTTGGGCAAATAAAAGATGGCGGCAGGTTCATTTTGAATAACGATTTTCTAATTATTTCTTTGCACTCTGCCTTTTTTTTGGGTGTAATTATGTTTTAGCAAATCAAAAACAAGCCAACAGCACAAGGACTGATTTAACAGATAACAGAGGTAACATTATTCAAACTGCCTGAGTGGGTATTTCCTGTTTTTAAACTGTCACACAATGAAGATCTGAGCAGGATATGCAGCACACCTGTTCTACAGGCACAGGCCACAGCATGTGGCAAAAACTGGTTTCCAATTTTTGGATCTGACATTTTTTTTTTTTTTTTTTTTTAGAAATTGACCTAAGCAATTAACAGTCTGGTGAGCCCTGTGTATCTGTGCTCAGTGTTCGCCCACCTGATGTCCTCATCAGTGACTATGAAAGCCTTGCACAGCGGCTGTGCCGTGTTGAGCCACACGCCTGGGTTCTTCTCCACAGCTGCAGACAGCTGGCCGGTGATGGGAGCAGCACTAGTGTGGAGAGCACTCGCAATAGCTGATAAGAGAGTCTTGTCTGTGCAGCCTGGGCCAACACCTGAGGGACCGACAGGGTGGTTATCAGATAAATTATTTAAGAAACACCAAAGTTTGGTTTAGTCATATTTGATAAAAATAAAAAAGAACTGCCTTTGAGCGATACTGACATGATGACAAAATATCACTTAAAGAAATAAAGTCTTTTGTCTGAAAGTGGTGGATCACCTTGTAGCCCTTTAGGCAGTTCCATTGTTTTCACCAGCTCCTCTGCAATGTCATAAGCGTTCAGACCGCTGAGCTTCTTCTCCCAGAAAAGCTGTGGGTGAAAAAAAAGTTACACTGTCAGATAACACGTGTTTTTAGGTTTGTGTGAGGCAACGTTAACGGTGATACCGAGCAGGTTCTTACCTGTCTGGGCTGGTCGACAGCTTTTTGAGGATCCGTCTTCACTTTGTTGTTGGGATGGTTGGTAACCTTGGTAACAGGCTGCTTGAAGATGGAGGCTGTTTGTCTGACTGGGAGTGATGTGTTCAAGTCAGGTTTGCCCTTAAAAATGAAAGACACAGAGGGAAGAGGAGGGCAGGGTGGGTGGGAGAGAACAGTTAGTGCATGCGTGATCCACTGGCATATGACCAAAGTAAAGTCTAAAACAGCCAGTGCAAACTGCAACAAACTCATCACTCACTTCTCCCTGTACTTTAATATTTTACTACTTATTGAGAATCTGAACACTTGTGAATCTGAATAATTTTGTTTTTTCACTGTTGGGTGTATGTTACATGATTGCAGCCTTGCAGGTGAAGCCATGTCATGGGTACTGTATGATACAGAAATGCCACCCTGGTCTGCCCTCCATCAGTCTTGTTTGACATGCCGCCGTGAATCTGTTTCATCTCACCTTATTCTGGTTGTTGTTATCGTATCGCATTCTCTGACGGTTCTTGTTCAACTTGCTCATCAGCATCTTCCCCGTACGGAAATCGAAGGAGCTGAGGTCCATCTGGTTACCAAGGTAACGGGCCAGCTGAGGCTTGCTCCGAAACTTCTTCCCAGACGGACTGGCAAAGGGGGGGTGGAGTGATAGAGGACATGAGTTACCGCTTTTTAAATATCTTGTCTTACACACACACAAACGAAACAACACAAACAGGCCAGAACAGAGGATGTCAACACCGAAAACTGATCAGCGATGAAGGCAGAGAAACAGAAGAGGACAGGTCACACTCCAAAAAACACATAGGTACACGGCAGACAGAAAACTACCAACGAGGACCACAACATGCAACAAGTCAACAGCAAACAGAGGAGCAGAGCACATTCAAATGACAAATGACACTGAAATCACATTACTGTGTGAAATGAGTGCAATCTTTGATGAGTACTTGACTGAAGCCCTGGTGTCTATTAAAAGCTGAACACATCTTTAGTAGAGATGACAGTTGATGTGAGTTATCTATATATTTCACATATTCAACAACACTGCATGTGCAACTCTAAGAGTTGCCTGTGGACACAATGTAAATATGGAGATACTAACACTTGGACCAAATGTTTCATAATGGAAACATTGCAGCTCCATCTGTGTGAGCAACATTATCTTTAGCCTGAGCAATGACCAACAAAAGGCACAACTGTGGGTGGATACGTGCTAGTAACTCATGCAAATGTATCTTACATCACACACCACAGTTAACACCAGTATGATTGTACAGTTAGCCTACCACAAACTATACAACCGACCCGCCTCCCCCCTCTCTTGCCTCTGTTCCTCATCTTGCTCTTCTCCTCTGCTAAATGAAAACAAATCTGCCGTTGTTGATTCACTTCAGTGGCAAATTAAGACTTTTCAGCTGACATGACACTGTGGCTTATTCATCCAAGGCCTCGCCAGGCGTGAGGAGCTGCTGCTGCTGCTACCACCACTACTAGCCTGCACGGTTTGGACAGACTCCCTCTTTATCCCAACTACTGAGATAGGAGCTGGCCTGGCTGGCCTGGTTGGGCCCCCTCCCCTCCCTCCCACTTCCCATCCCAAACTTTATACCGACCGCCGTCCCCACACCCCCTTACTTATTACACTCCAACTCGTGTCTTGTGCACCTATAAGTTTTGCGAGCCCTCGTTGTGTCAGTACCTAAAATAATAGACGTCGCTTTTTCCTGCGGACAAACCCGACTTTCTGGTCACTTCTTCCATTTTCCAGCCCTTGGGGAGAGCAGTGCAATCCCATCTTTTCTTCTCCATTTCCGCGCGAGAATCTTTTTTTAAAAATCCACTAAAAGTTACTGCGAAGAAGCAGGCTGGTTTGAGGAAATGTGTCGATTTTTTGCACGACGGGCCTAGCGCTTCTTACGCTTTTGTTTCGACCATGTTACTACATGCGTCCTCTGTAATGGGATCTCCCGGCTGCTAACAACATCTCATCTCTTTGTCGTCGCGCAGATCGCTCCGCCGCGGACCTCAGCCGCACCACTACCTGCTCCTCTCGCCGGGGCACGAGGGCTACATCCGCAAGGAAAACGTAGGACGGAACGGCTAAGTAAAGACACCGTGAGGCAGCTGGGACACGACAGGAAGTTGAGGAATTATGACTTCAGAGTAAAAGCATTAATTGCTTTTGGGGTTAAACCATACTATGAGTGTAGTGAAAGGAGGTCAAACAAAGTTTGTGTTCAAAATTTAGACCCCAGTCAAGCCCCTGAGCCCCCCCCCCCCTTTTTTTAAAGTGAAAAGCAAGTTACAAAACATATTGTTAAATAAGATTATCGCAAGAATGACAGAAATCATAGTACAATAATCAGGCGTGAAAACAGATACTTTTATGTTTGGCTGCCACAGCGGACCACCACATCCATACTTGCTTTAGCATAGGTTTTTTTGTTTGTTTGTTTGTTTTACTCTGGATACTTTTCCTGAAACAACCTGGGTCAAGTTCAGCTGTGAATTGAACCACCAACCCAGTGATCAGTGGACAGAAAACAACAGATTGGTAACGTAACTATTGAGAATGTAAAATACACTACAATACAAAAGTAATAGAATAACACTGAAAAACAATAAACATTATTTATAGCACTTATGTCATATACATGATTTGTGTATCTGACAGATATGATTCTGTGAAGAAATAATGAGTCTAGTTGTGTAACTACAACAATCAGTCAGGTAGGATTGTGGTTTCTATCATTATTTGTTTTAATATATTGTAATGTATATTGTTTAACAGTGTTTTGATTCTATAAAACTCTTTATATAATATTGACACTTGAATTTAAACTGACTTGTTGAATTAACTGAACACAGTTAGCACTGAATTATTTTCTATGACAAGTCTGAATGTATTTGAACACACCACTCCAATAGTCATTTCAGCTCACAATTAGCCAGCTGTGTTCACGTGTCTCTGTTCTCCTGTTGAATTTTGATCATCTTGACTTATTTTGGTTACATTAACCTATTGAAAACTGTTTTGAATAACAGAGTGAAGCCAGGCTTGGGTAATTCCTGTGGTGAAATAAAATCACGTTCGTTATTAAGTCTTTTGTTTTGAAGTTTTTTTTTTGTTTTTCACCGGTAGTATTATTTTATAATCCATGTACCTTGACGCTCAGTGCTAGCGCCACAGCAACGTTAACCTATGGGAAACATAAATTAGGCTTCTGCTACAATATTGACCGTAAATAGCAATTACGCAGATGCGATGACAACAACCATAAGCTTGACGGTATAATTAAATCTGCTGGTCGGGCTGAAATAAAGACGCAGACTTGCAGCATGTGCGGTAAAAATAAAAATGTGCAGGTTTCGTGTTAAGCTACATGAAACTGAGCCGTTTCCCCACGACAATGCCCACCGTTGTCATTCAGCGGACTTGGAGCCGGCTTTTATGAATGAACAAAGTAGACCTCATCGATTAAACACAGACACCATTTTAAAAGGCATGTCAATGTATTTACAGCGACTCAGTGTGTATTACAACCATGCAGGGAAAATATCATCTGCTTTCTGAGGTTCAATATAATCTATGTCGAAACAGCACATAGCACACTGTCGACGCACTGTACCGACTCCATGCTTAATTCAACGTTAGCTGTAAATATCGGAGTAATCAAACCATAAAAACACAGCGATGCTGAAAAAAAGAGCGACATCCTAGCTGAAGACCACAGCGATGCTATTTTGCAAACGCTAGACCACCGAGTGCATTTGCGTAAATCGATGCTAAACATACTTTACACACAGACTATGAAAACGACATACCGCCTATTCAACGCTAGTTACAATTATCACCGCGCTCCGTGGGTTTATTGTCCCCCAGATGATGTACTTACTCGTTTTTATCCATCTTGAAGACACTATCTCGTTTTCTCCCTCTCGCTATGTTAAATCCCTTCTCCCCTCTCCTCTCAGTCCCCTCCCCCTTCGATGGGAGAAATGAAAGACATTATCCACGCAAATTTCGCAGTCTGGCTGATAAAATGACTCTTAGGTCTGTCGCGAAACTGGCGTATTGTCAGTGTACAGCCGGGCCAGAGATACTTCCGTTAATAACTGTTATCCAGCACGCACGGTTTATATTGTAAGACTTTAAACATGTATCCTCGAAAGTTAAAAAAAAACAAGAAAAAAAAAAAAAAAAAAAAAACAACTTACCATTTTAACAGTACAAGTAGTCACGGGTAGTCAAATCCATATTTTTTTCAACTGCTCCATGCATTAGACTGTTGAAAGTGTTCAAATATTTTAAGGGTGTGTGTATATATATAATATATATATATATATATATATATGTGTGTGTGTGTGTGTATGTGTGTGTGTGTGTGTATGTATGTATGTATGTATGTATATTAAACCTCCATACACTAAAGTATTAGAAAAGACATCACCAAGCACTTTGGACCCATAATATTTGTTGGAAATGTGCACAAAAAAATGGAGCCATTGAAGTAGGTTAAAGATTTATTCACATTAAATAACACTGAATCAAAAATAGCATTTATATAACATAGTGCATCTTGTTGTCCAAACTCCTAACAAGCCATCAGCGACTGATTGTTGAGCCAGTGCATCCCACTTAAGTTTGCGTTGTGCAACCAATCCACCCATGTGCCCATCCCCAAGCTCTGGTCCTGCAGGCAGACACACAGCCCATTCATTAGTAAAAATGTACACAACCACGTCTGTTTGAATGTGTGAAAAGCACATCCTTCCTCTCTCAGACTGGAAACCTGTTTCCTGTCTCAGTCAAAAGAAGTTCTGACACAACCACATCCAAACAGTGGTTTCCAGGGTGGTGGGAGTGGAGGAGCGTGGGGAATAAAGGTGTGTTAACTATTAACATGGTCTGGAAATAGCTATATAATATTGCTACTATGCTACTATATTATTATTATTTATTTGAACATTCAAGATAAGCACCTGGGGCATGGTCTACACCTGTCTGCTTCTTATCAGGAGCACAGGGGTGTGTGGCTAAATAAGTAACAGTAAGGCTAATAAGCAATCCAACTGAACTTTACTGGCCAAGTGTGTGGAGGAAGGCTCAGTTACAATACGTACTGGTTAGAAGGATAATTCACTCACATTTTAGAGTTATGTGAGATCTTACTCATCCGATTTGAACTTCCCGTTAATGTATGGCACATAGTCTAGCACTAATCGCCAGTCTGTGAAGTGAACAAGCGCCAGTCCACCCACTGCTCCCCAGGCCGTCAAGTTTGGTACCCTAGACAGGGAAAAGAAAAGCCAGTGGGATTCAAAAATGAGAAAGAAACATTACAGACACTATCAATCAATAGCAATACATATACATCAACAGCAACATGGACTACTAGTCTCCTTAACCAAGATGACATGAAGCATAAACCCCTCACCTGGACTGATTGTGACTCACTTGTCCTGAGTCCTTGAGTGGTTTCTTTTAGTACTAACTCATCAAATCTCTATGCTTCAACACTTTGAAATTAAACAGATACAATTTATCATAGTTAGTGTTTGCAGCTTTCATAAGCCAATATTGTATATGATTACTGATGATGACAAAGAAATTAACATTAAAATATAAATTAATTATAGGCTTTAAATTCTGATGACTCAGGATTCATTTTACTTAATAACTTATCAACATGTTCCTTGACTAAATAATCTGTAAATGTCATGGTAGCCCCCCCCCGTATTTTGCAAGGTCATTGATATTGTTGTGCACACATTATATTTCAAGTGGGGGGAAAAAACAGCTGTCACCGTCACAAAAGCATACATCATCATTCATGTACTGAGCTTTGGTAATATTACCCACTATTACTAATGTGCCATGTAAATAATCCTAAATTGGTCCAATGTCTCGCAGGTAAACTGCGAGATAAGATCAGATGCATATTAGCAACTGAGTAGTTTAATATTTAAATCTCTACAATCTCGTAATTAAAAAAAATCATTATTATTTTTGATTAGTTGACCATCAGAAAAATGTTGAACAGGTTTGAGAGGACTGACACAAATCTGTTCTCTTCCTTCAGGAGCTGCTCAGTTAACTCGTTAAGCGGATGATGCTAACTAGCCATGCTATTTCAGCTAGTAGCAAACAAACCAGCAGGCTAAGCTAACGGTGGCTAGTAAACGAAGCAGGTCACAAAGGACACAGATGCGTTCACTGACTCGTTTAAAAGACAGTACTGAACGACTGAAACTCTGTTCCCGGTATCGGACTCCGACTTCACTTACCACGTCCTGAGGATAGACATGTACTTGGCACCGACGAACTTGTTAAGTATTTTCTGGACCATCCTGACCTCCTCCTGGTTGTTACTCTTACTCCATGCAGTGAGCTGCTTCGCTGATGGCTGTTTAGGACCCTCGGCTGTCTCTTCTTACGCCTGATAGAAATAAACAGCGGCCTGCATTGGCTGCAACAGCAGCTCAGGGTCGCTTCAGGCCACCACTCCAAAGGTCTCAGTTTACAACACAGATGTTTCTAAGAATCTGTGTGCTCTGTCTCTGCCAAACACTCAGCTATTATACCCGAATCCCGCGCTAATTGACTGTACAGATCAATAATATTAGCGTTTATCTGCTCTTGGACCTAATGTGGCGCCTTGGTTGCTTACACATTAAGCTGTTATGGATGCATTAGTTCCCTGATCGGCTATTGGCAATGGAAAATAGGAACAAATTCAATTTCCGAACTACAATAAACCCTTTATTACAATGTTTTCCTTTATTTTCCTTTTTATGTATACAATATTCAAAAGCCAGACATTGGAAAAGGTATAATCTGTTATTAAAAATGGCACATTTATTGCTACATTACTGTTATATACAGGACAGTTCTCAACTATATATATTTATATATATATATAAAAAAGAGAGAGAGAGATTGAGTGAGGCACTCTGAGGACCTTGCAGGAGTCATGGACACTCCCAAGATAGCAGGCTCTGTACCTGTGAATGTATTTAACACTCAATAGTCTCCCCTCCTTTTAGATCAACAAAGATATGACAAAATTGTTGAAAGCAAGCGTTTTATTACCGCTTTCTTATACCAAAACAAGTCCAAGCCCGTCAACTGAACACTTTCCATAATAATATTGTAATTTTCTGTTGACATTATGTGCTCCTGCAGTGGTCAGGGTTGCTTTTCTGCAAACTGTCTGTCCAGACTTGTGTCAAGAAATTAAGTTCCCCCAAACAAAAATGTGACTATATAGCTTGCAGGCTAATGGGATGTTCACAGAATACTACTTGACATCAAGTCAGATTTTTACTTGGAACAAATTGACAATATTCAGTACACGTATTGATCTTGTAATAATAATTATAGTAAAAAAAAAAAAAAAAAAAAAAAAAAAAAAAAAAAAAATCCAAAACATCAAGTACAACTTTCTGAAAGAAGTAAATCAGAACTTCTCTCAAAAAGTCACTGTCAATGTTACCAAAGAGCTGGAAGAGTAAAAGGTCAGGGGTGAAAACTGTCATTAGAGACGAAATATACTGAAAGTCACCGCAGCAGAGGGCTTGCACTCTGATATACAGAAATTTAAAATGCTCCAAATCATTAGAGACTCTAGTTACTATGGAAAATAAAAGTCACTCCCTACATTGAAAGTGAAGCAACACATACACTGAAACATGTTAATGTGCATCAAAAGCCGACAATCAGAGCCAAAAGCAGCATCTCTTGAACCCCGTTATGTCAAGTGATTTAGAAATATAGGGCAGATAGAAAGAAAACTCATGACCTGGACCCATGACCTTAACTAAAACAGCAGTTTGGACAATATAATCCAGTTGAATAATTAGAAAAAAGGAATAAAAACTAAACAAGATCTATGTAACATTTATTTATTTAACTAGATACACTGAAAGAAAATCTCTTTATACCATTTAAACTTCTTCCTGAAAATTGAAAAAAGCATTAGGAGAAGGGAGGGTGGGGGAATGAACAAGTACCTCTTTAATCTCCATAATAAATGAAATGATATGGTTCACAAAATAAAACTGTCTTAAATGAAAATACAAGTTCAGGCACTGATAAGGTATCACTCTCCCATCATGACATCTTAAGTCTTGAGAATGAAAAGGCCACACTATTGACTTGTATAGGTCTTTTTCGTCATCTCTTTTTGTAGAAATTAAACACACAAAATGCTCTACCTCCCATTTGTGATTACACGTTGGTAAAATGCAGTCAAAACATGACATGACATGGGATTAACATCACAATAACACTGTTTTGTTCTCCATATTATCCATTACCTTACACGCAAATACCGACATCTGCCTCCAAAATATGTGCAGGATACTAAAAAAAAAAAGTGAGCTGCACACAGAGCCACTTGGTTGAGGGCAGACAATAGAAAAAGGTGAAATGAAAACTATTATACTGTACTGACAAAACGCAGGAACACAACTTTGAAAATGAAGGCGATCCACGTTTGTATGGTAGCTACATTCAAAAACCAGTTGCATAATTACTGTTAGAGACAAAAATCCCTTCCCACATTTTTCCTTGGCGCCTCACTGTTAAGTCAGACCACTTTACAAGATTGCAGCACAAACTGTCCACATACCCCCAAAATGGAAAGAAAGAATTCATCTGGGTAGCTGATGATATGCCTTACAACTATAACTGGAATAAAAAGGATACACCAAACGCTTTCAACATTTGTCTTCAATAATCTGTTGACCTTTCTCCTCTGCCGTCTTGGTTCAATTTTGAATTAATTTTTGAACAAATTCATTTAAATGTCAAATCCCCTTATTCAGCTCATCTACAATACACTCTAAACTTCAAACTAATATTGCCATTTATGTAAAAAATCTACAATGTATAGACTAACAAAAAAATATATATTTTTATATATATTTAATTTTGAAAAATGAAACATATCAGAGTAATGTATGAAGTGAATTTACACATCACACTTCCCTCAGTAAGAAACGTGAGAACAAACTTACTAAGGAGATAGGTGAAGGGCTGTAATTCAGTGGGAATGCTTGCTTAGGAAAAGAAAGTCTTCGTTTCACAAAGACTTGTCTGCTTCAACAACTGCGCACTGATGAGATCCCTCCGTCACAGGAACCCAGATTTTTTTGTCTTTTACAGAAGATCGATAAAGGGGGGAAAAACTTGGAACTGTGAAGTCTGCTGGCATTGTCAGTGAACCATTTCAGGGAAGTAACAGCACAGAGTGGTGCTCGTCACCTAGCAAGAGTCTCAAATGGCTTTTACACAGGACTTTCAGGGACTGAAATGCATTACAGGTCGACACTTTATTTCCAGCCTAAACCTACACAACTGTGCTTTGTCTTGTCTATGAATGCTTTAGTATATAAAGCAGTACAAAAACCTGAACCTATGACAAGGAACTACTGGAGTAATACTAGAATTTGTGGTCAACACAGAGGAAGAACAGTTTTGTAGTTGACAGATTCTACCACTTGGATAATTCATAACCTTCAAGGAAGGAGTCTTCTATTCCAAGTCTCCAGATGCCTTGTGGGACGAGACCGGGCTCCAGTCAGAGACTGCCTCTGGGGTCAGAGTTCCCGTCTTTCATGTGAGCTGTGTTTGAACTGTAAAAACGTTGACCTTCCCTTGTGACCTTTTCACCGCCCCCCCTCAACATTTTCTGATAAGATCAAGGAAAAGTCACCGAATTTAGACAATTCAACTTCAACTATAGGTTTGGTTACATAACATATGTAAGACTGTACCATCACGCTGGGAATGACATACATTAAAAATAATTGCTCATTCACATAAGCAATCCCTTACAATAAATGTTCCTCACATGTAAAGCAATTTGCTTAAATGTCAAATAGAAAACATGTAACAATTAGGCACAAATCCTTGAATCAATTTGTGTTTGTTTAGGTCTCCTTTCTTTCACCAGAGCACCTCTCGGCAGTGTGTGAAGTCCCAATTTGTGGCAGGACATAAAGTACTCCGGCGTTCCATCATCGTGTGGAAACCAAAAAAAGAAAACAAATCTTAAATGTATAAAACAAAGCAAAAATTTAAAAAAAAAAAAAAAAAAAAAAAAAGTTCTTCACATTTGAGCTTGTAGTCATGGTTGGGAGTGCGACAAACAGGCTGTGTCAGTTTTGGCAGTATGCATGTGTGTACGAGTGTGTGAATGTGCATCTTGAAACTTGAACGGACAATACACAGACATGTCCACATATACACACACACTGAGAATAATGGGTGGAAGAAATTTGTTAAGGCCACATCCTCTGACAGCCAAGGAAACACCACCAGATCTGTAAAACAAAAAAAAAGAAAAAAAAAAAAAAAGAGGGCCACAAACATTATGCTGACTGCTAAAAATGTAATCTTAGAAAAATAAAGACAGTATAAACAAAATCCTTACATACTGAATGATTACATCATTAGCAAACCCTCAAGACTTACCCGGTGTTACATGTGGCCAACTGGATTGTGGCCATCTCCTCCCATACTAGGATGGCCTCCTGAGAGCTGCATGGGAGCCTCACCGACCCCGGACACCTTCTCCTCCTCACGGCGTTTTAAACATGCTGCCTTGGGGTTAAGGTTGCGCTCTGACAACACAACAGGAAAACAAACAGACCTCATCAGTATCAAAAAACAACTGTGTATTTACCTGAGCTGAGGAAAAACTGTGCTTCCCATCCACCACGTGCTGCTCGCATACTGACCTCTGACTTGTTGTTCTAAATTGAGGATGACATTGACGGCTTGGTGCAGGATGAGAAGTTTGGTCTGAGGTTTGTCATGGCTGAGGTGCAGCTGGCACATCCTCCCAAGCTCCTTGAAAGCCTCGTTGATGTCCCGTACTCTGAGACGCTCACGGGCGTTGTTAGCCACTCGCCGTTCCCTCTCACGCTCCAACTTCACCTCTGGGGGAACGTCCTCATCGTCTTCTTCTTGACTATTTACAAAATAGAGATGAAGTGATCAAACTACAGACGGGAGGACATTTAACACAAACCATTTAACACCGAAGGTCTAGTTGTGCTAGAGATTAGATGTGTGAACACTTAATACTACATCCAAGTGAACACTGAAGGAAGCAGCATCCACATCAGAATATAAAAATGTTTCCCCACAAAAGTTAGACAGGTTCCCTTTTAGTAATAAACCTCAATGTGTGTGAAGTGTTTGTATGTTGCTGCTGTACCTAACATCCTGTAATGTAAGAGGGGATGATAAACTGGACCTTCAGCTTGCGTTATTTTTGTCATTAATCTTTGAGATGTGTTGTATCATTTTGTAATTGACAGTTTGATTAGGAATAAAAAGTTGTCCATATCAAATCTTAATACTCCATTGCAGCATATGTACAAAAATACCAAGTCAGTCATACAAAACTGAAGTTGTGAGTATCGAATATTTTAGTACGATGATTCTGCCAATTAAACTTCACATTTTAGACACCAGCGCCACAAACATGTGCTTTGAGTGAGGTCTGGCAAGAGCCCACAAAGCACAAGACATTGATTCTCTATTGGAGAAACTTACTCATCTTTCTGGTCTGAAAGGCCAGAGAGCATCTGGAGGGTCAACGCCTCCTTTCTGAAAACGTGACATGAAGGGAGGGGGGTTTTGACATTGTTAAACATCTAACATAATCTGAGTGTCAGTGGGACACACATGACAGAGTAATTGAATTGCATTATCTTCTATAATAGACTAACATTTGGGACCTTGCAATGAATATTTCCACTATAACCACATGTCCTTTATATTTTCAGATTTGGCATTTGTCACATGAAAATCTCCACCTTTGTGAGATATAATTGTTTGCACTTGGTCAAAACACAAATGCAAGGTAAAAATGCTGAGAAACAACTAATGACAACTTACCTTGTTCGACTACGTGCTACCTTGGAGTCCTTCTTTTCCTCCTCAGACTTGTCTCCAACAGAGTTTTCATCATCCTCTTTGTCTTCCCTCTTGATGTCTGAGCTGCTGGAGGAGTGTGTGGAGCGGGCCATACCACCAGGGAGACCTAGGGACAAACACAGAAATGTGAGGGCTCAGTTCTGAGGCACTGAAGTTTTTACATTTTTACAGTTTAACCATATTCCCCTTTTCTTGTGGATCTTATTTGAGACTTTTCAGTGAAAGATAACAAAACAGTGGAAATGTACAATAGCGCTGTGGCAAAATTTTACGAATCTTTTGCTTCTGTGCCATGACACCAATATCAGAGATATACCATAACGAAATGCCAGTTAACAGCAACATACATGTTGTGCAAAATAACTAAAGATATGAGTCAAACTCACTGGTAAAGCCTTCTGGCTGGCCAGCTGACGGTGTGGGCCCGGATGCGTGATGACCGTGCAGAAGAGTGCTGCTGGGAGGAAGGCCTGTGGGCTCCTCATGTTTCCCTCCCTGCTGATGAAGGTGGTGAACAACAATGTGAATCTCACAAGGAAGCACACAGAATCACAAAAAACCCCCAAAAAACAGACTGCAAGTGTTGCCCGTACAAAATGAGTTATTCCAACTACAGCAAACAGCTTGGCTCCAAAGAAAAACTGAGACGAGGCGTATGTCTGCATGAACATAGAAAATTAACAGAATTATTCATTTCATTGGCAATATTTGTGTGGAACCAATACTCCATGACGCTTTAAGAGCGAAAATTACGCTTCAAAGTGTTCATTATTCCTCCTTACCTGAAGTTTTATTTTTGGCCAGCAGATGGCACAAATGACATTGTGTCTGACAGTTATTGATTCTCACAGCAATAAACTCCTGAGTAATACAAGTATGAATTGTTTTTTTGTTTTTTGCAGACTGGGACAGAAACCTAAAAGGACATTTTTACACTACAATGTAGAATCAAATCAAAGCTTTTCGGATCGGTTATGGTTGTGTGAGTCATGTTACAAATGATATCTAGTTTATTTTTCTCAGCCCTAATACTGGCATGGTTTCTTCAGCAAAGAGTGATGCGCTGTTCTTGTACAGAACTCCTTCCAAACAAATCTGAATCTCCACTTTGGCAGTGTGACCATCAACTCTTTGAATAGAACTTTGAATATATATTACGCATTGGTATAAAAAAAAAAAAAAAAAAAAAAAAAAAAAAAAATTAACCAAAACAAATGTGTACTCCTGTTTGCCATATGTTGTTGTCATATTCCACTCAAAGTCACTTACAAACACAAGTGAAATACAATTTGAGTGGAGTGGGTGACTCACCATAGCAGGATGTCTGTTGCTGAGGGCAAGGCTAGCGTTGGGAAAAGCTGGAGAGAGGCCTCCAAGGCCCCCGTTGTGTACTGAAGACAGCAGGCTGTGCATGTCAGAGTGGGCACCCTCTAAACCAGGGCCTTGGCCCACAGCATGGTTACGCAGTACATGGATGGCCTCCTCCAAACGATCCTCCATTTTATTCTGCTGCATAAGCACAAGAAACATACCTCAATATCAACACAATGCAAAATGCAAGTACAAGAAACAGCCAATAGATATACACTGTGCAGTCTAGAGTTTATGATTTAATAGAGCATTTGTGCTTCACTAAACTAGTAAAATGAGCATGTTAAGACTTGTAGAACATATTACAGCAGCTCCTCGCCTCCAAATGACTTTGATGTGGCAGAAAAATGCTTTTTACATACCAGTGCATGTGGTTGCCCTTCATAGTTGGGTGTGGTTGGTCTTTGCCACTGAGACTGAGCTCCTGCAGAGAGAAATATTGGGAAAGTGTTTAGTGTTAATTTAACTTTACTCCAGATGGAGCTGCAGATAAATTTCTGTGCAAAGGAACATTTTTGCACCAAGAACTTCAACTGATTTATTTCTGTGTGCCAAGAGAAACTGAACAATGTCAATGAATATGAATAATATGATGTTGGCTCTCTATCCCTGAAATTGATATATGATCCAAAAATGCATGGTTACATCACAGAGATATGAATTCATATGAATAAAACACCTGAACTCAGTTTACCAGCCTTTTGATTGGCAGAATTTACAAAGCAGTCAGACTGCCATAAATTCTACAACAAAACCATGTAGTAAAAAACTTTTACTGGCTCCATAATACAGCTGAGAACCATAAAGTTCTTGACTTGGTAATAATTTGACCCTTGTATTATCCATATGTGAGGACTGAACTGTACCTGCAATGGCCTGAGGAGATCCAGGAGTAGATGGAGCGGAGGAGAAGTTATTACTGTTGTGGTCCGATGGGTAAATCTGAAAGAAAATACAATGCATTATAAAATATTTCAAATACAAACAATTATTAGCTTTTCAAACTTTACTCTTTTGCCTTTGTTTAGATGTGTCTAAAATATGTGCTACAATAGACTTTCATCTGTTTTGACTCAAACCATAAAAACCAACAGTAAACTACTGGAGGAATTTTGTCAGCATCATTGCCATCCTTAGTCAAATTCAAACTCATTTTTTTTTTTTTTTTTTTTTTTTTACAAGAATCGCCTGAAAGTATCACATTGTCACTTTGTCAGAGAAAATAAAAATCCTGGTGAAAACTGTCGTAATTGTTTTATTGCCCAGCACTAATTTCAAAAACCAACAAACAGAAGAGAACTCACTGAGGCAAGAGCCTTCCCAATTTCATCTCCTGAACTGCCAGCTGTGGTGCCTCGGTTGGCTGCAGAGACAAAATAAGTAATATGAGTCAGATGACCCGCTAATTTGTTTTTGGCTGAAAAAAAAAAAATCCAAATGACCAGGGAGTTGAATAAGCGTCAGACATTACGATGATATTTGTATGATGAGAACATTTTAAACGTTCCTTACCCATGATGCCTTCTCCATTGATGGCGGGTGTGTGGTTGTAGGTGGTGGGGGCTGGGTGGAAGCCATTGACTTCACTGCCGTGCAGGGGATAGTTCTGTGGGGACAGAGGCAGGGGTTGATGCTTCTGGAGAAGGGATACAAGCAGCTTCATAAGGCACTTACACTCACAATTTTTTTTTTTTTAAATATATATCAGCTCTATGATGGAAGCTTAGCTTTAATTATTTGGTGTGTTAACAGATAAATATATTCATTCATCTTGGATTAATGAATTACTTAATACAACTCAGTGTGAACTTATACATTTAAGTTCAGGTTCCTTCCATGCTACACAATGATGATACAAACTATTGTTAAGAAAGAAAAGATAACAGTGAAATGGGAAAAAGGATGACAAGGTAGGATTAGTGTGTAACTGAGGCTGTTTCTACCCACCATCCTGTCCTGTGGGTTAATTGCAGAGAAGGAGCCTGGTTGTCCAATGTGTGGAGAGTTGCCCAGCATGGCTGAATAGCCAGAAGATGACCAGGGGTCTTCTGAGAGAAGTGGAGACACATTTACAAATACGGAAACAAGTTTGATTGAAACAAAAATCATTCCAGTGAAATGTTGTGAAAAGTTACCTTGCATGTAGAAAGAGCCAGGGTAGACAGCTCCGGGCTTAGCACCAGGATATCCTCCATTGTCTCTGGCGTACTCATCACCAGATGTGGAGGCATACACCTAAACAAACATGCAGTCCATGAGTTGTACAATAAATACTATAAATCTGAACACAGGTACCATAGGATTCTGGATAAAAAGAGTTTGCCTCTATAAGCTCAAGCTTTACATTAGACAAAACAGCATAGTGCAATGCACTAATAGACTCTATCCTCGCTATGGAGAAAACACTAGCTTTCACTGGCCACAAGATGGCAAGAGGGAGTCTGCCGGCGGTGTAGGCAAACCGGCTCCTCGCCCGTGGAGGAGAACACAGCGGCCATGGCATGCTGGGCACAGCGACGGCTTGAATCCCAGTGCACAGTGAGCACTTCCTCTAGCTCCCAGGACCCCAGTGACATCGCACTGCCTGGCCTGCAGCCCCTCCCTAAAACACATTCGGTATCAGCTCGCACACATACCATGCATTCAGTGAGCCAACACACACATACACACACCCATGCACACTCCAAAAGCAATACCCTCAAACTAACACTATCACATTCTCTATGGCATCAACAGAGAACTAGAAACATAGAAATGATCATCTCCAATGAAACTGGACATTTGATATTAGCACCTTAAAAGAGTCGCACATCCTTTCTGCGTATTGCTAACAAAAATGGATGCTATGCCTCCAAAGCCAGACTGAAGATGGACATGAGAAGCCCTCAGTTTCTCGACACCATCAGCCGCCACTCAGTTTGTCTTTTTCTCTCCTCCTCTGTTGTACATGGCAGATAGAGGAAGAGAGAAAGAGAATTGAGGCTATGCTGCAAAGAATGCTAATCCAGAGAAGGGATTTTTTCTGTAATTTGATTTAACAGGGAGAAGTGGAAAGGGAATGGAGAGATGCACTTCTAATTACAGAGCCATCTGCCTGTTCCTGGACCATATCCAACTCCACAGGCAGCTGGGCTGAGGAGAGGGAGCGAAGAGAGGGAGAGAGATGGGGGCTGGGATCCAGTCAGCAAGAGAGAGAGAGAGAGGGAGAGAGAGGGAGATGGAGAGAGTGCAGTGGGTAGGGGGTGGTAAAGGGGCAAGGGGAAGGATTGAGGGGAAAAAATGAAGGCCCTGATGATTTATGAAATGGGTAGAGAGATAAGGGGTGTTGACGGGGGACAGGAGAAGGTAATCTAAATGACTTAAACAAAGCTTGATATGGCCAGGGGAGTGTGAAGGAAACAAGGGATTTAAAATGATCACGGTTAATTCAGGGGAAAACATGACGGAGATGGCTTCATTTAACAATAGGCTTTGAGTTGTTCTTTCACGGTGAACAATGTCGAGTGAATCCTGCTGCTCTAGATGGGAACACAGAACTACACAATGACTGGTGTTGCTGGATAATTGTATTCTCAGGAAGAAAGAGGATTTCTAGGGTAAAATCCTTAACTAATAGGGGTTTAATGTAATTCAGGTTATGACCATGTAAAGGTCTCTACACTATAAAAACATGGGTTGTAGCAAAGGGGTGGGGAGTAGATGAAGATTAACATCAAACTAACCTCAAAGCGCTTTATTCAACCACGAGTGTTTTGTGGTTAGTGTAGTGGACAACTAGGGGGCAGAAGAGAAGTTCCCTCGTGTGCCTCATTGTTGCAGATGAGAGGGGGTGAAGGGTCACAGGGCTGGGGCAAGGATCTTGTGTACAGGCATTGGTAGGTTACAGAAGTCAGGCAGCTTCGGGGGAAATGGGAAAATAGCCTTTAGAAGGCTGTTGTTATTTGTCCATTTACTGATTTACAGCAGCATGATTTAAGTGACAAAAGCTGATAAAGAGAAAGAGAGGAGTGTGTTGAAGGGGCGGTGAAGAGAAGCAGGAAGAGAGGGAGTGTGGGAGGGAGGACAGACCGCAGGATCATCATCGGCAGTCATTAATCTGGGCTCAGACACGGGGCTAAGAGGCCTCGCAAGCACTGCGCCTCACAACTGGGTCACTCACAGGGGGAGGCCCACCCAGGCCATCATGTGGTGAAGCGTAGGCGGAGGGCTGGGTGAAATGGGGGAGGGGGTTCACACACAGACATCTCATTTGCACTAAAACCACGCGGCCATCGTTCACACTGTGGGGAATGACTGAGGTTCAGACAGTGAAAAAGACAGGGCAACAGCTCAAGTATTCACGTTCAAATCACTGATGTCGTCACTGTGGTGAAGTGTCAGCAGCCACGTCAACACCCACAGGTAGAGGAAATCACCATTGTAACAAAAAAAAACCAAAACGATTTCTCTGCCTCATTATTATGCAATGAACAAAAATATGGGTTAAGCAGGTAGTTCATGCCTAATAGTGATCTATTTCTGACTTATTGGTCAGTCTGATATGAACCCACCTTATCAATACAATCAGCTACTGTAGCTGCATCTGTTGCAGCTCTATCTCAAACTAAGACTCATACCACAGAACTATTAACGCTTGACTTCATGTCTTACCACAAAATGCAGCCGTGGCTCTGCAATTTGGACCCAGTCAGCCATATAAATCCTTTGAATTTACTTCATGCAGTGAGAAATGCATAAGCAAAGGCATGAGTCGATCTTCCTTTAACTTTTCTTGTCAAAATTTGTGCAACATTTACAAAGACAATGAAATCATGTGCAGCTATTTGAGCAGGGAAACCCTTCATTTCTTCAACATTTGCAAGATGACCTCCACATGCAGATGACACATTTACCAGTGGTCAACAGCAAGAACTTGTGTTAATATTGTTTTCCATTGCTTGTGTTAATGGTGTACTTCTTCAAGGCACCGTGCTGAAACACAGATGCCAGCAGACGCAAAGGTTCCATACCCAGTTTATTTTTTGGGTCACTCTTGTCATCTGAGAACTACAGTAGTGCAAGGGACTGGGTTACAGAAAATGTTTGTGCAATGGCAGTATTTCATATTGATGACCGAGCGGCTGCTCAAGCAGCAAGACTGGGATCTAATAGCAACAGTAACACAGGCAACTGTCCGATAGCATCCATCAGACATAAAATATCATGTTTGCATCAGTTTTTTTTTTAGGTAAAAGTAGAAGAAAATCTTAAGGAGTTACTGTTGTGTTGAAAACCCAATGTGCTATTCAAATAGACCTGAACAGAACTGCCTCTGAGTCATCTATGATCTACTTGCTGAAACTGTATAGAAGGACGAGCTGGTAATAAGCACACAAGACTCAAATTTAGCTTGTGAAGATAAACTATAAATGAGCATGATGTGGGCAACTGCAGCCTTATTCAATTCTTTGTGAAGTCACTTTAAACCAACAGTGAAATTCATTCAGTGCATTCTCAAACATGTAACAGTGACTAGTGTTTCCAGCTATGTGTGGTTGCCATCATCAACACACAGGCTGCATCAGCTGCTGGGAATTCTGGGCCCACTGACAAAATGTGACACTTGGTACAGTATATCAAAAGATACTTCAAACTGCTTGGACCTAGGGTTCAATAGCACTCTGTGGAATCCGCTGTAAAATCCACTTAAATCTAGATCCAAACAAATCCATTTAAATTTCACTTTCTACGACTTTAAGGAACACACCTTACAAATAACCTGAGATTTAGGAACTAAAACTACAAGACTGTTATTCAAAGAAGTGAAAGCATTCCCAGACTGATTACTATTTAGTTAAACAACTTCCTGTATGGTCTCTACACTGTCATGTGCTAGTGAAAAAAGAGAGAAGAGATAAAAGATTCAATAAGAGCACAGTAAAACTCCGGCCGTACAAATTTAAGTATCTTATTACGAACTTTGAATTGTATCAGCTATTCGACCAGAACTGCCAAGGCCTCATGTACCTCCCTGAAATATCTGCATCTTTATTCCACAAACCCATTACCTCTGTAAACTTATAATTCCAGTTACCAGACTTGACGAAGTATCTCAAAATCCCATAAAATTACTCATCTACATGACAGACCCTGAACACCACTTGAAACCACTTGAGTGTAGTGTAGAGACAACCACGGTGATGATGTTTATTGGGGCCTGAGTTTCCTGACTGTCAGCTTGTAGAGTTTGACTGAGCAGAGGATCTTTACCCCCGTCTGTCACAGAACTGCTCAAGCAGAGTGGGGAAAGCAGTGTGTATGTGTGTGTGCAGCAAGTGTGTGTAGTGAGACAGAGGGAGAGAGAGAGAGAGACAGAGAGAGAGAGAGGAGAGAGAGAGAGAGAGAGAGAGAGAGAGAGAGAGAGAGAGAGAGAGAGAGAGAGAGAGAGAGAGAGAGAGAGAGAGAGAGAGAGAGAGAGAGAGAGGACTGGCTGTGAGCTGTGAAGGCAAGCAGAAATAAGCTCTCACCGAGGACGGCAGGCCAGGGGGTTTCCGAATCTTCTTTGGCTGGGTGTCTACATAGAGATGGGTGGAGAGAGAGAAAAGGTGAAACAGAGACTGAAAAAACAAAACAAATAAGGGCTCAGTAAAGACATATACGTCAATGTTATGTCAGTTCAGGTGCAGTTTCATCTGTGCTAGATAACATACAACAGCAGGAGTGTGCCAGTCTGAAAGTGCATGTCAGTGTGAATGAAATGAGGCTGGGCAGTCATCTGTGCACAGCTTTGCTTTCAAAAGATTTTCATATGTAGACAAAAATTATTAATAATAATAAAAGAAAGTCAAGCACAACTGTCAAATGTTCAAAAAGTTTACACAAAAGATAAGAAATGTGCATTTTGCTGAGGGTCTACATTTCATAACTATGCTCCTACAACCTCATACATTTCAGAGGTAGGTACTGCTGGAAGAATTTGTTTGTTTGTTTATTTATCTATTTTTTTTTTTAAAAGAAGAATTTATCGCCATTAAGTCAACTCTATGCAAACTTAAGGCAATTATGCTATGAACAGTTAATCAATCAAGAAAATAACCAGTACATTACTGAAGTAGGGGGATGAGGAAAAATAAGCATATGATGAAATTACTGACGCTCATGTCTATCTTACCTATGCCTCCCTCAGGTGGCCTTCTCCTGGGATTGTTGGGGTATGATGGGTAAAATTGGGAGCCAGATTTCAGTCCAGAAGGTGACATGGCATCTGGGCTGGGCATCGCTATGTCACTGGGAAGAAAACCAGGCTAGGACAAGAGAGAGAGACAACGTCTTACTAATAATACATAAAGGGGTGTGGGAAAGCACAGCACAAACAAACAGCTTCTGTTCTAGGAAATGGAGACGGTTAATTCAAAGCATTTAACCTGAAAAGAGAAGTGAGAAAACAGGGTTTCCTTTACATTGATGCTTTACATGAATGTATCTCTAACACGGGCATAACCTGGTGGTGAAATGCAAGAAATCAGAAAAGTGGTTACATACCTGGCTCCCAAAGGGAGGGTATGGTGGCCTCTCATTTTTACCTGCAAGATTAAAGCAAAGATCTTTTAAAAAGGAGTGAAAACCTGAGCTGTATGCACACATTAAGAGTCACTGATGTGTCCTAAAACAAATGAAAACTAGGTTTTCTAAAGTACAGAAAGTCCAGAGATGCTCTCCCCTTTTTCAGTACGCTCAGCTGCATAAAGCCGCCTGCCAGAAAAAAACCCTAGGGAAGGTTTCTGCTTCAGTGCCCTAACATCCCCAACACTCAACGAATGAACACAGACACACACACATACACACGCATACATGCATGTAGACACACATACACATTTTGCCACAAAGAAAAACAATTCTGTGGTCATAACAAAATATGCACAACAGTCGAATTGGCCATTATCAACATGTTTATTTTAAAACTGGAGTGTGACAAAGCAACATTTCGTCTGGCACTGAAAAGTAGATTTATCCAATTTATACACTTATTTTGTTTAAGTGCTAAAAAAAAATCATCAAGGCATTTATACCTTGCAAGAGTCCCTTGTGAAAAATTACTCAGGGCTCCACATGGCCCCTAAATGGGGGCATTTTGCCCTAAAATTTAGGACAGTGCAAGTACATTTTTTGTCCACTTGCAAATGTGCAACTAGTAAATTTTTTCTTTTTTTTTTTTAACACTGGTGAAACATGGAAGGGGCAACTCAAAGAATTTGGTATCTGTCATTACAGGTGGTAGGCCAATGTGCATGAGGATCATGAATGAAAAGGAAATGTGAATATTTGCTTTGCAAGTCGATTTACAGTGTGCGCCCCTAAATTTTCTGCTTGCACTCCTAAAATGTTAGGTTAGGGGCCACTGTGCTACTAGTGAAAAATGTTAGTCTGGAGCCAATCAGAGAGCCAAAGAAGAGTGTACCTGCAATCCCTGAACTGATGAATGGAGAGGACAAGCCTTCATGCTCGTTGTAGTGGGATCCTTCTCCATAACCCTGTCAGAGCAACAGCAAACAAAACAACATGAGTGACCTCAAAAATGGCAAAGAGGCATGGAAATAAAGGACATGCATACATTACCATTAGATATTTACATTTTTACAAATACTCAAACCTAAAAAGATAACCGCTCTTAAAGGCCATCACTGTCTTGTTAGCACACCTATATGGCTTAGCAGTTACCCTCCCTCTGCTTTTCTGTCTAACAGGATCCCTGCCAAACAAATCTGCATCAGCTCGGGGGATTCAAACCGACTTTCTTAATTATCAACTTGTGGTAATCAAAGCCCGCTGCATCTATTTCACCCCCTGTTCCTTGTATTTACACAAGAGTTGTGCCAAGACAGTTACGGCGGATGTGAAGCTGCAATTACTGGTGGGCTTCCACAGAGGTTCTGGGCTACCAGAGCGCTTGCCAATGCAGGATCCTGAGCCAAGGTTATTAGGTAGAAAGTAAAACTACCACTTCAAATCAAACATGGCACACGGTAGGAAAACAGCACAAAGCTGTTGTGGTGGCTAGGGGAGAGGATGCGTGCGTGTATGCGTGTGTGTGTGTTCATCTAATGCAGAATGATAAACTGAATACGTGCAAGTGTGTGACAATATCATGGCATCTGGTGTTAATGCTTAGATCTCAAAACTAAAAATCGTGTGCAACTAAAGACTGTGAGTGTGTGTATTTAGATCTTACCCGTCCTTGGCTGAAAGAAGGGCTGTTCTGTTCTGCCGAACCCCAAGACCCAGAGCCACTGCGCTCATCTAGTGCTGAAAAAAAGAAATGACAGTGCTAAGATTGACAGGCAGGGACTCTAGGACGTTAGTCTGAATTAGATATGATAGAATCAAAAGGCAGGTTGGGCTCGTACTGCGAAAGAATATGAGCAATCACCAAATGAGTGCACATAATTATTATCCTATGTGTCACTACAGATATGTATACATGCCCTGATGCTGGAATCATATCAGGGAACTTGTCACAATGCCGTATGCTCGGCATTCGATATCCTTAAGTGGCCACAGTGGGTTTGCACGAGCCAGGATAGAGCATCACTATTGATCAAAAACGCTGCTGTCGCATTCAAGATGCAATGCATCGCGGTTTTCTGTGGAAAACCACGTAGGAAATGCTGCTCAGTGTACCATTAGCTTTCATTACGGTCATTGAATATCAGAAAATTAACCATTAATATCCCTAATGTAATCCAAGAGGATATAACGCCATCTAAACCACACTTAAATATCACTCAGTCTATTTGACACACACAAAACACATAATGTAACACAAAACAGAATGTGTAAAGCCAAAACATGAACCATTATGTTTTAGGTAAAGAAAGAACTGATGTGTGGCACAAAGGAAAAACACAGCCAAAAGACTGGTGGAGCAGAAAACTCCAAAATACCCCCATCATCCCCTTCTCCCTGTCTTATGCACTAATGCTATCCAGGCTCTCTGGAGACACAAGGCTTAATTGCATGCTGATTTGCATAATTGTGCATATTAATGTGGTTTCCTTATGAATATTCATATTTCGTCTTTGATTTTTTCCTAATTAAAAAAATGTGTGTGAGAAAGCAAAAGAGAGAGTGAGCGGGTGGAAGGAGAAAGCAAGGGGACGAGAGGGGGAGGGAGAGAGGAAGAGGGAGAGAGAGAACAAGAGTGAGAGGGGTCTGGGCGAGATCAGCAGCCTGGCTGACGAGTGAGAATGAGTGATGAGACTAACAGAGCGGTGCAAGCACCTACACACGCTGCGACAGCCGTGATCTATGGCGCTGATGCCAGTGGCATGGAGAATCAGGCAAACAGGAGGAGAGGGGACCTCAAAAAGATCAGCCTCGCTCACTGTCAGGTCGGCCCTGCTGAAAGGCCACAGCACTAATAAAGTGCTGCACCACCATCAACCATGTCTAATGACACAGGACACTGGTGACGGGCTCATCACTAAATAAAGATGACAGACTTTTTATGAAGATACTTTAGCCAAAGCTTGGTGCCATGAGCAGTAATACCAAATTAGCAATATAAAAATCTTCTTCAGAAAAAGAGACATCAACAATGAGGTTTTCTGTCTCTGGCCTAGCTATGGATGAGTGTACTTTACCTCAAACCCCCTCATTTCTCCACTTGACGACGCTTTATTTCCATATATGCTAAACACATAAAAATATGGTGGTTAAACTGCAAAATCACATCATACCACTGTCAACAATAACCTGCACTGAGTGGGCCTTCCAACACAACAAGTAGAGTTTGAGAGAGTAAGTTCATGATCTTCACAGCTATTTTCAATACACCACTCATCCACCTATGAAGCCTCCATTTGGCCGGTGGGGGTGCGGAGGAGAGAGTGAAAGCACGGCTGTGCAGGAGAAGTCTGACAACATTGTTTCACACTTACTGGAGTAATTAACTCGAAGGCAATTAAAACAAGGTGGAGAGCTGCTGAGGTGACACTGACGCTCAGCCAGCCTAGAAGAGCCCAGCTATGCCAGAGGAGAGATCTTTCTATTGTTGTTAATCTCTTGTCATGTGTAATACCAAATGCAAATTGACAGTCACCACAGGCAACCAAAATGTTAAAATAATGTATAATGGTCTTATAACTGACCTGCCACACTTCACATGCTATTAAAAAAATAAAATAAAATAGAAAATCTGCTGGGGTCACATGCTACACTGGCCACTACATATCAGATGATAACATTTGGCTGCTGGGTATGTTGCCATGTTTCTCTTGTACAAGCAAGTTTTAAAATCTAATTGTAAAAACCATTTAAAGTGGGTCAGTGATGTATTCTTGAATCAATCATTTTGGCCACTAAAACTATTTATGGTGGCTTGGTTTAAAAGAACCCATTGTCCATGACCTTAAAAGTTTGCTATAACACTTGAAGAGCCTGTATTCACTATCGAATTTAAAATGACAAGGCCCAGATCTTTAAATCCTTATTTCATCACTTATCCATTCTGGTTATGAAAAGAAATGAAAATTAGGTTTCTGAGGGTTTGTTGCTTTTTGTTTGTTAAGAAAACAAAGGATCTTCAAGCTACCACACAGAAGTTATCAGCTACTGGGGATGTGTTTTAAATACCTGCAATTGATTAATTTGACACAATAGGGTGACACTTACGCAGCAGTGGGAACACACCTCCATGGGTGCATTGACATCTAGCAATTTTTTGCTGTTTTTGTATCATATTGCTGGAAGTAGAGAAGAAGCTTCCAGCAGTTCAACAATCTTTTTTTAAATCCATTTATGTTTTTTAACCACAGTAAAACCACAGTTTAACCACAGTAAAAAAAAACATTAGCTATCAGACTAGTAATGCCAAAACCTATAACTCCAGACCTTTTGGTTGCAAATATTGTTGAATGTATCAAAAATGTTTACCATTTCTACATTTTTGACCCAGATTGTGAAAAGACATAGTATTTACCATAAAATTATTAATGTCGCTGTTTCCCATTAGTAACACTTGCCGGACATCCGAGGCTACACAAAGACAGAGTACTTGAGCACTGTAGCCCATGCTTACTAACAAATCTAAAATTCACACCATATTCAAACATTGAAAAACGGGTGAAGAGAGTAGCATCGATACACTGAAAAATATTACTCTAATTCATCTGTGGCTCAACTGATGAACCTGGCTGTGCCCATTTAGTGCTTCTTATCAAACAGGAGCTACATATAGGCTCAAGTGAAGTAAGAGATTAAATTTTGAACAGTCAGTGGGAAAACAAGGTTAAGATTTAAAATACCCTGAATTGTCCATGGTTAAATATACACATTCTCTAGAAGCATATCGCATCCATCTAGGGTTTGACATCGTTGGTGTGAATGAAGACAAATATGGATTCACATCTAAAGCCCAGAAAAAACATTTATTTTCTGAGCCACAAAGCTCTTACGGCTGCAGGCTCTGAAAACATCTAATTTAGTGGAAGAAGGAAGCCATGCTCCTTTGAGATTTCCTCTTTCTGAGGGCCTAGATTTTCTACCTACAGATCACTAATGCATAGAGACATATATGACATAATACTGCACTGGTGTGTGTAGGTATACAACTGAGGGTGCAAAAGTCAAACACATAGCTACCCAGCTAGCTACTGGGGAGGGGGGCACGTGTAAATTCACAGTGTTTTTTGTTGTGATCTCAGGGAAGCGAGCATGTCGCGTCCTGTGTATTTGTGTGTTTGTATGTGTGTGAAGGGGGTTGGAGACGTTGCCAGCAGCTGCAAAGGTGACAGAGGGGACGCCTGCCTGAAGGCTTGTGGGCTTGGCCAGCTCCCACCACACACCATCACACTCTACCTCCCCTACTTCTCAAACATCCCACACTTCTTGCCAATCCTCTCCTCTTTCCTCTCCCCTCCTCTCCACTCTACCCGACACACCCTCCCCCCTCCGCCCCCAACACACACGCACACTCTGGCCACTGAGGAAGGGAGAAGGACGCCTAATGCAATTAGCACCCCTCTGAGCACTTTTGTGTTGATGAATAGTGGTGGTCTGGTGGGCCACTAGACTGCCCACTACCGTTCCCGCGCTGCTGGGGCCTTGAATATACAAGCCGCTCAAGTGACATCATAAGCACACATTGTTCTGTAATGGTCATCAGTTCTATAATAAACAGGTTTTCTTGCCTGTAGCCCTACAGTATTTTGGTGTAGTACACAACGGCCTGGAGAAGGTTTCAAAATATCGACCTTTTGACAAATCGCCCCATTTCACCCACGTCAAAACATACATTTAGACATTTATAGATGTTGCACCCATTTTCAGGATCGAGTTTCTCCCCCTCCTATGTCCTGACTGCCGATAAGAGTTTTCTCCCTCATACAGACAGGACATCTATCACATGTGTTTTAACACGACAAGGACCCACAAGAGAGAGAGAACATTTTGGTTCCCAATTAGAGGGTACCTGCAGATATCCCAAAGTTAAATGTGACAGCTTGAGGTATCGCATTAAAATGGGTGTCAATGACCAAGGGCCACACTTTAGGACATGAGGAGGGGGGGGGGAATTAACTCCTCACTGCTTAGTAATTGCCTGCTGTAATAGAAACAAACAGAATCCTGCCTTCCTCGGGCTGATCCCTATTCAACAAGCTCTCTCTTCCACTCTGGCCACTCTCTGCATGCTGGGCCAGTTTAAGAGGCTGTGAGCTAGGGGTGAGGGACATTGTCTCGGGCTCAAGCCATTTCCTGCAGATCAGTGGGGGTAAGAGCCCTGTGCCGTGTTGGGGGAGGAGTGTTTTACACTTCAGGGTGGGGGAGTCGTTTCAAGTCCATAAGCCCCCTTTTTTGTCTTTGTTCCTCTGTGGCCAAGTTCTCACTCTGGGGAACACTGGGGAGTGTGACTCGATTTCACACGCCAGGTTGGCAGGGTGACAGAGGAACGAAAGTAATGCAACTTACTCATAACATTCAGGAAGAGAGAAAGGCTCACTTAAAGGCTTCAGGTGCTGGGGGGATGGGGGTTCAATGGCAGCTAGTTTGCACTTTAAAATAGTGAACTGAAGACTAATGGGTAGTTAAAATAAAACTCACGTGAACGTATTAATAAATCTCACAGTTTCAATTCTTCATACAAAAATATTCTTAGCCTGGAAAGATTTAAAGGCGCAGTCTATTTTTTCAGTTTTGACGAGATGTGCCAATACTATATTCAGGACAGTTAAAAGGCCAAGAACAGTAGTCTGAAAAGATTTCTTTTCTATTTTGATAACAATCAAGGAATCACCACATAAACAGGCCTAGAGGAAGCTGCAGTGTGTTGCCAAACAGTAATTTCTTCAAAAATTACTCGCACTACTCAATCTATTACAATCAGTGTAGGATAAACAAATAGAAGCACAACCATTTCCTCAATGTCGTAAAGCTTTGAGAGCCACAAATAAAATTAACCTCTGCTACAAAGGCAGTGGCACGAATCTCAAAACCTGGGCAAACTAAACTGAAACTGTCTACGTACGAGATACCACAAAAGGTTTTGTAGGGGAGAAAAAATGACTCTGGTGAGTTCCCCTTGTAAAGCTTAAGATCATGAGTTTTATTACATTGTATATTGTTGCTGTTGCCAAAACCTACAATTGGCCACAGTAATGTCTGTTAAAACTCAATATATGCCAAGATATACTGTATCAACAAAACATCACCCCTGCCTTGAAATTTAGAGTAGGTTTATACAATGAGCCTGAATTACCTGATCCACCAAACTGACTGCTGGCGAGTGTCATTGTCCTGTTCTTCCCGTTGGCTACTGGAGGCGCGAACATCTACAAGACAAAAGAGGAAAGATAGTGTAAATAACAAAGCAAAGGATGGCACACTTCACACATCCTATTTCTACTCATAAATGACATCACACACACATGTCGATCAGCTGTTGTACATTTTTTCCTCCCCTCATCGGCCCTTTGAGTTTTGGATCAGTCTAAAGTCAGATACTATTGGAAAAACACGGAGTTAACCATTGATAGCAAAACTTCCAGCTTAACAGTAAAACATGCTAGTAGACAGTAGTATCAAGTTATGGGCATTCAACTTCCTTCCTCTCATTTCGATGTGATTTCTTTAGTGTATCACCAACCAATATGTAGGCAAGTTTTGCCAAAACAAATGTGCAGAGATTAAACCTTTTAGACGTAAAGACCAGAGGTCCGGAGGAATATTATATTTAAACTTCTAAAACACTTTGATGAGGCCATGGGTGCTGTCAGCGAGCCGAGCCACTATGAGCTTTGCCGCGGTGTGGTCTAAATATCTGCCGTGTGGTATCTTTCAGTGACGTGCTCAACTGTACAAACCAAACCTTTTTGAAAGTAGGACACCATAACACAATCTGCCACTACCACATATGATCCTTTTTTCTTTTTTTTTTTTTTTTTTTTTTTTGAACAGTCTGAACCAGTCCAACAACCGATTTGGAAACCATCTTTGTTTCCATTACATTTGGTTGAAGCTATCTCAGACATGTGTAGCTTTATTCCACGTCTAATCAAGCATGCATTTTCGTGACTAGCCAGCAAATAAACATAGAAGGGAAATTTGTTTGTACAATGTTTGACAGTTCCTCACCCATATTACAAATGTCACATTTAGATGGAACATCTGCTGACACAAACTGGCAGCTGATCAATCTGAGCTTTTCTAACACAAACCCAACTGTCTAATGAGAGCCTCCCACAACCCCCCCTCCTCACAACAAGGAGTGTTTTTCTTTCGTGGGGTAAGATTTCCTTTAAATACCAATGGTGTGTTAGAGAGTATGACTACATTAATGAAGCAGCTGCCTTAGTCCTGCAAGTCTTTATAATGGCGCTGTAACAATAAAGCACATCAAAGCATTTCCAAAAGTCACTAAAATAAAGCTAGTCCTGTTGTTCCCTGGTGCTAAAAACCTCAATGACTCTTGTAATGATATCACCACTTCAGTATTAATCAAATGTAGTTTATCAAAGATATCACATGGGACATTAATTCTGCTGACAATATTTATTAGGAGTCACAGTTTGGAATTAGCTATTGTGCCCCATATATAACAATTACCCAGAGCTGGCAATTTAGCCTCACCAGCTACTCAATTTCTTTAGGAGCAAAAACTAACACAGCTCCGCTGGGCCTTTGAGATGTTTATGTCAGCGTAAAGCTCAACAAAGGGCTTCACAACAAAATGAAACACAGGTAAATAAAGCTGAACAGAATACCTCTATCCACTTTGTAGATAATGTCTGGAGGATAGCTCTGAAAGTGTTTCTGTGAAAATATCTTCCTCTAACTAAAAATATGACAAAAAGAAATGCAGAAGCTGTCTGCACATACATCACCTTATTACCCCCCCCCCCTTCCAGATTCTGTTAACAAGACGAACAGGGGTGAAATTATTTCCACCATCTCCTGCAGTCGTTTCTGATTCTCTATTTATATTTTACAGTGGACACCAGTTCATTTCAGTGAGGATCCACTTCCTTGTTGCTGTATCTCTGCATCACCTACATAATTGAGTAACCTATATTTAAAACTCAAATTCATTTTCACCACTCACCCTGAGGTATAGCAATATTTTACCTGCCATGCTTTGATGTAATCAACACTACATCTGCCTGCCAGGACTGAGAGATGGAAAAAACTTGAGCTGACAAAACCTATTGTTATGAAAAATGTTTCAGATTTTGAGAAATTAAGCATCCCGCTAGCTTTCCACGCCCCTTTCCCCACTTCTCTCATTCAGACCTCCAGCTCTTTCCCTCCCCTATACCCAGACCTGTATCGCTCTCTCTTTAGCTGTTTCTCCCCGTGCCACCCACCTACCACTGCCACCCAGAACCACCCAGACTGCTCTCCCACTCTCTTACCGCACTGAAATCCAGGAGGTCGCTGAGTTCCTTGTCAGTTCCCACTGCAGCCATTCTTTGCTGCTGTTCGTTCATACCCTTCAGTCTCTAATAAACCCTATGAGAGAAATTTGCAGATACAGGATTTTAATGGCACTAGCAAGCACAAAGAGAAGTTACATTTAGTTCTTAAAAAAAGAAACAAGGTGAATGATGGTAATGAATGATTCAAACTATTCTAGCTTTGCTGTATTACAACCCTTATCTTAACCTGTCAGATGATTCATATTGGCAAGTTGTTAGTCTCCCATAAGACACCAGTGTAGGGGTGCAGTATGTCAGCACTTCTCTTAAAAGCAGAGGCAACCTTCTCACTGCTAATGCATCGATTTTTTCTTTGGGATTCAAAAATTATATTAAAATTAAAATAGATGCTAGTCATGGGCAAATCTTGCATTTTTGGAAAGTTAAAACATGACAATCAGTGATCGTCTATTGAGTCTCAGCTGGCCGAAACATGCAGCTCAAATTACTAACCTTGCTGAAATGCACACTGACAAGGGAAAACAGACAACACGAGGCGACTTAACACATAGACTCTTCAGGCTGGTCTACTTAAAAATGATAATTTCTCTGAGACACTGCCTTCCCATCAAAGCAGTACAAGAGATACTGCCATGAAATGATGAATACTCTGCCTTCAGTCAAATCACTACCAAGTAATGACTTTAAAAAATGGTCTTTCATTTTACGCAAGCCTGGCAAATAACACAGCCATGTCGATCATTGCTACATAAAAGAGAATGTAATACATTTACTATTACAGACATAATTGGGACTATTGTTAGCCCAAGGAAATAGTGGTGAAAGGCAGAGCTAATGACTATATGCAAACACGTCATTACCAAATTACCATATGTCAACTCAGAAACAACCTTGTCAAATGACACAGTAAGCATGAATAGTGGATTTACCCTGTGTTTTGCATTCCAACGCAAGCCCGAGGCCGCTCTCTGATGCTGAGTAGTGGCTCTGCGAGCTTCACATGGAACTAGTGGTAAGAGGAGCAAGTGGAGGAATAGAGGCACTTGGACACCAACAGGTGGTGTGCTTTTACAGCCTCTTTTGTAACACAGAACTAGCATAAATTGATTCCATCATAAAACAACAACAACAAAAAAGATGCTCATGTCTACAGTGGTAAATTGGAAAATGTAAACAAAGGGAACTCAGATGATTTGAAATTATATCAGGAAATCATATAAATTTAGATCCACTTGTAAGCAAAACAATGAAAAGCATTAAACTCAAAACAGATCTTTTTCTGCGTGTATGAAAACACCACAAATGGCTTCTTGAGCGACAAACAACACAATCCAACTCCAGTGAACTCTGGCAAGCCGAACTAATTTAACCTTGAGACAAGGAAAGGAAGTGAACACACACACACACACACACACACACACACACAACACATCGCCCCAAGTGTAAATAGGCTAGGAACATGGCTGTTGTGTCTTTTTCCAAACTTCAGGATAGGATGGACTAGAATGGGGGACTAAATGGGTCATACACGCCACTAAAATAAACTTAACATTCCCAAATATCATTTAACCACTGAGTTAAATGGAGTAGAGCACATGGACGGGCTTAATGTAACAAAATGGCATCTTCAGCTAGTGCTGGATCAATATTTGAAGCAAGCAGATTAGGGGTCTTTGTCACCCCACACAAGGCAGAGAAGGCAGGTCATTCTCCACAAAAAGAGGCTGCACTTTGTGGGAGAAACAAACCACTGAGCCTAACAGACGCCTCACACCAAAAAACTTAATATTTTATGGAAATTTAAGAGGCCAAACAAGACTCAGGTGTTTAGTGCCCAGGTCAGTTCTTGACCATGACTTTCAAAAACACAATAATGGACCAAATTGAGTTCCTTTGACCCATCTAACAAACATGTAACTACTCGAGGTAGGCTACTCCAAAAAAAAAAAAAATGTTATTTAAAAAGTACAAGTCAGTGCGCATGGGTTGTGGCCTTTTCGCCGTTATCAGTCACGTCAAACGTTCAGATAAAGCAAAGTAAGTAACTATATAACATGTGTTTATGTCAATGCTATTACTAGTGAAACAACGGGGGCTGCCGCACAGAGGAGAAAAGGCAAATTCAACTGTTGATTCAAACACTGCCCCCCCCCCCCCCCCCCCCCCCACCCCCGAAAGATACGGGTGTTAATGTCCTGGCCCAGAAACATAATTATAAATAATGCCCACTTTGGGTCAAACAGTTCATAACAATGACAGTAAACATCCAGGGCACCACAGGATGTAGGCTGTACATTATTTGATCATCTCCGCTAGGCCACATCCAGGGCCAAGCTACTGCTGACAACTAAAGCCATTCACCATTTATTTTGAACTATGTTGACATCATGTTCAAAAACGGGCAAAACCATAATATCCCGTTGTGACCTCCCGGTGAAAAACAGATTATGTGTAAAACAAGTGCAGCGGCCCTGACCCGGGAGAATAAAGAGCAATGGTCCAAACTTAATGCAACAAAAATACTCAGCTCCCTTTCTTTCACATATTAGGGTTCAAGTCGTGCATTATGAGGGAGTTCAGTGGTGGAGACGGTGGGGGTGGGAGCATGAGGAATTTCCTGCCAAATGTGTAATAAAATAAAGTCTAGCTGGTGGCCAGACACTTCCATAAAGGAATGTTTAAAGGGCTACCAAATGGGTTTTATGGAAAGTTTGTCTCGGGCTTGTATGGAAAATACGCGTAGGCCCACAACACAAAGTTTAGCTTAAATGCTCGCCAACATTACACAACGTAAAGATTTCATATTTCCACACACTGGCGAGAGCTAGTGGCGGATACACGGTGAAAAAAACAAAATGAGGCTTGTTAGGCAGGACTAACATTTCACGTTGGTGGAGTCTTTTTGCAGAACAAAGGAGTAATTTCCTCCTCTCCGTGGTCGATGCGGAGACCATCACACACTTAGCTCGCCACCTCAAACCAGACAAAAACTTACATCCCCCGCTTTAACCACACATTCCCAAAAACTTTTCGAAAAATTGCAGGCGTCGAAATATGTGGCAATGAAACACATCGAAATAATGCAACTTCGCCCGGAACATGAAGTGAAAGAGTGTGTTTTTACCTCTCCTCTCCAAGTGTCTGATATCCAACAGTAAAAAGAAAAGAGACTCGCAAGGGGAAAAACATAAAACTTCAAGAGAATTTCGACCTCAGTGCATGAAACGCATTGGAGCACAGTAGATGTCTTCCTTTTGTCCCGGTAAGCCTGCTTTTCACACAGCGCCCACGTGTTTGCTTCAATGTAACAAGCCTGTGTGCAAACAAATCTATTATAGTAACTAATGTCGCGTCTTCCTTTTTTGTTGTTACAACTGAGATGATTTCATTCTTCTCGTAGACATCTTCACCACCTCCGTCCACATTGTCAGACGCAACAACGTATCCCTCCGCACAAATGTGAGGGCCTCAAACGCCAGCGGTGTCCGATTTCAAACGCCTTTGAGAGAGCGGGTGTTTTTCCAGCGGAAAAAATACAACTTTATGGTTTTGCGATGGCCAAAACGACGGAAATGTCCGACGGCGAGCTTCAGTTTCGAGTACTGCGTCTGCAATCCTCAAAATGAAGGAGCGCGGTGAGAACTAGGTCGTCCAGCGGAAGGCTATCGTAAGAAAGTTACCTGCGATTACACAGCAGCAGCTTGACGAGATGGCACGATAAATGCAAAGGGGCTCAGCCAATGGGAAAGCGTGTATTGCTGACTGACAGCAAGACTGGCCAGTGAACGGCAGTAGATAGAGTTTGTCCCCGCCTTCTTCTTGACGCTCACTTTCCCTGTGTGCTCAGGGAGGCTGGCTGAGGGGGGCTCCAACATGCCCGCTGACATCATTTTATTACTGTGGTTGGTGTGTCCTCCTTTCTCTTTCCTCAAAACACAGTGTAGCTAGCCTACCCACGGCTACAAATAATTTTGGTTTCGTTACTAAAACAACAGCAGCCTTAAACTAAATTTACAGTATGTTACAGTAAAATTTTGTCTAAACATCCTTAGGTAGTGCTACATGTGAAGCTGGCTTCGCTGTTTTTATAGCAGTCTATGCTAACTGAATGCCTTTAATGTTAATGTTTTTGATTGACTTCCTGATTTAGGCTATGCCTTGTTGAGGGGGGGCAGGGACTTGTTTATTGTTTGTTTGTTTGTTTTACATGCACATAATATATGCACTGGTTAAAAAATAATATTTGGTTCAAGTAACTAAACTTTAAACACCATGAAACATAATGTCCACCATTGGGTTGCATTTAACAGCTATTAATACTGAATAACTTGTTAGTTATTTTATCATTTAAAAGGAAAAAGCAGTTAATCATTTTGTCCATGACACTTTTGACAACAGCAGCCTACATGTCCTCACGGTGAGGCCTACAGTGGTACAAAACCAAACGATACTCAGTTCTCTGTCATATTTGTCAGACTGAAGCATCAGATCCTCATGATGTTTGGCCCTTTCATCAGTCATTGAAAAAAATAATTACTGAATTGTTAGCACCAGTTTGTTCCCTGTCAAGTGAATAATCAATTAATTAACTCATCTTTTTGTTGCAATTTCCCCGCACTCCGTGTTTTTGTGAATGAGGCGATAAACATAAGACCAACACAGCCCTAGTAACTGGCTGCTCCAGAGCAGAGTGGAGAGGAAGGAGAGCAGAGAGTATAGGATCACAGAGTAGGGGGGGGTGTGGGGTGTGTGGGGTTGGGGGTGGGGTGGGGGGGGTAGTTCAGAGAAAACAGTTCAGATAGGAGGGCATACCGGATGAACGTAAATTTGTCCATATTGAAATTCTGCTTTTTATAATATAACCAAACAAGCAGATGAACATTTGGGATTAATTGCAGTTTAGTTACCAAGATGATGATGAGATATACTGAGACTAGAACACATTTAGATAACACTGATACGTTTCACTAATGTGTTTTCTTCCTTAATTTAATATGCACGCTGCATCCCTCTGCGATTGCATTCTCACGAAAACCACACAATAACCAGTCTATTGAAAAGTATATGTAGGTGTTAGACAGCTGTTGTTTGTAACCTGAGGGCAAGCCTTGTCACAGAAGAGGGAAGTTAAGATGACCCTTCTTTGTTTCCTGTCTACAACCTTCAAAATCACCATGTTACACATACGTTCTTCACATACATCATTTTAGAAAGGCACAAAACAAAACCCACAGAAACCCTTCCTCAACATCTCAGCTGTTATCATTTTAAACCACTACAAAGGCTACGGTGGCTCAAGTACACTTTGAGTCACCATGTGGGCAGGATGCCCGTGACTTGTGTGTGAGCTAACAGAATTAAGACAGGGTAAATGCAAACTCTGCATAGCTGCTTAGTGTTAGGATACTCCCCTAATGCCCCAAACTGTCTATTTGCATAGAGGTTACCAAATGGAGGGGGATTTGCTGTCAATAGGACATATAGGTAAATAATCCATTGGGTGTCCCCAGGGTAAAGGAAAAGCCTCGGCACAGAACATTAATTAGTGTCATGGACCGTCTTAGGAATGTAATGGGGTTACTGCTCGGAACAAACGCACATATGGGCCATAAATACCTTCACAAACATACCATGCACACACTCACATTTGGTTGCACATATGCAGACATACACAGGTACTGAAAGACACACATAAAAATTAAAAGACAGCCGTAGCATCAGAAAATAATCAAAACTATCAAAGAAAGGGCATCTTGAGTTATTTATCCAACACCTATCTGGATCCCTTTCATTGAGCAATGTATTAATCAAAAGATTAGATTTGAACAGATGGAAACATCTGTTTGGGGAAATGAATTTCTGGCGGAGGCAGAGAAAATCCCTCATATTCTCGCTTTTTCCAGTAGACGTTAGGCCTTGAGTAAGAATAGTGCTGTTGTCAGTATTAGCAATGAGGCTTGTAAGCCCTCCAAGTAGTTTGTAGTAACAGCTGGGTCTGACATGGAGAGCATGTACAAGGGCAGCCAGGCTGAAGAGAGGGAGGGGGTGGTTGAAAAAGAATAATAATTACAAAAAAAAAAAAAAAACATATAGTGAGGGTCCTCACCTTAATGAACACACGGTGCAACTAACAGTGTCACAAAATTAAACAAAAATTTGTTGTGTAGCAGAAAGCAGAAGACTAAGGAATTGTAAATAAGTTGGATCGTGCTTTAAAACACAAGTGAATTTGGGTGGTGCCACCTTTTCACTGGAGCCAAAGGCAAAATCTGGTTTAATATGTAATTCCTGATCCATAGTAATCAATTTTATATTCATCCGTATAACAAAAATGAGTATTGCAGCCTGGAATAGGTGCTATATAATGTTATAGAGCTACAGAGGCATTATAAATCTGCTGTCCACTATTTAGTTTGTTTCAGTTAACGCTCATTCACACACGGATAATTAACACAGATGAAAAAGATCAGATAATGAGCTTTAAAAGCTGAACTTTTATGTTAAAATACTGCTTCATTATCCCTCTGTCACTATGGGTAATCTACCACATGGCGGCCTCAAAGCTTACGGCGTCATTATACAGGAGGGACCAAACACAAAAACACAAACATGTCATCTATAATCTCAAAATACATTCACAGTACAATGGACAGTTAAAGGCCGAGTGGGGAGGGATGCTGTCACACATGCCCCCAATGATTCCTTCGAGCCATTCCCAGCTTCATATCTGTAATTAACGACAGATGCACATGGAAAATTAGCATATGTTTGGTACATTGGTGCTAATCGGTCATATATTTGTGCATATTAATGAAATATTTATCTATGTACAGATATTTTGACTTGGATAAATTCACACAAACAATAATAGCTTGTAATATGGTGTAGTAATATGTACTAATTAGTTGATCCTCTTTGAATCCTTTTTTTAATCCACAATGCTTTGTTGAGGGCCAGTAGCAAGGCCAATACCACATCATAGTATAGACACTTACGTACATACCTTTGATTGGAGCTGTTTTAATCTGCAATCAAACAGCAGTGTTTTTGCCTCCACAGTCTCATAGCTGGGTGCAGTGTTTAAACCTCAACACTCACACATGTTATACACATTTATCCCTCATTGCCATCCTGCTCCGCTCATATGAATCCAGTCATGCAAGCCAAACCACATCACCGGGTTATATCACACACAATGATAAGCCCATAAACATACAGTATAGGAGGCACACATAGCGCACACAGAGCTCACTGGTGAGGCAAGCTGCTCACCTCGCTCCATACTGAGCCCCTCACAGCCTGTAATAGTAGAGGCTTAGGTTTGGGTGGGGGAAGGGCAGAGGTGCACAGGTTTCTGATCAGACAAGAAAACTAGGCCAAGACCAACAATCCCGCTCCCCGAGCAGCCTCAGCCCCTCCTAAACGCTACAACTTTGTTACAGAGCTGTGACAATCACTGGTGAGGTTGTCATTAATGGCGAAGCAACGGAGTGATTTTGAGCCACAACACGTGTATTTAGAGGCATAACGGCTTCTCATAGCTGGGCTATGATTCATGCTTCCTTGCCCTTTGGAAGCTGTCCTCCAATAAGAGTTAGAGGCTGGGGGTAGGAGCGGATAGATTGATAGTGTTGGCTGAGTGCCCATGCTCTGAGTCTATCTGTGCTGAAGGGGAGGAGACGGGGGGAATCTATCTGTTGTGCTCTCTGTGCTCATGATAAACTGACTCCCGTCAAGCTTCGTCCCCCTATTACAGCTCTCCTGGCAGAAAACACCCAAACTCGCGCCGACTTCCAACATGTAAAACAACAATAAAGTGTGGGGAGAGTGGGGAGAGTGATTTAAACAGGGCAGTAATCCACAAGGTTATGGTATCCCGTTTCAGCGATAGTTGGAAAACATGAGTAAACAGAGCGATTGTTTAGGAACAAGTGAGGACAGCACATCTTCCTGAATTCAAACAAGTATCCAAAACAGCCAAACTTAGAGGGACACAATGAACCCACGTTTCACTTCATCACAAAACGGGACCATCATCAGCAGAAAAATGCAAAGTCTGTCTCCTTTATCCTGAAACTGTAATTCCCACAGAGCTCCACAGTGAGAAAGAAAATGAGTTTGAGGGATTGTCCATGACATTAATCCTCCCAAACACTACACTTCTAGACAGGATCCAATACACACAGACAAACACAAAGCAAATCAACAATCTATTTACTAAAGGAAAAACTAAATCAACAATCCTTTTTGGCTTCTGTCTGCTCTCATTTGACAATGGCTCTCCTGCGTGCCGCCTTCCTCTGTTCTCTCTGGTGATTTTATGGGACCCCTCCCTGCCATCTTGGATTCCCATTATTGTGCAGTTGCATGGGTGCCCCTGTTCTGCCACCCACGCTTCAGGTACAACGAACAGAACACCGGCTTCCTGTTTACGAAGCTGGGCAATTGAGGAGCCCACTACCAGACTGGACATCTGAGGGAAAGAGCAGATAGGAGACTACAGTGGTGGTCGATCAAAAGGTGTTTTTTTGTGTGTGTGTGTCTGTGTGTGTGTTTATGTTTTTAAGAGATGGATGAGAAGGTGAAGAAACAGAGCAACAGTGTACCAAGCAGATGGATAAAGTGCCAAGTAGAAAGGAGATATCTTACCTGTGACCAAAAAAAAAAAAAAAAAATCTCGATCCTAATCTGAAAATAATACAGTGGTCATATATTTAGGGGGAGGTGTGCAAAAAGTCACATGATAACAATCAGATCAGAAGCTGAATTGACTCTAAATCAATTGAAGCAGGCATGTCAGGGCTGCCCAGGACAGGAGGGGGAAGAGACGGAGTGAAAAGGGAGATAGATGTGAGCCTGTGTGGGGGAGGGAAGCAGCGATTGTTGATGTAGTGGGAGCACTGCAACAACAATAACAGCAGTGTGTGCATGCGTGTGTGTGTGTGTGTCTGTGTGAGTGACAGAGTGAATGAGTTAGAGTGGAAGTGGGGATGTGTTATGGCTCACAAAAGTGATGAAATGACATCTCCTTTACTCCAGCACACAGCTGCTGTTGCGGCAAAGAACGCACTGTTGAGATATCTGACCTTCTATTTTCTTTGGTAGCTGCTGGTCAGAGGTGTCTGTTTGCCTGTCATGTTCTCCACTAATTAGCCATATCTACACAATTACTGCACTGTGTCCATTACAAAGTGATTTCTTTCCCATTGATATCCATGTCATTAGTATAATCTTATTTTCATGGGTGTTCACTAAGCAAAAAAAAAAAAAAAGAAAGAAAGAAATCCGTCTCTTAACTTGATATAAATGTGTTTTGAAGGCAGTTCATTATACATTTATATTCCCCCAAACGCTCGTGACCTGTATACCTATCATCAAGTAATTATCATAATTCACATTACAGCCTCCAGACAAAAACAAATCTGATATGAAAACTTATGGACATGACAAAAATTTGGGTTGAAGCTTCTCTTTTTCGTTGTTTTCTCTATTTCTTTCATCTCTTTTTCTCCTCCCCTCCCCCCTTTCTTTGCAGATTAGAATTCATTAGCAATCAAAGAGCCTCCAGAGAGCTCCAGCTCTTAATTACCTACTCATTTGCATTTTTGCATATTAATGACTGCAGGGTTTTGGTAGGGTTTTTGCCGCAGTGGTTTAAAGGCACCTCAGTCCTCTGTTCTCCGGGGAGGAGGAGAGATGGCCAGAGGCAAGGCTCCAAGCCTGTCCAATCCCCCCTGTATCGTTCCTGATGGGAGCTGGACAGAGCGAGAAGGGGGTGGGGGGTGGGGGGTTGCTGGGGGCATATGGGATGGGTGGGGTGTGGTGGTGGGGGACTACAGGGGTGCACAGGTTAAAGGTCAATGTCCCTTATCAACATAAGAAAGAGCATGTCTTCTGTGCTGCCTAATTATTGTCATATTGAGCATTTTAAACACCTGATCTGAACAAAATATACCCTAAGAGAAACTGGAAATCTATACTGCAGAGATTGCTCACGTGGGTTTTATTGAGGACGGCAGCTAGTTTGGATGAAACTCATGTCCCACAGTGTGCAGAGGCAGGGGCATTTTATATCCCCAGAGAAGGGCGTGTAGTGTTGAAAATGAGGCTAGTGTGCGCGTGTCACTGTTTTTCTTTACATTACAGCCCGTCTCCAAGTGCTCATTGGGAGGGCAATAAGAGGCTCATTTACTGCGAGCCTTAATGACGACGGTATGCATGCACATGTGTGCAAGCGAGCAAGATGATAAAACCACACCTTTTCCGCATAAGCATATAGGCAAACATGTAAACAGAAACAGTTGCAGATGCACATGCATACACACATGCGTGCACACTTACATGCACAGACTAAGGGAATAATACCACAAGAGACGCCAGACAACAGCTTCCAGGCATCTCCGAGCACCTGAAGTGCTGCTGTTCCTCTTATCCAATATGTTTTGACTGCAACAATGATGTCTGAACACGGAAAATAACAGCATATCCCACTGTGTTTTTAGATACCTTACAAACATAACAATTAATGATTTGGAGCCTCGAGACGTCTGGTCAACAGGTCCACAAGACGGATATTACACTGAATGGAAATGTGTGGTAGGAAATGTTGAAAAGTAGTTTTAAATCAGACAAAAAGCAGAAATAACACATTTTTTCCATTCAAACAATGAACATATGAGTGTAACATGTTAAAGATGACTGGCAGAAACGTATTTAGATGTAGTGATACTACATACAACATGCACACGTGTGTCATGGTGGCATCCCTGAAAGCATACTGCTCAAGGAGTGGGCTTAAGTCGACTTAACTGCTATTAGTGGAGCATTATAAAATGTGTGTGTGTGTGTGTGTCTGTGTGTGTGTAGCCAGGGCCTGAGGACTGCAGCAATGTGTGGGCTGTTGGGGTGGGGTTAATGAGCTGTTCTATGACCTCTGTCACCCCACAGGATCGCCTCAGGGAGACAGACTGAGACAAACAAGAAGACAGGGTGACAACAAGCCAGTGGTTGCAGTCTACCGCTGGACTTCTGGGACGAATCAGATTTAAAATAGTACGGGTGGCCTCAGATCGATAGACATATTCACACACACGCACAAACACACACACAGAGGCCATAACCTCTGTGAGTAAATAGCCCTTGGAACCAAACAGGTTCACTTTACTGCTATTGATGTATTTCAGTCCAAAAACAAAACCGAATCCACGCTGCATGTGGTGATGTCTTATTTCTAATGTATGATTTGAATGAAAGCACAGATGCATGTGCGTCCATGTTGAGACACCAGACAAAATGTAGTCGTTAAATCAGTCTTTGCTGCCATGGTCATTAAATAGGATAAGCGAGTTAGCAAAAGAAAAAGGAATAAATACAAGCGTGAGAGAGAGAGAGAGAGAGAGAGAGAGAGAGAGAGAGAGAGAGAGAGAGCTGGAGACACACACACATTAGAGGTGTGTGGCAGTGTTTGCTGCATCCTCCAATCATCAAAACAGTGATAGCACTGCCACCTTCTGGTGGGTGGAGAGAACTGACTTGTCCCCAGTGTTGGCACTATGTACAGCACATGAGAAAGATGATTTAACACCAAACAAACATACCAATATGTTAAATTAGTTGTAATAACAGACAACTTTATCAACACAAAATTTGCAACCATTGTTTTTAATAGAAAGATTTTATATTCTTTAAACCAGACAACCAGATGCCAGACACTTTTGGATATATTAAAAAAAAGAAGAACAGAACAAAGAAAAATGACACAAAATGGAATTATATGGTTTAGACTGTGTGGATTTAGTGGTCTCATATACAATACAATTTCTTTTCGTCACCAAAAGTGCAAATTCTCCAAAAAAGAAAAAAAAAAAAATCACCTATGCTCCTCCGCCCCCACCCCACCCAACCCCCTGCAGCTTCCCACAGATATGGACTGACAGACTGCTATGCTGAGAAAAAATCTTTGTGATGAGAAAGGGATTATTTAAAAAAAGTAAATCCACACGGAATCATGTGGGAGAGAAAACAGCTGCTGCACTCTGCTGAAACGCCGGATGATGTTGCACTTTCTGGCCAAACTCTGTTCAATTAGTGAATACACAGCAGGTGAATTCTGCCTTTGGGATGCACTTGTTGTGATACACAGAGTGTGGGATGGGAGGGGGAGAGTGGGGGTGGGGCGGGGGTCCAACATGCATAAAAGTTTGAACTCACAGAGAGAAGTGGAGCAACAGTTTTCTGGGTCTGGTGACTCTGTGTGCATTTACAATTCCACATCCAGATTGGAGGGTTGGGACATATACGCCGCCATTTTAAATATACATCAGAAAAAACCTCTTAAGAATTATCATAATAATCACAGTTACAAATCAATCTATTATAAATAGTAGCCTATCTCTTTCTCACCCAAGTTAAACCATTTACTGAACTAGAGACTTATTGAATGTTTATTATGATCAATATTATTCTTTTCACTCTACTGCAATAATCGTGATTTAACATAGATGTTAAGGCCAATTTTGTTTCCCATTCTGATTTGCAAAAGTGCATGATGGTCATTTGGCCATTTCATCCATCATTCATAATCATTTAAGCTCTATATGGATACCAGATCCAGCCTTTAACTGCACAGACAGGGCGTTATTGCAGACAAAGAGATTCTGCAGTGGATACAACACTGCATGTTTAACATTCAGCACAGCTAGCCTTCTCAGAAAGCTTTGCAACTGTTATACAGGTTTCTTTTTCAAGAAAAAGGAGTCTCCCAAAATGAGCTCAAATGACCTTTATCCCAACAAGATCTGAGACAGTAAGCAGAGAGCAGGTAGGGAGAGATCCGTCCTGTACCCCCTCCTACCATTGTGTGACTATGCAATAAGCTGCATATAACAGGTATGGTGGTAGTATAACAGAGATGTGTTTGTTTGTGTTCATTTGATGTGGCAGCTCAAACCACCTTCAATCCAGATACCAAATATTCAAGTTTTTTTTTTTTTTTTTTTTTTCCCATTTTCATCATATTATTTTTTGCATTTAAATAATCATTTGCACTGAGAGAACAAAAAAACATTGACAGGAGCAACAAATTAATAACAATAGTGATAACTTTAAAATAAAAGCACACAAAATTCAGGATGGCCTTTCGCAAAGTGCTTTTGTTACAATCGCAGAAGCTGAAAAAAGGCAGTTGGATAGCGGTACACTAGGGACCTTTTGAACTGTCTGTCCGTATGTCTGTCTGTCACACAGAAGAGGAACAGTGACGCTAGACAGACTGACTGAAAACAGCCAACTGCAAAATGTTGACCATTTCCTCCTGCTGTCTCCAGCTCACATCGTTAACACCTGCCAAAAACTCCAAAGTGGGAATCACAGTATGAAGTTATGGAATGTATCCTAAAACTGGTTTAAGTGACTGAAAACCGAAACTGTGTCTTCCTCCAGACATTATCCAATCCTCTCTCTCTCTCTCTCTCTGCTTTCTCTCCTGCTGATTCCCCTGCTGAGGGTGTGTGATCTTTGATCAAAGGCCAGTCGGCAGCAAAGATGTAGACTCTGAGTCCAGAGAGAGGAAGAGCGAGGGGAGAAGAAAGTAAGAGAACATACACCTCCCCGCCTCTGTGCTTTTCCAAACCCATCTCCTTTCAGAAATGTTACAGTCTGACTAATAAGACTGAATCTCCAGTGGCTTCCTTCCCCTCCAACAAACAATTCACTGGATCAATATTAGATGGAGAATTATACATTTAACTTTAATAACTTTACAATGAGGGAACTGCTCCTGCTTTCATCTTTCAGGGAACTATTATGTTAAATATTGGTATGAACAACAAAGGCAAAGACAGAGAAGTAACTTGGGGGATGATCAGACATAACCACAAACTGAGCAGACATTGAAACCAATGCATAGCAGTGTATTTTCCACCTGAGAAGTACTTACATAGAGACAAAAGAGATCAGCAACTTTCTCCTTGTTGCAGCTCAACAGTGTGAAATCTGTGGTGACCTCCTTTGCATTACAATTCTTATCATTTGTGGCCATGCGATTCCTACCAGCTTAAAGGACCAGCACTGAACCATTGCTCAGCAAATAGTCCATCATCTGGGCTGTCCAACCTCATCCCTGAAAACAACATCCAGCCTTCCCCTACCACCCGTATTTAATCCCCCTCCATGTATGCCAACCTTTGTATCCCCAGAGACTGAGAAAAACTCCAAGTGCAAACTGTCCCCACTTGGCCGAGAGCAGCCAACAGACAGCAGGCTGCCTCTCTGAAGGACCCAGGGCTGTCTGTGCAAGTGCCAGAGCCATGCTGCGCATAGTGCCGTACTGCATATGCTGCGCTCAGCTTGCTGTGCATCAACAGCCGAATGGAAAACACAAAAAAATCAGGTGTGCAGCAAAATGACGAAGCAAAGCAAACAGTCCCCCTTCTGCCGTCACGAATCGCCATAATAACAGTCACCCCGTCTTGCTTCGGTTGATTATTTACAGTTATTGTTATCATAGTTGTTGGTCGTCTTGTTGTATGGCCTTCTAAGATAGATTCACCAAAAAATCTTTGATAACAGCATAGGAAAAAAACACATCAAGGTCAATTTTTGAAAACACTTGAACAATGAAGTTCTGAGACTGTCTCAGTGTAGCCTGTGTCTGAGTGACCTTGGTCTGGGGCTGAGGCTCCATAACACCAGTTATGGAGCCATAGAGGCTGATAGAGACGTGGCTCTGATGTAGTGGCTAGTACAGAGACATTTTTATGAATTAATTCAAGTAAGGAATAAAACAGCTTCATGATCAATTTCAGAGCAAATTCAATTGGCTTTTACAATTTGGTCTTAAGATATGGGCAGAAAACAAGAACAGAGTAACAAACCAAAGGGAGAAGGTGAGTCTTGTCAGTCCCTGCCCACTTAAGGCACACTGAGGCTCATGATGTTGCATTGTCCACCTGGTGGGAGTGAGCCTCAGCCCCACACTGCACATTACGGCTGTCTGGAATATTAAAACAATAAGCTTAGTTCTGCTCAGGCAAGGCCACAGAGTCCCAGTCTGCTTCAATTAGAGAACATTTAAATTCAGAAACACTTTTTTAAAAAATTAAACTGAAATCATCCAATTCAGCAATGATCAAAATAACAGTGTCAAACAACAGGTTTATCAGTTCATTGAACATGAAACAAATGTTGATAAAATCCCATCTCTCTGAATTTAAAGAGAATCGGAATCAGTATCTCTGGCACCTGCACACAGTTCATCTCAGCCTTCTGATCAAGACCAACTCAAATGCTCTGAATGTTTTCGGAAAGGCTTTGCTACTTTTTAAGTGCCTAAATGTATATTTGGAATATTTTTAAGAGCAAATATAATTTGCTGTTTTCACACCAGTTCTAGTTTCCGTCAGAAGTTACATCCAGAATCTCTTTTCAAGAGCCTTCGGGTTCAACAGTAAAACTCCATTAATCCAACATTAGTAGCATAAAATGTCCAATGACTTGAATACAAGCCATTTTTTCTCCTTTGGTATTTGTTGTTGTTGTTGTTGTTGTTGTTGTTGTTGGACGTCTGTGTATTTTTTAATGTACTGTACATGATTATTTCTATGGAGGGGTTGGATGGACTCTTTATGAGACCATTGAGTATTAACCACACTGCTCTGTGCTCATGGAAACTCGCAGGCCTTTCTGAGGTCTCCTGCCCTTCTCCCATAAGCAGGACAAGGACATTTAACATTAGTGCAAACTTTTGCTCTCTCAGCTAAAGCACCATTTCCAGTGCTATCAGGCTTTATATCCATAACCCCACCCAAGCACCCATTTACCCCACCCTCCTGGCACAGCAACCCAGAACCAAGACCCCAACCCCAACACATACATACGCATACATGCACAAACACACACGCTCAGCCATGTAAAATTGTTAGAAAAAAAAAATAGCTGTAGCACAACATTATTTTAAGAGACATGAGTGTAGACAGACAGAAAAAAAAACTATACATCCTTAAACCTCTGATTCTATTGTCCACAAGGATACAAAGAGCAAGAGAAAGCAAACTCAAGTAAATATCTGTATGATTCCACACACCTTTCTGCATATGTATTCAAGAGGAGGGCATCTGTGTGTGGCTTTGTCAGGGAGGCCCAGTCTGGATAAATTATAGACATACTTTCAAAACCTCTCGTCTACAGTAGACTAAGATTGAGGGCAAAAAGCTTTGGTTAATCAACAAACAACATAAGACGTTTGGGAAATATTGAGGTCCAGCAAAACATGGCTCACAGGTCTCAACAGGTAAGAATTCTGCCACATCAAGACAAAATGGGAGTAAGGAGTCCGCACTGAGTACCACTATACATAAAGATCACAAACCAGGTTGATATACCCATCTCACATTGGTCTGCCTGTGGAAATCAAACTGTGAAATACTAAAGCCCATCTTTATCATAGCAGGGAAGCAAAAATAGAAACGTATGCTCCTTAAAACCCAGCCAGCCCCTAACAATGACCAACAAGAGTAAACGGAGAGTTTATGCAAATCTGCACCAAGAGAGCCGTGAAGTAAACAAGCAACTGTCCAGTGAGTTGTTTAACAATATGGTAGTTTTGCTTCTGTGGTAACGTGGACCTATTATCACCGTGGTTCCTCAGAGAACATGTGTAGTTATGAGAGTAGCTGGTGAACAGATGGGGTAGACACGAAGTTTGTTTATCCAAGCTTGTCCTGAGACCCTCCAGCCTGCCAGCCAGCAATGCATGCTTGTGCACACAAGAAATGTGCATGCACGTGTACACACACACACACATGCGCGCACACACGCACGCACACACTGCCCTTTCTTCTTCATCTGTCTACCCCTTCTATCTATTTCTCTGAACATTAAGGCATAAGACAACTCACTAGCTTTCTTTCAACAACAAACTTCAAGTGCAATCAGTTACAGGGATCAAATTAGTATTTTTTTTCATATCACAATGTCCAAATTTTCTGTGTCTGAACCTAGCTTCTTTTTTTAACATGGACTCCCTTGCATGTTCCTGGTTTGATTTGTTTTCTTTTTGGCAGCATGTCATCAAAACCTGAACAAAACCAGCGAAGGAGCTTCAACTTCACCACCATGGACAGAAGAAAGGAAGGACTGATCTCATTCCCAACTGGTCTGTTTCAAAGTACCCGTTTTGTTGACAAAAGTGCCCTCCTCAGTAACAAAGTGCATTCATAACCTGCCTCTTTCCAATTAACGTGCAAAAGGGACTTGAAGTTGAACCACAGAAGTACTGTAGAAATCATGGCAGCGGTGATGGTGGTGGTGGGGGGGGCTAAATTATATGCATGTTTTCCTCTTGATTCAATGGCTCACTGTGCTTCCTCAGAAAACAACATTGGATTTGGAGTACAAAACACAACTTGGATATCTTAAGACTAACAAATCCAGATGTATGGAGTCACTGACAATACTCAAACAGATTCGTCAGCCCTGGTGTTCTCCCTTTCGCTACAGAATACTTGGACTCATGAGCGTGTGTGTGTGTGTGTTTGTGAGTGTGCGTGTGTGTCAGAGACAGAGAAAGTGCATTGGGGCTGGCAGCTCAGGGTGCATGTTTGAACAGGCTGTGGCAGACTCTCACAGTGATGATGTGGCCAGAGGGACCCTGGCTGCCATGCACACACATGCACACAAACACGCGTACATGTAAACACACTCGCACACACTAAACTGCCAGCACCAGGCGTCCTACCCACAGTAACACCAGACTCTAATATAATAATATCCCCTCCAGGCTGGTTCGGGGGCATTAGAGGACTACAGAGGGAGAGAGAGGGAGAGAAAAGGCCTGATTTGATCCCCTCCTGCCTGGAAACGTGGCTGAGCTGGGGGAGATTATTTTTTGGAATGCAACAGACATTGTGAGATCCCCCTCCCCTTCCCTTGTTCCCCTCCCCCCATCAACCAGCTGCAGCTGCACTCCTATTTGGCCTCCCAACTTCGACAGGTATTTATTGCTCTCTTCATCATACAGGTTGCCTCACGGTTGTGTGGTCCCTCGGGCAAAACGATTGGAATAAGCATGATACATAAACCTCCTCTCACTCCCTCCCCAACACCAGCCTACTTCCTTTAAATATACCTCTATCGCTCTGTTGGATATCTTTAGTAAAGCTGTGCAAACATAGAAAAAAAAAGGTGCTCGTCTATCTCTTCTTCGTACTCTTTGTCACTCTCTCACTCGGGCTCCCTGCCATTCCTTTAACCTGCGATTGGTTAAATGCTACCCGCGCCTTGTCACACAAGGACAGATTCCGAAAAACTGCACAAAGTTAAGCACATTCATTCAATCAACCTCCTCGTCCTTTGGGCAGGAACTATACATGTCAAGTGTTAAGTTTAGGACAAATGGGTGATTCAATGTTTTTTTGTTTCATTAAACATTCATACAGTTTTTTTTCGTTCACCCACAAGTTTCACTCTGTGAGAAATATGACATCAAGCCTAAGAGGAAAAACCCGATTGGTAAGTACACCTCAGCATTAAGAGGGGACCAATGTCATATCACCACCTGCTGTATATACATGTATACAATTATAAAGTGTCAAGTACCCGAAGCAGTCAACAAAAAAGGAACAACAACAAAAAATTTAAGACAAAATCGTAAGGGAAAACAGAAATGCTGAAATTGCAGAGTCATGAGGGATAAGAGGCAATGTAGTCAAGCCAACACATACATTGACAATGGTAGTGCTTTAAAAACACAAACCCTCTGGCCCTCATTTTCCCTAGTCCTGCAATTGACGAGCCCCCATTAAAGTGGATTTGACTCAACATGAATTTGTTTTTCAATAAGACAAACCATAGATTCTTAAAATGCATTTTATAGAGTAAGTAACACTTCAATCAAACCCTTGTCTGAATCTTTCTGGAACATTTAGTGAGAAAAAAACTGCTGCATCAAAATTGTGGTGAGTTTTCCTTGCATATGCCATATTGTGGCAATGTTGTTTCTATGGTAACTGTACATTTCAGACCTGCAAAAGAATAGAAAAAGAGTTGTTTTCACTGGGAGGATTTGTCCTCGCTTCACCCGTACAGCAGCCAGAAGGTGCTTGACAGACACCTTGCTTAGAGCTTGAAGGCTGTGAGGACAAAACCAATAAAAATCTAAATCAACTGCATAGTTGCTCAGAGTTTCTTTGTATCTATCATACATTTGCCCAAGCACATATGCCAATGTATAAAACCCCTAATATTATAAAGAAAGAAATGGCCCAGAAAGTGGACGTCATGGGTGTATGATTTGAAGCGTTCTTTGCTCTTCAACAGATAAACCGACTCAAGTGCCTGCAAGTCAATCTGTTTCCTAAAGTAAAAGGAGAAAGAAATATAAAGATTAGATTTTTGTGACACCCTGATTTGGTTTATAGAGGAATAGTTAGTTGTTTCATTTTTTTTTAAGTTTGCCTTTGCGTGTTTCTTCTCCTCTGTTCACTGGCCTGTCTCACAGGCAGTGCAGAGTGACTATGGTGTCCAGCAGTGTCCTTTTTGCCCCTGCAGTCTCAGGGCCCTGCCTCCCCTGCCAACTCCTGCAGCTGAGGACTGTGTGCATGGGCTCCAGCACCCCCCCCCATCTCCGCTGCTGAGGTTGCCTCAGAACGCCGCCGCCCCCTGATGGTACGAGGCACAGGGCCTGTGTCGGGGCTGGGGGTCAGCAGGCCCAAGGGGGGTTCAAGGAGCCCTGGCTCTCGCACCCGGGGCTTTCGGCCTCGCCGAGAGGGGATACCGTTGCAGCCGTCCTTCTTGAGGTGGCGGTGAAGGTGATCCGAGCGCACAAAAGTCTTAAAGCAGCTTGAGCACTGATAGGGACGCAGGCCGGTGTGTACACGCATGTGGTTCTTCAGGTCGTAGTTATGAGCAAAGGCAGCTCCACATTGCGTACACAGGTAAGGCTTCTCTCCTGTATGCTTCCGCATATGAACCTTGAGCTTGTCCTGCCTGGGAGGGAGAAAAATAAACAAGATCAGAACCAGAATCAATACACAGAGTGAAAAATTCAAATGAACAAGAGAATGGACTCACACCCACTTGAATGTATACACTGCAGGCTTCAAGTTTTCTTTTCAATGTCAGTTACTGATCAGGCCATGTAATATCATGGACAAAATACATAATTATCTCAAATATACTAATTCTCACATGTACCAGTAGCCTTCTTAATAAACTTTGGATAGCTTTAGTTTCTGTTTAACAGCTATCTTTTGGATCTCCTCCAAAAGAATTATTCTGTAAGCGCAGCCATACAAACTAAGGAGAAGCTATAAACTTTACATCTTTATCTGTGTAAATGCACACCAGTGCATAAGTGTGGACTGACAAGAAAGCTCAATGTTCACTGTGTCAGTTGGTATTTTTATGATTTTTGTTAACTTTTTTTGAGGACACCATAACAACAGACAGATTAGACAAAAAAAAAGCTAGTTTATTGTGGCTAGAAAATGAAGATTAAGTGTCCTGTGCAGACGAACGATTCCAAAAATCATTTTGAAAACTTGACATTTATTGTTGAGTTAAGCTGAAATATAGATGAGGCTGTAAAACGTCATCAATTTTGTGGCCTCAGTTTATGCCCACAAGCCATATTTTCATTTAATTTTGTGTAAGAGTAGGTGTCACTTCTACACAAATCAGTTTGCTGATATGAAAAACTTTCTTTTCAGTAATTCGAGTTCTACAACAATTACTCTCTGGTCAGCACAAGACCAAAGTATGACTTGACTCTAAATCTAACGTCATCTTATTACATCCTGGAACAATTTTTACTTTGCGCTGATAGACCGCCCACTAAACTTTATCAGCCTGCCTTAGCCTTTATCTGACTCTTGTCTGTCCCTCCCTCACTCCCTCCCCCCTCCCTCTTGCCCTTACTATCTCTCTAGCTCCCAAGCTCTTAAATCGTCTAACCCTTCTACATCCAGGGCAGAGGGCTTCTAAATAAACAAGTCTGGTTACGACAACTCCATTTGAACACACACAAACACATATACTTGCCATATAACTAGATTAGCTGTCATACAAGGAAACAAATAAACCCAGTGCAGCCCTTATAGGCCTGTACAAACTCTGCCCCAAATATAAAAATAAAACAAAAAAAATGCATGTATAAACACAGGTGAGGGGAAACAGACACATGAACACACACAAACACGCACACACTGGCTGAAGCCTTGGAACAAAGTGGCATACTGACAGAGGTGAATTATTTAAAGGACAGGAGTGATTTATTACCGTGCGAGGCACACTCTTAACCCTGATCAAACAGGATTAAGATTACAATACCCCCTTCCCACTGCCGGTCGAATTTAGCTAGAAGGCAAGTTCAGATTGGTCTTCTTTACCTGCCATGCCAGCAGAGTTTCTAGGTATTTCTAGCCCACTGCATCTATTTCCAGCACCAGTCCACTGATTAATTAATTAAAGGAATGATTTCAAGGAAAATGCAGGACTCCTAAATACAGGAAAACCATGTGCACTCAACCCCCCTGCTGTGGACTAGCCATATTTATCCGAGCGGCACATGGCAGATTTCATTAGAGAGGTAAAGGAGTGACACAGAGGAGGAGGGGGTGGGGGGTGTAACTACCCTGCCGTGGGCAATAATCAACATAACCAGAGATCAAAAGTTCAAATTACTGCATTGGAGCACATAGAGCACCATTCAGGGCCTGCGATCCCCCTCTGTATCAGAACACAACACTTTATAGCAGCCCTCCACAAGATAACACTGCCATGGCACAGCCTTCTTTTATAGGACCCCTATGTTAAAATTCCAGGACTTTGCTATGAAGGCTGTCATAATAAAACAGACTTTTATAACCATCTCACCCCTCTCTCTGAGCTGGAATACTCTATATGACATTTTGATTAGCATTTGGCTACAATGACATTGTAAAAAAAAACCTTGTGAGCCCATGAACAAGGTAAACATTTACAACTAAACACAAACTGCTGCCTTCTTAATACAAAGCTAAGGTGGTTAGTGCTAATACTCCTGCTCCTGGCTTTGTGGTGTTTCCTCACTGCTGGGTGGTTTGTCCACAGTGCCAAGTCCAAGACTATTAGTACATGTGACACAGGGTAGTCACTTCATTAATTGGGCTTACCTGGTAAAGCGCACTTTGCAGATGGCGCATTCATAGGGTTTCTCTCCCGTGTGCGTTCGGATGTGGCGGGGTAGCTTGCCGGCTCCTTGAATGACCTTGGAGCATATGGGGCACTTCTGGAAGGCCTTGGAGCGCATCTTCCTCTCTCCTCCACCTCCTCCTCCTCCTCCACCCCCACTGCCTCTCTCTCCAGCAACCCTTTCCCCTCTAACTCTGTCTTGGCCTGTGCTGCCCCGTGATAACCAGAGCGGTGGCACTCCCTGTGTCATAGCAGCAGAAGCTGTATCCTCATGCTGCATGCTGTTAAAATAATTCAAGTAAAATTCCACATCTGGGTCGTCCCCATCTCCCTGTTCCTCCCCGGTCGTTGCATGCTCCTTTTGCCTCCCGATGGAGTCCATCATCTGCTGCAGAAGGGCACTGGCTGAGCCCCTCTCCCTCACCATCGCCTCCCTACCTGTGTCCTCCATTTCTGTCTCCTGCTGCCTAGACTCAGGGGGGAGGTAGAAGTGCCCATTTTGGGATGATGGGTAGTAAGCTGACCCTAGGCTTGCTCCGTTCCCCTGCATTGCCTCCCCATCTTCCTCTTCCTCTTCGTCCTCATCCTCTTCCTCTGGCTCCTGAGTCGGGGCCTGGGCCAAGGCGAGGGCCAAGGGGGAGTAGTACTCACCGGGTCCACCAGGAGCCCCATTACTGGGGCCATTGCCGTGGTTAAAGTGCAGGTGTGTAGGCAGGTCCCTGAGCTCTGGCGTGCTGCAGCTGCTGCTCCAGTGCGCCCCTCTCTGGAAGTACTCCAGGTACTCCCGGGCCCGAACCCGGTTCCCCTGCTCCTTGCCCCCTCTGCCCTTTCCCTCCTCATCTTCATCTTCATCTCTTCGCTCATTGCCCGCCTAGTGAAACAGGGTGGGGAACAAAGAGAGTGAGTGAACCAGAAAATTTAAGTCCATGCAAGTTTGTGCAGGGGAAAGAGACGGTGACAGAAGAGGACACAAGTACAGAAGGAAAGCACAGAGAAAAGGACATCAGAAAATCAAATTCTGTAAATTATGTCAGTTAAGGGGAAGGCTGACTAGGAAGACCTACATTTACAACTATCAGTGGGGGCAGATCGCTGTCTGGGTATCCTGGATGCACACCCAGGGACACAGTATGCTCATGGGTAAATGCATGTGCAATGAGAAATGAAAACTAATTAGCACAACACATTGCTAACTGCTGTGTGTATAAAAAACAATACAGCAGCACAAAACCATACGCATGTTTTCACTGATATATTCACCAACTCTTACAGTGTCAAGTGTCTAAGGCTTTACGTGTTGTTGAGTGAACTTGTGCTAAAATATAGGGCCACAACCTGCACTGTTACAAGTTGGGACTCTTTGACATTAGAGCCTGTGAAGGTTTTTGACATGCCCTGCAGGATGTGATCATGGCAGTGAAACATGGCTGTAATTTATCAAATGATGTAAAGAAGTACGTATTCAGGCACAGCACATCACAGCTAGACTTGATCGTGTTGAAGTGTAGCTGCGATATGCTGTGTCCGTGGTCTGTGAGAGCATGCTGTCCTTCCACACACGCTATTGGCTCAGAATGAGTAAGTGCTGAACTAACCCCAAGGCTGTGGGCGTGTGTTTGGCATAGTGAGAGAGACTGATAAAGGCCATGATGTAAGCTTGACTATGCTGACTATTTAATGAAGGGGGTGGTATGATGACCGGACACATAATTCTCTAAGTGGCTGAACCAGGAGAACTAGATTTAAAGTTATTCCAATTCCACAACACATGAACTTTACTGTACATGAGATGGTCTTTAGCTATAAATTATTCCAACACTTACAATGGGTTGCTTATGGTGTCACTAACTCATAAAGGCAGAGCAGATCAAATCTGAAGTCGAAGCTTAAATTCAACTTTAACACATTTAGGTTCAATAATGATCTTGTACCGGCGGGGAGAGCACTTTGGTGTCCAGCAGATGTGTACAGACGTCCTGGACAGGTGAGATTTCCAGGAGGTGTGCAGCGGCAAGGATATCAGCCACGCTGCTGTGACTGACTGTCAATGTGGCTGTGTAGGCAAAGTCCAGCAATGCTCCCAGAGCCTCTGCTGCCACAAAGTCGATGTTGTAGATGTTCTGTTGGTCAGCGGCGGCCCCTGATGTGAAGAGCTTGTGGAAGTATGAGCTGCAGGATGCCAGGACGGAGCGGTGAGCTGGGAATTCCCTGTCCTGAGTAACCAGGAGCACATCGCACAGCAGGCCGCTGAGCCGCTGCTTGTTCAGGCTGCCCAGGATGTCTGCGCTGTGCTCAGGGAAAGGGATCCCCACGGGGCCTTCCTCTGCTTCTCCTGCCCCTCCTCTTCCTCCTCCACCCCCACTGCTTGCAGTCCCCCTGAGCCGCCTTCCTCCCCTCCCACCGGCTCCTGACGACATCTTCCACCAGCCTGCCGCCGAGCCGCCTAGCACAGCCCCCACCCGTGTATCCGTCCTGCCGTCTGTCCGTCTGCCTGTCTGAGGGTAAAAGAGGTGGATGAAGGGATGGGATGGAGGAGAAAGACAAAGATGAAAATAAAAGATCAGTCATGACATTCTTTATGTGGGTAAAGAAAGAGAGCTCATAAAGTACATGGTGGATGCAAAAGAAACCCACGCACACTATAAGGATCTAACAAAATCTACAAAATTTGGGTCATACCAGGATGTATGGAAATTTGAATTGTTATCACACATAAAACATGTGTTGTGATCTTATCTAATTGTCATACAAGATGCCAACGTAAGATGTGGCAACAAAATGATTTAATGTCAGAATTATAGCAGCATCTGGAAAATGGAGACAAACTGCAACAACAATGAGAAACAGCTACAAGTTAGAGGAACAAGTGTACACTACAATTCTGATAAAAGAAAAAACAGGAAATGATCTACAACCCAATAAGCCCCAATTCTAGCAGGGCTCACAGTGTTCACAAACAAATTACAATCTGAGATCGCTGTTTTCCCTCCTTCTATACATCTAAAGTGAATTCTCATAACTCCGTGCTAGCTTTTCCAGAGTCTCCAAATGAAATGAATCACTCTAACAAGTCATCTTTATTCATTAAAATCTTGGCAACACAAAAACTTGTCTACGGATTTTTCATACCAATTTGTTAAAGTCAATAAAGTCATTTTGGGCTCCATGAGTGCCTGATCTGAGCTCCAAAGAGAATGCTTTACATTTGCCACATGTGTTGAATGCTTGATAAATCTCTTTTGAAAGCAGTAGCTCACGTTAGGAGCCAAAAAAATGGCAGCCAAAACTACCGATCCAAACATTTCACTCCTTGTCACTGGACCCAAAAGCCCCGAGAGTCTGAAGTAACACAACGCACCACTTAACATTTGTAATTGATTTTAAAGCAGATTTACTGACACATTTATAAATTTACAACAAACTCGAATAACACGTCGCACAGGAGCGACAACGTGTAATAATTTTGTTTCTGATGGCAGTGAACAAAGAGTGACATTTGGCCAGGCTCATTGCCAGCTAAAACACAACAAGTGGGTGAATTCCTTCGTGAAGATATTTATGTAATATAGTGCAATAATCCAGTGATGGTGGCTAAGTGCAGGTTTTGTGGTGCACTCGCCAACATCTACGGTTGTGTGCATCACACAAGGAACCATGTAAGAGGTCGTGGAGGACAGATAGGCAGAGGGCAGTGGGGATCAGAGTGCATGCTGGGAGCTGGGCTGTGCAGCTTGTGTCAGTTGAGAGCCAGGGAGGAGAGAGGGGAGGGGGGGGCTGCAAGAGCAGACCCTGTGGAAGAACTCCACGGGAGGAGGAAGAGGACACGCAACAAGCAGCGAGGGAACAGTATTAAAAAGGGAGGTTGTCAATCCGGTCTGAGCTGGTTACCCCACCCTGTACTGTGTGCCAAGTTTCAGGGAAGGCTGTCCCCTCGCTCACGTGTGGGGGGAGATTAAAATGATCGACTGAAGCCTGCACAGTCGGAGGGGGGTTTCGGCAGAACAAGCCATCCTCGATTTCTCTATTAACACACTCACACACAAGCTACCGGGACCAAATACTGTCGCATCACACAGCCACCAATAACACATGAAATGTACATGCACATAAACACACACATATAGGACATCCAATAACTCCACCCCCCCTCACCCCCACCCCCATCCTCTCCATCTGCCAGGGAGAACCAGCAGGGGGTGAGGTTAAGGGAGAGGGGGAGGGCAGGGCAAGGGGTTGCAGATATGTACAGTGTGTTGCGCTCAACATGAGCAAAGCATTCAAATGACACTCCTGCAGACCTGCCCTCCTGGTATGTTCGTGCACTACCCCCCACTAACAAACCTGCCTAACCTGGCTGCCTCTCCTCTGTCATAGTTTACCTGTGTTCACCTCTCCTTTTCTCTCCTCTTTTTTCCCCTGTTAAAAGCAACGCCTATCTTCCTCCACACCTTGAGATCTGGTAACATGTCAGGGTTAGGTAAAGCCTTTTAAAGGAGCTCTGCAGCGAGGCAGGCAGGAGGGGAGGGCAGACGTTTGTTCCGACTTATCGTGATCTTCTAAACTGGTCGATAGTTGTATTCATTTAGGTAAAGCATTTTGATTAATCACTCAAATAAAAGTTTGTACATTGAAATAACAAAGGCCAACACGTTGCTTGATAAATTGCAAAAACACTTCTTGCTCCTTACTCTGCGTCTCCCATAACTCAATTCAGTTTTGATGACCACAGAGTCACTGCAACCACTGCCAATGTCTTTCACAAAGCTCTGATGAAAACGGACTGTCGGACATGGCATGAGCAAATTTTATTATTCAGCCCCTCATCTGAATATGCTGTGAGAGGGCAGGGCAAAGACAAAGAGATATGGCACAGGAGAGGGAGAGAGAGAGAGAGACACACAGAGAGAGAGAGACAGAGAGAGACAGAGAGAGAGAGAGTGCAGTGGAGGTGTATGAAAGAGCAAAAGAAAGGGCAAACACACGGCTACAGGTCATGTCCTTCACAGGTGGAAATAGATCTCTGTGAGCCCATCCAGACCCAAGCCAACCTGCTTCCTTGCTAACAGATACACAGCACCTGCACTAGACCAGGCAATGCTGCAAGCTTGTCCGGTGCGTTATCCCCGGGACATACACAGCTGACCCTGGGTCACGGCTTTGTGGGTAAAGACGCTGAGCTGAGAGGAGATAAAACACACTCACACACACACACACACACACACAAACTTGATTCAGTGCCAACGAAGCATGGAGGGACTACTCTGCATGCAGGAGCCACCTGTCCCCAAATAACTTGCAAAGAGTACTAAGAGAGAGGAAACACAGTGCAACAAACCTGATCCTGACACCTCCTCATGGCTTGAAACATTCCTTATCACTAATTCATGCCTGTGGGTGACAAGGCCCGCAGCCCAGCACAAAGCAGCGCAGCAGCTGTCCGTGTCCCTGGCGTTCCACTTCCATGGAAGGGCCTTCTTTCAATGCCCAGCCTGCAAGCACCCAGGCCTGCTTTGCAAGTCAAACAACCGCTTTAACACAGGACCTACCCATCCCATCTCCGCCCTCATCACCTCCATCTCGTACGTAACCTGACTTCTACCCCCTCCTAGATATCTACATGCAGCAAGAACAGATATCAAAGTTGCGTTTCAGGGACAACACAACCAACAACGGTCTTCCGCCTTGCTGTTTCTTCTGTTAACTATGCTGCGTGTGTGTTCTTAATATCTATGCCAAGACAGTCACACCCAATAAGCTTGTCATTCAGAGTCAAACACGTTGACAACAGGCTGTGGTTTCAGTTAGTAAAAGTACTTTTATTTTCTCTGATACGTATCATCTACGGAAGGACTGCAAATTTCCACTCTCAAAGTATCTCTGTCTTTGCCTGACACATACCAGTCATTCCTAAATACAAAGGAACAAACTGTTAACCCTGTGCAACCTCAGATGTTTCTTAGATAGACATGAAAATAAATCGCTTACCGGCACTTTTTAAGAACTGTAAACAACCACATTTTACAGGTACTGACAAATCCAAGGTAGGATAAAGTAAAGAGCATAACTATCAAATAAGACTAAACTAGTCTATCAAAAAAGTGATATCAGTTATTCCAGTGTACTGAACTTAAGACTCCCGTTGTGGGGAGCCTTTTGGTTGGACTGAACTTTAAAGCCAGCTAAGTATCTTCCCTTTGGTCTCCTATTCAAAATGATCAGTTACTGGTTTCCTGAACGTGCAAAAAGTGATTGGTTCACAAAAATAATGCACGATTCAAAACTACTGAGCAACCCAACTTTAAGAGTGAGCAATCAGAGCAAATATAACTAAATCATTTATCCCTTGAACCATAAATGGTAATGGAGCACAGATGGGCCACCTTTTAGTACTGAAATACAGAGCGGTTGTTAATTTTATCACAAACACCTTGTGAAGTGTTATTAGCTTATTGCTTTCACAAGAGAACTATTCTATCAGGTTACTCCTAATTTTAATCAGGGGAAGGCTTTATACATGCAGCAGCTCACTTGCTGTCAGAGTAATACATATATTTAAACCATCACAAGTTTGTATTAAGATCAGAGTGCAAAGGAAAAAACAGCATGAAAGGCAGAATAAAAAACAACTGCAAAATTTGATGGTGATTAACAAATGTGGTTTCTCTTGTCTGTGCTTCTCTGATGTTTTTTTTTTTTTAATCATTTCACTTTTTCCTATCTTGTCCTCATTTCACTCTCTATCTCAACTGGCCTCTAAGACAACAAGCCTGCCTAGCCCGCCCTGCTGCACGGGAATCACTTTCCTTAGGCCAAGAGGGTTCAAGGTTGGACCAAGAGGATATTCCAAGATAATCGGAATGGGGAGGGGATGGCAGTTCCTAGGACAAGTGGATTTTGAATAAGTGCCACGGCCAAGTGACTCACTGCTGCCATAGTGAAAGGAAACCTGATTTGTCATATTAGGAGTGAAGCAGGAAAAGGGCAAGTGACTGATAAAACTGAAGTTGTAAGGGTTGGTCTAAGCCTAGCAGTTTTCACTAGAAACTAACCAGGAAGTGCTGCCAAAACACAGACACAAAGCCAGTGAAAAGGTAGTGGGTGAGGCAGGGCGTTAAACCTACAAGCTCACTCATAACTCCAGAGTGCATGGTGGCCTAAGAATCCGGCTCAGATGTCAATGATAAACTCTCAGATCTCATTCAGTTACCTGGTGTAACCTGCTTCAATAAGAGGAAAGGTGACCGCCCATAAGTTGGGCAAAGTTTAAAGTGAGGAAGCTGGCAGGGGGTTTTATGATGTCCATATAAAGGTATGATTTTCTGCTGCCCAGCAGTTGAGAACCAGGAAATGTGAAATCTGTAGCCAGCTACTCCTATAAGAAAAGTGCACAGAGAACAACAGCAGCACTAAATTAAATCATGTACCAAAGCTGTGAATTACTCCCAACATAAAACTTACAGCTTGTTGTTTTTGACACAATTAAAGAAACATGGTGATTAAATCCTGAGGTTATTTGTTGAGTGTGTAGTTTTTGTTGTATTAGACTGAAACACACTTAACACTCTTTAATATTTGCCCCATCATATGTAAATGAGGCAGACAAACATCATAATTATAATATAACAGAGAGAGAGTCTGATCTCACAAGTACACCACAAAATTTACAAAAATGCTGACACAGCACACACGCAACTGTAACAGTGATCTCAACAAAAACTGATCACTGATGATTTGGACTGTATGTGAATTTATTTTACCTAGTACTGAATTATATGGGTGTTTCTTTTTTTGTGATCACTGCAGAAGGCAACAACATGGTGACAGGTCTTCAGTAAGTAAAGAGTACTGAAACAACATTAACCATAAAAACTACAATCATTCACAGCACTCCTCTGGACATTTGTCTTTTTGGTGGGTATTTCAGTGTAAAGTCATGAGCTTCATAACACATGTTTCAGGACAGTAGCCCTTCTCAAGCTGCAGTGTAATAAAACCACATCCACCGCCTGAGTTCCTTTTTAGTTTGAGTAACATGCGCTGACAGTACCATGCTGCCAACCAGGAAGTATAACGAAGCCTATCACATGGCCTGAGAAACAGCACTGCACCGAACGCGGCGGCGTCCAGCAAAACTAAGCTGGCCAGTTGGTCGGTCCGCAGACCCAACGTGTCCTGGCTGCGCCACTCTGTGCATGCGCAGCCCAACAGGGAAAGAGGACTTCCTGTGAGTCTGTGGCAGGCGTGTAACAGAACCCGCTCTGTTATCAGATGACCAGCTCTCTGCTTGCTTGCTCTCTCTGTCCCTACTGTCTGACCCTCTCTCTTCCTCTCATCTGTCGCTCTCATCTCATCATTGCTCCATCTCTGTCTCAGACTCTGTGCTGCACAGTACCCACCACACCACCCACTTCCCCTTTCCACTGCTGAGGAGGCAAAGCAGCACAGACCCACCCACCCTCCTGTGTCTCGCCATCCTATAATGCAACCCACCCATCGTCTCTTCTGTTTCATCCCGAACCAATTCACTAAATCAACACGCAGACAGTGTCATATTGGTCACATATCCCCCTCCTGATCAGCTTGCCTCTCTGCTTAATTAAAAGAAGCCTCTGGTTTCTGTTAAGTCCTTACAGTCAATGTAACAATACATTTTACAGCTGACATAAAACTACCCCTTCATGTGATTCATGATTTTACAGTATATTAAAAATCTAAGAACCCTCACAAATCACCAAACGTCATCATCTGACTCCAAATGTGTGAAAATTCAAGTCTAGCTTTACCCCCACCCTGAAAAACATCCCAGCCTCTTACTTTCCCACTTTAATTTGATCAGGTTGTGCTGGCCTCTCCATAATAAATGTCCCAGAAGAGAACAGAAGAAGCCCCTTTACTCCCCCTAGACTTCAGCACAACAACAGAAAAACAACAGAGAGGGGTCTGTCTGTCTGCCTAGTCAGGCTGGGAGCTGTGGTATACTGAGCAGCTGACCAGGAGAACCAAACATTAGGGGGAAGTGAAGCTGCATTCACCAAGGAAGAGGCCGATTCAAGTATTTAAACAGTACATAAATATGATAAACTTAACACATAAACATAAGGAAACAGAAGAGCAGCATAGAAACTATTCTGTTTCCCACTGTATGGGCCACAATACACAATTTCACCACATCAAAAACAACTTTGCACAAGCATAATGACTGTTACATGTAGTATATTGTATGCAGCCAACATTTAACTCTAAAATAAAGCCTCAAACTGCCACGGCGACATCACGCAACCTGTCTTCTCAGTCTGTCTGAACCTGCTAGTTTCAGGCCATAGTGGTGTAGGCACAAACATACAGGAATATCAAACTGTATTCAGCCTCACCGCCAAATTGATGGGTGGTGTCTTGGACCTGCCCACAGCCACTGAAGTCCCCTGCAATTCCCCTGGAGTCTATTGTTGGTAACACAGACGCACAAGCACACACTCACACAAAAAACACATATGGCGTCCTAGTTTAACCTCTTGCTGGAATTTACTTCAACTCACCATATTTTCCTGCATAGTTTTACCTAGCAAGTGTCACAGAAGTTAACACCAGGACAATATTTACTGTAACTAATATTTTCCGAGACATTCAAATGAATAAAAAAATGTCATCAACGCTGCTTGGTGCCGCCTTCCAACAAGCATTCCAAACACTTTCCCAGCACTTGGGCGTCTTCATGTACTGTGCTCTTCTTGTACCCTCTCCATGCCCACACATTTAAAAAAACGGGTTCAACAAGTATGGAAAGCCAAAAATTATGCATCTGGTTATCGGGCAAGGCAGTTAGGGTTCCTGTGAAGTCTTTAAACCACGAGCCACAAGCAAGCAGGACATGACAGGCGAGATTAGAATCTGCTCTTAACATGATGCTCGAGGGGGGGGGGGGTCAGGGGGGGTCGGGGCTAGCGGGCTCAGAGAAAAAGATGACATGAGATTGACCAGTGTGAGTAGCAGAGGAAAACTGAAATCAACCAACAAGCACACAGGTTCTACAGCATAAATGCGCGGAGCTAAAGTTATACTTCAATATTGCATTGACATTGCTGTGGCAGCTAAACCAGTTAAACAGTGAAATCAAGCTGTCTCGAGATGTGTTGCATCGCCTTCCCATTAGCAACAAGAGACGTCACTTACTGAGGTTTGTCAAATAAACTATTACTCAACATGATACCTGTCCTGTCAGATATCAGTTGCTGTGCTACGGCCTAGAGAACATTCGTTGCAGTGTTTTTTGTGGAATTACCTCAACACCCTAAAGAAGCAGCAATACAGGATGTGCAACTGTCTTCATCTTCCACTCCACTAATAATAGCAGCAGTGCCATTTAATCACAGTAGTAGATGAAAGCATAACAGAATGCTGTCCCTTAATAGGATGAAAACAACACTGATGCACAATGAGCTTGCATGCCAATAGTTAGGAAGTTAGCCTGATGCGAATACAAACTTGAAGACAACAAGTATTTCTCAGAGCAGTGTCCTGTGCGGCACCTTACACTCAGCACTGACCTATTTGCCATTCCCTCCTTTATCTGCAAGTGGGTCAAGAACTCTGAACTCCATCAAGTCCCATCTCTCTCATTCTCCTTCACACACAATGTTATGGTATTTAATTCCTCTTTTTGCCTCTCTTTTCCTCTCAGTCACACTCCAAACACATACAGTGTGTGTGTGTGGATGTTTTTGGCATGCTTACCAAATAGGCAGAAAATGTTTCCCGGGCCCTATCTGCCTCCCCTGCCTGTCAGCCAGCTCTGCTGCCTACGTCTCTGGGCAGGGCTAGAGCTTTAACAGACAGGAAACTTGCGAGTGGCCCTAGTCATACAGGCAAGCCCTTGCCTGATCCCACACAAACAGACCCCCCCCCCCCCCACCCCCTCTCACTCCCCCACCCCAACCACCACCACCACCACCACCACCACCACCACCACCTCCACCCCACCCCCCTCTATTTTCAGCCCACAACTCTGCTCTGCACCCCCTGTTCTCATTGGCTTAACTGCTGCTCACTCACCACACCTCCTCGTTGGGATAGGCTGGCGGCTGTTCCCTTTCCTGGATGGCCAAGGGCAAGGCACTCTGGGATATAGAGTCCCGAAACCCCATTTGACCTGCTTTGCAGTCCCTGCTGTGGACTACGAGTCCCAGCTCTTGCTGCCCTCACCACCCCCACTATCTCCAAGCCTGCTCTAACGTAAGCACTCAGGGCTGAATTATACACTACAGTATGTTGCTAGCAGGCTGCCAGGTATTAAAGTACAGACCAGCCATCAAACAGGGCCGAGCTTCGTATGAAAAAAAATTTAAAAAACATTTCAGTCTCAACTGTCACGGCATTAAGCAAACATCAGAGGTGGATCGTTTCATCAGCTCACACTCAAGTGACATTTCAGACACACTTAAAACTCCTGACCTAAATTATGAGTTATTCCTATTCCAAACAGTCTAATGCCACCACAACATGCCCTGCGCACACAGCAACCAACTTGCCCCGCACTGAGCAATTCAATCGGCACTGTCCCGAAAAGTTGTTTCGATTGCCTCTACCTTATCCAATAGAATTATTTTTGGTTCCTCCTTCCCCTCGTTGAGTACCCCCCACCCTCTCTCGAGAGCCCCCCCCCCTCTCTCTCCTCCTCTAAGTGCTTCCACCTGCCTGAAAAGTTAATGCCTTGAACACATCCTATAAACTTTATCTCAAGATTCCCCAGAGGTAAAGAGCAGTACAGAGGAAGTACTTTAGAAGGATTAAAAAAAAGAGGAACCTTGACTGGGGACTACTGCTGCGACCCACCTCTCCTCTCCGGCCAACCCCCCCACCCTGCTCTCCTTTCTGTCCCCCTCCCTCATTCCTCCCTCTCTCCTCTCCTCCTCTGCCCTGCTCCCCTCTGGTCGACAGGCCCAGGGCAGACAGCGGGGGGATGGCAGGGTGCCTTTAGCTCACCTGCGATGGCCGTGGTGGTGCTTATTGTGGGTTAGCTCAGCCCTCTCCTCTCCTCCTCTCCGGAGCTCTCTCTCTCTCCCTCTCACTGTTGTGCAGCTTAAAGCCCCGTATGCGCTAACCAAGCAGCAGCAGATCAACTCAATTCCCTTCCTGGTTTCTGGAGGGCAAAGAGGTCCCTCCCTTTCTCTCTCTCTCTCTCTCACTCACTCTCTCTCCCTCTCTCTTAAAGAAACAGCATTCCCCCTCTGTCGCTCCCTCCTCCCTCTATGAAACAAAAGTAAAGTGGAAATTTCTTTGCGCTCAAAAGTGGACAGTTGTCAAAGTCATAAACTCAATCAGAGATGACACAAATCATTAACTCATGCCTTCCCACTCCGTGCTCTCACAATGAATGGCAGCCAGTGTTTCCCTCTCTGGCCACTCAAATGTGTGGTTTAAGGTAAAACAGAGTTACAACTCTTGTCTTTTCACACATGCCACATCTCTTGTACTCCTTTGCTTTTCTGTGTGAGTCAAGTCACACCCACCCATCCTATTGCCTGAGGTCATGGTGTCCCACCCCAAAAGCAAGCCATGGCACATTCCAGCACATACAGTAGGGGCTGCCAGCAACCCCCTCGATACGCTCTCTGGCTCTGCCCAGTCTCTCTACATAATACCTGCCAAGCTCCAACAGGTGAGGCATCAGGGAAGACATTACTAAGTCGAAAAGTGTCTTATCCACAGTTGGGAATGGCAAGTTCCCATGTGTAAATTTACAGCTCATGCACTTGATGTTGCGCCACTTCCAACCGCCCACCGCACACCCCCTCAGTGAATGCAAGCCAGCCATTGTGCCACAGAGTGGGATGGAGCACAAGATGTATTATACGATTCTGTTGCACCATAAACCATCTCAACGCACCTCTGACTGCACTTTTAAGTCATATATGAAATTTTGTTTCACACCAGTGTTTCTGCCTGTAAATAGCTGTCTTTTGTAAGTCTCTGAGGAGGTGTGTCCCATAGTGCATCAGGGCTTGACACTGACTTGGCACAGCACAGATAACCTTGCAAGTGAACCACAGGGCTTTTTGGCACAGAGAGGCAGTGACGCTGCCTCAGCCTAGAGGGCAGTGTTTAGCATTCTCTCAGAGCATCTGGGGGTTAAAACTTTTAAAACTACAAAATACATGTGAATTGAAGCCTTTGGACATTTGGTGCCATCACTTGCTATAATTTGCAATGCTAAGTGAAGAGGATGCAGGTGGATAAGTTGTAGCCAAAGTAAAATGAAAACAGCCAAAGATGCACTTTCACATAAATACATAATATTTACACAAGCTGCCTTCTATTCAGTTTTGCCCTAATTACCCACAGTCAGAATTATTTGTTGTCAGCCCATGGCAGTCTGAAATGATGTCAGACACTTTTATGGCAGTGTCGCCCTTCAGTCCAACATAAATTGGTCCTCTCCAACTCCAGACACCCAACATCAAATCTGTGTTTGTCATTACAGTCTGAATGGTGGTATTAAATTTAGCTAAAAAAGGAGGCAGTTAAGAAGAAAATCTGAATTTGCTGCTTTACCAACTAACAAACAGTGGTGGAGGAAGTATAGCAATATAGAACAATGTAAAAATAATCAGTTTCAAGTACCAGTCCTGCAGTAAATATACACGAGTGTCATTATTACATTAGTGTATGATTAACACTGAAGCATCAGAGCGTAGCATGTTACTTTTAATTTCTCTTTGTTTAGGATGGTGCCCTATAATTAAGTTTTACTTTACTGCAACTGCAGTATGGTGGAGGTTGTTTTAACTATTTTCTATAGAGTTTTATGTTGAGGGAAACCAGATAAATTACAGAAGTCATAAGCTGAGTAATGGGAAAGGAAAGTTCAGATACATAAATCTATTTTCAGGTTTTTTTTTTACTTTTTCTCTCATCTTTATTTTTAGTGGGATATTAGATAATTTGAATATATATCAAAATGGAACCATATGAGAGGTTTAAGGGATGAAAATCCCTATTTGGCAGAGCTGGTAATAAGACTTTTGAATGTGACTCAGACTACTCTCTACTTTATATAAGACGTCAGAAGCCAAAGGAAACCACTGTCTATAACAATAACAGTAACTAGTAACTGAAGCTGTCAAATAAATGTGGTGGAGTGGAAAGTACACTATTTCCCCCTGAAATGTGGTGGGTAAGGAGTATAAAGCAGTAAAAGACAATGGAAATACTCAGTGTACAATTACCTCAAAAGTGTTTAAGTATAGTACTTAGCAAATGTACCTGGTCAATGTCCACGGCTGCCAACAAAAGCCTAAGCAGTTTGTAAATGTAAAAAAATGTGTGTGGGCTGTAGGCCTTAATAAAGGCTGGGGTCAGATGTTAACTGTTTAGCGACCACCAACTTCAGAAGTTGCAAGAAAGTGGTAGTGATTTGAACCCCAAATTACAAACTATAGCACCACGCTGCTGTGTTTGTACAGCTAATGCTAACAAGCTAGCAAACACTTGGCCAAATCAGCGCTTATTACTGAGCTGAAATGACGTTGTTAAGTTTGAGGTAGTGAGGTCGACATATTTTGAATGTGTCAAGAAATATATATACTCTATATAAAAATCCACTCACTTACCACTCTGCATTCAATTCGTGATTCACCTGCCAAACGGCGTGGGCGGTCAGGACAGGTGTGACTGGTCCAATCAAGCTTAACCACAGTTACCATGGTGACACGCTCTCTGGAAGCGACGTGTCCTTAACTGGCACCTGCCAGTCCATCATGAAAGTAAGTGTGAGCAGTCACAATACAAACAGGCGACTGAGGTCTAGTTGTCTGGGACTGTTTTAAATATTTTTATTTTCTCTGTCTACTCATGTGTAGCATTAGGTCCTACCCCTCCATACCTGCCAATAAAAATCAACTGAAAAGTCCCAGGAAGAAGAGAGGACGACTATTTTACGTGGTGGCTATCCCACTGTATCAATATTATAGAAATCATATGAAATTTGTATTCTTGTGGTCCAATATGTTGAATATGAACTTTAAATTAATGACAGTGGATATCGAGAGACATGAATAACAAATTACAGTACATTCACAAATAGGTTTTATTTTCATCTTTTTATACATTATAACCATATCCAACACATTTTTATATTATAATAAAATGACTCTTCTCCCTTGTCATTTACATAAATCAAAAATTTGTATATTAAGACTGCAAAATAGTACTCCTGTAATTTTTGTATATAGCTTTGTACACATACAAGTGACAATGCATCCAGTTTGCTTTGAACGAATGCACATTTTGGGGGGAATAAGAAAGGGCAGCCATAAGCAGAGAGAATACAAGAGCTTCTAGCAAGACGGCAGGCTAGCATGTAACACCACCACCACCATGTGACCAACACTGACCGGGGTTAAAATTTTGCAGTCGAACCTTTTTGTACCACCTAAGTTTCACTTGCAATCATTGTGTACTTTCAACACAATTAATTGGGTTAAATCACGAGGAAAAAATGGTTTTCCAAAGTGTTTAACCCGAGTTGTTTCCAAAAGCACACCTCTGTTTAGGTTGTGCCCCAAGAGAAATCTTGGAGCGCCACGCGTAGCAGTACAGTGAGAACATAACCAAATACACTTCAGGGGAAAGTACAGACCAACAACTAAGAGAGAAAAAAAAAGTTAGATTAGTCAACGTGATTGAAATTTCATATTGACATTGCAGAGATTTAGGTTTTTGATAAAAACACCAGTTAATCATCCCCTTCATGATCTTGGGAAATAAAATACACATACAGTATAAGAAAGATAATAAACCATGCTATATCATCCCATGAATACATTTGGATCATTGTTTTCACAATGTCAATAGAGACATTCTGGCATATATCAGACCTCCACAGCATATGCCTCCTGGTATGAGACACAGAGTGCAAGATGTTGATTGCAATGTATATGGAGGAAACAATGTCAACACAATCAGAGTGTAGGTCACTGAATGGGGGGGGGGGACCAAAACATTCAAAGTACACTGATATACTGTTCATGAGTGTGCATATAAAAAAATAAAATAAATCAGGCATTGAAAAACTTACTAGTAGTCATGAGTACCCTCTTTGGTTTGTGACATTGTTCACAAAGTGATCTTTAGCGCGATAGCTCATTTACCTAAAAGTGAAAATGACTCCTTATAGGCCCATTTGTCCTGCTCTCTCTACTCACAAATTTGATTATTATATTGGAGGTAACTGCAAGGTCTCTTCAGACAACGTTTTAGCATGATTTACTTCAACGAAGGGATTTTAAATCAAAATAACTGCACTCACCTTCAATAAAACTAATTTAGAATTTGCAAGTAGATCATTTGTTTGGATTTCTCTCTGGTCATTTCCAGCCCAACAAATCTCTACAGCAGGTAATTTATTAAAATACAGTCCCACAAGCCATCAACTGTTGCCATAGAAAAAGAGATTAATACAGAATATTCAACAATACAAAAAGAAGTTTGTCAAACAATGAAAATTCAGCTGACACACTGGCAGCCCTTCAGTGAGCTGTGGCTACTCTTGACACCGGCATGGTGAAGCTGTGGTCTTACAGTACAATGAGTCAAAGGGCCCTGCTGCTGGTGAAGAAATAAATGAAGGGGGGAAGCCAAAACCAAGATGAAAAAAGTGCCAATATGTGTGATGGCTTGTGTACGTGTATGTACAGTATATGTATGTGTATGCAAGCAAGACCGAGAGGTGCGTCAGGGCAGTGTGGGCCTGTTCACTCAATGCTGCGGGTAGGGGTGCTGGGTTGGTTGAGCCCCATGGTTTTGCACAACCAGCCGGCAAAATCCACTTCCTCCACCTCTGATCGCTTGATGAACGTATGACTCTAAAAAAATAAAAAACAAAAAAAGAAACCATTGTTTTGCTAGAATCATTAACAAAGAAACCACTCATCAAACTACCAGATGTATGAAAATGAAGCTCAGGTACGCACCATCAGCATCTTCAGATCTGCTCTCTCAGCTGGGTTTTTGATCAAACTACAGACACAAATGACAACAAGAAGGTCACTGAGATGAAATCTTTCCAAGAAACATCAGTGCTCCTGTTCTCTTCCACTTGAAAATATGCTTTGTTTATTGTTACTTTACTTATTTCTATGACCTTCACTGTGTGGAACAATTAAATTTGCAGAGTCTGACACTGGAAGGCTGTTTTCACATTAATCCGCTAAAGAGAGAAACTTTCTCTGTATGATGGTGTGACATCACAATTAGGTTGAAAGCAAACTTTTGCTCAGCAGCTTACACAAGTGTGCTGTGGAAACTTGAAACCTCCAGCTCACATAAGTGAGAAACTGGGTTTATTCAGGGTAATACCACACTTTATGTGAAAAGTAGTTGGACTGTTTAACAATGTTTTCACATATATGTATATACACACTCTGGGTAATTGAATGAGGGGAAAACACACACATAGATTGAATGTTATGTTTTTAACTAGGTAACTGAACTTTGTTGTGGATAAACTAATCAGACAAACTGTGATTCCAATTAACCATATTCACAGCATTTCCATCTTTCTTTATGTCATCACTCAGGATGGGAAAACAAACTATGCAAGATGTCCTACTGCTCCCTGGTTGAATCTGACAAACTGCTGTTGACAGTGCCTTAAGGAAGGCACAGATTGTTAATCTCTTCCTACCCCGAGTGATGACGTAAGAAAAGATGGCGACGCTGTGAATATGGCTAATATGTATGGAGGGGATCTTTAGCGGGATTTGTTTGGGCTTCTTTGCACTTCACACTGCAACCACCTAGCACATAACTACATTATGCATTTCAGTAAGGACCAACTGCTGGATTCATGTTACTATATACCATTAAAGTCAAACTTCAGTTCTTGATTATTTTACAGTGGTCAGTCAAACATGTTACTGCATTGCTCACCATTTTGTCACAAAGTCTTGGAAATCATTGGTGAAGACACCGTGTGGCAGTTTAGGAGGCGGCTGATGAAGAAACAAGAAGCAAAGATGTGAGAAAAACTGAGAAATGAAATGAGACGGGTACAGTACTGTGCACTTGGGTAACCTGAACTGAAAGAAATGTGCTTGCATCCGTTTGACTCAAAATATTGTGCAATCTGTGATCTCACACCTCATTTACAATGTAGTCCAAAAGTTCAAAGATCGCCATGGCGGGTCTACTGTCCATCCCATGTCCTATGAACAAGAGAAACATCAGTGACACAATTCAACATTACAACAATTATGTCACGTATAAAGCAATGTTATATTTTCAAGCTTAATTATTCATTAGGATAGAAATGCTGAGTCTGGACTACACGGATGAGTTTTGTTACCATCTTATATAACTGTGCCTTTGTGTGTGCCTTTGCATTTCATACCGCTCACAGGCCTGCCTGGTGGTCTGGGCCTCTGCATGTTGGTGTGAGGCTCTCCCTCAGCTCCGTCCATAACAGCCCGTCCAAAGATGGCTTCCAGCTCTTTGGCGTCTGGTGGGGGGATGGGGTAGCGGCCAATCGCCAGCTCCACCAGTGACAGACCCATGCTCCACACGTCAGACTGAACGGAGTAGTGAGTGCCCTGCAGTCTCTCCGGCTGTTGAGAAACACACAATCTACGTCAGAGGGAGCAGGTAGAGCCAAGATGCCAGGCAGGAGAGAGGGCTGGGCAGAGAGCTGGGCGGAGAAGGTGCAGGAAGTGGAGGAGAGGATAATGGAAGGGGAGAAGGAGGAGGGGGTGTTATGGCAAGAAGAGGTGGGTGCGGTTAAGGCAAGAGGACAGAGGATGGGAGGGTTTGGCAGGAAGTGAAGAGCAGCTTTGGACTGTTGGAGTTACGGGGGTGAGCACGGACAGATGTGTGCATTGGGAATTATGATGAAAGTGCAACTGTCTCAACGCCACCGGGGCTTTGTGGGTAGGGGGTGGGTGTAAGATGGAAGAGACACACGCAGCTTTCAGCGCTGCACCCACCAGGTGTTTGAGAGTCGGAGGGAAAGGACGACGAGAAAGAGTGAGCACAGTTGCCTAGCTCCTTGCCAAAGAGTCCTTTCCTGGGCACAGCCCTCGCTTCTTGGCAGGGAAGTGAGGGAGGGCCAGAGGAAGGGTAGGCAGAGGGTGGGGCCAGCGAACAAGAGCAATGTGAGAAAAGAGGAGAAGGAAAGTGGGGATAGGGCCAGAGGAAAAGGGGTGGGGGCGCAGGCGTGCAGAGCTGACTCACCGACATGTAGGAGCGCGTTCCAACAAAGGAGTTGGCCATGGAATCTATGAGCTGGCCGCTCACGCCAAAGTCGCACAGCTTGATCTCCCCACGAGAGTTGACCAGAATGTTGGAGGGCTTTACATCTATGTGGCAGAGGGGATGTGGACAAACAAACATATGTGTCAGGTTCAGTGAGACACTTCTTCTTGCTGTATCTCAAATGTCATCCATACTTATCACCTCACTATTGACTTTGGCAATCACAGAGTTTGTAGTCATCAGGATGAGAATAGACTACTTACTACCAAATCTGGCTAAACACGGAGCAAATAATAGAACAGTCACACTGGTGTCTTTGGTGTATTTGGACAAGTATAGAGGCATGAGTGTATTTCTATATGTACAGTTATGTGCATTAGATGAATTGCTTGGGTGTATTTCATTTTAACTGGAGACATTAACTGGTGCTAGCTTACTCCTCCAAGGACAGAAAAACTATAATAATATCAAGAGCTTTCTGATAGCAAATGTGTTTATACAGGATTTTTGTCACATACTCAGAGAGTAATTTTTTTTAAAATCTTTTATACCTTCAATGGACAGGACAGTTGGAGAGAGACAGGAATTGGAAAGACAGAGAGAGGGGGAATGACATGCAGCAAAGGGCCACTGGGTGGAATCGAACCTGGGACCACCGCAGTGAGGACTATAGCCTCTGTATATGGGGTGCGTGTTCAACCCACTGAGGTATACGACAGTCTGCAGTGTGTCATGAGGCCCCCCACCCCCACCCCGCAAGGTCTGTTTGTGGTACCACACTCATCGAGTGGAGGGAGAAAATAGCGAGCAAGTCTTGCTGAGCCCCTCTTATAAACAAGCCTGGTCCTCCACATTTCCCGCTCATTACAAAAGACATCCTGCAAAATAATGGGGTATGACTGAGCCCTGCAATCTGTCCTCTGCGGTGACTGACCCCCTCCCACCGACCAAGGACATGTGAGAAGTGACTGAGAAGGAGGTGGCATGAAAAAGCGGTAGAATGATGGAGGGAGACATGGAAGGAGGGGTCGACAGGGTGCGGCTGCTGTATAATCACATCTGAGAGGCTGTAATTACTGCCTGAGCTCACAGACAACTCTGTACCACCGACCCTGAGAGACATCACCGTGCTGCACTGTGCAGGTCTGACCGCTGCCCTCGCCAGTCGTTTTCACAACACACCCATGGTTCCTCAATGGTGTGCTGTGGAAAACTTGGCTGAACGTAAAGATAATGGTTTTTACAAAACACTTCTGCTTCATGCTACAAATTTCTTTGATCAGGAACTCCTGATATTTCCAAATAATAGGCTGCCTTGTGGTGAGCATACTAATTATCTTAAGATGTTGATGCAGCGCATATGGGGGAAAACGCATGAAGCGATTAATAAAAATTTGAATGAAAAAATACATGGAGGACTGGAGCCTGTCTAGTTAGTGTGGAACATTTGAAGTGGTTTCACTAACAAAAAAAAAATAGAGTTCATAGATGTTTTGTTTTGAGCCTGTTTCCGAGCAGGAAGGATAATAAGAGCGGAAAATTGTCCTGCATTTTTTTTTAATCTCATGTTTAGACTGTAACATTCTCGGCTGGTTGCCTCATCAGAATCAGCAAATTTTAGCCACCAGTAACACTGAGGGGATGGGAATCATTATATTACCCACGACAACCATCCATAAAAAAAAACATCCACATTGCATTATTACTAAATGGAGTTTAGTCTTCTGTAATCTGGCCAAACTGCTCTTATGGGCTGCCCATTTCTACACATTTTATGGCCGTTTTCAGACAAAAGCAATTTAAACATATTTCTGTTATAGCACTTTAACTATAGTGTTGCCAGCAAACTGAAGGTCACTTATGACAACTGTGTTATCACTTCAAATTAATCATCCAATAGAGTCAGGTCCATGAGCATTTGGACAGTGGCACATTTTTTCCATTTTGTCTCTTTACACCATCACAATAATTTTGACAGGAAGCCATCAAGCTGTGATGTTAGTAGCCTCTCAGCTTGGATTCTAGGTGTTAAACAATATTCATCGGCTTAAAAGTGATTGGACGAACCGTTGTAAATATAAACATTATCTTTAATATTTTAGATTAAAACCACTTGCAGGCAGGGAGAGCCTAAAGTCTGTCACGCATGGACATCAAACACTGAGTTTCCTCATTTGAGATGCTTTGCCAGACTTTTACTGCTGCCTTGTTCAGTTGCTGCTTGTTCAGATCAGAGATCAGCTGACATACCTGGCCACTGAAGAATATCAAATTTTATTTCCTTGAGAAGATCTAGAGTTGCTATTGCAGCACATTTTAGGTTATTACTCATTTGCACTGTGCAACGCCATGTGTTTCAACAGGCCAATGACTTTTGAGCCTCTGAAATAGCAGAGTATGTATAACAACAGTTGTTAGGATTTAACTATGAGTGAAATATTTCTATTGAACACCTTGAATTAAAGCTGAAAGACTACACTCGAATAATATCTTGTTTGCTTCATTTGACATCTATTGTGGTCAATGGCTCTGCCTGAAGACAAGTCACAGGAGTTAAGCCAATACATTAAAATGAGATTGCGTAATAATCTTTGCTTTAAATAGAAAACCAATCGATCACATATCCTTTGATTGTGTAAACTACATACCTACATCTCTAATGCAGCAGTGGTGAAAACACTGGAAAGGGGATTTGAAGAGCAATGTAATTTATTGAGGCTAGAGGACACTCATACCTCTGTGCATGATCTGGTGCTTCTCCCGCAGGTAGGCTAATCCTCTCAATACCTGTAACAAAGAAAAACAGGAAGGAAAACAAACAAAAAAAGGAAAACATTACAGAGCAGTACGTCAACTCTCAGGCAATAGTGTGCACATAATCAAACATATAAACAAGTCCAATGAATATGCTTTCCTGTGTGTAAATATTCATCAAAACAAAATTCACTGGGTAATAATTTTACAGCTGCGATATTTAGAATTAAAACGCAAGCAAACATTAAATACAGGTCAGGGGTTTCTGTTTGTGACTAATTCATTACTGATTAGCAAGTCTGGTTAAGCAACACCACAACAGACACAGCAAACTTTTTAAAGAATCATAGACATGTCATATCTGATAAGCTGCTTGCTGAAAAACATAAATAGAAAAATGCAGAAACTTAACACTGTGGAGTTACTTACAGCTATGCTAACTTTTCCTAGGATCTCTTCTGGGATTCTTCTGGCTTCCTTCAGGACCTGATCCAAGGATCCACCATCCTGAAGCGACAAGTGGCACAATTGAAATCCAACATAACATTTTAAAAAGCAAAAAACATTGGGTCTCTTTGGGAACAAATATTTTACATAAGAGAAAAATACCCAGACACTCCGACCGCATGAATTCACTTAAGAGTCTTTGTCTCTCACCATGTGCTCCATACAGATGCTGATCTCCCCATCGCTGTAAAAGGCCCCATAGAAGCCCACAATATAGGGGGAGTTGCATTCATGCAGCACCTGCAGCTCCCTGATTATCTGGTTCCTGATGGCAGGCTTGATTTCCAGGTGGATCAACTAAAGAGGGTAAATATGAGACCGTGAACTTTTGGTTTGACAAAGACAAGTGCATCAGATGCAGTTACACCATTCACTGCCCGTCTCAGAGTCACACATTTGAGAGGTGCTGGTTGGCTTAACTAACCCACGAACACCATTTGTAATTTCACAGTTATCTTCTTAAAATAGTGTTAACCACATCAAAAAAGATATAAGAAAAGGTAAGTTATTACACAATTTGAAAGCCTACAAGCTTGAGCTTGCTTGGGTTGCTGCTGCAGTGACTGTATGCAAAACCAGTAATTGACCATCTCATCACATGTTCACCCAGTATTCTGATCAAAATAGGGTGAAAAGAGACCAAGCAACTTACAGTATACAGGAACTGCACTGACAGATACTACCTTTCAACATAGTGGGAATAATTCTTCTTTTTTTAAAAAAAAAAACAGACCCATAAAATAGCACAACAATTTTGAGAAGGATCCCTTTAGGGGACAAACATTTACTGAGTTTTTGTAACTGAAAAATCAACTTGTCAGTGCACCTAGCTAACCTTAACACAACAGTCCTGCAATAAATCTATAAACACTACCTTCATGAAGTTTAAATGACAAGTCTATTGTTGAACAGTGTTAAAGAGGTGTTGATCCAACTGTCTGAGCATTTTCAAAGCTACACTTTGTGGTATTGTTGAGCTGTTGACAGGTGTTCCTATTATTTTTTCCACCCCATTCACATCAATGTGGGCAGGCTAAACAACAGACATTTTTTTTTTTTTTAGACAGTTTACAAAATTCTTAGTTATGGTATATGGATTTGAATTGTGTAATATAATATGATGCAGTTTAATATAATATAATATGATGTGCTTTTGTCATATATAGTCTTAGTTATGTGTGACCGTAAGTCGTGAACTTGTAGGTAGACATAGGAGCAGTGAACCAAGTCAGCACTCCCACAATTCCATACTAAAATCAAAGTGGAGCTCATCCTGACTGTGTTTTGCTGCAGCTTACTTCATATCACACTTCATCTGTAAGAAAGTATTCAACAAATAGTTGTTTTCACCTTGCGGGCCATGACCAGACCAGAGGGTTTGTGGCGGACCTTGTTCACCACTCCTCCGTTTCCAGCACCCAACTCACATATAGGGTCAAAATCCTCATCCTTCAGCTCCCCAACCTGAGCTTTCTGGGTGAGGAAGGCTTCGAGTCGTTTCCTCTGTTGCTCGTCCAAGTCTAGTTCACCCAGTTTCTTTTGTAAGGCCTCGAGGTTGGCTCTGTGAGGGGAACATGACAGGTGATAACAGAGAGAGAGAGAGAGAGAAATGATGAGACAGGGACATATTACGTGGGTGCAGAGACCTAATGTGATCCAGTGCTAATAAATAGGAGCAACGTCTAACAGAGCAGTGTAAGGCAACACTGGTTCAACACAGGTACAATTCATTTTAACCCACAGCACTGCTACTCACTCAGATGCAGCATCAATGGTATTGGAGGTGGCCTGTCCCTCCCCAATGGGCGTTATGTTCAGGGGCACGGGTCTTCTTTTGGGAGCCATGTCGATAACTACCCAAAATGACTTTCCCAAATAATGCACTAACCTGTTAGGAGCCGAGCAGCTGCTAAACTAACCTTTTTCCTTGTTCGAAACTGAAGTGTGAAAAAAAGCAACAGGGTCAGCTCTAGGTGGCTAGTAACTTAGCTGGCTAACGTTAGCAAAATTAGTACACTTTTGGTTGCATGTCAGTGAGCCAATGTGGTAAAACGTATCATTCCGATGTGCTTGAAAAAGTCAGGTCGTTATCCGGTGCATCTATAGCCTCTGAAGTGAACACATTTCTATTTTTTTCTGTCTCTTCTGTTATCTACCTGCTGCTACTAGCCATTAGCTACCTAGCTGCTACTAGCTAGCACCAGCTCCTAGAAAAATCGTGCCCTGCGTCTCTCAGTCCTCAAGTGCAGCTCCTCGCCTCTCCGCTTCCGCAAGACAACGGCCCGCCGCGGTTTTACCGGCTGCTACACCGGGGGACCACTCTGGCTGGCTTCCCTCCGCAGAACCGCAGCGTCTGAGCAGCAAAATTCCTCCGTGTTTCAGCTCGGGGTGTGGGGCTGTGAAGCGAAAAGGGCTTTGGCTCTGGTCGGTGGTGCTTCAGTACAGGAAGCAGCAGCTGCAGCATCAGACGTGTGTGACACCCACAGGGAGAGCCCTTCATAAATAGCGCGAGACTGTGAGCGTCCGATACGAAGGATGCAGAAGTCTCATTGGAGATGCACGACATCTGCGGTTTGTGATAAGACCTCCGATATGATGTTTTTAATGAAGTAAAAGCCCATTTTAACCACGTCTTAGCCTCCCGCCGCTGCTTTCTTATGTGTTTAAAGGCAGTTTGTAAACAAGCGGCGTGGTACATTACTGCCACCCAGTGGTGACAAGAGGGAACTGACGCTTTACAAAAATCACAATAAATAAACAATAAACTTTACTAACCCCCCGAACTTCAGTTATTTGATGGCTAAAAATAACAGTACGCATATTCCCTCATGATTAGGATGAATTATTTATAAAAACTGTCCATTTGTTACTTAAAGGTTTGAAACTTAAGGATGGATTTTCAGAAATAGGATAGATTTATGCAGTGGGCCTGGACACCTCAAAACAAAAATGTGTCACAAATTTCTCAGTACAATCACAATCTGAAACAATACCTTTCTGCTTTATCTATTGATTAGATCAGCATGATATATTATATATTCCTTCATATCGACCCAGAACTTTCATGTAACCACAACCGTCAAATAGAGAGATCAAATTCTTGTTGTCTTTGTCTTTTCTTCATTCATTAACTAAACCTTTCTCAACTAAAGTTGAAGAGCTTTATTTAGTGCACAACGTTTAGCTGAAGTCACTTGAATTTGTTGGTAATTCCTGATGAATAAAGACAACTGATACTGCAATATCAGGTGTAACTATTAACCAAATGTGATGGAAATCCCTGGATTTTTTTTATTAAACTGTCTATTTTGTTGTAATGCTTTCATCCTCCTGTAACTAATGCGTTGAAAGCAAGGTGTTTTCCATATTGAGCAGTTTTCAGACTCAGCTCAAATTTCTTTCTTGGAATCCTCTGCATACTGAAATTGCCGGGACTACCCCCATAATGCCAGCATCCTACCTGCACCTTAATCAATTCACAAACATGTTATCTGCAAAATATGCAGATAACCCTAAACAGTCTAGCAGTAGCTACAGACCCACATTTATTACTTAGTCAGCGCACCTTCCCAGAATGCACACTGATTAAACAGAGCTTGTCTACATGCTCCTCACTCAGCAACATTCTGTCTGGTACATCTCACAACCCAGTTTCCTCTTCTTGCTTAAGTTGTTAATGCAACACTCAGCTGCGTGCAAACTTTTTTTTTTTTGCATACATTTAGAAAGGATGGCCCTTTGCCGAAGCCACTAACTTCACTTCCAACATCCTGTACTGTTTGGTGGAAAAAAAAGTTTTAAAAAATGCATTAGTAATTCACCTCATTAATCATTTCCTGTTCCTTGGAAATCAGGGCAGTCCTCTGATGATCTCACTGCTCAGCTTTGGATGGATAAAAGTGCTATTTTTGCCTATAAATCTACACTAAAAAGCCCAGTAATGATAGTGACGCACATCTTTTGGATTCATTATAATATATCAAAAATGTTGGGAGTGCATACCACTAAGACTCAGTCAGTGACCATAGACGCCCAAGTTCAACTCCAGCCCAGGTCCATTGTTGCATGTTATCCTGTCACTGTCTCTTGCTGTTGACCTGACCTATCACTCTCTCCCTCTCTCAACTTCCCTATCACATTAAAGGCAAAAAGTAGCCCAAAGATTTAAAAAGCTGATATCCCTCATTTGCAAGAAGTATTTAGACCCTTAGTTCAGTACTTTTTAGATGTCCTTTTGGCAACAGCCTTCTTCGGTAACTCTTTGCAAGCTTTACACACCTGGACTTGGACAGTTTATCTGATTTGTCCTGGCAGATCCTCTCAAACTCCATTAGATTGAAGGAGAAGCATCTGAACTGCCATCTTCAGGTTTTAAACAGATGTTATTCAGGTTTTAATCCTGAGCTTTGGCTCGGTCCACTCAAGGACAGCACAGATTGTTCTGAAACCACTCCAGCCATTGTCTTGGGTATGTGCTTTAGGTCACAGTCATGCTGAAAAGTGAATTACCATGTGCAGGGTTTTTTTTTTTCAAGGACCTTGCTGTGTACAAACTGCATTCATTTTCCCCTCATTTCTGACTAGCATCTCTGTCCTGAGAAACACCCACAGCATGATGCTACCTCCATGTTTCTCCATAGCGATGGTATTAACCAAGTGATGAGCAGGGGCCGGTTTGCCAGACAGAGTGTTTGGAGTTTTGCCCAGAGTTCAATATTTGTGTCCTAAGACTAAAGACTCTTTTCTCTCAGAGTCATCTTTACACAAAGCGACCTACATCAACCCATCCAACCATAAGTGCCCAGTTAATGTTGTGCTGCTAGGACAGTCATCTTCCTGAAAGATTCTTCTATCACTGAAGAGAGCGTCTGTGGCTCAGTTTCAGTGACTGTTGGGCTCTTTTTGCACTGGTCTGATTGCTCAGTTTGCCTGGACGACCTCATGTTGGAAGAGTCCTTGTGGTTCTTCCATTTCACAATTATTGTCACCACTGTACACATAGTTGTTTGTGTCCTCGCCCCGATCGATGCTTTGTCATAGTTGTATGACAGAGGTCTTCCTTGGACTTGATGTACCTGACCACATTTTAGAGAAAACAGAAACAGATGGTGTCAATAGTTTAGTAATGAAAGATTTCTTTTGTCATTGTTAATACACACATACGCCACATCCCAAAGATGCTCTAATGGATCTGGACCTGGAGAAGGTGGAGTGACTGAAAAGCACTGAATTTCTTTCCATGTGCATGAAACTAGTTCAAGCAACTATACTTTGTGACATGGTGCATTATCATGCCAGCAGTCATTACAGCATGGGTTATTTGTGACCATAAAGGTAAGCATGAGATCAGCAACCACATTTGCAGCCTGTGGTATTACTGTTGATGACTGATTTGGTATTCAGAGGCCCAAACTGCCAAGAAAACATTCCCCATGCCATCACACCACAACCACCAGTCTGGACTGTTCACACAGGTTGGTTCATGGATCCACGCTGTTGACGCCAAATTCCTACTCTACCATCTGCGTGCCTCAGCAGAAATCTAGATTCGTCAGACCAGGCTACATTTTTTCCAGACTTCAGCTGTCACCTGTGCTTATGGCAGAGTAGGATTTCTGTAACTGGCTGGCAGCAGAGCAACCCAGTGTGGTCTTCTGCTGTTGTAGCCCAACCATCTTGAGGTTGAACATGTTGTGTGTTCTCAGAAGCGCTTCTCCTGACCACAGTTTTAAAGAGATGTTGTCGAAGTTACTGAAGCCGTTCTCTCAACCAGTCTGACCATTCAACCCTGGCGTCTCCTCAACAAGGCGGTTCCATCTGCACAACTGCTGCTTGTTGGATGTTTTTTTGTTTTATTTGTTTGATTTAAGCACTATTCTGGGTCAACTCTGGAGCCTGTCATGTGTAAAAGGCCCAGATGATCAGCAGTTTCAGAAACACGAACTCGCCAGTTCGGCGCCAACAATCATGCCATGGTCTAAGTCCTGAGATCACATTTTTCTCCTCTCTGATGGAGGAGCTCCTGCCTTGTATCCACATGACTGTGCACTATGGGTACTGTTGCCACACGAATGGCTGACTGAATACTGTACTGCGCATGCTGGCTCGCTGTCACAACCTCCTGAGAAACTTAATTATACAAGTAGTAACCTGCTTTTCCTGCTATGAACAATCAATGGTGACTCATCCATTGTGTACATTATTTCCAGTTTAGTCAAACATTTTGCAGATATGTACTTGTAGACAGTAATGTGGACTGATTAGTTTTGCACAGACTGACTGGTTGACACCATCGTCTCTACACTTTAGTGGAGGATAGGGATTACAACTACAAATATTTCCCTTTTCTTGACTCGGAGATGTAATTATTGGGCATTTTGCTGGTCAAGGATTTGAAGGCGCTAACAGGGTAGTCATAGCAACCTCAGTTCCAATATGGCCAAGGACCGTTCTTGCATGTCACTCATCACTCTTCCCTCCACATTGCCAACCATCTACTCTAATGTCTGTTAAGCAAAAGAGCTACATCTTTGGTCACGACATGTTGGTTTCACACCCGCAACCATGCTGAATACTGCCAACGAGGCGTGCTGCGTTCGAACATTTGAGTGGATTTAGCATTCTGGCTGAATGCATTCAGTCTATTTCTATTTTCAAAATAAAACAATAGCAGACAGGATTTTAAGAACTGATTTTAATTAATTCCACACGTCAATAACAGCTGTTAGAATACGATCATTTTAAATTTTACAATTTTATCCTCAACAGGCATCGAATGTGTCCCCAGATCTGAGCAATGGTACAGGACATAACAATCCACACCTTAACCAGTCCTCCTGCTCCTCAGTGGCATCAGCTTCAGGTACTGCTGCCCTCCACAGCTTCTTATTGTCTGTTTGCCTATAGGAACAACTGGAGGCAATTCAAGGCTTAATAAAATATTATTTAAATTTTATTGTCTTTTAATATGAACATATAAAAAAAACAACAACAAACAAAACATTTACATCATGGATTGTAAGCCTCTGCCCATGCTACCTTATGCATTATAATAATAAGAAGAGATGCCACTACAAAAAGACCAGACCCTCAGCTCTCTCCAGCTCTCAAACAACCTGCAAACGTATCTGGCTCAGATCCACAGAAGCAACCTGCAGCACCTCTAACCTTTAACCATAAGGCAAAGAGAAGTTTAGGAGATCCGTTCAAATAATGACTTTCTACATCTAGCAACAAATGAACAATGTTGTTTTTATATGTATAGCAGTTACTTACAAATACAAATTGCCTAGTTAAAGATGGGTATTAGAGTTCTTTACATTATTTTGCCTCAAAGCGCCTTAAATAGAACATCCTGTTCAGGGACAGACCGATGTAGACCAGGCAAAGTGCCGCTGATCAATTTTGTGTGATTATCAAATAATTTTCACCACTACACTGAGCTTGTAAGCTATGTCAATGTGTCAAAGGAAGGAGAAAAATGGAAGACCAGATCTGACCTACTTTTTCGATCATCAACCTTATCACACAACGCACTTGGCAACAGCGAGGGCCTGGATCAATGTGTAAATGTAGTTTCTCTGTGCATTAGAGCAAGGGCGAAAGGAAACCAGACTGTGTGCTGATCAAACCGCAACAAAAAGGGACAATGAGAGAGGGGAATCATCCCATGCAGAACTCATCTGAACCACTACTTTTTCCCTTCTCGAGTGTCTTAAAGTGAAGTAGGACCGCTGCCTTTCTAGTTTCACATTTTCTAATTTCCATGCATGAGATGCTTTGAGGAGATGTGGTTACAATGGTTACTGATCCTTGATTAAAATGGCTTTAAAATAAATAAGCCATATTGTGATGAAGTATCAGATGAAAGTGCAAACAGCTCTGGCGACACAGCAACACCTCTTCTAGCAAACGCTGACAACCTTCCTGCAGGCAAACCCAACGCCTGCACACGCAGCCCGTGTATCCTTATCTGAGGAGCAGCAAACACATACTGACAATACTAGTGCAGGTGCTGAGGAATATTAGTTGTAAGCCTACAGCATGTAGCAATTAAAGTCCAATTCTATTCCAGCAAATAGATATGACCTTATCTACATTGAAAGGAGGCCTAGGGGGATTGTTGGTTGAAGCAGCTCCACTTGTTCCAGACAGGACAATTTGTAATCCAATCAATGACTTTAAGCTTGGTGGGATTGCACCTACTGACACTTCATTAAGTTTCGTTGTGTCAGACATGTTGAACCCAGCACGGCAAAATACTCTGAATGCTTCTTTGACCCAGGTCGCATTCATTCACAGGAAAAGAAAAGGAGCGTTCATCAGCAGCACAGCCTGGAGCCTCTCATCGCACAAACCACTGTGGCAGAGGGGTCCTGCTTTCTGCAACGAGCAGCTCCTGTCTGTACAGAACTACAGCCAAATATCATGTGGATTTATGACAGATAACTGTTAAGAGAACATGATGCAGTTAAATAAATGATACTTGCAGAGAACGATGCCAAAATGTGGGGAAAAAAAAAAAGAGGACAGCACTTCTGAATCCTGTTATGAAACCGTCCTTTAACCTTTCTCTATTTCTTGCACTGAAAAACTACGTAAAGTATAAATGAAATAAAAACACCTCAGACTGGGGTCTCATCCACTGGCCAGCTCAGCTAGTCTTAAAACAATGAGCTCCAATCTTCAAAAACAAACAAAAGGCACCAAAATCTTGTAGCCGTTTCCTGTCAGTGAATTCATAAAATACGTCTGCTTTGGCACAGCTGCCACACAGTCATTTTGATGAGTTGCGTATTCTTGCGCTGCTGACACGTCAAGCCAAATAAACACGTTACAGCTAGATAACCGCATTAATGTTCCACCCATCACTGACACCTACGGTTCGGTTAGCTTGGTTACAAACAAACTAACCCACCCTTCATAGATTTTGTTGCTGAGAGGAAACAGAGCTGCATGGAACGATGGAATAAAAAAAAAAAGAATCAAAATGTAGGAAAACAAAATCTCCAGTGTAAAATTGGCTTCAGAAACACTCATCAATTCTTCTGTCCTCGACTTCTTCCTTAGCTACTCCCTGGTCAGTCTGCTAAGTTTTTATGACTGAGGTAGGTTCTCTTATCTAAGGACAAAATAAAAATGGAAAGCATCACACATTGAGGCCAGTACTGTGTTCTGCCCTTTCATATAATTAAAAGGATAGATTCCTGAAAAAAAAACCCTTTCAAGCTTTGATTCATTCTCTGAACAAAGAAACAATAACACAAGAGGAAAGATTTCAATTTGCATCACACTCCACATACCTCTGCCTCGTCCTCCCTAAATTATTCATGCTCTTTTCCATTAGTTGTTTTTGACCTTTTACCAAAAACTACTGAGGAGCCTCCATTTTCAACTTGCCTGTTCATCACACATGTGACAAAAATCAGAGACGCAAACATTGACTGCCCACGGCTAAAAGAGCCTGTAATTCAGAGTCAAATACAAAGAGAAATGGGGTGGTAGAGAGGAAATTGCCTGGAGAGAGAGAGAGAGAGAGAGGAGGAGAGGGGTGGGGTGGTGGTGTTGTTGGTGTTGGGGTGCTTGATCCATTCAGTTTCTTTAGTAGAGGCAGGACGGTACAGATATTCACTGCAAGGTGACGGTTGGCCAAAAAGAGTTCGATTTGCTTCCAGTGGTGTACAGTACAAAGAGGAATCCTAATCACTCTAGATTGAAGATTCATTAACAGTGCATGTTTGAGTGTGTTTGTTTTGTCTGGGTATAAATCAGAGCTACTAAAAGGCTCTGATGTTTGGGCATAAGGAAGGGTTGTTGCATCTAGTGGATTACTGTGTTCCTGTCCTCAAGTTTTTAGCCCCCTGCCTCTCTGTCTCTGTGTGTGTGTCAGTCTATGAGGGGACAGAGATGTGGGGTCAGTAGGCAGTGACCAGGTCCTTGTCGTAGTTGTATCGGCCCCTCTTTGGGGCAGGACTGTCAGCGCTGTCCTCTGTGTCCTCACTGTCTCCCCCTGCCCCGCCCCCTTCCTCCTCAGAGGAGGAGTCAAGAGTCAGATCTACCACTGCGCCTCCTCCCGGTGCCACAGCAGCTCCTCCTGTGACTCCTGCCATCCCCACGGAACTGCTTCCAGATTTACCCGTCAGGCTGGTGCTGCTGTGGGCTGGTGAATGACCGTTTGCCTCAGGAATGCCTATAGACAAAGATGTCATTTGGAAAAAAAAAAAAAAGGTACATTATAAAAAGAATTTACTACAGCAAATGAATGCACAGGAAAAAAACAAACACATCCAGTTAAAGAGGTAAATGTTACAAGGTTTGACTCTTACATATATCAACAACAGGGTACTCTGGTGTGTTGCTGCGTTCTCTTTCCCTGTCTCTCTCCTTGTCATCTCTGATGGGTCGCCAGGAGCCGTCGGTCAAGTACTCAATCTCCTCAATGTCCTCACTTGTCTCTTTAAGAATCTCAGACAGCAGCCTGAAACACACAGCACTGGTTAGAGCTATCTAACAAAACAGATCTGACACCAGAAAATGAGCAGAATACTGAACAACAGGACCAATGCCTGGTAGCAACGTCTGCATGGGATCCTGCAGTTTGCAGATTGTGTCATTCAATCATGTTGTCCACTCTTTATAATCTTCATCCATCGATTTTCATTCAAAAACAAGATAAAGCTCAAGGTATACTGCATGAAGAAAATCATAGAAATCCTCACAAATCCTTGAGTCTGTTATTATTAATAATATTATTAACTAAAAAATTGCATTTACAGCATTTAGTAATTAGGCAACTGAAAGTGAAACCTCAAGATCAGTTTAAGCAGGGACTTTCACACAAGCTTAATTTAAGGAATGCAAATGTATCTCAGGGCCAGACTGTAACACAATGCCTTCAGTCTTTGTGGAAGTTAGGGAGTGCCTGCAAGAGTTACTCAAAATTTGCAAGAAATGACATGCCCAGATAGAAAAATACTTAATCATCAGGCGAGCAGAAGATAAACAGCGTAGATCTACGTCTATTCTTTTGCATCCCAGCATCAACCATTTGTGTGCGTTAAGATGCAGAGCTCCTCTACACAGCTTGTGCGAAGTGGCACATGGCACAATGCAAGTATCTTTGTTAGTTCCAGACTGACTCAGTTGTCATTTTCCTGTTGAACACTATTTCACTGTTATTTTAAATATGTGTTATCAGGACAGTAATGTACATGAGCAAGTGTATAACACACATGCACTCTGAAAATGCTTTTCATATGGTTGGACAAGTTAGCTGGGAAATCAAACTCAGAGGGACAAAGCATTCTTTGTGGAGAAATGTTAGTTGCACAAACTTAATAGAAATCCATGACACACGTCTCTGCAGACTCCAGTAAATCAGCTGCATTTGCCCAGTTCTATAATGAACTGAAGATTTATTCACACTTCTCCTTGTACAGGCCTAATATAAAACACTATATGTCCAACTTGGTGATTTTTGCCGTCACTTCTTTGTGGAGCTGCAGCGCACTGATTCACTCAGCTCTTCCTTGCCCCCAGAGTCACGAAGTGAGATGGCAAAATTAGTTGTGTTTTTTCACTAGCAAACTGTATAAGCACAGGATTTACACATGTTATGTCATGTTGAACAGTGATAAGAAAAACAGTGCTGTGAAGATTTTGCCTGGCGTCCAATTTGCTTTGATATGTTCAATAACTATTTTATTTAAGTATAATTGCACAAAAAGGACTAAATGATGAGTATTACCTCAATCTGTCAAAATAATCTGAAAACTACTTTATCATCATATTGTACAACCCTAATTCATCAAATAGAATCAAAAGTTTTGAAATAACTTGACGACAGATGTAAAAATGCAAAACAAAATGGATGATCGCCCTCTCATGCCATCCAAAACATTCAAAGTTTTTATAATAAAAACACAATGGGTTGGTGCATGGTTCAACTTGTAGAAAGAGTGCTGAAACAGGGCCTGACATCTGAGAAGCTTTAATCATACCCCTCAGACTGGTTCCAGCAAACAGTGTCGTTAAAATTACTGAAAAAAATGTTTAGGATTTATAGAAAAGATGATGATGCTGCAGTAGCGGGACGAGTCAGAGCGTGTTTCTGTCTCCTTACCCATCAATTGTGAGCAGCTCAAAAGGAGCGGGCTTGTCACAGACAGGGCAAGTCCACGTGGGCTTCTTTTCATTCATCTGCAGGAAGAAGACTGCGTCGAAACACTGAAGGTGGGCACAAGTTAAAACTCGACATGGTACCCCGAGCCGCATCTTCACCAACTGGGAGATGGGAAATGGAGAGGACAAAGCAAACGTGTCACAATTCAATGCAGGAATAAGATGTAGGAGATGTGTCACTGCTAAAAGTGTCATGTGTTCTCATGTGTCTGTATACTCACTGGACAGATGAGAGAAACCCGGAGGCCTGTGGTCGCGATTTCACTCTCTGGGTCAAAGCGTAGTTTGTCTTGTACTGTAGATAAATGATGGATAATTTATCATGACACGTCATTGTGACCTCTCATTTCCTATCTGTGCTGTAATGTACACCTGAACAGTGCTAATGAGTACAAAAATATGAAAGAAAGAAACTGAAAATGATCAACAGTAACACTTACTGCGTTCACGACAGCGCTCTGCACTCTCAACAGAGCAGAGTTTGAGCTGGCTGAAGAGATCTGCTGCAGTGAAGACCCTCACTAAATACACTGCCACCGAGTACCGCTGCAAACACATAGATTCAAACCATGTGAGTTCAAAGGACCATGAAACTAAAATAAAATATACAGTAGAGGAGCTTAAAAGTATTCAGATCCCCTCTCTTTCCGGACGCTTTGTCCTTTTGAGTAAGTATTCAGACTCTTAATTCAGTGTTTTGCAGAGACCCTTCAGGCAACAATTACAGCTTACAATCTGAACAGCCATTCAGGTCTCTCCACATATGTTCTATCGAGTTTAAAGAGGAACTGTTTTGCTTTCATACTGAGAGTTCAACCATTGGCCCTGTCTCAGGTCAGGTGCCCTCATGAAATAAGACATTCTCATTTGAATTTATCCTTCCCTCAGTTTTGAGCAGTCCGTCTGTCCCTGTTGTCCACCATCACGCTACACTGTAGGGACAGTATTAGCCAGGTGATGAGCAGTACCTGGTGTTTGCCACACAGTGTTTGGAGTTCTGCCTAAATGCCGTTTGGCAAACTCCGAGCAGTGCCTTCAACATTGTGGCTCGGGTACTATGACATTAGTGGTAAATGCGGAAACTTATATACACGGGTCTGTGCCTTTTTAATCTATGTGCAGCCAATTTAATTTTCCACAGGTGGAATGAAGTTGTAGATGTAGACACACACACACACACACACACACACACACACACACACACACACACACAGGACAATCAAAATCAACAGGATGCACCTGACCACACTGCCACAGCAAAGTGTCTGAATACATGTGTCAACATGAGATTTCTGCTTTTGATTTTCAATGAGTTTGCAAAAAAAAAAAACCCTCTAAAAACATGTTTTCATTTTTGCACTCCACAATCCATTGTGACAATTTTACCAATTTAAATTCAAATCAACACAATAAAGTGTGTAAAGTTTGAAGGAGTCTGAAAAGATTCTGAAGCCACTGAACATAAAATGAAGCTAAACTCCACTTTGGAAAACCTAAACTTTTAACAAGATTTTTTTTATGGGAGGAGAAATCTTATCAAATAAGTCCTCAGGAACCCTCCTGTGTTTAATACAAGTTATTCTCTTTCATTATATAGGCCCATTACAAAAGTCACACATGGTAGGAAAACCTAATACAGCACATTTTTAAGCCACTTTAAATGTCTACTTGAATCAACTTACCTAAATACACAAAAAAAAAACATTTAAAGCTTTATAGCAAATACAGTTCTCCACCTAACAAACATCTGAAAAAGTTAAACTGACTGAATTTACTTAAATGCTTTATTTCAAATGATTGCTTTGCCTCTAAATCAGCAGCACTTCCCCTATGCACCAGATCTCTGAAATGCTGTGGTGGGTTTAAAACTGTAGCATCTTGTCCATGCTGTGGATAAAGGCAGACCATTGAAATCTTAACACTACAGATCTGCTATAACATTCCTTGTTCTCCCTGGGCATTATAATAAATACTACAGAGCACTGTATAAAATATTAAACAAAACTATAACAGTAAAATTGTGGTGCAGGCCGTATATTCTTTACACAGAGCAATTCTGCTTTCAGACATTTAAATTGCTTTATAGGTTTTAATACAGGCTTATTGCAGTCTAACCTCCACAAAACTGTATTATCTTGATTCATTAAATAATAATCACACTGTAAAAGCTGGATCTCCAAAATTAAAATCTTTTTCTTTAAAAATGACTTGAACACACAAGATGACTAGCTGAAAATTGTGAATGAAATATATGTTATGGAACAGTTGACTCATAAGATAAGGGCTCAAGAAGAACAATGTTGAGAAAAGTGGGAGAAATGGACTGTGTACACACCAACGACAGGATAAGAACTATCACACTGATAAAAATGCAGTAACAGCAAATCCAACTGAGGAGACATGGCAATCCAGCATGTTCTTTTTCTAAAGTTTGTTTTTATTTGCTTATCGTTTTCTTTTCTTTCCCTGTGTATATTGTTTATACGCTGCCTAAAAAGAAACAATAAAAAAACATATCCAAAAAAAAAAAGACCTCAATGATTGACACTGAGGCATCCTTTTTTTTTTACTTAATGATCTGACTAATTTTTTCAGCTCTGATTAACACATGAAGAAAACAGCATAATAAAAACCTGTTTCTTTCTGTGTTTGTTTACTTTCACGTTGCTCATCTCTAATTGGTTTACAGAAGAGCCCTAAAGGAGAGGGTGCCAACAGAGGTAAGAGTGTATTCATCAGCTTTCCAGCTGCTTATCAGGATCAAGATTGTGGAGGCAACAGGCAAGAAGGCAGCTGAAGCATTTCAGCACTTTGCCTCGAAAGCCTTCTTCAGGAGCCGGACCACGCACAGCTGAGTGGGACCTGGAAATCACTCAGAAACAGTGCTCACCTGGGTGCTCCTTATAATCTACCAGAGAACGATGACTGTTCTACTTGCTGTGTTGCCACCACAACCATGGTCTTATTCCACAATATGAACTTCAGCAACAGACTCTGACCTTGCCAAAGTTTCCCCAAGTGATGGTGACTCTGTTAGTGACACTGGAGAGATGCAACCAGGGAGTGATGTTTACAGGTCGACATGGACGACGGGGTTCCACACCAGGCTTATTAGAGGGGTAATAGCCCTGTAAACACACACAAAGGACAATATAAGATATTCATTATTTTATCCCGTTAAATAGTTTTGGAGTTACTTGCTTTAATGACATGCATCTGAATTCGATCTGAAGTGTTTAGATAGAGTTTAAAAAACTATTTTGTTAGGGCTCATGATTGTGTTTATTGTTCCTTCACTGTTTCAATCAAGGGGCACAAAATTGCAAAATAGCTTCTAGTCTTTTCACTTTTGTACAGCTAAAATGGAAGTGAGAGTTAATTTCTCAACAGGAAGCGCACTGAGCTCCAAACAAGGTGCACAGGGATCTTAGATTACAGTCACATCTCTAGTTCTGTATATTCTTCTCTCTTCGAGCTCTTTGCTTATTTATGTGTACATGAAGCAAAAACAAATTCAGTTGCAAAATCATTTTCTCAATGTTCAACAAACTGATAAATACAAAGAATCTGCAGACACTATATTTTACTGTCATCCTCTACAGAGTTTACCAGGCACAGGTACTTCCACTCTTCTCCCAGCCACAGCTTTCTCGATGGTCCGTCGCCTTATTTTAATGTTTGTCACTTGCTTCAATTTCAACTTCAACCAAAGCTGAATCTGTAGCTGGATATTTTTCTACTTGTCTTATTACACATCTGCCTGCATTAGGCTGCCCAATCCATCACCACCATTCATTATGGGGCCAGTTTGGGGCCACGAACAGGCAGCAGGTCTATCACTGACACCCAGACCAGTGACTCAGTAACTGCATATAAACAGAAGGCTTACTGTAATCACGGGAAAATAAATCTTCCACAAGAACAGTAGATCTCTCCTGCTTTAGTCATGTTTGTGCTCTGAAGATGTGGCTTATGCCAAATAAGTGAAGCAACTCACCGGCACATGACAGTAGGATTGGTTGACTTTGACAGCAATGTTAGGGGGATACTGGTCCTCCTGGACACCAATGGAGTCTGTGTAACAGATTCTGTGACAGAGAGTGACAGGAGAGAAAAAGCCATTTAGCATCAGACTGCTTCTGTATCTGTCACATGTTTGAGTAGTTTGAGAAGAAGTAGAACTTCTGTATTCAAAAAGAGAAATATGAAGCTGAGGTTTAAATAGTGGTTGTCCATGCATGGTGACAGAATTTTTCCTTTCTTCCCTTTGCATTTTTGGGAAATGATGTGATATAGAGTCAAAAGCAGAACCTGCACAGTCCATACAACAGGATTATGAAATATCTATTGGTGATTGATTCAATTGAAATTACTGTGAACTTACCTCAGAACCACTTGGATTGATCTGATTCCCGGACGCAGCTCACTAAGAAAGGACAGGCCACAAATTAAAACCAGCACCAGTTACATATTTTGAAATAAAGCTACTCTTAACAGAACACTGCAGATGTGGGAGAAAATGTTGGACGTTCTTACCTCGCATTTCTGATCTGGTCTGCTTGGTTTGGTGTTAATTCAAATATGCATTGACTGTCCTGCAGTTTCTCATTGTTCTGGGAAACTGTAAACAAGTGTAGACAACTTCCATTACAGCACAGCACGTAGCTGAATAATTTATTAGGAGAAATATTTCTCCAAATAAGAATGATCCAAATACAAGGACAAACAGACACCAAATGATCTGCACTTACTTAGCTCTGTTGGTGGCAAGAGTGTCTCCAATGTTTGGTAGAAGGGCAGTGGTACCAGCTTGACCTCTGCTGCAGGTGTGGGGAGCGGTTTGGAAATGCCGTTGAGGTAGTCTGCGCCCTGAGAGGTGGCAGTGGGGGAAGAGCTGAGGGGTAAGTAGGTAACTGGGACGCCCTCTGGACGCCGTGCTGCAAGCCAGCCAGATGCTTTGGGGAAGCGCGACTCGTAGAGCTGCCTGACATTCTTCAGAAGCTCTGGGCTGTATTCGGTCTGCACCAGCCTCAGCGCACGCCCCACCAGGTCCTGCTTCAGCCCACTTTTGCTGCGACCCATTGAGGCCAGCAGTGTCTGCAGGTCTGAGACCCGAAAACTTTTGACCATGTTCTATGGGAAGAAAAAGAAGGGAAAAGACAAATATTTGAGATATAAAATACAGCGACATTCAAGTTGGTATGCAGAGGAGTTTTGAGCGACAATCCCATCAATTTACAAGTCCTCAGACTCATTTTCATTCTCATTTCAATCTGTGGCAACAGATGATACTTGACTGAAATACAAAGCCATATAACCACCACAGTGCTAATGACTTTCTTTTGTGGACTTCTGCAACTTATGACCTTTTCAAATACCTTGCTGCTTCAAATATTTTATTCTTTGCAAAACTCTTTGTTGTTGATGCTTTCTTTGAGGGATTCATGATCTGATTTTTCTAAGTGTCATTACCTGTGAGAAAATTTCACTAGCCTCTTTTAAACACAATTCCTGCTACCGTTACGACCACCCCATTTTGCTGGTTATGCTTATTGACACTGTACCAAACAAACGTGGCGTAATGCAGCCCCAGTGCATGATTTCTAATAGCATGGTGGCGTTGTGCTCACAACTGTGATGTGTAACACATGTAACATGTGTCCATTCTGCCATGCTGCCTCACACATCAGCTTAGATATATAAATGTGTGACCCTAGCACAAAAATGCATTCCACTGTGCGTGTTTATATTCTGCGAGTTTCTCCCCCAAAGTCCCACTTGTCAATTCTAATAATTTAATTAATACATTGTTGGTTTTCATACACTGCAAGGCTGCTAAATTTGACACCCGACAGCCTGCAGATCTCCGCATTTAGAAAATTAAATGCAGCATTTAAAATTAAATAGCAGGCGACTCTCTTTGATTGCTGCTATAATAAGCTTCTGTAGTTGGTCAATTTAATCCTTCAGAGGGATGAACTGGACGTGTTATTAGCCAGCTATAGTAAGAAGTTACACAGTCCTCATTTTGACCACTTTCATTTAGACAAGTCATTTCATCATTACATTCTTAAGACGATATGAAGTATATTTATTATTATATATTGTATAATCATATATTTTTTTTATCATACCAGTTTAAATGTATGCCTTAAACACTGTATGACATCAATGAACACCTTGGGCTGTATTCAGTTTGAGGATTTACTTCCCATGTTCAAAGAGAATCACATAATTGTTAAGACAAAAATTAAAAAAAGAATGTGGTCTTAGTCAATGTTTACGTGTACCAAACACTATTTACGGTCCCACCAGATAGAATACACCTCAAATATAAAACTAGACAACTTCTACAAAGCTCACTACAACTGCATCATACCAATATACAATTAGTGACATCAATCAATCAATCAATCAATCAACCAATCAATCAATCAAGAAAGCATCATCTGCATGGGCATATGGAAAAGTCGCATATCCAGCACTGACAACTTTTAGGAGGAAGACAAATCATAACAATCACGTGTTTAGTCTGTGAATGCATCGGTTCTAAGAACAGTCTGTGCAATTGAATGCATGGTTTAATATCACCCAAGTCAAATGTACTCAGTATACTGGGTTCAGATTTACTAAACTTGTAAACAGCACATATTGAAAGGTGAAAACAGTTATTTCATGGCTGGACTCACAACACAAAGAACCCAATCTGATGTATTTAACGGGCAGCGGTAACTTAGAATAAGGCTGTCGAGCAGCAGTACACAGGACTGTTGTTGTGAATGGAAAACCTGAACTGCCATGCTGCCATGGTTATCAGCCAGCTTTGTGCCCACACAAGATTTTCCACAATAACCCAACTGTCCACTGAGCGTTGGATTGATGAGCTGCGCAGAAGTTGCAGCCATAAAGTCGGTAACGTTGCAGTTTCACCAGCCTCACTCTAAAATCATCAGCACAGTCTCTGCTATCGGCTGGCTAGCTTGTCTGAAGACTGGGCTGTCGGTATTCAATAATGGCAACTGGACATTTTGACAGGTGCACAGCTCCATAAACTAACTGGTAACGACTGAGACTTTACTGTGCGACATATAATATCATTAATTAAGACGGCGGGAGGCATGCTAGCAGCAAACACCTAAATGTTTGTATGGTCTCATCATTCATTTTCATTTCTTCCATCAGAGCCAGCGTGATGCTAGCTGAACCAACGCACTTGCCTGGTTAACACTACCTAGCAGGCTAGTTATGTTAGCAGCGCAGGCTAGTTCGTTTCGTCGTGAATGTAATACGCCACATTTCTAAGAGTACAAAATCTTAACCACATCGACACAAAGCCACCAGTTTCCCCACGGCCAGGCACACTTTCAGCCCACACTCCCGCACCCGTCTCCCATCAAACCAAAGCTAGCCAGGCTCTACTTGCCATCGCTTCCACCAGTTCGGCCGCCATCTTCGTGCAGCAGTACCGCGAGAGTCAGCGACGACGGCTAGTCTTTCACCAATGAAACAGAGAGGCAGCTTTGATGAACGAGTGCCCTCATCCAATCACAGCGCGGGTTTACCCGGGCCCCGAAGCGCTGCGAAAGAAATGGGCGGGATCACGGTTTTTTAAAGTTACAGTACAACTTTTTAAAAACACTAAGAGACAGGTCTCATTTTCAAAATTAGGCCTCAGTGTCTCATAATGACACCACGTGTTAAAGTGTTTTGATATCTACGATATTATAGTTTTATAGTATTGAGGTATTGTGGTCAAGTGCCTTAAAAATTGTTTAAATTCAACGTGGGAGTAAAGCATGGGGTGTCAAGTGGAATCGGTCGCATGGTCCCTTCAAATCCCCTCCGAGCAAAATAATCCGTTTCAGGTTCTGCCCCCAGCCGTGAGATGTGGAGTTAATGCTTTGTCTGAGGTATGTTCATTACTGAATCAACATAAGTAATTAACAAAATACACCCACACGTCAAAATATGCACCGGCTGTATCATATCAAAGACACCTATGCCATGTTGTGTCACGCTTTTTGCAAAATGAAATTAAGTATGGTTGGGACACCTTCACGCACCCTCTGATGATCCAGCCCAGGTTTTCCAAAAGCTCCTCATATGTGGCAAAGAATAGCCTCATGGAAACACAAAAATCAATTGAAGGAATTGCAGTATCATGTAATAACATGGTGTGTTTTGTTTTGGCTTTGCTTTGGATGTGAGACATCAATAAAACAATGCTGTACATTCAAAAGGACAGCTGGCTTTGTCACTAAGCTGGCCGATTGAATATGCCATCTATAGTTAGTTTTTGAATTTGAGAAAAAAAGACATAAATATACAGGATTCAGTTATTTTTGATGCACCTGTCAAAATTTATTTCACAAATGTAGACCCAAATTGCCAACAGCATGGTGCATCTTACATAATACAAGCTGTATGTATTTACAATTCTAATATTGGTTCAGATCCTATAATTAATATAACAAAATAATCATATAGACTAATACAGTTAATAACAATTCAAAAGCTTGCTAATGTAAAGGCAGCATAGTGCTCTGTGATGTGCATGCATTTCATGTTCCATTATTTAAACAGAAGAGGGCAATATGGTCCATGATTTGACCTGACTGTTAATTCATCCGCTCTGAATGAAGAATGAAGCAGCTCCATCTAGACACTGAACTGTTCCTCTTACTTAACTGACATGATAACTGCTGTGGAGACAATAATCCACATCTTTCCACAGTTCATATTACATCCCTCAGTATAAACTCATTAACACAGACAATATGAAACATAGACTTTTGTTAGTTTCAGATCCCAGAGACTTTAAGATTATAAAACATGAAAGTATAAGGCATTGGCAAATTTGATGATTTAAATATTGACTGTATGATACTGCTTCTCTGAACAGGTAGAGGACGATGCAGAATATGAGAGCAAATTAAGGCAGTTTTTAAATATATGGGGAAGTGGCTAAGTTTTAAGGTGGGTAAGATGTGTTGGTAAGCTTCATAGGAGTAAACAGCAAAAATAAAAAATAAAAAAATAAAATGACACAGCTTTTTTAAATGTATCATTATTATTATTTATTTAAAAACAGTAATCTTGACCTTGATTAATCTTGATCATTTCAATTTTTAAATTCCAGTTGTATTAAACAAGTGTAAAGGTAAAATTAACAATTTATGTCACAGTTTGAAATGTATGTTTTACCTCAATATGATCATTTAAACAACAAAAACAAACAAAATGCACTGTCTTTCAGTGTAAACCACAAAAACAGAAAGATACATTTTTAGGTAAGGTAAAGTTTGATCAAATATTCCTCCATACCACCCTTCAATGATGTGACACATGATTAAAGAGCACTAGGCAATAATTGTTCTTCAAAATGATGTACTTCAAAACTCCCATCTATCCTTTTAAAATACCCCTGCCCTAACTATTAAAGATGGCAACTTACCACAATTCACCATTGTAGAACACACAGTATCAGGACTTAACCTGTGAGGGGATTCTTGAAAAAATTGTGAATTCACTCACAAGCAGAAAGAAACTGTTGGTATTTGTGTAGGCTTACTGCATTGTTGACGGAAAAAACAAAAAATTCCTTGAATTTCTCATTCGCTCAATTGCTTGCAATAATTTTCTCCATTACATTGAACTCATTAATTACTGCACTGTGGTGACTAAAGTAATTCTTTGGAGAGTATCCCCCCGGACAAAACAACTTTAACAGGATAAAACTGGCATCTAAAAGGCCTTTGATTCTACAGCATCCATCCTCTGCACACCATGTCTTACTAAATCTTGAGTGTTTAATCTCCCGTAATTACAAAGATTTGCGTAGGTTAATAAAAATAATCCGCCTCAATTGAGACCCCCCACCTGGACCACCACTGTGCCTTCTTTGCCCCTTTCTGTGAGGGATAAATTCACAGTCATATAAATAGAGACACCTTCACAACTGTGAAGCACTTCGATTCAGGAGCAGTAGGCAGTTGGATCTTGAAAGAGACATTTTGTTCAGGGCAGATTTTTCAGAGCGGCGAAAATGTTTAATTAAACTTTGCTGGCAAACAAAGAGAGCCTATTTAGTCTTCAAGACTGACGTCATTTCCACAGGTTGAGGTAGTGTCGCTCATGAGCGTATCAGGGTTAACAACAGTTGAGAGGCTCATCTTTATCTGTGATCGAATCAACTGTAAGACTTCGGCGAAACACGTGAGGGTCATTGAGAGGTTTAGTTTATGAAGGGTCCTGATTTTAAAAGAAAATAGCCATGCTGTGAAACTCGGCCACACAGTTCTGAGAAGACTTCTGAGAGAAACGCTTTCCATTTTTCTATTATTCAACAGTCAGTTTGGAACAAATAAAACCTCTTTGATGAGTCTAAGATATCTGAATTCAGAAATGACAATGGAGGACAAGAGCAGCCACACCGGCGTCAGAGAAAGGCTGGGACTGAGCTTCACTATTGACTACCTTCTATTCAATAAAGGAGTCAAAGGTTCTAAAGAAGAAGCGACAGGAAGTCGTACAGAAGAGCGGACAGCGAACAACATGCTAAATCATCAGAATCCTAAACCCGGAGAGGTGGGGATACGCTGTGAGATACACGAGACGCAGCTACAGAGGTCAGAGGTAGACACCGAAGAGAGGAAAGTCAAAGAAGAGGAGGGGGATGAAGACCAACAACAAGAGGGGGAGGAGGAAGTGACCACCACCATGTCTGTCAGCAGTGATCCGGAGAAGTCGGACAAGTCTGACAAACCCAACCAGTCATACATTGCACTGATCTCCAAGGCAATCCTGGCGTCGGAGCAGAAGAAACTACTGCTATGTGACATCTACCAGTGGATCATGGACCACTACCCCTACTTCAAGAGTAAGGTACGTACATGTCTGTGCTCTTGTGTCTCTCTGTTCACCAGAAAAACAGAGGTCAGCTTATGACACTTTCAGGGAATGGCTGTGGTAGTGGCAGAGGATTTTAGAAAGTCCATTTGAGTGACAAGGCGAAGCTACAAAACAACACGAAACGGGTGATTAGCATCTGTGGGAGTATTCTGAAATGAATCGTTTGTTGACTTTGTTAACTGGTCGTCACGGCTACTGGTAAGACTTTCTTGGGACAGATAATGAGAACTTGTGTTCATCCAATTCTTCATTATTGTCATGTTTAATTCATTTGCTGAAAAATAATGTGGCAGCCATTTTCACAATTGAAGTGACCTACTTGGCAGGTAATCTGTCTGAGTGGTTAGGCAATTAGGTGCTCACAGGGACACTAGATGATCTTCTTGTTGGCGAATTCACAAATAAAGTAATCCCGTTGCTAGGTTGCAAACTGCCTGCGCCTTTACCAGGTGCTACAACAGATTGGATGTAGCCTAGTGGATTAAAGTTGATCACTGGTTTGACGTGCTAAAAAGGTAACTCAAGGTGTCGTGCCTTACTGTGATCATATACGGTCTTGACACGCTATCGCGCATCCTGCCAACTACAGGACGAGGTGACATCCTGAGGAGGATCAGTGATACTTAACAGCCACCTATGTTAATTTTCGAACAGGGTCACCCACCGTTTAACTCTTACTTGTTTTAAGGTTTTGCTCTTGGCCTAACAATATTTCTTTCCTTGATCCAACAGGATAAAAACTGGAGGAACAGCGTTCGTCACAACTTGTCTCTGAATGATTGCTTCATCAAAGCAGGTCGCAGTGACAACGGTAAAGGCCACTTCTGGGCAATTCACCCGTCAAATTATCAGGACTTCTCTAACGGGGACTATCACTGCCGGAGAGCACGACGAAGGGTTCGTAGGGTGGCAGGACAGCCCCCCTCTCCGCTGTGAGCCCTCCATACCACCCTTCCCTCACCCGGCCTCACAGGACCACTTGTTGGTGCTGTCCTCAGGCCCCAGCGCTCCCTCTGTCCTGCTTGGCACCCAGAATCTACTGGCCTTGGTCCCGTGTGCAGCCACAAGTGGGCTTCTACCCAGGCCTGCATGCCTCTCTACCCTGAGAGTGAACAGTTTATATATCTCATGTATCCTGTATTCAGTTTGGCCCTGAATTACTATTGGATAAGAGACATTTTAGCGCCTTTTTGCTTATAATTATATCATTAGGTGATGTTATAATTGATATGAAGTTGGACATTACAACATTATGTTCACCTTTCTAAGTAAGGACAATATGATTTTAGTGCATTCAATGAATAAAATGTATGAGTATTTTAAAGGTATTGCACATCTTTAATTTGTATTTTGAATGTTTTTAGGACACCAGAAATACAATACAGTGTTTTCTTATAATCTCATTAAATCATATTGAATTTAACTGATGTTTTTTCATCAGATGCCTCAGGTATGTGTGTGTGTGTGTGTGTGTGTGTGTGTGTGTGTGTGTGTGTGCATGCACTGGGTGCGTGTGTAGATAGAATTAAAAGTGAGCCCAATGCTAAAATACCACTTGGTATTAGATGCTAATTAGTCAAAGCTGTCGGGATGCAAAATCTTCTGCCTTAAGAGCCTAAAATCAGGCTTCCCAAAGCCGACTCCCAGGGATACGAGGCCAGATAATCTGAGCAATCCCAAATAGTTTCAAGAAATAGGAAGCTTATCACACAGTGTAATCTGTAACCGCTGCTGCAGAAAGAGGGGGACCACAGGAGGCCAGGGATGAAGGCAGCAGAGGAAAGGGAAGGAGCCAGAGGGAGAGAGAGAGAGAGAGGGAGGCGAGGGGATGCTGATTTATTGGAGAGAGGTGGGAGGGCTTTTTTAAGGACTGAGTCCAATTTGTATGCACAAAACAGTCATCACAGAAACATACAGCAAAAGGAACAGTTAAAGGTATATTTAAGTTCATGCTTCACATAAAATCACAGTCAAAATGGATACAGCATGGATGACGTAACACTTCTGTGACATACGTACACCCTTAAAGCAATAAATGAAACCGTCTCTAAAGCACGAACAGTTTAGTTATAATATGACTCAGAAATATTGCCAGCATAAGAATCAAGTCAATTTTGTACCTGTCCAGCTCTTACATCAATAGTGAAATTTCTCTCTGACTTGCAAAGGTTGGCATTTACATCCCCAGTGCTCCAGCCAAAGAGGATTAGGTCATACATTGACTTTTCTGAAGTTTGTTTGTCTCAGCTCACGCGGGCTTCTTATTTGCAAATTATTGAATATTTGAATAAGGCAATATTTGACATGAAATTAGATTCTGAATAGACAAACAATATGTCAGAGGGATAAAGCTTAAGAGACAGAGAGGGGGAAAGACAGGGCGTTATTCACAACAGTTCTTTTCTGGTTATGTTCATTAGAACAATGACAAATCCATCTAATTAATTTTTGCTCACCAAATCTTCCTATTCAATGTCAGCAGCTAATTGGAGACCTAATTTGCTTAATTCCCATGAATTGGTCTCTGCATCAAATCCTCTTCAATTCACCAGCTTTAAGGCTTTAATTTGGTTGCATATGTTTGTGGTACACACACACACACACACACACACACACACACACACACACACACACACGCCGATGTAGCTACACGAGTGCGCAGTTCACACACATACGACTCCTAGGACACGCACAGATATATTACTTGTGTAACAACATCAGGAAAATGTAATTACGCTTTTCCTGTCATCCACATGCAAATACAGTTAAAATGCTGTAAATAAACATTAATCATATTCAAACAAATCACACACACAATTGCAATTAACTACCTTTCAGGGGAGTAAGATTGAGGTCATGAGCTGTCTTTGTGTATGTGTGTGTGTGTGTGTGTTCATATGTGCATGTCATTTTGTTAATCTAATGAGATGGGCGGAGGGGTGCGGGGGGCCGTAGATTAAGGCACAAAGATTTGTTCCTGATTAGCAGAGAGTGAGGTAAGAAGATCAGTCCTGCTGAGATGACGATGAAACATTATGGCCGTGTTTTAATACAACACATTTACAGCAGCATTCCAAAGCTGATTCCCTTTGGCTTACATGTATCTCATTGATTTGGCTATAGACTCAACACAGAACAGTTCACACAACATAGGATGAAGCCTGAACCCATACATGCTCCAAGATCAAAGAGATACTGAGGGGAAAAAGGGGATTTTACCATCAATTCAGTGCAAGCTGCTCTGGGGTTCAGCTCCTGGCTTCTATTGTGTGCAGTATGTTTCATTGGCAGCAAATGATTTAACCCAGCATAATGGAAATAACTCAGTGTAATCATCAGTATATGCCTCTGTCTTCATGACTCTCGGCATTAACTGCAGATACACCACTTACTCATTAGTGAGCGTGAACTTCAATTTTTTTTTCTTTCTTTTTTTTAAAGTATTTTTGTGGCTTTTATGCCTTTAATTTGCAGGAAACTGGTGAGAGACACAGAGAGGGAGGACGACATGTAGCACAGGGTCCGATTGAACCTGTGGCTGTTGCAGTGAAGACTGTAGCCTAGTATATGGGGTGCCTGCTCTACCCCAGTGAACTATACAACACCCCATAGGCTTATCTTTCTGAGAGAAACAGCCTACTTGCAAAAATATGACAAATGACGACAGATGGATTTAAATGTCAGATTTGACGTGTGGGATTTTTGTCTGATAAAAAGTTATTTGTCTCTGAGCACGTCGTAAATCGACCCATCTTTTTACTGAATTGCTGTATAGTTTTGGTTTTAGACCTCTAAATGGCTCGTACGCAGCCTCATTCAGTTTGTAGCTTCCTCCTGCTTGTCAACTTTTTCTTTCATAACTCATAAATTTGTGACATATATCCAGTTGATGAATTCAGAACAAATCCAGATTTGACTTGTCAGAGTTTTACCTCATTTATTTTTCTTTCATTTGCTCCTTCAAATTGAGTTTGAATTGAGTTTTTTTTCCTTTTGTGTAAAAGGAATAAAACACAACTTGAAAAAGAATACTACAGTGTCGACCTACAGCAGCTGAAGGGGTGCAGCCTACAATATGAAACCATGTGCATCTGACTGTTTAATTAAAAAAATCACATTTGAAGTAGATGATAGCAGGCAAATCTGTGAAATGTTAGCACTGAATATTTACTGTTTATTTGACTTTCTTCACTTTATTATCTGCTTTTCTCTCAGATGCTTCGTCGTGGGGCGACTGCAGCTGAACGTATGAATAACTCTCAATAGGCTTAACGCCTGTGAAGCCCAAATTGCAAGTCTATTAGAAAGCATGATTGCATAGAAGTAAGTAGTATTTGAGGCTTAGGAAGCGCTATAGTTGAACCAAAACCAGCTGCTATTTTCTGGTTGTGTCCCACCATGAACAATAGCCTGGCGTTACCTCGGCTTCAAAGGCTCTATAATAGTCAATCGATCAGAATGCGAGGCGCTATTCTGCAGATTACTGTTAACAATAATTTGCCTCCCAGTGCACCGTTGCCATCTTTGAAGCAATGTTTTATTGCCTTTTTTTTTTTCATCTGCATCTGTCATCCCCGAGGTCCGCTGTTTGATCTCTCCCCACCAGTGTCTGCCTCCCCGGGGTCGCGTTGACCTGTTGATTGGCAGCTGCGATCAGACATATGGTGGGACGAGGCATCGACCGGAGCTCCCCGGAGACAAAAGCAGACTAGTGGGGTTTTTCCCCCTCTCTTCCACCGCCGCGGCAGAGGAGCCGAACTGCAGCACCGAGGAACACAACCGCTCCGTCCACTAGATGACGCACGGTGCAAGCGAATACTTCCAGCAGGCGCCGTCAGGAAGAGGCATTACACGGAAGTTGAGGTGTCAAAGTTTTTTTTTTTCTTTGTAATTTAAGCCATCATCACTTTCAATTATCAACAAAAATATGTTGCACATTGTGATGAATATGCACATATAATATATGATAACTTGCATTTCCCTGACTGTTATGAAGATGTTTCTCCTCCTGTTCCCAGCGACATTTTGACCCCTGTAATGGAGCATAATGGCAGAGCTGTGCAGCCATCTTAGCAGATAAAATATGGCCTCTGTAGCTCAACAAATACTTCATATGCATGTGGCAAAGCGGTGTGTGTTCCCTGTGGTTATCTGTGGGGTTTGCTTCACTGGAAGACAACTGGGGGCAGTTTGACTCCTAGTGAAAACACACACACACACACACACACATGTTATGCTCAACCTGGTGTGTGTAGGTGTGTTCCTGTGTGCATGATTTCTCCATACAAAATGCAAAACACCCCCCCTGCATTTCTCCTCCTACAGAGTGTTGCCATGGTGACGCATCCCTGTCCAGGGTCTTGCAGTGATCCCCACTGACCCTGGTTGGTGACCTCTGACATTTAGGCCATGGCCAGAGTCAAAAGGTCAGTGATGGCCGGAGGGCAACGAGAGCACTTCCATGATTGGCACTCTGACACGCTCGCTCGCTGTCCCCTTCATCTGCAGTGCTCGCCTCCCTCCCAGTTTCCACCTCTCATTTGCATTTGTTACGAGCAAAGACCATCAGCTGCAAGAGGTGACTCCACTGCACTGTGGCAGGTAGCTTCAGTGCTGCCACACCATCCTGGTTTCTCCACTTGAGTTTTTGGTTAATTGTGATGATAAAATGCAATCTGCAGCAGGCTAACATCCTGTATCATGAAGGTTATGATAGCAGTAATGATCATCAGTATTCCCATGGCCCCTGCAATCCACTGTATGTGAGGATATTTATAGTTGTTCATGTGATAATGTGTGTGTGTGAGAGTGTTCATTTCTAGGGGGGAAGGGCAGTGCACCACACCACGGCTCTTCTCGTGGGGAATAATTACAGAATCGTGGGTACTAAAAGTCATGTGACCTGAGCCTTCTGCTCCCAAATAATTTATCCCCCCGGCTGATAGCTCGTCAATATCAATTTATTAATTTAACAGTTCTGGACTGATAAAAGGTAGTGCGCACAGTTAGCTTGCTGAAGCGGGGAATAAGGATGAATTTTACAGTGCAATGGTGTGAGAGGAAAGGAAGTGGGAGAGACCAGAGGACAAAGCGAGAGGGAGAGAAACAGCACAGGAGTGATCAATGGCAGCGCAGAGCGGGGAGATGCATATTTGCTGTGTAAAAATGGGCCACCATCGCTCATATTCCAAGGTTATTGAATGAAAGTTATGAAAATTAATACACTTATTATCACCATATTAAAAATTAAGATTGAAGACGGGGCGCTCATTGTATTGATATTCAAATGTCTCCGATATATTGATCAGCGCAACCCAGTTTCTCCCTAACCTCTTCAGGTGAGCCTGTACTTCAGTCTGAGAGGTAGAAACAGTTTTTTTTTAATAGAAGAGCTTTTAAAGATTTTCATTTGTAACACAAAGAAAATCCTTTTGAGTCAGTGTCTAACCTGAGTGCCCTCAGAGGTGTTTTACAAGATGACCACTTCCTGGAAGGTGCATCCTCCAAAACAAAGGTACATCTGAAAAACACATAAATGGGACTCTTAAGGATGACCCCTCTTGACCTCCTGGCACTTCCTCTGCATCCTGATTTTTTAAAAAGGGTAATGAATATACATCTGGCATAAAGCAGAACACATATATCACCCAGTCACCACCACAAAACAGTCAACCTAGAACCCAACCTATTCCCAGAGCCATTACATAATATCCCTGAAGGAGGCTAAAAGGTATTTTAACAAGACCCGCTGCTCTGTGACCTTTGACCTCTCCTCCGTTGACCCTGTGCTCCTGACCCCACTTACACTAGCCAGTGACAGCGGTGGACACAGAGCCTGTACACTTCCTGGTGAGAGGGAGACAAAGACAAAGAGATTAATTTACAAATTGATGTATGAGAGGATTCAGCATTTTGTGTCAAGCGCTGACAGATGGACTCAGTTTGTCGATCTGTCACTCTCTCTGCATTTTCTCCCCTTTGTCTACAACAGAAATGTCGGGATAAGAAACCAAACAACCCACCAAATCCGCCTGCTTCTTGCCTTGTATGTTGGCGCATTATATAATCCTTTCTTCTCCACAGGCTCCCCTCACATGGACAATCACTGTAGTGGATTCTCCTCGGGTCTTTGGAGAGCTGCGGGGTAGCGAGTGTCAATAGAAGTGGAGTGTGCGAGTGTGAGAGATGATAGACTGAGGTTAAGAGGTGTCAACACAGAAACAGAGAGAGGACTCAAGGACTCTTCACCAGAGCCAACCTGACACTCTGACACTCTCCTCAACCTCTCCTCTGATTAGCCACTCTAAAGACGTCATCTAGAAACACACACGCACACACTTGACACAGAAACATACATGCACATGCAGACGCGTGCGCACACATACACACCATCATGCTGATTGTCGGGCACACTCTCTACTTCTGTGTGAGGCTACATTTCATCTGTGTGTCAGATACACATCAGCTCTGAGGTGTGGAAACCTGGAGACGTGTTGTTCACAGGCACAGAAACTCTCTGAAAGGTTCTGGCAGTCAGGAATGGATTTGTTACACCTCTGATCTGCTGTATATGTTCAGCCAAGTGTAAGATACAGCAGTGCCATCCCACAGGGCTTTGCACCTGTCAGGTGATGTAGTGGAACATACAAACAGCAGAACACACACCGACATACATTGTCACTCACATGCACATGCGCTCACACGGAAACCCTGCTTAAATCAGACTTTCAGACTTTCAGACCATCAATTTCTATATTTCTCCATCATCAGAGCTGCACTCACCTTTCCGATCAGCTCTGGGCTTGATGAGACAGTAACCACACAGTAGATAAACCTCATCCAGCCAACGCCGTGCTCCACAGTCACTCTTTGTCATTTCACGTAGCGTCACAGCTTATATCCTGAAAACAATTGACTTAAACATTAGATTGAGACATCACCTTGTACTACATTAGTTCAGAAAAGGTTTTTTCTTATTGGCTTCATGTCACAGGTGTACATTTTGCTACGGGTTCTTTTCTGTATTAAGGCCTGATTTTGATACAGATCAAATAATATCAATAATCTTGATAAGTAGATTATTGTTGAGTTCTGACGGTTTGATTAGATTTTATGGGGGTCCTGTATTTAGTGCGTGTTTTCTCACTGATATTCAAAAGCACAATTTCCTTTCTCGTTCTTATTTTAGCTGTGTGAGATCATTTTGATTTAAAGCTCGGAGATACTATCCTGCTGTCGCCTAAAATGATGGAGATTTTCATTTATGGCGCTCACAGAATTAAAAGAAAATGACATTTTGAGAATCCATCAGCAACATGTCTTTGCAAACAATTTCTTATTTGCAGAGTAAAATCATAGGTAGAGGTAATCAATTTCTTTTTACATACACATATATACCCAACCCCCAACCACGTCCTCCAACTCCATGGTGGTATCCTTCTTAACAACCTGCATGCGCCATCAAAAGCAGTTTTAGCTACAGTGCCCTCCTCAACACTTTAACATGCTGATATAAGGAGCTGGTGTTTTTACCACTAAACCACCAGTTCACACTTTTGCATTAAAAAGACCCTCTGGTTTCCTCAGAGGAAGTTCTGAAGGTAGATGTGTGACACAAAACCTGAGCGAATAATACCAAACATATCTGTGTGGCTGCATACTGTAAAGCTAGAGCTAAGGGAGAAAGTGCATCATCTGTGGAAGTCCAGCTATTAATGACCTTTTCATACCCAGGCTGTCAGCTCTGGACAGTTTGATATGAACACTGTAAAGTTCTGTTGGCTTTGAATTGACTTGGTTTGGAGAAGTGAAGTGAGTTTGGTTATATTTATTTATTTATTTAGGGAAAGCTTAATTTGATTCACAGTGACGTCTAAATCCATACTACATACTAATTCTGCAGAGTGTGTACTACATATTATCATAACATCATGACATTTAGTACACAACATATCAACCCAATTTAACCATTTTTCCACCACCAGGAATTTATACAATTTGCATGACAAGAGATGTCAATTGCTTTTTCTGCATCGCATTGTTGGTGAACAGTGTCCATTTTAACAGGACACTAAAAAAAAATCTGTCCTTAGTGTGCAAACTATCTAGTACGAGCACATAGTACTGTTGTCACTGTTCAACTATTAACCCACAACATACTCAAATCCTGCGCAGAATTAGTATCTAATATGGATTCAGTCGACGCTGTTTAAAAAATCTTGACATTTGATTTTGAATCATATCAAGACTAGTGTTGTTTTATTAAGCATTGCTGGGTTCAGACACTTGTTTTGTCCTAATTAGTGTTTAACATTAAGCGCAGGCAGCTGACGAGAGTCTGATGACATGACCTCCCTCTCTGTCATGCTTTAGCGTCATGAAATGGCAGCTCTCAAGTGCCCAGACAAAACTGTACAGAAATAGAGATATAATACACAAGCCATATGGGCTATAGATTGCAGAATGTGAGAACACTGCATGAGTCAATACCCAAATGAAGAAAAATGCTGATGTGAACATAGATATATGACTCATATCTGTAAGAGTTGACATGCAGGCAGGTGGGTTCATGAATCTTAATAATCAGAGATGAGAAGCAAGTAGGTTGAATGGTATTACCAAGATATGTCAGTGTAATGACATGTGAGTATTTAAAACAAATAGTCACATTGACAGCGATGGATATAAGATCCTGACCAACTGGTGCCAAACCGCTGCTCCTCTCTCCCATCCCCTCCCTTTCCTCCCTCAAAACCTGTGAGGTAGAAAATAGGGAGATATGAAGAGGTGGGGATAGAGGGAGATAAGCTGAGGTGGAGATAGAGACAGGTGAAAGAGGTAAGGGTCACAGCACATGCTCCTCTTGGCCCTTCTCTCGCCAATGTTGTTTTATTAGCCCTGTCAGATTGTAATTTGCCCAATGGTAAACATACAGAACGGGCTTAATTAAGAATTTTTGAACGGGGATACGGTCAAGTCCGGAAACATTAGAGAGATGCAACCGGGTGTCGTAAAGATTGATTGAGACAGAGGATGGAAGGACATGGATAGAAACAGAGGGTGGAGGGAGGAGGGGCGCGAGTGGTGTGTATGTTACAGTGGAGGGGTATTCTTGTGTTGCTCAGGGCAGTGGGGTGAGATAAGTTTGGAAAGATAGGGACAAACGATTTTTAATGCATTAACAACCCGGCTGTGTGAGGCAATAACAAGGACAAGATCGGCGTTAAAATGTTTGACATCCTGCTTCGAGATCAATGCATCCCGGACAGGGCACACAGACGCAGGCCGCGTATTCACCTCAACTACCGGCACAGATAACACAGACACACACGTGTGCACACACACAACAACCTTAACAGGGCACAGAGCATGTGCGTGGGTGCATGAGTTAACAGCCTTCAAACCTCAGGGCAATGTGCAGAAAATAAAAAAACAATACCTATATCCACAACAATATCCGCAGGTAAAAGCATCTTTAAATCAAAACAGAGAGAGGGAGCATCTGGAGTCGATTTTTGAAGAGCTATGCAGACTACGTAAAAGACCAGCAAACTAAAAGAGTAATGAGCCTATCCATATCTCCCTGTGGACCTTAAGTTTGCATTCAATACATTATTTACAGCTGAATTTTTACTGAGGTATAGGTTCCTCTCAGGGGTGTTTACAGACTAGTGCTCTAACTGCTTTCCATTGCCTGCAGTTGAGTTGGGCAACCTTCACAAGTAATGATTCCACCTTATTTTCCCGTGTTTACAAGTCTGTGTGTGTGTAACATGTATAAATTGTGCCACTGGATATTCTTGTGAGTGAAGAGTAGCTATCTGGAACATAGGAATATAATGTGCACTTGATGCCCCCGTTTGACAGACAGATATTGATAAGCCTTTCAAAAGAACTGTATATTTCTGCAGAAACCTAAAAAATGACACCAGAAATAACCTTTCACCGTTCTTCATCATCTTCTGGTCACAGTACAAGTGTGTTCTCTCATGAACTGTAACTTGGGGTTTTACTATGAGAAAGTAAGAGAAGAAAGAACAAGAATTTTAGAGGCAGAAGCAAAGTGAAAACTTCAGTTTGTTTCATTGCTTTCTTTTACCGCTTTGTTTGAGCTTTGTGAACTTGTGCTACAGGATAAGCAACTGTTACCAGGTATACAAAATTTAAAAGATGAATGAAAACATAGACTCTGGCTGTGTTCACACTGTCGGTATCTAACTCTGATGTTTTGTCCACCAAACCACATATTGTGTGTATTTTACAGAAAAGGAAAATGAAATTTACATTTTGTGGGAGAAAATTTGTTGTGGTCTCAATTTATCTAGATGTGCAAACACAAAATGATTTGCGTTCCAAGATATTGTATATTAAATGCTCATTTTACTCTCTTTAGCACCTTAAAAGAAGGATAAACTATCATGAGTTACAGGCCCCCATCCCTGCCCAGCTTACCCTCCAGCACGGAGGTTAATTCATACTTCAGGTTCATTATGGCACCCATCCACAGATGGCAATTTGCCTGCACTTGCGGGACAGATTTACATCAGAGGTTTATGTGTGTGACTTTGAATGTGGGTATCTCTCACTGTGGAGAACAGACACTGGCAACCATCCATTGAAGGTCTTGTAGTATCCAGACCATACGATGTGAATAAATGGAGGATGAGCCCTGATTTAGCAAGGTTAAATGTAATGTCAGATGCAGGATTCTGGTGTAAATTATTTGTCTGTGTGCTCCTCTTACTGTCTTTCAGATCTGAAGGATTTTTTTTATAATAAGCACCCCCCCACCCCATCCCCCTCCTCCTCCTCTTGCAGCTAGAGTACACACCAGCTACTGTAGCCTGAGAAGTCCCTGCTTCCTTTGTCTTTGTAGTTCAGCAGCTCCTGCCCAAAAAACTGCAACTTGTGGGAAACGGGGAGGTCTCAGTTCTCCGCTCAGAGAACACAACAAGCAGAAACTCTCTCTCCATCTCTTTATGACGCTCTCTCCCTCTCTCTTTGTTTCCCTCTTTTCAAATAGACTATTTGTCATCTCTGAAATAGAGCATTTTAAAAATTCAACCTGGAGCCAACCCCCACCCTAACCCCCTCTATTCTCACTCTCAATTCCCCAGACTCTGGCCAGCTACGATCAATAGCCTATTGATCAACTCTCTCCATTCCCATTACACACCAGTGCCAAAAGAGCCAACCATTTTCCCTGAAAAGCTGATCTGGAGCATATTTGCAATGGTAAGGTTTCTCTAATTTCAGTGGGTTATTATTAAATGCGTACAGTGTGTGAGTGCTTTGGCGGTCTGCGGTGTTGAGTGGTGAGACAGGCTGAGGAAGAACCACAGTAAATGCAGTTACCATTTAATTGAAAGCTATTGCACTGAGGCAGAGGATGGTTCTCTACTTAAGTAAAATAGGAAAGGTGAGAGCATTACCACATACGTAGAAAGTAATTCTTTTTCCAGTTGTTTCTACTTCTACTTCTCTCCCCCGCCCTCTGTCTTTCTCCTTTCTCTCTCTCTCTCCATAGACAATGCTACAGGCAAAATCAATACTGGAAAGAAAAAAAAAAGAAGGCATATTTTTAGCCTGTTATTATATGAGCTGTATGAGGAAAACAGTGTTTGTGGGAAAGACAGCAACGCCAAGGTGCTGATAAGAGAAAGATTGGGTGGAAGAGATACAAAATAAGTGAAAGAGTGAGAATGATGGTGGGCCGCGTAATGGAGAGTCTAATGGAGATGGATCAAACGAAGCTGGAGATAAGATGGGGTAACTGTGAGAAAATGGCTGATGTCTTGACCAGGGATAAAGCTCTGTAGTCGGCAGGAGAGGGGCTATAAAGAAAATGTTGTTGAGCCTATTGAGGATGTTTGATCTGTAAAATCAAGAACACATTAATTATCATCTAAACTCTCATTTTGAAATTTTGTCGTCTCACATTTAATTTGCAGTTACACGGTGTTTTATTGGTCTTTGTTGGCTTGTTACATATGAAAATTAACACTTCCTCCATCAGTGTCTGTAGCAGTAAAACCTGAACCACAGTTATTGTACAGCAGCACAGCTATGCCAGTGCTACCTTCTTCTTATGCAGTTTAGCTCCACCTCTGTGCATGTTTGTTCTCTCTGTGGATTGCTGTATACTCTGACTACACCACAGCCTTCACTTTCACTCCTGCTACCAATGGCTTTCTGATGGACTCCCTCACCCTAACCTCTTTTCAGGCTCACCTCTGTGCTGATGTCAGTCAAACTCCAGCCCGCCTCACCATTGGGCAGAGACGCTCTGTTGATCCAATGGTGAGGCTGTCCAATTGGCCAGAGAGCTCAGGGGGGAAGGAAGGAATTGATTTATCTGTGGTATTAGGGGATCAATTAATCCCCATTGTGTGTGCCAGCACAGATAGTCCGATGTGTCTTATTTGGTATGGCTTGTTTCTGCTCGGCCAAGATAAGAGTCTCTCCCATCACTTCGCTCTATGAGCAACAAATCAAATCAAATCGAAAGGGATGACGGCACGCAGAGGGTTCCTCCCCAGGCTGTGGCTGGCTGATCACAATAAGGAAAAGCCATCAATATGAAGAATAGTCTGTGCAGAATAAATGGTGCTCATTTGAGGGCTGAGATGTCTGCCCTGTTGCCATGACAATGCATTGGTGGGGATATAAACATCCTAAATAACTAGAGTTGTCTCATTACCCCATTTATGACTTAATGACATCGAATTCAAATACAGTGTAGATACAGTTAGAGCTTAATCAATTAGACAACAGTTTACACTTTTTCAAGTGCACTGTAAACAATGCTCCTGTGTCCATGTGTGCATGGGAAACATTCTCTGTAAAAACTCAGACGGCTTAGGCCTCACATTCATTTAGGGTGCATTTTTGCACAGAATACAAACTGTAGACTTTGTCCTTCGTCACTTCCACTGAAAACTCATATGGACAAGAGGGACCATTACAGGCACACATACCTCTTTCAACAAACTGAAAACAGGGAGAACCTCTCCTCTAATCAATTGCTTGACACAAAAATAATAAACAAAGATCAAGTCATTTTTCAAGTAAAAAAACTAACCAAATATGGCTGAAAAAAGTCCTGTATTTCTTTGTCTTACATGATTTCAATTTGAATCACCTTGGGTTTGTGCTGGCCATTTTCTGTTACTAACTTCTTGGCATTTTTTAGATCAAACTCCTAAATAGAGACGTCGCCAAAGTATTACTCAGATTAATCAGCATTTGAAATAACTGTTAGTTGAAGACAGACAGGCTGCAGCTGTTCTGCATGTGGTGCATACAAAGCACAGCAAAGAGTAAGGAATAAGAAGGAATGCAAGTAACATACTGTACTGCACATTTCTGAGTGGGAAAGCAATCATAGCCAGGGGAGGAAGGGAGAGGGGTCAATGGACCAATACTTGCCGATACTCACTGTGAGATGACAGTGAAAAGAAAAGGTAAGAGACACTGGGATAGAAGTGGGTGCTAATTCCTACTTTTCAGTTTAAATAAAGATTGGAGCTGGATAAAAGCCATTTAGGGAGAAATCAGACAGGGCATGCTATGTAGGACAAGAGCTGACTGCAGGGAGGTGAGTGGTGGGATCGATACTCAGTCGATGCGCTCAACACCCAGCTCTGCACACGCACGCACACAAACACACACACACACACACACACACACACATACACACACACAGGGGCATGTGGTATTGCCGGGCATCTGCATGTTTGTGTGTATGTGTGTGCGGAGCAGTGACTAATGGAGAAAGGCAGAGAGCCGGAGAGAAAGAGTGCATGCAATATACACTTAACTCTCTTTTGAGTGAGGGAATATTAAACACAGGCTGCTTGTGTGGACTGTAATTTGTAGTGATAAAAGTATTAAAGTAAAGCACTTGGACAAAGATGGAAGGGTGGACAGCTGCAGAGATGGATTTATTTTCGGAGGCACGATACAGTTAACAAAGATAGATGTTTCAAAAGAGCGTCTTCAGCCCAAACTGAAGCCTAAATACGACCGCAATCACTCTGCATTCTGTCCTCCCCTCCTCTCCTCTCTTTCTTTTCTTCTTCTTCTTCTTCTCTCCCTCTTTCTTTTGCCTTTTCCCTCCCTCCCTCCTTCCCTTCTCCCTCTCCTTCTCCTCCCTGCCTCCTTTCCTTTCTCCCTCTCTTTCTCTCTCTCTGTAGAATTGATCGGCTATGTCTCCTCAATCCATCTCTCCCTCTGTCGCTTAGCAACGGGTGCTCTATCGGGTGTGGAGGGTGGGAGTTTCACTTGGGGAGGGGAGGGGTGTGTGTGTGTGGGGGGGGGGGGGGGTGGGGGGGGGAAGGTGGGGTAGCAGTGGTGGGGGGGGGGGCATGTATGGTGGTGGGGGTTGCTGGTGGTGGTTGGGTAAGGGGGTGGCGTGGGGGGGGGGGTGTTAAGCAAAAGCCATTGTATTTGATTCCACATTTATTCTGACTGATGCATGTTTCGCTTTCATATGGTGTGTATGAGGTTTTTACTCCTTGGCTGATGAATATATATATATAAAGATTTACAAGATAGCAAAACGATACTGGCGGAGATGTTTTTCACCATTTATTCCATCTAAAAACAAACACACAAACACACACACACACGGATCTGCGGTTGTAGCACACCAAAAACATGTTTGATATCAGAGCCAGGATGACTAGTAGTAGTAGGTCACACTGGCTCTGTTTTTGTGCATCTGAATGTTACAAATCCGAGCGAGCAGTCCATCACTTTCCCTGAAGCTGTGTCACTGTTTCATACAGTGAGCCGTCTCTGAAAATACAAAGGCACACTGGTGTGAGCCTGCACTATAAATTTATCTACGCCTCCTCTTTTCTGTCTCTACTGTGGACAAAAAACAGGAGACAGGATTAAAAAAAAACTTCCAGGCTCATAGTGGAAACATATTTTTTGGAGAACATCAGCACACCTGCTGAAGAGTTATAACAACTTTTTTTTCCATGTTATGCTAACACCAAAAGCAACTCTGTTACTTTGGTGCAATATTAATAGAATAAAAGCTGGGGAGCAGAGTAAACCCCTCTGGCCATGAGAATTATTGTTGTGCAGGAACACACGGGTATAATTTGAAAGAAAAAGCTATTTAAACTGGTCTACATACAATCCCTGAATTAACATGCATAAGGGAATAAGAATAAGTGTTGTGCAAGAAGCATTGTTCTGTTTTTAAGACCGTATCCTTTTGATCTACACTTAATGTCTGATCCCCTTTGAGGAAGATGTGTAGGCTATTCTTTAAGCCTAATAAATCCAGCGTTAGCAGTACTTAAGAGGGGAAAAAGCTGTGTGGTTTAAACCAGGAGGGCAGGAGGAGAAGAACAATGAGTAATGCTCTTAACCAGCTTGTGAGATAACGCATACACATTACAATCTATAATCATTCTAATCTGCAATCTATGATAAATGTACATAATACATACAGCCCATAGGCTGATATGCATCCACATAATGATCGCTTTAATCCAGCACAGAAATAAAAACAGTGAGTGTGTGTGTGTGTGTGTGTGTGTGTGTAAATATAAATTTACAATAAACAGTATAGAATTACACACACACACATTTAGACTGTGTGTATCAAATTATTTCAGCATTTATAAGCGTCCAGTTATAAATGAATTCCTATATACAATTCTGCAGACCAGCACATACACACACACACACAATCTCTTTCTCTCTCACACACACTCCAGCATTTACCTCAACACCTATAGCTCACAACAATTACACTGCACTTATATCGTCAGTCAAACACAGACAGTCAATGGATTGTAAAAATGAATCCACAGCAGTTATTTGCATCCGTTTACAGCTCGAGTCAATTCAGCCTCCATTCAATTTAAAAAGACAGAGTTCTGTCAGATGTGTGCTGTGTTATTTATCTATCTGTGCATCCACACATCTGTCCATCCTTATATTCACTCACACACACGGCTCTGAACAATACGCAAATAGGTTTACAGCCTAAACAACACAGCACACATAAGGGAAAGCAGAATATAATTCTGTCACTACTAATTTGCAATATAACAGCGTCATAACACTGAACACACACACACTCACTCACATTTGATATATAAAACTTTTTCATGTAGGCTGTGTGTGTCTGTGTGAGTGTGTGTGTGTGCACATACCTAATACATATATATATGACATTCCAATATATATATACGCACACACACAAACACTCCCACATCCTCCAGCATCCTGCAGTCATGAATAAAATAAAATGAGTATTTGGTCATGAAGTGGTCGTCTTATTTTGGCAGCAGTGTTTTATGTCAGGTGCTTCCAGTGGAATGAAAACACATTGAGGATGGAGAAGACGGCGCGAGGCTTCACAGGCCTGACTCTCTACTCTTATTTCTCTTATTTATCATTTCTGTTGACAACGCAACAAACACGGAGCCGTCTCATTAGCACTTTGAGGCCTTGCCAGCTGCAGCTGAGGTGTCCGAGAGAGACCCACCAAAAAAAAAGCTAAATTAATCCCTATAACATTTAGTAATCCAGCCCAATCGGATCGATAGCCTATTGAATGTGTTTGTGATTAGTAGCCTTATTGATTGCTGTGACATCATGTGAACGCACCTGAGTGATGGTTATTTTGCTAACAGCTTGTCACAGTCCAAATAAATCTGTGTGGGGGCTCCACTGACCTTTATGAGATATATATATATATATATATATATATATATATTTGAAATTGTTATTGTATCAAATGACGTTTCTTTTCGATAAATGACGACACACAGACAGACGAGGAGCTCTGTTTGGAGACATCTGTCCTGAATGATGAATGGGACGAATGACAGAAAACTGAACCAGGGCAGTTTTATGAATGACGCAGCTCCACAGGAAATACATGTAAAATACGGTAAACCACAAGAATAAAAGCAGGAACGACTAAAAGATCCAGATTTATTTTTATTTTATTCTGAAACCATGTTTTTCCCCTTTTACAAACACAGTGTTGTTTTTCACAAGCCTTTCTTCCATAAAATTAAGACCTGACTTATTTAGATTTATTTAAAAAATCTATCAAGAAAATATCTTACCGTATTGATTATTGATTAGTCTTCTGGTGCAGGCCTGCTTTGGCACCTGTTGTCCCTAAATATTTTTGGAGCCGGTCCTCGCACGTGGCCTGCTCTATTTAAGTGTCCATTTCTATATAGGTTGACTTTCATTTTGAGTGAAACCAAGAGCAGAGAGGAGCATGTGCGTCCAATTCTTTCTGCCAATCGATCAGACTGCGGATAGATCGATAAGGCACCAGGGCTATTGATCACCACGGCCCTCTATTGCTGCGCGCTTTCAAATGCAAATGTACCAAAATAATAATCTATGGCAACACACTAATTCCTTAACAAACTGCAGGCAAACGCTTTACAAACACAGCGACTCGATGTGCGTTATTTAGGCCTTTTAGAGCTCTGGCTGTGAAACTAAGTGTTGGAGCAGTGGGCTGCCGTTTAAAGATTTAACAGGACAAACATGTAACATTCAAAATGCAGGGAGATTGATTTGGCCTGTAGCTCACTGAAACTTAGGAGAAAATGTTTACAGGTGGAGCGATAAGTTAAAGGTCTGGTGACAATAAAACTGAACAAAGCTGACTGTATTATGAAGCTAAACACACTGAGATAAATATATATATAAAATATTGTTGTTTTAAAAGTACAGACAAATATTCCTGTTCTGAAATACAACTCAAGTTTTCACTGGGTGTTGTCCTCAGCTAGTTGCAATTCATGAGACTTGTTAAGTTAATTCTCTTTCACTGACACACACACACACACACACACACACACACACTGGACTGAACACAAGTGGAGTGAACGAGTAGAGCCATAGTCAAACAAAGCAGATGTTGTGGAGTATATTTCTTCCAACAAGGCCACATGAGTGTGTGTGTGTGAGTGTGTGTGTGTGAGTGTGTGTGTGTGTGTGGCTTGGGATGAGAGCAGCAGCGCCCCATCCCGCTGACTTGCTCAGAGGCCTGATCAATGCGACATTACTAAACACTGCTACTTAACTTTTGCCAATAGCCAGATTCAAGTAAATATACTTTAGAATACATTAAGCGTGATGCATCAGCCACGGAGTCATTCAAGAAGTCATGAAAAGATTAGTCTGTCTCTATCGAGTGATTCCTGGGAAACAGACAGGCTTGCGGGAGAGTTGGCAGTAGCACCTCTCATTACCGCCCTGCGATGAAATAAAAAGATAACATTAAGGAAAGTGTATATAAAAGCTGTATGAAAGGGTCTTTGCTGCGTAGAAATGTGCTCCTGTCACATGATATATGATTTTTTTTTATTTATTTTTTTTACAAGCAAACTTATGATGATATAATAACTTTTATTATGACATTATATTTAACAATGATGATAGATGTAATACAGAGAACGCGCATTTAAACGTCGTGCACTGAAGGTAAATGAAAAGCTGCACGTTAAAGTTTACAGCTGAGTGCTATATGGTCACTTCCTGTCGGCCTATAATGAAACCGTCTGCAGAGACAGGTCAAACACATAACAGACCTAACTTCGACCATTTGAACTGAATGCATTTTTGGCGCTATTGATCCTTCAGAAATGCATTGAGCGCAGCTCCGGGTTCAACATTGATTAGTTGATCAGTAAACGACAGCAGTGCTTAAAGATAAAAAAAAAAAAAAAAAAAAAAAAAAAGCTGTGGTGGCTTCACAGCTCAGGAACTGTAGGCTTCTACCAAAGTCTTATAAAAACATGATATTAAAACTTTTAGAAAAAAAATGGAGGATTTTATGTTAACAAATGAATTAAAACACTGCTGCACCTTCTCTGCACTCTGTGCGTGTGTGTGTGTGTGTGTGTGTGTGTGTGTGTGTGTGTAAAGTCGATGCCAACGTGCATGGTGCTGAGGCCACCGCCTCGCCCGCTGTTATTAATATGAAATAAATCACCGGCTCTCTGCGGCATCGCCCCAGTCACACCGCAGATATCGACACAGTTAATATTTCATATTGTATTTGCCATAGGATATGCTTATTTAAGTATTCGAAAACAGTACATTAAAATACAAATTAAAACCGAGCTCTAGGCGGATACATGGATTTTTTCGGGGGGGTTGAAGGGGGAAGAAAATAGCTGGGTTTACTTTGCATCCAAATTTTTTTTTATTTATTTATTTCCATTTTTTTGGTTTGCTTTTGAACCAATTGACCGAGCTGCATGAAACAGAAGAAAACATCATCGATTGGAAATAGGAAAAGTACAGTGATCAGCGCCACACGCCATGTTGACCCTGCTGTTTTCAGTCCGCGCACAGTTTAACCTGACCTCGCGTGGCGCAGTGGAGCCCAATAGAATAAGAGACGGAGAGTCAGAGGGGGTGAGGGGGTGAGGGGGGTGGTGGGTGGTGGGTGGTGTGTTCTGCTATGAAGTTTACAAGTTCTTGGTAAAAGAATAAAACTTTTCAGCGCGTTGTTTTGGGTTGTAAACCCTGGTGAATTAGGAGCAAGGAGCGAGCAATGAAAGTTAACATCCATCACCACCGCGACCAATAAGCTGCTCTGGCCGGCTGGCTGAGCACAGATGACGGATTCGCTGCTGTGCGGGCTTCGGTAATTCATTTTCGATAGCAGTGGTTGCTGGGATCAATACAGGGACATTAACCCAAGCGGACACTGCTGTTCTCCTGATGGCACAAGCCAAAAGCCACCATCCCTCGTTGGCAATCAGTAAAGACACAGTTTTTAGGGTCATTATTTTCTATCTTTTTTTTGGGGGGGGGGGGGGGGGGGGGGGGGCTGTGTGCCAAGGCCACGATATCACAATTTATCAGTGAAGTTATGGATGGCCGTGACCTCACTGTTGGTAAACAGTGGTCAGGGAAATTATTTTATGCAATTTGCAAATGATTAGTGATGCCACTTCCTGGATTGTTAGACTGTTTTTCCCTTCAGCTCCTGGTCGAAATCTTAATGGCCTCATTTTACATAACCTCGGTGTAAATGCCAAGGCTCTTCACTTGGTAACAGTGTTCACATTAGTTTACAGAGCCACTAAAGGCCTACACACACACACACCCACACACACACACTTCACACTTCACACTTAGGAGTCACACACTCCAATGTGTCCAAACATGTTGAAAAGACTTCACATGGGTGTTGATGATTTGATGGTTTGATGTGTGTATGTGTGTGTGTGTGTGTTTTACAGCTTCCTCATGTGTCACTTGTCTCAGCACATGTCACCCTTTAGACACAGAGTCCTACTGGACATCACAATCTGCCACAACACAACACAACACAATCCCGTCATGCACAGGCAAGGCTGCTATATATATATGTGTGTGTGTGTGTGTGTGTGTATGTGTGTGTGTGTGTGTATATATATATATATATAGACTGTGTGTGTGTATATATATAGCTACATTTGCTGCCTTGTTGCCAAGGCTGTCACACTGTTGATTAAAATCAGTGGCTCATTTTGAGTGACAAAATAACATGAACACCTTATAAACAAAACTCACTCATTACAAATTCTGTCCATTAAACCACTGTCTTTTAATCAGTTAAAACTAATGCTGGATTATTGGTGCTGCTCCACATTTATATTCATGAATTCATGATATTGTGTCCTCCCTGTAAAAAGTAATACCTGGCATTAAAATAACAGGCCTGAACTCGGTATTAAACAGGAGACTGAAGTCTATTCCTACAACTTGAATGACGCTTCACACAATTCAGCTGCAACCAAACACACGCAAATTATTAATACTAAATTATTATCATCGTCATTATTATTATTGTTTATAGTCCACAAACTCCAGTCCCTCCGTTTCGTTGTGCTGCTATACCGACCTATCGATGCATCTCCTGATCCATACATACTCTGACAGTGATGGATTGCTGACCAGGATTGACGTCAGCGAGCAGCAAGTTTCATGCCGAAGTTTGGAAGGCATGAAGTATCAGCTATGTGAGAGTTGATGTGTTTGAGAGTTTGATTTTCTCAGCCGGAGTCCGAGTGGTGAATGGAGGGTCGAAGCCCTTAGAAGCGATAATGAGATGAAATCAGGGGATTTATTCAGTAATATTTTTTGAGGATTGAATAAAAAATAAATAAATCGGTGGCAGGAAAAAAAGCTGAGTGAAGGCTTAATGCAAGACACTGGATAAAGACATTTGACGGTTTACTGTTCAGATATACGCAGATATAATTTCACTGGTAAACTGGTTAGTACTGGATAGGTGTCAAAGGTCATCCACGCAGTCCAGTGTCATGTTTTAAACAACATGTAAAGACCCGGATATATTCAGATTCAGTAATTCTACCAGCAGAGTATGCATCTTCGAAAACAACAAAAAGCGGAGGCTGTGAGTTTTGACCTCCTTCAAGATCAGCTGTGTTTTTCTAATTACGCTCGTGGCCTGATGAGATACATGTCAATTAATATTTAACTTTCAACACAGACATCACATGCGTTGCTGGCGCCGTGTCAAAAGCTTTTATCAGAGAAGCTCTTCTTATCCATCTGAGTGTAAATGTTGCACACGCTGCAGAGGATCTGTGTGGTTTATCTTAAGTGTCTAATGCAATCTTTTTTCGGGGATCCGAGGTTCAGTTTGCGACATGAACAACCCCGTGACATAGGGGCCACTGACGTCAGATTGGCCCCAGACAGAATGCGCGAGTGCGAGGATACACCTCGGGGGCGCGCACATGCGCACAGGCTCGGTCTCATCCTGACATGAGCGCGGGCACGTCAATATACACACAGAGAGCGGAGCAGAGCTTTGGGTATAGTAGAAGGTGCTCTACAGCGAAAGAAACCCAGGCAGGCGCAGACACCTTCACGCACTGAGCAGAGGTTTTTTTTGCGGTTGGCAGTTTGTGTGGCGGCCGGGACCCGATCTTTTAAAACCATGCTGGATTGACTGCAGAGAGGCTACTACAATCAATGGCTCGGCTTTGAAATCGTTCAAAATTTATTGGAAAGGAGTGTGAGATAGAGCGACAGTGAGAGAGAGGGGGAGAGAAGCGAGGGAGAGAGCGAGAGTGGCGAGAGGGGTGGAAATAAAGATCCTTCCAACAATGGAGCTTACAATGGAAAACATTGGAAATCTGCACGGTGTGTCTCACTCCCATCAAACGAGCGACTTAATGAACTCCCCACACGCGCGCCAGTCGTCGGCGTCGCATCGGAACTTGGTGTCGCACGGACGGTCAGCCATGGTGTCCAGCATGGCCTCCATACTGGAGGGAGCGGGGGACTACCGCACAGACCACGCTTTGTCTGGCCCCCTGCATCCGGCAATGACCATGTCGTGCGACTCCGGGATGAGCCTGAGCAGCACCTACACCACGCTGACGCCGCTACAACACCTGCCCCCCATATCCACCGTGTCGGAGAAATTTCACCACCCACACCCTCATGCTCACCATCATCCGGCGCACCAGCGACTCGCAGCCGGGAACGTCAGCGGCAGCTTCACCCTGATGAGGGACGACCGAAGCCTCGCCTCCATGAGTAACCTCTACGGCCACTACCCCAAAGACATGTCTGGCATGGGGCAGCCTCTGTCCCCTCTGTCTAACGGTCTTGGGACTTTGCACAGCTCCCAGCAGACTCTCAGCGCCTACGGTCCCGGAGCTCACCTCTCCAATGACAAGATGCTCTCCTCGGGGGGCTTCGAGTCGCATGCAGCCATGCTGTCCCGAGGCGAGGAGCACCTGGCCCGGGGTCTCGGGGGCCATGGGGCCGGGCTCATGACATCGTTGAACGGCATCCACCATCACAGTCATCCGCACTCTCAGGCAAACGGGTCCATGCTGTCAGACCGGGACAGGCAGACGGTGGTGGGAGGCGGGCAGGGAGCTGGGTCAGGGCAGGTGGAGGAGATAAACACCAAGGAGGTGGCACAGCGAATAACGGCAGAGCTCAAGCGCTACAGCATCCCACAGGCCATCTTTGCTCAGCGGATCTTGTGCCGATCCCAGGGAACCCTGTCTGACCTGCTGCGGAATCCTAAACCGTGGAGTAAACTCAAGTCTGGCCGGGAGACGTTCAGGAGGATGTGGAAGTGGCTCCAGGAGCCCGAGTTCCAGCGGATGTCAGCGCTCAGGCTTGCAGGTGAGTGAGGAGACAGCTCCCAACCTGAGTGATGTGGAGGGATCAATTAGAAGTCAATGTGGCGAGACTGTCAATACCTGCTCAAACAGACATTACTAGAAGTTATTAGTCGATTGTATCGAGTAAAACTTCATCATGACAGTTGGGGTGTTAAATGTTGGGGGAAAATCTATATTTTGATTGATGCTACGATCCATGATAGTATAAACAGACGCCGTGCAACACTGGAGGTGATATAAACAAAAGAGCGGTGGCATGTCTCAAAACCAGAGCTGGTGCAAACGCAGACTGTATGACTGTTTATCGCAGGTAGTTGAGCACTTTTACGCACGGATACAGCATGAACACACACACTCCTCTCCCTCTGGCTCACCCTCAGTCTCTCTCTCTCTCACTCACACACACAAACAAAACACAGAGAGACACAGACCAAACAAAGGAAATTTAAAGCAGGATGTGACCAAAAACCCTCAGCATCTTGCAGGGCTGTTACTCTAAAAGTAAAAACAGATGTAAAGTTTGAGACAGCGCCCGTTCATATACACAGGTTTATTCTGTATCAAGCAAACCTGATGTAATGCTTTGGCACTTCCCCTGTCAAATAAGCGCGTCGTCGCAAACAAGAATCGTCTGTGGCCTGGCCAAAGAGTCGGGAGAGCATGACCTCCTATGGATCAATATTTCAGGTCCAGGGGTCCCCTTCAGAGTAGCGTACTAATAAATGATCGATTTGGATCTGAAAGACAGAGGCACAAACAGATGCGTCTTTCTCTGGCCTCTGTTGTCTCCTGTGCATTCTGGATGCCTCGTCTCCAAAGCCAGTCTAGATATCATGTAGCAGAAAAAACGGGATTTATTGTGGTTTCTGAGGTTTTACCAGTGGGGTCTAAAAGTCTGAGAGGTGAGGCGAGGTCTCAGACGTTTGAGCTTTGTAAATACTTCATCTTCTTGATGCATCATTTTTGTTTTTTATTGCTCAGAGATTCAACCACTTGATTTGAGCCACATCCCCGCCCCATTTTAAGCCCTTTAACACTTACAACCTGCTTAACAGAACGTAAATGAAAAGGCGAGACGTCGCAGTGGGGTTACAACAGACGTGGGTGAGAGGTCCCTCTCATTGATGTTTGTTTAAAGGCCCTGTTTAGACGTGCTGCGCTTCCAAACGTCAATCAGCTCTTCTGTGTCGTATTTCAGCTCACAGTTCAATTAAGCAGATATAGTGGCATATTTTAGTTCCAGTCAATGCCCTATTGAAAAGCACTTAATGGCATGTAAATTGTTCCTTTGCGCATTTAGTGGGGTTCTGGTAAATAAAGATTTAAACACTCCACAATTGTCTCTTTAAGTGCCACTGCTGTTAAAGCTAATTGGGCTGTGGGGTTTTATATCTTCCACACTCGGCATCAGGATAAAAACCCCCCAATTCAACTGACGTGGCGGAGTGGCACAGTCCTGTGCAGCGCACACCTACTGCGTGTTTCCATGTGGTCAGGCCCAGGACAGCCAATAGATGTGAGGTGTGTGTGTACGTGCGCAATCTTTTCTTCTCTGTGGCGGCGGAATGGAAATACAGGGGGCGCAGAGATCTGTTTGATCCAGCTGCTAAGATTTTAGAAATGATCCTGTTAAAGTACATTTCATCATATCCCAAATATAATTATTTTTTCTAGGAGAAGAGCAGATTGTGTGTATTGTGTATTAACCTGATATGCAGTTGGGTTAAATGACAAATGACATGTATGTAAATGCACGAAGCAACATTTTACTTATTGCATTTAAAATCACCATTATCCCGGATTCGCATGTGGGCTGAGAGTGGGAGTTGGGGGGGGGGGGGGGGCTGAAAGTGAGGCTGGGCCATACTCGCTCGGCCACATCAATCAATAAATTCAAATTACTATTCCAAATTCATCACAGTCACACAAATCAATGCAGCTGCCCTGCTTAGCTAATGTGAAAATGCCAGTGTCTGCGCGCGCGCACACACACAAGATACACACACACGACAATCCACTCCTGAAACGAAAAACAGAGCAGAGACAGGCCTGTTTGGGGGGGAATGTGTGTCCTTCACGCTTAACATCTCCCAGTGCTACGAAGGGCAAAGACCCACGTCCTTTCCCACCTATTGTTTTCTTCATATGCAGGACCATATCACCAAGGCCAAGCGAGCAGCCAGGCTGTTTATGCATATCCTGAGAGTCTTAAAGCACATCTATCAGTCGACTACAGTATTGAATAAAAAAGGCAGCTTCATTGTAAAGCTGCACAAGTAAGAAAGACGCGGGCAAAGTGAGGTTTGGGAGGCATTTAAAGATCGCATTAACGATGAAAACAATTCGTCTTTGCATCTGTGTTGAATTCCACACTCCATCTCAATGTATTTGGTTGGGTCAATACAGCCCTGATCGATAAGGATAGCCAGTGCATCTATCAATTATCCCGCCTCAGCACTCTCTCCCATTGGTCTCTCTCTCTCTCCCCGGAGCAGACAGGGGGAGACGGGAGCCGGAAAAGAGGGGAAAGAGGACAGCTGTTGTGGAAAGAAAGACAGACAGAGAGGCAGGCAGACAGACAGACAGACAGACAGACAGACAGACAGTCAGCAGACAGACAGAAAGAAAGAACCGTCCTTTTTGCTGTAATCATGTTCTATGCACACACTTATTTCCCTTCGGGATTATTCAAATGATATTCACGCCTTTTCTGGACAGATGCTGCAGAAAATATTCCATTATATAAACTAAAACTACCCCAGAAATGGCGCGTGCGTGGTGTCTCTCAGTGGCATGAAGCTTACAGCACCAAGGTGATACCAGACAGCCTTTCTCATGTCTAGATATTCCTTCCCTTATGGTGACAGTGATGAGGTGCCATGGTATGTCAAAAAAAAAAAAAAAAAAAAAAAAAAGCGCAGTTGGTGCATTTACATTTGAATGGCATGAGCACGTGCCAGGGTGCGTAGGTCAGGACCCACAGGACACGGAGGAAAAACATTGTAGGGAATGAGGGTGGGAGGCCTCTATTCATGTTTCAATGGACTACACGCAGTTTACACAGGCCTAATCCTGGAGCTATACCCCCCCCACACACACACACACACCCAACCCATCCACCAACCCCCTATCCCCGTCACGCTGCGCCCTTTCCCTTCCTTCATTTTCATAGGCGGCCTAAATATATTTTTGTTTGAGCTGACCTGTTATCTTATAGATAACTTACTTTAGGCTGAGGGTAAAGATTACGAGATAAACGCGGGTTTTTTCTTTTCTCGTACTTGGTTGCCTCAATCTAATAAAAGTAGCATAATTTAGAAGAGAGAAAACACAAGTGATTGCTTTTCTGCAAATAAAATGGATTTGTTTAGCTGTAGGTTTTTACCAGAAGTTAATAACAGCTTTTTATTTCCTCTGCACAGCATTAGTGTGAGGAAGCGTCTGGTTTGTATTCAGCGGGTCAGTTTGAGGGCACTGTCCATGGTGCTGAAACAACCGCCCATCCACTCTGAACCGCGGGATCTCGTCTCTTGTTCTGAGGACAGTTCAAGGTGGTAAACCGGAGTTTTACCCAATACATAGTTAATAGCATTCTTGTAGGCCCTAAACACCATTATTTCATCCAACAGCTTCCACCCATCGATCAATATTACAATCCACAATCGCGTCAATCACACCCCTCCTGCATCCTGCTTTCCAGTCCAGCACGAAGCCAACCGGGGGTTTCCATTTAAATCACATCTCCAGCTCCCTGGCTTGTTTGGTTTTGTTAGTTTTAGGGGGTTGCTGAATACAAACCAGGGTCGTCTTTATTTTGGGATGCTCACCACAGAATATCCTAAAGCAGCAACAGCAGTCAGGAGTGATGCTCTTTTTGGTCATTTGAGCCAGGATAATGGTTTAATTGGATAGGGCATTAAGATGTGATTGATGCGGGATAATCTAAAACAGGATTTTTTTTCTTGAAGAGATGGCTTGATGTTAGCCTGCGAAATGATCGATTGGTACTTTATAATTGATGTGTGAGGGGAAGATAGGGGGAGTAAACAGTGCAGCTGCGGTTTCAGAGCCTCGTTGTTCGTTAAGCACAGCAACGTGTGCTGTAAGTACTGACACACGCATGTACAAGCATCGCCTTTGAAATCCTCTGGTGGGAGAGCAACAGTCATTTTCTTGAGGTTATACCTCGAGGCTATTTTGCTTAAATCCCGGGTTCAGCATAGCTCATACCAGATGAAATGACATCTCCTGCCTTGCATCGTTATCTACAGCCCTGCGTGGAGAGGCAGGATGTATGTGGTGGAGGGTAAACTCAATTAATGCAACTTTAAATTAGCATACATCTTCATGTTGTGGGCTGACATTAATATTCATCATACGCATACATAAGATCCATCTCGTTGTATTGAAACGCACTCAAAGCTTCCCATGCTGCATGACTGCATAGGACAATATCATAGCAGCAGTATACAGCCTGCATACGTGTCGCCTCCCCGTTTCTTCTCTCCTGTGTGTATGTGATCGGGATGTAGAGTGCGTCTGCGCCACATTGTTAAGGCCGATCTGGCGAGCCCTGAATCTATATCGATTTCCATTCCCCGGCCTCTCCTTTCCATCTCTGGAGCTGCGCCATGCAGCCATGCAACCCCCTCCATCTCCACCACGCAACACCATTTCTCCCATTAACAGCTCACCCTTCATAACACACAACAGAATGACTAATGAGCGCGCGCTCTGCACTCACGCTGGCTTGTTGCAACACCTCGCCGCGTGCCCTGGTCAAGCACAGTCAAATGCTGACTTTTAAAAACAATCTGGAAGCTTTAGCAGCGCCCCTCCATTTCTGTGATGGAGCAGGATTAGCAGCATGAGACGATTTAAAGTTCACAGTCGTTTAACCCCCCCCCCCTCGCTCATTATACGTCCCACCCACACGGCTCCATCCTGCACACACTGCTCTGACCACGTCGACCTTATTATTCAAAATAATGTAATTTTAATAGAAATCAGATCAGTCCGACTGACTGAGGCGAGAGGCTGCACTGTCCTGTCCTCCACATCTCCTCTCTCTCTCACACACACACAAACACACCTTGCTCTAATTCACACGGGGTGGGGGGTTGGGGGTTCGGTGGTGTGGGGGTTATTGGGGAGGGCGCTTATAGCAATTAGAAATGCAGTAGAGGTCTGGACTCTGTACAGTCTCGAATACCGTCTCTTCTATTTTAGATGATCAATTCCTACGCTACTCCGTCGCCCCCTCGCCAAACCGGATCGATAGGAGAGAATGACCTTTAAATCAAATTGCTGGCAGAGTCGACTGAATGCACGCGGCTAGCATCAAAGGGTTAATGGCACTGCGTGCACCAACCACCCCCTCTTTCTATGCAAAAGATACAAAGGGCCCAAACCCTAAGATAATCATAATTAAATCTGATTATTCGTCGTTGCGCTCTGGAGTCAAATGGCTGCACAAACAGGGGGAACTGAGATTTGGGGTGAACGATGTGTGTGTGTGTGTATGTGTGTGTGTGTGTGTGTGTTTGTGAGGGTGGCTGATGAGAAAACAAATCAAACTGTGGCTTTTGACCCGCCACAGCACAGTATCTGGTGGTTTACATAAGAGCCAGGGCAAGTGACGGTTCCAAAGAGCAGACTGTTGTGCAATTAAAATGTTGACCAGAGCACATCAGCGCTGTGTCAGTGGAGCTCAGCCCGCTGTTATGTAACGCCGGGATGCCCCCAAAAAACTGGGTCTGTTCCGTGCGTCCCGCGCGCCGGCACTGACACCACAGCAGGGAGTCACTGGCTCCTCACAGATGATGAGTAAAAATGGTCAATTCAACAATCCATTTGCCAGCAGCACCTTTTCCTCTAATCAAAGTTTGAACGTGTGAGGTGTCAGCACCCGGGTAGACCCTGTGATGTGTTTGCAGGTTTCCCTTCTCCCACGGATACATCTGGAAATAAGTAACGGATTACTTTGGGATTTTTGTTTGTTGGGGGGAGGATTGAGAGCGGGGCCGAGGCAGCAGCAGTGATACAGCGCTGCGTCCACGTCCACACACACACACACACACACACACACACTGGCCGCTTATCTGACGTCCTGACAGGCCATCGCTTATTAAAGGCCCGATAATGGCTTGTTTAATGCGCAGGCTAAAAACACAAGGACACTGTCCACACGACTGAAGAGAAAAGAGGCCGAGGAGGGGTTTGTGTAAGGAGCTTGGTTCATCTCATACTATACATGTTCAAATCTAATATTTCCCAGAGGGAGACAAAATAAGCCATCTCATTTCTTACGCTGATGCAATAAGTGTCTGTGAAAAGAAGCGGCCATATTTAGGGGCAAGAAGAAGAAAACGCCTTTAGAGAAAAAAGAAATCTGCTACAAGTTTTCCTTATGATCATTTTGATTAAAGAAAAACTATTTGAAAATCCACTGAAGGATTAGGTGTTGAAATTGACTTTACAGCGCAGTGCGTAAAATGTGTTTTTTTGGATCCTAATGATTCATCTTTGCGTTAAACGTGTAAAAATGACACCGTGGGAGAAACAAACGCTGAGTTGTGCTGGTGACACATCGAGTCTCACGCCGGGGATTTTAGGAACCTGAGTCTGCAGATGGTTTGTACGGAACCTCTGTACCCAAGTCTGTTTTTTTTTTTTTTTTTTTTTTTTTTACAGGGTCGATCACAACAAAACACACACACACACACACACACACACACACACACACACACACACACACACACACACACACAGATTATCGTACCCACAGATGCAACCCGAAACTCCGGTTGGCCAACCCCTCACAGATCAACAAAGGAACAAAACGACTGTGAAATCAATTGATGAATGAATCGATGGCAGCCCATACAGCCTTTGTATTACACGTTATTAAATCTAACGAACTGGCTGCGGGTTAGTCTGAAATTATTAACCTGTTTATTTTGAGCCGCTACGAAAATGCTGACTTATTGTTTCTGCAGTCATTTAGTCAGGATTTCTGAAAAACACGGCGGCAACGTGTGTGTGTGTGTGTGTGTGTGTGTGTGTGAGAGAGAGAGAGAGAGAGAGAGAGAGAGAGAGAGTGAGTGTGTATTAGAGTTAATTACAACATTTTTCAGGAGCTTCATTTAAAAAACATGATTATTAATATCTATATTATTATTATGATGATACTATCGTTATAAGATAACTGGTATGACAGGTTATTTTCTTATGGTATTTTTAATAATTGAATTAATCAATAAAATAATTCAAGACGCCTCATAGATAAATAAATAAATAAATAATCAATAATAGGAGTCGGTGAGAAACAAAAAGCAACAATCTGATAGATTGATCAGATGGAGTTTCGAGGATAAAACACCAACACGTGACTATAAACTGTTTCAATTAAAGAGCCGGTGCAGTTTGCAACAGAATAATAAAGACACGACACTTGATTTATTTCAATCGAATATGCTGCGTTTTGCATCGGAAAGAAATCGACCACATAAACGCAGTTAGCTCGGTGCAATAAGCGCCGGGGTAGAAATATTTGAGTCGACTCTCCACGTGATGGAGTGTTGAGAACTGTATTGAATTGAATCTCCAAAATTCCTGCATATTGAAGAGCTGTCTGTCCGCGTGTCTCCTCGCAGAGTCAACAGTAGCTATCACCTGACTGCAGATCAGCTGGCTGATTCTCCTGCGACACGTCAGGAGCAGGAGCAGAGGCGACAGCTCAACGGTGAACACACACGTCCTGCTTCGTAACTTTTAAAAATCTCTGTGCCTCGGTCTAAATAAGGAGGAGGACGTTTGACCTGCCTGACCTCTGTGTACCCGGCTAATCCCGGGTACAATGATAATTATCGCGAGGCTTCCCCACAAGAAGCAGCAAACCCGATTCTTTAAACACAGATGTACAGGTTTACATTCTTGGATTTGTTTTTTTTTTTTTCTTAGCCTTTCTTTCTCTTTTAAACGAGCCTCGGACAGATTAATGCAGCTTTAAAATGAGTGTAAACTCTATTCACTAAATTACAGAGGAGTATAGAGGGAGTCTGGGTCCTGGCAGCGGGCTCAGATCCGCAGGAGCCCAGACATGCGAGTCTACTGAGCGGCCACAAAGCCTCTGCACCCACCGCTCCTAAAACTTCATCTATTATTTTTACAAAGACGTGAAGTTAATTATTTAAAATGGTTTATTATTATGCGATTTTTTAAAAGCAGTTTATTTCTTGTTGTTGTTTTTTTTTCCTAAACGTAGCTATGGACTAGTTATTTTATTTTCAAACAGTGATCTGAGATTTTGGCCACTCGTCAAATCTGAGCCACAATCCAAACACAATCCGTCTTCATTTATCCAAACAGGCAAAATGCATCTCAGTGCATCTCCTAATACATTCATAGATTAGAGAAACACACACACACACACACACACACACACCTGTTGTTGTGGGGGATGAGAGCGTGGGCCTGCCTGCTGCCTGCTGCCTGTCTCTTCAAAATAAAGCATCATAATCATTACCGCTATCACGCATAACTGGTCAAAGCAATTATAAATGAAATCAATGATAATCGCGGGTAAGAGTATCACACCAACAATGGACCCACTCACACAAGTAAATGGCACGTGCAGACCAAGGCTGCTATTAAACAGGCAAAAGAAAGATAATAATAATAATAATACTGCAGGTGAAAAGTCAGTCATACGTTTCTCTCAATCACGCGCGTAAATGGCTGAGTGCATTTAATTATCTAAAACCTCATAGGGCGCGTGACCATCACACACAGCAGCATTTACTGGTTCGTGGGTTTCTTCCTTAATACTGGCTGCTCATGACACGTGGCGGTGAAAACAGAGCAGAGCTGAATAGTCACATTTCTCAGGTGCATGTACATGCTCGTCTGTCGCATTGCATACGATGGGATGTGTTTGCTCACACGCTTTTTTGAAATGCAAAAATACAAATTTCAATGCATGCACAACTGTGATGTAGGTGACAGAGCAAGTCTGAACCTAAAGAGTTACAAAAAAAGAAAAAGGAAAAAGAAAAGAGCACATGCAAGCTGGAGTAAAATGCTGCAGCCGGAGTGTTGGAGGACCGAGGTGCCGTGTGGGCGAAGGAGTAACTGAGTTCAGGTTGAGTGTTATTGAAGTGCTGAAGAAGAAATGCCTCGCAGCCGAGTCGCTGGAGAAGGCAAACAAACAAATTGTGTCGCTTTATCAGTATATTAACACCAATTCTCACTCATTACATTAAGGAGTATTGAGCTGGAAGTGTTTTGGCCTGGCGAGTGAGGGGGAGAGAGAGGAGAGAGAGAGAGAGAGAGAGAGAGAGAGAGAGAGAGTTGGCACTGCCCTGCAGCCTGAATGGAATAAATGCCACGGTGTACAGAGAGGGGCCGCGCCGACACGCGCGCTGCCATCAATCTTTAGGGCAACAGCCCATGCGAAACAGCAGAGACGTTACTTAATAAATAGACCTGAAGCTTAAACATCAAATTGCCCAATCATGCTTCTCACAATATGGAGAAGAGAGCGACTACAAGCACACTGCATAGATGAGGACTGGACAGGGCTGAGTTCCACTAGTAAACGGCCTGCACTGTGTGTGTGTGTGTGTGTGTGTGTGTGTGAAACGCGCCGAACCGTAACCGGTAAACATGTTTATTGGTAAATTAATTAAATCAACAGACTTTCACCTCGTCTTGCGTTACAGGGATCACAAACAGTGCTTCATGATTGGATTTCACACCGCGGGGGAGACTCTTTGAAAAACGAAGAGCAGTAAAGAGAGAGAGAGAGAGAGAGAGAGAGAGAGAGAGAATCACAGATGCAGATGTGTAATGATGGTTTCATAGGTACAATATTAGGCGGTTTGACTTTCTCATTATGAGCAGGAAGGGCAGCGGTGATCAATAAATGATTAATGCTCAAGATGGACTCGCATCTGTGGGGACAGAGGAGCTACCTCCCCACCCCCCCCAACACACACACACACACCCTAAGACAGGCTGGATCCTACAGAGTCCGCGCAGGTGAAACAGGTGATGATCGTTTCCTCCTCAGCTTTTCTCTGATTTGAAATCCGCAGAGAAAGCTGGATCATCACACATCACATCACATCCTCCCTCCCTCCCTCCCTTCCTGGTGGTGTTCTCGCTTCTCCATCCCCATCCATGAATCTCCTCTCCGGACCCCCACCAACACCACCAACACCTCCCCCCTCTCTCTCCTCTCTCTCTCTCTCTCCGAGGCATAATTAATTGGACGAACTGAATTTCACACACGAATTATTCACGAATCTATCGATCGATATTGAACACCCAGGGCCTTTCTCTTAACCTCGCTTGGTTTGTCGTGAAGCAAAGAATATTAATGTCATCAGTGGAGAAGAAATAGGCCCAAGTTCTACTGTTTTCACCCCAGCAGAGAAGCACAGGTTGATAGAAACAGGAAAAAAAAAAAAAACACTCATTAAAGGAATTTGATTTGAGTTTATGAGACAAGAAGTCCACCAGCACGAGGATCAACATGGCGTCGATGTTGTGGATGATATGCATGGGGTGTAACATCACAGTACCATCCGGACAAGAATGCAGCGGATTGAGGTGTATGTATGTAAACTAAGGCAGTAGAGCCACAGATGAATATGTCTTTGTTGGCCAGTCTTTGTATGTGTGTGAGGAGCCTGAGGGATCCATTCAAAGTAGGTCAGCTCCTGTTCGCGGCTCCATATAGCGGGATATAGAAATCACATCTCTCTCTGGCCGTGCACCAGCGGGGTGCACACCTCACACAACACTCCGCTCCAAACCGGGATCTCTGCTCTGGTCGGGCTGCTCTTTGTGCATGAGTTTATGTCCGTCTCTCTGCTCGGTGCCTACTGTAGCTCTAAAAGCTGCAATGATCGATTTTTTTTTCTTTTCTACGCTGAGCTTGGTTCAGTAATCAGGGCCCCCTTCCTCACCGATCGATCGATATTGATTACTAAATCCAGCGCCTGTAGCAAAGGCAGCGCACTCCGGCGCCCCGTGCAGCCGGGCCACGGCGAGAGCGACACCTGCCGATCGAAACGGCACAAAGCAAGCGGTCGATGAGGTGGCAGGACGTGACTCGCCGGCACAAAGATGTGGACAGGAGAAACTGGGACCCTCTGAGCTTGTTGAGGAGAAGAAACACTCCTCCTAGACTCACTTTATGTGCTTATTACACAAATATTACATTTATACATGTAATTTCTCTCCCTCTTAATCTCCAGGGCGGTTAAAGGAGAATAAAGTCCTAAAAATGCCACTTAATCTTGACCAGCAGTTCGTTTCCAAAGCATTTCCTCCACAGATTTCTTGGCTTCTTAAAACAAATCCATTAATAGATTTTGGAAGATCCCTCTTTCTGTAGCTAGATAGATCCATGTGGATTTTACTGGTTGAAATGCACAGTGACAGCGAGACTGTTCATGAAAAGGAAAATGTTTTAGGAGGTAAAATTTACATCATACAAGAAAGACTGTTTTATGTGTTTATGCAGAAAAAAAACACACAAATGAAACACTGGACATTTTAACACCATGTTGGAGTGTTCAAGCTCCTGTATGTATGTGTGTGTGTGTGTGTGTGTGTGTGTGTGTGTGTGTGTGTGTGTGTGTTTGTAAGGCCACTCATCTGGATGCAAAAGTCCCACTGAAGTGAGGTATCCAAGTCGACCAGAAGCTGCAGAAAATAAATGGAAACTTAAGTTGGACACTGAGAGAGAGATTCATCCATATTTATACTAATATTGACTGTAGCCTATTAATCTGGCAAGAAAAACAACAGAAGCTGTTGTAAAGGCTGTGTCCAATATAAAAATATATTTCTCTAAACTAAGACATTATATGTCATAAAAAAAGTATTTTAACCTTTTAGAATATTCACAATTGAGACTCTGTCTTTTTTTTTTTTTTTTTTTAAAGGATCCAGTAAAATCTATTTATTTAATATTATTTTTTAACATCTTGTTCAGTGAAGAAGCAACATGCCTGAGAGAAGTAGTTGCTGCTCCCTGTCGGACTTCAAACAGGCCTGGCAGAGCCCTGATGCGGGTTTAAGCTCACTGTCCTGCTGAGAAACGAATCCTCTTTTATACAAGTTGAGCCCAGAGGGGACAGCGTGTCTCTGCTGAGCCGAGCGGTGGCTTCTCTGTGGTCACTGCCGAGCTCTGATCCACAGATGTTTTGATAAGTCCAGCATCCTCCCGTCTGCTAACAGAAACTGTCTGAACGTTCAAACAGTGATCTGTAAACAAGGATTTCCTTCAGTGTGAAATTTTGGTATTGTTCAGTGAATGATAAATGTTTGATTGGCTTTGTTGTTGAAGAAATCGTTTGGAAATGGCTATTCCTCCACCAAAGCTGCACATTCCTGACTCCTCACTACTGTACAGTGCTATCTATTTTTGTCTTGGATGGAGATCTTCTACTTTTTTTCCCTACTGGTAGCCAGTTTCACTGAAGGTGATAATGTAGACTATTTTACTTTTGCTTCGGAACAGCTCAACAGAAAATGAGAAAATTAACTTTTTACCCACTGGGGAGAACACTGCTTTAATTTTCAATTTACCTGATGTAATTCAATCTCCACAACACATTAACACCAACAATTGGAATATACGTATGTGTGTGGTAATGTGAGGAGCATGCACAGCTGAATGATAATCAGATATCTCCATGTCAGAAAAGTTGTTGGACGTCCAATGATGAATGTTTCAATAAGAAGCGTGAGGTGAGGAAACTATCTGCATCTCACAAAACAAGTTATAAACAGACAGGGGGAGAGGAGGGGAGAAGCTGCTGTCATATTGATGAATGACAGATAAATCAATTTGCCACTAAATCTATCATATGAGTTGGCCAGCCAGCAGTTATCCCTGGAATTACTGGGTGACATTTAGTTTGGTTTGTAGTTATAAGTTAATCAGGACACACGGATGCAGAGGGTTTAAAAGGGCCTCTGATGTCATTATACTTGGAGTGACTTCGTTAAAGAAAAAGACAACAATAGATGCAGGATGTTGGGATTCTGGGGAACGCTGGGCCTCATCAGTGCCAACGATTTCCTCACAAAAGCTTTATGTGACTTCTTGTGGCTTTAATGGCCTTGTCCTGCTCGTCCTGTAGCGTCTGACCTGCTGAGACTTAACTCACTGTGACACTGAATACTCTCAGCAAACCATAAAATGACATCACTATCCTCCTCCTCCCTCTCATCCTCATGACTACACTTAATATTATAATAAATCAGCATATAACGCAGTATATGATGATACAGATACAAGCATGCATTTGTACGATTTTGTATGTGGCACATTAGTGCGTGCCTTTGTGTGATGTATATATAGCTGCAGTGTTGATGTGGAATATGAATATGATGGATAGGCCTGTGTGCAGGTTAGACATCTGTAGTAAACAGATTGGACTGCAATGGCTGATCAATGGGCTCTGTTCCACTGTAATTAGACACACAGCGCCACTGCTTGGCTCCAGCCACTTCAGCATAATCACAGCCTCCCCCAAACACACACACACACACACACACACACACACACACAAGAACACAAGAGAAGAAAGAAGAAGAAATTCTGTCCTTACATGAATCAAGACACACACACACACACACAGCGTGGGAGTGAGACATTATTGAAGGCAACTATGAAAGTACCAGACAATACCAACGGCAGCAGGTGGAGACCCCACAGGGATGGCATCTTTCTCTCTCTTTCTCTCTCCAATTTGCTCTCATTTTATTGAGACAGTAGGGAGGCTGAGAGGGACACACAGCCCGTTCTGGCAGGCTTCGATCCTCAGCCAGCAGGGGAACATGTGGCTGCAGAGGTGGTGCCTTAACCTTCTACACACAACTTCCACACCACCACCACCACCACCGCTCCTCCTCCTCCTACACCATCTCTGGGTGCCGTTTCTTGCCTTTTTACCCTGAACCTGTCAGCTGCTCTCCACTCGTCTCCTACAAATACTTTGAGTTACAACACACTTACCCACAATACAACACTCTATTAACTATTAATTTCTGTGTTCGCTGCTTACAACCCCACCACCCCCACGGACCCCCTCCCTAACGTAAAAAAGTATACTCGGTGTGTTTTCTTTTGAAAATTGCTCAGTGTATGGGAAGGGGCTCATAGCAGCCGGTGCATGCACCTCTTGAGTGTTTGGGTTTGAGGAGGGGGGGGGTAGAGTGGGTTATAAATACCCTCTCAGAGCTCAATAGAGTGGGCTCCAGTGGGCTCTGTTTGAAGTAGCAGACTGTAGACCTGCTGGGGGGGATTCTGACCTCAGTCCCTACAGAGAACCCCCAATTCCTACAGCAAAGTCGGTCAATATCTCTCTTTCTCCTTCACTTGCTGCCCCTCCCTCCTCTTCTCAGCTCTTCTCTTTGGGTCTTACACTCACACTCACACATACACATACATACACACACACACACACACACTTGATCTTTCTCCTCCACCTTTTCTGTTCTTTTCTCTCCAAGCTTTTCTTTCCCTGCGTCGGTTCCTCCTTCCTTCCTCCTCCTTTCTCTCTGTCTCTCATTTCCGAACACACACACAAAATGCTTACTTTTGTGCAACAGTCACTCAGTCCCCCATTGCGACTCAAACTGCATTAATATTGAATCAAACAGCAGTGTCTCCAGCTAGCAGGCAACAGCCAGTCCCCCCCACCCACCCCACCCCCCTACCCCATCTTTCTCTCACCGCAGGCTGGCTCCCTGTCTGCACTCTGCAGGATGGAAGGAATATTCCCACTGGGCAGGAGGCATGGATTAGCTTTAAATCAACTTTAATATGGCAATAGAGATGGAGCTGTAGAATCACTGCTGCATCTCTGATGTATAAACTAAGTTTTGTGTTTAAGTGTTGGATAATGATACATTTAGTTACTTTACCTCCCTCCACATCTTGTCTTTGGTATTTAATCATGAGAATAATCACTTTTGTATATTTACCTTGCTTTGTGTTCTCTTTCCCCTCTTTGCCTCCCACTCTTATCTCCATCCCTCCCACCGCTGCCATCCACACCAAGCCTGCAAGCGCAAAGAGCAGGAGCAACACAAGGACCGCAACACGGCGCCCAAGAAACAGCGCCTGGTCTTCACTGACCTGCAGCGACGCACGCTCATCGCCATCTTCAAGGAAAACAAGCGTCCATCCAAGGAAATGCAGATCACCATTTCCCAGCAGCTCGGACTGGAGCTCAGCACCGTCAGCAACTTCTTCATGAATGCTCGCCGCCGCTGCGTTGACCGCTGGCACGATGACCACGGTACCAGCCCGGGCAGCCAGGCACATCCGCCACCACCTTCTCCAAGGCCTGAGAGGAGGAGAGGACCTTCAGTAGGCCAGGGAACCAGGTTGGAACAACAGGCAACATGGGAAATTGGCTGTGAAACCTGTCTATAACAACCCTACCTATCCTGGGCCGTCTGAATGTGTCCTCTGCCTGAAAATCCTTTGTGCCATGCAATCATCTTTTTTGTCAGTCAGAATTCCAAGCTCTCACCTGAAACAAACAAAATCTAAAAAGGTGAAACAGTGAAGTCAGGCTCACTCTGCATTTCTCACATGAGGACAATCATTAATCTGTCTTTTTTTGAGAGAAAATCATTTTTACGGCATCTGACAAAGAGACACCAAAGATTTGATGTTTTTGTTGGACGGTATCCGAGTTATGCTTCACCACCCAAGTAACCACTGATTCCAGTTTTTTTTCTCCCAACTCACCTCCTTTGTGTCTGCCTCTTTACTCTCTCTCACACCCCCTCTACGCCGGCACACGGAAGCAACAAGGGCGAAAGAACGGCAATAAATCTGACAACAGAACAGCACATAGCCTTATTATCCAAGCCCCATCCTGCACACACAAGGCCGTCATAAAGAAAACAACGCAGCCTATGAAAAAAACAACAAGGCTTTCCAATTCTCTGCTTCTACCTCCCCCCCTCCTCCTGTAGTCTCCTTCATTCCTCGGCCAAAGGTATTCCCTGATGGCCAGCCATTTCAGAGAGCAGCTCAGCCTGATCATACGGCAAACTAATGAATTGAAAAATTAATCAATGCAGACAGAGAGAGCGGGGCCTTGACCCCTCCTGAAGGTGAAACGCAAGACGCTTGGCAGTAGATACTCAGGTCTTCCAGGCCCAGGTCTATATTTTTTGCACAGATGTTGGAGGCCTGTAGGGAGACATGTCATTGTTACTCTTAGCCTGAGCCTAGAGTCTGCGTTTCTCCGACCAACAGGAGAGGCGGGTGAGATGTCTGGACATGCTCTTTGTTCTGCTGGGAGCTTTTCCTCTGATCAATAACTGAGAACCAAGCGACAACAACACGCTCGGGCATCCAGCCAACTACATTACAGCTGCATATGAAAAAAGCAGAAAGCAAGAGGAGCACATGGAACCCAGTGGAGATGGGGACACAAAGGCCTCACTACTACCACAGCAGCAGCAGCAGCAGCAGCAGCAGCAGCACACCTCTCCTCCCCTGTCCTGTCTGTGCTGACAGAGCAACAGTGCCCCCTGCTGTTGATAGCAGAGACCTGTGTCCAGCAGAGCAAGGGGGTTCAGAGTGGAGGAGAGGGAGGGAAGAGCCACTAGATGCTGAGGAGAAGTCATGGCACAACACATTCAGGCCCTCACAGCTCTTTGAAGGCAGATCAATAGCTAACCATTATCCTATTGTTGTTCCTCATCCAACCAGCACTGGTGAAGCCGGAGGAGGGGGATGGTTAAACTGAATGCTGAAAACACAGGGATTTAGCAAAAGGCAGGGATTCACTTAACCAATCCAAAATCTTGTAGGATCTGCAATCTGCAAAATACAAACACAGAAATTACACAAAGAGGGGATAGAAGAGTACAACGGCAACAGACATGACAGACAGGCACTTCTGAGGTGCAGTGAAGGTTTCATTTACATTATTTTGGGAGGCTTCATATTTGAGCAAATCCTTCATCCATTTTCCATCCCATCTGTTTGCAAAAAAAAAAAAAAAAAAAAGCTTTCAACAGATGTGATTCAAAGCAAATCTCCTGGTTACTCCCACACAAGGGTTGTCAGTAGCTAACCACCACATTCAGCTGATAAAATGCTACAATAATTAGTGCCAATGCTTACTGCCTTAATGCGAATCAGAGAATATGGTACTAGGGTTCACACACAGCTACAGTGCGCCCCACTGATGACGGGCGGTGTGTGCCATAGCCAACCAACAATCAGCTTTTATCTGAATAAAAATATACTTTTTTAGTAAAAAAAAAAGAAAAAGAGAGTCAGATTTTAAGGCATACAATAACCAAACCTCAAATGACAAAGATACCACACACACACAGACACAGAGACACAGACACAGAGTATGTGTCACCAACAAAAAGAAAATGTCTCCAACACATCACTGGACACATTCTGAAGCAGAAGAAAAGATCTCTCATTCTATCTTTGGTTCTCTACCTCCTCTTCCCTCTAATCCCATTGCCCCCTCTCTTTCTCTCTTCCTCTCTATATTGATGCGGGTATTTAATTAGTACCATAGACACAAAGTTTCTATTTCTTGTTACTATTGTGCTCTGTTGTGCATAAGTAAGGCACCTTGTTGATAAATCAAAAACAAAAAAGGAAGGACTTTTTAAAAGGAAAGAAAGAGGGATGCAAGGACCGAGGCCAATGAAGGACGTTTTTTCTTTCTTTTTTTTTTGGCATTCTATGTGAATATAGACTCGGAGGAGACATTTACCGTGAGAGAGAGAGAAAAAAAAAGAAAAACAGGGAGCTGCTGAAGAGAAGAATAAATGACGGACGCTTTCTCTCTTTTGGCATTTCATGTCAGAACTGTGGTACTCTCAGCCCCTTTAAGCTGAGCCCCAAGAATGGGGTAAAACGGAGGGGGACAAAACAATGACCTCCAAATGTCCTGGCTGATTCAGTGTGTTTCATTGGAGGGTGGGTGGGGGTTAAAGCTCGGGACTCAATAGTTATCTGTATGGTCTTAAGATGCAACTGTAGCATTTCCAACAATGTAGTTAGATTAGCGGTGCAGATTAGATAAGAGATGGTCATTGTATAGGAGTTGATCGGGAGGTACCGACTAACTTCACGTTGCTGTAAGCAGTGAGTTAAGGTCGCCAAAGGAAGAAGAGTTAACATTGATTTGTGGTATACAGTTCAGTGAGAATAGGTAAATAGCTAGATTCAGCTCTAGGTATTAGGCTGACAAAATGGCATTTGTTTGTAGTGAGAACCAATGTGGCTACCTCACTAAGCTGAGTGGTTTGTGAAACCGCCACCAATACCAAAGATACTGCAGCCTACCGGTCCCAAGCTGCCTAGGGGGACAAAAAAAAAGAAAAGGAAAAAAAAAAAAAGAAAAAAGAAAAACAGAGCCCCCCCTCCCCCCTTTGTCCAAAACTGTTACAGACACAGATACAGATAAAGACATACATACATGTTTCCACTAACAGCGCAGTCAGACTGCATCGTGCCACATAGGAGGTGGCTGCCTTGCAGACAGAGTTGAGTGCCTTTTCCCTTCAACCACGGGTGGGACTGCACTGGACACACACATGTATACACATGTACACACATATATATACACACACACACACAGCCAGGAAGGTGCATGCATAAAGCTGCACACCCATTTGCAAACATGCACTCACACACAGACAATGCACCCATAATTGGATGGACAGAAAAGGGGGGCAAAAGAGAGGGACGCAGAGTGGGGGCTGTGTCAGCATTTTCTCCCATATTGACTTTCCATCTTGATACACTAGAATACAAGCACTTTATCATGTAGAAAGTCTATAAAACATTTTCTATACACTTTATTTGAAACAAAATTATATGTTACTCTTTAATCTGTCAGTCTTTGTTTCTGTATCGTTGATCTTCTAGTAGCTCACAGCATTTTTGTGTTTCTTCTTTTTCTTCCCCCTCTGCCCCGTGTGCTTCTACTCTCAGCCACTTTACCTCTCTCACATCAGAGATATTTTTGTGTACCAGAGAAAGAGGGGAGTAAAAAGGCAGAGGCTCTAAGCGCTCGGAGGGCTGTAGTTATAAAATCTTACCACTAAATGTCTCTCTCTCTCTCTCTCTCTCTCTCTCCACTGCGTGCAAGCACAGAGGCTGCACTAGAGAAGTGTGGAGGACTCACTGACAGTTTATAGACACAAAAATCTCTCCTCCCTCCACCTTGTCTGTCCAGTCGACCTCTCCCCCTGGCTAGTGCTAAGACTTGGTAGGCGTGTGTTGACAATTAATTCTGAAATACCTCAAAAACCTTTCATGTAAACTTTATGTAATTTAAACTGAAAATAATACTGCTAATGATAACAATGATTATGAAACTATGATACTATGATAGTTAGTTTTGGAACTTGTGACTTGAAGCTTTATACTGTTAAATTCTTTTAATTTGTTTGCTCATTTTTCTCGTACGTTCTCTTTGTTTGTTTTTGCTACGGCATGTACTTACTGTTTTCATAAAGGAAAAGACATTGTGAATGTTTCTGTGGAGGGTAACATGAGAAAAGAAGAGACAGAAGAGAAGGCTAGAATAGAGAGAGAGGGGCAAGAGCTACTCATGTCAGATGTTTAGTTCAAAGCTCTTTCATAGGCAGGTACATTTGAAGGAGAAAAAAAAAGAAAAAAGAAAAAAAAAATGAAATGATAAAAATATGATTTGGGCTGAATTTTAAACCAAAAAAATGATGTTAAACCAAAGGAGGAATAACCTTTTACTCATTGTTAGCTTTCTTCTGCCTTTAAGTTGTCTTTTCTCTGAAAAAAAACAAAAAAAAAAAACAATTTCACAGTTACTTTTGAAGGTTCCTGGGTGTGTTCAAGTGCTCCTGATGTTCTTAGAATATTAAAGACCAGCACCTCCTATTGAAAAGAAGGTGCGCTTTTTTCTTTTGTGCATGGATATTGTATAACTGTATAGAAACCAACAGGAATGACCTGTGATTTTGTGGGGAGAGGAGGAGGATGGAAAGACTTGGGAGTGGGTGGAGAAAGGGTGGGGAATATTTTGGTTATCAAAACAAAACAAAAAAAGGGTGGGAGGATTTGGGTTTAGGCGTTGGAAGGGTCCTTGTTTTTAGATTTTCCGTCACTGTTGGATTCACTGGTTGTGTGCATGTGTTGTTGCAACCCTTCCCCTTTCCCCATGTTTCTTTGATGTATATAAATCCAGACAGTAGGGGGCAGTGTGTGCTGGGGGAGGTCAAACTCCTCTCCTCCCAATCAATAGCATTCAATCTTCATTCCTCAGCTTGTGGTCCTCACTCGGGTCCTGAAATGTGTGTCTTGCTTTTCCAAAGACAGGCTGTTTACTTGGAGTTAATCAGAGGGACACACACAGGCCCGAGCGGCCTTGAATATACCTGTATGTCTGTCTACATGCTTTTCTTCAATCTGTGTATGTGTGTTCATTTGTACCTATGTGGAAGACAAAGTGTTTTCTTTTTTTTGTTCCTTTAATATGGGTTGCAATATTTGTCATGCGAAAATTTGAAACCATTTCTTACTGACTGACCGACCAACCAACCACAGTACCATTTGGCAACTGATCGTCCCGCCAGAAATGTCGTCAGCATTTGCTGTCAAACAGCATATGTGTGTGTGTGTATCGTTTCACCGTGGGATTGAATAGGTTGCCAGTGGGGCTGATGTAGACACCCCCAGTCACACTGTGCTCTCCCTCTTCTGTTACCTGTTAATCAATCAGAACCAAGTGTCTTTGTGATGGTAGAAGACAATCAGTTTCAAAACAAGAAAAAAGGTAGAGAGAGGTGCAGGCCAGTGGGAAGGAGGAAGGGCAGGACGTCTGAACAAAATCAAGGGAAAAGAGGTTGTCTGAATTGTGACGAGCTGTAGTGCCCCACTGCCGAATGACTGCCCCGCCCCACTCCACCCCGCCGCCTGTCACTCCGACTCCTACACATCCATCTTTCACTCCATCACAGCCAAATCTGACTGTAGTTCGAGTTCGACGTGGTACGCGACACTCCTAAATTAAAACTCATGACACCTTTTAAATCCACTCCGTCCTCATCCCCTGTCACTCTTCACCCTCCTGCCACTCGTAGTGCAATGCAGGAGTACCAAAAGAAAAGAGCTGTGGTGCAAAGACCATATTTCCCATCACCTGCCACATTTTCCTGCTAATCTAATGATGATGTAACCAGCCGCGAGGAATAAAAATGGCTCCGGCTGGTGGCTTTTGCACAGAGAACTATGCAAACACCTGACCCCCCCAATCTTAATCGTTGCTGCTGGGTCAGAGTGTACAACCCTCAACCCCCACACCCCCCTGACATTTAGACACTCATAGTTTATCCTCCATGACCCTATCCGTTGTCTCCGACCCCTGCCCCCCACCTTTCCATGAGCCCAGAGCAGGCAGAGAATCCCCAGTCACTCAGGGTACAGTTGCGAGTGGCTGGGGAGAGAGGAGCACTACAGTGACCATGTTTCACTAGACTGATGTCGTACCGCTTTACATGAATGCCCCAAACTGCCACTGACATCAAAATGGAGTCCATGTTGACGTTTGCAAGCTGATCCTCCCCGCTCATGGCTCCATTGTTTTACAATGTTTGAATGTCTTTGTCCCCAGAGCCAAGGAAGGGCCACAATCAATGCAAAGACTCTTACATTGTACTTAAGTTTACAAAGTCGTCTGGAGACGGTGGCTTATATTGCACTCAGACAGACGGACAGACACACAAACAGACACAGGCACATGCTGGAGAGGGTGAGTCTGCCTTTTGAGAGTGTTTGCTGAAACCAAAGATGAAATCAGAGGTATGACAATCTGGCTACCAAACCTAGAAGACAATGTTTAGCTCTCTGGGCTGCTCTACGGGTCCTGTGATTTACCGGCCATGTGGACATTCCACCTATTGCACTTAAACACACACACAAAACATACACACACTCACTCTCTGACACACATACACGCACACGCACACGCACACGCACACGCACACGCACACGCACACGCACACGCACACACACACACACACACACACCGCAACCCACACGAGGGATACACCCACTCATGACGTCTGGTCAGAAAACCTCTTTTCCCTCCTCCCACTGCAGAAGCCGGAGAGCCTGTGGAGGACTTTTAGTTTCACTCTAGCTGAGACTTTTGAGAAGGAAAAAAATCTGAGTAATAACTGTTACAGAAAAATAAAAACTTAAAAGGATAATATGGGTAAAATTGCGTGTTTTGAAATAAATTAACAAATAAAACAATTGTAAAACAAAGCAGCACTGTCAGTTTATTGTGTTTGGTTTGATCTTTAAAGGGAATCCCCCTGTGACCCCAGCAGGTGGAAATCTGATTTTTACCACTACAGTTTGATACAACAAAGAGTAGAGATGTTCATACAGAGGTAAACTGTCTATACAAAAGTAATAAACTAGATTTGTGGTACATAATGTATTTCATATATTATATTGTTTACTTTAATTGGGAAATAGTAGCTGCATAAATTGCTGGCTCCACTAACAACTACAAATACAAGAAAAATTGTCAAAATATAATATAATATAATATAATTTTAATTCATCATTTTGATTCGATGCTGCATATATGATGTGTATCCCATTAGAACTCAGTTCGGGGTGTTAATATTGTCCTTTGTGAAACTTGGCCTTGTAAGTCAGGGGGTTTACAATTCACAGTCACCTTCTCATCCACCGACGCTGCTGTGCTGCGGATGCAGGTCCCAGAGGTGATAAGATGTCCAGGCCCAGCTCCCTGAGAGAGGGCATAAGAGGAACGGCGGCGAGACGTCCCTCTTGTAAACTTTGACCTTTGCACCATGGGTTGATGGGACACACTGTGGACCTACATGACAGGCAGGTGTGAGTGTCATCAGTGACCATTTACATATTGCAAATGCTGTCGCTTTAGGAAATGCAGCCTCAGTAACTTGGTGGACAGGGAACGACACCAGTCTTCCCAGAAAAACAACCTCACAAGGCCTGGTCCACAAATTCAGTCATTTTCCAAAAAATGTGGAATAACATGCAATAGAAACCAAATTCATACTGAGATATACAGTACACTACTCCAGAATTATAACAGAGAAAATACTGAAAATATTACGTAACAAGTGGTAACACCTGAGTGAAGCAGCTGCATTTTGTTTGGAGACTCCTAAGTTTTCAGTAGTTTGGAAAAAAAAAAAGCTGTGATGGATCAATAACCTGCTGTGAGCTTGTTGTCACAAATTTCAATGGATATCTTTGCTAACATCCACTGATAAGCTACCTCTTCCCCTTATTGTCTCAATTGACTTTTTCTTCTGTTTTTCCATTCAGTTGTCTCACCTTGTGTTTGGAATGGACGGTGAGGATGACATCGAGGGCACAAACGGTCAGTGAGGGCAAAGCGGCCGTCCAGGCTGAGAGCAGAGCTGTGAGCCACACAACCGGATCGATGAAGGCCTTATCAGACACACCTGACGAAAAGCACACACACACACAGCAATCAAACCCATTCACAGACATAGAGGCAGATCCTTCACTTCAAAGAAACCACATTAAATGATTATTGAAATGGACATTTCATGCTGTGGTCTATGTTTTTATCTGTCCTTTTGATCATGTTTTTTCCTCCATTTGAATCAAATCCAGCAGTTCCTGCAATACTGGATTAAAATGGCCACAGCCAGGAGGCCTGTGATCAGTAGAGAAGTGTACCAATAAAGTTGTAGTCTTCGGGTGAACTCTGAAACAAGCGGGCGCTGTGGGTGATCCTGGTGAAGATGAAGAACAGCAGCATAGTGACACACACAGCTGCGATATTGAACTTCGTCCAGTGTCTGGTTATCAGCGTCATCTGTCATAAAAACAGCAACACTGTCAGCAAGGCACAAGTGGACAAACCAGTAAAGTTGTGTGTAAAAACACATTTCTTCAGGATGTAATCATGTGAACAATGTTCAGTGTTTTTCATATTTTTGCAAATTTCTTTTTTGTTAATAAATTAAGGAAAATGTAACAATACAATTCATGACTTTTCTCTATTTGCAAATCTCTCTACAGGCTTTAGCAGTCTCCAGGCAACTACAATGACCAACAGTCACACACAACTCAGGAAAATATTAGATTTAGATTGAGTCTTAAACAACTGAGCAAACCAACTGCCTGTGTGACAAATGACTTTTCTTGTTACCTATATATTGTTACCAGAGGCCTTTTGTAGCACCTACTAGGATGTGGCCTCTCCAGATGAAAAGAGCATACAGAGCCCTCACCTCTGTCCCAAACTGGCCTTATGATGAGCAACCTTTGCCAGTTTCCTCCTATATTTACTCTTCTGGGTACCATACCATACTGTGACAGTGTTTGAGAGAATACTATTGTTGTTCAACATCTAATACCTCATGAATCATCTTGACATCAACCACAGACACAGAGCAACTAATCACGCCTAGCAATTCAATCATTCAAGTGATGCCTCATTTTGGTTAAATGAGCTACAGTTTACAAGAGTATACCACTCTAAACAACAAGATATTTTAAGATGAAATAAGATAAGATTTTTCACAGATAATATTTTTGTGTTTAATATACACATGGTTATATTGTGTTTAGCTTTTTTTGTTTTGCATTTTGTCAAATGTACAGATGTGTCCATCACATATGATGGAATAAATTATCATTAATTTATGAAATTACATTTAGTCATATAGTTAGAGCATCATTATTACATTTAAACTTTTGATGGTGTGAGTTTTCTTTGAATGAAAAAATGTGATCTGACCTCAATTGTGGCAATAAACATGGCTGCCATAGAAACAGTGACTGCCATGGTCTGGAAGTCAACGGCTGTGTTGTAGAAAGCCCCAAATGGGATGAAGAAGAGAACGAACGAAGTGTAGACAGCGTACAGGAGTGACAAGGAAAGCATCAGAGGACTAGAGAGCTCCTGTCTCTGTCCACACTTGTACAGCTCGGGCCACTTCAGGCTGCTTTCTGCACTCACATCCTGCAACACAAAGAGGCAGCATGAAGTGGTAAGAGTTCTATATACATTTATCGGATTAATCAGTTAATAGAAATCTTTGTGTCACCTGTTCAAAGAAGGCCAAACACATAACAGGTGATGCTGTGTAGAAGGCTGTGTATAAAGCGATGAACCATGTCTCATACATAGACTGCGAGTGAGAAGCAGACAGTGAAATAAATACAAGATGTTTTCTCTATATTCATCTTGCTTTCATTATATGACTTTAGGGATTGATGTCATCGACTTAAATTCACAAATAGCTGACCTGAGCACTGTAGCCATTGAAGAAACCAAACCATATGTGCACAAGAGCAAAGCCACATGTCTTAAACAGGAAGTAGCGCAGGAACATGGAAATGCGTCTGTATGACCAGCGCCCATGAATCAGCAGCAGCCTCTGCAGAAACCTGAACTGGGCCAATGCAAAGTCTGCGTTCTGCACTGCCTGTCCTCCCTCCACCCCCGCCAGTCCTACACCAACATGAGCCGCTGGTGGACAATGGTGAGGAAAGAAAACATCAACACAGACAACAGTAATCGGCAGTTTGTCTTCAGTTTAGAGCGACAACCAAATGTTTTCTCTGTCTTGTTTCCATGTTGTTTGACTTACTCTTGATCATGTTTACATCATTGGCACCATCCCCAATGGACATGGTGATGGTACTGGTGTGTTTCCTGACCAATGAGACAATGTCAGCCTTCTGTCCAGGTGTTACACGGCAGCACAGCACTGACTGACACTGTTTGGCCAGGCGCATGAATGTGGCCCCCCATTCTGGTCTCTGATCAAGCTCTACCTGGGGTACGACATCATCATCAAGCAGCTCAGTTTGTGATATATTTGAATTAAATCATTTAATACCTTTAAAGGTTATTTAGAGGAGTTGCCATTATTGCTTTGGGGTTTAAGATGGTCTTCTTTTTACTTTAAAGTCTCATAGTAATAATGAAGACACATAACTATAACACTAACTTCAAAAGAAAAAGAAAAACACGTACAGACGCACACACACAGAGAAGGAAGAAGTTTACCACTCAAAAGATTTTCTTCATTTCGTCTGTGTGGGAGTGATTGTATCAGATCTGACTGTCAGTCATATCTACTCTACATATTACATTAGACTTTGATTCAAAGGTTACTTAGTTATGTTATGTCACTTTTTTTCTACCACAGTCACCACTTAAAACCAGATTGCAAAAACACCAAAACTGTTGTAACTTGGATAGAAACTCTTGTGTTCATAAACAGGAAGGCGTCATCATGGCCTTCAATGCATCCTATGCTGGTGTATATTTCAAAAAAAAAAAAAAACGGATGATGCCTAAAATCAGATGCTTTATGTCAGTACCCTATTTCAATGTAAACAGCAGTAGAAAGTTGTAAAATGATGTTCAAGTCTCTGATATAAATGACACAGCTTTTCATGAGTCATTTGCAAAGTACATGACAGCAGCTATTTGGCCATGCAATCATTTTACTGCAGAGTCCAGAGTTTACCAGCTCAGGCCCAGTGAGGATGATGGCAGTCTTTGCCCTTGCCATCTCCATGTGTACAGCCCACAGCTCTGTTTGTCTGGCCTTGAAGAAACTGACCTCTGGGTCTGGGGCCTGGAGTATCTCTCTGCCGGGGCAAACACACAAAGATCAATGAGTTGGTGTGTGTGTGTGTGTGTGTGTGTGTGTGTGTGTGTATTTGTATCATTTCTAACCTCAGCTCCTGCCATTCCAGTAATATGGTGTCAGGATCCAGTAGTTTGCAAAAATAGCCAATATTCACTGCAGTCTCTAGAAGTGCAAAGGAGAAGCCAGCAGAAAACAGAAGGTGGAAAAGACAGAAGGATCTGTGAGATTTTGTTTTCATGTAGCTATATCTCAGCATTCAAAATGTTGTCATTCCCCCGTCCCGCTCCCGTACGTCACAATACCTTTTTTGTCCCCAGTCAATACCCATACTTTAATCCCAGCCTGTTGAAGAAGAGCAATAGTCTCAGGAACACCTTCCTGAAGCCGGTCCTCAATAGCTGTCACCCCCAGAAGCTACCAAACATGAAAGTCAGCATTTGTTTTTACCTTCCCAACAGTATATTGGCAGTTACATTATAGCATGAATACAAGAAGATGATGATGATATAATATTCAACATGACAAAACACAGTATTTATCAACAATACAGAGATTCAGTTTTCTTCTAGAGTAACTACTTGCTCAACGTGTATAAAACTTAATTCAGGGAAACAAATCCTTAAGCACAAGCTTGATTTAAAAGGATTTTCTGCGCTGGTCAAGCGTGTTTAAGTCAATGATCTGCTACAGAACTCTAAATGCAGGATTGACAATAAACACACAAAGTCACACTGAGGAGAAGCGCACCTGCAGGTCTCTCTCCATCTGGTCATACAGCTTTTCCAGCAGCGCATCACGGTCACAGGTCACCATGGCAGCAGACTGGGCCAGAGTTTTACTCCATTGCTCCCATGATGCCTCAGGGACGGATCGAACCGCAACACACAAAGTCCTCAGACAGTCCTGAGCAAACAGCTGCCAGAGGATAAGTTAACATGTTATCTGTCAGGTTTCACATTATTTACTGAGTGAGCTTTCAGGCAGAATTGAAGGGTCAACAGAGAAAATAAGTCCTGCATGCATACTCAAATAAGTCTCATTAGGACTAAATGTGATATAACTGGCCTGAATCTTTCTTTTTCCTTTTTTAATCTCATAACTCACACTCTCAACTTGAGGACATAGTTGAAACCTGTTGTAGAACTGTAAACAACTGATAGACAGCAGTTGTGTCCTATTTGCAATTTGCCTGGCGTCAGCAGATTTCAACCCCTTATCTGTTCGCTTCTCTTGGGGCTCACATACTGTATATACAGCATTTTAATACAGGGAAATTGGCATCAAGCTTTCAAGCTTTTGCCTTCCACTTTGTTGTTGTCAGACAACAGAAAAAAGTTTTAAATACTGACTGAAACACAGTCTAGTAGGACTACATGTTCACATAAGACCCATTTTCTGAGTTTATAACAACAACGTTGTCTGACAACATCATCAAACGAGTTAAATATTTTGGTTATATTTACTTATAAAATCATCACATAGAGATAGGAGCTAAAAAATATCTAACCCTATACTGTGTATAATATATATCATAAATATGTTCGGGATCCAAAACAGTTTTCAGTAGCTGTATATCCTCAAAATGTGATCAGGGCCTTTCTTCATCTTAGCAGCAGAAGGTAACAAGTCCTTATTTGATGTAAGTCTCTGTAGCTATTTTAGTAGGTTTCTGCCAATCTACTGTTTTATTAAAAGACCTCTAGAATTCCACAAGAAATAAACCCTTTTATTTAAACAAGGCTTTTATTCCTCTTCTTGCAGTAAGTGTTTTTTTTTCTCATTTGCAGCTGCTAGTGTTTCTGTTGTTTGTTGCTATTCAGATCTGCTTGTTTCTCTAGCAGTTACCCGTGCAACAAGAGATGTAGCCCTCACAGCAATTTATTGTAGACTTAGTGCTGAAATGGAAACCACAATATCCCAACATAATGTATAATATATTAATACATAATATATGACATATAAATTGTGTGCATAGTTAGTGTACTTTGCAGCACATACTACTGGTTCAATAGAAACTTCACTTCACCTCAAGGGCTCTCTCTGTCCTTTCCTGATATGCACCACCCCTCTGCAGTCTCTCCAAGATCACCATGTCCGCCCCTTTACAATACAGCTTTAACCCACCCTCTGGCTCCCGAACTGGAAAACAACACAAAACAAATATAAATAAATGTCAATATTAAAAGACAGTGATAGCGGAGAACTTATATGTGTACTTATAACAGAGATTGCAAGGCTGAAGATGTTGTGTCACTCTTACCCAGTACAGACATACGTCTCCTCTTGCTGGTAAAGTCCAGCAATGCCAGCAACTGATACTGTCGTCTAACACCAAGTTCAGAGACGAAGACAAAGTCTCTTGTCCTGGAAAGAAAGACCCAACCCAGCTCCCTGGCTGCAGCAACGAGAGCCTCCTCATCTGGGGATGCAGCCTGGTAAACTGGAGCCTCTGGAGGAATTCAGTCAGCACACAAGGCACAAGTAAACATGTTGTAATCTACATATGGTTCATTGTGCCATTTTTTTTTTTTAATGTATTGGAAACAGTCATTAGGTGCAGAAATACAATGCAAAACTAAAGCACCCATGAACTTAGCACATGAGTGTTTATGCATGTATGTGTGTACATGCATTATACAACATCTGTAAATGAATAAGAATATGTCAAGTATTATGGGCAAAAGACTTTTTTTCTAACTTCATGTGATTGTTTTTGCTTTGCTTTTATCCATTTTTTGTCATGTGTTCATGTTCTATTTTGTTTTTGTTGTGAGGACCTGAGGAAGAGTAGGTGCTGCTTTGCATCATAAAGTAAACTTATCTATGTTTAAAGGTCAGTGACAGAAAAATAACTTTCAAAATACATCTTCCCTTCACATATTGTTAACACTAGAGAAGATTCGAGTGTAAAATTACACTGAATAAACTATTGTGGCACCCCCATGAGGTCAGTCTTTGTAATACAAAAACACAACAGAAAACGAATCACGTGAAAATTTCATCAAATATCAGACTACAGGCAGCTATTGACTAAAATCTGACATCTTTATCAGGTGGCAGATAACAGCTCACTTACTTTGGTCTGAATCTAAAACACACAAACACAAACAGAAGCTAACCTTTCTTCCACTCTGCCATGACAGTGTGACACAAAGACAGTGCTGTGAGGAACTGCCTGCTCAACGGACACTGTTGTTCTCTGAGTTTCTCCACCAGGCTGGGAGCCGACATGAACAGACCACCGCAGGAGAATGTATTCCAGCTCAAGTCCATGGGCTGTGCACAGATCAGGAAAAAGGTAGGCAAAACAAACTGATGTAAAAACAGGCATATAGAGATGAAAAAGATTAAATAACATCTTAGAATTAGTAATAATATGCTACCTCTATGTCCTCTGCCCTAACTGATGCATCACCTGTGAAAGTATAAAAAATATAATCAGCTGTAAAAAGTCTGAAAGACAGAAAGACAGAAAGACAGAAAGAAAGAAAGAAAGAAAGAAAAAGAAAGAAAGAAAGAAAAAAAGGGGGTGTGAAGCAGGAAATGGCTCAGACAACAACATATGGTTGATGTGACTCTGACAAGGTTTCAATTACAGTTAGCCCTCTGTGGGCAGAGCTGGTGTTAAATATTTAGTAGATGGACTCGTGGCTGTTGAAAATGAGCATGTTAAGTATCTCCTGTGTATCTCTCTTGAGGAATGAGTTGATGTGATGTTGCTTCCCCTGAGTGATCTTTGTTCACCTGTAAGCCAGTGAGCAAACTCTGCTCACTGCTCATTATTAACCCATGTCTAACAAAATGTCACAAATAATGTGGTGATTTGTCAGGATGCTGTACAGCTGTACACAGTATCCTGACTGTGGAGCATGGGGCCAGGTAGATCACTTGTTTTGTGCTGATTATGGTTTGGTGTTTTCTTCCAAGTAGGACAATTAAAATATCAGATAGAAAATCTACTTTGTATTATAGACAGTTTCAGTTTATCAATGTAAAGTGGAATGAGTAGCGATTTATTGTTACCATAGATCTCCCCAGCAATGCAGCACTGTCTGAAGAGCAAACGGTTCTGAGTTAGTGTCCCAGTTTTGTCACTCAGGAGGTATTCCACTTGGCCAAGCTCCTCAGTCAATGAGGTATTCCTGGCCTGGGCTGGTCTGTCTGCCTGCTGCCAATACATCTCTATATCCCAGCCAATAAACAGGTTGAGGACCGTGTGGATCACCTCAAACCTGTGGACGTCACACAAGCAGGACAACATTATACACACAAACACAAGTGGGCTGAATACATGTATATTACAGTAGAATATTGCAGAGGCAACTAACGAGATGTAGAGGGCTATGGGCATGGCTGGAGTAAGCAGGATGATGTAGCCCCAGAAGGTGAGGAAACCAGTGTAGACTGGACTGCCCTGAACCATCAGAGCAGACAGAACCTCTGACTGGCTCATGACCTGACTGGAAAACACGCCGCTGCCGATGGCAAGCAACAGAGCTGTCAGCAGCACGGCCATGACTATCTGGAGAGCCAGAATATAGACAAAACACAGTTTAGTGCAACTCCACTGAATGCCTCATGGTTTTTCTCCCCCTGCCCTTTATTAACTCACCCCGATCACCACTCTGTTGAAAACTTTTTCTATTTGCGCCATCTTCATTCTCAGTTTCCCGCAGTTCCTCAGGATCTTAGTGTCCGCGCCTGGTACACAACAAACTGCTATTAGATGCTATAGCTGTGGTGGCCTGGCCGAGCAAGGAGACCATTCTGCAGCCAGAGGGTGAGAGTTCGAGCCCTCATGTCAGTGAGCATCTGCTGATGTGCCCTTGAGCAAGATTCTGTAGCCCTACCAGCTCCAGGGGTGTCTGACCCTGCTGCTTAGAGGTCGTGGGGGGAGGAGAGAATTTCCCTTGCAGGGATCAATAGTATCACACTATGTTTTCCCGTGGTGTTGTCTCAATTTAAGATAGATTGCTGAAAGACACTGAGCCAAGTGTGTGAAAATGACAAAACTGAGAACGTGTCATATCTCCAAACTGTCCAAGAACAGGAAACTGATTCCAACTTAGTCCTACAATGACAATAATATGTCAACCTTGTTCATATTTATTTTAAAGTACGCTTTGTTAAGTGTGTGTAAGGAGGGTTAGGAGTTATAATCAGGCTAAACTGGGGTCAGACCAATAGACAGTATCTGATGGATGGCATAAAACCCATCTCTTAAAGAATTTGATCTATTGATCTGCTTCACCAGAACTGAAAGGGTCATAACAGTGAGATCCATGACACCTCTGCCAGGTTCAGTAATATCCGATCAATGATCACTTAAAAGACAGAAGGAGCCTGTAATCTGCCAGACAGTAACAGACCCACTCCTGCAAGAGTTAAGTACTATCCATAATTAGCAGTATAATGTATTCCACATAATAAAATTTGTCATTGCAGCTCGTGGAGGCCACAGTAGAGGGCGAAATGAGGGTAGGGGCCTGGAAACAAAACATTTTGCAATAATTAGGCTTTGTCTATGGTGGCTCTCAGAGCTTAACACATGCAACAAAACCACCCTTAACAAAACACATGCAAATACAAAACATGCTGCCAAACAAACTATCGAGCTGCAAATTCAAGTTGGTGTCCATCCCGTGGCCTTTTGAGATTTTTTTTAGTCTTCAACTCAACAGGACAGATTGAGGATGTCATTATATAAAAAAAAAAACTGTGGCATCCTATCCCTCTATCATTTCTCCAGCACAGAGAAAACTGCACTGCATCACTTTTGAAACTCAAGGATTGTACATGTACCAGTGAATATAGTGAGGCCGAAAACAAACTCTGTGTTGCGTAGGACAGTTCCTCTTAGAAGGATGTGTTCACTGTCCAGCAGGTGACTCTCTCCTTTCCAGTGCAGCTGGCCTCTGAAAGTGTACAGCCGATCGTTGGGTTCCTCACAGAGCACAACACCTGTAAAATGAGAGGTGATTTTTTTTCTCTTACTTTTGAAAATGAACACATTTCGGAGTCTTCATTCTTAAAGGAAATCACTACCATCAAATGCAGCGAGGGCCTCCTCTGAGGGGTGAGAGGTCAGTTCAGCATGTGTAACACTGAGCGCCTGCCGGAACTTGAGGTTGGTCTCTCTGTGAGCAGAAAAGACAGGACTGAAGTGCTGACTCATGAAACAGAGATAGATATTAACAAGTCAGTGTGCAAGAAAAGAATCATCAGACTTTTTTATTCTTAATTTCATGGTTAAAGCCCCTACAAGGACCTTCATTTTGTGTTGGTTCTGGCAACACCTGTGGACAAAAGCGGTAGGTTTCTCTTTGCGGATCCCATCGCAATATCAGCCATGACGAAAATACAGCGCTGAAATTGAGCTTGTTTTTTACTCGCTAGTGTAGCAACAACTAAATGCTAATTCATAGCTTCGTCAAATGTGCCGTCTCCTCCTGTCTGAGTGGCTTACATCGTTTTATCATCCGGTGGACCGACCAGTAAAGAGTAAAGAGTTACACTATTTAGAAATAGCTTAGCTTCCCACCGATGGCCTCATTTGCTGTTGTAGGTCACATAGAGACATCAGCAGAAATGAGAGACTTTTGCATATCCAGGTAAAAGTTCCTTGTAGGTGCTTTAAGGAGCAAAATGAGGAAATTTTCATAATGTTTAGTAATCTGAATATACAATTAGAGCTTTTACATAAAAAACTATTATTACATGTATAATCCTCATGAAGCTAATAAATACAATTATGTATGGTGTTACACAATGTATGAGATGATGAATGAAGAATAAATCACTGGGATATGCAAACATTAAGTTTACGGTGATTCTTACCCATCGATGTCAGCTGTCTCCACATAACACAAACTGTGAGGCTCTGAACTACACAGAAGGAGAACGTCCGCCTGTGAGGGATTAAGGCAGACAGGAGGCTGAGTGTTAAATTACTCTGAGTACAAGTAGAGCTACAGAGCATTTATTTAAAGCATTTCAAAATTCAACTGCTGCATGCCGAAATGTGAATACATGTGCTAATTTAACAGTGTAGTCTAACAAGTAGTTAGTGGTGGTGGTTAGTTAGTTAGTTAGTAGTAGTGCAATCGTACATCTTGCAGTACAATAATTGTTAAGACACTTTGCTTTCTTCAGAACAAGTTTTATTTGTCGATGTGTTGATTTTGTTTTTTGGAATAGCTCACAGGGATGACTTGGTCTTTGTGGATACGCAGTATGTCTCCCACACACAGGTCCTTCCACTGTTCCCTGCTGAAACTGAGACAGAGCAGATGAGCAGTAAGCATATTTAATTTAAGTAAGAATACTTATTTAGTGCTCTTGCAAGCATTTCCACAAATCTTTAATTAGTCAATGAACTAACACTACACACAAAATGCCTACAATTAATTTTAACAAAGTTCTGAATTACCAAGAGAAAAAAAGAGGCCTGTGTTTTAAATAATGATCAGTAAAGAAGCATCTTTTCGATCTTGAAGTAAACTCCCTGAGCTTACAAATAAATATTCCAGTAGTTTATACTTGAACTTAAAGACAGTTAAAAATGTGTCTGCTGGGCCCTTCAACTAAAAATGTATCTGCAAATACTAAAAAAAAATGCACTACTTTTCTTTGTATAAACACAAGTGTTCCTCTTTGCCATTTTCTATTAGTGAACAGGACAAAGCACAACATCAGAAATAAATATTCTCAGAAACATGCTGAATCTGAGGACATAAGAGTATGTCATCAAGAGTGGTAGTTGTTCCAAAAAGGTGCGGAGAACACTCTGTCTTTGCCCTGCTCTAATGCACGAGGGGACCATCAAGGGATTCACTCATTCACACTTCATTAGAGCTTCATTAGAGGACTGTTTCAAACAGGACATGCACTGAGTCTTGAGAGAATAACCCACTGTCTTTGTCCTCACCTCTGGGAGATGAGTATGTCACAGGGCCGGGAGTTAATCTTAGAGTCACTGCGTCTCCTTGCCTGGACCAGAGATTGAGAGAGACGGTGGGGGTGAGAAAGACAGACCGTAAAAAAAAAAGAGGATGAGAGAAGAGAGAGAAAGAGACAGATTGAGAAGCGTGACAAGGATGGAGGAAAAGAGTGATGGACAGAGAGCATGTGAGAGGGAGTGAGGGTGGCCATGAAAGGTTGAACAGGAGAGAGGAGAAAGAAGAAACGCCATTACCGGGGCTCTACAGTGACACCAGCTGGGAGATTTACACCCTCCACTAAATGATTAGTCAATAGAGAGGGGTCAAGCAAGCGTTTCACCCAGAGCTGTTAACGACCGTAACTCAGTGATGCACTTAACCAGAGAATTCTCCATGCAAAACATCACGCCTGCATTTAAGAGGAAAAGCTTTAATGATAGGAGAGAAAATTAATGCTACTGGGATGACTGGTTCTGTCAATGAGGAGAGGACAAGGAGTCAATGAGGACGATGAAGGAGAGAAAAGAGCGCATACATTCCTAGACGCCAGGTGCATAAATGTATGCATGAGGCCGGTCATATATTTGTGTTTTCATCACTTTGTGCGTGAGCATGTGCATTCATTACTAAGGGATACCTTCCCTGCCTGCCAAAGGGAGCACAAAAGGAGCGAGTGTTGGTCTCACCATGTCGCTGATGAGGTCTTTGATCCCTCTCACAGAGAGCACCATGAACAGTGGGATTATATTGATGTACCAGGGTATGGATGAGATGGCAGGGACACACTAAAAACATCATGCAAATATGGATACACAAAGAAAGAAAAGGAAATGTGATCACACACTGTGTAGACTGAACATACAAAGTGCTTCTACGAGTAATAATAACTATGATGAACAAACTTAACAGATGAAAGTTAGATAAAAGTTGAGAAGATTAATTAAGTCTTAAGAAAGACACTGGATTATTTTTCAAATTTAAAAAAAACAAATGTAATGTGAGCCCAAATGAACTGTGATCTCTTAGCAGAGGGATTCATGATGTCAGGGTTAAATGGCAAATCCATCCATTGGAACAAATTTTATTTGGACAAGAACATTTGATGCCCTGGGGGGGGGGGCAACTGTGACACCATAAGCCAGTGAAGAGGTGGATAAGAAACTTTTATTTTTCTTTGCCAATTTACTGCATTATTGTTATCTTAACGGATTACTTCACAAATAGTTTGCACTTATTGATTGATTTTATAATCACATTTAACCTGCTCATTTCATCTGTTTAGTTTGAGGTCTGCTGAGGCTGTGTTAGCTTTAAAAAATAAAGGCCTAAAATATATTTTTATTTTCAGACATTGGGTTTAAACCAATCACTACAATTATTTTTACACATTATACTACTCTGTCTTGTTCCCACAATACTTATTCCACCTTTTCGTGTAGTTATTGTTCCCCTATGTAATTGTTGTTATGATGTTTATGCTGATCTGGTCTCATTGACTTTTTCATGTTGTCCCCTTGCAGAGCAGAATCATAAGCATAAGCTCAAGCTTGTATCACATCAGAATATAGGGCCAGTGTTAAAGCAGCAGCATTATTGTTGTTGGTTACAGTCAGTCAGAAAATCATATTTTCTCTTTCAGATGAGATAGTGTACGACTTTGTTTTGCTCTCCTGGTTATTTATTCTTCTGATAATGTTAACATTAGACAACAAAAACATGAAAAGACAGAGTGAGGGAGGGAGTTTTCATCTGACCTGCAACACAATGATGAGAAGGAAGTAGAGATTGGCCACTCGATGGAACTGTTCGAACAGCGTCAGGGGCAAAAAAGTCAGGGGGGAGTACTTGTGACTGCGCACCTTATTGTCCTGACAACCAACAAGAGGAGCAACACAAGTGTGAGAGAGGCACGAAGGAAGCATAGTGTATGTTTCAACACATCGACATGTTTCTGAACACATCAGCATACAAACGGACGGACTCACCGCATATTGCCCCCAGCGGAAGCACAAAAAGGATTTCTTCTGTTTGTGGTAGTGGCGGTTGTTTGCCCTCACCTCCCATGAGAGGCCTGCCAGACACATGTTAGTCAGAGTCTTAGTCCAGCTCCATTTGCACAGAGTGATTTAAAGTATCATTTTCACCAACAGGCAACAGATGGATGTGCACGTGCACTTCTGTGAGCGTGTGTAATTAATGTGCATACAGTAGTGCAGTGCACTGCTGTTAACCATATCTCAAAGGGATTCTTATATCTGTACCATACAAATCTAGAAGGCTGATTCTAATAGCACTCCCTCAAGACACATGATACCCTATAGGAGAAACTCAGAGACTGGCAGTGCAGGGTGAGACACGACACTGAAATTTTGTGTTAATGGATATAGATAATATTGCATTTCAAATCAAAAACATTCTCAAACTCACTCCTGTCAGGTAGATGAAGTGTCAGTGGTCAACAGGTGAAGAAAAGGGAAAATAAAAGATGGAGATCAAAGGTGACATACCAGTTTCAACACTTCCCGTGGCCATGCTGATGGGTGGACTCAGACGTTTGTAGACTTCTGTTAAGCTGCATGAGGGAGACAACTGAGTGAGAGAGCTGCTTCTGTCTACTTCTACATTTATCAGTCTTGTAACTCATTACACCATGTTACCATGCTTACGTACAACATAGTAGATAGGTTATAAAAGGTTATAAATCACCAGTTGAAGCTGCACAAACTTTCCGCGTTGTCTGTAAATCACCTTATATCACAAACAAAAATACAAAAGGTGGATTTAAGCAACTCTGGCCTTGTTTTCTATATGATGAAATACCGAGAAATGGACTAGCTCCTCTGGATGAAACTCTGCTGGAAGCTGCATGAGCAATCCTGGTGAGAGAGAACTGAGACCGCTCAGATCCAACCATCTGTATCAAAGCTGCCAGAATTCAAACACAAAGTCATAGCAAATTAATCTGCACTTGAACAGTCACGTTACATTTAACCTGTTGTTAAACTAACCTGTGGTTAATTATTGCCCAGACCACATCTGTCAAAAAAAAAACAAAAACAAAAAAAAAACAGAGGAAAGTTGGTTGAACAATAAACTTGTTTTGACTGCAAAAGACTTGTGATTGTGAGGCTGTTAATAACACCTTAGTTGATGAAATGAATCATAGCAGCAAAGAAATAACCAACAGAAAGACTGATGCATTTACCTGCACTGTTTCCCAGTACTGTTTTGAAGCGCTGTACAGCTCTTGCAACCGGATGACAAAGCTGAGCCATCAATCCCGAAGCCCCACTGACCACAGCTAAAGATTAACATGGTTGTTTTCATAACCATTCTCCCACTGCTTTTCATAACACACCTGTTTCGTCTACTCCCTTTGTTTCCCTGTTTCCTTAACATGCCTTTGGCCCCGCCTTCCTCTTTCTCCCAGGTGAAGGCTCCAGTGTCAGAGACTGTATTCCCCAAACACCTTACCTAAAGGAGAGAAAGAGGAGTGGAGGAGGGGCACCTAAACCAGCATATCAAATCAATGCTTAGTTTATCTCATTTAAAAGTTATTAACTGTAAAAACGGAAGACGTTTTTCGTAACTGGGAGTAAACTACCAAAAGCCACACCTTAAAAGAGCCCTTCACACGCTCACTTCTTAAATTTCTTTTTTTTTACTAACCCAAATAACTTAAATGCCTGAGAAAGCCTCTATGAAAGTAAAGTGATGGTGCTTTTCCACTACAGCGACTGTGGGAGTATTAGTTTACAGGAATGTAAAAGCAGTAACACGACCAGACTGAGTTTCCATGGCCTAAACCATTTTGTTTCTCATACAATCTCTGTATGTATACATTTACCTAAATTATCAAAACATTAGCACCCTATATAGAAACGAAGCAAGACTATGCAATTTACATTAAACAGATCTTAGCTCTGCTTGTGCACTTATTCTTTAGCTTGTGTGTGTCCGATGAGATAAAACAAAATACTCATAACCCATAAGTGACCAAGTTATTTCAGTTTTAGATGAAAGTAACAGAAAGAATAAGAATAGCCCAAGGGTGGATTGGTCTCATGGTAAAATAAATAACTTTTGCACTTTCATTTAAAAAACTAAATACTGACCCCAAATTTTTATGATTCAATTATAATTCAATCTTTTTTAAAATATGGTATCAAAAAGAACATGAAAACAATTACTTAGACTAAGAGGTAATTTCAGTGAGTTAGTTAACAATCCACTCATGAACATGAGAGTTTTTCTTTCCATATACCTGATTTTCTTCCAACTAAGCTTTACCTTTGGGGTTGAGATTAGGCTAAGCATCACTCAGGGTTTGCACTGCTTATTTCAAAGAGATAACCATTCTCCTTTCTTCATGAATCTAATGCCACCTGGTGGAGACAAACAACCACTGCAGTTTAACCACCAGATGAAGGTAAAAGAAAGGTGAAATTATAAACAATGGCAGCTCTGAACAGAAGGCAGTTGACTGGATGTTCACTCAATGTCAGTTAAAGGTACCATTTGTGGTTTCATATCTCTTTGGCTCATATCTCTTCCCTATGTAAGTGAGGTCGTCCCCACAAAGGCCACGCATCAGCACCTGAACGGGTGTGAATCTTGCGTCTTACATGTGTGTACGTGGATTTGTCTGCATATCTAGGGCAATCTTTCCTATCTATTTTTACAGCTGGGCTTTGCATGTGAGTGGTTAGGGCGATGTGCGGGTGGTGTGGCATAGCTGCTCTCAGGCCTCCAGAAACAATGACAGTCAATAGGCCTGGCTTTTCCACCACAGTTTAACCGTTGCCCATCACGGCTGCAAAGTCTCACAACCATGAACAACCATTATTTAGCTGTCTCTTATGAATGTCGAGTTCTTGTCAAATCTTTACTTTGAAGGACTGAGCTATCCCAAAACAAAATGTCAACGTTTTGAATTCAAGTGATCAAAAAATTTAGGGTGATATTCTGAAGAACAAAACTACAATCAGTTCATATAAATTAGATTTTCATGCACCACTTCATTATTTGATGCAATGACACAACTTATCTGTCCCTGCTTGAGTTGGTAAAATAAGAACGGTACATGGGAAGGGAGTAGCTACCCACAATCAAATTAGCAACACTTCTTAGTTATTTCTACGGCTTTAAGTTCTCGGAACTGACGAATTGACGAAGATGTCATTTATTATATGTAAAAGAAAGGTCTCATTTAGCTATGATTCTTATTCTTACCGCAGTTTCAGTAGCTGGTGAGAAGAATACAAGAAGTGAAGATGACAAGTTTAACTTCCTCATCTTTTCTTCAATACAAAATGGAAAGATGAAAAAAACTGTTAAACCTGAGGCCGCTAAAAAAAACAAAACACAATGTCCACTGCAGCAACGAATATACAACATGACAGACGTCTGCAACAAAAGTCATTTTTTGGTTGTTATTTCAAGGACGTAACTGTGATGCAAATGATTTTCTAGATAAGTTTCTTTCTCTTGAAAGATCATTTAGCCACACAACAAAGCGGTTTTGAGTGTACCAAGATGCAATTTTAAGTCAATGTCTTTCTTAACTGTATTGCAGTTATCATTTTATAAAAGCCTTATGCTGATGAAAAAAACCACAATTGTCAAGAACCAATCCAAAACAGACACTCATTTTCACACTGTCAAAAATACAAGCCAAGTTTCCACTACGTCTTTAACATGAGGATGTTTGTTCTCATCCTAATCTGTATCTCACAGGATCTTTGTAGTGCATGACCCTCAGACCGACCCTGTTTTCAGACTAGTGTGAGAAAGCCCAGGGCTGTGGGAAGCTTCTCAGTTCTCTCTGCCTGTGCTATCTCAGGGGCCTTCATTACTACTGTAAGGTTTTCATGTGAGACTGTACACAAGTGCAGCGATGAGGAGGTGATACCCCCCATGCTTGCTGAGGCTCAATTTCCTGTAAAAAGTGGTTAACAGCTCAGCCGAGTTAAGGAGCAGGAATCAGGCCAGCAGACATCAACCCCAACAATCACACAGAAGGCCTGCTTCAGAGGGCAGTGAAAGAAATAAGGTCTGACATGACAGACAAACACATGTTAAATAGGTTAAGCCATAGCAAAGCAGTGGTATTTCCAATTAAATGGGCTTTGAGTGCACAGAGGGGACAATAGTTTGTAAAAAGTAGAACATGGTAATGAGGTTTGGGTGGGGGCGTGTGTTTGTGTGTGAGGAGTGGGGGGTGACATAACAACATCAAAGTTCACAGACATAAACTGAATCGACAAACCCCCAATGATGAGTCACCTGGTTATGTCGCTTTTAGTGAGATGAGTAGGTGCACACAAGGTGCAAATTGTCAGTAAAGGCAACACACACACATTTCATGACACTTTCTTTTTCTATCTAGTACTCTCAGCAGCAAAGCCTTTCAATATCAGCACATTGTCACATGCAATGTGATTGTACTGAATATGAGGAACATGACTCCAGTCTCTGAAGGAAAGCTGAGCAGTGAGCAATGGAAAAACACAAATGAGTGTTTGTCAAGAAAACCACTGTGATGCTAATTTCTGGGTTAGGCCCCCAAAATATGTCATTGGCGGAGCGCCCTTTGAAGTACTCAGTTTAACCTAAACCACATTCTTTTTCTACGTCTGACCAAGTTGTTTTTGTGCCTAAACCTTATGAAACCATAACCCTTCCAGATGCTCAAGTGATAATCTGTAACAAAGGTGAGACATTATGAGCAGTACCAAGAGGAACAAATTACATGAACTTCCTGTCTCCTACATGGGTGTGGTCACGATTGCTTGTTCATACTGAGACATCTGCACACTGGCTATACCAGTTTTCCGTGCAGGATCGCTGGAGCGTTGGAACTCACACACTCACACTTACAGGCAATTTTGAGTCACCAATCAACACAGTGTGCATGTCTTTGAGCAGTGGGAGGACACCAGAGAGCCTGAGCAATGTTGAAACATTACAGAAAAGCACAACAATGATTTTAATGCTCATTTTTATCTACTTGCATTTCACCAACCCATTACAAGAGTCAGTCAGTCCTATATTCTCAGTTTTCTCTCCAGAAACAGTTGAGTGATAATAACAATAGATTAACTGTTACAAGAACTTTAACATCAATTTTAACTTACTTTAACTCATGACCCGCATAAACTGTGATGGCACCACCACTGCAGCAGAGACACCACACCAGAAGTGACTGAGAGGAGAGATCTACGTTGGGAAGTCTCACTGGAGTCTTTTACTAAGACAGACGTGTCTGAAATAAAGGTAATTTTCTCCTGACCTGTGAGTGTGGCAAATGCCATTTTGATACCAGGCTGTTTGGAGGATCTGTGGCTTGTGAAAAATCAATCCAATATTTAGTTTGCCGACAGTGGGGCGAAAGAATCGGTCATGATCTCTGATCTCCTTCACTTCTCCCATTGGAATAATCAGAGTTGGATGTGCCACTGACAGAGCAGTGGCAAAACACGTGACACCCAGAAAGTGACTAGATGATACCCCATAGAAAACATTCTTTTCCACTTTGCCAAGAATAAAAATGCCAACGTACTGCCCACCACTTAAAGCACAAAACAACCCTAATACTGGGTATAGCACATGACATCAGAGCTATGTATTAGTAGTCCCACATGCTTCCTCCTGTTTGAATAGTAAGTGCTCAGCTGAATAAGGAAATGATGTAGCCTTTAAGGGGAAAGAAACCCTCTAAATTTGTGATCTGTCATACAGATTTACATCAACAGGTATGTTGTGAAAGTTTTGAGAAAAGCTAATGCAAAGGCTGTGTTTTCATCATTTCATGAGAATTGTTGACCATGAGAAAAACGTAGAATAACACCAACCTCATCCTGAAAACTGATTCGCGGGGAAGGTCCACTGTATCATATGTTGGGTAAGAGGCAGAGCTACATCTAGCATGGCGTTAGTCATACAAATGGCTGGTCAGGCTTTCATATCACCAACGTGATTCCATCCCAGATGGGTTTCATTAACTGGAAACTGTTTCACTAAAAATCAGACAGGACATGCTGTTCTAAACAGATCATCCAGATGAAGAGAAATCACCTGCAACATGCAGTCAGGATGTGGGTGCTGCCACACAGTGAGAAAGTGGCAGTGGTGAAAATTATGCAGGCCCACTGTGCCATACCACAGTGCTTTCTGAACGTGTTCATTTGAACAATGACAGTGACTCATCTTCAAAAAGAGCAGACAGTGTGTCTGTGCAATACAGAAAGCAAAGCTGAATTACTAATATTTTGAAAAACATATGATGCATTCATCAATTTACCCATAACTGAATTATTTGACATTTGCACTAGAAGCCATAACACTTAACAAAGACAAGTTCCTCTTCCTACAACTGCGGTGTTTTTTTTTTTTTGTTTGTTTTTTTTGAGTGTGTGGTGTATGTTGTGTATGTGTGTGGGTGGTGTATGTCGTGTATGTGTGTGTGTGTGGGGTCTGTGTGTGTGTGTGTGTGTGTATCAAGCACAGAGAACAATTAGTGGTTTACATACAGATCTTGAGCAGGGGGTGTTGGTAAGTTGGTAATAGACTATATTTAATATTTTATTGTAGTTTGAATGTATCTAAAACCACCAGTGTTCTAATATGAACAAATTATTCTTATGTTCATAACCAACACTCAATCTCAGTATAATGTGTTAATAAAGCAGGTGAAGGAAACAAACTTTTAGGGGTAATTATGATCATAAATTATCACAGGACAAAAGTGAATGGGTAACACTTTGCAATTAAGGGATGTGCAAACTATGTGACACAACAAGCTGTAAAACAAGTAATTCAAGCTTTCACTTCGTGTCATTTAAATTATTGCTCTGCTGTTTGGTGGACTACTTTAATAGGTAATATAAGAAAATAACGAAATTAATGCAGCAGGTGTCAGTCTTTCATGAGGGTTGAGGACAGATGCTGTAATAATGTATGATTACTGTCTTGGTTATAAGTAAAGAATGTGCTGTTGTGATGACATTCCTACAAGAATCAATGAATAAAGCCACGACTCCATTCGTGTTTCATTAAAAATTATTAAGACATGCTGCTCGAGGTTGTTTTACTTTACCAAAATCTAAAACAAAATCAAATCAGTGCACAGTATCATACAGGGCAACGCAGGTATGGAATTCACTCACAAATCATATCGTATGGCAAATACACTGTATATGATTCAAAAAACATGGCGAGCATGAACTAAGAACAATTGTTCAGTTTAATTAAATCATTTTCAATGAATGAGTCTACTTTTGTGATTAGATTCATGTGCATGCCATTTTGTAGGATGATTATTCACTAGCTTTACAATTTAGTCTTATTATTCAGTGGGAGCTCAGATTATTTCCTGTATGTTTGCTGAGTTACTTGTTGTGCGCATTATGTGCCATGCTCTGTGTTATGTGTATTCTCGTGTTGAGTATTGCAAATATGTATGATTGTATTGTCGACATCAGACCTGTTTAAATCACAGGAAGATGCTGCAAACCAAAAGCTCATAGAGATCTAAATAAACAAACTAATAAACAGGGATCAATACAAGACTCTTTAGTGTTAATGCCCCTTTAAAAATCTGGAGACTCTCACTGAAAGACTAATCTGACTGTTTGTAAAGTGTGGCCTCTGTGGTTACTGTGAGTCACTTAGAAAAATCTGCTGGAGTTTTTTTTATGCACACAGAGCAGGTAGCTATACTGCTCTGGACAGCCCCCACATTCAACACACTATAGCAAGATCTTCATCACAAACTGTACAAGATCACCTTTCTGCAATGTAGTGTGGTTTTCCATTTTGGTCTGATTGCTTGGTGCAGTTGGTTTTTAGTGTCTGACACTGTTAAGTGTAAGTGTTAAGGTAATAACCCTTTTTTTCTCAAAATGACACATGGTGATATTCTGATGGCCACCTCTTATATTGACCTGAGGTTCCACAAAACTTAAGCGGGGAAAGATTTGCAGCTCATTTCTGCCATGATACGATGACAAGACTCCAGTTTGATGCTGCTGTGTGGTCAGTGATTCAGCAAAGGCAGTTACTGAGGAGGTGAGGACGGACTCAAGTGAGCCACCCTACTGTTGTATTTTACCAACTTTATTCAGCTTCAGTGCTGAGGTTGGTAATCTTTATGGGGGTGAGTCCGGACGTCTCAAATCGTAAAAAAAAAAATAGTTCACACTAGTATATTCCTGTCAAAGTAAGGTGTGGCTACCATTAACTCATTAATGCCAACATAAACTGTGTTGCTTGGACAGACGCATGAATGGGTCAAGTTACAGGACAGACATCCACATGAGCAGGAGTTTTCCAGGTGCCCTAGGAAACCTTCTGAAATTGGGAAATGCAAGTTAAAAGCAAGAACATGGTGCACTTAAAAGTTTACGTACTGCACATGTTTAGATTTTTATTCCTCTCCTAGGTCTGATCAATCCCAAATTCAGTCTGAAAGCAACCTATCTTCAGACACAAGAACAAGGAGTCCAAAAACAGATGGTCTGAGCTCCGGAGAGCTATGACCTCAACTTCAGAAGCACTAAGACCAAGGCACCCTCTCTGCCAAGAGTATACTTTCAAATCTTGCAATGCTTTACTGAGCGCACCAAGAAGAACTGATTCTGTTTAAAAGTGTCTTACCCCAAATGCTGACTTCATTTAGGTATTTTCTGTCTACTGCACTTTGTACAACACTTAAAACCATTGGCTGTATTATTCTTAAAGCATCCACACTTTTGCACAAACTGTATAGTTACACTGACATTAGGTTAGGCTGCAGATGAACAGACCGATTCATGATCTCACCCCTGAATTTCAGTGTGGGAGACATTTAATACGTGCTGTGATGCTTCGTTGCAGATGCTACACTTAGCATGTGAGGAGAAATTAGAGGCGTGAGTTTCTGTAATGAGCAGAAAACATGGTTGAAATGTTGAGAGCAAATTTAGAGTATGTCAGTGTTTAATGCCTCAAAGATGGTATTTTAAATCCAAACAGTCTTATGAATTAAACACCTCTACAACTTTAATAAGGAATAACCAATCAAACTTTGTTTTGTGTGATGATTATAAGGTGTGTTTTGTTTCCTGATTCAATAATGTAATTGTATATTTCACGTTTTCATGCACAACCCCATATGTGTGTGTATGAAAGCTCAGATGAGGTTGCATCAATGCACCTTTAAACATGTAGGCTAATGTGCTCTGACCGTGCACACCGCTGTAGCCTATAGGAATATGAAACACCATTAAGTAGGGCAGTGGATCCAAAGTGACTCATTTCAGTATCACCTGTCTGTTTGAACGTCACCACACTCTTCTCTTGGACTTCCGCTCTCCATGTGAAGTAGCCTGATCGGGCTCCCCAGCTTTAAACAGACAGCATGAAGACATAACGTGATTGGCTGCGCTTTCACATTAAATGCGTGCCCCGTCCCGCAGCTCCGGTCTGCTCTCTTCAGCACCGCTCATGCTGATTGACACGTTAGCGTAGCCGTCACACATCCACAGAAGTACAGATAAACGATCCAAGTGCTGGAGCGCTGTCTAAGGCTGCACGCTGCCGTGTGCTGCAGAATTACATGTGACTGTCTCAGAGCCGAGCCGCTCTTCAAGTCATCAAACAGGTGTCATCTTGTCACTGAGGTCAGTGCGGTGAGTTTTAACACTTAATAGACGAGTGATAAGTTCTTTCTCTTTGATCAGTCTATCCACGCTTTACTTGGCGTTATCTGATGGTGCCTTTTTTTTTTTTTTTATCTTAATACCATATACACGACGCCTACTTGAAAAACGAAAGACAACAAACACCTCGCCGCTAAACCATCAACGTGTGGCTAAACCAGTAGCTTCACAACAAGTTACAAGTGCAAGCAACAGCTGCGTTCATGAGGTTATTATCGGCTTTTATTGATGGTAAAAGTTTCTGAACTGTGAAGTTTCTTTTTATCTTTTAAAGGGGAGCAGTTGATTCAAAACCCCGCTTCTTTGAGACTGATGATCAGTGTGGTTGGCCGATTTGTTGATAAAAGTCTTTTTGATTGAACCTTTGATTTACTGCCTCGGTCCAGTGAGATGTCCACCCCGAGGAGCCCTGGCGGAGCGGGGGCCACTGCCGCCTGCCAGCCATCCTCGTCGGTCGAGAGCAGCGCCCACACCGAGTCTGACGCTGACCCCCGGTTCCTGCTCTCCGTGACGAGGTCCTCCCTGCTGGCTCGACGTCTCCTGCGTTTGCGGACCTGCAGAGGTCACATAGGCCCCGTTACGCGCCGCAAGAGGGAGATGATCCCGGCCAACAGGAAAGATTCCACCTACTGGGATAAGCGACGCAAGAACAACGAGGCGGCGAAGCGGTCCAGGGAGAAGAGGAGGCTGAATGACCTGATGCTGGAGGGTCAGCTGCTGGCGCTGAGTGAGGAGAACGCGCAGCTGCGGGCTCATGTGCTCAGTTTGCAGTATCACAGCAGCCTGTGCACAGAAATGAGCAAAGCTGCTTCTCCTGGGGTGGCATCCACTCCATCTGTTGTAGCTTCCACCTTGTCCTTCCCTAGAGCTGCTCACACCCCAGCTCTCTTCCAGGCAGGACATTGGGGGAGTAGCAGGGGCCCTCCCGCTTCTATCCTGGGTGTGAGGCCCCAAGAAACAACCAGCCACCACTTTGACGCAAATATGAATTGTTTTGGCTCAACAAAAGGTGCCGTGGGTTTTAACCCACCAAGGGCCCACAACAGTGGCACCACACAGCAAGGCATCCTCCCTCTCCCGGGGCTTGTGTCATCTCTCCCCGTTCAGTTCTGGAGGGCTTGAGGTCAGCAGAAGCGGATATGGATGCCCAGCGTCAGGTCTCCTCCAGCGATGACATCCCAAACTCCAACGACGAGTCCTCCCACCCTGCCTCTTCGACCCGCGCGTTCGTGCCCACATCTGACGCACTCCACCAGGCCCCGTCCGCACTGGCATACGCACCTCAGAGCTGGCTGGTGCCGCATCTGAGTCACCCGGCAGTGTGCAATAATCTTCTGCTGCCCTGGCGATCCTCCTACCTGCCAGCACCTGCCGTCTATCCCGGCCTGCCTCTCTACATCCACGAGAGACAGGGCCAGGCTCTCGTATCGGAGGCAGACCTTCAGAGGGGGCTCAGGAGCCGGTTCAGCAGCGCGCCAGCGGAAGCGCCTCAGCTCGGGGTGAACCTCAGCTCCGATGGACGCTGACAGGACAAGGTCACTGTCAAGACCATTACTGCAAAGAGTTTTTGAAAAGCGTATTGTGTATTTTTTTCATGTTGTAGTTAGTGGGGAAAAAAGTCTACTGCTGTTTGTATTGTGAATTAATACATCAGAGGCTTTATAACCGAATAACAAAAAGCAGCATACAAACCACATGAAGGTCAAGTTGTTATTGGACCATGAGGAAAACAAAAAGTGCCTTAGTTTATATATTAACAGGACAGATTTTCTGAAACTTAAAACGCACTGTGATTTTTCTGTGCTGTCAAACGTGTTTCTGATGAACTTGTGGATATTGCACACGCTGACCGGGACACTGTCCACTACGCCCTGCAAACAAAAGTGGCCTGTTATTGTGGGGGGGGGGGGGGTTGTATATTTATACAAAAGAGTGTAAAGTTATAGACGCAGCCTTGTTAAATTATGATCCAAAACGACACTTCTGCTCTTACTACGTGGTGACCTGGGATATCAGAGACGTGAATTACATTGCGAGTGAATTGAATTGATGTGTTTGTAGTGGGCTGGTTTTGTTTGAGGATTTGTTGTTAACCGTTTATCTTGCGGCGCATGAGAAAGTCAGTGAAACTGGTGCTTGCTGACCTGGTATTTCCCTTTCATCCCCCCTGCGTGATTTCCCAGCACACTTTGATTCAATGGAAAATCAAACGTTGAAATGTTGTTGTTTTTTTTTTTTTTCCCTCGTGTTTCATCTCTTGCATTGCTTCTGCAGATGCAAGAGATGCAATGGTAACAATGGTTAAACTGGTCTTTAGTGCTGAACTACTTTTCAAAGGAATGAATATTTAACGATAATAACAATATTAATAATAATAAAAAAAAAAAAAAACAATGAGTTAAAATGTGTGAATCTGTTGTAATTTGAGATAAAAGTGTAGAGTTTCCACCTATGAATACGACCAAAGGCATTTCCATTACATTTAACAAAGGCCTGGGGAATAAGAGATTATCATTATAAACATAAAAGCCATTTTAAAATAATCGAGATGACTTAAAATTATAACTCATTAAACAAGAGCCAAGTCTTTAATTGTAGAGCTGTCTGTTGTTCCTTTCTAACTCTTATATTAAATGAATACATGTCGACAGGAGGCTACATGTCATCTTCAACAGATAGTGTTCAGAGCTTTACTTCGTCAGTATGATAACCAGTACAGCTGAAATAAAACAGAGGTGATGCAATATTACAGATCAACTAGATTCATTTTCTTGTTGTTAGGGCCACGTCTTCTTTTTATGACACTTGTAAACGCCTCAAAGTTCCTCTTCTTGTGGCTGGACAGCGTCTCTGCTGTGCTGCTTCATTTGTGCTTATTGCAGTTTTACAGGGAAGATTTATTTCTCCATGTCCTCGTTTCATCTTCAACAAACCTCTGCAGTGGCATCACAGTGAGGGGCTCACACGGACAGTGCGTGTGCCTGAACACAGCGGCAGAGGGCGCTACAACACAAACAATGTGGCAGATGGCAAAACCAGCAGGTGGGTGTTGTTGAGTTAAGAGAGAAGTTTTAAAATATATTTAATGCGTCACAAGTATGTAAAATTGTTTCCTAGCAGGGTTAAACAGGCAACCTCACGGAGGGTTAATAGATCAGCTTGATATAATCTGATCACTGATGTTCAGTTTATGTTAGGACGCCACTAATGGGACTGCTGCATATTTCTGACCCTGGTAAAAAGAAAGTCATAAAAAATTCATAAAAGTCATAAACAATTCAAAAGGTCAGTGAAATCTTTAAAGGTTACAGATCAACTGATTGTAATTTGGAAATCAATATTTAAATGAAATATTTTTTGTGCCATGAGCCAAATATAAAACGACCAACTCTGAGTCACAAAGTGCACAAATGCACTGTGCTTAATGTCAGATGATTGACTGATCAGATGATTACATTTAAATGTTTACGTAATGTAGTTTCTCATTTTGACAGCACAGCTTTGTCAGTTTCTCCACTCCCATGTAAAGAGCTTACAGACTGATTGAAAATAAGTCACACAGAGATTTCTTTGCAAAGCGATAGAGCTGAAAAGTTGAACAATGAACAGGTTACACTGAATGATCTTGGCCATACGACAACTTTTAAGTATCCTCACTGACCTCTGCAGCATATTTTTCAACATGCAGCATCAATGCATCATAACAGGAAGCAAAAACTTTACTTGTCTGTGTGTGACAGTGTCTATACATAGAAATGGTGGTTGAGGTAAAGTTTCTAGTCACAACAAAACGCACGTCAAAATTAAAGTTAAAACTTAAAGTTTGTATGTTTTCACAGCATGGCAACTGGTCCTTCGGCAGGCAGAGCGGAAAGCAGAATAAACACACAATGTCATATTTGCAGACACGTAGTAGCAACATCGACACTGATTAGTGAGAAACACTTCTCTTTTTCTGCGAATCTGATGTGCTAAAGATTTATTTGTTACTCATGCAGAAACATTTCTATCACTTCAGTTCACTCTTTTCTGTTGTGCTTTACTGTAAATATACAACCAACAAATAACTCTTATCTCCGGAAACTGTGGCTGAGTCCCTCGTGCTACTGTTTCTATGGCTAATGCTGCTACTCGTGCTACACCTAAGTTCTTCAGGAAAGCATCAGGTAAGCCTGAGATGTAAAATATATAGTCTTTTTGGATGATGTTTGTAATTAATGCTACACGCAACACAATACGATCAAACTACAGCACAACAAACACAACAGTCCTACACTTGAAGGACAAAAAACAAGAAGCATGCATTTGCACAGACAATGACTTCAAGTGGCACCACGAGAGAGTTTCTTTAGCATTTTCAATTATTATCATTCCATTATCACGACACACTATATATGTCAGTTTGAAACTGACAGTGTCGCAAAGGGGAGACCACTGTGTGGGGAAGCCACCAACCCCACCACACTATCGCGATGAGGGGGGGCAGTCAGGCACCTCTCATGTGACAACAGAGGTGGACAGTCAGAGTCAAAGACAGGAAAGCAACACCTAAAGAGTGAGAGCAAGCAAAGAAGTAGAGAGGTGAGAGGGCAGGACTGAAAGCAACAGCACATTATGAGCCCCCTTCTGCTTATAATCGCATGACACAGTCTCACAGGAGAGTTCAGTGCTTCAAGTTGTAAAATAATAGCCGGTGAGAGTTAGGTCATTCGCACCCTGGCAGCAGCGGACTTTTTGTACACAACAGTTGAAGGTAAGGCCTCAAAGCTTATTTTAACATGTATGGCGGTTTTGACCAATGTGTAACAGCAGATGGACCCTGGTGTTAGTGATCAAAGGATAATGGTTTACAGTCTATACATGTGCTACTATTGTGCTGTGTTTTCAAACTGATGATCAGCGCAGTAAAATTTGTTTGTTTGTTTGGTGATTTCTGTTATTTGTTGCCAAAATACACAACTTTAACCAATATTCATGTTTTACGTATCGTCAAAAAAGAAAAACTGTTTTTGTTTTTACATGAAAATGTTACACTGTTATATCTGACAAGAATAGTTTGAGGAAGGGGAACTGTCACTACCTTTTAAATATCTGAAAAATTACGTATGATGACAGACTTTAACATGGCGTGTTTCTATAACATAATTATACAATTTATTATTAAATTTTGATCGTTTGTGGTATTCACATTGTTGTCTGATTATAGTCACATTTTACAGAAGTAGTAAAGATATAGGCATATCAGTTCAGCCGACATCTTGGTGCACTGTGACGTTAATGGTCTTTAACCATTGTTTTGAACTACACCATTTACCTCAGATTGTTTTGAGACATAATCTGAGATCATCTTAAATATGGAAATTACTGCACACCCTGATCATCCAAAAACAAGCGCATTAATATATATTTTGTGTGTTTTTTTCTCATTTTTAAGTGTATTATTAATGTTTGGTTTGTTGACATTGTTGACACACATAAGGTGTAATGTACTCCAAACCAGCAGTAATTCCTTTGTAAAGCTGACTGGTGACTGGTTTGTCTTTTGTTGCTGTTGTCTCAGTGACACATTTATTCAAATATATCAGAATCTGTGAGGCTGTGACTGCCGCTGGCGTTTAAGATCAAACTGTACTTTAAGTAATTGGTCTTAAAAAAAAAAAAAAAAAAAAGAAAAACAATTCTCGATGTATGTTAGGTTTAAGATATTTCATGAACACATTTCAAAATGTAAATATTTAATATATCACTTCAATCCTAAAAATAAAATATACGGAAACTGTGGTTCCCAGCCAATGGGCCATGGAGTAGTACCAGGCTGAAGCATACAGTATTTGCCACTGGTGTGCACAGAAAGGATGAACTGCTCATTCACTCATTTTTTCATTGGTGAAATACAACAATTGCTTGATAATAAGTTGTTAGACACCATTGTCCATGGGAAATTTGTCTTTCTGAAACCAGTCTATGGTGCAAACAATGGTGGGGCCTCTCTACTACAACCTAAAGCATTGCTGAACATTGTGTTGTTATTAAGTGTTATTATCAGGAAATCACCTGTATTCTTCAGATCACTGAGTGAGAATTATCAGTGAGGAAGATGCATTGTTACTTATTGTACATTCAGGGCTTGATTGCACAATACTTATGAAGTAGCAGGTAATAACATAAGCTTAAGTATATGTTATTTAAAAGGAGTTTAGCCTTTTTGAAATTCTACAAACCACCATAGCCAAGTTATACGTGTTGTACTTTTCAATGTGTTTTTTACAGGTTTTACAAAAAACATAAGAAATCGCTCGACACATCATGTGACAATCAAGATAATTGCATTTTGACACTGACGTAAGACAACTTAAATCAAAGATAGCTTATTTTCATTCATCCATTGTTCATCTGTCAACAACACGGCTTCGATGGCACAGGGCCCTTCAAGGAATGTACACGTTAACAGACAATTTGAGCCAAGAACTGTGGAAAATTCTTAATTCCCCCAAGAGGGCATAAATTAACTTCCCTGATGGCAGTTTAGAAGAGTACATTGAGGTATGGACCGGTCGAGGGTAGTTATTTTTACAGTGGCTGGCAGGGTTCACACAGGAGGACAACAGCAGATGGTAGAATATGAGAAAACAGACAGACACCAAAAGAAGAAGTTCCTTGCTGAAAAGCAGGCTGGCTATAATTAGTCAATAAGAAACAGGTGCAAATGTGCAGCAGAGTAGTGAGCGGGCTTGGCCTCAAGAGAGATTTCACTCAGGAACCCTCTCTCTTTTTTTATTTTCTCTTTCTCTGTCTCCCTGTATGATTGTTGTTCTTGGTCTTCCTGCTGTTGCTTTTCTGAGTACACGACGCTCAGTCTTTGCATCACACACCAGTATGCAGGTGTGCATGCTCTCATAGATGCATACATGGGTCTATGTGCTCACTGGGCACAGGCTTGAATATTTTTAACCTCATATGCGTTCTCTCACCACCACACTGGGCGTATGGCCTCTTTGAAACTTGTTTCGAAGCTTCAGGCTCAGTTTGACTGGCACATCAAAACGTGACTCTAAGATCAGAGTGTGTGCTGAGGAGATGCTTAAAGTGTGAATGACAAAAACAAAAATGAGTACTCACAGCTAAACTGGACAACAGAAGTTTGCACTCAAGTCCCTCAGGTGTGAAATCCTGAGTGACAGTTTAATCTGCATTATCTTGCAGAGTTTGCAAGTCTTGTATGATGCCTGAAATTATTTTACAAGCAATGATGCTGTCTGCAAGACATAAAGTGTGAAAGAAGTGTGAGCTCATTGGTGTGTCTTTCTGCCTGTGATCACATGTGCAGGGGACTACTGTGGTTTCAATACAATTTTCATCCTTCTCGCACAGCTTCCCATGAAACCACCCACGCAAATGAAGCAAAATTTATCAAAAGCCACCAACATTCCTCCCAGTCTGGTTATTCAAAGCATTTTCTCCACTGATTTTACCTTAAGCCTTATGCTGTGAAACTGACAAACCCTCAGCGGCTACCTTTTTGTTGCCTTGAATGTAGAAGAATGAAGTGAAGCAAGTAGATAAAAGACAGGGAGAAGGGGAAGTGGTGACTGGGTAGACATTTTGTTAAAGAGGAGGGTGGGGTCGATAAAGTCAGAAACATATAACATAGTTTGACTCAAATTGGACTATAAAATGGGCTCCTTTATATATCTGAATTGAATCCCCCCATCATCATGCAATCTGTCTTTCCATGATTTCTACATGACAAGCTCAATTAGCCACCTCTCCCCTTAAACAGAGACAACTTTGCATCTTTTGTATTTGCTTTTGTGAACAGAGGTGTCCCCCATATTGATATGGGCACATCCCATATCAATAAAAAAGAGCCCACAGAGCAGGAGATCACTTGTTTGACTCTGGACTCAGCTCATCATTCACGGCAGGTCAATCCTCTATCCTGTTTGTCTTCACTACTACTGCCAGGAAAGCCATAAAATATAATAATAACTCAGAAAGTGTGAGATTCCTTATGATTTAGTTTGTGTTCTCAGTTCATAGCACAGAGTTGTACAAACGTCATTCTAGTACCAATAGCAAATCTGAGATTATCTGCGCAAACCCCAAAAAGTTAGCTCTCACCTATCTCTTAGAAGTGCAGTTTCTAAATGCACTCAGTGTAATGAATGACAGAATACAATAGCACACTTTTGCTTCAATGCATTAGTCCACAGTCTTCATTGCCGACTAAATGTTTCCCGTCACATTTTCTGATGTGGTCTAGACAGGTAGGAGGTGAGGTTGGGTCAGGAAGGGGGGGGGGGGCTCAGTGCTAGAGGTGTGGGTGCATCTTGCACTTCTGTTTTGTCTCTTTCACAAACACTGAAGAATATGATCAGTGATATTGTTCATAAACACAGCACAGTGCTGAAAAAAATTAGTAAGTACTTTCTACTGTCACATATTCATAATCACTACTTTCACTTGCATTTACACCTGGTATATCCATGTTGTCTCAGTATTAATCTAACATAACAGATGATCTTTTGTAGCAAATCAACATTAGTTTATACTATCATGTCTCTATATTACATTTCTGACTATGCTTTTGTGCATGCTGCCCAGAATCTCTACAGACAGAGAGGAAGAGATCTGCTGAATAGGGAAAAGTGGCTGAACAGAATAGGAGCCTTCACAATTCACCGATACATGGATCATCATCGTAGTGTTAAAGACCGAGAAACAACAGGCCATGCAAGGCAATCACCCACAGTCACCAACTAAGTGTCAGTCAAATGTCAGGAGAGAGGAGAGTACAAGCCTCTGAATTCATCAAGAAGACAAGATTGTACTCTGCATCAATAAATAACATCTGTTGACTGTACCACTGTCAATATTTGATGACAGTTTGAAATGTGTCTACGAAGCCACAGCAGACACGTAGCAACACACACACAATATCGTTCATCTGCATTACCCTGTGTGTTTGGTCAAAAAAAAGTGCTGATCTTCTTGGTGGGGCCCTTGGTGACTGTGTGGTCCTCTGTGCTCTCCAACACAACACACCATCTTATTTTACAGTGAAATTCAACACCAACTTTACTGTTGCAGGTTTGCTGCTTTCATGATCAGAACTTCTCAACATGAAAATTAACTAATGTTTACTTTCATAATTTTTTGTCCAACAGGTGACAGCTGTGGGCGCTGAATAAGTGGGAACAAACCAGCAGCAGTACCATAAACTTAAATCATCATCATCATCATACTGACAAAGACAAATCAACCTACAGTCAGACAGGGTAAAACACAAGTCAAGGTTACACAACAAGTAAGTACCTGTATTACTCACCCAGTAAGACAAGACCAACAACTTCCCTCCTTCCTCTTGATTTCAGGTGTCTGTTGGCTATTACTCATTTTTCACCTACCATGGAGCCCCTGTCATTACCTTTTCTCGGAGGCCATGCTTTAGAAATGGACAATGAACCGGTATGTAAGGGACACCGTCGCAAGAGGGAGTTCATACCTGAAGAGAAGAAGGATGCCCTCTACTGGGAGAAACGCCGCAAGAACAACGAAGCAGCCAAGCGCTCACGTGAGAAGAGAAGGATGAATGACTACGTGCTGGAGACTCATCTCATGGCCCTGAAAGAAGAAAATGCCAGGCTTAGTGCTGAATTAATGGCGATCAAGCTCCACTTTGGGCTCGTTCACCCTGCAGCATACGCTGCTCACCAGAGCAACCAACTGCAACACCATGCCACCAGCCCTCACAACCAGTACCTGCAGAGGGACTACTACTGGCGTGGTAGAGACTCTCCTGTTATGCCAAGCCACCAGCCCTCTCACCCTGTTCTCATTCCTGCATATGCCCTCCATACCATGAGAGGCTACCCATACATAAATGCATCTGGTGGTGCAAGCTCTGGCCTCATGACTCCCCTTGGTCTCCCTCGAAATCTCCTGCCCACACATACACTCCATCCTGGAGCTTCTCTACTGAAGCCCATTCCTACGAGAGCTGCCTCAGACGAGGAGGAGGAGCAGCAGGTCCCTGGGATGCTGTCCCCACCATCCTCTGCCCGACCTTGCAAAATCATCAGGAGAGGAGAAAGGATTGTCTCCCCACCAAGACAATGTACATCCAACTGACTATATACAGGGGTTCTTCTACTGTACTGTTGGATTGATTGAGTAAAAAAACAAGGACAAATGAACTATCATTTGTCCTTCGTCCTGTAAAAAGTCTGGCTTATACTGTCACTTAAAGAGCTTATCACTGGGAAGTGGTGGCACATTTTGAGGTCAAAAGTATGTTCTCAGCGTATGAGGTGTTTAAACTTTGACTTGTTTACCATATGACAGCAGACAATGACAGTTCTATGTTGAATGTTGATCATTCACAGTATACCGCATGACGAATATATTCCCCCACCCGGGGCAGCAAAGTTAGTGTTTGAATAATGTACAAGTTCACAGCAATACAGCTCTGAGGTGTCTCCAGCTCCTTTCTCTGTGCTGTCAAAGTCGAGCAGATGTTCAGATGTGGGTTGTGAATAAGTACTGACTCATCTTGAACTAAGCCCCCAATTCTCACTCAAGAGGACTGTTAATTGTTCCACCACATCAAACAGCCAATACATGATTGTTGATGTTAATTAGAAATGTTACTGAAATGCATCAAATGTCAGTTTGTTTAATGTCAATGGATAAGCATTACTCGGTGCTAATGTTAACTAGCAGTTGTAGTTCTGACTAGATTAATGTAGAATTTTCTCGTACAGTGAAAGGCAGCTGAAAACACATGTTACTCAAAATAAAAACTATTTAGATTTTAAAAAGATAAACTTGTGGACATCAAATTATTTAACCTGGGACATGACAAAGTCGGAACAAGGTGCAACACCCTCCAAATGGAAACAGTGAAGTGTGATGTAGTATTTATTTGGTTTCCTGTGTGGGTAGACAGACATCTTCCATCATTCTGTGTCAGCACATGTCAAATTTAAAAATAAACTTTGGGACAACATTGTGTTGAATGTATGTTACAGTAAAATATGACAATTACATTAAAGTGTTGTCATTGGGATTTAAAATTGTTGTGTTTTTACAGATATGATAATCTGTGACTCACATAAATCCAAAATGAATCCATCTTTCCTCCATAACCCAGAAACTGCTTTGCCAAGCAGGGAAAAGATATAATCCATGTCCAAATACAGAGTCCAACTCCAACAGTACTGAAGGTTTATGGCCTTCAACACTCAAAATTTAAACTGTCTGACCACCGCGAAAAGTAAAACCTTTGGAGTAGATCACAGAAACAGCAGCTAACCGTTGTCCTCTTCTGCCTGGCATCTGTTGTTTCTTTCCACGTGTCTTCAAGTTAGCACTAACCCAGGCTGCTGCAGGTTGCTGGCATTTTGCCCAGTAACACTGCTGACAACATTGCCGCTGGCCAGGCAAACAGCCAGGCACACTGGCTCCAAGACAAACTCAAAGAAACAGTGAGAGCCAAGAGGAACAAGACAACAGCTGACTACTGAGTAATTGTTTTTGTAACATAACACTATTTATTTCGTTATGAGGAGACAATGACTTATCAGCTGCTGTGGCTAACATTATTAAAAAGGGCAAAAACACATAGGTAAAACTGGCCACAATCCAGCTAAACTTGAGACCAAGCTATAGTTACACAACAATTCAATTTATATGGCACATTTGCTTATAAATATATATCCCAACCAACTCCCTGTTGTTTCTTTTGTCCAGTCTCCATGAGACACTCACTAATTTACACTAAACAACTACTACAACTACTGAAAAACAATAAGGAGCAACCTGAGAGCCTGACAATATCAGGGGATCTTTAAAATAAACTATACATCATAACCGAATATATGAGCAAGTGAATTCTTACTCAGTACCTTAGAAATACTTCACTGTACCTTTCATAGGCTTCACCACATAGTTTTCAGTGTAAAGAGAATGAATTGTTGTTGTTTTGTGGGTTACCCAAGGGCAAGGCACCGACTACTTACAGGAGAGCTAGCTTTTGTAACACTGGAGCAGAAGAACCAGCTAAAGCAGGGAGAGGGATTACCACTGTTTAAACTGTTGTTTGGCGAGACATGTACTTACAAATAAGACGTCGTCGCTATGTTGCTTTTGGTGTGTTTTTTGTTCTCCGTAATTAAGGACAACAGCTACCCACAGAGGCCCGTGCTAACCTCTTAAGAGACACTAGAGTGTCTCCTTCCAAAATATATAATTCCGACATCTTTGTTCCAGTTGCACTTCACTTCACCCGCGCGAACCGAGCAGGTGGAAAGGCTCTTTCTATCAAGCCTCAAACAACCAATAGGAGACATCCATGGGAGACGGTAATGCTGCGATAACCAGAGGCTCCGCCCCGTGTGGCTGCTGGATGAACATCTCTGATGAAATTAAACGGGTTATCATATTGTCGTTTACAGCGGGCTAGGCACCTAGCATGTAGGCTAAATAAATTCAATTGGTTTGTTTACCTGTTCAAACCAATTTGCACTGAACCTGCTGCAGGGGTAACCGAATGTCTTCCTGCCTGGTTTATGTTATAGGATTGTCTCTCCTATTTTTCTGTTTTGTTTTGTTTTTGTTTCTACCTTAGTTTTAGCCTGCTGGTTGATGAGTAATATTGTAATATTTTCCAAACCACACAGCCTCTGCCCCAATAATGTCATTCTCTGAGTCAAGAGTCTCCGCTCCTAACAACTTGATGGGGATCCTAAGTGTGTGAGGATTAGTCTGTTGGGACATAATTATATTCAGATATCCCTTCCTCAGAATTGTCTAAAGCATTTCCCACAATTTTATGACATTAATATATAAAAATTAGCTATTTTAGAGCATAGTTTTGAGGACACTCTCTCTCTCTCTGTTGCCTGCAGTGTGACCAGACATTTGTTATTGTACCAGAGGAACAGTGACTGACCCCGAGAATCATTTTAATTTGAATGTTCTGCTTCTATTAGCAGTTTTATTTACTGCTTACATGTAGGACTGGGTTGAAATATAGTTATCATGCTGCTGTTAGACTATATTCCTATGTCTTACCTGATCTTCTGCATCTTCAGGGCATGGCTGGCCTCTCCCTGTCTCCGTGCTGCCTGCAGTGTGGCCAGATATTTATAATTTTAATTTGATCCATTAAATTTTGCTTTAACTGCTAATGTTATTTGCTTTATCCACGCCTGAAGAGCCAGTTGAATTTACACACTGAATTAACACATTACACACATACACAGCGCACACACACGGCACATGATAAGAGAGAGAGACAGGGAGAGGCACACATGGCACACGACACACACACTGTTGTCCTTAATTACGGAGTGGCGCTTCAAACGAAGCCGCCGCTAAATGGGCGCTACCAACACACAACTGGGGGGGGGGGGGGGGGGGGGTCACACACTATAGTTGTCCTTAAACGAATTAAACAATGGAATTAAATGGAAAATAAATTTGAAATAACAGGAGACGGGTCAGGTGACAGCTCGGGTTCTTAAAAGGAGAACATATGTCACATAATATTATTGGGGGGGGGGGGGCAGATTAGTATTGCCCCCCCCCCCCCCCCCGCCCCAAAGAATGCGTAGTTACGCCCGTGATCCGCAGGTTGTGTGAGCTACATTATAATAATGTATATAATGTATGATAATGAGAAAATATTACCTAACTTAGCTATTATCTTTTTGTGAGCAAACAGAGCTGAGACAACTTTTATGAGTGATCAAATATAAGGCACTCCAGCTCACAGAGACTCTATGGGCAACACTGGGGTAGAGAGTGGTATTAAGACTAAATTTCCCATATTTAAAAATACTCATATCTACTAATAGGCTTGTGTTGGCTGATCATACAGTGCCATACAGCTGATATTACTGTAACTGAAACAGGTTTTATCCTATTTTCAGCCAAAAATATATCAATCCTGATCCAAGTCCCAGTCCTAAAAAAAATGTAAAATACATTTCTATGAGTAGAACTCAATCACTAAATTTCTAAATGTTATCAGCATAAGGAAAATGCTCTCATTTGACATCACATCATTTCCACACAACACATTCACCACATCCATCATTAAGCAAACAGGCCAACATTTTGTTTACAAAATTGTTTTGTTTCACCCTTTTGCAGCCATACCTTCAACAATAAGCCTATCTGTTGTCTGACTATGCGTGCCAGTCACTGTCAGTCACCATTCAAACCTCTGTGTTGAAACAAATTACTCACCATGCTCTGAAACCAAAACTAAGGTTTGGTTAATGGCTATGAGGTGTAAATACAAGTAATGTCACACCTCACAAGTCATTTTGGTCCTTATAGCTCTCATAAGTCATAATGAGATTTGCGTGAACCTGTGGCATCCAGTTTGATCACATTTTAGCTGAAACGTTCTCATCAGGGGGACAGATTAAAAAAACAAAAAAGTGGCTTTTTACAGTATTTCTAGTACAATTTTTTTAAGAGGAGATGGAAGAAAAACTTTTAATGGGAGATGTTTGCAGCATACTGATGTACAAGCAGATCATGAGAAAAGGTGCACTCAGTGTCTACAGATGAACTGTGTGTTCAGTAGTTACTAAACCTTACACGCAGGCCTTACATCATTTTAATTACCAGTGACTGTTCCCATAGTACATCTGGAAAGAGCTTGGTTAAAGCAGAAGTTGAGAGTCAGTGTGTTAAAGTGCATTTCCTCTCTCAAACAAACACAAGCGATAAGGGAGAACCTAGAGGGGCTCAGTGCACTTGCATTTTACCACTGTTGTTCATTCTAGCTAATCTAAGACGGTTACAGCATTAGTAAAAATGCAGGATACATATCTGAAAGATTTATGCTGTAATTTCTATTTTCATGCCACATCTTAGGTCACTGACACGTCTTTCAGGGGCACATCTGAAATTACACAGTCAATTCTCAAGCAGGGTGTAGGTGTTTTAGATTGAAACAGTTCACAGTGATTTCTAGGAAAGAGAGAGGCGTAATCACTTGCCAGTAAGGTTCAAAAGCTTCAGCATCAAGGTCCACAATCCGGCGTCCGTTTCACTCCTCATATGAAAGTAGTGCTTACGAGTGACAAACACAACATACAGTGTAAGCATAAAAGTGAAGCTGCTGTACTTTTGCTACTTGTGTTTTGACGAAATTAGCATTAGTTAAATACACACCAAGTGTATGTTTATTATTTAAGTCACTCTTTACAAGAATAGATTCTTGAAAGAAAAGCCACTGCCCTGATTATTATTAACAACTTTAAAACTCTTCCAGACATTTTATGAGTAGTAAAATGAGGAGCTGTAATATTCATGATTGTATAGAGCGGGTGGTACATTCAAAGAAAAATATAAATAAATGAATGGCGTGAGAAATGCACTGATTAATGTCATGCAATTTCCTGGGACATATATAGCAATACTGAGCAGGACCAAAAGATTTTTTTTACGCAGGATCACACGCTACAGAGAAATTGATGAGTCAAACATGGAGAGATCAGTAGGCCAAGTCTCATGGTCATCAGTGGTATGGAAAAAAAGTGATGATGTCAAATGAGTCACTCTTAACCATTTTAACACATGGGGGAGTGTGGTGATGAAACACCTAGACAACAGCTTGACCCCCACAGTGACAGTTATGGTTGTTCTGCTACATTTGCCAGCTGCTCCTGGCTTCTTGTCTCTTTAGAGGAAAGGGTTCTCTGCAAATCAAAGTTATGAGTGATTTATCTTTTGATTAAATCATTTTTTAGGGTGAAGTGATCAGTGTCACTGAATAGTTTTGAGCAAGATATGAGTCATATGGTTCAGCTTTCATGGTGACTAAATACTCACAGTGGTTTCTGGAGTGACATATTAGACAGGGAAGCCGGAGTACCCCCTAACCCTAAACTCCAGGCCTGGGGGGTCAAACACAGAACCTTGCTGCTGTGAGGCAACAGTGCTATATGTGCTGTATGTATTTTAACCACAGATTTAAGGTCAGCACATTGAAACCTTCCTTCAAATCAATAGAAAAAAAATCTTCTGGTGTCAAACTGGGAGACACAGTGAGGTAACAGAGAAAACACATTTTAGATGAGAGTAGGGCTTTAAGATCATTCATTAAAATCTGATTCAGATGAACTGAAACCTATTACATTCCTGCTGCTCTACGTGCTCTACTGGCCCTACTGGCCCTGATGTGCAAACCACTCTGTCCTGAACACTTACCAGTCACAATGTTACAATGTAAATTTACTTTCCCATTGAATCATTGTTAGCTGTAGTTAGCCCATATTGTTACAATGGATTAAGTTCTTATAGGTAAAATTGAGATGTCAAATGCCTATGACAAACAAACAACACGTCAAAATGTGAATTTTTTTTATCTGCTCACAAAATTTTATTTTCTTTTGTAACCTGTGTCTTGACGAATGCATAGAAAATGAACAATAACAACCCTCCTCATACAGTGTGTGCGGTACCTATCATTAAGGTGAATCAGGGCCAGAATGCTTTCTTCTAAGATGGATATCTGTCAATGTGTGGTGCAGATCGCACATCCATCCATCTGGTTTAACTGATTTATTTTTATTTTTATTTTATTAAGATATGACAAATTCCTGGGAGAACTTACCAAAATAAAATCTGCAACACAAAATCTCACAGTGACAGGGTCACAGGTGTAATTTAGACTCTCAATCAGCGTCTCAGACTGCCACCATAAAGGTCAGGAGGCCAGGTCACTGCTATAAAAATGGGACAGGGGACAAGACATCATTATAGCAGGTACTATAGCATGCTTTATAAACAGTGTGCTTCATTTTTTATAAAATAATACAATACAAAACAGTGTAACACAATTTCCAGACACAACAGTTTCCATATTTACACAGTAAGTTCAGCAAAGGACAATGAAAAATACAATTGAGTTGTTTTATATTTAGATCACAAAGAGGAAACTTAACTCATGTTAAATCACTCCATGAACACCTTCACAGTTTGTTAACTTTAAAGTTGTTGTGCAGTATATGTGGGTGAACACTAAATGATATAACATGGGCTGACACAGTTTCTGTTTGTTGTAAGCTGCAGTAGAAGTTGTGGAAGGGAGGACTTGTTCTATGAGGAATGTTATATTATTCATTTCCATAAAATCATTTCACTTCCAATACTATCTTGGATCCAGATCAGCCTTGCATTAATTTTATCATCGTATTTGCCAACAGGGGGCGGCAGAGTAACACTGGTAAATGTGAAGCAGTTGAAGCCAAACTAAAAGAGCTGATCTCTGAACTGGTGGTGTTGGTTGTAAGGGCTTGATCCACAGATCAAGATATGGCCAATACTTTAAGGTTTGAATGGTTTATAAAGTTCACCTGTTTTCTCACCGTCTCTAAATCATGTCTGAAGTGTTGAGGCTAACTAGTTTATGCCTCCAAGTTTCTGGTTTTGAATATAATGTGGTATAGAAACTATCACACGTTGAAATGAGCACAAATAAATGTGAAAAAACAACAACAACACTGTATTACATTCGCAAATATAAACCATTTTCATTCATTAATGTATGAATAAACAGCAATGGGTTTTATTGAGGGAATATAGAAACACCCTTTGTAAACACTTGACAACTTTTTGATCCCAAGTTTAACAATTATGTCAATGCTGCACATTCAAATCACCTTCAGGACCAGTTCTACTATAACTTTTACAAAATGTTGCACTCCTGACTTTAGTGGCATATATTTCTTACAGCCAAGCATCCAGCTCATTGTTGTTACAGTGTCAGTGTCCTCCTCAGCCCCTTCTTCTCTCTGGCTCAGTTTCATTTTGACCTTTGTTCCAGTCTGCAAGGTCTTTATCACATTAGCATTTCTCCCTCTGTCCCAAAAACAGATCAAGGTCCCGATGACGACCCACTTAACTCCTTCCCCCACTGATCACCCAAGCCTCTCCATTGTCACTTACACAGCCAGATATAGGCACATGAACTAAAACCTGACATTAACACCCTTCATGATTTGATGTGTAAGCTCAGACATGTCTCTAACTGATGATACGGTGAGACTGTAAAAGCTGGATATCACTAACTTGAAAAGGAGAGTTTAACAGTAAAAGTACAGTAGCTCAGTAATATCTGATCACTCAACATTACTATAAACAACCACAAGAATGTCAATGATTACAAAATATATAGTACATCTTATACAGTATCCTACCTATACAGTATGATCTATTCAACACTGGGATCAATGCATCCCACCAAATGTTTCATTTACAAATAATACACATTATTCAAAGTAAAAACCCAACTCTGTGCATGCGTTCATCTTTACATAGGCTTTTCTGATAACGAGGGCAAGAGTCTTGTACAGTGTGTCTACTAAATAATAAACAACAATAGAAAACCTTAACTAGTAAGTGTGAATCTGCATGTATGGATTTGCCATCACACAACTGTGAACAGATCCTTTAATTGTAGGTTAACGTCTTCGACCGACTCAAATCCATTGAGAAGCAACTTCTCTCTGCCATGGCTTTGCACTGACAGCGATATCATGGTGCTCTACAGTTAAATTGGCAGTGTTGCAGAGTGGAGACTCTTGGAATTTATTTTATAAGATATAAGAGTAAATTAATACTCTTAGTATTAATTTATTCTGTACAAACCCACCATCAGCAAAAAAGCAGAGCCTTTATGTCACAACAGTGCTCTAAAGTCCTGACTGTAGATGAGTCTAAATATGCAGTATATAGCTAGAACTATTCAAATACATATTGGCAAGTCCTTGGCATTCATTGAGCACCACCCTGTTATTATGTATTCATGAGTTTGGAAATAGAGAGCTTGAATCACCTCAGATGGAGCAGAGAGGCAAAGTCTTTCAAAGATGAAGAGGACAGAGATCCTGGTGGGGAAGAATGATGGAGTTGGCAAGAGCTTTGTAGAGGTTAAAGACTGGTGGGTCTCTGAGTGCTATTGTTGCTTGGTCTTTTAACAGTCTATTCAGTTTTGAGACATCTTTAAATATAATCCACATCTCCTCTGCACAATAATGTGAAAACAATAGAGAGCAGCAGAGATACAGTACATCAAATCCATACAGATTGCCTCTTTTCCACACACTCATGTTTCAATGTAACAATAACAAAACATCCTATAAATAAAGGATTCTTATGTTTTGCAAGCACAGATTCCCATTCCAGTGATTTATGCCCCTTTATGTCCTACCTCAAGACTGCTTGTAAACAATATGAGGGACAGAATACTAATTAGAAAAAAATAGACCAAAAATAATCAAATCATTTTCATGTTGAACTTGCGTGCCCCACCCTGTCCCCCGCTGGCAGCGGGTCCGTCTACTTTTCTGAAGGAATATTCCACTGAGAAATTGTTCTTGTGCTGCCCTCTCCCTCGACTCCACACAAACAGTAGAATGAAACAGAATAGGACAACACCCAGGAACATGATGCAGCCCATGGCTGTGGATATGAGGATGGTCTTGAGATCCAGAGTGAACTTCAAGAAGACTCTGGTGTCATTTAGATTTGTGTCATTAAGGTCCCCAGCATAGTAAGTGCGGTTGGCCATAAGGGCTGCATCGAGCGGCAGCCCACTAACTGTGAGTGTGGCAAAATAGGTGTCATTTCCACCAGCGTTGCTGGCTATGCAGATGTAAGTTCCACTATCTGTTACCTGGGCATACCGTATTTCTAGTGTGCCTTCTGGTAATACAGTTAGGCGTCCGCTGCTCTTTGTGGTGATGCGGCGGCGCTGAGGTGAGATCCAGAATATAACTGGTGTTGGCTCACCCTCTGCTCTGCAAATGAATGACACAACCTGTCCCTCACGGGCAGATATCTGCTGCAGTTTCCTGTTGCGGATTTTGGGCTTCTGGCAAGTAAAGTGGTCAAAGAGAGCGGAGTCAGAGAAAGCATTAAGAGCTCGTCCTTGCACCTCAACAGGCATCATACACACTGGAGCAGCACCGTCAAAATTGAGGGTCTTCCTGCGTTGAAGGATCCAGAGCAGGCGGCAGTCGCAGGCCAGGGGGTTTCCATCCAAACGCAGTGTCTCCAGAGTGTTGACGGACTGAAAGGCTCCCTCTTCCAGGGTCACCAAGCTGTTAGTGGAGAGGTTGAGAAGGCGGATTTGCCTCAGACCACCCAGGGCGTACGGCTGCACTACTGCCAGGTTAGTGTTGACCAGATGCAGCTCCTTCAGCCTAACAAGATCCCGCAGCGCCCAGGACTCCAACACTGAGATGGGGTTGTAGGAGAGGTTGAGGCTGGTGAGATGGGCCAGACTGCGCAGGGCAGAGGTCGGCACAGAGGTGATGTTGGTGTGCGTGATAGACAGCCAAGACAAGTTGAGACCCTGCAGGCTGTGAGGGGAAATGTACTCCAAAAAGGGCCAGTGATCGATCTCGAGCCCCCTCAGGTTCCCCAGCTTCCGGAAGTTTTGGTCCTCTAAGGCGGAGATACTGAGGTAGCGGAGCCGCAGAGTCACCAAGTTATGCAGGTAAGACAATGACTGGCTGGACACAGAAGTCAGGTTGCACCTCTCAATGGTCAACTCCTTCAGTCCCACTAGACCCAGAAAGGCCTTGTTGGAGATATAAACCAGATCATTGTCACCAACCTCCAGGTTTTTTAGACTTTTCAGGTCTTGGAAAGTAAAGTCCAAAAGAATCACAATCTTATTCCCACTGAGGTCGAGTGAAGTTAGGTTGGAAAGACGTGAGAAAGCCCCCATGGGGACCAGTTTCAGCTGATTGCCCCTCAACGAAAGTGACTGCAGGTTCTGAAGACTAGAAAAAGCATTCGGTTCCAGGACAGTTATCATGTTATCGCTCAGGTCTAGCTTTTCAAGACGGGGATAAGGAAGCAGGTCACCGTGCTCTACCCAACGAAGTTTATTCCCACTTAGATCCAGGATCTTGGTGTCCAGTGGGATGCCATCTGGCAGGGCAGACAGGCGTTTACCATAACAGGACACAGTTTTGAACTTTGCAATGCACTCACAACGTTGGGGACATCCTTGGCTCTGGGTGGGTGACACCGTGAACATGAGCAGCAAGAAGAGGAAAGGTAGGGGCCAGCCTACATCCTGGCCCAGACTCACCCCCATGGCCCTTAATTCCACTGCCTCCTCCTGGGATGAATCACTAGGCCAGACACCTGAGGCAAGAGAAGGAGTGGGAAGAAGAAAAGGAAAGGGGGAGGGTGAATAAGGGGGCAGAGAGAGGGCGAGACAAAGAGACAGACAGTGAGACAAATTAATTAAACTCAATTCCCCTTCAACAGCAGCGATCAAAGACTCTAAATGAGTGGAATTACAATTACAAACCCTGATTGACCTGGCAGAGCAGTGAAATTAAAGCCAGAGCTCCAAGATAATCCTCAAAGGACTGGGTCTGTATTCAGCTGAACCACTTTGGTGTAGTGATCAAATGTGCATTACAAACACTCCAGCACAGAAAAATAACTCTAATAACTATGAGTCAATTTTATATCTGCTGGTTATTTTTGCTCTCTGGCAATTTCATGCATTGTAAATGAAAACAGGGAAAAGGTATTCATAAGACCTCACGTGGGACATCTTAAAATGCATGAAAAAGGAAACACAATTACAAATACTCAAATGCTGCTTGACAGCAAACGGCAGTGAAAATGTACTCGAAAGGCCCATTTGTATGGTGTGAGGAAACAGAAGATTGACAATACGCTGTGCAGAAGAAATTAATAGCTTGTACACAAGATAAATAAAATAGGAAAGTGACACTGAACAATCCAATCAACAGGCACGTAGCACAGTATGCCCCGACGAGGCCAAGGTCAGTCAGTAGAGCAGAAAGCTACGACTCAGTGCGTCACAATAACTCAGTCCATCACATCATCTACATAACTCTCTGAGGCATGAGGCTTATCATGAGAAGAGCTTGCCTAGCCTGACCTGCCTATGGGTTTCATATGACACACTCAGACATACACACACATGCACAGTCCTTCTCTTCCCCCACCACGCTGCAGAATGTTTACAGCAGAGTAGTAATCCTTTATCATAAAATAACAACTTGCGGGATGGAAAGTAGCTCTGGAACACATATTCCATAATAATTTAATGGTGGGGCAGACATGTGTATTCAAGCACACTGAAAAGCCACAAATCCTGTGTCTCTCTCTGGTTCACACATTGGGAGGTCCCCAGCCAGCAATATGTCTCGGTTGTGCAGAAAACCATAAATAGTGAGCAACACCGATATAGTCATGACTAACACATGGAGACATATTGAAAACACACATCAAGAGTAACAGAAGACACTGACACTATCAGCGTTAAAAATGGAAAGAGTGGCAGGCTGAAAAACCAAAAGCTCCAATGTATCTCAGCTGTCCTTGCTGATACTTTAAACTGTATTCAAACAGACAAGCACACACATAGTCAGCCCCTTGTAACAATAGGAGAGCCCAAAGACAAAAGGCATGTTGGCATTTGAGGCGGACTAACAGCACTGAAGGGTTTTAAATTCCCTCCTGCTACTGTTAGAGATGACTTAATAACCACTTTAAATGTCCCTCACCTCTACACATGTTCCACTTTACAATTCACCCTGGTTCAGAGATGAATATTCCCATTAGGCAGTCTATCACTGAATAAATCTAACTGTCTGAAAATGCCAGCAGAACTGCCTGCAAACAGACAGGATTGAAAAGAGAAAAGCATTCCTTAAAAATCATTTTTAAACCAGCAAAACATTTCAGCTTTAAGAAACTCATTAGTAGGATCAAAAAAGACACTGTAGCAGGTGCTGCAACGCCCCCCCCCCCCGCCCCCAACACACACACACACACACACACACCCCTATGCATTTATCAGACACACAGGCCTGACATTTAACTTGGTGTCATTGGCAGCCGGGGGGCTCCAACAACACTCAGACACAGGCTCTGGACACAGTTTAATTTTTGGTTCAGGCTTTGTAAGTGGAAAAACACAGCAACAGTGTGGGAGGTGTGGCCAAATTTTACCTTTAATATCACCAAAATTAACACAAGGTGTCATCACAAAGTTAAAGTAGATGTTCATAAAGTTCAGGAGTTCAGGGGAGTAATGCAGCCCACAGTTAAAATACAAAACTGCTCATCAATATTGTAATACACACCTCATTCCTTCACTCACAGTCCAGCTTCATGCAACTGGACTGAACCCAGACTAGCTGTTTATTTCCTTTCTTTCATGTTTACCAGAAAGGAAATGATTTACATTATATCTTCTGATGCAGCAAACAGGCTGCACGATTTGCGTAAGTGTTTTTTTCCCCTCAGTATTGCTGTGTACTGTGTAGTGGATGGCTGCTTTGTTCTTGATTCCTTACCACTAAATATTAATGTGCTTTTGCCAGATTCTTGATGAATTAATTATTCATTTTTTCATAATATTTCAACATTTTCCTTCCAAGAGAGGTTGATCTTTGTTGGGAAACTGATGTTACTTTAATCATTTTAATTTACTGTCATTGGCGGCAGAGACACTTATAGGAAGCAGATGTGTCTAAACTCTGAATGGCTGCCAGTGATTACAACATTTAATGGTACATGAAACTGTAAATAATCTACAGTTTATTCCCTGCAACAGTGTCACAAAATTGCATGCGGCAGCAATTTGGGACATGGTGACATCCATAGTTGATAAGACATGTAATACTATCTGCAAGGACTACTTCTATTTAATAGAATCCAGGATTAGGAGGAGTTAGATAAAGAATAGGAGGAGGATAAGTGGATTTTATTTTGAGTGGCAGCTCTGTCTGCATAGTTTTAAGGACTTCAACCGTCTACCTTGGCATGCATGTTGACTTTTGTCTAACCTGTAGTTGGTCTGACCTTTCGTTCATATCAGCATGACTTCCATTAAGAAACATTAGCAACCCACATACTTCTGTGAAAGTTTTTTTTCTCCATAAACAGCAGGTGGTCGCTGACGGAAACAGCAGTAACCACAAAATTACCCCTTTGACCTCCAAATGCTACCCCCTCCCCACATTTCAAAAATGTCTCCAATTTCCCTGTCAGTCACATGGCTGCTTTTCCAACCCCATATCTGGTAGCAGTCACTCATTAATAAGCCTGGAGGCCCCCTGTAAGCTAATGCACCACAGGTCAACAGCAGGTGGATAGAGCAGAGTGCACAGCATGACCCCTCCCCACCGTGGGCACCAGGCAGCACCTCACAGAGCTGCTGTCCAAGAGGCTACTGTTACCTGGTAGTAAGCTGAGTCAAAAATAACCATCAGTGTCACATCTCCTTGATTACGCAGTGGCAGTACAGCAGGGCTTTTCCCTACTGACCTTCAGTAGACGCAGGTGACAGAGCAGCAGCAAGGACAGGAGTGACTTGACATTCACTTTCACCCAGTCTTCGTATTTCATTTGCTCTTTTCTTTGTGAAAAGTGAGAAAAATCATCTCCAGAACAGCAAATATTTACGAAACCTGAACAGCAGATGTACACAAGTGACAGGTGGTGCAGTTTTAGGTAGGTTGCATGCAAAAAAAAAAAAATCTTTCAAATGCCTGGTTTTCCAGGAGTACATGATGTCGATGTTCACAAGGCATAATACTCACAAAAGTTCAGTTATGTTAAAAACCATCTGTAATGTCAGGGGATGTTCACCGGCCCGAGCTACAGCAGCACTGTCTTGCAAGCATAATCAATATGCAGCTCTGATACAAACCGCAATGCTCAGAACGGCTTCGAAAAAGGACAATACAGTAGGTGTCTCATGTTGTCATGGCAACGCCTGCACCATCTTCCTGCACCCCCACCCCCCTAGTCCTGCTTCAAACTCTCTTCCCAGGCTGCTGTTTCCCCATACCTGATTGAAACACACCTAGCCTCGGCAAGTTTCCCGCCCCTGTCTCGGCCACCAGCCTCCTGCTTGTACAACTACTGCTCATTTGCTCGTCGGTAAATATTTCAGGTAGCATTTTCAGATATGTCACAGATAGTTGTTTTCCTAGTTACTGTAGTGTTTGCAGCGTTCTCCTTTCCCATCTCATACCTGTGAAGGATTTCCTTCCTTTCTGTTGCTCTGTCGTCTACCTGTTGTGTCTTGTGTCTTCGTTTAGTTCTTGTTGCCTGTCATCTGTGACACAAGGCAGATGGTCTCTGTCTTTCACTGTCAAATGGATGAATTATATATGATATAATTGTCAGTATATATTGTTCACAGATCCAATAGCATCAGATAAGGCTTCAGGTTTCATTATCTTACTATTTTGGTTGCCAAGCAACATTTACTCATCCTGCACTTTCATGCCCAAAGTGATGTTCTATTCTGGAAAGGGCTCAATATTTATACATAAGGGAGGGGGATTGATTTGAAACATCTATTTTTTATTTCTTTTAAGCTTTACATATATGTTGTATAGTCTCAGATGTCAACACAGGCTACAAAATTGTAATATGCTATGACTCAGGAAGGCCACAGGGCTTAAAGAGTCACGGACAGCATGACTAGCGAGTTTTGTTTGGATTATTTAAAATAGAAAACAACTGGATGGTATTGAGGTCTGAGGCTAACAGGCCACTTTTTTAGAGACCATAACAATGTCTCTGCACTACTGATATGTTGCAGTAAATCATGAAAGTGTGGCAGTAATCCCGCATGAACAATTCAAGCGACCCTGAAACTTTATTCATTTTGTCATTCAAAGCACTGACTTCCTCGCTGTAACGACTTGCTGTTCCATTCAGGGAACAATTAACTGTCCTCAGATGGGTATCATCAAATAAAGGTGGCTATGTGCCAGAGTGATCTATTAGTTGTGAGACACTAAAACAGCATTGATAAATCAGAGCTGGCTGCTTCAGCAATGCCAGCACGTTGGCAGTTTTTTTGTCCCGTTGAAGATCAAACACCCAAGTCCTCCAACAGGTGGCTTCATCTTATCCTGCCCTTCACTGTGACGCTTAAAACAGCAGCCAACGCTTGGAATGAGCTATGAATTTTAGACGACACAACATGATGCCAAACAAACATGCAGCTTGAAACATTCAAATTTTAACAAAGGGAATGTTTTTGACTGGATGAAAGGCACAATGTAGTAAATGTCGACTGAACTGTGGCTTGGGTCAAACATTCCTTCATCTTTTTGCAAAAGGATGGCACTAGATGCCCGTAGGCATTACCATATAACATTTAAGAGCACAGCAGCAACGTGAAATATTAAAATTTCAGCATTCCCACAGCATAACATTCTTTTTCCAACTTGCTCGTCATGTTCACAAAACTCTCAGATTACAATATTCAGCGTCCGTCTGTTTGGTGGCAGTTACACGCAGAGCTTATATGGCCTCAGCTGTGAGCAGTCTTCAGCAGTCACGAGCTGATGGAAGGAACTGCGAATATGAGCTTATTAAAATTTCATTAAAGAGACTTTGTTAGAGGAGCTGCTGTTGATGCCTCTCATGATCTTTAATGATCTTTCACGAAGTAAATAACAGATACAAAGAGCCTGCTGATGAAGAGCTGCCGATTGGTTGTTAGCGCCACAATCATTAGTTAATGTGTCACGTTTCTCCATTCTTGTACTCGTCCCTGAATGCCCTGTCTTGTCCAGATTAAACTTAACTAAATCATTTTCATGTTCAGCTCAGATTTAATATTAATTAACTGCAGAACTGATCGTATGATTCCATTAGTACTACACATTGTAACCAGAGCTTCTGAATCATTCATAAAGGCAAAAAATACAACTTTAATTTGGCTCTGGTTTTTTCTCGTCTTTATTACTTATTACTGATATGACTGATATGACGTGCTATGAAATTAGAGCTGATGTTTTGATGTCTTTTAAACTACAGTTTCAGTGTAATTATCTAATTGCTTAAGTGATGAGCAATAATCCAGCAATTACAGTTATCAATTTCTTCTCCGGTGTCCAGGTGTCTCTGCTCTACAGCTGCAAACAGCATGGCTCTGTATGAGCTCACAGTCTGTAAAGTGCAGATGGCAGAGTGGGTGGCCCTGGTTTCATGTGCTCTTTGACCACAGCCCAATTACCATCTGAACACTGCAGATGCCCAGCAAGAGAGAGGGAGAGAGAAAGGGAGGGAAAGAGGGATGGGGAGAGGGAGAGAAAGAAAGACTGACAGACAGACAGAACTGTGGCTTTCAAGTTAAAAAAAAAATACAAGTGCAGGATAGATAGCAACAGAGCCAGTTATAGAAAGTGAAGTGGGCTGTGAAGCTGCAGGGATGGAGGGAGGGGGGGCTCAGTGAGATGTTCTGCCACCTTTCAACTCCCCTCCTCTCACCACCTCTTCCTCTTCCATGAACCGCTACATCATTTATTTCTGGGACTACCTTTACTTCGCCCTCACCTCCTCTCCAGTCTCGTTTTATTTAAGCAGAAGCTATTAGGGCTCGAGAGACAGCAAATTAAGCTAATGGGCCTTATGCAAACGCTGTCCTTCTTTCCTATTCAAAATAATGGATTGCGAGGGCCCCACATGTTTCAACATGAGGACATTAGGATGGGATCAAACAGAGGACACTGCTCACGCTTGCCTAAATCTTACAAATTAAACACGCACACCCCGATTAACATATGCACAGAGCCTCTCTAATAAGCCTAAAAAAAAGTTCTAGTGTAAGTGTGGGTGAGAGCGGCAGGAGAATATGCTTGTAGATCTGGCATGTGTGCACAAATTCAGGTCTTTATGTGTTCAAGATCACATTTTTAAGATAAATCCACCATGATGTACACTATTGTTCACAGGCATCTCAGTCCCTGCACAGATCTACACAGGGGCTTTCAAATGGAGGCTTATGTAGAGTATATCCATGTGAGTATGTATATATAAATGTGAGTTATCTATAGAAAGAAAGGGGCTGGAAGAATCAACAGCACCAGAACAGAGGGTGAGGCTGCCAGACTCATAATCATGCTGCAGGTGTAGGACACAGCTGACAAATGAGCAGGAAGTGTGTTGGAGAGTGTGTAGGTGTAGCCAAGCGCTCTCCATAAAGGCACAGAAGCCGAGGCATAACATCCACAAAAGCTCCTCAAATGGCTGCGCTCACTCTCTCACTCACATTTCTACTGTGCCCACTCACCATGTTTTACATAAGCACAACTCTGTGTGTGTTTGTGTGATCGTAGCACATGTCAGTGTCCCAGTGAGAAAACATATTACTCATTTACACTGAGGGAAGCCATCGTCAGTGTCCATCAGTCTGTGCTGGGAGACCCTGAACCCCCTGGCATTGCACGCTCCAGCAAACACACACATATACACAGACCATTACACACACACACACTCGTGCTCACCTGATGAGAAACAAAGAGCCTGGAGAGAAAAAAAAGCCTCAGTTGCTTGTTCCCTTTTTTGTCCCTGTAAATTCCAGCTTCACTGAGTGGTGATGGATCTTTATTACTGGAAGGGCCGTGCCACACACCACAGGCAAGGTCAGCCAGTCACTGAGTGGAGAAAAGGAAGCTGGCATGGGGTATGAGTGTCTGTAATGTGTGCACTTCAGTATATCTATGTATAGATATGTGTGTGTGTGAGAGAGAGTACTGTATGTGCACGTGTGAGACTAGGAAGAAGGGTTAGCGTATGAGTCCATCCAGCAGGTGTGGACACAGAGGTGACAGGAGAAGTCGGGTGAAGATGGATGACAGGCGTTATGTGCAAACAGTCCACTTATGTAGTTTTGTCCTTGGGCTGCGCATAAATTAAGTGCCACAGTTAAATGATCATATATGTAGAAAATTTCCATTACACCCGAGCACTGCATGTAGATTTATATGAAACACTAGTTTAAAGGTGCCAAATGGGATTTTCATTATAATAATGGATTACAGTGAGATTCTTAAATTGCACTTCTGTCCTATGCAAAGCCTGAGCAGTGAAACCAAAGGACACAATGGGGTGATTAAGAATGTGTCTTGCCATGTGCCATGAATCTTTAATAGGAGAGAGCTGTTTCAGGGCTTATGGACCTAAAGGCTTCTTCGAAGAGGAGCTAAATAATTGACGATGTTATGCTGCATGGTCATGACCCACTGACATGGAGACTTTGACATTACCTGCAGCTGCAATAGCCACATATTCAAAAACATAGAGGGACATGCACACAACTGCATTGAGACTATCCTCAGTCATGCAATGACAACGTTACTCATCCTCTGCATGAGCTGTCATAAAATTATTACTGACACAAGCAGATTAAATGATTTGCTACATTTTGACCAAGGTCTACAACATAAAGATCTGTGTGACATGAGCTGGACAACAACCAGTCTCTCTGAGTCCATTTATTAAAGTGACCTCACCAGTGTGGATGATGGTCTGCCTCTCTTTATGGGACATAATAAAATTTGTAATGTAGTGCTTCTGAAATATAGAAACCTTGACACACACCATTAAACAGAGGACACATGGGCCGCCAAATGTTTCAGAATTATCGGCATAACATCCTAAAAATACCACCTACTCTAATGAGGCCATTAATCACACTAATTAATGTGAAGGTGTTACACAAGGGCGATGTTGATATGAATGTCACATCTCTTAAGCAGTTTAGAGTCATAACAGGTTATTTTGACCTCATTAATATACAGTTCTGAAAATACAGTGCTCGAAAATCTAGATCTGGGGATTGAATTAAATAACATTCGCTTATATTTATGATTGTAGCAACATTTTATTTAGCATTAGCAGATGAGACTGAGTGAAACTGATCCTCAAGACTTCCAGAAATGAACCTTATAAGAAAAGTGATTTTTTAAGAAGGCATAAAAAATCTAAATCCAGGCACTCAGGTTGGATTGGAAAAATGAAAAAGCCTTTATTTTAACGGGCAAGTGTCATTAAAACACCAACATGTGTCGGCTTGCGCCTTCCTCAGGGTCTGTGAAGACAAGAGGTCGAACAAAGCAATTATTGGCGCAATCACTTCAGCTGTGAATCATTCACTCTGTGCAGTTTTCTTTAAGGCCTCTAGGAGGCCTCAGTCAAGGCCAGTCAAGAATTAGAACAAATAAAACTGTAAGATTATAACTTCAGAGGCGATCAAACAGCAAATTAATTGACAGACTGTCCAACCATAACAAAATAAGAATGTAAAACAATAGAATCCACAATGGAAATCATACGAGAAATAATACATAAAGATGAAAAATGTAAGCAAAACCTACAATACAGATGTGCAAATGATGGCACCTGCATAGTATCTTAAATCAAGTGAAGCGGTCTTGTACAGGCCATTACACATTGTCATTTACAAAAAGGATGAGAGGTCAAAACTTCTTCTGCATAAAAGTGGATTGATCTCATACACTGTATATACTGCTTGAACTTATAAAGTACTGCCATTTGTCCAATTTTATTATCCCTGAATGTCACTCTTCCACTTGAGGTTTTTACCTGGTTTCTGTTTGCTTCTGTTTGTACTGAGGCATGTTCAGAGCTGAAGGTTAAAACAAATATTGGGTTCCTGCACAAACTCTCAAGACCACACAAATACGAACCCTCCCAGCCCAGTCAGTTTGAGTTAACACAAAAGGATCAGCAGCTCAAAAGAACATTAAGTTCAATGCCACTCTCTGAGGGGCCACAGGCCATCGCTGTAATGCAGGGTGACACATCTTCCCGCAGTCACATTCACACATTTGGAGATGCCAGTCGAGCTTTATAAAACCCTCAGCAGTGTTATCGTATCAACACACAACCTAACACACTTTCATTAGCAGTGTTCTGTAACAGTAATTCATTACTGTGCTCCATCAATTTAGGTCTATTACATGGGTGGCAGACTTATTTATCGTCTGCTTGTTTATTTCAAAGCCTCATGAGACTTGAGAGCTCATGCTAAAGAGACTAATGATGATTAAAAATCCAATTATTGTAATTATTTATCTAAATTCCAGATTTGCTATTTTAGCAGTAAATGCTCACCAATAATAAAAAATAATTCCTCTATTGATTAAACAGAAAACAAACCACACAAAGTGTTCATGGAATTTAACTTTTCAAACTAATCCAGTCAGTACAAACATTGTCAGGTTAGTATAAGAGCTCATGTCTTTGATACCACTCTGGTGTCAGTTAAATATACAGGTGAAGTCATGTAGCTTACCTTTGTTAACCAGTGGCCACTTAGCATTAAAATAGGAAACAGGAGGAGAGAACAGCTCTCTGTGAAGGTAAAAAAAATCCATCAACTAACAGCCCTGAATGTAGCCTGCATGTTTACACAGACATGAGAGTATGAATCTTCTCATCAAAGTGTCCGTCTTACTTCCTTAAATGGCAGCCGTGTCACTTTGATACTGTACCAGAAGAAAACCATAATGACAACATGGACACATCTGGAACACCTGTGGTTTGCCGTCTTTCACTTATGGACGCAATGACAATGGGTGTCACAGTGGAATAACAACAGCAGTCAGTCAGCCGTCGGTCCTTTCAGCCAACTTGCCATGTGGACAGGCAGCCGCTGGCAGCTAGCCTATTAAATGGCCATCCTCTCTTAAAGCCCCCGTGATTAGAGTGTGTCAGTCAAACAGCGGTCCCCCTCCCTGTGGCAGCCTCTCAGGCTCCTTACACAGCCTCAGAAGGATCAGAAGTGACAGACCACCAGGAAACAGAGGACATAATTGGGGGAATCGGGAAGATGGATGGATTGTTTGTGGACAGGTCAAAATGTTTGTTTGTCCTTGTTCAAATCTTTTGGGCTTGATTCAGTAAAATGGAACAAAATCAAGTAGAATTTGTGATAAAGTTGCTGTTTTGTTTGTGTGGCACTCACTGATAAGTTGAACAGAACAACCAGTTTGAAGGCGCTTAACTACATCTTTGAAAGCTCCCTGATCACACACTAAATGCAATGAATTGGAAAACCCACTTGCTTTGTGACTCTGTGACTTTACACTAAATGGCTGGTTATCAGCGTCTCTGCTTTGATTGCTTCAGTATACACTGCAGCTGTTCAGTCTACGTGTTACTGTTTAATACTTTCTACTATGTCCATTATGCTGGTGAAACAGAGGACACAACACCCCCCCCCCCCCTGCCCAACATGGCCCCCCCCCCATGACTGTAAATTTGTACAAACAGTGACAATTCAGCATCTGGCCTCAGTGCTTATGGCAAAATAAACAAATGCTGGGTAATTCCAGTGCAGTTCTCATATTTAATAGTTAGTTAGAGGGAATTCATCAAGAATCAGACACAAGTTTCAAACAAAATCTCACCTAGAGAAGAGGATTTCCATGAATACAACACCTTGAAGAGTCCTGAATGTAACCATCGCCCTGAATTTCAACTAATTCCTCTCATGAATGCACAAGTACAAGTGTTTATCTGTATGAACAAGGCACTTTGCAGTTTGCACTTGGATAGATGGCACAGAGACAAGGGCCAGAAAGACAAAGTCATCAAGAGGTGGAGGTGAGTGTGATCAGTATCCCCACTGGCATCTATTTCCTGCCTGGCTGGCCTGTCTGCCGTGTCACCAGCCATCACTTCAACCCAGGCTCTTTCCATGCCAGTTGGCTCGACTCTCTGTCGCTCTCACACTCGCTGTCACATCCAGAGAGGCAGAGACAGGGCATATTAGGCCGGCATCACACATCACACGCTTATAGTTCTTTGCACTTCAGATGATCCCCCCCCGCACACACACACACACATACACAAGCATGTGCACATGCACAGTATTTTATGTGTTCCAATTTACACATGAAAACGGATGAATGCACAGAGATACAGAAACAGGCAGGCAGGCAGGCATGCATATTACACACACACACACACACACACACTGTCCTCAATCTGCAGAGGAGTCTGTGTGTGAGTTGTCTATTAAAAGGTTAGTGACCTTTTGAAAAACCTTCTCGTTTACCAGCATCCCTGGATGGTGAGCATCTAAAGATCTTCAGTATAATGGAGGAGCGTATATCTACAGAGCTTTGAATCACTGTAGAAGATGTAAACTGTCATGTTATATCCTGACTCCAACACTTGCCTTGTCCTTTTTCATCCCTCAAGGTTGAGAAACTTGTGGAGGCATCATCATCAAGCCTAAATCTAGTGGCGTCTGCTCTAATCCCTCTCGAAGCCCGCAGGCTCTCCATGCCCTTCTCATTGGCTTCATTAAAAGAATCCCTGTCCTTTCTACTTCCCTTTCAATGCCTGCTGCCTGCTCATCAACCAGGCCAATTGCAACCAGTTATCTGGAGTCAATGAGTATCTGAGAGAGGTCACACACGAAATGAAGCTTCCTCTTTCTCCCAGAAGGAAAATAAGAAATGCTATCTATGTATGAGAGGTGATGCCTCTCATGTAGGAGTCAAACACAGGGCCAGTAACAAGAGCACATTGTGAAACTATGTACAGTGCATCGAGCATCCGTGAGGATTCATTTCTCAAACTTGACTGGCGGTGTTAGGCTTTTAGGCAGGAATCTAATACTACCCTTGAGGTCGCATGGGAAGGAAGTCTGACTAGCGGTGCAGAGGAAGCAGTGTGCAAATTGAAAGTAATCCTCAGGCCTGGCCGATGGTGTGGCTGGACTCTCATCTATTCATAATTCATCACTCGACAGCAGTGTAGTGGAGAAAGTTCTGTCCATGTAATAAACCAGGGAGAGACATCTTTGAGAAGCACTGATGAAATCAGGCAGATCAACCGCTGCACTGCTTAAGGTCCCAGGTGGGAACAGCACTTGTTACAAGCAGGAAGACAGATGGAGCAGATAGCTGCAAGTTGACATATTTCACATCATATTAGATCCTACAGCTGTCCGTCCACAGTGTTCAAGAGATTAGCTGACAGAGCCACTGTCAGTCTAACATGCACTGTCAGAGGCCTAATAAGACAGTTTCCAAGCATTGCTAGATAAGGCTTTTAGAAACGAGACACTGGATTTCCTCCAGTTGGGGCCATTTAAGATTTTACCCACTTGGCCAGAAGGGAGTGTAACTGCTCAGGCCTCTTGTGAGTGCATTCATCAAATCAAATGGAAGACATGTGGAAAACCACTGAATCATAGTAGAACCACTGTAATTAAGTTTTGCAGAGCAGAGGAAACAAATACAACATTGACACATTCAGCTTTACATTGGATATGATGAACTTACTACCAAACAGTTGCCTATTCAGACAGAGCAACATTAGCATTCATTTGGAGTCGTGTCTCTGGTTACCCGGCAAATGTAAATCCAACATTCACTCTAATTCGGGCTCTGTTCCACCAACCTTTGCGGGAAATATCTGGCCCTTATAAATGCACAACTTTTTGATAAATGCACAACTTATTTTGGTCTCTGCCAACTTCGGAAAAAAAAAAATCTGGCACTCTGGCTAAATGCTAAGTTTTTTTTTGAACAACAGTTTTTTGTTGCAGGCCGGTCCTGTTATGGCATATAACATCAGTGAGACCAAGTCAAAACAGTAATGTTGCCGACCATTGAGTCAAGATGGGTAAAACAGGCTCACAATTGCAGACACCAGTCAGTATCCTTAATCATCCTTAATCTCAGTAATATTTCACATCACTTTGACTGCATCTATTGCAAAGTCAGCAAAACAAATCTATTCAATTACTTTGCAGACAAGATTTCAAGTGCGAACATGCAAACAACTGAGCTGAATGTAACATGGCAGGATGCAGGAAACAGCACTCCCTTAGCAGGCTGATACTGAGGCTTTTTTGGAAGGACAGCTACATTCACAGTGATTGACGATGAAAGACAAGATGACACAGAAACATCTCGCCAATCACACATTTACTCAAGTTCACAAAAGATGAGGAAACACACAAAAGACAAGCCTACCTCACCTCAGTGAAACAATCTCTGTCACACACGCACGCTCACACACACACACAATATCACCTATGACACCCGACTGACAAAAGGTGATAAAAGAAAAAAAAAACACTCAGCTTAAAAGTACAATTGTGGCTTTAAATGTTATTTTGGTTGGTTATGAGTCACAGTGACTTGGCTAGGACCCTTAACCACAAACAGTTTTCAGTCTTTGTGCAGAGGTAAGCTAGCCACCTGCTGGCATTAGCTTCATATTTAGCATATACACACCGCTAAACCTCACTAACTAAAAAGTTGCACCTTGTTTATGTAACACAAAATATAAAAATGTTTGAAACCAACATGTCATGCCGATTTTGTTTCTTCTGGGCAGAGCCAGGTGAGCTGTATTGATGCAAGGCTAAGCTAACCACAGGCTGGTGTTAGTTTCCCTTATATATCTTGGAGATTTAAGAGTGGTGTCCATCTTTTCAGCTAACTCTCAGGAAGAAAGTGAATATGGACACTTCCCAAAATTTAACTCAAAGTTTGATGAAAGAGAAGTTCAAAACAGGTCTTTGGGCATACAGTACTGAAGCCAAAGTGGTCACATGCAGGGCCTTCCTCTTCATATTGCAGACGTGCAAATTACATTTTGTGTCCAGCTTCCACTTGGTGTTGAGGCTTTAATAACTTAATGTAGGATGAAGCATTTAAGTTTGAGAAGAATGAGAGGAAATTTTAGGCTGGTTTTCTCTGAGCTTCTCCACTGTAACATGATGCTGGCTGTCATTCCTGACCTCTCCTTCGCCCCACTTATTTCCATCTGTCTTTACTCACTTTACTGGACTAAACTGCACAAGCTCATCATTTTCACAGAAGAGGAAGGAGTTATAGTGCTGTCTTGTTATTGTGTAGAGTGTCATTTCATGTGCTTAGCCTCATTAAATTCCTCCTGCATCTGAAAAGGCCTGAAAGGGTGATCACCATCCATCTCTCCACTGCTTCAAATAAGCATGGATGATCTCTTTTTCAGTTTTCAGCCAATTTACAGTGCATAGTGGGAGATGATCCAAAAACCTTTATTCAAATGGTAAAAAAAAAAACAAAAACAAAAACAAAACCAAAAAGACTGTGTTGAGCTTTCTTTCAGCTCTCACTCTTCAGAATGGGAAAATTGCTTTGGCAAACATGGCAAACAACAACAACAACAACAACAACACCAGCAGAGAAAGTGTAGATGCAGTCATAGGATTTTACATATTTATTTCTTTTCTTCTAACAGTTTTTTCACTTTTCCTTCTTCACTCAAAATAACCTTTTTCATTTACTGTACTTACTGTTTTGGTCCCTCAAAGACAAACTTTCCTTGCTGCCAAAAATATCTGGCAACAAACTGCATAATAAAGTCCAAACTAACTAACTAATGCAGAAAAATCTTTCACCCCTGCCTCTCTTGAGTTTCTTTAATTAACGAAGCACTAGAGATCAAAGCTGTGAAAACTAGAATTACTGCCTCATGGTTTAGTGTCTCCACTAAAAGGCCGATTTGCAGGAAATACGGTCACAGCATCCCCTTCCTGAATTAAGTGTGCACTGAAGTGTTTCTTAGAACATTATGATGTCGCAGTGAAGTTGACCTTTGTCCACCACAATTGACATTTGTGTTAAATTGTGTCAGTGAGTTAGGGCCAAAAAACACATTTTTGCATTCTCACTGTGGCACTGACCTTTGACCACTGAATTCTGATCAGTTCATCCTCGAGCCTAAATGAATGTTTTTGCCAAAATCTCTATCATGTCGCTTTCAGGAGAAATGGCTGGACAGACAACCTGAGAACATAATGTCTTTGATCCTGACCCTGTTGCTGCTGTGGGGCATAATAAAATTTGCACTTCCAACCTGTTCTTAAAAAACAGATTCTTCTGTAGAAAAACTCTGGTCATCCATTTCTGAGTCAAACACCTGACATGACATACAATTTCTGATTAAATAGGGCACAGCTGATATCAAAGTCTTATGATTCTGCATCAAGGTGGAAACCGCACCATCCACAAGTGTCCCTGACCAATAATTATCTCTGTCTGACACACATGCACCCTGAATAGTGGCTGTTCTGGGATTACAGCATAATGACATGCTGATGAAATGTACTGGGCCAGCCAGCTCAGTTATGGTCTGTTGTCCATATTTCAGCTGAGCCTGTTTGTATGGCCTACTTCACTGTCCCACCCTCTAATCCTGTGCCGCTGGGAACTGCCACAGTGCCTGGTCCACTTCCCATCTCTCCTCCTCTCAGCTTAATCTCGCTGCAGCCAAGACAGTGAAAGCTTTGAATTGGGGATGGCTAACAGTCAAAAAACAGCCTCATCTGAAACGCGACCGTGTGAGAAACAAACAGCCATGAGGTGAAATCCCTTTATTTGATTAATTATTTGGAGCCTTAATGGTAATAAAAGAGACAATCTGACTAACATATTGTATATGTTTCTGCACAGACTCGTGTGCATATGCATGTTTTCATTACCGCCACACTGAGCCTAATAATGTGAGAATAGTGAGGTCTGGGATTGTGGTTTAATTATCCAAGAGTGTTAATTACAGGAAGAATTCTGAGGCAATTATAGGATCTCAGGCAACAAGGCTGGCACTGAATCTGCTCTTACAGCACAGAGACACAGAAAGAGTCTCCCTGCACATCACATCACAGCAGCTAATTGTTGATTAAACTTCAAACATCGATATCACTTTCGGCACTCTGCATTCACAAAAATGCCTACACAAAATCAGTGGAGATAATCACTCATTTGTTAAATCACATATTTATTCGTCCTGCCGTACCTTCCTCTCTGTGTTGGTTAAACAACATGGGGATGTTTGTCTGAAAAGCAGTGACTCTTTATAGCTTTGAGCTGAAGTAGAAGAAATAGTAGATCCTGTAACTGTGCCATGTCTTCTGAGAGATTAGCTAATGCAACAATGAGCTCTTGTTAAAAGAAAGCTACAAGTCAAGCAGTTGAAGAGAGGAAGAGGTGGCAGAAAAGAGGAGCCCGCATGAAGGTGCTGACCAAAAAAAAATATAACAAAGGTGTTAACACAAGAAGAAGAGGCAAGAAAAAGAACAGAATTACTTCATTTCATAACACTCATTAGACACGAAACAGTGGGATCCCATGCAAAACAAAATTCGAAACAGAAGCAAAGAAGCACAGGGAGACTTCATTTTCGACAGAATGACAGATGAAAACAGAAAGCAGAGATGTGAAATGGTTTAGGGAAGGTGATGAGGGATTATACATCCTGACAGAGCCATGGAAGGAGGAGAGCCCTAGAAATGGATTTGTCGAAAGTGAGGCACTTCAGAGAAACAGACTGTAACCGTGTGTGTGTGTGGGGGTGGGTGCGTGCATGTGTCATTAGATGGTTGGTTGACAGCCACACTCTCTTATCTCTCTGATGTAAATCTCAACTCAACAGAGATTCCATCAGTGTCGCTGCTGCTGCTGCTGTCCATGCTACATCTCAGACTAATAGGGCGGCATGCATGCTGACAATGAAACAGAAAACGTGTATGCATAAACCCAGCTAAATGAAAAATAGTTAAATAAGTGCATACTGTCAGCTGAGGCTCTGCGGGGAGTTAACAGTGAACTTTGGCAATTGACACAGTCGCTGTCTGCTCCTGGGATGACGCTTTACTGAGAGAAAACAGAACGAAGGTGGAGGACAGAGACGCAAGAGCAGATTGAGGATGAAGAGAGGGAAGAGAGAGTGACTCAGCTGCTCTCCCTCAAGGCCTCCAGGAGGAAGAGAAGGAAAGGAGGGATGAAGGCGCAACTGGAAAGGAGGGGTGGCCATGCTCCCAGACTGCTCTTCACAGTCATCTAAAATTTTCAGACTCAAAATTAAATAAGGAAGCCAAGCCAGCGGCCTAAAATAACTCTCCAAGGGGAAACATATGAGTGCAAACAACGAATGTCCACGCTGCCAGCGCAGGAGATGAGCAATCAGTGTCTTTTGAGGGGATCACCTCGCCACGCCATCTCACCAAACAAGTCCGAGGCGGATTACAACATGATGGCATTTTATCTGATTTGCAAAGGGGTCTCTTTAAAGTCTCTAGGTACAGCTATGGGCACGGAGTAATTGGGCCGTGCCTGTGCATTAAACATAGATCTGTACTGACATCACACAGGAACTCAGCATTGGATACACTTGGATGAAACAGCATGCCGGATAGAGTCAGAAACACCCTGCACCGCTTCAAAAAAGAAAAGAAAGCCTCGTCCATGCAAACAGACACAACCGCAGCTACACCCTGACGTACAAATTATTCACAGGCTCTTTTGAAACTGTTTACTCTGACATGCAGACAGTGCCTTGCTCACACTGAGACAGTGGAGAGATTCATTGAAAGTGGTTCTGATGAGACGTTTCATTGTGAGACAAAGGCGAGAGGCAGTGGGAGGGTGAGAAGAAAATTCTTTGAAAGAAAGTTATGGGTGTACACTGTAAGGGACAGAGGGACGGGATTGTCTTTGAAGGAGATGAGGTGGGTTCTGACAGCGCGCTGTCATACAGGCCGACTGTCACGCAAGCCAAGTTGATCCCAGATTCTGTGATCAATGTTTTTCTGAGACAAAAATAAAAAAAAACAATGAATAATTCATCCTGAACCAATGACAGGCTTGTGAAGATGAGTAAAGCTTCCAGCTCCATGCAGTGCTGTCTCACTGAAACTCTTCTGGCACCAATGATAAATACATGATGTTCCCCATGATGTCCAGAAGTGGCCTGTCCTCTTTATGTCCAAGTACGGCAACCAGCACAGATCACAAAGTCCAACTGTCAAACTGAGGAAATGTTACAAGAGGACATTAAACAGACTTGTTTATGTACCTATATACATGCACAGAGTGGCATGCAGAGATATTCACAGAGGCACAGATACACAGATTGAGATTTATACTGACACGCATAACCCTTTACTTCTCCAAAGCAGCATGTCGCCCGCCTCCGCATAAAAAAATGGACTGGGTACACACACAGTGTTCCTGTTACTTTATGAGCAAAGTATAGACTCTATAATGCTTCAAACAACAGAGGGGAAACTTGCTACAGCTGTGAGTCACTTCAAAGCTCAGATCCTCAGTAGATTAGGTCTGATCAAACACTCCAGACAGGCAAACTGAATCCGTATGTTCCCGCTGAGACAGAGGAAGACCAGAGGAGGAAGGCGAGGGAGGAAGAGGAAGCACAGTCTGTTAAGCACAATCTCATCACACCCATCTGTCATGATTTACACATGGACACTTACAACTGAGATTTATTACTCCACATGATGCGCGAACAAAAAGCTGTATCATGTACGTGATGTGTGCCAACACACTCTTTTATTGGCTTGTTATCACTGTTATCATCAATTCAAATGAGACTTGTATTGTTATGACATGGCTTGTAATTGTAATAATTAGCAACATCACTTCTTATTTTAATCAGTATCCAAAGCTGCCACTGACAATTTTCACAAAATTCTATAAAGTCCCACAGCCAGAGTGAAAACACTTTTGTTTCCTGTCAAGCTAAAAGGTCACTTGGAAATAGCAACCCAGCTCGAATTAACATCTCCATAATGAAGCAATGTGTTACATTTTTTGTCAGCTGGCAGATGGTCTTAACACCTCCAAGCTACGAGCTCGAAACCACTAATGAACACAATAAGTACAACAGGACATTTCTGACCTTGTTGTGACCCCCCCATCATTATGGCGTACTGTGCATCGAGGAGGAATGTGATCCCTCTGGTGATCAAATTCTCAAATGACAATACGAATGTTTAGTGAGCAGCAGTTAGCTGGTGGTGGTTAGGTACAGTAGCTACATGTCAGCTGGTTGTGAAGAAAAGAGGATGTCTTGCAGTTAAGAAAATGCTTATGAGCAACAGCAGCCTGGGCATGTGCGATTAAAACAAGAACATATGCAGATAATACTGTTAAATACAAGGCAAATCATGCAAATGTGGAATTACACTAAAAAATGTTGCTACGGGCAGTAGCACATGTACTGTATGAAAAAGAACTTCAACTTTGATTTCAGATGTTTTTTCATCGTGAAAAAAAAACAAAAAAACAACCATCTGCAATTACAGAAAATATTCCTTTGATTCTTTGATCTGCTAAAAGACCCAGCCTGCATTTGATCCACATTTCCTCTTCTGAGAACCTACAGGGGTCTTTGCCTGATAGAAGTTTCACACTTTGGAAAATAGGTTTATTTCCTTCCTTCCCAAGAGTGAAATGAGAAGATTCATACCCCCCCCCCCCCCCGTCTGTTTGGTAAACACGTAGCTGCAGGCAACAACCAGTTAAGTTGCAGACATCCAGATCAAGTGTGTGTGCTGAATGTACCTTCAGACATAGAGCGGGATAAATCTTATCATCTGACTCTCCTCGAGAAAGCAGATAAGGATGTCTCCAAAAAAATGTCGAGCTGCTCATTTAAACAGTGAGGATCACTGACTTGGAATAACCCCTGGAGAGGGTTCAAACTTCCACTCCAACTTTCAAAATTCATGCGTCTCTTCTTTCACAAAGCCAACCCAGGGAACCAAGTCTGCAAACAGGTTTGCACCGTTAAGAACCACGGAAGAAGAAGAAGGCAAAAAGCAACAAGTAAAGAAGAGAGGAACAGCCTCATCCAGTGGTTGAGTCTCATTCTTCTGTTCTACTGATCTCCACTTCAGGAAAATGATTTGATCAACTGATTATCTGATCCATGCTCAACGGCTGGAAAGAAGATAAAAGTCAGCTTTAGCTCTGACAGCGTGAGCACAGAGTACAGAGGAGCACTGGGGTTTATGGACTGATATGAAGATGCAAGGAGGCATGAATCTTTAATCTTCATTTATACTGATGGCTCACTGGGATATTTAAAATAGGTTCAGCCGGTTCAAAGACCAATTTCTTAATGAGGATGAGTGGAAGGAAGAGTGAGGGAAGCAGACAATGCTTGAGAGAGCTCCATAAACCAAAACACAGGCGTAGATCTCGTGTGCAGGGTTATTTATTTTTGCACAACTAATCACATTAATCTTGATCTAAATGCATCATCATCACCCTGAAAACGGCCACGTGAGCGGTTCAGAGCTCAGCCGGGTTGGACACACTGTTGACGACAGGACCCATTTGAAGAATGATTAATTAATCCACTGCTCAATACCCTCGCACAGTGCCTGACCACAATACGTAAGGATCTCATTAGAGATCAAGTCATTAGTTGGTTCAGGTCAGTGGGGAGAATGTGACAAAACAAACTGCTACTTTTGATCATCAAGCACTTAAAATTCAATTAGGAGAGGGTTGGTGACATGATGAGTGTGTGAATGTGTACGCTGAGTACATATTGTGTGCGTCCCCCTTGACCCCAAAACAGCTTTCAGCCATCAAGGCATGAACTCAAGCAGACCTCTGAGGGTAAGGATGTGAGTGGAGTGTGGGTGGGTGGGGTTGTGGTGGGGGGTCTCACATCACATCCCACAGATCCCACAGGTGATGGATCGGACTGAGATCTGAGCAAACTGGAGGCCAACCCAACACCTTGAACCCCTCAGGGGATATTGTTACCAGCTGGCTCACCAGGCTGGTCACATGATGTAAGAAAAAACAGGATTCATCAGACTATGTCACCATCTTCCTTTGGTCCATGATCCACCTCTGATGCTCAGATGTTCACTGTTGGTGCTTTGGGCAGTGGGCAGGGGTCAGAGTTGGGCACTCTGACTCTTCAGCAGCTTTGCAGCTCCAGATGCTGCAAGCTGCTGAAGACTGTGTTCTGACATGAGTCAGTCACAGCCATCATTAAGGTTTTCAGTTATTAGTGTGTGCCTCAGGTGTCTGTGACCGTGTTTCCAGCTCATTCATTCATCCATCCATCCATCCATCCATCCATCAATGTATGTTTTCCTGTTTCTCCTGCTTCCAACACATCCACTTGCTGCCTATTATATTCCACCCCCTGGCAGGTGCCATTGTAATGAGGTAATCAATGTTATTCACTTCACCTGTCAGTGCTTTTAATGTTGTGGCTGATCCGTGTGTGTGAGAGAGAGAACGAGAAGAGCGAGAGAGCAAGAGAGAGCAAGAGAGAGAGAGAGAGAGAGAGTGTATTAAAGTGCAGCTACAGGCATCTGAATTTAATTAGGGAGTTAAATCTAATCATATGATCTTTTTTTCTAAATGCCACAAAGCCATGTGATGCTTCAGGACTAAAGCAAAGAAAACTGGAAAATGTGTGTGTGAGTGTGTGTGCATGTGTGTGTATGTCTTCTGCCCATTGAATCAGCCTTACACCAGAAACACATTGCATGTCATGTGTTAATCTAATCCTGGTCATAACTACATAATTCAAGAGAGCTGATTAAAGAGCGATCTCATGTGCAGGGTACATGGAGCGATGGTATGAAAGATGTAACTTGAGTCAGCCCATGGGACACAGGTGGCTCAACACAGCGGTTCAAAATACAGTTAACTGCTTGCCTGGCTCAGCTGCTTCAAATGTGGTTCGAACAGATGAAAAAGGACCAGAGCCTATATTTTAAAAAAAAAATTACTCATCAAACATTTGCGTAAAATGGCACAGACAACATGATTAATGATAGAAGGTCCTCTGAAGCTGTACAGTCTTTATACTGTACAGAAGTGAAGTATATATAAAAGCTTATTTTCAGGACAAATTGTGCTCAGAAAATTGTCTCAACATCTTAATGTTCACCATCTCTCTCCGTCTGGAGACTTGTTCACTGGAGGGAGCAAAACAAAACCGTCTGGAGAAGGAGACATTCTTCTCTCTCTTCATACAAACAGTCAGACTCAGACTCTTTGACTGTGCGGATGAAAACAACCTGCAGCCCACAGCGCTCAGTGCTTTTATACTATATATAATACATAGGAAAGGTGAGGTTATATATATATAATTGAAAGATGGAGAAAACTGCTGAAAATGTAGCAGTTCTTGATGCTGTTAATCACCAAGGCTTAGGGCTGCATGTAACAAATATACTGCAGTATAATACAGCAATTGCCCTTTGCCTCACTTATCTGCCTCCTCTGACATGAACTCAGTGCACCTGTAAGAACACTGTCTGTATCTGGGGCTGAGGAGAGCAGTTATGGACAAAGCAGAGTGCATAATACTAACACAGCAGGAGCTTTAACTGTAGGTTTACTGAGTTTGTTGAGCCAAGGTGAACAGCTTTTTACAGTATTATACTGTATGTTGAGGACTTATTCATCTTTAGAGAAAGCTTACATTTCAACACTTCAGGCTGAAAGTCAAATATCATTATCAAATCTTCTTTTTAATTATTAACTGAACCTTTCCTCAAGGACTATAAATCATCATAACCTGTGACAATAATTCCAATTATTAATCATATATTGAAATTAACTAGATTTATATATAAACTGTCAACTCAAACTTCACATATTCAGTAAATCTTTGTATTTTCTGTAACTATTACTGTAAACGCAGCTAATCATCACACATTATAGTTATAGTGATTATGTTGTTGTGTTTAATTATTATTTCAGTCTCACACTTGAGCTGCACACTCATTCTCTGTCTCAGACTAAGCTTAGTTACTACCTCCTTATGTTTTATAGGGGTTAGTTATGAGTGTAACAATAAGAGAGTAACAGAGTGTACAATAACCCCACCTACTGTCCTGCCATGCTGGTGTTGATTGAAAGAGATTATTGAAAAGAACCTAAAGCCTGATTATTACAAACAGCTCAGAGAGACAACAGGATGCTACAGGAGTTAGAGTAAATATTTTCAAACGTGGTAAATGAGTCATTTGAGTAATACTATACAGAACGCCATCCCTGGACTCCTGTTTAAATCAAGCCTTACGCTGCTAAGCATGGTAGCATCCTGCGCAGGCAGGAGTCCTGGCCTCCATTTTCTCCGGCAGGCTCAGTCATGATGGCCGATCCATACTTGAGAATATTGTTTTATGGGTGGCCAGTCGCAGCTCTTCAATCTGCCAGCAGCAATAGAAATACATAAAATGAAATGAGCCGGAGAGACTGACAAGTATAAACTCCACAAATACCCTGCACTTCATCCCATAACACAGCTCAGTGCTGGAGACACTCTGCTCTCTGCTACACTCCAAGACATGTGACTTCAAGTGGCTCGCTTTCAGCACAGGTTTGAATTGTTGATCTTTCACATGGCTTGAGCTGAAGTTAAATTAAAATAAACAAGGCCATGTCTGTTGCTTTAAATGGTTGTGTTTATAGATCAATTCATCCTGGTGTGAGGGAGTTAATGAGGTGGAGTTTACGAACCAACACCTGCTGAAAAGCAAGAGTAACAGGCTGACACAATGCGAGTAGAAGTAGTTGAAGTATCTGAACTCCTCTTAAGGGTGTTAGGACTACCAACCTACACTCATTTCCTCAGCCTCCCTTTTAGTGTGTAATGCCAGGGCCATCTCATCACACATTCTCTCATCCCTCAGAAAATATAAAATATGCAGCATCAGAAGAGCAAAAACACTTTTTCTCACCCCCATCACTTCCTCCTTGCATCTCATCTGTGCTGTGGTTGCAGTCCCCCTGAGAAAGTCCAGTAAAGTCACACAGGCTATTTCATCAGCTTGAATGGACTAGTTTTGTCAACAGAGAAAACAGGCAGGGGAAGAGCTTTTAGAAAATGCAAAAAAAAAAAAAAAAAAAGAAAAGAATAAAGACAGTGATTATGGTTTGTCTTAATGGTCACCACTTGGATGAGCGTTGTGCTGAATGATATTGTGGCACTAGGGTGTTACATTAATACATTATGTAAAAAAAAATGTGAGCTAATACAGTTTTAAATTATCGACAAATGCAATTTCGGAGGGAGCAGTGGCACAAATTGCACCATCTTCAAACAGCGAAAACGCATTCTCTGAAGATAAATTGACTCCTCAACATCAGAGCACTTTTATTACTCTGCTGCATTGTAGTGGGTTGACATATTGCTTTGGCTTTGATCCTGTTGGTTTCGAAAACATAACAAAAGCTCTGTAGTTACCAGCAGTTCCATTAGTGTCATCTAAATAAATGGCACTACAGTGACGAACTGCAGTATGTGGTGCTTCATTACTGTGCTGCCTAACTAATTTGTCAAGAAAGCCTCAGCCTCATTTTTCAGAGGTCAGAGCACAACTGTTACATTAAGCCCTGATTTACCCTGGTAAAACATACTTGCGCCTTCACTGGGTATGTGTCCTATATCCACACACTGAGCCACAACTCTAAACACCACCATGTTGCATCTGAGAACATGTAACAAGACACAAAGTTGAAATATAATAAATAAATATGATAAGAAATTAAAAGTATTGGATAAATAATAAATAGCTAAAAGTGGGCTACTGCATAAAACAGTAGCTAACATTAAAAGTCATGTGTAAATAACTGAAGTAGACAGCTGAAAAATGCTGCCATGTAATTGGTAAACCTTTGAAACTGCACTTAACACAATGGATCAATTTTTAAATAGTTCATTAAAAGGGAGTAAACGGACAAAAAGCTGAAATAGAGAGCATCAGGAGAGCTGGATAAATGATTGAAATAAGTAAAGGTTATTGACAGAAGTAACAAATAAATAGTTGCTATAGTTCATAAGTTGTGCTTGATATTAGCTAAATGTAGTGAATAAATATTTGAATGAAAAGAAAGGGATGAATGAACTGTAGTTATCTTAAACAGATAAATATCTGAAAAATAAATGGCTGGAATTAGCTTGAATCAACCAAACGTTGACACACTAGCTGCACAGATAATATTGTAGAACCTTATCAAAAAAGCAGAGAATGGCACTCACCTATACAAAAAAATAAACAGCATTTATTGTGGGCAAAAAACAGATGGATGTGTTTCAGCTCGCAGCCATCCACTGCATATACTGTAAACAAAACAGTGTTAATACAACTGATATACAAAAGTGAGGTGAGGAGTCATCAGCGCAAAAAAGATGCACTCGTGTAAAATCTCAGGGCAGCCACTCCTGGCAGAGGAAGAGGACGCCAACGATGACTGTCGATAGAGGTAGTAGAAATATAAACTGTAATGCTGCCTGCAATCATCCATCAACGGTAATGCAAGCAAATGCAACCAAATGACATCATCTGGATACATAAACATCAAAACAGCTGTCAAACCTATTAAACAGGACCTATTATTACATTTTCTTATGAACTAGTCAGGTAAAAGTCAAGTATAGGGACTGTGGTACATTTGGGAAACTAAGGTAACGAGGTCGACTTGTCTGTGCCGTCATGACAAATGTCAAGCCAAGCAATCATGTTTGGAAATAACGGACTTGTAAATCCCAGATGCTTTGTAAGCTCTGCATTAAGGTTACAGCTCCGTCTGCACATTTATAATGGCATTACAGTACCCAGGGAGTGGGAGGACGGCCAGCACACAGGCCCGTGATCGTTCCAGCTGGACATCTTAACGGCGACAGCTGACATGTCAGCGTGCCTGCAGGTATCTGACAGCCGCTCACAGGGGCACTTTCTCCTTGTCTTCTGGCACTCCTCCACCACTTTATCCCTCCTTCCTTTTCCTCCATCCTTCCTTCCCCACGTTCTGTGCTGCCCTCTCCATAAGAGCAGCAATGCCCTCAACATGCTGATGGCGGATGCATCTCCTCTTTACTGCTCTCATAAATACTCCAGAGTTGAAAACAATGAGGCTGTTCTTTGGCAGTGTTAAGCTGAGGTAATGTCACTATTGAGCACGGCTGACAGTTTTATGTGCTACAGAAAGCATCAAAATGAGAAGGTAAGTGTAGGCGTAGTAATGGACAAGGCTAACAGGCCTGATTCAACAATGCACTCTTGGGGGCACGTAGACCTGTCTGAAGACATTTCATTACTGTAAATCTGTCAAACAAGGGGGGGCTAAGTGGCACCTTGGGTACCATTACGTGCTGTTGTATAATTGCGTTCACTGAAATGCTGTTTTTTTTTCCTCTTGAATTTTAGACAGTATCAGCCTCTGTGGTTCTCCACAAGCAGGTGGGAATCAATGGGACAGCAATGACACCCGGTGCGAGTCAAAGTAATATACAGTGTCATCATGCTGTATATAAATGACATGTGGTGAGAGAAAAAAGATACACAGGCTATTCTTATTCAGCTCTTTTCTACCAAATCATTTTATAATGTGCCTCTAACACACCCGAAGTGCCCACTCAGTGTCTTGCTCTAGCAGACTTCCACAGGACAGGACCCGAGCCACTAATCCCACAATTACTGCACAACCTGCTTCATCTCCATCTGCCAAAAAAAAACCAAAAAGAAAAAAAAAAAACAGACAAAAACAAAACTACATCTAGATCCAGTCTCCATGAGGTTTACATACTTGCTTACTGGAATTTTGTGTCACCACTCTCCCTCACTGCAGGACATTTTCACACGATGAAAGTCTGAGTTGTCTAATTGGACGGTCAGCAAACTTACTAATGCCTCGGTCGCAGCACGGAAGAAGCAGGCAACACTGTGATGTTGATGGTGAAATGTTTGGGGCTTTAGAGCTTTAGGCAATGAAATCACAACATCCCTGGTTTGAACCCTGCCAGGGATGTTTGTTTGTTTCCTGTCATCCTCCATCTCTCTCTCTTCTCTAATTTCCTTTTAACACTAAATACCCCATATTTTCCAACATTTTTCTCATGAACATGTGGAGTTTTCACTTTGCTGCAGGTTTTCTTGATGTCTGTATTATTTGCACAAATTACCAGGACAGCAGTGGACCAGACAGCCTCACAGATGAGCAACACATTAAAGTAAAAACTGTATTCAGACCTCTGCTTGAAAAGGAAAATCTGATTTCAAGAAGTGATTAGAGGCCAAAATAAAGGTTAGGGAGAGAGCTGAGAGAGGGCTGAGCAAACACAGGCAGAGGCTTAGATGTGTCATGCTGACGACAGGCACCAAGGCTCTCACACTGAGATGACTGCAGGGATCGATCAAAGGCTGCCTTCCCCTTTCTACCCCATGTTTAGATCATTAAAACCTAATTGAGAGCTGGTAACCAAAGGCACACACACACACACTGAGAGGCACGCACACACACTGGGGTTGTGCTTGCATGGATTCACAAGCACACCATTTCAAGGATGACAATAGAAAAAAGCACAAGCAGTGAAAGATAATGAGACCCGGTGTCCATCTGAGTTACAATGCAAATTGATCAACCGAGACTGCACCACAACAGTGTGAAGAGAGCCTGAGGAGATGAACTAGTGTCACGATGATCGCAGGTGAATCTCAAAGCTCAGCAGGTCATCTGTTCAGGCGAGAGCTGTCCACAGCAAAGTGGATTCAAACACACAAGACACAGACAGTGGCAGCAGCAGCGAAGAGACAAATGCATGTGCACAGTCTCTCTTTGTGACAATGGGTAACAAATAGGTGTGTAAAAGTGTAACACTGCAGATCAAATGGACCACCAGGTGTGTAGGTGTGTGTGTGTGTGTGTGTTTAGGGAGAATAGAGAAGTTGGCTCACCCAGGACCAGAACTCACACAGCGTTTCTTCCACATCTGCACATCTCTAATCACTGCTGGCCGTCTGCTGTGGCTGGATGTGTGCACGATAATTTTGCTCCTCCAGACTCCGAGCTTCCTCCTCCTCCTCCTCCTCCTCCTCCTCCTCCAGCAGAGAAGGCAGCGGCAGCAGCAGCAGCAACAGCAGCTGGACTGGACTGCATTCACTCACTTTCCCTCCCCTCTCTCTCTTCTCTTCGCTGCTGCTGCTGAATTTTCTACCGCGACTCTCCCCTCTCCTCCTTTGTGCTATGAAGGCAGCAGGAGCTCCTCTCCCAGCGGAGTGCCAGCTCTGTGTCTGCGAGAAGCAGTGAGGGGTGCCACCGGCAGCGGCAGGCAGCTCGGACTGATGGTGCTCTCGTTATTGGATTGCATGTGTATGAGTGTCCTGGCATTTGTGTGTGTGCGGGATGTAGAGCGTGTGTGTGTGTGTGTGTGTTTGAAAGAGGACCCGGCTGCTGCTCATTGGGGCTCATCTGCGCTGTTGCCTCTCTCTCTCTCTCTCTCTCTCTCTCTCAGCCTACTCGGGCTGTTTTGCGCTGCATTCACGTCCTGTGGGAGAAAACGGATGATGAACTCCCCGTTTAAAAATTCAGCTCACTTTAGCTTTCAGGTGGTGGATACTGGGCTCTGCAGGGACAGCAGGGATTGTATGGAAATCCACGTGGGGCAAAACTGAATAAACAACATCTTCAAAAATAATAAAGACAAATTTAAACGTAAAATGCCTTTGCAAGTGTATAAAGATATATTAGCCTATAGGCTATGATAAATGCTTATTTCCATCCACATTACGTCTCTGTTTGTTTCTTGATGGAAATGTTAACCACTAAATGTGGTTTGTGAACAGTCTATTTTATTTTAGAGGCAGTTTAAATTTGTTTTTCCTTCTCAGCCACTAGGTGGCAGCACAAGAAACTGTGACCACAATCACAAACATATCGTTAAACTCAGCATCACCAGCTGCCCATTTACAGGCCCAACAGAAATCAGCATGATCTGTGATTAGGAGTCATGTCACAGTTCAGCTGACGGATGTGTCTATCATTTGACCTTGTGGTTCAGTTTTGGTCTCCACCAACTGAAAATATCTGGATCTTTAGCTGCAAAATTCTCCACAAACCTCTCGCCAAATGTGTCCGTCTGCTTTGTTTTGTGTTTGTGCTGGGCATGTAACAAAGAGCGTGGTTATCATTTATTCTCAGGACGCTCCGATGCATCGGCTGAACATCGGTATCGGTCGATATTTGCCTCGTTGACCGACATCAACTATTGGTAAACACTGATGTCAGTGGCCAATCTTTTTCCATTAAGTGGCATATTGTGCTGACTCAAAGGAGAAGCCTGTTTTGTCTCTCTCTCTCTTTTGGGGAGGGTGTGACTCTGCTGAGATGCAGGAGGACGTGTGCACGTTCAATTTGTTAAAGTCAAGTGAATGAAAATGTCGGTTGTGTGAGACTAATGAAGATTTCTTGGTTTCCTTTACACAAATAGAGGAATAAATAAATAACAGAGAAAAAACATTGGTACTACCATCGGCCAATTGTTATTTTAAAAATTTCTGTATTTATCAGACTTTTTTTTTTTTTTTTTAATATAACTTATTTCTTTTATAGTTGACACAGTCAGCTTCCTCATATTTGTTGCAGTGGATCATGTATTAATACTCTTTTGTGTAAGGACACTGTCTGCAGATAAGGATCCTGTGATGCTTTTTCTCATATCAAGGTAAATACGCGATACAAATCTCTGTTATGTTTATTTCAAACTTAAAATTGCTTCATCTCTTTGAGTTACATCTCCCAAAACTGATGACCTGAGACAACTGTAGCAACATAACAGTTCAAGGACATAAAGGTTGAGCCAGATATTGAGCCGCCAACTCCACAAGTAATATCTGAGACACTCTACCAATTTAGGTAAAGTCCATCCATCTTTACTACAGTGACTGGACGGAGGGATGGTGTGCCAGGTGGTTGGGACTATAATAAAGCAATAAGGGAAGCCTTCATAATGTTTCATTTCATGAGTGTACAAAGAAGCTTCTTCTCTTTAAATCTCAGTGGGACTGATGCCAAAACCATAATGGTTACTGCTCATGTTTTACATCTCTACAAAGATGACAGATGATGTTCCACCATACTGCAGTTGTGCCATTAAAATATTCTATAACGTTTTATATTTAGTCCTGTTACCTACAAGAACAATACAACTTTGAGAGGCCATCACAGAATACAGCTCATAAACACGACAAGATGTTTAAATAAAGAGCTGGATATTAGCTTTAAACCACATTTACATTTAAAACTATTTAATGATGGAATTTCATTGACCCACATGCAAAATCACTTCCACTGGTCAATCTGCGAACACATTACTCAAAGATTGATGCTCATACAAGAAAAACAGTGTGTTGTGCTTCATCCATCACATGAGATATTACAGCATGCAAGATAAGTAAACATGGCCTCATTACCATACTGAATATAGGTCTGTATTAAAATGATGTAGAGATATTCTTACTGTTTAAGCAGCCTGGGCACTTTTCCGTACTCCATTCATTCTTAACTAAAGTGCTAGGAGATCCGTTTTACTCTTTAATGGGCTCAGATGCCGACAAGGAGGGGAAGATTTGCGCTCTTCCTTCGGGCATCCTCACACATCTTTTACATTTCAGTGCCGCTTTTTAACAGAACATAAATCGCAGCCTGAGGCAGTGGAGGAGTGTCATATCCAGGTGAAAATGGAGGCTGTGCCATGTTTCATCCTATCTGCAGCCTGCGTTGCTGTCCTCAAAAGCCATAGTGGAGCTTTCCCGGGCTAGTTTCATCTGTGCTACAGCAGTCTGCATGTATGTCTTCGAATGCTACGCTGTCACTTTCCATAAGGTGGAGAGAGAAAAGTGAAAATGGAAAAAATAAACAAGTGAATTGGTGGTCAGAATCTGAGCAGTGCCACTGGTTAGTTTTTTTTCTCAAACTACTACACTACAGTAGCCTGTAATACAGTGACCTTCATGAATGTCATTTTTTTCCTTCAACCATTTCCTTGGGAGGTTTATAGTCGAAAAGATTTGATGTGAGGTGGAGGATACTATGTCACTTGACCGAGCTTCAGCTCTTTAGCTGCTGTATAATAATACCATCGTAATAATCACCATGCTTCCCTCCATGCTCCGAACCTGAAGGCAGCTACAAATTCAACTCCACTGTGGGTTTCAGGAGCTTTTCATTGCTGAATATTTTTAAAGGTTTCTGCAGAAGTATTGAGGAGGTGGGCACTGATACATAAAACATGAAGATAATGCACCTGCCTACTGTGCAGGTTGAGAAGGTGCCACATCAATTCTATGACTTTTCTCATTTGCCAAATTGAAAATACTGCTTACCCTCTGTAGCAGCGTTGGTGTGAGGAGCTGAGTTACAAAACAAATCACTGTCATGGTCATGACCCAAATGCCATACTGCACTGATAGAGGTCCAAACCAATTTACTGCATTTACGGTCGTGCAGTCATGGATTAGGCCACTATTTTAAAGTCATGGCACTGACTTTGTGAGACTTTCTAAAGAGAGACTTCTTTTTTGTCCGCAGGATTTCAGACAGAAATGTTAAGAATAAACTAAATAAAAAAAAATCCTGCACACTGTTGCCCACCACTTCTCACTGTATTGACATTTTACAGCCCTCAAGACCTAGAAATTGGTCGATACTTACACTATACTATTTATACAGAGACTGACTATATGACCCATAATAAAAAGTACTGATCTTAATGTTTTATATTTGTTTTGAATTAGTTTCGATAAAAAATGTGTACCTCCATATTTGATTTTAGTTTCACACCTGTCCTACAGTAAAACCAAATATTTAAACTATAATAAGACACAAGTTCACTGTATTGACTGTTTCTTCTGCTTCCTGATTAAAAATGAAGCAAAGAAAGCCAAAAAAAAAAAAGTACCATGGTTTCCATTTTATATAGGTATTGTATATAAAAACATTTTGTTTATTGGACTCTCTGGTTTGTTTTCAGTGTCTGTATTTTCATGGCCATAGTTTGTATTGTTGGTTAAGTCCATTCCATTAACCGCTTTAACCTTGCAGTGTTCAGGCCGTGACCACAGTCATAATCATGATTACAGAGTTAGTTACAGAAATTTTAAGATGAAACCAGTCAGTGTGTGTCAGCTTTGGTAAGCACCAGGTTTTCCGGAAGTTTCTGTAGTTTGAGACACATAACAGAGGTAGAAAGTGGAATTATAGTTGCTTACTTTAATCGCCTGTCCTTAAAAATGTCTCTGAAATTATAGAAGTAAAAAACAGAGGATTACTACATGAGGAAGGAGAGGTCATAAGTGCATTTGCTTACAAAAGAAAAAAAAAATCACTGAAAAAACTCCCAATGAGATGAATCAACTGTTGTACAAAGAAAAACCCATTATGAGAAGCTTTGGTTAGACATCTGTGACATCACAGCTCAACTTGACTGAGGCCATTAGTGAAGACTCGACAAACTCTTCTGCCAGTTTTACATTTCTGAAACTCGCCCACTCACGCATACAGACAAACAACAAGCTAATGGCCTTCAGCAACTTATTTCAGGTCTGCCCATTAATGCACACCCACTCCGTGAAAACAAAACACAACAAAAAGCAAAGGTGGAGATTTCAGTGAATGGAGGACAAAGAGATGCGTAGCAGTGGGATGTGATGCACGCCTACGTCCCGTTCCCTGAAAAGGAATTCTGCCAGGATTTAGAGACGAGTGGGTGAGTGGGAAATTTTGAGAGCATTAGAAAAACAACACAAAGAAAAAACTATGTCATAACGTAAAGAGCAGTACCATGCTGTATATTATCTGTGATCCTGTAGAAAATGTCAAGTGCTTACACAGAGGTTCCATGGCTTTCTGGCATTCAAATGAATCAGTGTCAACTCATGAGCACAGGTGCACATACTGTACATCTATGAGATACAGGCAATTAAAAAATATATGTTTGGTACTATTGTAATTGTGGCCTGAGTTATTTTACAATAAACAAGTCTATAGTCATGCTAGCAGCTCTGTGAACCTGCGCTAAATGCTAAACATCAACATGTATATCGTCACCATATTTCAGTTTGAACCAAATAGGTGGACCAACTGTCAGGAGCTCATCATCCCACAACACTTCATATTTCTTCTGCAGCTCTTTCTGGGGAGTTGCAGATTGAAATCTCCTCTCTCAGTGAGTAACAACTTAATATTATATTACAGCACATAAGCCAGTAAATAGATATTCATGAGGCATCATATTTTTGTGTGTTCATGTGCGTCATACCTGCTTTGCATGCATACCAGTGTGTGTTCAGGAGAGTGTCCTGCAGCCTTCCAGGACCGAGATTGCCGTGCTGAGCTCATCTGGCCCTTGGCTGCTGCTGCTGCTGCTGCTGCTGCTGCTGCGGCTGCTGCTGGACCAGGCAGACAAGAAGTCTGAAGAGCTCCCACCGAAGCTGTGAAACACTACTTACAGAGGCTGGTGTACATGTGTGTGTGAGTGTGTGTGACTAGGCATGCAAGCACCATGGTAGACTCTCACTGCAGCTGTTAAAAAGGCAGCGTGAGTAATCGTTGCTGCTCAGCTCGTCTCCCTGCTCTGGACTCCCTGCGGGTGAAGCAAGCTCAGAGGTGGCACATGCACTTCACTAACAGTGCAGACATACTCATGCAGTAACAACATTCATCAAAGCACAAGCACGAAGGTACACAAACACACACACATACACAAGCACAAAAAGCAGCTGCATCTGCTGGTGTTGTGAGGAGCTGATTTCTCCTCTGCGCGCTCTGTGGTGTGATTAGGACACACGATGAAAGGACAAAGATTATGTGACAATGCTGCATGTGGGACAGATGATTCAGGATACATCAGAATACAAGTCAAAAATCAGATGAGACATGAAAGAAATTTCATGTACAAGGCAGAAACATGATGCAATCAAATATGCTGGAGATAAACAAATGTTTTACTCTGTGGCTCTGTGAAATTGTAAATTCTTAATAGCAATGTCATCATCCAGCAGTGTCTCACCAATTACATGCCTGTTTGTCTGTGATAGTTATGAAACCAGCTTTTAAAACTTTTGCTCATATGAAGGTAAAGGTCTTCATTTTAATGCTGTAGCCAGGCAGAGGCAGGATGAGTAATATACTTGTGCTTCAGTGTTTGCGTGACATATTACTGTGTGTTGTTTGTGTGTGTGTGTGTGTGTGTGTGTGTAGGCTGGATGGTCCCACACCAGCAGGCTTGGACAAAGGTTGGTGACTCACCAGAGCTCAGTCGAAGGAAGGAAAAAAAAAAGTGATATAGTGAAGCCATGCGACTGGATTAGTGGCGACTCTGAGGAGAGAGGAGGAGAGGAGAGGAGGGGAGAGGAGAGGAGGGGAGAGAGGAGGAGAGGAGAGGAGGGATGGAGGGAGCACAAGGACCCAAAGGGGCAGGGGGACTGTGCAGAACAGAGCAGAGAGTAGGAGGAGGCAAAGAGGAGACGTCTGCTTCCCCCTGAAGGCAGCTCTATGGGGAGCAGAGGAAAGATGAAGGAGTAAATAAAGAAGGGAGAGACCAAAAGGGAGGCTAAGCAGCACCCACAGGGAGTTTGAGGGAAGCAGCAAGGAGGAAGAGATGAGACAGCTTGGAAGAAACTCTGGAGACTAAAGACACACACACACACGTACACACACGTCTCACTATATTCATGGGGACCTGTCATTGGCATAATTAATTCAGGGAATTAATGCTTTAAACCAAGTCTTAACCCTCCAACAGCCATTTAAACCTGTGAGCTTCAGCATTTTTCCTCCACAATATTGTTGGATGCCACCATCCCAACCACCCACCCCCACACATACACACAAATCTCCTTTGGACGTGGGCAGGAGACCATATTTGCTAAAGTAAATGAAGAGACAGCCAGCAACTATGTGTGTGTGTTTGTGTGTGTGTGAATATAATTAAACACATTCTTTTCTTACAACAGTGTTTACATAAACAGGAACTAGGGACTGCAGTGGCTATGGGCCTGAAGCAGCATCTGACTTCTTGCGTTATATCAAACTGCTTTTCAGATCATTGCAGCCTGAACAAAGAGGTAAACAGCTAAAAAAAAAAAAAAAAAAACAGACTGAGAAAATCTTTCTTTCCTTTTGTGATGTGAACTGAGAACATCCTCTGAAAAGCACCCAGTGGGGTTTTTGACCTCTGGTGGTAGTTTTAAGCAGAGTTTTGATGAGTGGGTCCTCAGGCAGTACAGCGTGTATCAACAGCTGGTGTTTGCAATTTACAAGATGAAAAGGGAGAAAAAAGACCAGAAGCCAAGAACATGAACAAAAAAACTGAATTTTTACAAATGTTGTATGAAGCGGTAAATGAATGAAGATGATTTTACAGATAGGAACACAATGTTCACATGCCTTCAGGTAAACCAGGTTAGTTGTTGATCATGATAATCATTCAACGAGTCTGAATAGCTCCCACCGACTCTTTTCCTATCTCCAGCCAGCAGTCAGTGTTGTTTCTTTTAATCATGATCACATTTGTTCTGTATACAAAGAACCTATTAAGTTCAATCTTCCCTTAAACATGTGGTGCTTTAGTGCCTAAACCTAAACAGACCCTTCATATATTGTCACACTATCATTAAATGTTTGTTATTGATTATTCAACAGAAATTTGTAGCAGTTTGTCTTCTGCTGCTGTACAATCAGTGAATAGAGAAAACACTGGAAATAAACATAAAAGACTGACTGAATGGGTTGTAGTGGGAGGTAAATATATATACTTTTGTTAATATGAAAGTGTGCAAATGTCCACATACAGCAGTACAAAGATTGCTCCAATGAGGTAGGAAACAGATAAAGAAGCATGATACATAAAAAACATCCTAAAGCACATAACACAAGATGTGCATCATTCAGGATGTATCTGAGGCTGAAGAGGCCTCTGTCTTTATATACACAAATGGACAGGACTGAGTAACAGATAAGACATAATACAGAAATACCCACCAACGCATGTAGTATGGAGACAAGTGAAGATGTCTGTCTAACCCAGTTTCAGTTCCATGTCATATTTTTATGTCTGTCACATCACAGCTACAGTCAGGCCTGAGTGGAGGGGAAATAAAAATGTCCAACCCCTAAAGGGTGAAATCTGACCTGCCCACACTTTGCCAACACGCACGCAAGACAGTGAAATAAAACTAACTGCAAGCTGTGTGCTTCTGGGTCAATATCAGTCCTGCTGAAGTGAGAGGTTAGTGCTGCACTTGAGAGAAGGTCCCTCGCCTTTAGTGTTGAGGGTCAACGCCTCCCAAAAGAGAACGTGGAAGTCTCCCTGCACACATCACTGCGCCACATGAATAACGCTGGCAGCTTCCTGCCAATGTCAGGGACACACAGGGCATACAAACACCCACAGCGACAGAAGGGAGAGGAACCAAGAGACAGACGAGGACACAGTTGTGACAGATCTCTGATTAAACACAGACTTACAAATATAGTATTTAATTTGTTTTCTGCGTGAGAGCATAAGTCTGTGTAGCAGACAGCAGGACGGTGAGCCGAGCTCCACCGATCAAGCACCATGCAGGCAGCTTCAATAAAATGTAAAATAACTGATTGTTGCCTGGCAATGAGAAAGTAGCAGGTGTGTGTGTGTGTGTGTGTGTGTGTGGATGCTGCTCGTAGTATACGACACTGGCTGAGGCAGTGTATGAATTCATTAGTCAGGGCTTCAGGACTAAAGCAAACCCTGTGGACCAGAGTAAATTCCCCTGGTAGGTTAGCTAATTAAAACACAGAAATTATTCATAACACAGTCATAAAGTTAAATTAATGTTTAATTTAGAATTAAATGTGGAGGGAGTGTATGTATGCAAGAGAGTGAGGAAAAGGTACACTGTGTTATTAGAGAAAGGAGAACGAGAGGAAAATCAACATACGTAGGAGAAAAAGAAGAACTAATGAAAGGTTGTACTGTTGTGGGTGATGACAGCATATATTAAATCAAATAATACACAAAATACTACAAGTAGCTCAAGGATAATACACAACAGCTGAGCTCATCCATCAAATAAAAGGCTTTTAGTCCTGAACGAGCTGAGGCAGCAAATGAAGGTGCGGGTGAAAATCAGTCATGGATTTGTGCCTCAATAAAGCTGAGGTTGGCAGAAATGAAACGAGCAAGGCGAGGCGAGGCAGGACGCTGGAGGAAGAGGAAGAAGAAGAAGAAGAGGAGGAGGAGGATGTACAGTAAGCTGCACGGACGCTAAGACTGTGGAAGCAACTGAACAAACAGCCTGAGTGAAGAGCACATTAAATATTATTTAATTATTCACTGTCACTGTCATGTCAAAAAGGATTTGTCCAGTGCTGCAACAGACTGGCAGCTCCAGGTCATCTTCATCCTTGGCCTCCCTCGCTCTCTCTCACACACACACACACACATACAAGTCTGTGCAGACAGCCTTGGCATGTATGTGTATTCAAAAATGGCTCAGACTGTCCCACAGCTCTGCTTCTTTATCTGCCCAGGAGACCGGATCATGTCGATTAGTGCGGCCTCATCTCGCCAACCGTGCACAGCTGGATGTTTATTTCCAGGCTACATGAAATCACCAATCACATTCAATCATTCGGGAGGAGTGTTCGGTTTGATCTCGAGACACAGAGAGACCCACACGGCACAGCTATGTAGACTATGTAGAGAGAACAGCATGTTGCTTTTACCCAAGAGGAAGGAAATGGAACCCTTATGGAGGTTTTGTCACTACAACTGCTTCTTTCCTGACGCACACATTTTGCAGTGCATGCATGACACGATCATCATTTTGCCACTGGCAGAAGAAACCCCTGCAATTATTGAAGCAACAAGCTTGACATTCAGCTAAATGGGACTTTAGCAGTGCAGCCTCTGTTGCTGTCTGCCTGCAGTGATTGGATGTTAAAAACTGAATCTGGCTGGAGAGAGAGAGAGAGAGAGAGAGAGAGAGAGAGAGAGAGAGAGAGAGAGAGAGAGAGAGAGAGAGAGAGAGAGAGAGAGAGAGCAGCCTTTACATTAAACATTTAAAACATGGTTTCATCTTTTTTTCCTCCACATTTTGCACATTGTCCTATACAGCTCGTATTCATCTGGCGTGATGACCTCATTGTTCACCGCCAACGTAAATGCAAACAACTCATCACTGTATTGTTATTTGCACCATCTGCTCCCCCCGACACACAAGGCACACAGGCCTTCCACTGAGATTTACACACTGCGCTTTTGCTTAATAGATACACACACTATTATTCCACTTGTCATTCCTGTCTCTAGCAGACACTGTGTCCATTCTGGCTGCTGCCAGGAGACACTGATGTCCACTCAAATACATCTCTTGTTTACATTCATGCAAAATAAAATTCTCCTATATTGGGTTTATTAGATACTAAAACAAGCTATTGTCCAGTCTGCCTCTCTTATTCCCCATTCAGACTGCTCTGTTGCTTATTTTTCATTGCTCAGCTAATATAATAAAACAGATTTCATTGGTTTTCTATAGACCTTGGCAGAGATTGTGTTTTTTTTATCAATGGAGTTGAACATTTTTATACTGAAATTCCTCTATTTTCCCTTCCGTCGTACAATGAATCATCTTGAACTCGGGGGTGGGGGGGTGGGGGGTTACATAAGTTTCTGCAACTAAATCTGACCTGCTCATCTGCTCATAATATAAAAGTGAACTTGACTGTTGGTTCAACCTTGTGGGTTGAACACTACAGCAGAAGTTATCTGAATGTCAGTTAGTTGTTTGTGTGTCTAGCTTATTCTTTTCCTGAGCGGGTGCATGTAAGTGGAGGCCACTTTTGAGCGATCTAATCAGATGGAAATGAGTTGATTTAAATACTTCAGTTTTGCTCAAATGGAAATGTTTTGTTGGCGAAATGGTTTTTTTATCACTTGATCTCCTCCTTTTTCCTCATTGAGAGTACAGTAATTGATGTGTGGTGTAACCTCCACACCTTTCAGGGACACTCTGACAAGGACACATGGAAATGTTGAGCACAAATGCAGGAGGGAAGCCTTGCTGTCCACTGGGGCCTGTGCATGGGTTCCCATGTTCATCTTCTGTTTGCTGGCCAGCGTTCCACTGGGGCAGCTAATGAGCAACGTGAAGCCCAGCCAAGCGCTCGATTCACTGCCCACAACATCACGAAGGTCTGCACGGGCACGAAGCCAGGACTCAAACAACGTGCCTGACTGTCACAGCCACCACCGTGTGTACACTCTGACTGCAGGCTATAAGTGGGTTTCCTGTTATCCCTTCAAAAGCAACTGTGTGAACAGTGAACCGACATGCGACATTTGGGGAGCATGTGAGTTTAAGCCTATGAGTGATTGCCTTTTAACCCATTTTGGGTTTAGATGTTGATGCTTTTCAAGTGTGTGTGTGTTCAGACAGAGCCATCTGTTCCAGTCTATAGATTTGATGTATTATCCACTCATACCTTCTGAAAATATCTGCTTTAGCACAGTTGCACTGAGAGAATATATGTATGGATTTGAGCCAAATACAATAAAAATCTGTATGTGTTCCTTCCTGGAGGCGATCCTTGGGTAAATCTACATCACTTTACCCACAGTGTAGGAACAAGAACTTTTTTTTAGCCTGAGACAGCCCATATTTACTCACCAGGCAGGAGCCTTTGCTCCCATCTCATCAGATGGTAATGACAGAACTGTCTGTAGCTGTCACCCAGAGAGACACACTGGCCTTGATTAATCCACCTCTTCTCTCCTCTGTTCTCCTAATCCAATCTCAAGTCCACTCTGCCTTTTTTTTTTCCTTCAATCTTAACAAATGAACTGTCCGATCCACAGAGAGAGACAGAGAGCGAGGGAGAGAGGCTGGAGAACTCACGGAGAAAGCACTGCCAGGGTCAGCTATTGATGAATCCCTGAAGGCAGCCGGCAAAGCCAGGACTGCAGAGAGAGATGGAGGGAAAGAGAGATATCAAGAGAGGGACAGACAGGGAGAGAAACGAGAGAAGAAAAAACTGTGTTAGGCCGGTCGGCTCCGAAAGTGAGCATTGCTGAGAAACTGTGTGGAAAATGTGATCACAGTTTCAATTCGAAGCTGTCAGGAGTAAATAAAGAGTATGTGGCTGCCAGGCAAAGAGGGCAGGATTACTAAGCCCCGCTCTGCTGCAGCTCATTTCCACCTTTCCTGCAAAAAAAAAAAAAAAAACCCAGAGTGTGAGACTTTAAACTGCTTAATGCCAGCAGGAGGAAGGATAAGCCAACAAAAATATATGGATCCAGCATATAAAACTCCAGAATGCATCCTGATGAAAACTCAGGGGCTAAATGTGGCTTATTGCGAGGAGAACCCTGCATCTTTTCAAGCTGACGCATCTGCGTTTCCAACAGAGAATCAGCTGCAGATGTGATGTGATGTCACCCTCTGCAACTTCTCAGCTGAGACAAAAATAACTTCAGCTCAGAAGAAAAAATGCAGCCTGTGGAATGTGTCAGCGGGGATTAGGGCAGACTTGGTCAAATGATATTGAGCACTATGTTAGAAATCTTCGGGGTGCTTAGCAAGCGGGGGGGAGAACATGGGGGAATGCTGTTTTTTTTTTATTTTACTCTATTTTTTTTCTATAAACCTTTGTACCTTCCTCTCTGCATTTTTGTGGCTCACATTTGAATGAGTGAGGTCGAGCATGAGATATGAATACACACACAAACTCGGACGTGAACATAAGAGTTTGCATGCAGCTGGAGGCAACAATTGCTCATACAGCCTCCTCTGAGATTTCTATCACATCTACTTAGGCTTACTGAGAGAGGCATGCGATGTCAAAATAAAAGACAGAATAAATATTGTCCACAGAACTAAATTACAGCGCATCAACATCCCCAGAGTATCTTCAGCCTCTGGTCATATTTGCTTCACATGTGCAATAACAACAAATGTTTTATTTGCTATCTGTTAGCAAACATTTTAATGCAGTTCTGCCCAGAGAGCAGTGGACTGGAGGCAGCAAAAACATTATAGGTTGTGCAAAAACATGGAGGAAAGTTAAAATCTCTCCCTGCACACTTGATTTGGTGCCCTGATTACAGTTCTGGTGCCTTTACTGAATGATAAGTGGCCATGTCTGTGTGTGTGTGTGTGTGTTGCCCACACTTAATGTGGCACCAGATCAGTGAGTTCACACAATAGCCTCCCACATCGTATGCAGATCGAGGCAGAGCAGAGGATAGTGGGTGGATTAGAAAGCTCTGGGGTTATGTTTCTCTTTACTGTGGTTTCCAGCCGGTTTTAACAGCTCAGACAAGAGGAATCCATGATACAAGCGAATGAGCTGGGGTAGATACAATACAAAGCAATTAGATTGTCACAAAAGGACAAATTTTCCATGCTCAGGCTTTGCTGAAGTGGTGGAAAAAAATGTTATCAGTAAGTGTACATTTCAAAAATTGGATTTTTAAAATTACTTTAAAGGAGCAGAGAGATCATGTTCTCCCACTGGCCTCTGCCGTTTCACTCATAACTTATACAGAGCACTTCAGCAGCTGATATATGTCTATGGCTTTGTTTATATGCACAAGGGGAGAAATATTCATGAACGCACAATGGAGTCTAAGCATTCTCATTTGCATAGCACACACACACACGATGGTGACTCACAGGGGCAAAATATCTGTGAGTGGCAGTTTTTTATTTATTTATTTTTTTTCTTGCTGACCACTGCTCCGTTTTGCTTTAAGCTTGTTAGCGCTCAGGCCAGGAGAGCCGATTAGGATGGGTGGCCAGCTGAGTTAAGCTGAGCGCTGTAATGCACATGGTTCACATAAACATCGCTACAAATGTCAGGAAGTGAGAGGGAGGGATAGAGAGTGCACACGGAGAGGAGTGGTGCCAGTGAGAGGGGAGGGGATTAGAGAGTGGAAAAAGATGTGCAGGATGGGAAGTCCAGCGCTGTAAAGCAAATGTTATGCAATCGCTATAGGTACAACGGAAGACAACACAAACTGAACTGGGCTTGATGAGTCGAGCTGGAACTGGTTTGGTTTGAGATTATTTCCTACTACTGCTGCTGCTACACAAAAGGCCACTGTTGGCCCCACACAGAGATGCAAGACAAGACCTCAAAATACAGCAGGTTCTCTTATTATGCTGGCTCTCTCTCTCTCTCTCTCTGTCACCACATTGTTCTCATCTGCTGCTTATTTTCAGACTTGTCAAATGGCCTCTGCTTTGTTGTCTCCAGGTATCAGGAGTGCTCCATGCCCAACAATTCATCAGTGTCACTTGCATGCCTCTGGCTACTCTCTTCATGCCTTTTATGTTATGTAAGGAAGCTGCATCCAAGCGGCGCATCTACAGTTGCCAGGTTCTGTTGCTGCTACTAATGCTACAAAGCTACTGTGCTGCCACGCTACATCACTACACCCCTCACTCTCTCTATGGGCCAGTTTTCAAAAGCACACACTCACCGCTAACAAGTCTCAGGCTTGCTCTGGATGCTCCTGTCCTTTTGTGTGTCCTCATTTCCATCACAAAATATTCAGATTCAAACAATAAACACTGAGGCAGAGACTGACTCTCTACTTCTAAAGCTCCATCAGTGTGGGTGCACAGGCAATGAAGAGGCCAAATGGGCTATTGCCCTGCACGGCCTTTCACAGTTAAATCAATCACATCGCTGAAAAACCTTTTGAGGGGTTGGAGGTATAAACTGGCTGCGGCCAATAACCAGTAGCCAGACAGCCAAGGTGAGGAGAAATGAAAACCTATTAAAAGCTGAGGTCTCCAGACAGTACAGTCTCCGAAGAAATATGTCACAAAAACCAGGCCGTCTGTGTGGAAATGTTATTTTCTGTGGCCTGAGGCCGTTGGAGTTGTCTCAACCTTGAAGTGCTGTTGAGGCTATGAGGTGTTACTTCATGGTTTAATTTCCTGTTGACTCACCAATCACAGATATCATCAACACTGATAGGAGCCCATGGAGGTCTGCAAGAGACATTAATATACCACTTAAATCAATAAAACACACACACACACACACACACACACACACAGCACACAGAGCACACATAGCTGCACTTGCTCTGTAGCCACAAGGGAAATTCATAACTGAAATGAGCTGAATCACAGACAGGGAGACGCCCAGCAAACTACAGTCGTTCAGGCTGCAGCCAGGGAGCATGTACCTTTAGCTCCAGTATGTCTGTGTGTGTGTGTGTGTGTGTGTGTGTGTGTGTGTGTGAGATACTGCAGTAATTCTGTCTGAAAAGATGACAAATCTCATTAGAGGCAGTGGGCACATCAAAGATGCAGGTTTAGGATTTGACTCTCTCTCTTACTGTGTGTGTGCGTGCGTGGCAGAAAGGTCTCCCTGTGACTAAGAGGAAGCTTAACGTTCGCTCTGCATGTTATCACTACTGTCACTCAGCTGTGCCTGGCACATTCTCAAAAAGCGCAGGACTACGTGGAGCTGCAGGAAAAAAGACACAGTGACAAACAAAACAACAGCAGCCAGTGAACCAGAGAAAACAACATCCCAAAACAGCTCCGACATCTAGGAGACACGCAGCAATGTGTGTAATTTCTGCAGGATGCTAAATAAATACTGTTTTCATACGCCAGAAAATCTGAGGCTCTGACAAAATCCTCTGCAGCGGATGTCCAGCCTCATCCAGCAGAAGTGTTTACCATCATAACCCCGGCGTCCTTTCATTTATCTGGCCTACATTCTGCAAAAAAAAGAGCATCATCAATACAAACTCTAGCCGTAGAACAGAAACAGTTTCACCACAAGAACAAGAAACAGCAAAAAAGAAAAGAAAAAAAATGGGTTAATTGGACAGCTGGTAAACAGGAAAAGAGGGAAGTAGGGGATTTGGGAGAATCTCAAGCTGCTGCTGGCCTAAAAACACTCTGGTGTGATGAAGAGTAAAATTTGTAAGACGTGTGGCCTTTTAAAATGAGGCTGTAATATCACAATCCAAATTAAATCACATCAAAGAGCCAGTGAGTCTCCACATTACGCTTTATCAGTCATAGGAGGACGTCACTGTCGAACTGATTTAGAGATCAGAGACGAGAGGGTAAACGTTATTTTCCATATTCATGGCTGTCTGGATGATAATCAAAGCTGCATGGTTCACTTGGACACTTCACTGTCTTTACAAGACGATCTCCTTTTATATCAGGCTGCAAAACAGTGCATGTCTATTACTAATTGTCTTTCCATTGAACAGCCCACTCACTTTGCTTCTCTTGCATTACCAGTGTTTGGAATGTTGGAAAAAGGCAGTCAGTTACTCAATAAAAAAACTTGCATTACTTGATACTTGTCAGTTGTTAACTGACCATCGGCACCTGGATAGAAGGTCTTATTGATGAACACATACAGAATAATCACCTGAATCTGCAGCTCCTCTCGGCTTCAGGTTTATAGTGAGCTCTAATTCATTGTTTAGCCGTTCACCTCCGGGATTTTTGGACAGACCAGCAGCTGTTCTTGGAGAAAAAGCTTTAAAAACTCACTTTTCACTAGTCTCTCAACATCTCTAAACAACAGACAGACAGAGACAGTCTTTTTAAGCAGCTACAGAGACATTTCCCTCATGATTGGCAGAGCCCAGTAAGAGGGACAGAAGAATGAGTGCTGGACTTACAAGTTCCTCTTGATAATAACAATCAATGATATTGAAGCTTCGTTGCAGCTGGCTGTGTAAATAAGCTACTGTGTGCCATATCAAATTAAAAGTGTCAATATCATGTTGACGGGTACATTTTCTGCTGTCCTCCAGGTGGCCAAAAAATCTTTTATAGCAGGTTTAACATTAGCTGCAGTTACATACAGCTGATCCCTAAAGTTGGACTGGAGCTCTGGAGTTACCAGGTGTCACATTTCCTCTTTTAGTAAAATATATGGCTGCCTCTGCACACGTCCACTGTTATCAACTATTCATCAAACTGTCAGTAAGATGAGGGACAAGATGACCCACAGACTGTTGAAGTGCTGTGTTTACTGAGTATAATGTCATCACTGAATTTCAAATTAGAGTCAAAACAAATCCCACTGATTAGCTGCTGCACTGATTAAAGGCTCACACCAACACTTCCACTGTCTCAACACATTAGAAGTCAGGTGTAAAGTAAATAAAGGTATTTCACCAAACTCAATTATATTATAAATGAATTAGGTATTTTTTATGTTATACTATCTATTATAAATAAACAGGCTGTCCTGCCCACCAGGACCTCCCTTCACACCAGATGTTTCTACAGAAACACAGAGGTGAAACACAGAGAGTCTGGGAAAGCCATGACACTGAAGCTGCATTACAAATACCAGAATACCATCAAACAAGCTAAAACAAGTGGCATGTGGTTATTTCTAATGTCACTGACTGTCCCTGTTCTTCCTTGTAAAAACAAATTACAGGAGTAATCAAGCCCAGTTTGACACCCTTATTGTCCTTAGACCTGATTACTAGTGACAACACTGAGCAACAGTTTTAAGACTTAGCATACAGAATATCACTGAACATGATACAGCAAGATTGATTCAAGTGCTGCACAGTGAAAACAGCACATACCTCTAGTTTGCTTTGCCCAAACAGCTACAACATTAAAATGCTAATTATGCCTTGACGCACTGGTAGTGGATAAATCAATAATACATAAAAAATCTGCATAAAAAACACTTTACGTTGATACTTTTGGTAAAACTTATCTTTCACCCCGCGGTTTAGCAGCACAGATATACTGCAGCAACTGTAACAGAGCTGTAAGCAAACAGAAGGACATTTTACTGTACAGGTTAATTAGCGTAGAGTATCTGTCCACAGTCTAACCTTCACCAATTGACACATATTCTGTAAGACTGCAGCTCTGTCTGACTGTCTGTCATTCATCTGTTTACATGTGGCCTCCACTCATGGTGACCACAGCTGGAGCTGTAGTTGTTAACAATTCAAGAAAAAAACTATCTGCTTACAGCTACAATGTGGTGTGTTTTATTCTTCATTTATACTGCTTCTATCACACAAGGACTGAATATAGTTATAGAGAAAAAGTACCACAACACAAACAGCCTCGGCTGTCAGAAGCACATATTTAGACTAAATCTGTTCCTCAGAGTATCACTGAATAACATTTTACCAACCGAATGCATCCTCTAGTTACCTGCTGCTTTTTTTAAACAGATAAAAACAAATAACAAGATTTTTTCATCCTGGTGAATTTTCTGTCATCACAGTCTCATGAATCCAACTAAACGTGACCGTTAGAATCATCTGTCTACACAATATGTGAACAGGTGGATGCACTGCTGGCAGAGTTAGAGGAAGCAGCTGCCTCTCCATCATCACTTGAGGAATATAAATCCCTTGAGCCCATTTTTTGAAACCAAAATTTTTTTAAAAAAAAGCAACCGCCATGGTTGACTTGCAGCACTGTCACTGTGCTGGTTTCAGAGAGAGATGCCTGTCACTCTGTAGACACTATGTGTACTGTAACTACTGCCACCGGGAAGCGTCCGCTCACTGCACTGCCCAAAACATACCATTAAATGTGTTTCGGAGTTTGTACATTTTTACAGTGGACCAGAAACATCTGACTGTGAACTAATGATAAAAACACTGAGTTCCAGCTAAAATCCCTCTCTCCCTCTCCCTCTCCCTCTCTCCTCTTTAAAGTGCAATGTGTTACTCAGCAAAATGAGCTAGTGAGGTGATTGTTTGGGATTAAAAGCTGCTAGGAAATGGAAATTTAGAAGAGAGGAGCACATGTGCAAACGAGATCTCTACTGCAGCTGAAGATAACACAAGGTGGAAAGTGTCAAGGTCTCTTTATTCAAGAGCCGAACCTACTGTCAGTACAGTTTTGAGGTGCTGACACCTGGATTTTTTTCTTTTCTTTTCACAGGATAGAAGATTTAAACATTTCAGGCTTTGACTTTGAAAGTGTTTTCACTCAAAGTTAAAAGTTTATATTGCAGTATGACATTTTGACTGTTAAAAATGACCTGTCTCAGTATTTGTATTCATTCAAACCTATCTCAGTGTCTCTACCTCTGTACGTCTGATATACATACTTTTTCCTCCTCAGTCTATAACAAGTTTGTCTGTCTAACCATTCAGTATGTCATGTAAATCACGTGGGTTTATTTAATTTAAGACAAGAACAATGAATTCCTAAAGAAAATGGAAATTTCAAAGAGTCCCTAAACCAGAAATACTCAGGGAAACACATTTCTTGAGTGGAAACTTAACTTAATGAAATGAAGCTTCTGCAGTCTGAAGTGTTCAATAAATTCAAATATTACGAATTATACCGTTTGGCAGAGCTTCTCTCGACCACACAGCTCGCAGTGCTGCAGAGTATTCATGATGAGCTGATCAAGTGAATGTGAGTCATCTAAGTTGATTAGTTTGCTTCAAGTAAAAGAGCTACTTGAAGATTTAAAAGTCTAAATTTCCATTTTATTTTCATATGACATTCATCTTTTAAGTCACGAGTTCACTAACTTGGTAATAAAACTGCTTAATATGGAGAAATGTAAAACCAAGCACATTTATCCACATATGAATTTGTCATATAACCCCTGACATGTAAAGCAGTTTGCATAAAGTTTGTCCAATACGGCCATTTAACTCAGTGTATGTGTGTGAAGTGTATGTTTCCCGTCATGTCTGCATCAACCAACAGACTGAGTCTGAGCAGAGTGTTTATCCACGTTCTGTTGGCACATGTACAGTTTTTGCTAAGACCCTTTTTTCACTTCTGCAGCCACATTTCCAAAACTCCTAACACAGTTAGCACAACATTAGCCTGTGTTGGCGAAACAATCAACACTTTCTTGTTCTTTTCACTCAAAATACTTAGATTTAATACAAATTTGTTTTAACTTCTTTTACACACAAGCTCAACTAAGACAAAAACAATATGTTAACTGCTACATTTTCAACACTTTGACAGTTTGTCAAAACAGAAAACCTTGTGTTCGAAACCAAGCCTAAAGGCTAAATTTAGAGTGAACAGCAGTTCACATTGTAGATTGAAACTAATTTATGCCCTATATTTGTTTTTCCGTTGCTACTGAAAAACAGCTGATTGAAGTTATGAAAATCAATCAGCAGCTGTTTCCATCTAGGAAACACACTCAGGCCTTGAGGCGCTTTGAATCACATAACATCTTTGGGCTGATCTTCTGTGATAATTAAAAACAATGAAAATATGGATATGCAGACGACCTGGCAGATTAGCTCTGGACTTTGCTTTCTTTATTTTTCATTTCTTCTGCACCTGTTTGTGTTTGTAAATTGTATTTTCACAGCTATAATGCAGACTTTTCTTTTTCAGCAGTGACTTTCACTTGCAAAAAAAGTTTTACTAAACCCGACAAAAGAAAAAATGAAGAGAGGTTCAAAAGAAACTGCAAAAGACAATTTATAATCAATACAATAATCTGTCCATTGTAAAAGAGTAGAGCTGACACAGCATATAAAGTGATTCAGTTTCTGTTATTCCATCAGTTGTCAGTGTTTTTTATGACACTGTGCTGTGACTGACTAAATGTCTAAATTGTGTCAGTGTATTCTTGTATTTTGAAAATTTGTGTCTGTGTTCAGTTTATGCCACGTGATTTTGAGTATGAAATTAACTGTTTTGGCAATGGTGTGTTTTATGTGTGTTGTGTGTCAACAGTTTTGAAAAAGTGTTAAAAGTTTTGAAAAACGGGTCATAGCAATCGTAAAAATCTGTACAAGAACAGCAGGTTTCAAAACAGTCAGCCACACCTCCACTAGAGGGCAACACTAAGCCAAAAGTTACACATTTGCAGCTACGACCATTTAAAACGGCTCCATCTTGTGACCTGTACAGTCCCTAATATCACTTGAACACCAGTCAAACAGCTTGTTGGTGTGGTCTAGATGCCTGACCTTTGACCTGTCAAACTCAGAGTTCCTCCAGCTGGTGTAAACCAAGTGAATAGAAGAGCTGCTGAAGTGAAATAATACACATTTAGCTCCCTCACCATCCCTCCCTGCTGTTATCTCGCTGCTCCCTCGGCCGCAGCTCAGAATAGCATCTTAAATGTGTGAATGGATTTGCTTACTGGCATCAGCGGGGGCCGACTTCGCACACTTCGAGGGCCCTGCACAATTTTCTGGTTGCCTCAGCTGTGAGTCAGAGGTGTTAGCGACCTTTGGACAGACAAGGACGATTGCAATCACAGATAGCAGCAAAGCTTTTAAATCCTGCTGGATTGATCAAGGAACACAGTGAGACATAAAGTACACTCATCCAGATGAGAAGCTGAGGTGATGCTGGCCGGCAGCTCAGGGGGACTTTGGGGATAAGCTGGCCTGTGATAGTTCAGGGCATCAGATTATCATGTAAAACTATTTCAGGGGGATAAAACCAACATTAAGGAAATGAAAAACGCTGCCATGTCAAATTATCTCTAAAACAAATTCACTGGATTCTGTCTTGTACCTAGAGCTTGACTTGATTTGAAGAGACAGCTGCTCATCCACCAACAGTTGATCCTCCACTCAGTCCACAGCACTCAGATTAACATCTATTACACTAAAACCCAACTTCTGTGTAGCTTTTCTTCACTCTGAAACTTTTTAAGAGCCCTCGCTGTCCTCTGCATCAAAGTGTATGACTAACTGAAGGCTGCGTCTGTCCGCTTCATTTTTCATGCCTCTTTTCCTTCTCTACTTCTCTGAAGATGATGGACGCTCTTGAAATCTACGGGGACAGCTAGTCATTAGGCTGGAGGTAAAGCGAATCACACTGCGTGACTGTGGGCTGCAGAGGGGCTGTATAGAAGGCTACAGCGGAAAAGTAAGAGGCAGGGGAGTGAGTTTGAGCACTTTTGTCGGCTGACATTACAAAGTCACATTGCAATGCAGCAGATAATAGCCTGCAGGTCAAGCTTGGGGGCCTGGGGAGCAGCCGGCACTTGCTGCCATTCATTCAAGGTGACAATAAGCCGATGTCACAGAGTGCCAAGGCCCTGGATGTGTGTGTGTGTGTGTGTGTGAGGTTTTATAACAATCTGTGCTGCATCAACACTAAAGCTGCTCATATAAATCAAGTAAAAAAAAAAAATAAAGAAAAAGCTGTGACATAATATGAAAGCACCTGCTGGCTGCAACATAAACACCCTGCATCTCAACTGATCACCTCAACAAATCACTCTGCATGATACCTTCCACTACAAACCAACGAGACCACCACCTCATTCACAGCATGAGCCCGGGCTGCCTTTGTTCTATAGCACACCTGGGACCGTGCATGAAATGTACAGCCCTTTCCAGGCGCCATGTTTTCACCTTGCAGCTGAAAGGCAAAGACAGAGTTTCTGGTTTAAAAGTAGTCTCCAGCTGGCTCCAAACACCACAGATAGAGGTCGATGCTCTCTATTGCTGCCTCTGCTGAGCAGTCTACCCTTCAAACGTTCAGACAGCCATGAGAACCCCAAGAGACCATCGGTTCCTGTTCTGTATCCAGCTCTTACTGCTGCCCTCCACACACACACACACACACACACACACACACACACACACACACACACACGGCATTTAATTCTTACCAGTGTGCTCTCTGCTGCTTCAGGGAGGTGGCGGCTGCCTTTTGCACCCGAGCATCAGGAGGTGAAAAACATCTGAGAGGGAAATAAAAAAAGAGGAAGTCACAAAGTCAAAACAACCTCAAGTGTTTCCAGGAATATTTGGATTTGTAACAGAAATGATTCCCATTTATACTGGACTATGTCCCTTTTAAACTAAATGCTGTCATCAGATTGGTAACACATTCAATACACTTTCACCATACAATAAAATAACCCTCAAGTAAACAAACAGCTTAACAGAGCTCATAAGGTTGAGTGTTTGTTGAAAATGTCACAGGTGCTGGATTTGGATTGTCCTGTGTTTTGGCACATGTTGGAGATATTATATAATGAAAACACACCTGTTTCCCCAGTCTGAGTACACATTCTAACAAATACACTGATAATTACCAGTTAAACATGTGGGGCTCCCTCTCTTCATATGCCAATTCCAACACAATAATTTGATAAATGTCTGCAATTGTAAAACTGGTAAGTAATCTAGTTTTATGAAAATAAAGATTTTGTGCATGTAAACTGGCAATACAAAAGATGAAACATCTAATGACTAATCATGATGCTTTCTGCTCCCCTGTTGGTGTCAGTATAAATGGAGGTGAGTGGTAGTGTCTCATCTACGGTGGGAGAGTGGGTGCTGATTGTTGGACAAGGACAAGTAGCAGTTCAGTCATTTTCAAGAGGATCGCGGGAGCTTCACAGAAGCCTGCCACCTACTCCCACAAACACAGCAGTGCACAGAGAAGCCGCTGCGTGTGCACATGGACACAAGAGATTCGACTCTGTGGGCAGCTCTAAAGTACACTCGACAGCCTCTCCTGATGCCAGGATGATGAGAGCCCCATGGCAGCAGCTTCCCCCTCACCTGCAGCAGGGAGCCAATGGGATGTGAGCGCTGTTATAACACTCATTTTCTCCTTGGATGAACTCAGGTCAAACAAGTGAAAGTCACATGCTTAAGTCAGAAATAGCTATGGTTTATCTGATGTGACACTGTTCACGTCAACACCCCAAACTACAAAAGAGCAGATCATACATGGAGTTTCATTCTGTCAGTCAGCCAGCTGGAGGGGGCTCACAAAGGAAGTGGCAAAAGCATTTGTAAAAAGTGACTACATTGCTTGTGTTCCATGATCACACCCTGAGCCAGATGCGTGTCAAGCTGTCTGATCAAATAATGCGTGTTTGTAATCATCCAAAAAAACATAAAAAATGTAATCCTGGTCCAGTGAGAGAGTGACAATGAGATATGCTGGGGGGGGTCAGCTCAAGGATCTCTGTACAGTAGAAGCAACCCTCCTGTAAAACCCACAGTATCATACACTTAGTGATCTTGGTTGCAAGCAGATCTGATTAGCAAAGCCACAAGCCTCAATGCCAGTGCAGTGCAGAGTTCACACAATTAAAAACAGGAACTGAAAACTTAAGATCACTAGTTCAGTGGAAAATTAAAATCCAATGTTGTTCAAGTGGGAGGCCCCTGATAATTCAGCTTGTTTGATTAGATTTAAAAAAAATAAAAATAAAAATAAAAAAAACAGATCTCATCTTGTTGGGTATAACAATGTAGACAAGTGGTTAATGGGGACTGCAAGTTCTTGGCTTGACAAGAAATCCATGCTGATGGTTTGGGTCTCACAGTGGGATTCTCAGTGGCAATGAGTCCAGCAGGTGCTAAAGGTTGGTGCACTGTCAAATAAAGCCTGAACCCTGGAGTGTTTTTACATAGTTTAATGCAACATGTTGAACATCACACCAATGGCATTTAGAGAGAGAACGGCACATGCAGTGTACCGGCAGTTAAACCCCATTTACTTCAATGTTCTGGCAAACCTTTCAGCCATCATGTACTTATAAATATAAATGCTTTACTGCCATCTAGTGGAAGACCAGAGCCATGTCAAGGCAAAGCACAAGTTTTATTGTATTAAAGTTATAAACATACAAAAACAGCAGTCAAAACAACATTAAACAGGAGGACAAACGACTTGAGCTGGAGTGGAAGGCTCAATATCCTGCAAATACAAAAGACCAGTTAGTGCATCACTCTGATCACTGCACACATGTCTTAAAGAGAAGTGAGATACACCCTTACCGTTTTGACATCTTCAATAATGACCACACCTTTCCCCTGAACCTCAATGTCGCTTTCCGTGTTATTTTGTGAGCAGTACTCTTCACTCTCAGTCTCTACAGAACTGGGCTGAGGAATTCATCAACATTAAATTTGACTGCAGTTTCCTTAGAAGCCATTTTGAAAATGAAAGTGCACTTTTGAGATGGGACACTGTTCAGTAGTAAACACGTTTCAAAGAAGAAGATTTAGAAATGTGCCACTGTTTTGTTTCCATGGCAATCTCTGGTCACATTTTGAAGTGAGAATAGTATACATGTTTGTGAAATAAAACCAACCTCATAGTCAGGATCCTCCTCAGGGCCTTCATCGTCAGCAAGCTCCTGAGTGAGTGCCTCCACCCAGGTCTGATGTTCCTCTTCCTCCTCCTCCTCATCCTCCAGCTCATCCTGCTTTCTCTTGCTGCCCTTGCCACAAGGTTTAGTGGGAGAGACTCTGATTTCTGTTGGGGAAACAAGCTCGTTTTAAAGTTCCTTTTCATCACTTCTGTGTACAGGCAGTTACCCATGATGATCAAAACTAAGTCAGACATGAATAGCAAAAAGTTGACAAACTGACATAATTATCCCATGGCTCAAGTTCTTTTTAACTGGACCACATGAGTAATATGGTCAAGGAGCCTTCTCAGACAGTCACTGGATATTAAGTCTTAAGTATGACAGTTTCGTGTTGTACACAGGGGTGTGTACACAGGGCTTCAGGTGATGAAACCACAGGATTTCCTGTCTCAGAGTGTTTAAGGGTTAAAGTCGATTGCCAAAAACACCCACACCAAAATAACTTGTAAACTAATACCTGGGGAGAGGGAGCGCCCAATGCTGCTGGACACGGGGTAGCCCAGGGTGCTCTGCATCCAGCGGGGCAAAATGGACAGGAGCAGGCGGGTGACCCGATGCAGGCGCTTGCGGCCGGCGAGGCTGTGGCGTGCGGGGCTGGGAACCACTGGGCTAACGAGGGTGGGCTCCTTTGGCTGCCGGAAGCCCATGACCCACCAAACCCCGCGGTATGCACGCACCTGTGATAAAGAGCAGGTTTAAAGTCGAGTGTAAAGCTAAACAGGCTTGGCAGAGTTAGCATTAGCTCCCGTAGGCCTGTCTACCTACCACAATGCCAAAAGGCCAGAAAAGGCCGCGCAGCATGGAGCGAAGCACGCCGTCTCTCCTCACCACTCTGTCCTGCAGGTGACGAGACCAAACGGGTGAAAACTACCAGACACACACATATCCCCCGTGTATGCACAAGTACGGTCAGAAAGGACTGGACGGCTACAGACACTTAGCTTCAGTTTGGCACCCAGCCTTACCTCTGTATTGTGGGTCTGCTCCTGCTCCTGCTCCATGGCGTCTGTGCGGGGCTCACAAGTCATCCTGCTGCGGGTCAAAGGCCTGCTGGACCAGCCGGGCGGTGCGAACGTGAGAAGCTGAGGGGGCAACAGTCTGAACAGGCTTCCAACGGGGAAATGTACCCTGAAGTCACTGCAGTGTAGCCAATCAATACAAACTCACACACCTGAGGCAATCACCGCGGACCAATGGAGAAGTCCCGCCAATTAGGGCCTTTCAGGCCTGGGGGGGGGCGTGTGATAGAGCTAGCTGCACTTAAACACATGAAGTTAACGTACATCAACTTCTATGTAATTTATTGCAGTGTGAATACCAAAACTAAACAACTGAACTAAAAAAAACTTTTTGCAAATTATCCTTGTGTTTAATCTTGAGCGATAAGTGAATGGATTATGTAACGGTTCACATTAGTGTAGTTTTCACTTAAAGGTAATTAGGTCAGATTATCCAGTATCCTACACTAGACTCATCCTTGTTTATTTTAGACATTGTGACTGGCACATAGTTCAGGGTTGTTGTACATAAGTACCATATCTTGCAACAGCATTCACTCATGTAGGCCTATTAATTAAACTGCATAAAATCCATGAAATGATCTCATCTTCTTAAAAAGAAGATGAGATCATCAACATCTTTTGACACAACAGACATCTTAGTGTTGGGAGTATAGTATAGCCCAGTACACCCAGAGATTATTTAACTATGACAAGTTACATAATGAGGTTTAAAGTATTAGTATTTTACAGCTCACTCATGGATCAGCAGTCGTTGTGGGAACCAGGGGGATGCTGCTGCTCTGTTTGCTCTTTAGCATATGAAGAGATTTAAGAGAGAGGCCACACAATCATGCTTCCATACTTGACAGGCTACCCAATTGGTCAATTTCCGGCACTGTCTTCCGTCACACTTACGTATCTGTTGATGCATTTGGTGGTGGGTGAATTGTGAGTAGCGATGTATAAAAGCTTCCTGTCATCGCTCTTCTTGCCAATCTACAGCCAAAGCCTGTGTAGAAGACATTCAGTCATGGATAAGAGCACAGTCACACGGACGTTCAGCATTGGAGCTATTTGCAGTGGAAGTGAAGCTTCAGATGATTTCTCCACAGCACGGAGGCATAGCAGTGCAGGGATCCGTGCACTTTTGTGGGCTACCAGCAGTGCAAAGTCCTTTGGTTGTTCTCTGGGATCGGACTCCCAGACAAGCCGGGAGAACATTTATCCAAATATCCTAACACCCAACAGCATCCCACAGTTCACTATACCAAGTCTATCTGTGCAGAATAGCTTAAGATCACTGGACAAAGACACAGAGGAAGACGATGCAGAATTAGAAGAAGGCTCTTTGAGTTCAACGATGCAGCAGGAGTCATCTTTATCAGCCTCTCCATCCTGCTCCACTTCATCCTCAGGCTTCAGTTTGGTCCTGTCAGAGCGCAGAGCTGAGCGGAGTATCTCAGACCCTTTAATGCAGAGGAGGTCTTGCCTCCAAAGGGAGGGGTCCTATCCATGCTCCTACACTGAGGCCCAGAACTGCCTGGACCCTGCCAGCAGAGCTGCCCTCTCCCTGCCACACTTGACCAAAGTCACCACCCCTTATGGCTTCATCACCTTGAGCCAGAGCCCTCAGATGGCGAGCGAGGAGGCGCTTCTCTGCCAAGCCGGGCTACGCCGCTTAACGAAGGACGAGGAGACTGCCAGCTGTCTCAGGAGAGCTCCAGCAATGAGGACAGGAGACATCAAAATCAACCCCTCTCACCAGTCTGGAGCCAAGAAGAGACTGTCCAAAGACTCAACTGAGCCACAGAATAAAGGAACACCAGTAAAGGCGCAGATAAAAGCATCGGCCTCCCCCGCCAATGAAACAGTGTCAACTGCCTCTGCAGCCAGACACCCAGATGGAAAGATTAAACGCCGCTTCTACGAGGTTATAAGGAAACACTTCACCTCCTGCCATTAGGAGTGAAATCTTGGCACTGGAGAAGTGTTTTGATTCGGTTTGAATTATGCATTTATTCATCTGAAAAAGAGATGACTGCCATGAATGCTCTCATGAGACACACGACAGTAGACAAAGATGTCAGTATGGCAAAAATGTACAAAGTCATAAGAGATATACAAGTTGTCACATCAAAAAATAAAACATCACCAGTCTGTCACAATGTTGTGTGTGTATTAATGTGCCTTATGTCACTCTTCCTCCTCCTCCTCTACCCAAAGCAGTTTGCGCAACAGGAAACTCAAACTCTGGTGTTGAGGGTCACCTTTAAGATTCTCAGTGAATACTTCACATCAGCCATGTGTTTAAGGTTAATGAATTCCTCCAGCACATTTATGAGCTTAAATGTCAGTCGCTCTCAGGTCGCTCTCAGGCTCCCATCCACCGCCCCTGCTGGAGATGTCTTTATTGTTTCCATGGTTAGCGTGGACTGTGTCCTGCAGCAATGAATGTGTGCTGATGTACCCTCAAGGCAAAGAGAAACCAAGCCATTCTCCTTGCTCCTTAGCATATGAAGAGGTTCAGCTGAGAGACCCTTAATAATGGTCACCTAATGCATCCTTATAGCCTGTGTTTCCAACTCTCCCACACACTGAAATGTAGTGGGTCACTGTCATTATGACGCAGAGATCTGTTTAAAGTGGAGTACGAGGGACGCACAAGAGTGAGTACGTGGACACAAGAATAGATTAAGGTGATCTAAATTTATAATCACTCGCTACGTTGTTTGTTTATGTGCATGGCCTCACTAACCCGTTGATTGCACATCAATGCTTTTAGACAAATAAGGCTTTCCTTCCCATTTAGTTCACTCACAGTTCAGCTGCTCAAAAGCATCCATTAAAAACAAGTTGGACAGTCTACTCCGCTTTATAGCAGAATTCAACTGCGTTACTTTGATCCACAACCAAATGGGGGGTAATTTCATTTGTAAATTCTGATGATTCATGATAATGTGGTCTGTACATAAAGAATCCTTAGATTTGTGGTTCCCAACAGACATATGAATATTTCCCTTTTATGCATATTTTTACTCCCTACATATAGGGACATGTAGGTTTTTACTTCACTAAATTTATTTGACTGGATACTTTTGCGATCAGCATTTTACATTAAAAATCAAAACATTACTGTTGAAAAGTCAATAATTCTTGTGAGCTGATGGAGTTGACTACCAAAGAGTGATTTCCTCTCTAATCTTGGACCAGATAGTTTCATTCAGAAAACTGTTTTAGGCCTGAGGATGTAGATCTGTTTCTAACTATGTAACTATTTCTGGACTGAAGTATCTATATAAAGTAATAATAACTAGCTCCAGCTCAACTAGCCTTAGCAGTACAGATTGATGCCATCAGCATTGAAAATATATTACCTTACTTACTTTTATTGCATTGCAGTTAAGTTATTCATTTTGTCAGTCACATCTGTGTTATGCAGGTATAAAGTGCTGTGAAAAAGTGACTTTACTGTTGACCTGTGGTCACCTGTGCCCTTCTGTTTGTTCTTTACTGATAACATGTGCATTTGAAAACCTTTCTGACCTGAGGACAGTGGCACAGCGTGTAGAGCCGATGACCTAGTGTGATCCCATGATGTGTGCATCTTTTTTCTCTTATTCTCTGTCTTCAGGTGGAAGTGAAAAGTAAGAAGTTCATCTAGTTGCGTTTACCAAAGAAGAAGGCAATTGGTGACATTTAAGTGAAGCGCTGTTTGGTTCCCACAATGAACACCACATGCTAAATTTCGATCTGCTATTTTCTCCCGTCAGCTCCCCATTAGGTGGTTGTTTTTTTTGTTTTTTCTGCACAATCTTGTCAATCACAACAGGTCTACACATTGCCATCATGTTTTTCAGTGAGACTGCAACAACTGTTATGGTGTAAATATAACAGAGCTGACCATGAAAGAAACTGCTGCCCTTTAACACACGGGAGCTGTGAGTCATTCTGAGATGCAAGCACTTCAGCAGCAGTCTCAAGAATACAGTCAGCACGACAGCACAAACACGACTCGGATATAAGAATATAATATCGGACACAATCTGTGTGGGGGAGGTTCCTGTGTATCACTGACATCACACAGGTGCTTTGTATCTACCAGGATATCCAACATTGGTTAGTTGTTTATACTTGAGTGGCTTACTCACACTACTGGTCTATAAAAGGTGCCATGGTGTGAGATTTGACTGTTGGTTACAAACATTAAAACAAGTTACCATTTATGGGAGCATAACCCAGTACAAAGTGAGACCACTGATGCACCAAAAGGTATTTGCAAGTAGGTCAACAAATTTGTGAAACATTATTGTAACATGTAATCATAAGACATATAACAGATGTGGAAACACTTCTTTCATTACATGTGTTTGTGTGTGTAGCAGCATCAAGGATTATTGCTATATGCCAGTTGGAGGAACTTCAAACCACTAGACTCATTGTGTACTTTTTGTTGTCTCATTGTGATTGCGTATTAAAGATAATGTCAAGAAATGGGTCACCTGGTGAAGCAACAAGTGATTTCTCCACCGTCAAACTAACAAAAAAGAAAAATGGAGCTTCCTCTGCTTTCAGTTTAGTCAAGAACATTTGATTGTCCTCATTAAAATGAAAAGGACTCTGCATTGTTTTGGGGTGGGAAGTAGCCACTATTTTTGAGATTTTAAAATGAGATATGAGTTGTGGGTTGAAATGCCACAGCTCTTGTATGACCGACAGTCACAACAGCCAAAGCTAGCCTCAGGCTGTTTACCACCTCTACTAATTTGGATGCAGTGATCGTCATGTATGGTTGTTACCCTATATAATAGTCTCATTAAATGGAGCTGTTTAACTATAAATGTGTGTATATCACTTTACAGCTGTGTGCAGTGTATGGACATAATAAAGCACCGGTCTTTTTCTGCTTAAATATTTTATCCTTCCTATCACTTAAGAGCACATTGCATGTGTAAGGGCCAAACTGGCATCATCCAAGAGAGAGAAGTTCATGCTGAGGTTTCACAGGGCAAATGTAAGATTAAGTGCAATGGTGAGAAAGACACAGAAAGAGTACAAATTGATGGCTGTAGCTGCTCTGTTGTTCAAGTTGAGGTTTGCTCAAAGAGTCGTTTTTTTTGCCCTGAGAACAGACACTATCTTTCCGGTGCCAACCTCAAGCTCAGAATGATTACAGCAAATGATAAGCAGACTCATGAGAAGGAATTGACTTTGAAACACACCAGAGAGAGTTACAGGCAAGAGGAAAAGCAGCAGAGGGAGTAAACTGAGAGACAGGAAGTGTGTTTGGTGAGAAAGTTAGCCACCTGTGAGCTCCACGCACTCAGAGTTCAGTAACAGCGGTGGCGTGTGTAAGGGAGGTGGAGGAGAGGGCAAGCTGCCGTAACTTTGCAGATTCCTGATGGCGACTGGTTCAGCCAGCAGAGCGGAGGGACTGCCACCAGCACTGCCTGCCAAGCAGCATAGGTAAGAAACAACAAACTAAATAAACAGTCTCTCTCACAGACATCTTTGCAGTTTGCCATTATCTCAGTAATGCTCTCTTTGAATTTTCATTGTATTTAATCCTAACATCATTTTAAAGAAGATGTTAACTACTTGGGAAACAGCTTAACTCTTCTTATTTGAAGGTCAAGTATAGTACAGTGAATGCACTTTACCTCAGACGCCACAGACATTGCATGAGAACTTGACTTTTGCAAACTCTCAGAGATGCTTTTTGCAGACAAAGTTTTTATATGCAGTATGCTTATGCAGTGCACACATATTCATAGCAGAGGGGTAAAGGTTTTTGTTATGCTGTTCATTTTCTTGCACAGGAGTTATTCCCGCAGTAACTCCAGCGTGGACTCTGACTGCATCGTGCTCAGCCCTGTTGGACTCCACCATCAAAACTTCGCCAACAATGATGTCTTTGCTGAACCTACTGATTGCAATGCAGCCCAGTGCCCCATACACCAGCGCTATGGTAGGTTTACAGAACAGTGAAGTGAGTTTCAGTGAGGGAAATTCAGTAAACAGCATTGCTACTTACAAATCAGTTGAATGTCACCTAACTTAAAGCATCCTCCTAATGCTGTTCAGTTCTCCAATTCTAAAAAGGACTGACGTATAGAACTGCATAGGAAAAAAAAAGTGTGGTTAAGCCCTCTCAGTTCGCCCGACAGCTTGTGAGAACTGAAAGAGAGGAAGTAACTGTCTGAAACTTTTACTTGCAGCTAAATGTATGTGATACTTGGAGAGGTTGCCATGACTTGCAAAAATAACGCTTCATTGCTTTTGGAAGTCCAAATGAAGACAGCCTAGGTTATTCTAGAGGTGCTGTGTCCACAATGTTGTCTCTTAGCTGCCTTGCTCTTAAGGTCTGACTTGAATCCCTCTCACTGTGTTGCTCAGATCCCTCTCGACACCAGGAGAGGTTTTTCTCTGATGGTACCCCACCACCTGTTCCAAAGAAGAGGTTAGCTCGCACCCTCTCACTCCCTGGCCCCAGTGCATCTCCGCTCTCTCCTTTGTCTCCCCTGTCTCCGCTGAGGCTTCCTCAAAACTTTGACAACCCCCTGTACATGCTGGCGCCCATACCTGACAGCTGTTGCCATGAGGAGACAGAGGAGGTTAAGTCATCTACCAGGAGTGCTGTCCCCCTACTGTCTCTCTCCCAGCTGTCCTTTGACACCCCAGACAAACATCTTCCCCGCCTCTTCAGCAGCTTTGATGACCACAGGGTTGTGTCTCAGGGAATTCAGCATCGCCACCTCCTCTTTTTGAGAAGTATGGCGCAGAGCGTGGAGGCTAGGATCCTGCTGCATGGAGAGACCACAGAGAAGGATGTCAGTTCATTCCAGCCTTGGGATTTCCTGCTGAGTGAGGGCAGCCATCCAAAGCAGGTCGGAGACGCTGTTTACTACAGCCTGCGCAACCCCAAGTATCCAGACAGGGTGCTTGGTTTAAGGGTAAACTCTTTTATCCAGCTCTCTTATAAATGATTAGTTGAATGTATGCCACTATTATTACTTGCAGTTACAATGCTGTTGAAACTGTATGCAGAACAAGTGGTTTTCTTGTTGCACATGACAACCAGTAATACAAACATGATCTTTATCTACATTGGCAACTGTGACACTGGCTTGCGGTGCCAAAAGCACTTCCTCTCAACTGTCATCAGGTGTCACAATTGTGACAGGAAGACCTCATTATATGTAACAACATAATAAACACTAAATTGATTTCCTTTCTCTCTGTGCAGGTACACGAGCAGAAAAATGAAGCTCCCCCAGCTCATACCAAACAACAGTTATCACATGTCAATGTTCAAAATGTGCTTGCACATTTTCGACCTAGCAACACCCTGAGAAAAGACTCCAGCGTGATACAGACTCACAGTCTCTGTAGTGCTTGTAAGTCAGACTGCAATGCTGCTAAAGCACCAGGTGGAGGCAGCACTGAGTGTGTGACAGAGTCTGTGAACATCAGTGTGACCTCAGTCCAGTCTTTACTCCAGAAGGGACACTGTGTGAGCGTTGAAAGAGACCTGCCACATGTCACTCTGGAAGACTTTGTTCAGGACAGCAGCTCAGATTGCTGTGTCTATGACAGACAGCTGTGTGCTCTGATGCTGCAGATATTACTGGGCTCACAACATCTGTACAACACCAGTGCCACTGCAGCTGCACTCAAACCCAGGGAGATCTATCTGCTGTGGCCCAGCAGCGAGAGGGACAAGCTTCAGCAGCATGAGGTGAAAAAAAGTTCCAAGATCAGTGGACTGAAAGGAGAAGTGCTGTGTGAAAAGACAGGGAGAAAAGGCAGGATCCAGATGTTGTGGAAGATGCAAGGTTCCCCTCGCGTAGTGTTAAACCCACTCCCCTCTGCCACGTCTGCACCCCACCCTCTCATCGCCATCAAATCCCAGGTTGGAGCCCTGATTCAATACTGTTTGGCCCCACAAAAGGCCTCACCATCTCTGGACCCGGGTTGAGTCAGTCCCAGTCCTCATACCGACAGGGGCTTCTTCATCTATCCTCTCAGCTCCAGAGTGGCAGCAGTGGACCCCAGATAGCAGACATGGTGGCCACGCTTCAGGTGCTTCTCTGGGGCCCTCATGTCCCACTCTTCAATCACAGAGGGTCCACGACCACAGCTGTGCACAACTGGCTCACAATCAAACGAGCCCTGCTGGTGATGAAGCTGGCAGAGAAAGGGCTGATCCAAGATCAGTCTGCTCTGGATTGGGAGGATTGTATGGTCCTGCAGTACTGGCGTTCACAGACCCTGAGACAATTGTGAGTGTGACCAGTCAGCCGTGGCTCACTCTGAAGATTGACTGACATCCATAATCAGTACGTGAACACTTGTGAACACGACTCCTACGAAGCTGCAGTTCAACAGAAGACCATCTGTCTGTGAACTGAGCACTGAGCTCTGATTGAGGTTTGCCCTAAATCACAAGCCAAACCATTTCCACTCTTACTTCCTTTAATTAGGATGTTCATGTACTGCTATTCATAGTTGGTTTGACAAGATGGTGCACTATGTGAATACTTGTTGCTGTAAATCTATGTATTTCACTTGATTGGCACTTCAGAACTTAATTTTCACCAATTCCAAACTCTTTTGGTTAATTCACATGAAATTTCTGCAGTTATGCTTACCTGATTTAAAGCAGGTACTTATGACTTATTTGCTTATTTAGGCACAAATGTTGAAAAGAATCACTATGATAGACCAATGATTAAGAGCTTTAAGACACTTGCTATTATCAAAATCGTTGCTGCAGTTCTCTTGCTTGTCCACACTTTGATTACTTTTAATAAATCAATACGATCACTACAGTAACAAATAACTATGCTCTTGGTGTGCTTCTACAGTGATTGTTAAGACAAACTCACGGCATCCAAAAACCTCTTTGTATCAGCAGAACTGAATCAGTTTCTCAAATGAGTGACAGGTGTAAATGCTTCTTCAAATGTGGTCAGACAACAATGTCGTCTCACTCCACTGAAGCACAAAGAGTCTAACACTTCAGCTACATGTCTGAGAATTCACAAGACCACAGATGCCACTGTCTAAGGTGAGCACTTTTATTTAGTACAGTTACAACATGCAGATTTTTTTATCAAGTGAGTCAAAGCAACAAATGAAATCATGCACACATTAAAAAAAAAAATCAATACAAACAGGAGAATCAACTGATAATTACTATGAAGACATATCTACTTACATGAGTAAGATGGATTTCAATTTATCATAAATATTATATTGTGGAGATGATCATCAAGGAGTTCAGAGGGTGTGGGGTGAAAAGGAAGTCAGCACTACACATCATGAAGGGTAATACAGTGGTGAGGACACAATGCCCGGATATTATGGGGGCACTTGCTTTACATTCCTGGTATATTAACATCTTACCCTAGTGCAAATATCATTGAAAAACAGCACATGGTAGGTAAAGGTAAAAACAAAAAAGGAGCCTTTGACAGGAAACCTCCACCATACTGAACTTGGATAATATATTCATTTCCAGAAATTATAAAGATGTGTGGTATGGATTGAAATGAGAACAACAAACATTTGTAACTGCTCAGCGTCTTTTAATCATCATCAGAGGAGTCTCGCTCGATGCTGTAAGCCATGAAGAAAGCGTCGGGGCGGGAGGGGACGAGGGGATGACCCGGTCTCACAATCTCAAAGCCCAGGAAACTGAATGTACGTAGCAGGGATGCTGAGGAGAGACAAGACGGGCGGATGGAAATTACATTGGCCTCATCTAAGCAGAAATTTTTAACCTTTCTTCTAAAAAAAAAAACACAAAAAAAACTCAAAAATCAGTTCTGTTGGCATAAGTTAGTTTCTTGTTGTGGAGTCATGTTACTTCCTCTGTGACTTACACATTTATTTCCTTTGAAAACAAATAATTAGCACAAATTAAAGTAACATCAAGTTATTTTTTCTATTAAAATTTGCTGTATCAAAAGTTTTATCTTACGTATTACCAGTTCAGAAGACCAAGACAAAGAAGTCTTACCTCTATCGTCACGGTTCTTGTGAAAACAGATGAACACATGATCACCCTGCAGCTGCTCTTCTGCAAACTCCAGCAGAAGGGCAAAACTGTGACGAGACAAAGCAAACAGAAAAATGTTAATGTATCACATGATGTCAACATCTTTTGCAAGAAAATTATTATTCATCATGGTTAAAGTACATTGCTATGAATCACAATAGCTCATAAGAGTAGATCTTACAAATAAAAGGTACCTGAAGGCTTAAGCTCAAGGTTAGTCATTTTTTAAATAAGGGCTAATGTTGACTGTGGCATTTGTCATAATATTCAAATTTCTTTTTACAATCAGTCGATGATTTCTTTATTTTGTTCAAAGATTAATAAAATAAAACATAAGGTTTTCCTTTTCAGTCACCAACCAAACCATTTTTGCCCACTGACCTGTCTTTGCTGCCCTCGGGCAAAGCTCCAGGAGGGATTTCAACGTAAAGGTTCCCCCTTTCAGTGCCGCCCTCCAGACACAGTGCTTTCCTTCAGAGCGACGGGGCTCAAAGAGCAAGAAACGCACTCTGCTGTTGGCAGCTGAAGGCTCCTCAAGAACCAGCAACTGAGCATCCTGGACGCCAGCAATAAAAGTGTGAGACAAGGACAGTACAATACTACTTCAGATGACAGCAAGGACAAGTTTACAATGACAGAATGCTGCTATGACTCTGAAAGTCCAGTTTGTCAAGTTCACCAGCTGTTAATATGAAAATTATGATAATTACAAAAACCGTCAAAGGCAAGTGTTTTTACTTATTTTTGATCAAGATTATTTGGCAGCAATTAAGTGCATCTATACAAAGTTCCTGCACAGACAGTGCAGTAAGTAAAGCTAAAACTCAAGTGTATGAATTTCAGGAGCATTAACATAGTTTGTGTTTTCTACAGAGGAGGACAAACTTAGCTTAGAGGCACATCGCAAAGGCCGGTTTCTAGGTAAACAGACTAAACTCACAAAACTTTGCCTTTCCAACTTTATCCGGGACGTCCCGATAATGATTAAACATGTTTTGTACAGCAGCCTTGTAGAATGCATCTCTATCTCCAACCTTAGTGCTGCATTCAGATATCACAAAGACATGGCCCTGACATCTTTACGAAACAAAGACATCATTTGCTTCACCAAGGTAAGAATGACACAATTTAAAAGTGCTGAATTGCAAACGGCTGCCTTGAGCTAGTCTCCCTTACAGTCAATAAGCCTATGTTCCCTCTCTGTTTGCTCAAGGTGGGTCGACACTGGCCCCAGTTAAAACACATGAAAACATAGGAAATATGTAAAAAGTGGTTCAACTTACAGAATAGAATAGCTTAGCTGAAAGATTGCGATCCCGCTGGTCATTCCCTCGCCCACCTGGGATCTTCAGGGGTGGGAGAGGGGCATCAGGAGCACCACAGAGGCCCCGGACACGGGTTACTGCAACAGTGGGAGCACCTCCTGGGACTGGAGATACTGGAGGGAGAAATGAATACACACACGGATGGAGCCATTAAAACTGCAGTATTACCTCAAAGGTCTGAACAAAACCTAAACGAAGCCCTCAATATAAAGAGTAGGCTCAGCACACATTACCCTGGTGGGTAATCCATCTGTGACGTGGTGGTGAAACATGTTCTAAAACTTGAAGAGCACAGGTCAATCAGTAACTGTCCCCATCTTAGACAAAGATGTTTGTATTTGTTGGCTGATGAGTAACACTTGACTTGTGCATGTTAAATCAACAGACAGGAAGCCAGAATGGTCTCTGTCAAATATTGACTACAATGCCTCAGGAGAAATTTTGTTTTTTCATCTCACAAAGATGCGTCATGATCCTCATCGCTGACCTGTGTGGAAAAATTGAAGTAGGAAGAGTGATATTTTGTGTCCTGAAACGGACAGTATCAACTTTAAGTAACTTTAAGCTTGTCACATGATTGTTAGGGGAAAGCTGCCAGAGACACAGGCACTGTTTGTCTAGCCATTAGCCTACTTTGGTCCTTCACTTACTGTGTTGAACCAATTTACAATAGGCCAGGACAAACAAAGGGTTATTTAGTGAAATCAGCCATTTTAAACCTACGGCTCGTGTAGCTGAACAAAAATTACAGCGTTGAGAGGGACAATTCTCAGATCCTCGTTTGGGAACAAAAACCCATTAGCGGCCATAACGGTGCTGCCACAGCAGCTTTCAGACACTCGCAGATGCTCTTACGCAAATGCCACCGCTGTGCTATATGTTGAGCAGATGTGTGAAAGCCAAATGAGAAACACAGCAACTCACAAAGCTCAGACTAACCAAGTCAATTTACAGTACCAGCCGAGAGCCTGATCATGCACAGCGCTGGAGAATGCACACCAGCATAGGTTCTCCCTAAATCCCATTATCAGATTATGTAAATCACCCAGTTAGCATCTTTACATAAATTCTCGCCTCTTTTTGCTAACGCACAGTGCAAGGTTTTCAATCAACTTCTCCATTCAGCAGTCCTTGAAATCCCTGTGTCCACAGCAGGCAGCAAAGCGCATTCACGCCCCGGGTTGCCCTGGTAAAGACAGCTGCTCTGGTCACATGAGCGATGAGTCTCTCCAGTCTCTACTTGCGTAACCATTGCCGCACATGAATATCATGTAAAGGACCACTCATCTCTTAGGAGGTTAGCATTATGTAAGTATTGTTACAGGAAAGTGGTGATGCTCAGGAAGGACAGTGTGCAGTTTAACCAGCCCTGTGTCAAAATAGACAACAGGATCAGAAGCAGAGATTGAGGGAATTTGTAAAGGCACCTGCTGATGTTTTAAAAAGCCAGGGGTAAAAGAACAAACTACATATTTTACACCATCTTCAAGAACCTCTCTCACTGGAGTATTACATAAGAGCTTCTGTGCTGTTACTAAAATAACTTCCAGGGTAAACAGAGAAAGACTGGAAATAAGTATTTGTCTGTTGAAGAAGGTATAGCCTCCATGTACAATATGTTATCACTGGACTCAGAATTCCCCATACCGCCACCCCCTCCTTCGCAGTGCAGTGGAAATTTCCTATGAGTCTTTCACAACACTACAGAGCCAGACAAACAGCCAAGACCAAATCCTTGTCAGGACACGACTGAGATTAACGGGGTGGGGGGTGGGGGCACCCTGGAGCGTAATCGTTCACCTTTAAAATCATGACCCATATTTTCGGCCAGCAAACCCCCCACTGTCGTCTCACCTCCAGTAAATCAACACATTCAGTTGAATGGTAACGAACGAGTCAACAAGCCGCCTCCTGTCCACTGGTTAGCAAATGTCCCCACAGTGGTTAATATGACATTAAATTAGATTAAAGCACATTGCAAAGGATGTGTTTCGAGTGGCTGTCAACTATCTCAAGTGATTACGCCACTGAAAACCAAACTGGTTCATCTCTTGCCCTACAGGCTCTTCCAGGATGTGTCAGTGATCGACACCTGAACCCGGGGCGAAATGGGGAAAAAAACAAGCAAGAAGCTACAAATGATCAATTCTGTCATCGTTCAACTACGGTCGTTGGCTACAAGCTAACTTTACATAATTTGACCAAATGTGCTTAATGAGCCATGTAATAGAACAAAAGCAAATATGAAATGTGAAGTATAATTAAACTTATGTGGCTAGTCGTTTTCGCTTCGCCTTCTTATGTAAACATTAGTGTTGTAATTATCCCGTAGCGCTCGCTGTTAGCTACTGCGGTTAGCAATTCCTCGACGTTGACGTACATGTAAAAGTTAAACCAGCACACACCAAATAACAAAAAATAATACACATTAGTCTTTCTATTAACACCCAGTATTCTTTAAAAACGCCACAATGCCATATACTATTGACAGAAGCTAACTTGACATGTTTGACGTTAGCGAGCTAGCTAACTAGCACCAGAGCATTTTAACATTTCTGAGGCGTTTCGCATATTAGCTCGTATTTAGCAGTAGCCTAACTAGCTAGCATGAATACCAACAGCAGCGTTGACCACGATTTTGTCTATCCACTGGATACCAGTGTTCAGTAACAGTTAGTCAGACCATGTAGATACATGCACGGTATGTAATTTATAATGTGTTAACATTAGCGTTTAATGGGCAGCTATCGAACAAAAAGCAAGTGACACTAGAAACGCCAACAACAATAAATAGTGCCGTTATGTAAACAAGAAATATGGGGAGCGCTGTTTGCTGTTCCTGGAAATACACCGCGTCTCCTAGGTAGGCCGCGGTTTTTAAACTTAGCTTAGCATGCTAAGATAACGCATAACAATTCACATTGACTACATCAACATACCTCTCACTCTCGGGTTTATTACTGGTCTGCTCGATAACAGGCATCTCGGATAAGTTTCTCTCTTTTTCTCTAACAAAACAATGACTATTCAAAATCGTCTGTAGGTTAGATTTAACCATCCGGCCAGCGTCCACACCAGCGGCTCGCTCTATCCTCTCCTCGTCGCCTACTGTGGAACTGAGAGACGGCGAGCTGCGGTATTTGTCAGGGGAGTGTCCTATCCATTCTGACGTGGTGCTGTCAAAATGCCCCCTCCAGCACAGCACGGCAGCACTCAGCGTATGGCTGCAGCAGCAGCAGGTTATTTTGTAGGAATATCATTTATGAACAAACTGCACCTACACGTATGACAAGTTTTATAAATAGGCTCTTGGGAGTGTTAGACTGGAGCACATTTCATTGCATTCATGTGTGACCAGCATTTACTCTTCCAGCTCTTGGAAGTGGTGCTAATTTTCACGTATGTTTTATACACATTTTTTTATGTGCAATGTACAATATCATATAGCTCTAGCTCTCCAAGGTAGTATTCTTTAACATGGGTGGAGTGTAAGTGTAAACAAACTAAAACAATACAAAATAATCAAATACAGAGCTGTAAGTACAGGACATGAGAAATTGTTCTTAGTTACTTTCTACACCACAAGCATTTTTTTTTTTTTTTAATAAAATTAAAACTGGAGGGCTGGTGATGGTCACAAACGTACACAGTATAAAATGTTCCCCTGCAAGACTAACAGTGCATCTATATTTGGAAAAGTTTACTCCCACTGTGGTGCTGAACAAGGTGATAAAATATTACTATATATTTATAAATCTCATCAGCACGTTATAGATAAATGCAGGAGACACATAATGATGGCCTGAATGCTGGTAAGTATCAGTACACACATGAATGTTTTCCTTTTTTCAACAACTCTCAGCTGTGCCTGTCAATCAGTTGGCAAAGGAGCATGGTGCAGGGTGTGTGTGACACCGGCTCTGGTGCCTGCAGATCAGAAATCACCATCGACACAACTGTGCTAACCTTCGCTTTTATGGTGAGGAACAACTGAAGACTGAATTCAGGTAACAAATTGTCTGTGTTGAGGTTCATAGAAGATAAAACTGAGCTTCCTCAAGTCATGTTTGTCTTTTTCAAATGGCTGGCAAGTGCCTATTTTAAGCTGTCTTATGTTAGTCTATGACATACAGTACAGCAGCGTAGTTTCAAAGACTGTGCATGCAGCAGAAAAGGTGCATATACTTTGCAAAAACTGTTATTTGTAGTTGTTTTTTATGTAGGATTAACACTGAACTCTTCATCTTAATTCAATTTCCAGCCTCATTTTGGATCCAATAACCACAACCATAAGAACCTACAGAGCCAGAGTTGGAGCATCTGAAAACATCATAAGTACAAATTATGTCCACTGTAAAAAGACAACTGAATTTAACAGCAGTACATGTATGTGACTTGTTTGTGTCTTTCCTTAGTGTCTTATGACCGGATTCTATCCATTGAAAACCTGAGTGATGTCCCAAATCCATGGAAGGGATTCAGTATGAACCGCTGCATAGTGTTGGCCCTGGTCGTGCTGCTTGTGACATCAGGAGTGAATGAAATGCACGGTGAGTTATGATGCATGCAGAAGAAGAGGGAAATGACTCGACTAAGATTGACAAATAAACTGTGTCTAATCTTTACGGAAAGCTTTATTGTTGATGTTTTGATGTTTCTGCAGCATTGTACATATACATTGCACTCCTGCTTCTAGTAATATTTAATTCTATATCTAATTATTGGAGCATTTCCGTGTCTTTTATGCTTTATATTATTATTATGCCATCTTCTATTATTCATTTGTAAGTCACTTTGGATGGAAGCATCTGCCAACTGTGTAGATATATAAAAATCATTTTGTTTTCTAGATGCTCTGGATTCTTTTGTTGAGGACTCAGGTATAAGGTCTTTTGTTAGAAGTCTGCAGGATGGATCAATAACTCAGGTATTGCCCACAACTATTATGCTTTCAGTCATGTCAGTAGTTAACACTGATTTTTGGGGAGCTGATTTTTTGAATGGCACAAATTAATACAGGCGTTCATACCAAGGTACAGTCAACCGAGTGATGCAATGATTTGACTGTAGATCAGCTCAGTTAGTGGATAGGTATGAGATCAGTAGCACCTCCGCAGGTGCATTAGACATATTATATTGTGCTCATGGTGATTGGAATGAAACCTCAAGCAATATAAAGTTTTTGACAAATAATTGTGATTCTGCTGGTGTAAACAAAGCACAGGGTTGTAATGCTGTTTCAAATGGACCTTTTTGAGTTTGAATGAATTCACCTTCTGTCGCATGCTTGAAAAAAATGTGGTGTTATTATGTCAGACAGACCTGTTGCTGAGCAGTTTTAGAGAGCCCAAATGTATGTCAGCTCAGAAATGAAGGCCTTACAATCATGGCAATAGCTCACTGCATCATTCTCCCACAGTATATTATATTTTAGAAGTTCAAGGGTCAATATTTCTTTACTTAATCACTTCATTTTATATAAGTTCAAAAAATGTTAAAAACGTCATAAACCATCTTTATATTTTATATAAGCAACTAAACTAGAAACATTTAAACCTGTACAAAAGTACAAAATGGCACACAAAATTGTTCCCATCTTAAAGTGTACTTCCCTTCAAGTGTTACAAAATAAGTTATGGCTGTGAAATAAAACTGTAAAATCTGATCCTTGAAAGGGCGCTAGAACAAGTGAGTGGATTTATATGGTTGAACAAAATGAAAATGAATGCAATCACTATGTGAATCTCCTGTTGTCTGCCTCCAGATCTCCATATGGGACAATTTCATGTGGTGGTGGGGATCTGAAGAGGTCGGAGCGATAAGAAGAAGGAAAAAGCCAATTGGCAACAAAACAATCCTGAAACCCAAAAACTAAACAAAACCTACGCAGCTGCTGAACAGAGACTGAAAGGCCAAGAAACAGAGATCCTGTCCTGAGATGTCACAACAGCAGCTGTCTGAATAATGAGTGCAAAGAGTAGTCAGTATACTTTGTATTTAATATTATGAGGATAGAAACAGGTACATTAATCATTACATTTTTCACTTGTTGAAATGTATTCAGAAATGTTTCTTTTTAGGCATATAAAAAAAAACTCAGTCAAATCTTTACCTGGTTGGTTTGGTTGTTGTCAGAACACTGTTTTCAAAGACATTGGGAATCTTCATTAAAACACACCGTATGGTGTGTGGAGCTTGATGATAATACTTGATGCTTAAATTATAATCAAATGTGTTTTTGTTTTCAATAAACTCATCATTTCTAAGAGTCAAACATTTTCAGTGTGCATATAAGAAGCCTATCTCAGTGAACATTTCTGTGAATGAAAGAATTAGGTGACACTTCTGCTCAACCAAACTGTCAGTGACTATTAAAGCAAACAAGTGAAATACCTCTGATACACAGAGAACACACTTCAGCGGCATCCACACTCCTTTGCCACCATATCTGGTTTAATGGAGAGCGTAGTCCCATGTTCATTCAAATCCACCACCTCCAGGGGTTCATAGGCCAGAGGTACACAGCACGGAGCCCGCTCATCCACGTTCCCACTCTCGATGTGGAAGTGGAGCAGGACAGCATGGTTGTTGGCATTGGTGAGGGGGAAAGCACAAGAGCCACGGCAGTTGTTGATGTTGGCAGTGTTCGGACCCATCAGACGCCTCTCCAGGGAGACGGTGAGGCTCATCAAACTGCAGATGCTCCCCCTCACCGGGTTACTGGAGTCTGCTCTGGTGGCCCGCAGTCGCGTCTGCAGCTCGTACTCACGGGCCACCGTCTGCAGGGCCTTCAGGAGAAGGAACGCACAGAACTGGCTCTGTCCTGGAGAGAACACAAGATCTGCTGTTTAGACACATGACAGATTGTGTATATGAAGAGATGCTTGAATTCATCTGAGAGGACTGACATAAACCAAAGTTTGGCCCCCACTGGGACAGTTTTATTGTGTACATCACCTGTAGCCTGTTCCTTTGTTGGCAATGCGCTGAGTTCTTTGAGCCTCTCCAGCCTCTCTGCCGCCCTGACACCCACCTCCTTCTCCCTTATGACCTTGTTTACCTGTGTCCCAATCTGCTCTAACCTCTGCCTGACCTCCTCCACCAGTGCAGGAGACATGGCCAACTGCCCTGGATGCACCTGAGAAATGGAGCCCCATCTGGGGAAGGAGAAGACGGTGGTAAAAGAGGAGTTGATCAGTCCTGCCAGAAGGGACTCACTGGAAGACAAACCCAGTGACAGAGGGGGCAGGGAAGATAAGGAGTCCAGCGGGAGTGGAGGTGACCTGGGCTGGTTATGAGGCAGGACATCACCCAAGAAATGTTTCAGCTCACAGAGGAAGGAGAAGGTTTCTGAGGAAGCCACGGATGAACTTGAAACATGTAAACAAAGAGAGTAAAAAAAAACTGTTTATGAGCTCCACTCTGACATAAGTCTGGTAAATATTTCAGGGGGAACATGAAAACTAAAACAACCTTGTATCAGTTCCTGTTCTTGTTGAGAAAAGCAGAAGTAGAGATATGCCGATTTTACTTCTTGATTTTCCACCAATGAGGAGGTCTTTGAGGCTCTGCTCTAGAATGACAGGAAATGTGAGGGGAGCGCACATGACACAGAACAACGAAAGCATGAGAAGATGCGATCTTACTCATTTCAGGGTTATTTGTCTCAACAGAAATCCTCCATTTCTGGTGAATGGTGCTCTCTGATGCTTTTCCTGTCAGTAGTATGTACTGGGTTTCTCCTGAAATGCAGGCAGACTGCAAACAACAACAACATCAGGAGAACTTGGTTAATACTAGTTCAAACCTGTGAAGCCCTATAGGGTCTCTGGAGGTGAGGTACCTAAACAGGCCTACTCAATATAAATCAAGAATAGCTCCACAATTATCAGGTCAATGTGCATAATCTTGGTTTCAATGGATAGTCAAGTATATAAATCCAGTGTCAGTAACATTGTGACATGCCTGAGCAAACTGTGCTGAACGAACACTATCACACAGTGGAAAACACCATGATAGCAATGATTCTATGTGTAGAGATGCCACTGAACGCATCCAGCAACTCCTTGACTACAACTGTACCGAAGTAGATGAGAAGATCACATAGCATATTGATTTTATGAAGGTTTTAATAAGGATAGTACCAGGCGGACTCTCCACTTGTCAAAATGCATTTGACAAGTTGTTCTAGTGGTGTTAGGGCTTTTATTTTAGAAACAATAGAAAAAAAAATACCCCCATAGCATTTTATGAACTTTTTCATACAGTTATCTACCACCTGCCGGTCCCTGTACAGGATCCAGCAGGCCAAACAGGTTAAAAGGTCAGAGCTTAAGAACTTAACATGGCCATGGCAAAAAAAAAAAAAAAAAAAAACAACAGAAACAGTTTTTCCAAGCTCAGTATGAACTCAAGTGTCATGGAGAGTAAAGGTGTTTATGATGGGTAATGTGAAATCTACTGCTGTCACACCAGGTGTGTCTCTACCTGTGTGTTCGGCTGCAGGGACTGACTGGTGAAGGTGACATCCAGGTCTCCTCCTCTGAATGGACTGTCCAACGCCAAGAGCAGCACTGGGCTCAGCCCGAGCAAAGGAGACGCTGGGAGGTGAAGGTCAATGTGAGCGTTTCTCTGTCCTCTTCCTCTGCCACAAGCACTGGATGAGGAAAAACCAGTCAGTAAGAAACAAATGAACAAGCATTCAGATGGAACTGGTGTCAGCATGCTCATACCTCCAGTTGGATGTAAAACCTCCAGCCCACTTCCCTGCAGGCTCGTGCTTGTTTGGTTGGCGAGCTCTAATAAGACCAAACCTGGTGAACTGTCAGTGACCGTGCAGATCCCAAACAGAGTCAGGCTGCCACTCGTCAGTTCACCGTCGCTCCCAACACATTCACGCAAGGCCACAAATATGTCCTCCACAAAGCAGGGTGCACTGTGGGAGGTGTGGTGAGAAACTGTGGAGGCAGGCGAGGGTTTTGTTGGTGGGATTGTGTGTTCTGCCTTTTCCATTTCCAGATGCTCAGTTGAGCTCATTGTGTGGTGGCCTCCTTTTGGGGGGGGGGGACATGTTACATGACAGAAACTATAAACAATCCAATTGTACTCAAAACATATAAAATTAACAAAATGTGAAACATAAAATGTGAGGGTGTGTATATTCAGCTGTGTGGAGACTGACCTGTGATCATGGCATCGTGATCCGGCTTCAGCTGCAGGCCATGTGAGCTGTGCTGGGTCCAGCAGAGCATCAACAGTCCGCAGCGGAGAATGTGCACCAGCAGCATACTTGTGCCCGTGTGATCAGACCTTTCCCAATCGCTTCTTTTGAATCGGTCAAGTTCCAGAGGACGGGAGTTACGTACTCCCACCTCTAACTTCTGTCTAACTGCAGAGGCCCAAGTACGACTGGTGTGTGTCCTTGATGATTTGGACTGTGGATGCAGAGTGATGTCGATGTGGGCCCATATTCTGGGAGGACTTTCCATGAACCTGTCACTGAGGCGGAAAGACTTTCTTGTCTCAGAGGTTGTAAAGCAAAGATATGTTTCATCCAGAGACAAGTTCCAGTGCCTTGCAGCCAAGATTTTGAGGTGAAGGTAAAAGTCAAAATAAAATATATTGTTCAAAGTACAGAGTCAAGGTCCTTAGAATTCATGTGTTTTTCCATATTACGCAGCTTTATACTTCCACTCCACTACATCTCTGAGGAAAATATACTAATCTCTGTAACTATGACCAGTTGTAGCCACTACTTTCTCTTCACATCAGTTTCCATACCTTCCCTGTCCAGTGAAACCATGTAGATCTGAACCACACGAATCTGGATTTTTTGATAGCTTCACTATAGAATCATCTCTTGGATCAGGAAACTTGACACAAAGATGAAAACTCACCTTTCTGCTGACCTCATGAACAGCTGACACATGGTTTTCACAGGACAGTGTGTCTACATCAAATATGATACACTCTGTATATTATACTATATGACAGTATATAAAGGTTTGAATTCACTAAAACTTTAATACTCACAGTGGAGTATTTCAGTAATACTAGTGCTAACATTTAAGTACAGGATGTTAATACTTCCACTGCATTTTGTACTTTAAATGTACTGACATACATTTAAAATACCCATTTGAAATGCAGAACTACAGCTACCACAGTGTGGATGGTTTGAAAGTTTGAAATGATCCTTGAATGACTGGACTCTCAGCATCAGGACACGACACCAAAGCCATGTCTAGGTTTTTTTTGTATTGATCTTCTCATCTATATCCCATCCATTTACAGTATACTGTCCAGATATACAGGTACATGCATGTTTGTAAAGCTGAGGGGGAGAAAAACATAAATAAAATTCAGCATTGTGATCAGAACAGAGTCTGCAGGACTGATTCCTCTCAGAGAAGCATTACTCCCATGTCTCATTTCACAGCTGCAGCTTTGTTTTGCAGACAGTCAAGGTCTCTGAGCCCCTCAGCGGCTCTGCATCCCAAGAGATAAAGCCAAGGTTCACTCTGGTTCGTAACAAATTTTCAGTGTTGGAACGACAGGAATTATTCACTATTCTCTAACGTTGTCAACAGTTTCTGTTCAGGCTCACTGGGAGGTTTTGTGATGTTTGTGTATTACTTCTGTGCTGCCTTTTTACTTCCTCAGTATCACAGATGTTCAAAATAAAACAGACTAGTTTTGATGTGTGTGATCTAAAACAAAAACGCCACCACACAACGAAATTAATTCAAATATTATATGAAACATTTTTATTAATAATCATAAAACGCAGAAAAAAAAACATTAATTCCATTTGTTTCATTATAACATCTTAGGATAAAAGCACCAACACCTAACAGTAACATTTTTTTTCCATGAAAACCTGGGGCCTTTTGGAAAGTAGGTTTGCTGTTATTGCACCTCAAACCTGCCCTGGCTTCACCGATCAGAGATCACAACACACACACATACTACAGTTCACCTCTGTCCTTCAATGTCCGTTTACCCCGCCCGACGAGTGGAGGGGGGATCCCTACAAAGCATGGTGAACCTCCTTCTTAGTGACACAGATCTAGACGGAGGCATTTGTGAGATGAGGAAGATGCTGAAAAGTCGTAGCCATTTCACAGCTTCTCGAGATCAGACAGACTTATAAAGCTTTATAAAGCCGCGTTTCACCGGAAAGGCTGGATGTATGTGACAGTGAGAATGACTGACAAGGCAGATGACTCTTTTTTTTTTAATCTTATAACACCCTTACAGAGGGCCTTGTTCTGGTCCTGAGTTGTGTTGGAGAGGGACTTCATCACACCACCTGATGGTGAAATTAATTTGTGGCATGCAGTACTTTGAAAAGAACCATTTATAACCATTTCAAGTCAATCTGGGAAGTTCCTGAGTTAAGACCTTTGGCAGGATTTAAGAGTAAACAGCCTCAACTGCAACGCTCTCACAGATTATCTACCAAAAATGTACCAGGATGGAGTATGCTGGAGAACTGCATAGAAGCTTTAAGTTCAAATCACGCTCATACACCAAAGGACTCTGAAAACAGCACCTCATCCCTTTGACTGATCACACAAGTAGCTACATGACTGGTTGAAATCTGCAATGAATGTCAACACTGGCCGTTTCCCTCAACTACTCTCACTGGCACATACATCGTGGCGTCCCACCGGGTGAAGAGAAACTCCTGCAGGTTAGACCGGACCGTCCAGAAAAGCCACCAGGCAAGCTCGTGTTGAGGATTATTAAACCATAAAACCCTGCAGCACAACAGGGGAAGAGTAGTATTTTAGTATCAATAGCTGCAATTTCCTTGTTTTAAGTGAAGGAGAGCACCGTGCTGTCTGTCTGACTAGTAGTATTAAAAACTGACAGGAATCTGAAGACAATTAAAAGCATAACATGAAACTGCAATTGTATCAAACACCAAGAATAAGAAAATCATAACAGCATCAACAATAATTACAAAGGACCTCTCAGTGCTGGTAACAAATGGACTCTATCGTCTCTAGACTGTTTCTAAAATGACTTTCTTCTTTTCACTTGAACACTCGCAGGTGAGTGAGTGCACAGGACAGGAGTTTACTATAAAGCTTTGATTATTAGTCAAATCTTCCCTTAGATATGCACAGGCAAGTGGGAAAAAAGCACACACACGCACACACACTCAAATGCACACAAACTGAGCTAAGTGTAGTCCCACTATCAGAGACACAAAATAAGCCTCTTGCTCCCAACCAAGTGATGCACACATACGTCTTAACACGAGTGTTTAACACCAGCACGTCTCACAGTATGCTTACAGTACAAGGGAGGGCCCCGTCAGTAAGACATCTACAGACAGACCAGTGTGTGTAAAGAGGTTGACACTTAGTTCTGTATGCACCAGGAAAGATTTAGTCAGTAAAATCTGAATTGCCATTGTCTGGAAACAGAAGCACCATTTTTTTCCTGCAGAATCTGGGTTGGTAGAAAAAAAATAAAAATAAAAAAAATAAAAAATAAATAAATAAAAAAATAAAAAACAAAACAAAGACATTAAAACATCTGATAAAAGTGATAACAGTTCTAGTGCTGGAATCTAATTGTGTTCAAGCCACGGGCACCTTTGTGTGTAAAACACACACACACACACACACACACATGCAGCCTCTGAATTTCTAGTTCTGTGGGGTGTGTATCACAAAGACAGAGGAGCTGTTGTGTCGCCATGTTGTTAGGCGCCGTTTGTTAAGGTCCTGCGGTGGCATCGCTTCACGCTCCTTGGCTTCAAGCCTCCTGTTTAACAGGTTCAAATTAAGGGTCACAATGCCAGCACCAAAACACCCCTATTCACTTATATATATATATATATATATATAAACTCATATATATATATAGACTGTATATAGATACATATTTTATATACCTTTCTGTTTATGATGGAGACATACAAGGAAAAACAAAAGTTATGTACAAAAACAGTGTGTCTTGTTCACTTACAGACAAACAGCTCGCTATCGAGAGCAAAGCGGGCTGACGTGTGACAACAACAGCTGCGTGAGAAACATGAACAGAGGCCCCCTTATACCTGTTTACTCTGAGCCAGCTGTAGCAGAGTAGTTTATCGAAAGGTGGTGTCTACGCTTGTACACTTGGCATTCAAACCAGACAATAGCATATTAAATATGAGAAAGGAAATGCCAAAAAAAGGCTTTACAAATGTCCCTGTGTACAGCACCAAGTATTCGATTTGTTTGATGTTTTCACTATAGAATAAATAAGTTCAGGCACAGTCCAAATTTAGCACCATTGTTTTCAGACTGTGAGTCAAGTACACACACTATTGCATTCTACAATGTCAACACATTTCAGGATTAAAAAAAAAAGAGAGAGAAAAACAAATACCAAGGCGTATGGAGAGACTGACAGCATAAATATAATAATCTAAATTATACACAACTATACAGTTGGAGAATTAATCACATTCACAGTACAAACATTGCTTACAAAAAACAAATTACACAATAATAATAAAAAAAAAAAGCAAACAAAATGGTGTGAAGAGTCCAGTAGTTTGTTGTGGTTATGGTTAATCGTGTTTTCCCAGTGTGTGAGGATTTGCATGCATGAGTGTGTGTTGTGTGTGCTTGTTGTTGAATAAACTAAATGCAGTATAATTCCACATACACATGTCCACATTTGAGACTTACACATTTTCTTAAACCTGTATTTACCAACAGCAGAGATAAATATGAACAAGTTTAGCTTAAGAAAAGTTAAAAATTCCTGCTGTAAGAATATTTCTGCCGTGGCCCCACAGAGTAGTGTGATTTAGCAAATTGAATGAAGAAATGTTAATAAATACACAAATTCATTAAGTCTTCTGTGATTTTATGGTTACTCTTTTACACCTGGTTTCAGCTTCACCTAAAAGCCACAACTCCCACCAACAGTGGGTTTCTACTGGAGCGGCTAACAGTACAGAGCACCATCTCATTAAATTAATTTCATTGGGTCTTTACAAAAAACAAAAAAAACAACAACAACATTAAAATGTATTCAAGCTCTGCTCTGTTATGGGCACCCCTGAAAATGTTGCCAATTCACTTTATTTCCAAAAATGGGACACAGTGGGGACATCAACCTATACACTGATCTTCTTCCAAACTCTTCATCACTCAGTCATTTAGAGGAAGTTAACAGGCCTGATTATTTAACAAAATACCAAGTCTCTTTTCTTTCAGTAAACAAAGAAACTTTTACTGATATGTTAGATATCTGATATTAGAAGAGAAACACTGAACCACAAGATTTACTTTCATTATTGAGAGTCTTTGCTCCAGTTAATAGCAAAGAGAGGAAAATGTTTTTAGTTATGTGTGCCAGGAAGGCCAGCAAGAACAGTGTTTTAGGATTGTTTTATCACTTTACAGTGACCCAATGTTTGCATTTTCTTCAATGTAAAAATATAGAAATTAATCAACATAACCAGAGTTTATGGGTATCGACAATCCAGCCAGGATTTGTACAATTTCTGCTACATGAGTAACTAATCTTACTATCCAGTGTGAACTTAGACCAAAATCCTCATCTTGTTTCATAGTCAAATATGCTGCAACAAACACCAAATTTTCACTGAAGAGAGAAAACAGATAGCAGAACCTGCATGCAGACAGGAGAAGCTGCATGACATCTGAGCAGAGTTCAATGAACTGGCCTGGATGGGTGTTTGAGCGTGCAAAAACACATACCTGCACGTGTATGAACTGAAACTTTGGAGGGAGCGTGACACCTGATGAGATTCAGCTCAAAAAGGTTGTGTGCTTCCATCAGTTGTTCCTTGTTAGATAAAGTCACTCAGAACTGATTATTTGGGAAAACACTAGTTGCTATATTGCAGCTAAGACAAAGACATGACTAACTATGACACTACTGAGCACCTTAATGTTAAACCATACATGATGATTCAGTTCATTCAGTGCTGGACTGTTTATTTCTACGTTGTACAATGTCCAACAAAACGTATTTACTAACAACACTCAACACATAAACATGACCAGTAACAATGAATTCTGCTCAACGTGACCATAGTGGTGGTGGTTAGTGTGTGAGTGAGTGAGCGTGCATGTTTGTGTGTGTGTGTGTCTGAGATCCCAGTACAGAAGCCGGTCTTGGAGGCAGTTGGGTAGTGCAGACGATTTGAAGCACCAGTGAGTGAGGAGAGTGCCTTGGTCCACACCTGGACATTTGCATAGTTTATTTAATGTTGAGGTAGTTTTCATCAATTACCTGGTGAATGAAAGAAGAAAGGAAAAACAAACATAAGTAATTCTGTGGCTGAGAAAAAGGATAACAAATGTACCACATGAGTGGCAAATCCTGTTGCTTTCAATATCCAGATGAATCATCCAGCACAATTTTTATACTTTAAATCTAAAACCCAAGAAATGCCTTACCTTGTTCAATCAGAACAACAGCTTGTGGGAGCACAGGGAAAAACAGGCATCCTGTCCCACTCACTCCCTACCAGTCTCTTTCTCTTTCTCATTCTCTCCCTCTCTCCATCCTCTGATTGCCCTTTACCCTTCCCCTCTCCATCCTCCCCCTTCCCCTCACCCCCAAACCCTATCTAGGTCGGGAGCCGGGGAGCTGGGAGGTGATGTAGGTACCATGCATGCCCTGAGTCCTCCACATGCTCCCGCCACCACCTGAACTTGTGGCCGGTGGTGGAGGGGGCAGCCGAGGGGAGTAGTGCACTGCGAATGGACGAGACGAGGAGGATGTTGACAGAGAGGACGAGGAGAGAGACGCAGTAGCGGCAGCAGCAGAGACAGAAGCAGAGGAGGCAGAGGTGGAGGAGGAGGAGGAGATGGAGAGAGCAAGGGATGACTGTGCTCTCTGGTTATGGAGAGAGGAGTGGGAAAGACGGGACGAGTGGAGGGAGTCTGATCGCGAGGATGGTGGGGCTTCAGAGTGCGTGGATGCTGAGGAGGAGGGGACGCTGTGCAGGGGTGGCGGAGGGGGCAGGGAGAGCGTGGGAGGAGAAGGGCTATGCAGGACCGACTGGGTGCGACTATGCTGAGCCTGGGAGAGGGAGAGGGGGAGAGGTGAGGACACAGAGGCCAGGCGTGTGGAAGCTGGTTGGGGGGTGGTGTGCTGCTGGGTTTGGGAGGAGGTAGAGGAAGAGGAGGAGAGACTGAGCAGAGAGCTGAGGCCTCCGGGGGTGGGCAGCGTCGTCCCAAACTGATGGGAGGACACTGAGGGAACCACGTGGTGAAATATACCTGCAAATCATACAGCAGAAAACGGAGGGAGGGGCGGGGCAAGAACGGGGGAAGGGGAGAGAGCAGATAACAGTAGCAAAGAGAGCGAGAGGGAGGGGGACAAAGAGAGAAGCAAGGACTGAGCCAGGTTGTGCATAGCGCCAAGCAAGTCTAAGACAAGCACACAAAAAGCAAACTGAGTCAGTCCACTGTGTCAGCAGTCAGATCAAACCAAATCAATGTGGCCAATTCAGGATTAAACAGGATTTAAAACAGCAGAGCTGATTTCTGGGTTCGTTTTTGCTTGCAAGTGAACTGACTCTAACATATAACTCCAACAGGTACACCCACAGAAAATGACAAAGGGCTAATTATGTAATAATTGTGCAAAACATGTTATCAATGCAGACTTCAGATCTTTCAGTTTTCGCCTCTTTTGCGGAGCATTTATTCTCATTTCAACATTTTCTAAGGGTGTTTCCAACTGCAGCACTCAAGCAGCCAGTCCATGTCAAAGCAAGGCAGCACATAGTCAGTCAGTCAAACCGTCAGACTGAGGCAGACAGAACGACAAAAGCATTGGGCCTCCACTTACCTGCCTACTCTTTATCAAGTTGACCCCAGGCTAAGACTAAGACCTTACTTTGACTCTTCAACAATCCCAAGGCAAAACTTTACAGGATGAGTTAAGCAGTGATGCTCACCTCCAGCTGCTCCCCCTGCCAGCCCAGCACTGGAGAAGCTTCCCAGGGCAGAGTGTCCGTTGACAAGGCGTGGGGTCCCACTCACCGTGGATCCGCCTGTCTGGGCCCCGAACAAGGACTGTAAGACTGACGTCCCTCCGAGTGGGAACTGAGACCCCAGGTACTGTCCCACAGATGAGCCTGTGGTTGAGGAAACTGCTACAGGACTGCCTCCCACCTTCCCGCTCAGGATCCCACCACCACTGCTGGCGGCGGCAGAAATGAAGAGGTTCTGACTGGCTAGGCTGCTGCTCGTCTTCAGCTCCCAGTCACGAGAGGCCTTCTGCTTCTGGAGGGCCTGGCGCTGGTCAGAGCTGCTGCCTCCCTGGGATCCACCCCCACCGCCGCCGCCACCACCCCGGGTCCCTGCCTCCTGACTGAGGAAGGGATTGGGTGTCATGTAGCTGGACGACTCTCCATCGCTTCCTTTCCTCACCTGCTGATGCTGTTGTTTGTGGTCAGAGTCTGAGTCTGTGCCCCGGGTTGATCCCCCCATGCCAAATGGAGAGCCCCCCTGTCTTAGGTCAGAGTTGGGTTGCTTAGGGTCAGAAATAGGTGAAAAGGTAGATTTCCATTTGCTGGTAGAGGACAAGGAGGACGAAGAGGAGGCCTCACTGCCTGTACTGTTTCCACTGCTGCTACCAGATTTTCTGCCTGGTGGTGGAGGAAAATAGTGTTTGTCATCAAGTAGCAGACATGCAGGAGTTTTTATTTTAAGTCAAACATTTTCTTATCTTACTTCTTTCACTATCCCCTAATCTGCCAGGCCCATCTCTGCTCTCCAACGATATAGTGGCAATTTTTCGTTCAATTCTGGAAAAAGAGAGCAACAATGAAAAATCAAAACAAACACAGACTCAGGTGCCGACAAAATGTGTGTGAGCCTTAAAAACACATTCATGTAGTTGATGTCGTCAAAATCAAGTTCAATCAGACTAGCAATATGTGCAATAAAAGCAAAGAATAATGTTGTAATGCTGACCAAGTAATCAAACTACAAATAAGGAGACCTTGCTGTGGTCTCCTTATTAGCATTTTACCGTGAACTGGAGCTGTCGGCAGGGTATCCTGAGTCCTCGTCATCAGAGCTGGGGGCTGAGGAGTAACGACCTGTGCCATTTAGCTCCAGGGGGCGCTCTCTCTTCAAGACGGGAGGCTGGTCCAGGTCAGGCCCACTGGGGCTGCGACTTGATTGTTCTGGGGAGGAGATGGCTGAGATCTCCAAAGGTTGGTTGATGTTGTTAACCTGTTGGGCCAACAAACAGACAGATTACATCTAGATATCACTCACTGATACAAACGGGTCTTCAATAATCAGGCAGCCCAGACTGTGGTCTCGCACAAAAATGTGCATTGGTGACAAGACACCAGAAACGTGTCTTTGATCATTTACAGCATATGGCCTCAGGATAGTGACTTTGACTGAATAGTATTATTGTTATTGCAATAATCATTATACAACTTTATAGGATTATAATCCAATATGTAATATTAAAGTGACACCTTAAGAGTCAATATCCTGTAGTATTGTATTGTTCCCCACAGGTTTTCATCCCCAGTGTTTCTGGTGTCTCACCATGGAGTTAATGTTAAGTGGCGATCCTGAGGAGTGGTTGTTGGAGCTGAGCCCGGGGAATGACCTCCTCTTTGGGGATCCGCTGGCTGTGACAGCCCCTGCAGAGCTGCGTTTCCTTCTCCCCCGCTTGCGTCCTTCTTGAGAACCAAGACTGTGAGAGGAATGTGATGACAACGTATGTGTGGGTGTGTGAGTGTGCTGTGTGCCAGGGGACTGGTGGTGGTGGTTTCCATGGTTACTGTGGTATCCCTGCTTGGCTGAGTTGCCAATGTGATGGTGGAGGCGTGATCCTCCAGCCGTGCTGCCCCCGCTGCCTGACGAAGAGGAAGACGAGGATGAAGAGGAGGAGGAAGAAAAGAAGATTCTCCTCCGCAGTTCACTGTCCTGGGGCTCGGTGTCAGATTCACCTCCCTGGCGGTCTTGTCCGTCTTCTGGGAGAATCCTGGGAGGTCCATCTGCATATTGGAGCACACCTCCGGTGCTGAGTGGGGGGCTCTGGATGGGACCTCCTCGGCCTGTTGGTCCTGTAAAAGAAGTGTTGCTGTGTGGAGGAGGTGATGAAGAAGCTCCATTATGATCCTCTGGGTGGGGACCTCCATTCATCAGCCCTGAGGCAGATGAATATCCTAAAGAGACACCAGAGAGATGTACAGGAAGAGCAGATAATCAATTATCTGAGACAGGACAAAACCCATCTAATGCACTAATTTAACCAAAACCTACTCACTAATGTGAGGTGAGAACAGTAGAAAAATGTAATGTATCATTCTAAGATGATACTGTTATATGTGGTCAATAAACTGAGTGATTGAGGGGTAATCCTTACCATTGATCTGAGCTGCCTGAGAGACAGGACTTGGAGTACTTCTCTGAAATCATAAGCAACGTACAGCTGTTAAAGAATCAACCATCCATAATCCAAGACCACTCTTAATTACCTTATATTAATTTGCACAAAATAATTATCAGCTCCTTGTGTCTATGGCAGGGCAATAATATACACTGCAGGCCTTCTTGTTAAAGGGGTCAAAACTTCAAGAACATATCCAGACACAAGACACATGAACACTTTCACTCATTATATGCTAGAACAACAGAATGGAGAATAGATTCAAAAACAAACAAACAAAAAACACAAACAAGTCACTGTAACAGGGAGAAATTGTTGTGAGGGCACTCACCAGTCTCTCAGCACGACTGGGTAACACCACACTGGCCAGTGGGATACTGACTGGTAGTTTACTTGGGTGGACAGTGCTTAGTGGGATGCTAATTGGAAGGCTTGTGATACTGTTGTCACCCTGAACAGATGGACTCCTCTCTTTACCTCCCTTTAACAGAGGAAAGGTAAAATGCATGAGAACAGTACAAGAACCGCAAACTGCAAGGAAGTTAGAAAACTGTAAAGGAAGTTAGAAAATTGTGTGAGTGAAGAAAGACCAACAGTACAAGTGGACTAGCAAGGAAGGAAAGATCGATAGTTACCCTCTCTGAGCCTTTGTGTGCATCAGATGCATTCGGAGAGGGGCAGTTCTGTTTGGCTCCAAGGGGGGAGTTAACACCACCCAAATCCCTAAAAAAAAACACAAACAAAAACAGAAAAGCTAGTTAGCAACCTTTTGCTTAAGGGAACAACTTGGGAGATCTTAAAAAAAAAAAAAGACCACCAACTAACCTGTGTGTGGTCAACCCCGGACCTCTCAAGTGAGCAGAGGCAGTGGGGTCCTGGTTAAGGTGCCTCCGCAAGGCAATCTTGGCTGGGGAGAAGCGTGTGTAGTCAGGAAGCATGTGGGAGGAGCTTTGCTGCCTCTGCCGAGCATCAGAGTTGGCAGGCACAATCTCATGATCAGGAGATATAGGCAGGTAGCGAGAGAGAAGCTCTCCCTTGGTGTTGGCCCGGTCAAAGCATGGTGAGCTGGTGCCGTTGACAGAAAGGTCTGGGCTGACGCCATTGAGGGCTGGAGCTGAGGACAGGCCAAGCTTAGAGGAGTCCATGTCTGTGGAAGAGCGTGATTCTAGACTCTTTCTGTATGGGGAGCCCTCACAGGGGCTGTAGGATTTGAGCTGAAGCAGCTCCTGCTGCCTTTGACTTTTCTCCAGCTCCACAATGCTGATCTGCAAACAGACACCAGGGGGAGCAATTACACAGGAAAATATTTTTAGGAAAATGTTCAGTTAAATTTATTTACAGTTTAGGTGACAAGTTGAATTTTTTGAGATATCACTAAGGAGCCAGTGGGACAGATGAATGAAAGGTGTCAGGTGTTGGGCAGACATCCAAGAATAGAGCAAGTATGGAGGAGTGTAACAGAGGAAGGAGATTGATTTGAGCATTTTATTGCCCTAAAATTGAGATGGACTGTGTACCTGCAGCTCCAAGCAGTGTCTCTGTTTCTCAGAGATTTGTCTGCGTAGTGCCTGTTTCTCTTTCAGCAAACTCTCCAAACACAAAGAGCCCCAGTCTAGCTTCAGCTCCTCACATCGAGACTTCAGCTGGAAAACACCAAACATACACCTCTGCTGTTATTTTTTGGTTTTCACTGTCAAATGGAGAATGCTGTAGTGAAATGAAACATTTAGATACTGCTAGCAAGTGCAGTCAAAACTAGACGTGCAAGACAACTTTAACTGCCAAGACACAAATGCAAAGCGACAGCATACTGAGTGTGAACCACAGGTGATGATGCTAGATGCAGGGTTGAAGTTAGAAACAGGCTCTGGGACCTCACCAGTAACAGGCTGTGGTCTCTCAGCAATGCCATGTCTCTCTCAAGCTGCTTAGTCTGCTCTTTCAGCTGGCGGTTGTGAGCTGATATCTCCTTCTGGGCCTGCAGCAGGTCCTCCACAGTCAGGGCTTTCACTCCCAGCTGGTTACCACACACACACACAAACATACAGCATCATACAACAGCCATTATCACATAATACCTTATTTAAAATAACTGAGAATCCTGTCTTTGCTGACCTCCAGTGGCAGCAACAATGGTGTGTTATCAGGGTGTGATCACTATAACCTGACATTACACTGATCACACCCTGATTACAGTATTCAATGGAGCACGTTTGCTCACACGTACAGAGATGCTAGGTGTGGCCTCAGGTGCAACACACTTACAACTTTTATCCAGAGTGAACTTTTTGTTGCAGCACAAAGAGCCAAACATCTGGGTGGTTATATAACATGTGCACAGCCATGTTGTTGACTGTGCCATTATATCTGTGATAAGCAGGACAATAAAGCAGTCGTTTGTACCTCATCTAGTTTGGTCTGAAAGAGACCTTTGATCTTCTCCTTGTGAGACTGACAGACAGAGTGAAGCTGCTCTGCCTGCCCTGACAGGTCCCTGTGTTTTTGCTGGAGACAAAGAGGAAATGCAAAAATACATGTAAGAAGATGGACAAAACAAATAAACAGATAATTGCACAAACACAGATGCATTAAGGCAGGCAATGTGTTCCACACAAGTATATTTCAAATCCAAGCCTGCCATAGCCATGTATAGGTCAAAACAGTCAGGGACCTTTGAGATTATCAATGAGCTGCTTTTTTGCATGTTGTTATGAGTTCAAAAGTTCAATGAAAATCGCAGCAGTAGCACATCAGTAAGGCTTGTTATGACATTACTAATTACCTTCTCCTGCTCTAAAAGCTGCTGCAAGTTGGAGCGATACTGCGGAGTCTTCATGTAGCCCATAAACTGGAGGTATTGAACTTTGATGTTATCTGTGAAAAGATATGGGATGAATGGTCACAAGAAAATCAGGACACATTATTAGATTAATTGTTGAAATAACTTAACTAAGACAGGTGGGCAAGGAGTCTTGAACCACTTTCGGGCCAACACAATGTTTCAGCATAAAGTCAACTTAATGAATTATCTCATTTGTAAATTCTGTTCTTGATATCTACAGTACTTTTTTAACAGTCTGGACTATTGTGCTCAATTTTAATCACATTTTCCATGTGGTTTGTGCTGAGGGAAACTTTACTATAACACTGTAAGCTCCAGTTTTAAAACATATTTTGACAACCACTATGAAGATACAACACCAAATCTTCATCAGCTCACCCAGCAGTTGTTGCAGGCCGGGTGGAGTTGGGCTCAGCAGCAGTTGACTCGGAGGATAGTGCTGGACCTTGGGAGGTAGCTGGTAGAAGGGACTCTGAGGTGGGTGGTATGCATCTGTAAACACAGCAAGCATAATTAAATTCAAATAAGCCCTACATTGTAGAGGTAAATACAACATTAGTCTCTCCTGTAACTTGAAGAAGCTTAAGACTCCCATGACTGATGTTATGTTCTTATTCGGGAGAAGAAAATTATTAGCACATTTTGTTTGTACGTGAATGTGTGTGAGTGCTCTGACCCTGAGGGGGTGCTGCAGAAAGGGTCTTGGCGTGCAGCAAATCCAGCGCACTCTGATTCTTCTTTTTCCTCTCAGCAGCCGGGGCAGCTTTCTTGGGTCGACCACGCTTCTTATTGTTCAACTTGCGACCTTTGGACAACAGCCGGGCTCTTCGGGGTTTGGCAGTCGGCTTGACCACTGTCACCAAGCTAGGACGCTCCTCCTCACCACAGGAGTCCTGCTGTAATACACATGCACACACAGACAGAGAGATATACATTTAGACGAGAGCAAAGGCAAACGCACTAAAATTGAATGCAGCCCTGGTAAATCCGTGCGTGTGTTACCTTGGTTTGTTCTTTCGGTTTTGTGGGCGTGGTGGTATTGCTTTTGCTGTCCTTTGTATCCTTCTGTTGACGTCGCCTAGCTGCCTCTTGCTCCTCCTGATACAAGATGAACCATTTTTATTGACAAACAAAAATCCAATAAGTCCAGCAACACAGTCGATACACTGAGGAAAAACGTGACTTACCCTGAGTTTAGGATTTTTGAGACTAGCAAAATAGTTTTCAAGCTGAAAAAAGAGCAAGAAACAAAATTACATTAAACATTTAATCCTTGTTTGCAGCAATCGTCACATTGCCAACAGTGCACTGCAGCAAAAGCTGAACATGATTGAACTTCTCTGTTGGACAGAAAGCTCTGTTTGTTGGAAGCTCTGTTTTACACAATCAACCTGTGGCCTAACAATTAGACTTAATCAAAGTCATTGAGAGGTAGAAAACTACTACCAACACTGTGACAGGGACATCATTTTTGCAAAAGCTCAACCATCCTCAGTTGAGTGAAATATAAATCAAAATCACAAAGAATTATGGGCACAGAGTAATAATGTCACCAGCAGCTTTCAGACAGCGTGCCAGCTTTCTCACTGGGATTCCCCCTGATAACCAGGGACTACTTTAACCAATTACCAGAGAGATACACACTTCAGTGTTATCTAATGGGCTTGTGTTACCTGGTATAACCCTGTTTGCTCTCCTCAGATCACATACTCCTGGGACAGACTATTATTAAGACAATACCAGCAGTTATTATGGCAGCCTATCTCTCAAGTTGAGGTTACTGTCTGTCTCTAATGAACAGTGTGTTTCTACATTTAGTGTTTTATTGTTTTTTTCCCCCAAAGTTTTGCCCTGCTAGAAATTCTAGTCTGTGCCCTTGGGTCCTCCTCTAATCACTGGGTACAGAAGCAGTGATGAAAAAAAGTTCCAGTGCTTACTATGGTGCGGTCTATGGTATGCAGGTAGTAGGAAACTGGTTTTCCAGTCCAGGACACTGAACCCCTTAGTGGAGAAAGCTCCACCACACGCATTATTGTGCCAATATCTGCAGGACAGAGAAGAAAGGATGCATGTCAGATTTAAAACATAGAAAGGTTTAGACTTTTCAAAAAAAAGGCTTTTTCACAACTCGTGGCACTTACCACTCAAGTTTCGACTGTTTATTCTGAAATTTAAAGGTGCAAAAGGTTTGGAGGATACAATTTTCCCACCTGCAAACACAAAAATAAAGACAAAATAAATACATACACAACTGGCCATAATATAAACACAGTCACTTCCCTGGCAACATATTGGATTAAACTAGACAAAATATTCAGAGGAACTGCCTTTTAAACAGAAATTTTACAGAAGTCCCTCATGCTTCCCTTATTTGTTAACACTGACAGAACCAAAGCTGACTCCCACCATGACAGGTCTCCTCTTGACACATAGGTCAATCACTCTGTGACTACTCCACTTCTGGTTCAAAGGAGGAACAATTACAACACCTTTTCTGTGTTCTTACATTTTACGACAAGGCAGAGAGGCGCCTTGAAAAGGCAGCATGAAGGGGCTAGCGGCTACCTGACACCATCAGCCATTGTTATTTTAATCACCAATAAAAACAGCTGCACAAATACTTTTTACACTAAGCCCAGGCATCACTCTCAGTGCTAGAACTAGCCCTTGATGTTTTCTCACCAAACCTAAAACATCTGTTGCCATGAGAAAAGGCTATTAACACCTGCTCTTTATCAACAACACCTGCCTTATTAATCAACCTTTGAAGTAATTACCATGAGGCTGCGTGAAGTGTCTCAACCAACTGCTCTGCAATCTAAGACATAGTGTACTGCTGTTTAGACTTCAAGACAAGTGGAATTAGTGCCATTTTTGCATCTCAGTGAATTGTTTGGGAGAGGCCTCCTGATGTCAGGTTGCTAAAAATATTTGAGAGGTTGATCTTGTAGATGTTAGCTTTTAAGTAAGTCCCTAAATTTTCAACTGACTACCGATAACCCCCTACCCACCTTTATCTATCTATCTATCTATCTATCTATCTATCTGGATTTATATGAGATGATAAAGCTGCATTTTCAGTCCACCCCCAAACAGGTGCCCCACTCCATCAAAAACCCAGAGAATCTCATACATTTCATGTGCATTGTTTGCCCAACATGTTCCTTTTAAGATCATGTTTGCTCCTCTGCTTTCTGGTTCATTTGGTGCAACTTGTGTATTACACATAGAGCAGAGGAAAATTTATTAAGTGCAATGAAAGCTCTCCAGGCATTGGAGACACTGATACGTCAAAGTGAGGCTAAAATATTTGAGAAGTCAACCTAGTCGATATTAGGCTTCAAGTTACTTATGCAATCAGGTGACAGTGGCAGGGAAGCTATCGATGATCATGAAAATAATTTAATGGTTAGCCAGAAGAATACCAACCTTCCTTCATGTTAGCAAAGCGCTCCTTCAGCTGGTGATCTACCTCTGGACCAAAGGCAAAGTTATTCACAAAAATAATACTGCAAGACAGACAAACAGGGACACATTTTAGATCTACAGTCAGTAGAAACATTTACCAGGCACGTTTCTGAAAAACAGCAAAGGGGACCAGTTAAATAAGTCAACAAATACTCATCAACTACAAAGTAACTGGTAACATTCATTGCAATTCACAATTCATTACAAGTTATACTGGAAATGATTGAGCCTTGAAGGCATTTGGTTGCATTAAAATTACATCACAGTGGTTTTCATTTCTCTGATCACTCTGTGTATACAGTAACAGTAACTAAACAGTCCTACAATGAATGGAAATCGTGTCTTTCAGATGATCCCTGTCAACAGGTCTGGTACACCACCTTGTGTTGGCGATCCTTTCTTTCCATTCTTCAGAGAGAAAATCACCTCTTTCCAGCTGAAAAACAAACAAAAAATAGTGTTATGGCAAAAATCCTGAATAACTGTGGCTCTGCTGCATTCCTAATATTTCCAATATTTGGAGGTGTGCATTGTAAAGTCACAAGTCAACTTACTGTGTACTCCCCGTGTTTCTTTCCATACCATTTCATCCACTTCTTAAACTCTTTGTCCATGGTCTAAAAGAAAGAATGTAACAAAGGACACGTTTTCTATTTCCTAAAACAACTCAACTGTGTGCGTTCCAACAAAAACGATTATCAACTTCATTTGAGCCTTCGGGGTTCAGACAGATACCGATTCTGTTCCTGACTTCAGTGTGACTGATATCCTGTGTATGTTACTATCAAACCAAGTCTGAGCCGTTTGCTTGGATTCGCATTCAATTAACTTAACTGAATATATTTTTTTTTTTGCATACAAGGATACAGCGGGACTAAGTATAGTCCTTGTACTACTGTCCTTAGGGACTATTCTTAGACATGTTTGCTACATGCTGGTATGGGTCTGTTTCTCCAGGGATCAGTAAGAAAATACTAACAACGAAACCTGCTTGAATGATGATCAGACCCAAAGACACCACACAGCAGAAAGACTTTTGCCAGACTATTTGATTGCCAGAGCTGTCTGTGGTGGCAACAATACTGCGCCAACCCGGTCATTTCACCATAAAGACTGAGAGTGCTACTGTTTAGAGTGAATGCAGCTCTAGTCTTGCTTGGCTGCTCCTATGTGGAATACCCAGTGGTCCTATGAGATATTTATGTACTTACCTCTGCATAGGTAGCTGGAATGTCTGCTTTCTCTACCCCATAGTAGTGTTTGCAGTTAGTTGCTGCTGCAACCTGCAGCACTACCTGCCCCACTCCTGTAAATAACAATTTAAAACTGGTTATACACTCAAATCTTGCACAACACGTTACACACCTCCAACCCTCTACACCCCTTTCTTGTCTTCCACAATGCAATAATTAGTGTATTTGTAAAACCTATTCCCACAACACAATTTGTGTACTTCTACCCTATTTACAGAACCTCACAAGTACCATTTAATCCTGCCTGAAACCTGGACATCCCAAAACACAGTACACTAACCACTGCCAAGGTCAACAAAGGTGTCATCTTCCATCATTTCCATCTCGTCAATGATCTGAGCCACCAGGTCAAAAGACGTCTCTCCATACACCTCAGGGGAGAAGGGCTCATAGTTGTTCAGCTTCTCCGGGTCAGTCACTGAGTGGTTGTACACCTGCTGTAGGATGTGTCTCAGCAGCCCATTCGAAGGACGCTTGTTCAGCTTCATGGGCTGAGTGGTCCCCTTCCACTGTAAAATGAGATTCCCAGTCATTAATATATCCATTAACAAACAAAAATAGAGTGAACACTGTTTTATCATCTAGCACTGGCCAGTCAAAAATATATCTTAATCAGCATTTTTTTCCAACCACTAATACAGAATTGAAAACTAAACTAAACTAAAAACTGAAGTGTTCTCCAGAAAGAACAAACACATCTTAACAATACGTTTTAGGACACAAATATAGAGCATACGAAAAATCTAGACATAAAATTCAAAACAAATAGAGGTAACGATCAAGTACTGAATTTGTCCTACTCAAAACAAGTCATGCATGGCACACATTCAAAAAACCCTGTCGTACAGTCCAAGTACACACATTAGGACTGACTAATGTTTTCACTTTCATTGCACCTACACAACACTGAAAAACCTTCACACATATGGACTCACCAGCTGATGAATGCTGTCAATGGCCCTGTTGTACTTGTCGCAAAGTCTCTGCATACTCTCGAAGCTGTGAGATTAAGACACAAAATGAAAGTCAACATTTTTGATAATAATATATAGAAAATATTCCACATAAAAGTGTCAGTTCTGTTCAGAGCCAGTAAATAAAAAACTGTGTCAATAACAAGTTTACTACTGGCTCAAAATCTCTTCAGCATGACATCATGTTTTTGGCTGTATGCCTCACCTTTTGGTGTCATAGTCAATGAGCACGTAGTTTTCCATTGCCAGTTTGAGGTCTGGGATCTCCTCACACACCCACCTACAAAAAGTACACACAGTAAATCGTCATTAGATCATACACCTGACACAGTCACTAACTGTCGTGTGATTGTGGAAGCATACACCAGTTAAGTCATAGAGAGGAAAGGTCGTTTACCGAATGGTCTCGATGATTTCATGAGCAGCATCATGGTGTTTATCCTGAAACAAGAGGAGGGACATGTTAGCATTAAATTTAGAAGCACCACAAATTACAGTCTCCAAAATGACCGTAAAGTTTAATTATCACCTCTAAAAAAAGAGTCTCCACCAACACTGGACATTATACCCTTAATGACAGCAGAATTTATTTTGAGACAGTTTTATTAGACTGCACTGGTCTGAGCTAGGTGCACCTAATAAACTGGCAACAGAGTGTAGAACACTCCAAACAGTCTGTATATCTCTCATTAAAATATAAAAAAAACCCTCTACAATCCAGGAAGTAGCACTACAGAACACTAATGTCATTTTCATACTGATTTTTAAATACAAAAGTTAGTTGTCAGGGAAGATGGTGCAGAAGTGGAGGACCGCCCTAGACATGGCCCAAAACCTCACAGAACAAGAGGGAAGAGTTGTTAATTTGAAGGTGTCAGTATGTAAGAGGAAATGAACTGAGGGCAGTAACTCAAGGTCAGCAAGGCAGCTCAACTGCCTGAGTGGACAACAGGGTCATAACCTAGACCAGGGGTGGGCAATTCATTCAACAAAGGGCCATATGGCTGCAGGTTTTTGTTCCAACCAACCAAGAGCACACAGTTTGACCAGTCAACTGTCCGAAGACTGAGATCAGTTGATTAACTGAGTCAAGTCTGGTGTGCTGCTGCTTGGCTGGAACAAAAACCTGCAGCCACACGGCCCTTTGTGGAATGAATTGTCCACCCCTGACCTAGACTGTCATGTGGAGGACACCTCAAGTCAAGTCAAGACACAACTGTAAGGTCCACACCTGCCACCCAAGCCCCAGAAACCTCCAGCTGTGGAAAGCACGGACACATCAATCTGCCAGCTCTTTGACGGACCAAATACGAACCTGCAGCACCCTCCTTTTAGCCCGCAGTGTTTCTCACACATTGATTTATTTGACCCTTCTGTCAAAGTCCCCTGTGTGTCACTGTGTGCCTGTCATTAGGGGTGCACAGCGGGTGCTGTGTAAGCTCACTGGTCAATCATAATAAGTGAACGCCTCCAACTCCACCACAAAGTGGACAGTTTAATTCTGTAATTAGCACTGAGAAGGTTTTGACAAAGTTTGCTGAGGTTGTGGAAACATGCAGTTTAGAAGAAAACAGGAGCAGCCCAACACCAACACAGGAGCTGATCCAGTTCATTAAGCACAGGTACCGAGCTTACAACTTAACCAAGAAAGGACATAAGTCTTGGCACCCACATGCAAGTGGTGCATGAGAAGAGACTCTGACACACCTGAAGGTCCCAGCAGATCACCACAACCTCACGTAAGACCTGACTTCATCCTATTGTCTATTTGTGCCAAGGCAATATTAATGATAGAGATGCCAGTCACATGGGAATGAGGAGTTTAAGATGGCCTTTGAGACGGGACTACTAGCTGAGAGCCGAGTGCAGAGAAGCAGGTGGAAGGCTGCTACCTGCCCAACAAATTTGGCTACAGAGGCTTTATTGTTACCTCCATCTTGTGCCCGTTGATGTCTCACACAGTCACTTGTACAAGTCACAGAAATGGTTAGGAGAGGGTAGGTAGAGGAAGGGAGCTTCAGGCTCTGGCTAGGATGGGGCCCTATGGTCCGCTGCAAGGGGTGGAATTGAGACATGCCTGCTCCTGCTATATCACTAGGAGATGTACTGGGAATAATGAAACGCATCATCTGAGCGGGGTGGCTCCTGATGACCCAGTAAAAGGACCTCTGACTCTGCTTTTGAGCCAAGCGCAATTTACTGGTAGCTACCGACTCCCAGACAATTTCTGCTCTTAATGTGTATCATACAGTTAATGGTGAAAAAAAGCTGAATGTAAAGAATACACTTGTTTAAAAAATGGGCACACTGAAACGACTTAATCACTGCCTACTTTCACTACAGTGTGACAACCACAACAAATATAATGTCTGATTTGTCCTCTCATCGCAGTAATGTGACAGACATCACAACCATCCAGACACAAATGACTACCACCAGTGTCACTTAATCCAGGTTTGTTCAGCAATTACAACACACTATACACTGACTTTCATGCCAACCACCCACATGAGGCACAGGTGGTGGCTCCTGTCGAGTGCGGTGGCTGCGATAGACCTTATCGTATGAAGACAGACATTAATGAAGCATACTCTTTGTAGTCTACTATTAGACAAGTCTGTAGGTTCAAACAGTTGTCCATCCAGAATTGACAACATAGTTTTAAAGTGAGTTTATGATATAACAAATTAGGCTGAATTAAAAATGTACAGTCAAAGCAAAGTTCATAGACAGTGTAGCAATGTCTAAATGTATCACGAAAAGTGTGAGAAACAGCGGGATACATTTTCTTCCATGTGCCAATAATACAAGCGCGGGCTCAAACAGGGCAATAATCCCTCTTGCGTTTTTTTTATTATTGTAAAAACACTCTTAGAAACTTGTGTCTTGTAATCCTTGTCTGTCTTGCAAAACTTTTGAACAGATTGTGTCCATATAAATTCAAATTAAAGATTAATTTCACATGGAGTAACTCTAACCCTTTGTCAGGAAGTCTGGTCAATTAATTCAAGGCTCAGACCATTGTTAACCACATCTGAGAGAACCAACTTAAAGTATACTGGTTTAAATAGCACTTAAGCCTAGAACAAAGCTTGATAAAATTAGACAAGATTAAGTTTATTGATCATGTGCAGGGAATCTATAGTTAGTAATCCTAGCTGGAGTGTGCTGAACAGCTCTTTGGGAGTAACAGGACTCAAGTTACACCCTGAGCGCAGGCAGCCTGAGCTGACCCACTGACCCACTTTCTGTCTCCTGCTCCTGCACACTGCAAAGGAGAGCCTCTGGTGGAGGGAAAGAAAAAAGGGAGAGTAAAAGAGGGGAAAAAAATCAGTGGGTAAAAGAAAAGCGGGTAAAAGGAAAGAAAGTGAAAGCGAGAAACGCTAGAAACTGGGGAGGGTGGGGGTGGGGGTGGGGGTGGGGGGCAGAGAGAGGAGGGGAAGCCCGGTATTTGTCAGCTGTTTGAGGCCTGGCACAGCAGCCGCAGCTAAACAGCTCTCAGCCTCCCGGCTTCCCGCTCAATACTGCCCGCCACTACTACGCAAACTTCCGCCAAAGCTCAAACATGCATGCGCGCACACACTCAAATATGCATGGTAACACAGGAAATCTCCTTCTATTTCTGTCAGTACAGGGCTCCGGCTCATCTACATTATCAAGCTAACTGCTAGCAGTGCTGCTAATAGCAGCATGAGCTACAAATATTCTTGAACACAGAGAATAAACAACAGATTTAACACAATGTATTCTTCTAAATGGGAAAGCTATACAACGTTTGTGAGCGAGTGAAAGAGGTTGTAAGAGTGAGGAAATGCGATGTCGAATTTGGTAGGTCACCTGCTCACACAAAGAAAGAACAAAGCTACACCGGCCATGGGCTGCTGCTAAAAATAAACACTGTCTGAAAGCGAGAATCAGACAAAAAGGACGAGACTCTCCTCTCTCCCCACTGCGAGTACAACTGACGCACACGTAACTCCTCCTCAAAAAAACACCTCTTCATTCAATCACTCCTAACATCAGTATGACGCATCGTGGGTGTTGGGGTTTTACGCCACACACTTCTCCACTACGTACATCTGAGCAGCCCACGAGAACATATGACTAAGACGGACGTGTTACTACACAAGTACTGTACTTAGCAAAAAACACACCTAATTCTCTTGTGTGGCAAACTGACTCACATCACATCAAAATCAAAAGGTACTAGTGCTTGCTTATCTTTTCTGTGGGGAATTATTTTGTGTTATGGCTCTGATGATTTCAAACATACTGCGAGCGGAGGTGTCTTGACAAGTCCTTTTGTTATCTTCACAGACAAGCACAACAATTCACATGTCAGTGACACTTTAAGGCAAACACTGTACATTAAAGTGTCAGTGACAGTGACCTCTTTTTTTCTCTCATTTCGGGGCTGCGGCAGCACTTGGATCTTGACAGTTCAGCTCAGCCACCCTTGATTTTACTACAGTGACCAAAGTCTTGTAAATAATAGGTGAGTACGCAGGTGAGCAGTAAGCCAAAGACACTCAGTGGCACTTAAACAGCAGCGTGTCTTCGAAATGCTATGTAGGGCTGGTTTAGTGCCCACACCCACAACCAGATGGACAAAGAGCCGCACCGCTCCAGAGGTGCTCTTCATATGGAAGCATTTACAGATGCACAGATGTGGGGACTTGGTGAGAGACAGGGAGAAATGGAGAGAAACACAGATGAAACCCAGAATGAAAACAAAGAAAGCCTATTTTTATGGACTTGGTTCAAACATAACGCCTTACACTGCAATAGCCTGTACAACAGTCATGCTGTGTGTATCAAAACACAGACAGCACTGTGTTCATGCTCTGTGGGTGAGATAGGCAATCTTAATGCTCTGTGGGAGAGAAGAGTGAACCTACATGGTGTAGGATCCGTTGCTCCACGCAAGTTCTTCAACAAAGCTAAAAACTGATCATTGAATATGACTGGGAAAAAAATATTCAAGCACAAATACTGGCACATGTTTTTGAATTCTAATAATACAACATTGCTGAGTAGGAACAGTTGCTTCAATCCTCCTCCCTGTAGAGATGACCATATGGACATGAGAGGAAGAGAGAAGAGAGAGGACGCCTTTCCCCTTTGAAAACAGGAGGAGAGCAGCAAATGAATAAGCTCCATATTGCAGAGCTCCACATGCAGGACCATCAGCTGTTTCTAATTCAGTACATGACATATAGTCCCAGCGTAACAGCTAGCATGCAGGTCAACAGTACATTAAATTCCTGACATGCTTGATCTTGTGTTTATCTTCGCTGACCATAACATGAGGAAATGGGCGAGGCTATACACCCGGGAGAGGGAACTGTGAGTGTTATCAGACTCTGGCCTGGTGTAAAAGGAGGGTCAACTCTGTCACCCAAAGCAGAGAGGAGCAGCTGATTACATCAACCAGTATTTCTGGCTCAATGACTTGAGACCCATTCAGCTCATATTGTGATGCTGGCATAAACAAATGTAACGATAGGAATCAAATAACTAGACTGCCAGACTAGGTACAGTGTGGGTGGAGAGAAGATGCAGAATAAGATGCCGCAGACGTTCTGAGAAATTCGGCTTTTTTCAGCCAGCAACAACTGTCTAACCGCAATTACTATAAATGAGAAACTCAGTTTAAACTAACTAAAAGACCACAGAACTTGCAACCGCTTCCCTTTCCGTTCATCTCCAATAAGTCAACTGCAATCAGACACTGACGACAGCATGCTACATGGAAAGACACCTAAGAGAAAATAAGCCCCTTTCTAGGCAAGTGTGACTAGTACTGTCTAGAGGACCGACAGATCGAGGAAGGGGGGCTCAGTGGATGTATAGAGTTCAAACTACCAAACAACCGGTCTCAATCACACAGATGTCATGGGATAACAAAACAGCAAACACTGGAGGAATGCAATGCTATCATTCTCACGCGTGCACACGACTTCTTGCACTCTCAAACATCTCGTGCCTATGTCTGAATGGTTATCTGTCCTGTGTGACTGTTTACTAGAATCAGATGGAAGGTCTGTGCCCAGAAAAACAAGCTTACCCGCATGTCTGATGTGTGACTTGAGAACACTTACATTGGTTTCAACATCAGTAGTATGAACGTAAAGCATCATCAAAACATTTACTACAGCTAAGATATAGGCAGACTGGCACGATCCTGGATGGGGAAGGAGGTTTGTTTGAGTCGCTTCAGTTTCAAAACCCATTTTTATTACTGGTTGTCAAAGCCTCTCTTGAACTTGTCGCTACTTTTCTCTGCTCAAATGTGCCCCGTCTTGCCTGGGACAATTTTCTAGCAATGATTCACCGCAGTAGTAGGTGAAAAACAAGCCAAACGTTTTATCAGTCACCATGTCTGTCACCATACCAAGCAGTATGACCTGATTCCCCGGACGAGCGTGCCATGGCTCCCTCAGCTAGCCAGGGTTAGCATAGAGCTAGCTAACAAAGACAAAAACAGACACAAAATCTAAATCGGTAAACAATGACTTTTAAGCTATTACACTTACATATACTGGTAATGGCCAGGGATAGCCAGCAGGTTCTGCTCCAACCGGCGATTTGAGCTTGAGCTCCAGCTTTTCTCCCATTCTACACTTCACGGCGGCTTGGCTGTGATGGATAGCTAGCTAGCTAGTAACTGCTCTCTGTTAGCCAGCTGGTCGGTTAGCGAGCGAGCTACAACGTGAACATTTTGTAAGAAAAAAACGTTGAACCGCGTAAAATAAAAAACGACGTCGACGCTCGTTACGTGGCAAACACACATACAATACGACCACGTGTAAAAATGTGTCCGACTCGATTTAATGTTTTGAATAAGATTCCTTTTTATGTCCACTGGCAATAACACCACGTCCGTATCGCCGCCATCTTGCCCGGCATGAATAAATATGGCAGGGGGCCACTGGTAGCAGAGGGGACACAGACGTCAACGAGGCAACCGTGATCGCAGCGCGTGGGCCAGCAACAGAGTGCACGAGCGAGCAGCCGTCCCACGGCTCGTGACAGCATAACATTACCTCAGTTCATCATGGAAATATTGATGACTAGATGACTAAAAGTCCACTTAACTAAAGGGACTTGCCTCATTTAACCAACAATGTCACCAGTCTTTACTCATTAGATTAGACTGACATTAGGTCTACACAGACTGAGACTTTTCTGATATTAATTAAATATTATTAAGACTTCATCATTAGAGAAAGTAGTGCTGCCATTCACCTTTTATTGCACTGTTAGACCACATTCCACACTTTTTAGACAATGAAAATTTAATTAGGCTATATATCAAAGAGTCTATTATCATATTGTATTAATGTCATATTATTATAGAACTATTCATATTAATTGTGTAATATAAAATTTAGAGTCAAAACTATCAGCTTTTGACTGAATGGATTCTGCAAATTGCAAAGTACGCTAGTCCATAATTGTTTCAACTGAGTTTAAGTGGACCTACATGGAGCACATGTGGCACATAACCCTGGGTTTTCCTGCTTCCAGACACTGCACCAGAAATGTGTAGAATTGTTCTTGAAATCTGATTCATATGAAGCACATTTCCTCTTCCCTTCCTGAGCCATAGCAGAAATTAGACAATGTAAAAATAGTAGTTGTGTTCTATGTATGCCACTTAGTATGTACAGCCCTGTGCTGCTTGTACACTTATATTAAATGCACACAAGGAAAAATATCTGCAGATAGTATTATGTGTAATATCAACAGACCTGCATGTGGATCAATGGTCCTGGACTGATCAAAGTCTGAAATGAAGACAGCATTTACAAACTAAACAAACATTTTACACTTTTGTCCCATTATTTCAATTCTGAGAGAATTCACAATGTGATATCAAAAACTATGTTTTACATGGACAATTTCTAAAACAATTAAAACGAGGGAATATTATACAGAGAGGTAACATTATATAGATAGAAGTCATGACTGCCAGTAACAAAACAGGATAACTTTTCCAGGATTATGAAAGAGAATGCTGAAAACCTAAGAGTCTCCACTTTTGACCAGTTGGTCAACTCGAATTGCTCTTCAATGAGAAAATACTCAAACTAGTTAATATTACTCCTGATGTAAACACAGAAAAACTCAGGAAACCCAACAAAAAAAGTGAAAAAAATCACTTGTGTTACATCAAATTCCTTGTGATTCTGACAACAATTCGCTTGATGCATCTCCAACAATGTGTCTCAGACAATAACATTACATAAAGCTCCGGTCAGTGATAGTGTACCATTAACGTGCCGCACATTGCACAACAGTGATCTCAGTCAAAATATACTGTGCAGTTCAAGCTGGTGAGTTACAGTCTTTACTTGAACATGACACACACAACAACTGCAGGGCTATAAAGTATCTACATTGAATAGCGATTTATACTGTATTCTGCAGTTGAGGGTGGGGGTGGGTTACTATGTGGTTGAGCCACTATATAATTTTGATATTCAGTCTGACTGTCTGCCCACTCTGCCTCGCAGCGCAATAACATGTTTGATGCACAACAATTTAATGCAACAAAGCAGAAGTAGGAGCAACTGGTCTATTGTTGTTTTTTAAATACTGTTTTCAGCATGCCTATTGTCAGATAGCATTTATAATGAAAGAAGAAGAGATGAGATGTGGGGATGAGTGAATGTGTTGAAAACTCAAGTAGAGTCCAAAGAGAACTGTCCTCGGCTCATTCACAGAAGAGTTGGCCGATTCAGCATAGCAGTCTCCAACAGAGCCACTATTGTTTAGACGGTTTAGTCATTTGCAGCATCAATGTGACCTGAAAATGGTCCACGAGCATAAAAGACAAAGTTCAAAAATTCAAATCAATTACATCACACTGCATGAACAGCACTGCTATGGAATCTTTATCTTATGTTTATTTATTGAATACATACAAAATAGCTCTATAACAAAGCAATGTTTGTCCAGTGTTGTTTAAGTTTAATAGATATAACACTATCAAAGAGACAAAAACATCTCATATAAAAGGGAATAACGTCTCTCTCTCCGCTGCTGATTGATGAGCTGAAATGAGATGATGATGCAGTGTCAGCAACGGCAACAAGATCAGCAGCGAGGGAAACAATCGTTGTCCTTATTAGAAGTGTTGCCGAAGGTCAGGACAGTCAATATGAGGCTGAAATACCAAGAACTGATGTGTCATTGAAGAATCATCCATTGTCCCACACTGAGATACTGTGACACAGGCTAAATGTCAAAGGAGGACAAGACACAGCAGGAAGCAAATGACAGAGATGCTGCAGAGAGATCAACATGATAGCTTCACATGATGAAGAGCACTTTTTAGTCAGCTATACCAAGTGTGTAGGAGTACTGAAAACTGTCAATGAGAAGTTGACTGCTCATATCAAACGGCATCAATCTGAAATGATAAGAGCTGAGATTGGGGAAACCGATATTAGTCACACCTCCTCTTTCTGGAACGTAAAAAACCACAAAAAAACCTCATTATTGTCCTCATCGCACTGTGCTTACAGTGCTCACCTCCTCCCCCCTTCTTGCAAGTCATCTGAACACAAGTGAGCATGACTGCTGTTGTGTGCTCATTTCTCTGCTCCACTAATACCAAATTCATAACCGTCAGAAAATCCTACAGACAGCAGAGCTATCCCTGGTGATGGTGATTCTTACTGCTGCACCCTCTGAGGCTTAGTAGAGCATCACGTTTGGCTCATACAAGTCATTTCTATCATATTGTCTTGGTTCATTCTGTCTGAATTGATTCATCATAATTTATTGATCATCATCAAATGTGCGTCCCTGCTTGGTCTTTTGTCCGCTTGTCACAAGTTACCAAACTTCCCACAATTCCACTGCCAGGAGTCACATATATATATTTCACTCTCAGCAACCAACACATGAGTCCAGCGTAAGCTTTTTTCCATGGCTGAATGCAGAGGTGCGCAGGTTAGAGAGAAGCAGTGCAGATGAAACGTTTTACTTGAATCTATTATGAAAAGCCTTAATGTTTCATACACCTCCCACTTATCCCAAATAATTGACTGACCTTTATTTCAACCAGCCTACACTGTCACATTTAAGCATCGACCTGCTCTGTTAGCAGAGGGTCTGCACACAAGTAGACCCCTGTCTCTGTTTCTCAGCTGAAACCCAGACCATTTAAATCTCATCTGACTAGCACAGCCCTGGAAACACAGAGGGGGAAGAGAGCTCTCAGGTTCTCCGCTGTGTGTGTAAACATGTCAGTGCATACGCTGCTGTATGTTGAGGAGAGGGAGAGGTGGCAGCCTGCCACAGTGAACTCACTGACCGGGCCCCCCTCCAGCTCCCTGAGCAGAGCTGAGGCCAATTTTGGGAAAGGAGCCAGTAGCAGCATAGCAAGGCTCAGGCAAAGCTTAGCCCAGCCAACTGGAACACAGTCGCTATGTAGATTTCTGGGATCTTTCACAGTGTGTCAGATTACACTGAGCCCTGTCCTCTCTGTTGCCTTGCCGGAGCATCTTCTGCTCACGCTGCCATGCCAGGGCCTTTTTTGGATCCACGTTTCAGTGCAAGGCACAGACTTGGCAGTAAACGTCACACATTCATAGGTTAGAAGAGGATGCACATTGAAAAAAAAAGCACATACACCAATAGGCTGCGCAAATCTTAGCTCGTTTCCCAAACATTCCTTTAAAGTAAGACTGATTCCTGAGGACGACACAAAGGAAACAATGCAAAGAGGGAAAACAAGAGGGGTCGAAATGTTTCTTTCCAATTTGCTGCCTTCTTGTGCAAAAACAAGGTGGGCCAGTAATTTGTGGAGGCTGTAGAAACTGTGAAACTGCTGCCATCTACAGGACATCTTTGTCACTACAGGTCTCAGTAATTGTAAACAAATGTTAGAATACTGACAAAGCCAATAAACAGAAATGGAAAACACTGTGAAAGCTGCACCAAACATGCCAATGTCTCATTTATATTTTCAGGGAATGGTGTACACAAACATAACCCTTGCAGTGCTTCCAAAAGGGGCTAAAAATATGTCCAAGGCAGAAATTCTATCTTTTGACTTAAGTCCAAAATGTCAAGATGTGATCCTATAATATATCCATCACAAAACAAAGCAAGTGCCATCTCACACATAACCATAGAAGAACCAGTGCACAGAAAACTACTGTATAACCCCCACCCCCGCAAAACAAACAAACAAACAAAAACAACGTTTTGCTTAATAACAGACAGCAACAACTGGTTTAGAATTTCACAAATAAGGATTTTAAAGAGTTTTATTGAAACAAGGATCAATTTCAGTCCCAGTCCCTTATGGTTTTCAAAAAGCGTGCTTTGGGTTTTAGCGCCAACATTTCATGACTCTTCTCCAAAGCCCTCTTTGCTTATACAGCAGCATGTATATACTCAAAGAAATGGAAAGAAAAAAACCCCTATACAACAGGTCATTTTGGCACAATCAACTCATACAATGGTAGGCTTGTGCTGGCATTTCATTTCTGTCAAACAGTTTGCTCTCCATCTGAGCAGAATGTGTTTACTGATGAGCTCATTCCCAATGGATTTTGACCATAATAGAGGTGCAATACAGTAATCATATCAGAATGCTTCTAGAAATCAAGATACAGTAAGGATTGATGGAAAGTGTCTTTCTTGTTACAGGTTGCAGCACTGGGTGATGCAGAGCGTCGACTCTGGTGAAAAGACATCACGTCTCCTCCTGCCCAGTCGTCATCAAGTCCCAGATCCAGTCTCGGGTCTTGGAGGGGTGGCCTTGATGTAGTGTTTGAAATAGGAGAGTGATATAATCTAAAACCTGACATTCAATTAGAAGACTTTAACCCAGTCATGCAAATCCTATCTGAAGTAAAGGAACCTCCTTTGACTTCTCACAAGAAAACACTGAGAAAGTTTCCACTGGATGATGAACTACATGGACAAAAGAAATTAGAACAGAAACTTCAAAATACTGTGACATGTTCCTTTGCCAACATTTGGTAGTGCGTTTTGTTTCATCCGACTCAGTAAGCACTTTGGTATACATGCTGGTCACAGCCATGTCTAATGATTACATATGAACTTGGTTGGACTAGGCCTTTTCTTGGATTCTGATATCCTTGGGCAGTTTTTTTTTCAAGTAAAGATATAAAGACTGTTCATTGTAACACATTCATAAAGCATGCACACTGATGGACAAAGAGAAAAGTGTCATTTTGGACAAAACCCCCAGGTAACAGCAAGATCAGGAGAAAAAGTGCTGATTTTCATATTCACATAAAAAGATCGATATAAGAAATGCATCTGCTGACTAAACTCGACTTCTGAAACAGCATTTCTAATTCATCTTCGGATACGTTGAGAGAATCCGTCTTGATGCGACACTTCTCAGGGAGTAGAGCTGATCCGGGAGATGGACTTTTCGCGCCATCCTCCGCTAAGTATCTGACATCACATTTTAAAAAGGCAAAAAGTGGTCACATGTGAGCGTTCCTTCTCTGAGGAGGAGGCCCACCAGTCTCCACACGGAAGATGATCAAAGATGGCTTCATCTTAACAGTCGTCTCGAATGGACTACCATGTGGGTCGATGAGCAGACAGACCAATACAATTTGATCTTCTAATAAACACTGTAAACACTGTTGTTTTGACATAACTAAAATTGGCGAGGATGGTAATCTAGGAGATATCAGATCTGTGGATCGACCTAAACTTTTGAACACTTTGAGGATGAAAAGGAAAAGCCTGCAGATCTGACTCCCCTGTCTGCATCATCTTACAATTAGTGGATCTTCCATAACATAATGAAAAGCAGAGCTGGCAATGAACTCTTCAGATCACTGAATAATTCTATTGCTACAAAGCCATCAACTAAACTGGAGAGACAACCAATTAAGAGCTTATCATAGATATAATATGATGGACCATGACTAAGGACCACTGCTGTAACTGGTGAACAAGCACCGCGGCTCGTCATGACTGAGCGAGGAGACTGTTTGAAGAAAATCTACAGCTCTAGACTGACTGGAAACTTTCACACGTCCCCCACTGTTAAGACATCTGCACATGATTTTAGAAAAGAAAAGCCAAGCGCACAAACCTGCGTCTGACTGTGTGCATTTAGAGGCATTGTTTTGATTTAATCAATAGTAATGTTTGCATCTCTTTAAAAGAGAAAAAAAAAATTAATGCCAACAGATTGACAAGTAGATGGGCAAGGCAGCTTCTGAATAAAATACTGGCTGACATTCAAGATGTGAGAACAAGAAAAAAAAATAAGTGACAGCTTTAAGCACTGGTCTTGAGGAGTGTAAAAGATTAATTCCCCCCAGTTAAGTGTCAAAAATAAATAAAATAAATGACAGAAAAATAAACATCCCAACCATTCGCTTCAGTATGTGGGATAAACCTATGTATTATTAACTTAATTTTTCTCTACACAAAAACAAATTAGTTGCTTTTGGCATACAATCTGCAGTTTTCATCTCAGTGTCCCCTTCCCTCCAGTTTCAAAAGCAGGAAAGATTTGGATGTTTCCAAAGAAAGTAGAAAACTGTCCATGCTGACTCTTTCAGACCTCTGTGCACTATAAGCAGGGTGGACTATTGAAAAAAAAAACCAAAAAAAAAAACAATAAAACAAAACAAAGCCACACAGAACCTTTCTTTCTGGATGCATTGTAACTAAACAGATGGACCTGGCCACAACAGGCTCAGGCCCATCTACCAAAAAGTAGAGAAAAAAACAAAAGGAAAGGAAAGAGAGAAAAAAAGATCATGTGTCCTGCTTAGTCCTCACCAGAGCCTTTGGCCCCAATGAGGGAAATACTCCCTTCATGGCATCTTTCATGAGAACATTTTTTTTTTCTTTTAGCACAAGCGGAATCCAGAGTTTTCCTTTATCTGCTTGGTTTCCAGAGATAACAGGGAAACGATGTCTAATAACTATTTTTAAAGTTGCTGTTGATCGTACTCTGCAATAAGTCTCTTTATATGTGCCAGTTTGTTGTGTAGATATTCACAGCGGTTCTTCTCTTGGCTATAGTTTGGATTAGTCTGCAAGGACACAAGAAAAGAGCAAAACAAAAGAAAAACACAAAGTCACAGTCTGATAATCGACTTGGACACTTTATAGCAATAAAATCAGTTAAAGCGGGAGTTCTTACCTTTTTTATTTTATGATATTCTTGAAGTATCTGATTGTGGATTGTCTGCAAAGAGAGAAAGAAGAAAAACAACTCATGTCAATAAATTAAAGCAGAGTTTGGGTTGCTCAAGATATTCTCTTACGAAATGGCAAATCTGTGTGTGTGTACTTTAGGGAACCTACCTTGTACTTGTCTGTGCCTTGCTGGAGTTGTTTGAGCTCATTGTCAAGCACAGTGAACTGCCTGGTGATGCCCTCTATCCGAGCATGCAGACCCCGGTACTCACTGTACTCTGCGTTGAAATCGTTTTTATACCTTTGACGCTGTTCCGGAGAGCCGATTACAGTGTACTTCCTAGGGTGTGAATAAGAGAAATGTTACCGAACTATGGGGGCCCCACAGGGAAACACATTAGACATGAAAAAAGAAAAACACATACAAAAGTGAAAGAACATCAAGGGAAGCATTGTCAAAAATACAAAAAAAATACAACAAATACAAATAATAAAAAAAACTGAAGTGCTCCAGGACACATGGGGGAGTATTGTGTGTTTAGAGTTGATCTGGATAAACAGGAATGCCACCGTTGCTTATCTATCTAACTTAACCTTTAAATGTATATATTTTGTCAAGTAACAAAATAAACATTTAGACATGTGGCTAGTTTATCTTATTAACTCCTGCTGGAGAATTGGAAGCAGGTTTTCGATCTGTGAAGACCTCAGCAGCTTGCTCTGGATCCAATCTAAGCAAAGCAAACCATTCATTAACGTAACCCTGTCTGTTTTTGGAATTTGATTTAGGGACGTTTTATCGCAATGGACATTAGAAGCACCGATATGCCTGAAAAGTTAAAGTTATACTAAATCTGAACATTGGAGTAATTGTTGTGTTAAGATTTGAATTATACATATATATTACATGATTAAATTCTGATGCAAGTTGGAAATCAGGCTCCAAAGGTTTTTAAGTGAGCCGTGCGCCACAGCAACTGCTGCAACTGTAGGTCAGCGAGCAAAATTACATAACTAATGTCCCACTGCTTTTAGAACATTAGCTTGCACCTGTCACTGCAGGCCCTGCTTCAACCCCCCCACCTCTCAGCTGTAAAACCTCTAATTTATAATGATGAATTTAAGGAGAGTTCTCTTTTGGCTAGCAGCATCTGCACAGGATCTAGTGAGCTTTAAAACAGTTAAATACTCACAATAAATAGTCTGCCACCTCTGGTGATGATGAAGGAATACTGGTACTGTTGCACATTCCATTCAGATCTGAAACAAGGTCACAGAAAATAGCATTAAATCTGAAAATGTTACCTTTGTCATCTGTGTAAACAGCTGGCAAGATTAAAAAAGATGATGTATAGATAATTATCATTTACATCATTAATCTTTTAAATGACTACTCCTCCATAGTTGGATTCACAGGTGTCTATTTGAGGGAGCAGAATGCATAAAGCTGAACAGCAGGGGTCTCCATTTAATCAGTGACTCACACTGGTCACATGATGCATCACCAACTCACAGTGATGACTAACTACTGTCTATCCACATATGAACAACTACTTTTATTCAGAAATCCCTTATCTGATGCTAGAGTTTTTTTCAGTAAATGAAGGTGAAAGAAAAGAGGGTGTCTGTGTGCCTTTTGCTCTCACCTGTGCTTTTGTGTGGAATACTGTTGCTTTTGAGGTTTCCTGGGCTCATCTCACAGGCTTTATTAGGCTCAGGCAGGTGCTCCTCACGACTCTTCCTCTCTTTCTCCTTCTCTTGCTCCTTCTCTCTTACCCGCTCCCTGTCTTTGTTCTTCTCCTTGTCTTTATGCTTTTTTGACTTCTTCCTGGACTTGCTGTTGACGGATGAAAGACTTTTGTCCGGAGGGCCATCCAGGCCTGAGTGTCCAGGAGATGATGTGCCGATGCTTGGTGCTGGGAGCACCGCTGACACAGAGAAGAGTGAAGGCGGTTGGCTGAGTCTCTCGGACACTGCTGTTTCCTGAGAGTCACAGTCTCTCCCGTTGTGGCTGGAGTCGTTGCTGACGTCCGACAGCGCTTCGAAAGGACGAGGTATGTCGAGCACAGGAAGCGGCTGGGAGCTGGACGACATGCTGCTGTCTGACGTAGAAACCGCTTCCGTCTGCACTCCTCCTGCCTCTCCTCTCCCGTTGGAGGAACTGAGCTTGCCATTAACTGGGGCTGTTGCAGCCTTGCTGGCAAGGTGTGATATCCTGGGCTTTTTGTTGACAAGAGGGTCAATGAAGTCGGCAGCAGGTCGTTTCTGGCAGAAAAATAACAGGTTTAGCAGCAGAACCTACAACTGGGTTTATTATGAAGTCTGTTCACCTGAGAGTGAGCATGGAGAGAAGAGTGGCCCAGGTCAGAGCAAATAAAAAACAGTCTCAAGAGTGGAGGTCAAGGGAGAGGATGGAGGGAAGTATTCTAACGTAAGCACATAGATAGAGAGAGCAACACAGAGCAAACTAGGCATAACAAAAAGAGAATTCTCAGAGACAATGATGTCTGTGCTTGTGTTTCACAATGCCAGGGATTACATTACAGACAGGCCTGGTTTGACCCAGCCTGCATTAATGTCTTTGGGAGGGACCCAGTCCCTGTGTGTTCCAACGTTTTCAGACAAGATCCAGACCAGGACAAGCACCAGCTGGGCCTGCATGGCTCTTTGAACTAATTCCACATGAAAACGTTATTAGAGTATTCATCTTCATTTGGGGCCTTCATCTGCACCAATACGTCATTCTTTAGCACTGTTTTTCCTTGGAGATGGAATATTATGTCATTGCACAGCCAAAAGACAAGACAGGGGGAGAGATTTTACTTCAACATTGAAGTTTTAATGGAAAGGGTGGTCGAACACCAGTGATCAATGCTTTGGACTATGCCAAAATGGGATGTGCTCTAACCACTTGACCTCCGAGCACCCTGAGATCATTCTTTTTTTTTTTTTTTTTTATAAAAAAAAAAAAGCACAGACCGGCTATTTTCATTTCTATCTAAAAAACTGTTTGCTCTGTGATGATCTGACTGATCCCCTGTCAGTGGGATTTACATACGGCTTTATCTGCTGCAGCTGAATCTAAAAAAGAGCGTGGGGTACTGTTTGCTTATGTATTTGTGAACTGTGTTTACTGAGGGAGGGAGCGGAAAGGAAGGGGCATTCAGAATGTGTCTGAGGGAGAAGAACCTGAGAGGAAGGAGCTATTAATGTAAGCGAGCAGCTCCTCCTCCTTCTACCTAATGGAAGTGTAAACAATGGATAAAGTCAAGAGTCTAGACTGACCTAAAAAAGAGAAGAGCAGGACATGGAATATGAAAAAATGAATCAGGCAATGAGAAGTGAAAAACAGTCATTGCAATCGTGGGGGAGATTTACTTTTGGATTCAGAAACACAGGTTAAGTAGACGTTTAAATATGTATGTGTTTAAAAGGTCCTTGAAAAAGCTTTTAACAACCATTAAAATGGAAGTTACACTGCTCAGCTGGAACCAGTTTAGAAAACATGTACTGAAACTGGAACTCATGGAGAAAGGAAGCACAAATCAGCTTAGAGGGAGAAAGAATTTAGGAAATCCCTCCCTGGGAAATACCAGAAACAACGAGACTGTAGGGAGGCTGTAATGTTTGGTAAACTGAAATTGAAATAATCCAATGCATATCTTTGGTGAAAACACGTGTCTTGAAATTAATATTCAGTGCTCCTCTACCAAATCTATTTGATCAGCTAGAACAACAGAGGACAAGCTAGCCCTGGTCAATCATTATCGATGGAGAGTGTATTTACACGCTACTGAGGCCAGTCCAAGAGACCCAGAACTGAATGTCATCATGAAAATAACCACAACCCAACCCTATGACAACAGTAAAACATTAGTTATTTTATAACTGAGAGAAAACAGGAAGCTCACCTGAGAGGGCGAGCTGCTGGCCAGCTCTTTAGGCGGGCTCTCAGGTAGAGGGGCAGAGCTGTTCTGGGCCTGTTTCCTGAAAGAGTGAACACACGTAAGAGAAGCTTGATATCATTTCTGCTGATATAACCTTTCCATACTTGGCATGGAAGGAACACAACATTACTGATCCAATTACCCGTTCAAGTGTCACAGCATTACAACTGGCAATCATGCAGCAAAATTGGACATCAGTGTCCCTTCAGAGCAAGTGTTATGACTTGTTTGACCAGATAAGTGGCGATACAGCAGAATAAATTTAATTTGCATGGATTCGTCATCTTTGCACAAAGATCCTACAATGCTTTATTCCAAGAAATGACTTAAACTGAAGATCCAGACTATACATTTTGTTTAGCTAATTCTACTTATTCTAAGTATGAGGCATTAAAACAAGTTACAACACTTGCCTTGTATGGCTGTGACTGTTGGTATGACAGAGTTAAGAGGAGCTATTTAAAGCAGAAACAAGACGTGAAAATGGACGGGGCAAAATTTTATCCTGTACATTTTCCTTTTCAGTGTTTCTTTACAAGTATCAAAAATTGTTTTTTTCTTAACTCTGACGAAATAAATGTCTGATCTCATAGTGCTCCATGTTTCATGGCTGAACAATTTTGGCAGCTAGTTCAGGAGTGAGAAAGTGGCATGACACTCCACAGTGACAGAGAAAGCGGGGGGGAGAGAGAGAGAGAGAGAGAGAGAGAGAGAGAGAGGAGAATATGGTGCTGCGGCTCATTTTGGGGATGGACTTTGTTTGGTAGGTTCAGCTGTATCCAGACTACAAAGTTGACTACATGTACTTCATTTATTTTCATGCCACCCCGACTGCCTCCATGAGGGTCTGCTGACAAACTACAGTACTCATTCACACCTGTATTTGTCTGGTGGTGATCGCATCAGCCAGGAGCCATCTTAGTGCCAGGCACGAACAGAGCCTCAGATTTATCATGACACATGAACACTCTTACCACATTATGTACCTCATTCGTCTGTTACACAGTAGAAGTGTCAAAACAAAAGAGCACTGCCAATATACAGCTATCCAACCAAGATGTACAGTACATAACCAACACTGTCAGGACCAAGTTAATTCTCAGCATGACAGACGAAGCAAATTCACTCAGCTTCATCACTGAAGCTGCATTTCTGTCTGCTTGCTAGGACAGACAGCTCTAGCTCTGGTTTAAGGATTTATCAATGCAGACAAGGCAGCCACAGCTACAGACATGACATTTCAGTCTGTAAGTAAAAAGCGCACACACAGAGATGCTGCTGCCACAGCCAATGACATTATCAGTAGGGGGCAGTTGGATACAACAAGTCTTGTCTATGCCCCACCCTAGCTCAATCGGTGTGAGTGTGTGTGTGTGTGTGTGTGTGTATGTCTGTTTGTGTCTGTGGTAGGGACAGTCAGACAGACAAGCAGGGAGCTGTGAGTGAGACAGCAGGCCCACCGATACAGCTGAACCTTGGACCGCTGCCACCTCACACACAGATCAGCATGTGCTGGAACACTGTTGCATCATGTGCGTTCCAATCATGTTGCTGAGCTGCTACTGCGTGACTGACTGCATTAGCTCAAAACTCTGGAGGAGCTGGGGAGGGGGAGGTGGTGATAAGTGGGAGGCTATGGTTTTTAGTCAGCTGATAAACTCACAAACACAGCTCAAAGCATAGTAAAAACACGCACAAAGAGGCTCCAAGTACTTGCAGACACGCATGCTTTTACATACCAACAGAGCAAATACACTGCGTGACCAGAAAAACAAATACATTTACATTTAAGCAATGCAACAATCCTATAATTGATACTTGAATCTTTCCGGTTGCTGCCAACACCGTCAGAGAGGCTGCAGTTTGTGACATAAGTAAGGTGGACAGTGGACATTTAGATAAGTACAGCTGTGCATGTTGCAGAGCTAATGCATTGCACTAAACTGCGTTGCAAGTGTTCTTTTGGTCACATAGTTTTAACAATCAAGCTACCACTGAGGTAGCACCACAGGTATATTTAAGCTTATTAGTCAGAATAGCAGCCATTCTTGAGTACACTACATAAACACAAACTCAGCAAAGAGCATAGCTGCCTGGTCTATATATAGCTAGCTGGGAGCTTGCTTTTCCTCAGTGTCCCAGATCCTGAGAAACCCCATTTTTCCACTGGGAAGAAGGCCAGCGGCACATGCTGTCAACAAATACCACACTTAGATGAAATTCAGTGAAGCACACAGAGAATATTCCTGGGGACAATCAGACACCTGCCATTCTCAAATGCAAAGAGTGGGTTTTATACACGTTTCCATACTTGGGCTTGATATAAGTCACGACAGTGGGAATACTGTGAAGTGCACTGAATTCAATCCAAGATAACCTGATATTTTCTTATCAAATCTGAATTAGTTACATACCAATACATTAAAAGATTTTGCATGAGTATGTGTTGTTCTGTGTTATACAGCTCTGCAGTTCTTACATACTGTAGCTCTGCACCCTATGGGCCCACTCTTGCAACAGAGTCAACACAAACAACATAACAAAGGGCTTTGAGTTCTCAAAAACTTAATCCACGAGACTCTGAAATATAGCCTGAAAAACATCTATGAATGTAGGCATCAGATGCAACAGTTACGTAAAAAAGATGTCTGTTACTTTAGAAATGAAATTTACTGCTACAGTATCCACTGTTTTGCTCAAAGGCAAAAGGACTTCTGTTGCTAGTGCACTACATCATCTAAAAAGACAGATTCACAAATGAAGCAAAGTAAAGTCCTCTATCGTGGACACATAAATCAAGTCAAAAAGAGAATTGACCATTTAGACAACATCAGGCTGATGACTCCAATATACTGCACATTACAGCAGTCTTCAAAAATATACATACGTAAATTGCATGGACTTTCCTGCAAAATTCCTCACTCAACATGTAGTGCGTATTTGTAAAATGTTCAGATTGTCTATCTGCATGGCTGTTAAGACATCATTCAAACAGGGTGATGTGAGGGTGAGAGTAATCCATAACTGTGACATACCTGAACAAGATTCTCTTGAGGAGCTGCTGGTCTCCCTCCGTGTAGCCCGGCCAGTCCTTCTGAATTTCCTTATACAAAAAGTCCTTCAATGTGAAGGTGTTGTCTCTCCCATTCAGATTCGCAACCTAGAAATTCAAAAGAGACACTGGTCAGTCCCTGTAGTTGAGAATAAAGTCTTAGATTGTATTAAGAGTGTGTGTCAGTGTTTTAGATAATGACCTGTTGCAGGTGGCTGTCCAGGGAGTCTTTGTCTAATTGTGAGAGGCCGTCCTTCTGCAACCTCAGGATCAGCTCAGGCTTTTTGTAAGGCTTGAGGGCCAGCAGGTGTATGAGGCGCTCTCGGAGCGGCCTGTGTTGAGTCGTGGCTTTCTTTAGAGTACTGCTAGAGATGATGACAGGCCGAGATGTTCTCCGTAATGGGGCAATGTCTGTGAGGGCAGGTGCCGGTTTCCGGATCTGAACCTTCTTCCCTGATAGAGTTACAGAAGTATGACATTAGAAAAGTTGGGTGAGGAATAGTCAAAGACTGTAGATTTAAAAGAGGACCAGGTTAGCCTGTTGAAAGCTGACTATAGATTGCTATAGTCATAGTCAAGGGTCACTACAATGGTGCTACTGAACTTGACTTTCTATTTGATTATTACATTAATCAACTACTTTGGACAGGACTTAGTATCCTGTTCTATGCACCTCTCAGTGACTCTGTGTTGAAGTCAGAACTGGCCAATAAACTCTAGTTGGGAATAAAACATTACAATGTGGCACAAGGCAAAAGTAAAAAGAGAAGAATGGCCAGAGAAAAACTATCTGGCTGAGGTGGTCCCCCCCGACACATAAATCGTTTTAAAGAAAACTCAGCTTTGTATAGTTTACTTTAGAGTTAATTTACAAGTTGTAATGAGAATTTCAGTTCACGAGAACCACAGTTGCAGGGGGAATTTTATAACTGACACTATGATTTATCACTGAAACAAAAGTTCTAGCAGAAAGGAACTCATCAAAAACGACCTTTTGGCAGCCAATGCTTGGCTGTTTTCTTAGAAACAAAAAAGATGTATAATCTCACCAAGAAATGTGTTTATTTTTGTCAACATCCTTTAACTCAGTGACTGTTAATGGCTGGGAGAGCTGGCAGGTGACTCACAAAAGATGTATCTTTACTGCTGCCACGTCCACCCAGACTCACCTTCCATTACAAACATCAGCTATTATCACCTTCTCCCACTGAGACCTTTTTTCAGGTGATTCAGATTCAGATGAATCTTGTGTTGCCTCCTACTGAGACTGAAATACTGTCTGGTTCCACAGCACAGTTGGACTAAACATTTGACTCACTGCGGCCAAGTGAATAGGCTTATACTGGATTTCTTTCTTTGCAGGCAATGAGGCAGGGCTTCTGTGGTTTTCTACTGCAGCTTAACACGATGTGGTTTACAGTGCAGGTCAGAGAGCAACACAAAAAGTCAGGAAGTTGATGTGTTACACACATGGACATTTTTGCCCCTTTGTGTTTAGATTACATGGGTTTAGGGAGAAAGAGGGTGAGTGTGTATGTGGTGCTTTACATGTTTGACCATTGAGGAACCAACCACCATTAAATTCAATAAAGTCCTGATTACAGATGAGGCATGCTGGCAGTGCGCTGGACCTCTGCCATTCGGCCCTAGACCCAAACAACCCGTCTGGTCCACTGTGAACCCATTCACCAGTTGTGAAAGACTACACAAACACATAGGCGGTTTGGGTGTTTGCAGGGGGCAGAAATTCTTCCAGTCTCTGTCTGCATGCTGTGAATTCCCAGAACAATGCCCGACGACCCTCTTGTGTCAGTATCATGTCTCCTCACCTACATATCTTCCCCCAGGCTTGATGACAATGGCACTCCTACTGCGAGTCTCCTCCTCGACCTGGGCCATGCTTTCTCTGGCCTTCTGGTAGGAGTCGTCTGTGGCACATACTGTAATCTTGTCCTGGATCCCACCCAAACAATCCAGCTGAATGCTCCCTTCACTGCCAAAACAAATAGGAGACATTGAGAGAGGAAGACAGGGATAGAGTGACCAGAAGCGTCAGTAGGAAAAGAATAGAAAGACTGGAAGGGAAGTGCTGCTTATTTTGAGGCTGCTGTGTAACTGCTTTGTCAAATATTTGAAACACAAATGAATATCATGTTATATTCTAGAGAATACTTTTTTTAAAATACTTAAAATAAATCCACCACTAGTAAGTTAATTCTCAGCAGTAACCTTAAATCTCTCACTATTTGCAATAACCCATCTCTTCACTGTGCATTCCTGCCCGGATGAGCTCCATCTCACACACCCCGAGGGCACAACTATTATTTTTTCAATTTCCATCCAACTGTGGGTTCCCACAGTACGACTTAGTGCCGCATCAAATCCCATTCTTTCCCGACTTCCCGGATCTCTTTGATTCCCCTCCACTTTGATGAGGATTTGGCAGAAAATGAGATGGTGCTGGCGCAGTTGGTGGAAGCCTAGCTCTGTCATTTGGGTTTTAGATTGGAACTCAAGGTTGATTGGATCCAGTCAGAGATGCGGATGAACTCCACCTGACCCACTTGTTAAAAATATTTTCAGAGTAATGGGGTCAGAAACCTGACAGAGAGAGAAGCAGAAGAGTCTTGTTGTTCTTCATGCTGTTTTTCTACTTTCTTTCACTTCAACAAAAGGCATCTGGTTCTATTCATCAGATTCAGCCAACAGTTTTTTTTGCATATATTAGGCCAGAGAAAATTTGCAGACTGAGGTTAATGGGTTTGATGCATGGACAGGGATGGATCCACATGATAAACAGGCTCTCTGTTGTTGCAACTGCCGCCACAGAAACAGCCAGCACTTGCAGCAACTGAATAATTTCAATTTAGATTGATGACACACAAGCACAGCCAAACCCTATCAAAACCTAAAGTGCATGCACTGCTTTTGCTTTGAACAGCTTTATCCATATTTTGCAACTGTGCACAAATGTATTTCTTTTATAATATAATTTAGAAACATATGACAGGCAAAAGGTCAATTTGGATTGGATTAAGGCTAAACCTCATGCTGTATGTCACCTTTTCACAATGAATAAATCTGGCAAGTCCATCATTTGCCATGTGTAATGCACATTTCTATTCAATGGCTTCTACTTGGAGCCAGAGTGCTCACTGTGTTGACCAGGGGTGGCTGTTAAGCATCTCAGTGAGAGACTTGGCGACTCACCTCAGGTCTCAACTATGTTAAACAGATTGTCTGCCTGGAAACACTCTGACTGTTGATTATTTACACAGAGCTCCAAGACTATACAGTTTGTGGATTTGTGTTCCTGAGTAAGAAGAATTATTTTGCACACACTATAAATAAGAGAAGAGTGAAAGTGAGTGAGAGCCAGTGTTTTCTTTCACCTGGTGATGTACTGCTGGATGCAGTCAAAGCTGCCCTGGGGGTTATCTCTGCCCACATTTGACAGGTAGAAAGTAAACGTTTGCAGTTCACTGGAAAGTTCTGACCGTGGTATTGAAATTTTCTGTTGAAGACAAAAAAGAAAGACATGAACATAGCAAAACACTTGAGCTATGCTTCTTCTGAACTACCAAACTCACAACATATCACTAGAGAAAAGCCACATAGCACGTTTGTGCTAAATTTTAAAGCACAAAAATCATCATGGTTACATTTTAGACATTTGCAGGTTTTCATGATTGTCTTTGTTTGTCTACCATAAATCTGTGTTAGTAATACCATATAAACTCTTTCTAGCCAAACCCAAGACAGAAGGACTATCTGCATTTGTAGATTACCACATGCGTTTTTCTGTTTGATGTATTCAGTGCTAAAAACAAACATTAGAGGTGTATACCTTAAAACTTGGCAGTGAAAAAGCTTGACGCATTTTCCTGCTGGCATGAAAACAGTGAAAGCCTAATAAAATGCAGCTAAAACCCACTTGCTTCTCTTCCTCCAGCTTATCTGTACTAGAATAGTCTACGCACTGCAGAGTGTTCCTACTTGTGTTCCCAATGTGTGATTGCAGGAAATCACACTTGAATTAGTGTAGCAGAAGAACTATGATAGGTATTTCTGCAGTCTCTGACCTTTGACACCATCATGCACATCCTATTCCACCTCCATAATTACCTGCCTCCCCCACTACAGGTGTTGCTTTTAGACGACTCAGGAGGAAGTGGCGCTCACCATTGTCGACTAGCTGCAAACCTTTAACTGTCTGTAAGCTGCTGCACACTTTGTTTAAAATGGAGGGGATTATTTAGACAAGCGACTACTGGGATGAGGATGCCACATTTTCGCTTTAAAAAACATTTTGCACTATTAAAGGGGTTTAGATTTGGTGAAAATTGTTAATATTTTAATGCACTGTAAATAAGCATGTCAGGAATCTTCTTAGTGAGCAGTGTAAAAGATAGAGCTGAGAAAGCACTGGGCGATACTGAAACTCTGTCTTTGCACATTTTCGTCTGCTATTCCTCCTTAAAATAGTTTTTATTCACCCTATCATTAGCATGTGAATTCAAGCCTGAGTTGATTTTAAAGGTTCTGAGGAAAAAAGCTCCAGTGAAAGTAGTTTTAACCTGACAATAAGGCCAGGCAGCAGGTCGTGTTCCCAGGAGGCCCCGACAGGTGTGCCCCTGCTCAGCTCTGTTTACCTGAGCATGGATTCAAGTGGTGTCACAGCCATGGACTATACATCACGCTAAGCCAAGGTAGCAGAGGACAGCTGAAGTTACCAATTAGATGGGTTTTGGATCCCCAGTGCCGGTCTTCCTGACCACTGAGCTGCTCATTGAGAATGACCTAACCTACATGAGAGGCTGAGCCTGTCACTCACTGGCTCCTTCGTCAGTGCTGGGACTGACATGAGGTCAGACTAGGCAGCTCAGCTCTATTTACCAAAGGCCTCAACACGTGTGAAGGCTGCAGGTGGCCAACTATAAATAAATACAATATCCTTTATTTGCCTTCCTGGAAGATCTGTGCATTCAGTTATCCATTCAGTCATAACAAAAGACACACTGGCTCTGCTGCAGCCAACCTAATTGCTAATAGAGATGAAATAACAAAATGATGATAATAATTTTTAACTTAGCTTTGCATTTACAACCACAACTTCAATGTCTTGTGAGGAGCTGACCTTTCCCAGGAAAACAAGACAAATTTACATCAAACTGTAAGCTCTGTAACCATTGACTTCCACCGTTGTTTCAAATGGGTCAATTGCACAACAGGCAGTGCACCCTCTGCAAAGTCCTACATTACATTTGCAGCCAAGTCTTAGTAACAGAGATCAACCAAACAATTTTCCCACTGCTAGCAGTGGGAAAATGGTTAGGATAAAACATCACGGCAGCATTACCAACATCCTGAGTTATATCTCTGCAATAAAATGTGTTTTCAACAAACAGAGAAAACAGCTCCAGATTTTTTTTTAACGCAGCAATGTCTGTACTATGCTGCCGGTCTCAATACATACATTATAGGAACATAAATCATGATGAGATCTAGGATTTGTGGGAAGAGACACAACAGCGATACAAGCTCTATTATGTGGTTTGGAAAGATATCAACAGTACATCTTAAACATGTGTGTCATATTTATGTGAAAATACGGAAGAACCAAGGGGACAGGTTGAGTATAGGAATCCAAAGATGATTAAGATTTAGAGGAACTGAAAGGCAAGGCACAGGGGAGTGACTCAGTTGACTCACGTTGTAGAGGATGAAAGAGTGAGAGGTGTAAGAGGCTCCAAGTGGCCTGTGCTCCAGCTTTACAAGCTCGAGAGTGTTGAAACCACAACACACTCACACACACACACACACACACAGATATAGTCATCCACGAATGAGTATGGCTTCTAAAGAAAATGGGTCGTTATGATGAAAGCTGACACTCCCTGCTACTACTGTAAGTGAGTTGGACTTTTCTCTACTTTACAGTGAATCTAAAACAGGAAAACTGTGTCTGTGCTTTTTGAGTGGGTGTCACTGACAGGTTACGTAATTGTCAAGCTACACGCGTTCGTACAGTTTCGATGTTGAGAAATTTTTCATTTGAAAAATAAACCAATCTGAAATTAAACAGAATCATCAGAATAATTTGTTCAACAATTTGACAATTTTCAACAAACAAAAAGATCAATTTGAATTTGAAGGCACACATCTGCTCAGTCTTGAGCAAATTATCATTAAGGTAGGTTGTTGACATAACAGAACAAATAGTGATTGAACAGGGACAAAAAATAATTTAAAAAAAAAAATCAAAGAGGCCCCAAGAATCATGAGTGACTGTAAAAAATAAGAACTTGCTTCCTGAATGTCCTTTTCTAATGAGAAGCCAAACTAAACCTCTCACCATCAATTCAACTTGTTTAGCCAATTATGCAAAGAGAATGAGGCTCAATTACTGTCAGAAGCTTTAAAATCTACAGCTGATACTTAGCCACTTAACTGCTGTTTTCATGTTTCAGAAAAAGAGAATAAATGACCAACAATTCAGAGGCAGATGGAGAGTGTAGGTAAAGGTTAGAGAGAACAGCAAGTAGAGACCATCTGCATTCATTCATTCATTGTAACAGGTCAATCGTGCAGCAGTAAAGGAAAGAAGCGGCGTGCATCATCCACTACTCACAATAACACAAATTGCACATTGCAACAGAATGTTTAAAGTTGCATAAACAGCCAGAATGATACTTGTAGGAGAAATAATATCACACTGAGGTTTGGTCACTTTTAAATTTGAACCCAAACTTGACTGTAAAAATGCCTTGCATCTTTTGTATGATTTTACTTTTTGAATTTCTGCCTTTCTAAAAAAAGGCATGGGAAACTCAGTATGTGTGTGCACACTGTGCCTGAACTCAGATAGAGCTGTACCAGATGAATGAATATGAGTGAATGAATATGGGATCTCATTGTGACAACCAGGCCATCTGCTCTGTAATTTTGCCATTTTCACACTTCTGACTAACATTCTGATCTCGACAGCAACAGATTTTCCTCCAGAGTGAGCTTGCTGCATCAATAAAATGCATTACTTTACTTTTGACAGCCTAAAGCCATCAGATAATAACCATCAGGCCTAGCATCTGAGGTGTGCAGTTGACAAACATGACAACACATGAACAATATGCGTGCCTTTTCATGTACTCATGCGCATGTGTTCTCATCACATTTCAATGAAAGTTCAAAAAGGAGGATATCATAAGACAGCTAATGACTGATGCTCTTTATACAGCATTCATACAACATGATTATCATAAGTGTCACAATGACTGATCTGGCTATTTATACAACATTAACCTCCCTGTCTGTACACAGGCAGTTAGAAAATAGATTTTACTAGTTGATAAAGCATTCACTGAAAGAGTATAAAAAATAGAGTGTTGCTGTATGGAGGACTAGAGTGCTCTGCACCGCTTCCTTCCTAATTCTGCAACAGAAATATTTACAGCATAATGGCAGCATTACATGCATCAAGACTGCTAACACAGGTCACTGCAGTTGACATTTACTCAAATCAGACAGTAAAATAAAAAATAGTCTGATGTGAGTGATACCAGTGATCATCTCCAATATCTTTCAGCCAAATTCTTTAAGGCAAGATACACATCAAATAACAAACACGACCAACTTACAAGGCTTCTGCTGCCTGAGGTCTATTTATGAGAGTTTAGAGAGCAAGTATGTCGGGAGCTTGGAAAGCCTTCGTTGGATTCCCTGAGCAACAGTTCTGGCCTTAAAATAAAATTCAAACAGGCTGCATGTATGGACAGAGCAAGATGCTACAAAGTGCAAAAACGTGGTAGTGCAGCTGTCTGTATGTTTTTGCTTACTATACGTGTACATTAGAAATGAGATAAAACTTTCAAGATAAAAATGATCATGTACTTGTAGAACAGTCTTAATGTTACATTAACTTCCTCCTGTTTCACAAACTTTAGCCTTTTACATGGGTAGGAATTAGTGCAGTGTATTCAATGCTGAATTTTAGAGCCGATATGAAAAAGAGCCAATATAGTGCAAACAGCTCTATATTATGTGCTTTTTTTTGAATGCGATTTCATCCATTTTTACCAGAAAACACATCTTTTCATACAAATTCTATTGTTTCATAAGTAATAACACTTTTCTAATGTCACTACTGAGACTTGATGATGTTGCGCCTCTAAAGCTCTGGGGGAAGCACTTCAGGGTAAGCAACACACCTGTCCTCCTTAGCAAATAGAGAAATTTACACACATCAAGCCCGCATTTTCTCAGTATGGTTCCAATTTATGCTAGATCTTTTTTAATATCAAATTTGATGACCTCTGATGACCTAGTGTCAACACACAAGAAGGTCATGGAGGTGCAGGGTTGAATATGGTGATGGTGTCTGTGTACGAGCGCGCAGGAGCGAGCAAACAGAAAGGTGGCCATGTAAGCAATATCCACAAAACTGCCTATTTTGACAATGTTTTGGATAGCCAATACAACGACAATGGGCAAATAACTGAATGAACCAGGCAGCTGAAACGTGCCACCACAGAAGAGCAAACAGATTGTCTATGCATGTCAGGCTGGGCAGGCTCACACAAGTAAACCCTCCTCTGCCCATGCAGGAGGTTTATGTAGAAAACACTTGTGAGCACAAGGATGTCTATTGTCTGCATGAGGACAGTTAATTGCTCATGCAGGTAGAACTAGCACCTATTTATGAGTTTAGTCAACATCATAAATAAGTAGGTGCCAGATTCAGAGAGAGACACGGCTGCATTCTAGGATTTCTAAACAATTCACAGTAAAATTCATTGCTTAATTTAGGCTACCTTGCACACTTACTAGCTTGACTATTGCTTAGAGGCAATGCAGGCAGTAGTAGGCAGGGGTAACTGAAGCTCTGCTGTGATGGTGAGTAGTTGCACCTATAAACACCTGCAGCTTTCAGTCTGCTCTGTCTTGGCCCTCCTTTGCTTCTTGAGCTATTCTCCAATTGATGCTTTTGCATTTTACCCAGCACTACTCATACTGCTCATACTAAAACCAATTTGGTTGACATGTCATCAGTGAGTGTCTGCTTTCAACCACTACACAGTAGGACACCAACATGTTATCAAAAAGAGAGCAGGCTGCAATCTCATCCCGTCTAAAATACATCAGTCTGCACAGTAACAGACATTGTACTGGAAGGAACACACCAGCTTTCTAGTCTCAAAATCTCAATCAACAGCCAAGGTTACTTTTACGGACAGTATTTCTCCAGCCATTCAAGAGATGTGGGGCCCAGTCGACATTTGGCACACTGAGGAGCCAAAGCTGAATTAAATCAAATCTTGTGGCCAGTAGCAAGAGGAGCTGCTGGGATCCATTTGTCTGAACAGGTCTCAGTGACAGATCAAGCAAGATTGACAAATCTTGCTTGAATAAAACATGACACGTGGTACATCACTACATTCAGAACAGCTATGCTGGCATCTTTCTATGGCAAACACTTTATGACATGGCACTGAAGTGTCATGTTGGAAAAAAAACAAACAAACAAACAAACACAATACCTAGCTTGAAGCTCACAGGTCTGTGTGTGTAAGAGTGTATCAGTTGGCATTTCAGTTTTTGTGATAAGCACCTCCTGGTAAATGCTAATTTATCTCAGCAGTTTATAACCAGTGCCATTCAGCTGGCCAGCTATAACAATACACTATGAAAAATAAATTTCCTGGGATTTTTCATCAAAACAAACAAAGCTGTGCATGCATGTAATTAAATGAGACATCGAGGGTCGGGGAGAGAGAGGTGTCTTACCCCTTGGTTTCCATTAAACCTGATCAATGGTCGTGATGACAGGACCTATAAAAGACAAATAACAGCATCATTAAATACACTTCCAGGTAAACACATTAAACAATTTCATTCTGGCAAATTTCCAGGTAGGAACTTCAAGGTTCAAGTTCCTCAGCTTACGAACTGCTTAGGCAAAAGCTTTCAACTGTTCAATATGAAAAAAGCAAAAGTGCAAATACAATTCCTGGAAGCATTACCTTTGCTTTAAGGCACTGCAGTATGAATTCATACATGCTAATGTGTTAAACTCGCTCTATTATCTGAATATTTTTCTCAGAAGAACAGCAGGTACTTTGGTTATGCATCTAGCTCCTAGATGCATAACCAGTTTTACACAGGCTGACTGAGATTAAAAAACAAACAAACAAACAAAACACCTTTGTTTTATAGAGCCACATTTTAATCTAATTTCCTATCCAAAGCTAGCTGGGATTACATTTTTCAAATTTGCATAAGCACAATTCATATCATGAAGAGAACTACATCATTATTTTGGTACCGTGTACATCATATTCCCACAGGTTATGTTTTAAAGCTTCTCTCATTTACCACATTCAAGAGCTGGTTCTGCAATTTTGTCCACCTCAATAATACATTACTGACAAGTCACACAAATGTCTGACATCTATGAGAGAGGTGCAGATGGTGCAGATTAGATACAGTTTAATCAAATGACAAGGTTTTCCCAGCACTTTTACATACATATCATAACTTTTTGTGATGACATGCACAGAACTGAGCAACATTATTTTGGGGAACTTTTTAATTTCTAATTTAAAAAAGGGACAATCATCTACTCATCCAAGAACTGTAATGCAGGCCCATCACCTTCAATTTATTTCCTTCAAGTTCAGACAGTTGGCATGTCTGCTATCATCTTCTCTGACAAAGTCAGGGAGGAAGGAAAAACTGAGACAGAAATTACTATGATTGTGTGTCTGTGTTGTCCAGTCACCCAGGTAGCTGCTCGTTGAAGCTAACCACTGGCATTTTTAACATTTTCAGACACCGAGGCCCCAAAAATATGAGTCAGATAAAGCCAGTCATCGTGTGGAGGAGAAATGCTTTGACACAGTAATTATGCTTAAGTGCTGTGTAAACATGTTAATGAATAACATGTCTTACATATAATCAGTAACTGCGGTAGTTAATAATTGGCAGATTAAGCACAAATGAAATAATCATTATTGGCAACGCAGTGTTACATAACAAATTGTTAGGGATTTGTTTTGTTTTAACATGAACCACCCCCAAGAATGCTGAATTCAGTCTGACTAAAACCTTTACAGGATATAGAGATGATATAGAGAGCTGTGGATTTTGAAATGTAAGGTAAAATGGCCTTATTTCTCTACAACAGGCAGAGTAATGATCTCCTAAAAGTTATGTCTACTTTGCAGTCACATGAAAAGAGGAAGAGCTGAGCAGGGTTTGCACATTGTGTTCAGTTGTATTCACCTGTTTCAGTATCTCTGTCTGGAGATGTGATGTTTATCATTTGACTTCCAATAAATCTACATTTTACTTTTAATTTCAAGTAAATCAAGGACACAGCAGCATGTTCATGCAGGAGAAAGTAGGAGTAAGTAGAAATTTTACAGAAGGCAAGTGAAACAGAACTTTTTAAAAAACGGAGTTAAAGTCCAAATTAGATAATCTGAGCAAACCGACAAGTTAACAATGGTCCAATGGAGAAACTTAATAAGAATTAAGGTCAGTAAGTGTAGCATTTCACTGACGACAGGAAATAGATATGTGAGCATCAAAAAGAGGAAGTCATTGGCTTTTCCTCTGTGGTGCTGATTTAGTGGATCAAGTGAGAGACCTTAAAGTTCAAGGGAGGGTAAGCCTATCAAAGACGCAACGTTCTTTGTACTCCTGCCTGATTCTGGCCCACAGATATGCAGCACGCATACAAAGCTTCTGTGCAATCTAAGGTTTCATTTCCACACTTACACCATAACTTTAACTTTATTCACTTTAAATCCAAACAGTATTTGCTGCCATTTACACTCAGCCAACAGCCATGTGGTCAACTAGTATGAGATCAGTATACTTGACAGCCCAGAGAGATAGGAAACGACAGCAGAGAGAGAAATAGGGACGTGAAACAAAGGTTGAATTGAACCATGAATGTTGCTGTTATGTGGTATGAGGCTTAACTATTAGGCCACTAAATGCCCCTGGGAATTCCCATGGATTTTAGTTTCAAGGACCTTAAATAGACTATAAATATGTGCCAATAAAGCAAATCAAAGCATTATTTGATGACTCAGTGCCACTATATTAAGCCAGTGCCTACTATGTATACACACACACATATATATATATTTTATTTTTTCCAGTTCTTCCAATGCCTCAATACATTGTAATCCAGGTGTCAAAATCTGTTATGGTTCACTGTCATTATAATCATATAAATCATTATAGTCTCCCAAAACAGAGTGAGCAGATTGCAGCAAACAGGTTTACACAGTATGTATCAGTACGTACACAGACAGAGAATCAGTCAGCAAGTGATCGTGGGCCACTGTGTTATAAAAAGCCAAACTCCTTAGGCCACCTAAAGCTATGACATTATGCAGATGAAAGGTCATTTTTAAGTACTGCTGTTAAATAAAAGCTGCATTTGAGCAAAGCAATTTTGTTCGGAGATCCTGAATTCTTCCCAGACCTTACTGCCAGAGCTTTTGAGCCTTCAGAAAGCTTTTCTAACCTGATATTATTCTTACTTGCAACTTGTTACACCAGATGCGTGGAGACAACACCTAGCCAGCTCATCCATCACAGAGTAGCTATGTTGCAACACTGCATTATGGCCCAACACTGTCGCTGGCAATGCTGGATTATTAATCCAATAAGAAGCAGTAGCTATACTGAGTCTGTCCTCACTCACTGCCACACCCTTCCCTTTAACCAAAGAATCATTCAATCACCAAGTGATCCACTGGAAACTACAGGTGCATCTCAATAAATTAGAATATCATGGAAAAGTTTATTTATGTCAGTAATTCAATTCAAAAAGTGAAACTAATACATTATATAGATCTGTTACACACAGAATGAAACATTTCATGTCTTCATTTATTTAATATCTTTTAATTGTAAGATTATGGCTTACATTTAATGAAGACCTAAAACTGATTATCCCTGAAAAATTGAATATTACAAAAGACCATTTGAAGAAAAGCATTTTTATATGGAAATGTTGCCATTCTGAAAAGTCTGTCCATTTATATGCACACCATAACTTGGTTGGGGCTATTTGACTTGAAATACTGAAATGGACTTTTCCATGACAGTCGATGCCCCTGTATATTAAAACTGCTACCAAGTTGTGTTTTCCAGCACACTTGTGACGTGGCAATGATGGCCATCAGCTGGTTGAGCACTTTGGTCCAATTATATCTCAAAAGCTCTCTTTGGCCATCATCAGATCAAACTTTTCACTTCTACAACTCGCTAACAGCAAAACTATTTGATCTCATCATCGTAAAGTAAAAATGGTCATTTGAAACTAAGGGGAGCATAGTAGACATTATACCTGCTTGTAAGCATCGTCAGTGTAGGCATCTTGCCATGCCAGCTAAAGCACCAATTGTGCCTACGTACAGCCTGACAGAGCCACTACAATAATGCTACTGTGGGTCTTATGTGAAGACATGGCAGTTGGAAAAACTGGATAAGCAATTTCACCTCATCTAACCCTGTGTGGACTTGTAAAATCAAATTAGAATCTGATTTCAAAAAAAGAAAAATAAGCAAGTGACTAGTTCAATTATCTTGATAACAACCAAAGATTGTTTCACTTTATGGAGAGGTCAAAACACTCAGAGCCTATCCAGGCACACTAGACCTTTCATGGAGCCACACTCCCTGGTTTACCCCTGCAATGTTTAACACAACACCAGTTTTAGCACTCCCACCCCTTGCCCTACCCCTCCCCCACCCCAGCACTGCTAACATAGTGCTACCCTCAGCCTGTTCATTTGAATGGCCTGCTGACATGTCACTATTCTCTGGGACCTGAGCCCAGAATGTTCCACAGAGCTAACCTTAGGGACAGAGTGCGGGTCCTGACCATGGATCGATGACAAGGCCATGGATGATCTCACACACTGCCAACCAGAAACAGAATGGGGATCAGCTGGACATAGCATGGACCTGTGTCCAAACAGCCAGTGACAAAACTGAACCGATGACACTGTTGTTCAAGTGTGTGTGTACAACAAAAAGGCTTGCCTTCATCTTACTATACATTTCCCTGTGGTATTGACAAAGCTAACCTATTTTTAAACACAACCATGGGCCTTCAGATCTCAAACAATGTTGTGTATATATTGTATTGTATATAATATTTTGTGTGAATGGACGTAACCCACAATTGGCTTATTTCACATTTAGAGTGAACTGAGCATGATTTGTGTGTGCACTTCGTTGTCCACAGTCAGTCAGACAAATAACTTCAAGAAATGCAATCCAATTTTGTATCCGGGGTTAAAAACTTTGCAGCTCCTATATGAAAACAAAGAAAGGATTTATATTATGTTCCCAATCTTGAGATTGAAAGTTCATTCTGGACATGGGCGATAGCAGACAGCAAACCTGGCAAGTCCTTAAAATGCTCGGAATGTTTTGTCAAAAACTTGATATTCAAAGAAACTTGAGAGTAAACCAGCCTGAAGCTTATGAACTTCGTGAACTCAAACCTCAAAACTTGCTCTTGATTGACTGATTGAAAGGTGTGCAACATTTAAATTGCGTATAAGAATTTCCATGGAGAGTACAAACCTCCATGAACCCTTACTGAAAACAAGCCCATGGCAGACAATTGGCCCATCAACAATATATTGAACATACATTGATGTATGCAAATATGGCACAATAATATATTCAATAATCATCTTGTTTTCATTATTGTTAGAAGCCAAAATTGAACATTTTTTGCCCTGCCCAGCTCTTTACATGTGAAATATACATACAGTGTAACACTGTACTCTGGCAGCGTAACATGAGGGTAAAAAAAGTCTTTGTTTAGGAGTAAAAGCACACCATTATAACCATGTCTAAATCCCTATAGGTATGTCACCCAAATTGTCAGGTGTTCAGTTGAATAAATGTCACACTGATGAGATGTTCCACCCATCTAGGATTTCAGAGCACTTTGTGCCATGCGCTGTGTGAGGGTGAAATGGTACTGCATGTTCTAACTCTGAATATTCAGTGTGCATGCATCATTGTTGAGTGTGTCCTGTGTGTGTGAAACGTGGTGTTATAGTCTACTCCTTTAAAATAGCTGTGACAGAGGAGTGTCAGAGGAGTATTTGAGGGAGCACACTTGTATGTAGGCTTAATTGGACCTACTTGTTCGTGTATTTACTGTAAGTGGCTCTTCATGACTAGGAAAAAAAAACCTTTGCCGCTTTTACCATTTTTTCATCTGATGAATGTAGAGTTACCTTTGATCTTATGTTTGAAATGGCAGCACAACTTTTTTTTGTTCTACACCACTTCTTTGCTGTATGGAGACGATCAGTATCAGTACATCAGTTTCATGTTACAAATACTTATACAAATCTATTTTTCCAAAATTTTAAATGTGAAATGTTTATGTCTCTCGCCCACGGCTTCTGCAACAACTACGTGCTGGTGGTTAAACGAATGAATTTCTTTCCAAAACAAATTTCGGGTCAGTTTCAGAAAAAATGTTTTCGTTCACAGCATCAAAGATAGAAATACTTATCTCTTCAATTATTTCTTTGGGTTAGCAAAAGGGTGCAGGAGAGCAACCATTTGGTTTACAGAGCATCACTGTACAGTTTCTCCATGTAGCCCTGTCAGATCAAACCTCAGCTGATGATCACTTAGTTTAACTCATGAGCGTGCAGTACTACTGTACACTGGGGCATCAATTGCAAAACCCCATGCTAAGATTAACTTTGATACAGACTGTTTCAACAAGGTGTATGGTTACACTGGCTACCCTGAAATTTCTGTCTGAACAGCTACATTCTTGTTTTATTCAGGTTTGTTTTCAGATTTAACCATGTTGGAAAGCCATAACTAATGTGTACATAATATCAAGGTTTCGCTTGGACTATTGAACTTTGCCTTTTTATCAGCTTCAAAGTGACAACAACAACAAAACACACATAATCAAAATAAATGTGGTATCAATGTACCATGTACCACCAACCTCATCAAAAAAAGGGAAACTGAAAACCTCATCAGAAAATGGAAGTCAGTATCACTTTTTTCCAAACTTTGTAAACAAAACTCTCTTGGGTGAATTCCTCTAACAGCTGTGCGCTTCTGGTAATCTGAAGCCTTGACAAAAGTGATGTGAAAGTGATGACTCAGCAGGCATTGGTAGTTGCTAGCAGACTTGCAGTTCCCTAGATGTATCATTTCATCTTTGCATGGCTGTGAAAAACTTTTTAGTGTCTTATCCAAAACAAACACAACAGTCAAATGTTGACTTAAAATATCTTGTCTTATCTTTGCTTTCACAAAAATCATTTCATGCAACTCAATTTTCATGGCAAAGAATAGCTAAGTCGATTACTGGTGTTACCAGCAGCTTCAGGTGAAGAATCCCACGATAAGTAATAAGAGTCTTTGAATTCAACTACTGGTATGTAACTAAAAGTAGTTTTAGACATCGGTCACTTACAGTATAGGTGTATGTTATGCTGTCTCACAGCTGTTTGAAGTTCAAGACAGAAATAGTGGCTCGCCAGACCTGGAAAATTTTATTTTCTTAGTGCAATTACAAGGAAAAAATTAATGGTTACTAGGCTGACAACACTGACAAAAATAATAATTTGTGCTCAAAAGGAAACTAGAAGCACAATGACAGACCGCATCAACATAAAATAAGAAGGATCTCCTTTCATAATCAGTCTTGCATGGAGTGAGCAGAGACTCCTTAAAAGGTCTGATTCGAGTCAAATGTCAAAATGAATGGTTAAGTTCACTGTCGCTATCCAGTGAATGTCATGATTAGAGCATCATACTGCGCCAATACTGGTCAACCCCACAGGCACCAAGTGTGTTTGCAGACTAAAAACCAAACCATGACCTATGCACTGGCTGATCTCTTGGAAACTACACGGCAGGTCAGTGAGTCTTCTCTGTGCAGTGACACCAGGCTGACATGGTCAGTTGTGGCAACCTTGCCGCTGGACAGAGGAACACTATGACATTTAGAGTCAAATTTGGCCTTAGTGGTTATGGTCATCTCTTGCAGTGCCCCGTGATCTGCTAAAACTGGGGAGTCAGCATTCCTTAAATAACCATAGCACTGGCACAGCCTGCCCAGCATCAAGCAACAAAATCCCCACTCAGTCTCCATTACTTCCCATACCATTCCCATAGGGGTCGAGACTGGGGGGAGATGGCAGCCAGGCAAAGGAACAGAAATGGCTTGATGTAAACTGACCTGTTTAAAGCCTCGAAGCCTATAGCCTGTCACTGAAAGCACTTGGCTGAGGATTGACAATGCAAAAAACTCCAGCATCTAATTCTTTCAATAATAATAAATGATTATATAATTAATATTATTATAAGGGCTTAGAGGAAATAGATTCTGGAAAAGATGTCATGGTTTCATCCATGAAACAGATAATTTGCAATAATCAAAGGCGCTGACCTGCTTTAGAAGCCTAAGTGCAAGCTGACTGCAATCAGTGTCCTTTCAGTGTTGACAACATGAAAAGCTCATCCAACAATACTGGAGATTGAAACTTCACATTAAGACTTGTCTAAACAACATAATTTCAGTATTTCAAACTTTTGAGCAACTCAACAACCATAACTCACCAGAACTTAACTGCCATGATAGGGTTAATGTTGTATCCTTTTGCTGGTGGCATAAAGTAACATTCACCTACATAGCAGGCAAGTTGGCTGAAAACACCAAGCCACTAATTATAAAGAACTAGTTTAAAGATTGCATCACGAGGTGGATTAGTGCGTTCATTACTTTTAGTGATTATTCATTCCAGGGCTTAAGATTTAAATGCAACACAGTCAACTGCCAGCCACAAGATGGGTGCCACTTGTGTGATGCTTGTCCTTAAGAATGTAAAATCTACGCACCCTGCTTATTATCACAGATCCATTACCTCACCGCAAGACAAAAGATGTGACTTGGGCCAACAAAAGGTTTGAACATTCAAATGGGGCTACTCATCTCTCACCAGTATAATACTGCAGTGCCAGCACATGAGATTTATTGTCAGTTTATATGCAAGCTTTCCTGTGCAGCCTCCGAATGTTCGTTTTATATATGAGACAGGCTCAATATTTTAGTTCACGGCTCTAGTTTTAATTTTTGTGGGCTGCATTTTGAGAATGTGAGAAACTGGCTGTTCCGGCTGTAATGAAGAAAATGAAAACAGTGAGCACTATGGAATCAAGCTATTTAAACATTGTTTTCCCCCCCCCCAATACTGTGCCGTAGCGACAATCATCCAGAGACATAATTATAAACTTTTATCTGCACTCTACATAACCTTCAGCTTGATGACGCTCAAATAGCCTTACTCATTTCCTTGCTTATGTCACAGCCGGTAAAAAAAGAAAAAGTGAGTCTCTGGGCTGCCAGTCCCGCAGCAGGAGCTCCAGTTCACTCTGTCCTCAGACGTACCAACAGAGGAACTGGCCGACACTCACGTCTCATACAGGAAGCTGAAATACTGCTACTTGACTGCAGTTGCGCAACATACCAACAAAACACAACAACATTACACACTATTTTTCATGAGCTTTTTAGTATGCTGACATTGGCTACTGGACAGCCTGACTGAATCATCTTCGCATCTGAGCCAACATTTAGCATTTGGTTAGCTTATATTGGAGGAGAATCAAGCCTGTAAACATTTTATGTCTTGATCTCTTACATTGTAGCATAATGTAGCGGTTTTACAATGCATCTATTGACAATTAAAGTTTAGCTATTCCCACTGCATACATTTTTGTTGCTAGCTAGAGCCTACAATTTATTTATCAGAGCTGCTGTGCTTCGCAGTGTGCTGGCCTGAAACAGTAAAGTATCTGGTGGAGTGGACTTGCCCAAACAGCAACAATACTGGGGTCATAATAAACCTTACCAGCTTTGTCTGTTTACAGTGTTGACTACAATTTTTACATTGTAAGACGTGTGTCATTCTGTGGCTCCCTTCCTCTTCCTTTACCGGGTTCCAGCTCACTCCTGACATTGGGTGCCAGCCAGTGATTGAATTATAAGGAAGCCAGTGGGGCTCAACTCCCATCAAAGATAACCGAGCCACATTGAAAGCAATACAAGCTCAAATTTTTGGTGGCATGTATGTTAATAATTACCCTTTAAAATCTCTTAATTGTATTACATTTCATCTCGTGCAATGGTTAATGTTAAGAGAAACAAGCTCATTAACTAAACTGCTATTTTCAGTCTATCTGAACTTGGAAAGTGACAGAATATCATGCATATCATTATCTATCTCCAGCAACCAGTTCAATGTTTTAGTCTGGCCTAGAGTAGATTTTCCTGTATTCCTTGACCTGATGTGAAAACAGAGAAAAACATGAACAGAAACAAATAAGGCCAAAGCTTGTAGTGAACTCACTCCAACATGGACCAAATCTGATAAAGCATTTGCCAATCTGTGTTCGTACAACAATGGTCTGTGTTAGCTGAGAGTCTTAATATAGTTGTGCTGCTCACTCGTTATTTAACTGTTGTTTGAATTTATACACTTGTGCTTTAAATAAGCATCTGTGTGGCTAACTGAGGACACTCCTGTGTTTATGCTACCATAATACAATGTATACACACATATAATGTAGTACATGTGTACATGTGCCACACCTCCACCTATGCATAATTACTGTGTGTCAGATAGGCAGTTTGATGTATGCTCATCATCTGTCATTGTGTGAAGCTACTGTGACTAGACCACGACAAAAGCTGTTAACAGTCGTGATCACAGTGTCTTTATGCCTGTGAGCTTCTTGTGTGTGTCTGATAAAGGGAACACACACTGTATTGTCATATATGACCAATAAGTGCTTCAGTGCATACAGCAAACTGAAAACAACCCAAATTCATATTTGCCAAATTTGAGATTTCATGTTCCAAATTGTTGAACAGAGACACCCCTACTCCACAAAAAGCATACATGTGATTTGAACAAAGGCGAAACATCCCCCAACTGATGCAACGTATCCATGTATCACTGCATTACTCCAAACACTCACAACAACAAACACTCGCCTTGCACACATTTGATTACTCACTGACCGAGATCTTATCAGATTGTGAGTAAATGGGTTGAACTCGATGAACGGGGGAAAATGTTATACAGTACATAGTGACCAATATGATTTGTGCGGGAAGTGATTCTGCAAACCTGCCCAAGATAAACTTCTCAATAAAAGGTACGTCTTACTCTAAAACAGAATTCCAACTTGCTTCTCCAGTCAACACAAGCCCAGCGAACAGACAGCATGGGGCAAGATTCAACCCCTAAAGGGAAGACCTGGTGCCAGTATTAACTCTGTAGAGGCCAAGATGCTTGAGACAATCATGTGAATTGTCCTGTCTCCTATTGTGCATGGGTTTATATGGTATTTTGGGTAAGGCTGAGTTTGGGGTAACAGCCAAAAACTGAAGAAGCACTCCCGAATCACCACCAGCGGCAAAAGTTCAGTGCAACATTGCAAACTCATTAAAGACGCCCTTCTTCTTATAATTCAGAAGCACGAGACAATATAGCATGTTACCATGATTATCAATTCCCCAAATGCAAGAACAATCTAATCTACAACTATAAAGAACAAATAAAGTCTTTGCCAATCTAATTACTGTAGCCACAGTGACATGCTGGGTGATTTCCCTATATTGACAATGTCTTCCATGTGTCACCCACTTTTTTAATTAACAGTCCTCCTACAACTACTAGTATCTCAGTTACCTGTCACAAAATTATCAGCTGTAGTCGTGCTGTACACAGCCACTGAAGCTGGAGATAAGGCCCTTTCCCTCTGGCCTGCCAGGTTTTCCCTGTCAAATATTTATAGAAGCTGAAACATTAGATGGCCATCATCAGACTTACAGCTCTCTACACAAGAAGCTAAGCAAGCAGCAGCAACAGCAGAGCCTTTTCAAAGATTACAGCTTAAATACTGCTCATTTCCTGACAAGAAAATGTGTTGAATTAGCTGTTAAATAACTTGGAGGTACTTCTGCAGCTGTGAGGTGAACATGAGCCTTTAGTGAGGGGGTTGGGAAAGGAGATGGCCATCTTTCGGGATGAATACTAGGTACTTTTCCAAATTATTCCGCATGTTGTCATTATGCACTCAACGAAGGCGACACTTTTTCCTCACCTCACGACGACTGAAAAAAAAATATAGTTAGCTAGTGAACAGAACTTACTCATTCAGGCTAGCTGTTACCATCATGTGTGGCTAATTTAGCTAGCAAGGTTTGCCTGATTTTTTGACAGCTTTAAACTTTTCTGGAAACATCCGCTCACGTTAGAAGTTGTTCCTTGTTTTCTGTTAAAATTGTCACAGATATTTTAGAGTCAAGCTACCAACGAGAGCAATTTGAAACTGTTGGGACAACTAAAATTAACACCATAATAAAATTAAAGAAAAAAAATAAGTGGAGGGGCTCAGTGTTCAGTGGCACTGAGCTTGTTAAATGACCGAATACAGTGTTAAACAGTCGGTGTGGAGTGAGTCTGGGTGTAGCTACAAAACGCCGAACAGTTAGCCCAGCGTCCACCCTCAGTCAGCCTGCCCAGACAAGAGCTGGTGGCCGTTAAACTGGACACTTAGTGAAGCCAAACTAGCCAGCCAGTCTGCTGAGGCTGTGTAACGCAGCATGAAGGCAGCCGCAGCAGCACCAGTCAGAGCGGGGGACTGACCTCACTCTGCCTGTCACAGCCGCCGGGACAGACTTCAAACGCAAATCAAAATGCCACGGTACCGAAAACAGCCACTTACCTTGCTGCTCTGATAGCCTTCAAACGCTCTTAGTGCGCTGTCAGTGAGTTTAACGTGAAAGACAGATACATTGCTACCGTTGCTCACTCTTCCACAGGACAGTCCGTAGCACTGCTCCTCCTTCAGCGCCGCCATCTTGCTACCGTTCCCACCACGCGCACGGACGCACTCTGTTGTAAACCGAGAACTCCCGTTGCTTTTCAATGAATATTCAATGACCGGTCACTGATGAAGTCACTGAGCCCTATATAGACACATGTTCAATACTGAAAAAACGACATTTACATTATAAAATTCAAATAATATCGCAATAAATTATAACAGTATAAAATATTGTTGAGCAATCAGCGTTATTTATCATCGACTTTGCTTAAATTTTCAACTACTCGTAGGCAACATATGAATAAACTTATGTTACTGGTCTGCTTACTATTCCATTTTGTGAATATATTTTAGAATAAATAATTGGTAACGAAATAAACACTTCTCGCAGCATTTAGAGATGAGCACTGCACATCAGTAATGCGTAGGAAGAGGGAAACGACAGGTCATCTTACTACGTCAGCGACACGTCAATGTCTGGAAACACACACACATACACACACACACACACACATACACACATACTGCAAAAATCATGAAAAATGGGAATGTCCCACTGTAACCAAATGATACTGGAGAAATGTAAACACTGAATGTTTATGGCATGTCAGTGATTCCTAGTTATGTTGTCTTCAAAACAAGATTATTGTTGTGAATAGTTTCAGCAGGATTATTTCTTTCTTTTTTTTTTTTATGGAAGATGAATCTGTCGAATACAAGACATTACCACTGGGCACCAATAGTCAATCCTCCAATGCCAGTTTAAGGCATAAATGCTGGGAGGACACTTTAATGACAAGTGGGCCACAAACACTATATAAAATCAGTTAACAGCTGGAAGTTGAAAATGAATCTATACTTTGTCTCTGATATAAGCATATAAAATATAGGTCCATACAAAAATTTCAAAAGAAGACCATAGTTTCTTAACAGACAACTTTTATTGTTATGGATATAAAATTAACAAAAGCAAGGAATGCCAGGAATATTTATGATCATTTTCTCATCCATACTTTATACAACTTTTGGCTATGTAGGACAACAATCTACCCTTGGCATCACATTAACTGTATGCAAGAACAAAAAAAGTGTAATAACTTAACACCTAACTGAGCATAATTTAAGGAAAACTTCACAGGAATAAATGTAGGTTAGAAACAAAAAACAGTCACAACATTATACCTCAAGGATCATCCTTCAACATTTGGTCTTTATAATCAAAAATGTGCCTGGAATTAGACAACTAAAATAAACTTTCCTTCAGCATAGCTCACTGCCACATCACTGAGAAACCCCTTATAGGTGACAACTGTACCCCACTCAAAATAAAATGATTTACATGATGAAATGATTTTAGGAACTGTGAACATAAAGTACAGTATATGTGGTTTAGCTGATGCTTTTATGTATGTATACACAAGTGACCAGGGGTGTAGAAACACTGCATTACAATGCCATACAGCAGTCATGTATATTGATACCATACTATTCTTACTTGTTGCTGACATGTCAGACATGTGTTAATTCAATTCCACTGTATTTTTTGAGGCTGCTATTTGTTGTGTATCATTTCACTGCATTATGTTGTGGCATTTCTCCATCTACGCATATGAGGTGGATACAAATCTAGGACCATCTCTCAGTTTAATAACAGCACAGACCTCAACCTAAATACACACAATGGAACTGACCCAGCAGACAAACAACTACTCAAATGTCAACAAAAACAGAGAACTTTGTAATGGTGTTTCTATTTGTCTGGTCCCTCAGTATATGAGTACAGTCTTCAAAAGGGTAAGAGCACGAACACAAGAAAAGTATGTTGCCAGTGTGTGAACCTGAAAAATAGAGCATCTGCATTTCACCAGTTAACATTAAACATTATACCATAATAAAGTAGAATCACGTTCTCTCTTGAATAGGAAGCGTCAATTTAACTGCACATTTTGACAAATTAAAACTATAGTGTAACATTGGACCATATCACAATTAATTTATAATGTGAAAAATACTTTATAAATAGCCTCTATCTATGATTAATTGTTTTTCATTTCAATACTCAAATAATCAATATCCAACATCAACTAACCAAGAAAAAAAAACAATGGCAGCAAAAGAAAACAGTGTCTGGCAATGTGACAGATATGCATAAACCTACACATTTATTAGGTTGAAAATACATTTCCCATATGCAAATATTTGATGTTTTACTAATTTGTCACATATACTTCTCAAACATAGCAGAGAAAGGAGCGTGACAACTGAAGAGGCAACTGACCGACTGACATTTCCACCCTCTTTGACCAAAGGTCAGAAGGCACTGCCAGATGTGCTTCTGTGTGTAGGCTTTCACATTGCAAGGGCTTGGTCAGGCCATCACTACAGGCTTGGTTCAATTTCTAGCAGCTATGACAACGGATAATGCTACACCGCCGATGGCCACTGCAGTGGCACCGAATAGCCATTTCCAGCTGAGACCCTGGGGAAATAAAAGGAACAAAAGAGTAGAGAGTGCATGTTAAGTAGGTCGAATAATGACAGAGTGAAAAGCACAAATTAAGTTAATTCATTACTGACGCTCCCGGTTTAATACCCCCAGTGAAGCTCCCTTGAGGTTCACATACCTATTACTCCAAAAAACATGCATGTGAGCACATCAGCAGCAGCAATATCACTGTGACGTTGGCCTGACTTTCAAGCTGTATTCTAACCTTAAAATGTGAACATTTTTATACATTTGTATTCTAAGGGAAGGACTGTCTCACCCATGAGGACTTGGCCCTGTGTTTCTGCATGTTGCTGCTGCTACTGGTGGGATTGCCCAGCATCTTCTTATACATCGCCTGCTCTGCTCCTCTCTGCTCCGAGTGCTTCTTCACCAGCTTGGAGAGCTCAGCATGGATAGTCTAGACAGGACGGACAAGAAAAATAAATGTTACAGGCTCTCGTCCAATACACAAAGCTCACTCTACTCTGCCAAACAAACTATACCACTATGTAGGATATAATGTCCTACTAGTGTACTTACAAACCAAGACGAATTTCCCTCTTAGTGACAATGTGTCAGGGTGACAATATGGGTCCAATAAGCATGCAGACAAGAAGTCACAAGGCTTTTCAGAAGGAATATGACCAGTCATTTTCCTACAATCACGATGGATGGGTGACGTATTGATTTCAGGATTGACATGAATAAATACCGGAACAAATGTTTATGCTGTTCCTTTGTTGTCTTACAAGAAAATTAGCCTACCATTTAGCCCACATGTCCACACTATTATTCCAGGATATGGGTTCAATTATTGTTCCAGCATTTTCTCATATCTGAGTCACTTCACTGCTCTTAAAGCTGTTGAGTGACTAAGCAAACCATTGCTCTGAGACAGAAAAATGTTTATATTATGCTTTAGAAATGTGCTTCAAAGAACTAATGGGGCAATGTTGACTCTTTATATTTGACTGCAGTCTACCTTATGCGATGTACACACTACATGACCTTCAGAGTCATCAATCTGACTAGTCATCCAACCTTTTGTGATACAATCAGGAGCACTACATAATGGGTGATGGGCTACAGGGGGTGGCACCTTACACCAAGGGGAATCCCCAACACATCAGCTTGATCTCCTAACTGAGGTTTGCCATGAAGACAAATAAGACAAGTGACACAAATGGCGTCATGTCATGAAAAATATTTTTTTTCATCCAAAATTGCATGTCTACAAGACGAAAGAAGTCCATATTGATTGGGTACTTATTTGCAGTGAAAAAACAAGGAAAAAAAGAAGATAATATCGGTGAGAGAGTGGACTGGGATGCACAGGCAGCAGGGATTCTTGTTGTACAACTCTCCCCCTGGGGTTTTCATCACCTCATGCATTGTGCTCTCAAAAGCTGTAGCCCATTGCTGCAATCATTGCCAGTCACAGCCAAGCCACAGCACTTTTAACACGACTGAATTTTGACTCCACAACAGGTCCTCATATTTAGCCTCCTAGATATTTTTCACACATCTGTCATGCAGACTCTTGACTCTGATCTGAGGCTTTTCTTAAGGATCTTCAAAAACTGTTGTCAAGAGGAAAATCACGTACTGTGAGCTTGGCACTAGCAAGGATTGGAGAGTCTGTACCATGGGGATTTGTCATATTCCTATCTACTGCTAAGTGTAAGTTGGCACATTTACTGACACAGTATTAGAACAGGGCACCCTTAGCAGGTCTGTACCAGTAGTGGACAACCAGCTTCACACCAAAATGACAAAAATGACACAACATTGACCTGTTCCCAAATGATGAAGTAGGCTAAACAAACATTTAACATCCTGTCCAAATAGCATCTCTGTCTCCAAACACTGTGCAGAAGCGGTCTCAGGCTGTCTATACCGGAACTGTCAAGTCTGCACGCCATGTCAAAAAGTAAACAAACCACAGACACAATAAATCTCCCCTCATCCATCTGAGCTGAAGATAGAGGGCGTGAACAGCTGACACTGGTGTAAAAAATGCAGACAGCATGTCTCATCAATGCTGGGAGAAGGGAGAGAGAGCACGTCATCTTGTCACTCCATGACGCCTGCGCCTGTTTAAGACCGCCTCATTGATTATAATGGGAGCATTCTTGTATTGTCACTTAAGCACACCCACTGTACTTGCTGTTAGAACATGGGGTTATTTAGAGAGTCTTTTCATTATTTCAGTACAAAGAGAAAAGTTAATTTTAACATCTAAACAACAAATCTAGTGTCAAATTCAAAATTTGTTAACAAGTCGATAACATTTCAAACATACACAATAGTGGCAGTGTCAAATCTCTGGCAGTCAAAAGGGCTTGTAAGTGCATATGCTCTACAACATGCAGGTTTATCATTGAGGTTTGCAAAAGATTTCCAACTGGAAATAGACCCCTTAGTTTCACGATGTACAATTATGAAATGCATTGGTACATTATATATTTATATTGCATGTATTGGATGAAAAAAGATGGCCAGGGCATGTACTGCTTGACAGATTGGTGTAGGACTGAAGTGGGGGATTCTGGGCACGAGTACATGCTGTTATAGTTTACAGTGAATCCAAGAAGCCCACGCACTCAGCTGAATTCTGTCAAATGGACCTGTGTAGCCAAACAACCACATATACCTGACTGTATAAGCAAGGGAACGGGAACAGTTGCTGGGCTTTAGATACGGCTGCAGGGCAAACCTATTTACAGCAACAACATGAAAACAGATCCTCTGAAATGATGAATCAGCAGTCCACCTGACCTTGCATTACTAAATTAAAGGGTGTGATATTTTGCCCTATGGCACCATCTACTGGTCGTAAGAAAGAACTACACTTTCTCCATACTGAAAGCTGTGTACAAAAATACCTTGTTACTTGGTTCCAATTTCAGCGCCTTCCTCAAAGTTTGAATGGCTTCTGTGTATTCACCTTGCAAGGCCAATACCTGGAATGAAAATTCACAAATAAAAGTGAATTAAATCATCCCCTGGACACTGAAAAGAGAAAGTGAAAGAACATAAACCACATGTACCTTGCCCATGCGGAAAAGTGCTTTTATGTTCTCTGGCTGGTGCACCAAAGCTGAGACACAAGATTTAAGTGCTGCATCATAGTGGTCCAGTTTCAGCTGAGAAGCAGCCATGTTGTTCAAACATTTCACTTTCACATCCATCAGTTCATTCTCCTCCTCCGGACCAATGTCGACTGCGGTGTAAACAACCACAACAAAACAGTAAGATGAAGAAAGTTGAAAACATTATCAAACTTAAACTTAAAATTAAATAAAATGTTTACAATGTCAGTGCATTATCAACATGACTGAACATACCCTACCTGCTAGATAGCCACTGAGCAAAATGTTGTGTAATTAAACACATCTATTGTAATAAACTTTGACTCCTGATTCCCTGACCCGTATCTCACCTTTAGAACTAGACTCTGTTATCTGCAGGGCAATGCTATACGAGTTGACAGCAAAAGCATAGTCCCCACGCTGATAATGAACATTGCCCTTCTCTCTCTTGTGGCTGGCAAGGGCAATCTTTTCTGCAGGGGGCAGCAACTCCAGATCTGGAGCATCAGTAGCTTCCAGCAGTTCCACTTCTAGGGACAGCTCAGCATTGGGGGGCACCTCAGGTTCAAGACTGGCAATGGGCAGAAGGACAGTAAATTTAAGGAAAGAAGGAGGAAAAATGCATTAATCACAGGGTTAAAATACAAGGATTTTCATGTGTTACAACTGCCAATGACTGTGCAAAGGGCAGAATCGCCACAAATTTCGGTTAATAAGGAAGAAGAAGGCAATCACTGGATTTCATACAGGGATACAGTGTCACATATTCCAATGAAAGCATGCATCACAGGGGCATTCAAAATTCAAAAACATGTCTCGTACAGCAAGAAAAGCTACACTGTTTTAGCCAGATTTAAGAAAGTACATGTACATATCCCCATTAGCTCACAGCAAACTATTACTTAAAAGTCAGCAGCAAATTTCAGTTTACATGGGAATGTTTTCATTTACATTAAAGCCATAAAGCCTAAATTACTCGGATTAAAACACACTTCCTACCTCCCGCGGGTACCATAAGCATATTTTGCATCTGTGTGGATGAGAGCCTTCTCTCCCATTTCCATGAGCTGCACTGTGAGATCAAGAGCCTGAAAGAAGAGTAATCTTACTGCAGCAAGATACCAGTATATAAAATATGATTTATCACTGAAATAACACAAACTATCATCTCTTTATATTTGCCACTTGAAGAGAAAATGTTAGCTTATGCAATGAAACAGTTTTTACATGGATGACATCACCGTCTCCCAGAGTAAAAGCGAGGTCAGACTGCTCCTCCACCAGCGCCTCGTCCTTCAGGTATGTTTTAAGATTAATCTTGATATTCTGTCCTTTCTGTGGCCGACTGTCTTGCCCTTGTCCTGCCACCAGGACTTTTTTCTTTAGCTGGTCATTACCTTAGGACAGGAAATGATATTAACCCCAGTTAAAACAAATACAGCACTTATGTCTGCCCACTGTGTGGAGCAACCAAGAAAATTAAGAAGCCCATCATAACACCCTGGGAATGTTTTGTTGTAGGTGGAGGGAGTATGTGGATCAGTATCAGCACTTAAAAACTTTTGAAACACTTTTAACAGGAATGTACAGATATCACATACCTAAAACATCCAGCCATTCATCAACTTGACCTGGAGGGTCTGAGTCTGTCTCTGCATTTGTCTTGTCAGACTCATCTGAGTTTTTCCCGGTCCCTCCACCAGCATCTTCCAGAGGTGGGGGGTCGTCATCAATGTCCTCATCATTTAAAACCTCAAAGTCCTCCCCGCTGTCCAGCAACGAGGTCCGTCCATTCTTCTTAGTTGATACCGCACTATCATGGATGCCTGAGGTGTCCATATTCTGCTCTTCTTCGGTCATCGGAAGTAAAATCTGAAGAATGAAGTAAATACTCTAGAATTCAATTTAACGCACCTCAAGTTAAAAAAAAACAACCAACTTGCTGGAGTTTCCCGGAGCCCCAAATAAGACACGAATAGCTGCATATCGCTTCTGCAACAATCAAACAAACTGTCATCTGAAATCATCCAAAACTGAATCGATTATTATCATCAATTACCAAAGTATACAAGTTGTATACAACAACAACATACATTTACGCATAATAACAAGTGCCACTCATATGTGTAGTGTCATGCTTCAATAGTATTTTTTTACCTGTCAGTGGCCAACCTAACCACACGTTTCCAGAAGTTTCTGAAGTTATCCTGCTGCTAGCTCCCCAAGCTAGCGACACGCTACTTGGCGATAGCGTACTAGCATTAGCTGTAATCTCGCTATGTATTTAGCTGCTACCTCATGTTAGTGACCATTATGTGGCGGTTTCGTCTCGTTTCACAGCGAGTCACTGCTCGTATCGACTTCAGACAGACCGAGTCATTCACTTGTCATAATACCTTTTTTTAATCAAAGATAAACTGAAGCTTACCTTTAAACACTAGTTATTTAATGCGGGAGTTGTTTTGGTCCTGGGCTGTCTTCCCTCCGGCTTACAGTGGTGAAGTCAGCTCATGTTTGGTGAACAAGGGACCAAAAGGAAGTGAATGTTTTGCAGCATCCACGCCGTCAAACCGACTTCGTCGCGGTTTGTACGTCATCACAACAAGATACTTCCTGTTAACCTTGAGCTCCTGTGCTGCCATTGGACCTTTTCATGCATATTAATATAAGTCCTCATGTGGAATCCAAACCTGTCTTTTTTTTTTTTTTTTTATAATGAAACATGTATGACTTGTGAACTTAGCCTCTATCCAACGAGGCCTATATCAGTATTCATGGGTGGTGATTTTGAATTTAGAAAAATCAAAAATACGAAATAAATTCTTCCTGAAGTTACTTAAAAGGCACCTGTAAAATTATCAAATGAACAGCCTGTAATTGTTAATAATTGACAAAATGGCTGTATTGCTAATGATTTAGTTCCTGAGTGTACACAGCATGTTACTGTACCGTGTTGTGTAGATCTCTGGTATCTTGTTAAGATGGAATTGAGACAGGACAAGCCCTAATGAATTTTGATGGCAGCACTGTAAAATATGTGTTTAACCCAGACCAAAAGTGACAAAACTGGTGTAATAAAAGTTTCAGGTGGCCTAAAATTATAAGAGTAGTATTTTTTGCAAGATGTGTGTGAAATAGATCAATGCAGTTTGAAGATAGATCTGAAATCACCTCACTCCAATTCCTTCCAACAGTCTGCAGCAGGTCTCATGTGGTTCTTATCTGCACTGTATAAATCCTCCCTTTGTGTAGTGCAAAGGATATTGGTTTAAATGAGTGCTCAGAGGAAGAGATTCAAACACAGAGGAAAAATCAAATGACATTTATTATTGATGCATTGTTTCTTTTTTGATAAGCAAATTATCTGTTTTTCTTTCAGTCTAAAGAAACTTTACAATATAAAGAAACATACAAAGAACATCTTTATTACCTACACAAGACACCTAAGTCCCTAAGACAAGATTCTGAACTATCCTACCATGAAATACAAAGCAAACCCAAGAGACAGACTGCTTCATATTGAATACTGCCGTGTCATCAGAAAGGACCATGAATGGTACAGGAGAATCATTTATATCCCATTCCCTTGAATCCCCACCCCTCCCCCAACTCAACATAACCACCCAACCCAACCAGCAAATCTTCCTAATGGTACAGTATTATACATCACAATAGAAGTACAGAGATGGCCAACGATCGATATACACAGAGGACTGAGAGAGGATCAGTGAGAGAGCTTGAATCTGTACAAAGCTATTAAAGGAGCAAATAGCAAAGGACACAGTTTTTCCCATAAGTATTACTTTTTTTTTTAATCTATTCTTAATTTAAAATGAGGTTCTCTTAAGTATTTATCCTTTTAAAAGTTTTCTTAAATTGATAAAAATCCTTCATATTAAAAACTGCAATACGAGGTCACATGTTTTTGTGAGAAGATGCCCTTTAAAAAATTATTCAGATGCTGATTATTCACAGCCAATAGTAACATTTAACTGAGGCATATCAAGACAAGGGCAGAGTGAGGACGCCACAGCTCATTTGCTTCTCTCTGTCCTGTCCTCTCTCTGTCCTATCCTCCCCACCATACAAGTCTTTAGCAAACAGTCTGCATTTATTGTGTTACTGTGTTCTGTACATTTTTATGGAAATTTAGCCACATGAGCCAAATAGTCTGCGCATCCTTTCTCTATGAAAAACATGGACAGTTTTATTTATAATTTACTTTCAGCTGTATTCATTGGTAGTGACTGACATATCAAAACATGTCAATGATATCAAAATGCATTATACAGTATTTACAAAAAAGGAAATTAAAGAGAAGGGGTGGGGTGGGGGTTGTAGGGTGAGGGATGGAAAGAGGGGAGGTGTGTGTCACTATGTTGAAGGAACACTGGAGAGTGTTTCCCAGGCCACTGACAGCCTAATCCTGGAGATGTCCCTATTGAATTCTGGGTACGATCTGTTCAGACTGATATCAGAAAATTGATAAGTACATAATCCATCATCCATAGACGCTACAATTGTTGTTTAGTTATCGTTGGTGTGAACACAGCCATGACACAAGTGCTGCAGTGTGATGTCAGAGATAATGAGAGATAAGTTATCCCTTTGAAACAGTGAGTTAATCAGGCCAAGAGTACAAAACATACAGAAAGACACAAATTAAATAGTGTAATATGTAACCATGTGTTTGTGCAGATTCTATGGGCCTGTGGGGGTTCATTTTTTCTCATTTGAATACATTTCAAATAAAAACAATCTGCTGAAAACAATCCTCAAAAATGGAAATATATCCATGACAAAAGTATCCGATTATTGTTACTCTTCTTTAGACCGATGTGGCTGCACGGGCTGTTAACCCCTAAGTACATCACTCTGCTTCCATCATCAGCGCTACTACAGCTGCCAAATACTCTGGATCCATTATCCATTACATAAGGGGTTCGACAAGGCAACTGCTCGATGGGAGCTCCGGGGAGACGTTTTTTTTTTTTTAGCCCGTCTCGTCTGGGTTAAGAAAGTGGATCGTACAAGATCTGTGAGTTCGACCCAAACTAGAAGCAAGAAAGCAGGCTTCATGAGTGTGTCAGAGGTCCCGCAGTCTCTACCAGTCCAAAAATGAGGGAGACATTGAGGAGAGACCAAAATGAGTCCTGGGAGGAAAACAGTGCCACTAAGGAGTCCACAGTAAGTCTGAAATCAAACAACATGATGATGGGGGAGGAACCACATTTTGGGATTCACAGACAAATTGTAAATAACAAATAATAAAAAGACCACAATACGAGCTAAATATGTTGTATTTACAGACAAGACCAAATCCGTAGAGGAGACGAGAGGATCCACAAAATGCCCTCTGTCTGTTACCGAATGAGAACTGGCACCTGTCCTGACAATCATGTTGGGAATTCATCAGAGCCATTTTCTTGCAGTAAGAGCAGAGAGACGAAGGGTGCTTATTAAGACAAGATAGCTAGACATCTGATCGTTCAGGTGCATCAGCAGACGCTTTGTACCAGAAAACAGAAATGCTCAGAGAAAGACTCTGCTCTAAAATATGGATAGTTTCAACCGGGATACTGACACCTCGGCACAAACTATTTCATTAGGTGACAATAATCAATTATTCAAATCTCTCTCTTAGTTTGAAAAGTTATGGAAATGATGCTACAAACATTTAGGAGGCAAAAACACAAGCTACAAGTTCAGAAGAAGTTTTAAGGAGAGGTATGTGAAGTGAGACTGACTGTGACAAAAAACAAAACAAACAACAAATAACCTAAAATCATGTAAACAGAAAATCATTGTGCATTTTTCGAGTGTGTGCTTATTCTGTCATTGTTTATGCTGCTGCTGAGATAAAAATGTGCCCTTTACAGGAAATCATGACTACATTAGTAGAATAATATCAATTATGAAAATTATAACAATAATATTATCATCAACAACAAAAAATACAAACATTTAATGAAAACCATTCTTGCCCTAAAATAACATCATCAGTTCTTTTTTTTTTTTTTTTTTAACCGTTCCTGCCACATGAGTTTTTGAATGAGGGTTTTCAGCCCCCCCCCTGTCAGTTAACTACTGCGTGCCCTCATAAGTTATGATCAGCATGATATAATGGAGTGGTGGGAGATGCAAGCAGGCATCTTGATTGGGCTGAAATCCACCCGTGGAGGCAGGTTTCTGGGATTAGGAGAGACAGGCTTGGAGCAAGTTCAGGCTCTCACTGTCCTAGGGCCCTTGTTTGGGGCCTGGCAGGCGAGGAGAAGCAGAGAGGAGACCCTTCCTGTTGCTTGGAGGCCGTTTCATGTTCTTACACCCATTTTACAGGCATTGGGGTGGGGGGTCTTGAGGGGAGTCCTGCTTTCCAGGGGTATCCTCAGGGGCTGTGTGGCACAGCACACCATCCAAGAGGAAGAGAGAAGGTAGGTTGGGATGGAAGGAGGGAGGGAGGGAAGGAAGGAGGGAAGGTAATGCAAGATGCAGCAGGGTGGGTGGGAGAGGGAGATTGGGATAAGGGGAGATGAAAGAGAAATAAAATAAAATAAAAAGATAAAAAAAAAATCACACACTCATCGTCATGTTGGGTGAATACTGTAAAGAGAGAAAAAACAGAGGGAGGGGAGAAAAGATAAGCCAAAACTAGATTAAACCGCTTGTACTACCCAGTTCAAGATGAAAAGCAATACAACTAACTAAACTAAATGCCAGTACACCAGCCTTTTGCAGCAAACATTACACTAGTAACCCTTTCTAATGTAATTCCTGAGTCAGTAAACCAGCAGCAAGCAGAGCAGAGTCCAGCCCAAGGAGAAAATGTTAAGGAATTTGAGATCACAGTGAGTATACTGTAGCAAAATTTAGTTATCAGTCTCACATTAATCACTATATGACAATCTCTTCATGCATCAGAGAAAGCATATTATGTGGTTCTTTTCCATGCTTTGGTCCATGCTGTGTTTTTTTGAATTGGTGTTAGATAAAGCTGGGAACACAGGGCATAATGTCTACAGCTGATATTGAAGGTCAATTTAGCCATTGTTGAAATTTTCTGATACACTGTCATAGTTGGCCAGTCTTAGTTAACATTAATCCAAGTTGGACAGTCTCACAAAAATAAACCCCAGACAGTCAGTCAGTGACAGCTGCTGACCAGAACATATTTTTTTATCTGAGGTGAAAGGAAAGCCTCATGCTCAAATTTCCCTCATCAATTTACACATCTAACATCCCAGGACTCAAGCACAGTGACAGAAGTATTCAGACACTTCAATCAGTATTTAGTTGAAACCTATTGGGGGCAATTACAGCCTCAAGTCTTTTTGGTTATAACAGAGCAGGCTTTACACATCTGGATTTGGGGATTTTGTGCCATTCTTCTCAGTAGATCCTTTCAAGCTCCGTGAGGTTGGATGGGGACCAACAGCAATTTTCAGGTCTCTCTGGAGATGTTTGATCAGATTCAAGTCAGGGCTCATGGACGTTCACAGACATGTCCTTAAGCCACTCTGGCACTGACTTGACTGTGTGCTTTGGATCTCTGTCTTGTTGTAAGATGAAGCTTCAGCCTTGACTGAGGTCCTGAGGTCCTCCAGGTTTTCATTAAATATATGTCTGTACTCTTCTCCCTTCAGCTTTCCCTCAACCTTGAACGGTCTCCCTGCGTCTGCTGCTGAAAAACACTCCCCCAGCATGATGCTGCTACCACCACGCTTCACGGCTGGGATGCTGTTAGGCTGGTGATGAGCAGTGCTGAGCAGAATTATTGAGGCCAGTGAGGTCCTGGGAATGTTCACTGCAGCAGGTGGTTTTTGCTCTGATGTTGTCTGACATACATAAGTCATGTGTGTCTTTTCAAATCCTGAATGCAGGATTTGTCAGTCTGAAGTCTATTATTGTGATCTACCATGGTCAAAGTCTATTTTTGTGAGACTGGGTCTGGGTCACCATGGATATTTGGCACACACGATCTTCAAGTGTGCAGAACTGATACGGAGCACATCACAACTGTACCGAGTATATGGATTTTTTTGTGACGCTACAAATTTTATTTGTGCAGTTATGGATATGTATAAGTCAACTGTATGTGACTCTAATCAAGCCAGTTTAAGTCAGATCTTTTGTTTTCCTTTTTTTTTTTTTTTTTAAATAATCACCTAGTTTGTTCCCAGCTTATAAGGTGTGTTGGTACTCACACTTTCACTTTGGAATGGGTTTAAAAAGTTGCCTGCCATCTCGCCGTCATCCCGCGGAGTGCCGGGGGGATTGTTCATGCCTGCCATGTTATTGGGAGAATTCTGCAACATGGAAAACAAACCAATTAGAGTCCACACCTTATATAGAAGACCTGAATAGACAGACAGATTGAGAGTCAATCAGTCTTACCTTTGGCAACCCATCCATGTCACCAGAGCCTGTGATTAGACATTAAAAAAAGGAACCTGAATGATTATAATGCCACAGTTAACTGCTCCTCAGCAGCCTGTTACTAATTTAACATCACTTCAGGATATCCACTGCAAGCACAGAACACCCTTACAGGTAATGGTCTTTAATTAAGCTATTTGTTTCAGATATAGAGGAGCACCAAATCCACTGGCTTCACTGACCATCTACAGGATCAATTACCCTACTCGCTGCCCCACTAATCTGTTTCAGCTTTGATCAATACTAAGAGGAGACGTAACACTTCTTTTTCCAGCCATAAGAGGGCAGAGTCTCACTTCTAAAGGCCTCTGTTCATAGAAAGTTGACAGGCTTCACTGAATATTCGATGGAGCTCATACAATGTACCTGCCACACACACTGTGCATTATATTTAGCCACTCACCTAGTGATCCGTTCATATGATGCTGCTCCATTGCACCCATTCCACCCATTGGCCCGTCAGGACCCGGTCCCATTGGGAACTAAAGAAAATTAACAGAAGCACTTAAAAAGATCATATTTCATGCATGGTAATGAATTAGATATAAACATACAGGAAGAAATACAGAAACACTGAAGCGATTTATGGTGACTCACATTAGGTCTGTTTCCACCAGGGCCGATAGGGTTCATCATTGTGTAGATGTTTTCACTTGAGTTTGTTGAATCTATGATGGAAAAACAGGTGGATGTTTAAAATCAGGATAATGTAAGACAGTGTTTTCCTCCTAATAGAAGAGAAATGTCTGCCTGTGTCGGACTGTCCTAAAAAATGTCAAAAATAAGGTGGTATTTGGGGTATGGAATGGGGTAAAAATAGGAAATAATGAGGCGAGCTACACCAAAAACACTGGAGCACTGGAGTGGCACTGTTTTCCACTGTTGCAGTTAAATTTTTGCCAGCTACAAGCCAGGCATTTTTGTATTTCTGTGGTACATGACATAGATCACCTGTATGTTACTTTAAAAGCCAGTGTATAATGTGTGTATCTGTCTGTGAATCAATGTCAACACTACTCTCTGCCTTGTACAATGAAAGAGACCAATTATATGTAATTCCAACAATCAGTAGATAAGACACAAGTTATTATATGAACAGTCGGGCGTCTTAGCAACAACCAGTACACGCTGTGTCACTCCTCATGTGTCTGTCCTGAAAAGATTCAGAAGGATGTGGTGTCCTTGATCTGGCATTGCAGACAGAAAGTTGTGAGAAGAAGAGAGAAAAAAGATGGAAAAAAAGAATAACAAATTGAAAGACAGGGGAGGAGATGGATACTGCATGTGCAAAGTGGCAGAGAGATCTTGCCTGTTAGTTTCCCTGAATCTAGCTTGTTATGTCGTGACTAGAGGAGGGGGGCAATACTGAGTGGGAGGTTTGTGTGTATGCGAGCATGTGTGTGTGTGTGTGTGCACAGTCTTGGCGACTGCAGTGGAAATATGTTTTCCCTCCCGGTGTACGTGAGCAGGAGCGTTTTGTACAAAAGGTTGCCCCGGCAACGAATCACAATAGAGGTACGTATATAAATAATAAATAGTTGACACAAAAAGAAGCTCTCCACAGGCCAACAGAAACAGAACATCTACAGGATATCTGCCCACAGTTTTTTGTTTGCAGCTAATCCTCCACGCAGACACTAGACTGATGGGTCAAAGCCGAGACGGATCACTCAGTTGATTGCAGACTGACATGCCTCTGCTTCCCTTTTATACAACTGTCTTGCATGTGAAAAACACAGAGAACACCAGGATGTTTTCCAGAGTGTGCCTGAACAGTGACAAAATGTGAGACCCAACCATAATTTTTCATGTATGTCACACATTCAGTGCAATGTTTTACTTACAAAAATATTCCTTCAGGCTCATTTCCTAAAGTATTTAGAGGTCTATCTCTGCCTGACTCCCAAGTAGAGATGTGAATCTGACAAAGAACTGATTTGATGTTTCTTAGACAGAGCCCTCCTTCAGTGAACACTGGATAAAAGCAGAAATCAGAAGGGAAACTCAAGTGTATAACTCACCTCCGGGGCTAGGCATGATGGGAGTTCCTGGTGGGCCGCCTCCCCCTGGAGGGCCCTGAGGGGTGAGGAAGCAAGAGAAGAGAAATGAGTGCTGAGTGCATCTAGACGGCAGTGTGGCTGTTAGATGTCACTGCATGACAGGTAATTTATGGCCCGTGGTAGAACACGAGTCCATGACGGGACACTTACCACATAGTTGCCTGGAGATGAAGATGAATAAGCTATCTGTGAACAGAGAACAGACCCCGAGATGAAACAAAACACAAGACACAGTTATTGTAAACACACTCAGTCAAGTGGGCGATAAAGATATGAGAGACTGTGACTCACTGAGTTGGTGTTGGGGTTCGGCCAGGGACCTCTTCCACCGGGACCCCTGCAAATTCAAACACAAAGAGATATAAGGAACAATGTTACATGCATCATCTTGCAGGAAGAAGAAGGTGCAGCACACTGCTCACAGGTCTCATGTGATGATTTGTATGAAATACATGCTTACAGTTAGAGTATATACACCAGTCATCCTGACTACTTGGAAAAAGGTGAACTGACAAAAAGAATATTTTATGTGTTATTGTGGCAACTTTAACTGGATGAGACAGTCTATTCCTAATGATTTAATAATCTGTTAATGAAGGATTTGGGGATTAAAGTGTTAATAAAAAAACTTTCGAACAAGCTTTATTTCCATTATTTTATTAACCAATCTGTCACTTGTACATCTCAATTAGATTTTGCAGGTTCCTGCTTCAAGTTTGACAAACCACGCTCACTGTTCCATTCATTTTTAATGCAAAGAGGGATTTTGCCACATCTGAGTGACTGACTCAGTGTATAAAGTGCTATCACACCAGTAAACAAAGACACTCAAAATTTAAAAAAAAGTGAAGGAAAGTGTATCACCCCCATCACTGGATGTAGAACTTACAAATGATTCTCATGATACTTTTTTCAGTTTAACTCACATGTTCATGCCCGGCATCCCCGGACCCATGGAGTTTGGAGGAGGCCGCATCCCTCCGCCATAGTTCTGCACAAAGAGAGGAGCGCACAGTCAGCACGGCATCTCACACCTGCTCTGTCTTAAGGGTTGAATCTTAATGAAGGTCAGTGATGATCATGTCTCTCGCTAACTAGTGTTTAATTATGTGCATGTATGGGCTGTGTGTGGGCTGGCCAGAGTGGGATGTGTGAAAGAGGACAGCTGTGTGCGAATGTGTTTGTGTATGTATGTATGAGTTGTCTGTGTCTCTATGTGTTCAGGCTCCCCTCTGCGCATTTGAAAGTATGTTTTCATGGCTGCCCAGCAGGTGGGTTTGGATGCCACTGCATGTGTGTACTTGGTATGTATATGTGTGCGTGTGGGTGTTTGTGTATGAGTGTGACTGAGACAGAGAGAGAGAGAGAGAGAGAGAGAGAGAGAGAGGGAGAGAAAGAGGGAGAGAGGGAGAGAGTGAGTAGAGGGGCAGGCCAGAGAGCAGCTCCACTCAGAGGAAGAGTTTTGTTCAGCAGACGATTACACTTGTCGAGCAGATGCCACACCAGCTGCTGGTACGCTAACTGCCAAAGTCACCGTGCCAGGGTGGCACAGAGAGGGGCCGAGGGGCACAGAGACAGTGTGTGTGAGTGAGTGTGTCTCTGTACGAGGTGATGTTCGAGCAGGAGGTGGTTTGGTGCAGAATGAAGCAGCTGTCTGGTAATGGTGATTCAAAAGGACACTGTTGTTTAAGCATCTTATGTATTACACCGAATCCCATCGACAAAAATTAAGATGATAAAAGGAAACCAACGGCGCCAAAACTGGCACTGCTCTTGGTCAAAATGTGTTGGTGGCAGCTTGCTCAGAGCAGTCCGAGTATTCTGCCTCTGTCTGTCTCCCTAGGTGGGAGTTGGCGAGTACGATTTAACATGTAGAACAGGCGTTGGCAGTGGGTGAGCGCTGGTCAGAGCCAAGCTAATCATCAAACGCTTCTGACATTTAAAGGCAAAGTTACGAGCTGGCAGAACCAAAACTTCTCTTCAGCAGAGTAGAGGGATTATCTGTAGGAAGTTTATAGGCTACTGGTTTGACATTATAGCTGTTTTTACGGTAGTTCTAAATGAAGGGTAACCAAACATTGGGTTTGCTCATAAACTGACAGTCCAAGCACAAAATCTGGCTGTGTGGCAGCTGCAGAGTGGGAGTGCAGTGGGCTGGTAATACTTAAGGACACCATCCACTCTCATGACTTGCTATAATGACTCAGCCCCTTGTGGTATGTTCTGTATCAATAACACTGAGGCAAACACTGGTGCCTACCTGTGGGCCCATGCCTCCCATGCCTCTGGGGGGATTCATTCTCATTGGACCTCCCATGTTTGGATGTCCTGTAGTGAGATGCAGATAGTGCAGCTTGTTAGCATGGCAGCAGTGGTTAGATCAATAATAATTCTATACCTCATTCAGAGGTCAATAAGAAACCATGAAAGCGTAGCATCCCTGAAATAACACTGCCTGTTTGTAAATACCTTGAGGTCTGGTGGGGTCCAGGCTGTTTGGCAGGAGAGGCTGTGACCCAGGGATGCTCCCAGGAGGCTGATTTGGCATGCGGAGGGAGGGCCTTGGACCACCTGGGTACCGTGGAGACATGAATGGCTGTGGGATGTACAGGGAAAGGATGACAAATATTCATAATTATTTTGGGATGGAGCATTTAACATTGACAGACAGACAACATGAAAACAATATACGTAAGCCTAGAGTCAATGTGTTTAAAGTGAACACAGCAAGAGTCACACACATAACATCACATCTGCTCTTCACTTGGGGTTTTAAGGTGGACAAATGTTCACTATGAATCTTTTATGGATCTGACTGGATGCTGTTTGTGTGTGATACTAATTTTGGACATTATGATATTAATTGCCTGAGTAAAATGTATTTTCTGTATCTGTACAAGTTTGTACCTACTCCTTGGTGGCAGAAATGCTTCCGTATAAAACTGTTTGTCATCTGAGGAAAAGCTTGCGACCAATCAGAGAGAGGCCAGATATTTGAAACCAACAAAACATTCACAATTCTGTTAACCTGGCTTCATAGAGGTATCCTTCCTACTTTTAAGGTGTTGTAATTGCTAGTCAGCAGGGGGAGCTATTGTGTTGGAGAATAATGTATCGTCGTAGTTTTGTTACATTTCTCCCTGGAAGGAGGGGCCTGTCATCAAGTTTTGGAAAGTAAGTCCTCAGGTGGTAAAATCCATTAGGATAAAGGAGGAGGAGGTAAAGGAGGACAGATAAGACACAAGGAGAGAGAGAATACATGCAGGGTGGAATCTTGGATTGGAAGAATGGTATAAGAGAGAGTGGCGGGGGGTGGGGGGGGTGGGGTGGCTGAATGGGAGAAGGAGTGGAACGAGCAGAAACAATGTTCTACATCGTGGAGGTTTGTCTGTCTTGTGCTTGTATCACCAGACAGCAGAGCTACAAAAATCCAGCCCGTATTGTGTGATTCATGAGAAAAACTGAAGACGCCATCAAGACAGATGTTTCAGCAGAGAGGGGACAAGAACGGGCTGGCCGAGACACACAGGCAGAGCCAGTGCACAACTAGTGAATAATGTAAAGCACCCCAGACAGATGGTTTGCAGAATTACCTATGAGAGTACACTGCTGCAACTACAAATACCCGCATCCACTGAGCCATATTTCAGTGTCAGATGATAAGAATTAATTCCAAACTCAATCCAACTATTTTAGTACCAAGGGGAAACATGCTGATTTGAATGCTGATTGGGGGAAGAGCTGTGTGTTTTTGTCATGGAGCATGAACAGCAGAATAATTTTTCATATCATCATCTTCACTCAGAGATAAGAACAACACAAATACAACAGGAGACTGGTTTTCAGTGGTAATTATATACTATATGATGCTTTGTGTGTGTGTGTGGACAAGTTACATAATCCTAGTTACTCCTTGAGGGGAGGACTGACTTACTACTGTTTTCTTTTGTACCCTCTACCCTCCTTCTTCCTCTCTTCTCCTCTCCTCATGTTATGGTGGGTTTGTGTGCGAAGAGCACCATGTCAGGCTGTGCTGCAATATTAATGGTCTATTGATGGACTATGGGATGGTGAGTGCTGGGCTGAGGGAGAGAGGAGGCCCTCCAGATGCACCTCCGCTCCTTACAGCTGGGCCAACACCGCTAAATTATTCATCCAACCTACCATCATGGATGTTAGCCGTCCTGTCTGTTCACACAAAGAGGGACCTGTGTGTTATTTGTACACTGGTTTATGCGTGTGTGTGTGTGTGTGTATGTGTATGTGTGTGAGTAGCTGAAGGGAGGAAGTAAATGTCTTACCTGTCCATGAGGTCCCATCATGGGATTACTTGGGTTGTGTGGGGGAGGCTGCGTGTGAGGGGAAGGCTGAGATCCTGGTGGACCCTGGTGAAGAAAAGATAGAAAGCTTCCCAGTTAAGTGATCAGATAATGTATTTGCTGACATTCTGACCTCCTTGGGAAAAAATTAAATGCAACAAACTTACATTACATCCCTCTTCAAAGTGAGCACCGGAGTTATTAATTATAAAGGACTTTGAGATATGAGATTTAAAGAGAAAACCAGACCATCATTCTCATCTTGACAGTGAAAGCAATTGTGTTTGAATGCTCACAGCGTTTAAAATAATAATAATAACGCCCCTCTCAAGAATCAGGTTTCCTGTCACCAAATTTCATAGCGACAATAAAAAATATTACAAGAAGTAGAGGTAAGAGAAAAGATATTTGGTGTACTCATCAGTATAATTACATTTTCAATGGCTCTCATCAAACCAACAATATAAGACAACCAAACACACCACCGTCACTCAGGCTCAAGTATGGAATGATTCCTGATTGCATAACACAGAGGAGAGACAAAGTAAATAAGAGGCTGCCAGGAAAGATAAAAGATTTAGCTCAGGAGCTGCTGCTCTAACGCAAAGCTGAAAGGCTGAAAGGCCAGTGAACACTGGACGGACAGTATTTAACATGGAACAAAGGAACGACTATACAAAGGGCAAAAATTTGTGTGAGTTTTTCTGCCACAGAGCAGTCAGCATCATATAATGCAGCTTTAACTGGCATTTCCTTCAGACAGTAAATGCAGCATGTCCAGACTCAGTGTGTATAATTACAGTACATATTTATGTATATCCATTCTGTTATACCAACAAGGAATGCATGTAACGAGATTTGCTGTTGCCATTTGCAGAGGCCCACATTGATTTTCATGAGCAGGAATTGTTAATTTCCCTGGATGGGGTCAGATCAATTCAAGAGGTGGACTTTAATCGATGCTTAGTTACCGTTGTGATGTTTTGATGTTTTTGAATAATTTAGGTTCTTTTCAAACACAGACTTAATTTTCTAAATTTTGATGATGATGCTTGATCCAGTTTAAGAGAGAGATGCTGTCGTCTAACACACAATTAATGGCCATTGCAAGCTAAAACATGGTGCTGACTTTCCCTCTTCAGAGAAGGGCCAAATATCTGAACCCAGTCAAACATCAATATATATCAAAAGATAGAGAAGCTAGTCCCAGGTTAAAAATAACTAAAATCATTCTGTCACTGACATGTAGTCTGGACTGAAGACTCAGTTGGTCACTGGTATGTGATCTGAAGTTTTAGTTTCCATTATAGGAGGTGCTGAGTTGATCTGTCGGAGCATACACTACTGCTAAGTACAGTGACTATAGTATCAGTGATGACGGTGTGACCTTTGACCTGTTTGACGCTTCCTAGAGTAACCTCATATGACTCCAGCAGAGATCTGTTACAACCTGAACATCAATACAGAGAAAGAGGACCACCCACTGCCAGACCAGGCTTATCTACTAGTCTGCTAGAGCCTCCGTCAAGCACTCTGCTATCAGGTGACATTACAGGTGTGTGTGTGTGTGACTGTGAGAGAGAGTGTGTGCGCGCAGTGAAGCGGTGATGAGTGCGAATACGAGATCTCTCTCTTTTATCACAGGTGAAAGCAGGATCTTCTTCTCCAAGGTGCTGAGTGTGTGTGTGTGTGTATGTGTGTGTATGGAGTGTGTGCTGGATTCAAAGTGTGTGTGTGCATGTACAGTATGTGTATTGACAGGGGGTGTGCCACTTCAACAGGTGTGTATCTAACATCCCAATGAAAAGATGAGGGATTAGGGGATTACCCATATGCAATACGAGCTGGGCTTCCACACACACACGCACACACACACACACACACACACACACACACTCACAAGCACTGGTAGACATGTTTACATACTTTTGCATTCACTTGAATGCAAATATGTGGGATTACGACATCAACTAATGTTTTTTCTTTAAACGATTTAACATTTTATTTAATATGTGCTCTGTAAATAAATGGACTTCATCCAGTCATTATCTTAAGAAGTAGTCAATTTATACATGTTTCAACATGCGTTGTTTGTTCAGTGACTGTACTGTAGAGGCTTTTTCAAAATGATTCGACTGGCATAAAGTTGGTTTGCAGAAAAACACTGCTGGTGCAGGTGATGTGATGAATCCAGCTCTTTTACTGAAGTGTCACTCTGCAGGTGGGATCAGTGTGAGTCGTTGTTGACCACAGCGTATGTTTGACACTACAGATGTTGAAATTCCACAAGTAGTGGTTAAAAACAATTAAATCATTTCCCACAATCATTATCAATAATTTGTTGACTTCATTTTCTGCTGATTAACTTTCTGTTTCTTTCTGTTGATAAACATTGATTAACTAATTGACTAATCATTTCAGCACTGATGAACACACACATCAACACACATTAACTGCACCCATCATGCACCTCTTCACCTGTGTAAAGGAGGCAGCTGCGCAGACACATGTCAAAATGCTCTCACTTGCAAAAAGAATCTTTAAATCTCAACTTCCCTCTCCTTTCCCCTCTGCCCCTCCCCCCTCTGTCTCTCCCTCAGTTCCCCACCCTGCCCACTGTGCCGCCCTCCCTGTGTGAGTGCCTGCTGGCATGGCTTGGGTGGTGGAGTGCAGACAGAGCTGAGCACCAAGAACCTGTGGGCGCTGCTACAGCTGGAAAACAAACATGCCTGACTGACAGCTTGAGACAAGTGTTCCCACAGGTGCAGCCCCAGTGGCGCTGTGCTGCCAGGTACACCGAGTAAGAGCAAAGATTTTGGCAGGAGACGTGACCTTGTACATACATGTTAAACTAATACTGCTCTTAAGCAACACTTATTTATGAACTTGTAACACTTTTCTAAGGAGGGACACGTGTTGAGAACAGTAGCAGCAGCATTAGGATTTTCACAACAGGTGCTTTGTATCTTTTTTAAACATGGCAGTTTACCTTGCCGCATTCGCCGCATTGATTCTATTTATCTCACTATCACAAGACTGGCTCGTTTGAGAAGCAGACAGGCCTTCAATAAAGCAACTTATTAGCCACACAACACGCAGCTGGTCAATAATCTATCCAACAGTCTGGAAATGTTTATTTGTTGCACATACAGCGTTCTCTAAATATGTTGGCACAGGCGAGGTTTGACGTTTGTACCGGTGCCACTGTGGTTGTTCTGCCACTGTGTGTGTGTATGTTTTGGGTGGTTAACACCAGCTGCACTGGCTCGCTCTGTCTCTCAGCAGGTTCACACTGGGGCTAATGCAGCGCTAGCTCTGTCTGACCTCAGAGGTTATTGTTGTTGTCGAGCCAATCTGTGTGTGTGTGTGCGCGCGCATACAGTGTGTGTGTGTCTAACAAGACATCCCTGCGGGGTCTGGCTGCACTGACCCAGCTGCAGCAGTCTGCTTCTCCTCGACACACAAACACACACTCAACCTAGTTTTAGTCACATAAGAGGACATCGCATTGACTATTCATTTTCTGGAGCCGGTGACCATAACCACTACATGTCTGACCCAAGCCCCAACCTTGTCAGCCTAACCATGACTATAACCAAAAGCAAAAAAAAAAATCACCTCTAAGGTATCAGCTTTTGGGGAGTTCAGTCCTCAGAAAGTGAGCATGTGAACAGATTTGTTTGTACACAGTGTTAATACACCATCGCACATGCCATGCTTGTCTCTTGTTCCTTTCTATAATGTGCCATAATGGAGCACAGCTCCTCAGGCTGGTCCTCCCTGGGCCTCCCTGCTATTACATCTGAATGGGCCAGCATATGGCCTTTATGACCATACTGTTCTCTCTACAGGTCCCTGCAGAGAGATGGAGGGAGTGAGCATTTCAGCTGTCACAGAGGTATATGCAGGGCAAGTTTGAAAAGTAGCTTGGGTGGAGTGTGTGTGATTGTGCGATGTTGTTTGTGTATTTGTGTAGGGGAGGGGGAGGAGGAGGGGGACACGGGGAGCGTTAAATGAAGCAATTAATAAAATCATTTTCTACCCGGCTAAGGAGATAACAGCTTGGCACAGTACCACAAACCCATCAACACAACCCCCTCGCCTCCCCACCACTCATTTCAGCTTAAGAAAGACCCACACCGCTGCCCCTGATGGACCACTAACAGAGAGAGAGAGACAGAGAGAGAGACAGAGACAGAGAGGGAGGGAGAAAGAGAGAGGGAGAGAGAGAGATGGAAGACTACAAGTCATCTGAGTTTTCTTTTGGTGTTTGCAGCTGCTGACACTAGAGGGCAGTGTGTAACTGCCATCAGACTACTGCACACACACACACACACACACACACACACACACACACACACAACAGGGAGTGAGAACACAAAGCAGCCTGCATCACTGAACACAACAAACAAAGCCAGGAGGGACAGAACCACACACACACACACGCACACGCACACACAGTGTGCACGTAAACACACACACGTACACACACACACGTACACACACACACTGCACACTCATTGTCATTCCTTGCTAACATTCCAGGGAGAGCGGCAGTGGCAGCAGTAGGTCTCCTGCTAGCTCATGGTATATAGCGTGGCCACACGTCAGCTCAAAGATGGGAACACACGATTGGGGGGGATGTTTTCTCCCTGAGGACGGCCGTGAAATGCTGACAGCCATTTAAACATGTTAGGAAGGTGCCAAATGATTTATATACATCTCTGTGATCCCCTCCTCCTTCGCTAAGAGGAGTGTCCACCTGAAGTTTCAACAACACGCTGGGAAAATGTGTATGTGTGTGTTTACAGTGCGAGTTCCCACGTCTGCCTGTAAACAGATAAACCATGCCGTAAAGGAAACGTGCTCCTGATATCGATGAAGCATGCACAGCAGGAGACAAAGGCTACATTCAAATCACTGCTTAACTGTAGGGACTGTTATCAACATGTTTGAACTAAGTCTAACAGTAGCTATAGAGAGACAATGGACAGAGAAAAAGCATTTCCAGAGGACTCATTTTTCAAGTTGTCACTCAAGGAGAACTGTAGGAGTATCATTTTTGTTGCTGTCCTCTCAAGGATGAGCGGTGACAATACGCGTCATAGACGGTTCCACCCTTCAATGGTGGTAGATCAGGCAAAAAGTTTTGCCTGCACACTCATCTCCTCTATTCACAGCTCTACTGCTGATATGGTCAAAAGAAATTCAAATGCTTTTTATACAAAATCTCTCAGTGCCTTTTGTCCAGAGGTCGAAAAAAGTCATCTGTCTGGACAATATGTGTGGTTGCTGCTTTTTGCCCAAAAGCCACCAAACAACTTTCTGTCCCTTCAGTCACCAAGGATCCACTGAGAGACCAACACTGACCCCAACCAAACACTGTGTCGTGACATTTGACCCTTGTGGATAATCAAGCTTACCTGAGCCACCTTTCTACAACCACCACTTACACTGTGTCTCCCTCACACTACACTGAAACACTTCACCTTATTAAAGTGTGTCTTTGTGAGACGACTGACAGGGGTGGACCCTGAGATCAGCCTCAACTTTGATAAGTGAATTACTCAGAGCAGATGTCTCCCTAATTCACCGTGTGCCTGCCATGTGTCAGCTTTGAACGGGTTCTTAAATTCATCTTTGATACCTGGGTTGCTTGTTCTTCAATGTGTAATCAAACCTTATCCTCTTGTTGTGCTTTTTGGTGTTGTCCCTGAAGAGCCGCAATTACCTGCAGTAAAACACACTGCCCTTGACTTTGAATCCTCTTTTTTTTTTGCCAAGAGGAGCGATTCCAGTTTAGTAGAAAGAGACTGCCCCACCCTAACTGGTTTATAGACTTAATGGAGCACATTAAGTTTTTTGAGTACCTGACGCACTACGTGTAGATCAGAGAATAAGGTCAACAAAGAGGGATTTTTGGGGCGTTATTTGACAGATGGACCATATAAATCTCTAAAGAGCACATTTTATCTAATTTGCTTTTCCCTGGACTGAAGCCTAATGCTCTTATTTATGCTGCTTTCTTCCAGATTTTGTCTCCTTTTCTCATTATTCTGTCCAATTGTCTTTACATCTGCTGCATGCACACTGTGCAAACACTGCCCTGTAAATCTTAACATTTCCCTGAAATATTTCAGTGGCTGTCTGTGCAGCAGATAGAGAGATGAATCCGTCAACTGTCCACTATTGTCATCAGCTGTCATTCCTTTGATCTCACATCTCTGAACGCCAATGAAAACATTTTTGATAGACTTTTATGACGTCTAAGTGTCCTCTACTCTCTGATGCATTCTCCACATCCTCCTCCTCACTGTCATTAACTCCGTCTCTCTTCGCAGCTTCTCCTCCCTCTTTCTCCTCCCCTCGTCCTGTCCCCCCTTTGCTTGTCCTCCCCAGAGGGCCATGATGCAGCAGCAATGGACTTCCTTTCAGGACAGGAGGATTATATCCCATACGTATACACCACAGCCACTTTTTCCTTCTCTTTTGATTTTTCCGTCTCCCTACCAAAACCATGTCTCTCTCACTCTTTATCTCCCTTTTTCTTCTCTGCAGGAGCCCGATGTCAGCCTCGTCCTGCGAGCTACAGATTAGGGGAGCACGGGAGCGGACGCCCTCCTCCTCCTACCTCCACCTCTATTTTCCTCCACTGTCCCTCCTTTGCCCCTCATCCCTCTCTCCAAGGACTGTAGCCAATAACAGTGGTGGGGTCACTTATGTTAATTACAGCGCTCGCACAACTGGGAAAAATTTCTGCAACGCACACACACACACACACACCTCATATTCACATGAGCAGTTCACACACAACGGAGTCAGTGAGTAAGCATGTGTCACTGAAGCAGTGTGTGAGAGAGCGAGCAAAATAATAGTTTCAAAGACAAGGGAAATGGAGAGACTGAGGAAATGTCATGGAGAAGGATGCCAGGCGCACGAAGGAGAGAGGAAGGAGGAAAAGGTGGCGAGAGAAATCCAGCTGGGAGTTTTGAGAATTGACTAAAGCGCATAGAAAATTCTCTTCTCATCTCACCTCATCTCTCACTGTGGGTGAGACGAGAATATGAGTAAAACCTCAACAATATGTGGGAGGCAATGATAAAAGAAAAGTCTGCTTCCTCTTCACCTGAATGAATAAATGAACTAGAGAAAACTCAGTAGCCTGCACCTTCACTGTGGACTGCAGCCATTAGTTCACCAGGGAGTGAATGTCAGCACAGCAGTTGAAGTTAAAAGATGCCATATGAACATGCTATACTATACATTACAATTAATGGCTGTCCTGGCAGCACTGTGTGCTTTGTTATGGAAATCTGATGTGAATGTTGGAGCATTTTCACACCTTCTTTTATTTTCTTGCTTTCGTCACCTTTGCAGGCTTTGCTGCTCAGTAGTTCAGCTGAGCTCAGCAGACAGAAGAGGAGAGGAGAGAAGAGGAGAAGAGAAGAGAAGAGAAGAGAAGAGAAGAGAAGAGAAGAGAAGAGAAGAGAAGAGAAGAGAAGAGAAGAGAAGAGAAGAGAAGAGAAGAGAAGAGAAGAGAAGAGAAGAGAGTGAATATTGTGTCGCTGAAGAGAAACCATCCACCCCCTCTTTCTTCTGTCTGTCTCCTCTCTGCCCATCCTGACCGTCTATCTGTCTGTCTGTCTGTCTGTCTGCCATGCACACAGGGTCTATTTATGGAAAGCAATGTCACTCACGCAACACCATCAGATAGCTTTCCCCCTGCCCTGCACATTGCTCATACATCATTAACATTCTCCACGACCCCAGCATGCACGCTCACACACACTCACACACACAAGCTCCACCGCACACGACATGCTGCCAATCAACCAGTACAAGACAATACAGACAAATGGCTGTGCACTTCCACACTTTATGTATTTAAGCAAACATGTAAAACATACATGTCCATTCTTCTCTAATTCAAACTGCTGATTATTTAAGTTTTCTAAGTGACAATAGTGGAAAAAAAGCACATCACGGTTGCTCTGGTGCCCAAGGTGACAGCTGCAAATTACAAATCACATTTCTTGCCTAACCAGTGGTCAAAAGCCCTGTGATATTCACTTAATGGAAATGAGCTGGGAATCCCTCTAATTGAGAAAATGAATCATTTCAATACTACATTTTAAATCAAATATTAGGACAGCACAATGTTTAACATTTGGGGAAATGCTTTCTTATTTCCTGCATGCTTACACCGAATACAAAGCTACACCCAGTTGCTGGTTACCTTAGCCATAGGTAAATACTGTTTTTTGTACAGATTGAACAAAGTAGGTAAGATAGTGAGCTAGATATGCTACAAGAGGGCACATCTGGTCAGAGGCAAGCTAGCTTTTTACCCCGTTTCCAGTCTGTGTGCTAAGCTATGCTAAATGGCTGATGGCTGTAGCTTCATATTTGCTGTATAGATGTCAGAGTGATGTTGATCTTCCCATCTAAAAAGGAGAGTCTCTACCGTCGTGGCCAAGAATAGACACAGCCAGCATTATAAGCTACGACTAGGAATGGCATGGTTATGTGAAACTATTTTTTTCACTTAACCAATTTAACATTGTAATATGTTAATTACTTCTATGTAAATAGTAGCAGTTGCAGTTTTATGGAATATAAATCTCCAGTTCTCATCTCACCTTCAAATCTGTGAGTGTCTTTGAAGGTGTATGACTTTAATTTTGGAAAGTTACTTGTTTAATGTGTCGAATAGCCTAATAAGGTTTCTGTGTGTTTGCATAAGAGAGAGAAAGGAGAGAGTGATGAAAACATTGAGAGAGAGACAGAGAAAGAGAGAGAGGAGAGAGTGTGTGACCTCGTCAGCCTCCGAGACAGCCTTCAGAGAACAGTGATGACAGGAGGAATTAGTGAAGCAACACAAACCAGAAGAAATAGTCTCCTCTCCTCTCCTCTCCTCCCCTACAACATTTTTTTGTCACACCAGTAAAAAGTCAGCGAGTGCACCCACAGCATCAGGCAGAGCACGAGGAGTTAACAACCCAAGCATGGACATATGGGACGGAGGCAGAGAGACAGAGAAGGGAACACATCTGGACAGGGATTAGGACAGCTAAAGAGGCTAAAAAAGGAGGAGGAGACAGAAGGATAGGTTTAGCGATGGATATAGGAGGGGTCAAGGGGCTGTCAGGGCTGTGTGATGGGTGAAGGTGGGGGTGGGTGACGGATGAAGTCAGCGAGAAAGTTCTTTTTCTTACTTGAAAGAAGCCCGGGGGCATGGGTCCTCCTGGCATGCCATCATTGGGTGGCATGTTTCCCATCACTGGACTGGGGGCAGCGGCCGCACTCTGCAAAATGACAACACACAAACAGTATATATTCAGTCACCGGTGGGGCAGACAGAACAGCAATCAGTAAGGTGCTTGAATAATTCTGTGTGGACGGAAAATAATAGAAAAGTGTTTAGAAATTATTTGCCGGAAAACGTCCAAGTCTGATTACACATGCTGACACAAATGGAGCAATTACTGATAACTGATGAAGATGTGATTATGTGGACAGAGAGATATATTATCTGATGAAGGACAAGAGACTTGTCTTGTGAGGATGCAGATTTAGAGGCGACACTGAGGCTTCTGCTCCCACAACTCATTTGTGCGGATGCACAGACAAATCGATTGTACTTTCTCAGGAGTGGCTGAACTTGAAAACAGGGCGAGATGCTGTCAGTTGCAGACGGTTATGAACAGGAAGATGCACAACTCATGTTTCTTTCTCAAACATGTCGCAGACAAACTGTTTTCAGGCTTGTTCTCATTTGCTCAGCTTTACTCCATTCTTCCCTCTATGTCAAGCTGCGAAACTGTAAACTGTATATTTGCAACAACAGTAATTGCACAACAATAATCCTTAATGTCAACACTTTTTCAATGCTGATACCAAAACAATATCCCTACATACTATAAGACATACTTTATATACAAGATGTCAGTGTCAGATTTCCACAGAAAACTTCTGGTTAATGTTCAGTGTCAGCTTCCTATTCTCAGTGCAACAGACAACTTTCACTGGGTAAAAGTGGCAGTATGTTGCTAAGTCCACCTTCATACTCACAGGATTTTGTTAAACTCCAAGCACTGTTTTGGTCCCACTTCACACTGATGTGAAATTTAAATTTATACAAAAACATTTATTCCTACATGCAACCTCTGTTTGAATACGGCCTCCAAATATAGTTCTGGCAGCATTTCCTTCATCTCTGATCTCAATTATAATGATTTTCAATATCAGGGAAGAAGACAGATGTGACACTTGCTGCTCCGCTTTTCTTCTCAGGCGGTGAGGTTGACAGTTGGTGTTTGGTCATGACTGTTTTGTCAGAGCTCAATATTCACACATGGCCAAAGCGGTGAGAGAAGGAAACGACAAAGTTACAATGAGGACACACTTTGGCATTTTGACTGTGGAGCAAAACTACATGCTACAGGATGTTCCCAACACTGGGGAAGAGGGATTATAAAGCTACAAACAGCCCCCTTCTGCGCTGATGCACTGTCCTCAGAGGAAAAAAAAAACAACTGTGCCAGTTGTATGTTCAGACATGTTAAATCTGTTGTCACGTTTTCAAGTGATGTCTCTCAGATGAGTGGCAGGATCATTTAAATAGTGAAGGTAGCAGGAGCCAGGCAGGCATAAAAGCAGCACACGCTGTGGTTTGGATTCTTTTAGCTATGACCACAGTCTGCCCCTCACCTTATCCCAGCAGCTGTAGTCTAGATGTGTAAACATAAATGTAACTTAACCACAGAGATGGCAGACATTCACATGAATCATTATGGTGATTACTTTAGATGACTTGTTGCACAATCACAGAGGGGCCAAGGAAGCATTAATAGTTTTAATATCCTGGTTTCACCTTCATAAAATCTGTTCTCTGCTTAACATCATAGACACACTCACATATGTACACTCTCTAACACACACATTGCTCTCCTCCCACCCCTCCCCCACTGTAACTAGAGCTTCACTTCACTTCCAGAGCAAACAATCCCTCCATCCCTCGGCTGACCGGCATGGCCCAGACACCAACTAACAGACCCCGGGGCCAGGAGGCAGGACACTCACTCACTCATACACTCATACAATCACACACACACAGCACTGGTAAGAGGGTGTGAATCTATGGGACTCTCTGAACAAAACATAAGAGACTCACAGAGCGTGGACATGGACGTCGACTGGAGTCAGACACAAGCAGAGGGAGGAGACAGAGAGATGAAGAGACAGAGAGATGAAGAGACAGAGAGAGGGGGAGACATTTAAACAGATGGAGCTGGCAAACAGGAGAGATGGAGAGAGAAGAATGGAGAGAAAGAAAGAGAGAGAGATATCCTTTAAGGAGTGATGAGGTCGGACAGTGAAGAACAGATTGCTTGTGTGTGTGTGCGTGCGTGCATGTGCAAACTGTGTCAGTTACTCCCTGTCTTGACAGCTGACAAGAGGAAGGAGGCAGGAGGATCCAAAAAACAGAAAGTAAAGGAGCACAGAGCTAACTTGCTGGCATTGCCCCCAGCACCACAAAGTTATGAATGAGAAGACGTTTTATTCATCACACACACACACAAACACACACACAGTCTGCTGACATCAGATGCAGCCTCATACACTGTATGAGTCGACCCTTCACATATGAATGCAGCTTAAAAAGTACATTGGATTTAGACTGACCCAAATAAAAAGACCTTAAAACAACTGATATGAACTGATGTTTGGTTTTCTGGGGGGTCCACGAGGCTGGGATATGTGCAGAGTGTCCACCAATGTCCATGGATTTGTCTCTGTCTATGTCTCTTATCTCATCCACTATCAAATTCAGGCTGAAACACCAAATAAATGATCTCAAAGAAAAGAGGCTTCCAGAGGACATCTTCATAAATCCACTATGTTCCCAGTAACTGAGACCCAAACCAGCACCAGACTCAGTCAGACACCAGTCCAAGTTATATTCACTCTGATGGCTCTGGTTCCCACTGTATTGTTGTTCTCAGGTTATGACCACAATCACTGCAAGATAAGGAAGTGTGTTTTTGATACGATGGTGAAGTGGAAGGAGTTGGTGTTCGTACTACACATACAAGTATGACAGTGAAATTGGTTTGATGGATGGAATAAATCTGCACTATCTCCAATAAAAACACTGTGGGATTTAAGACACCTCTGACCTCAACTGGACCCTATTAAGTGTATAACTGGGAGCTTGGCAGACAATGGGGCAACACAACCAATAGGCTAGGCTAAACGCTTACAATTTACACAAACACACGCACGTGTCCAAATACAAACACACACACAGTTAACCAGCTATGGTGTTACAGAGAGAATTAAGGGATTGACAGGAAGAAAGAGAAACAGAGAGAGGGAGAAAGAGAGAGAGAGGGAGGGAGGGAGGGAGAGAGACAGAGAGAAAAGGATGGTGAGAATGAGAAGGGGAAGAAAGAAGACCAGAGATGGCAGGATGAACGGCAGGGCATCTAAGAGAGAGGAAGAAGAGTGAATGGAAGTGGTGCTGGCATGTAAGTATGTGTGGCGAGTGTGTGTGTGTGTGTGTGTGTGTGTGTGTATGTGTGGCTGCCTGCCTCAGCCAGCCAACGAGGCTCCACAGTACTCAGGTGAAGCAGCAGCAAAAGGCCCCTTTTCCTAGTTGCCATGACAACCCCGACCTCAGCTCCTGCTCTCCAGTGCCCATTAAAACCCTCAGGCCGTCAATCATCAGCATGGCCAGGGAGCAGAGAGAGAGAGAGAGAGAGAGAGAGCAGTGGAGAGAAAGAGAGAAAAAACGAAAAAAAAAAAAAAACAGAGTGAGAAGACGAGGGGGAAAGAAACAGAGATGGAGTTTAAAGCAGCCTGTGGCTTTTGATAGCTGCCCTGTTTGCCACTGCTATCTCCCTCTTTTTCTCTCCCTCCGCACAAACAAACCTGATACACAATACCTGCACGGTGTTAACTCCTCACACACTCCTCCATCACTCTCCTCTGTCTCACTCCCTCTCCGCCTCCATGAAAACATCCACTATAAGAACCACGCTTACATTCCACAACATTATCTTTGTTCATTTCAAATGAGCCTTCACATGAGCTTTCTCCCTCCTACCTCATGTTTAACTGATGACGCTGCTGGTTCATGAAATAACATCCTCAGTATCTTAATTCTGAAAGATGCAGAATTAATGCCATAGAGTACGATATGGTATTTTGGAAATCTCACTCTCTCTCGTCCAGTAGGTGGCTCTGATTTAGTTATAGTTTACAGCGTTTGTTTGGTTTTTGACAAAATTACATTTTTCCTACTAGCCCAACAAGAAAGGGTAAACGCAATGAAGCTTTGTTCAAAAAATAACCTCTGCAAGCAATTTGAGGTGAAGTTGAAAGGTGTGAGATCATCTTAATAATCATTTTAAAGGAACAGTTAGACATTTTGTGCTGCTGAGATTTAGCTGAGAACAATGAAACCACTGATGCAGGAATACCTCTTGGTTGGAGCGTACTGTTTTTTACATTAAGGATTAAACAAACCCCCATTTACTGTTTTTATGCTAAGCTAAACTAAGCTAACCAGCCGCTGACACCCACAATAGGGCAAAGACTAATTAATCAAGTGACACAGACCTGGATTTTCATAATCCATCAGTATCTGATAGCAAATCATTTTATGCCGAAAACATTGTGAGCTAAGGTTCGCTAATCTCAGCGGTCTGTAAAGTTAAACTGTATGCAGATACATTGCCATCTGCTGAACGACAACAGTAAAATCCCTCTATCATACAGCATTTTTATTTTGTGATCATTTCCTCTAACAGAAGGGGTCTGCTCTCCTTTGGCCCCTGGTTGTGATCCTCTTTAGCTCTTCGGTGGAGGCTGGCTAGCAGGCTGGCTGGATGGCCCACAGACAGTGAGTGAGAGGCTCTATCTGTGCGGTGATCAGACCTCGGCTTCCAGGGGGTAATGGATCTGCTGTTATCTGGGTCCAGACAAGCAGGCCAACACACTGCTACCTGCTGGCCACAACAACACTGATCCCGACCTGTTAGTGCTTGTGTGAGTGTGTCTGTGAATATGTGAGTGTGTGCGTGTGCTCAGCCTGACCAGCCTGTCCTTTTCAGCAACCCCCAGAAAACACACACACAGCCACTGTGTCTCTAGCCCACACAGCAACACAATGTTGAATGCACACATTTCACAACACACACACACACTTATCTTTACTTTAACTTGGACACCCATTGATATAAAGAATCCTTAGCCCCTTACCTCAAACATCACATATAAACCCCAACCTAAACCTTCTTCTAAAATCATGTCTTCTCTTCAAACTGCCATGTGAAATCAGAATGTCCTCACAGGCATATTAAGACATGAAGATACACACACACACACACACACACACACACACAGAGTCCTGTCCAACTCTTTCATGAGCTTACATTATTCACACAAGGGCTCTCTGTGTCTCTCTCGTTCTTCTGTTTATATCTGCTCCCTCATTCTCGCTTTCTCCGTCGGTCTGCTCCACAGCTACACAACAAAGCACCATTTTTGAATGGTGCAGAGAAAACAGATAGGTTGGAGATGTTAATGTAAAGAACTTGTCCTTGATGTGCAAAGGCTGCAAAGACAAAGAGTGAGTAAGTCTTAATCAGAAAAAAAGACTTATACTTCTGTTTAAACTGACATCTGTGTAGGCATCAGCAGGGATAAGTCTGTATGTGTTCACGCATGAATGGACGCCCTACTGTGTGTCTATACATACAGTTTCTGTGGCTCACTGACTGATTTGCAGACAATCTGTTGCTTTCATGATGGCTCTAATGCCTAACACATCTCTGTAATCTCCATAACCAAACCAGGAATTCCTCTCCACACCTCTCCTGACTGTCATCGCCATCAGCCTCTCCTCACAACTCCCCCATTTGTCCTTCTGTCACACCCCTCCTTCCCCTTCCTCTCTCCCCTCAGCTTCAAGTGTTCCAATAACTGTCAGAGAAGTCAACTCTATAAAGATTAGAGGAGAAGCAGGAGTGTGTAAGCAGGGCTGCTGGCCGACAGACGGGTCTAATCGATGGAAGTCGGAGAGCTACGCGACTGCTCTGCCAGAAACCCGACTCTGAACCCTGCAACACGTTGATGCCCTCAATGGCAGAGGCCGCTCCCTGTGCAGGAATGCATGCATACATACAACAGGTATGTAAAACGAAAAATTCACATGCACACGGTGAGTAATGCACTGGAATGTACTGTTCAAACTACACACACACATACACACACACAAAGACACACATATGCTGCTCTGGCAGCTGTTATGTCAATCAGGTGAATTAATTACCGGTAAACAAATCTGCTTGGGATCCCCCTACAGAACACACACCAGCCCAAACAAACACACACATACACAGATCCCTCCTCCCCTCCGAATAATCTCCTCCAAGCATCAGGGCCCCTGGAGCCTGGAGCTGCCTCCCAGCTACCCAGGCATCGCTCCGAGCTGGAAACCCAGAGGGAAGCTGACGTGGCTGGGGGATGTCACCTGGCTCTCCCCCTGCTGCCCTGGAGCACCTGCCTTAACTCCTGCTGCTGCCTCTCAGGCTAACCAATCAACCTATGGCAATTCACACCTAAAGTAAAAACAACACAATCCTGTGAATGCCAAACACATACACACGCACATTTGTACACGATATCTGCACACACACAGGAGCAGACACCTGAAAAAAACGCACTGAATGAAACAACTGACAAATGAAAAAATGAAATAAATGCAGAAACACAGACTGTTCTGCTCGTGCCTCCTGTAAATGTGATATTGATGTGGTTGGATGGCCGTGAAGGGAGGGATCCACTTCACACCACACGTAAAACAACACCGAAAAAATAAAGAACAAAGTGTAAGATTTATTACCACTGGATTCCAACCAGATTGGTTAAGTGATTATTCAGTTTTGTTTACCATTCCTCTTGGAAATCATGATGGGGAACAAGGTAAATTGAGACAAGTTGGCCTTGGATGTCTCAGACAGCTTGTGGCTTAAAATAATCAATACATTAATTGATTAATCAGTCACAGCTTCAGTACATTAATGACATCGCTTAAACTAAAGGGGGATGTGTCAAAATACTGATGCCGAGTAATGTAATACCTGTTCCTCACACACACACACACACACACACACAGAAGCCTTTATTGGCGGTGTCAGTAGTTAATGACCAAAGGTTGGCGATGGCCTGCTGTTCGCTCTGGTGACCCTTTCTAACACAGGTCCCCCCTGCTGGCACTACTCTTTAATTACACACACACACACACAAACATGAGTGCACATACACACACTGATATGCAGCCCCCGCCCCCTCCGCCTGTGGCCTTTCACTCCCTCATTAGGAAGTTGGTGTTGGGCGGAAAGCCACAAGAGAACCAGAGGACAGGTTGTCATGATGACGCTTGTCCACACACAGGCACACACACACACACACACACACAGGCACACACACATATGGTTTGAATGGAAGAGGCATACTTGCACATGCACTCAAAGCTATACGCCTAATTGAAGATTATTAATGCTGCTAATTAGGGAATAATAGAATGCTTGGAGCTTGGAGACAAAAAACTGATTTGAAGAATACAGTAGAAGAATGAAAAGTGTGTAAGTGTTTGAGAGAGTCAGGGAATATGATTTTATCATGCTCTATCTCCCTCTTGTCCTCTGAAGTAACTGGCTGGTGTCATGCTACCACAGCTCTTATTCACTGATTCTATAAGTGGAGTCTGTATCCAGCAGGGCTTCAGTCACTGCACCGCTCTGCAGGTCAGAGAGGGCTGCAGATCAGGAAGGAGCAGGTAGATCATCCGCTGAAAGGCCACTTCACAGGTGAGGACACACACCAACACTGAGCAGCATCTTGCAACACTTTTGACAAGCTACAAACGATGGTATTTGTTGCATTTCTGGGAGTATTTCCTGGCTTTTCAGGCCAAATGTGAATAAGCATTTCAGAGAGCTGAACATGCGGTAAGTGGCCGGTTACAATCAATAGAACAGAAGAGAGAACAATAGAATCAAAGAGCAACGCTATCTTGAATCAGCTGCCCTTTTACACCAACGTTTAACAATCACACAGGCAGAAATCCATTATAAGAGAAGCACAGATAACTTCTGCTGAGCCTCGGTGTAGACCAGTACGCAATGCAGCCAAAAGACATGTCACATTTTGCCAACCAGGCCAGATGCTCACTATTTTCAGCTACAAAACCTCAACCTCCTCCACCGCTTTCACTGTCACTCTCACTCTCTCCTCCTACACATAAAAAAAGGAGAAAATCAACAGGTTCACAGCTGCTGTCTGGGGACCGAATAGCATTCTAAGAAAAGTTAAGGAAAAGCTGGCTCCACAAAGGGTGTGTGAATAAATATAAACAATTGATCAGCTAAGAAATATGCCAGGAATCTACTGAACATCTCAGACTGATGATAAGTAAGTGGCAGGATGGAGGATCCAGTAGTGGAATTTTCCATTAAGCACCAACACATCCTATGTTGTATGTAAATGCACACATATACACACACTCACATGGACACACTCTCATAACAACCACATAAACTCATACAGGTGTGTGTACTGTATATATATGCATGTTGCACTACGGCACAACCTGAGCAATGACAGATGACATTTACACACCTGCAAATATCAATGTGTTTATAAGTTCCTGTTCCTACATCCTACAAACTATTGACACAAAATTACAGATACCACTCATTTTTTAATCACTACTCACTTATTAATAATTTTATTCTGTCATTCATTCATTATGTTTAAATATTTGCCAGATTTCCATCTCCTCCTCCTCCTCCTCAGCATTTACAGTTGAGCGTATGAAGGAATATTTCATACAACGATAAAATAGACGAAGGCCTGAGGAAAATGTGAGAACGATTTTGAAAACGGCAATTAGAGTGAGCGCGGAGGAAGATGATAATCTGCAGAATTCTTCCATTGATTTCACCAAAACCTTAGGAAATAATAAAGTAGACATATAACACACAAATGTGACAATAATATCAGGAATATAGGAAAAATATTTTCATTAGACAGATGCCAGAGTTCAGAGTGGGTGTGCATCCAATCTGCATGTTTCAGGGAACAATGACAGCACCGACAGGAACAAGCACATGGAGGAGTGGTGACATAAACACACTGAATGAGTTGCTCTTTTTGATAGGATAATCTCAGTGTCTCTGTAGACATGTCATATTGAGGACATCCTCATGATCACGCAGACTTAAGCCGTCAGTGGAAAAACTGTGTGTCAGACAACATGGGGTGCCTTAACAAACCTGTGTTGTTTTGGCAAAAAAACGCTGAATCTGGCGCAACTTTTTCCATCTACTACCGCAATGCATGCAAAGACGCTGACCACATAATTACTGTCTTTTGCTCATGTCCCGTGAGCATTGTTTTGTATTGCATCTTATGCGATTTTGCACCACAACAGAGGCCCGCAAGACAGTAGCTGTTTAATAACAGCAAAAAGCAAATGACCAAGGTATCAAACAGGAGGCTGGGATTAGTACAATGTGAACTTGTTCGCATGAAAAAGCACAAGCTTTTTGCTTACATACAAAAGTTGTAAGGGAATCCTTTTGAACATGTCTCCTATAGAAAATCCTAAATACATACATGCGTCTGCTGAAAGATGCAGTTTGTCTAACCTACACCCTCACTTTCACACTTGCTACTGTTGGAATCTGTTGCAGCTCAAACTTTGCCAAGATTTAATAATATAACATAACACTTTATCAGCCAGACCTCCTACGGGACTATTAAAAATGAAAAGAGTCTCTGGCAACCTTGTTAGCAATATCTACCTCCTCCTTATTCTTTGGCATTCTTTCATATTCTTTTTTTTTTTTCCTCTCCCCCATTTTTTCTCATGTTATGCTCACACAACTGGATTTTATTTCTGCAGAGCTGAGAAGGTGCAAGATGAAAAGGAGAGGGAAGTGGTAGTACTGTATACTGGGAACGTTAAAAAAAAAGAGAGGGAGAGGGAGAGAGCGAGAGAGAGAGAGAGAGAGAGAGAGCGCAGCCGGCTGAATTACAGTCATGATGTACACATTCCTTAGTGCCTGAAGCAACATGGTGGACCTCAAAGCTGGAGTCAGACGTCTTTAGCTGGAAACAGTAAAAAAAAATTACCATATATTATCCTGCATAATGTGGTAATAGTTAAAATGAGCTGAGTACACACACACACGCTGAGACGACTTAAAAGTCTGGTCACAGCTTATGGTGAATTTGATTCTGTTCTACTGTAACAATAGATGCACGCCTGCAAATCTGACATTCAAACCAAATTCTCACCCGTCCACTCTGAGCTGCATTTGTGTGACCCACACTTATGTTTAGCAACCAACAGAAAGAGAGCAGACATTTAAAACCATCACACGCCAGTCTGATCCACTCACCCCATTTCTATTTTAGAGTACACGTGTGTCTGTGGGTCTCGATGTATGTGTGTGTGTGTGTGTGTGTGTGGAGCCAGGCAGGAAGAGGCATTCTCACAGGAGCAGCCCTCCTGAGCGCCAGACTTAGGGGGGTTGGGCAAGTGAGATACACTCACAAACACACAAACCCAGACACACACAACCAATTTCCATTTTGTATCCCAGAGGCACCACCATGTGGATCACCCCCTCCTCAAAAGTCACAATGATGTGATCTGATTCAGTTAAATATAGAAATTCACACATCACGACGATACAGAAACTGTAACAATGACTTTCATGTAATGATAAAACACGTCAGGAGGTTAAAACTGTCAGTGAACACAATAACTTAACACATGACTGTCTTTGAGGAAGATATCTGTTTTCATAGGGAAATTTCCCTATGGATGAGGGGCTGAACTGTGCTTATGAGTATAGAATGAAAGATAAGTACAAACTAATGAGACACATAATGAAAAGTGTAGTACTTTACCAACCCAGTGTACAAATCAGAGCATGTCCACATCAGTGTGCTTGTAGCAGCAGACAAATACACATGTCAAGTATCATTTGTTCTCCCAAAACAATGTTTAGATTTCCACCAAGTCTAATGCCAAGTTTAGCCTATTCAGATGTCCTGGTGTTGGTCCTGGTCTTCAAACCCAGTGGCCTTGAGGACCCAGGAGCCAAACACTACCTAACCCTGTCTGCTGCCAGACAGGAGGAGGAGGAGGAGGAGGAGGAGGAGGAGGAGGAGAGGGGAGACAGCAAACCGCATTCCCAAGACAATGGACGGTCTGTGGGACTTGCTGAGACTCTGAGGGCCCCAGGGCACATTGAGGAGAAGGAGGGAAAATTCAGGGAGAAAGGCAGAAAGAAAAAGGGAAAGATGTAAACAGCAAGAAAAGCAAGTAAGCGAAGAAGACAGAAAAAGGTGATGAATAAATGGGAAAACAAATAACGAGAAGGAGTGGTCAAAAAAGGGAGGATGTGGAAGAGAAAGGGAGAGCTGGCACTGTTGTAGGGAACTGATAAGGAGAAAATGGGATGGAGGGGAGGAGGGGGGCGAGAGGTTTTGCTCTCTCAGTAACACACAGAAAGAGGGGAAAACAGTTTGACTTTTATTGCTATTACTCAAGTTTACAAAGTGCTTTGAAATCAAGTGAATAAAATCAAAGGAAAGAATTAAAATCCAAATATGTCACATGCATAACACATACTGTGAGAGGAAAACAGATAGGACACCAGCTACATAATATGTGCTACCTACATGTCTGTCCAAAGATCTCAAACTTAGCGGAAAACTATTTCTGAGTTCAGCCGATATCGAAGGGAAGTTAAGCTCCAACAGTCCTGTTTTCCCCCAGGAAACAGTTTAAGAGAGGTGCTAACTAACTGATGTCCAATGATACCAACACTAATACAATTCAGTCTGATCATTAAAAACAAATGATCCACGTGAATCACGGCAAAAAGAGAATGAAATGTAACAGAAAAAGTTTACTTCAGCTACATTTCCTTTCATCTGATTATAGTGCTCACTAAAATGAGTAACCATCTTGGACTAATGTCTATGTTATGTCAAAATCTTTCCACAACAATGTGTGTTTCTACTTACGCTTGATTTATAGTTCTATATTTATGGGTTATGGAGTCAGCTACAGCTGTATGCTGAAACTGACACGCACTCAATGTGGCCACACGTCGGGTCTATGGCGGCTATGAAGACCATGTGAGGAGGACTCGTGACTGTCTACTTGTGTTTTCTCTTATGGGTTTCTAGTCATTGACAGTGAACAACTGAACAACCTGTGTAAACCAGTAGCAAACAAAATCACATCGACATTAACAGTGTTTCCCTCATCTGACCCCAACTGCAGCTCTGACCTTAACCAAGGAAGGCAACGCTATGGAAAACACAGGTTTAAGAGGGAACACACTTTGACACACAATTTAAAAACACACACACACACACACCTTGTAAGAGTGGGTCATTTTCCAGTTCCTCTGCATTGGCTCGCTTTGCATGAATGCAGCATTTAGAAGCAGACAACAGGCCTTCAGTGATAAGAGTAAAGGAATAGGAGGGTTGCTCGTCCATGGGGCAGCAACTTAGGAGTGTACCTGCCTGCTGCGGCCCTCCCTGCCGCCCCACAATGAGATCTGACATTAATGTGCTCTATTTGCATTCTTGCTTCCAGGAACTATTTTGGTTGCCAGGCAGCATGGCTGATAGCTTGCCATAGCTTGTTGTTAGAGGCAGCCGCGTCAGGGAGGTGCTCTTTCAAGGATGATTTAAACTTCCATTTCAGTGACACCGGCCTTTCATCCTCCACACAAGACAAGACAGAGCAGCTAGTTCAACATCCGGCTGTTCAGAGGGCAAAAGAGCCAACACTTCCTGGGTTGGCCCCACGCTGTCACTAGGATGGAGGCTGACAAATATTTACTCTGCTGAAGTCATGTAAAGGAGAGAATGAAGAAGGGGAGGAAGAGGTAAAGATTTCCAGAGAGCACCTCACTTTCTCTTAACACAAGCACGCATGTAGGCAGGCGAAGTCTCACCAGCATCGCCATCAATAAATAAATAGAGGCTGACAGAAATATCCCCAGCATAGTCTCAGCCAGCATAGCATAGCATTGGCACGCACAGAGAGTGAACCAGAGAGGGGACGACAGGCACAGGCGCGCACACATACACACACACACACACACACACAGAGACATGAAGATAAAGGCTGGGAGAGATAGCAACAGAGAGGAGAACAAGAAGGAGGGAAACAGAGCGAATAAAAGGGAAGCATGGAGAAACAGAGAGAAGGTGAAAAAGAAAATGGAGAGATTTGAAGAAAGAGAAGAAGATGCCTCTGTTCTTTGTGTTTGGTCTGGGTCTCCAGTCAGTAGAAAGGATTAATAGCAGAGGTGAAACATGCTTACGGTTCACTCCTGCTTTAGAGGCAGGAGGGGGGCGATTATTTTCCCTAACACATTGAATGCCCCACATCCCCCTTTGCCCCCGCCCCTATCCAAGTCAGACTCCTTCTTCCCTGCCTCTCACCTCCTCACCCCAACACACACACACACCACCCCACACCAGACCAGGCTGTGCGGCACTACACACACACACACAGGCACTCTATCTGAGCCTCTGCTCCGTCACTCTGTCTCAACTTCTGGTTCTGATTTAAAAGCAACCTCCTCTCGTTCACCGCTCTCTCCTTCTTCTCTTCAATACATGTCGCTCTCTCAATGTGAGTGTGTGTGTGTGAGAGTGAGTAAAACTCGGTCTCCTGCAAAATGAATCCACCAACACGTGTGCAAGCACAGCCTGAGACATTTATGCCTCCTGTGTGAGTTGTGGTTACACGCGCACTCACACACGCACACACACATATGCACACACACTCCCAAACTCACACAAACAGCATGCAGCACCCGAGATCATATTCATGGAGACACATGCTAACCGTCTTCAATGATTAGTCTAAATATGCTAGTGATCACAGAGCGGCAGGAAGGCCCAGTACACATGGAGCTACACACACACACACACACACACACATCCTCTCTCCCTCTGCTCCAAAACACACACACACACACACACACACACACACACACACACACACACACACACCATCCTCTCTCCCTCTGCTCCAAAACACACACACTTTTCATTTGCTGTTTCCCCTCCGAGCAGTGCCGGCAGGCTGCCAAGCTACACATAAACATGGTGCATTGCATTTCACAGCCTTTTTGCAGGTACAGTAATGCAAACACTGGAAAAATATTTAAGCCACATCAGCAACGAACTCGCTCGCAACCAGGACTTCTTTAATTCTGATACTTTTATCATCAAATCATGGCAGCAAACAATAACAATCAACATCTGCATCCTTCCAGTACAAATCATATTTTATTTCAAGTTGGGAATATGTAATGGTTTTCCCTCATATGCAACTTTTTTGTCACTGATTTAAAACATGACAGTAAAGACTATTAAACAGTATTTGCAGCCATGTTATGAACTGGAAGCTTTTACTTCAGTTCAGTTCAGTTCAGTTCAGAGTGTGGTAGATGTGAGGAATATTACAAGCTGATTTAATATGATTTGAAGAAAAGACTGATGTGAATTAGAAGTGGGCACTGTGGCTCATGGGCTTCCAGGCATGCAGCCACACACACACACACAGTGCAGGACTGCATAGAAAGCGCCCAGATGTGTGCACACATTCACACACAACCTGGACCGGTGGTGTAATTATATGACAATGAGAAGATCATTTACACACATGCTTCCACAGCCTTTAACACACACTAGCCTCCTGCTTCTGCTCCTCCTCACCCCTCCCTCTCCCCTCTGCCCTCTCTCCCACCCCTTCCTCTCTCTTTTCTCCCTCTTTATATCAAACCTGCACATGAGCACGAGCAGGCCACGCAGCCCCATGAGGAGAAATGGGGTCGTTTGCCTCTGTTATCTCCTTTTTTCTACTCTGCCCACCCCCCTTTCTCTTTCTACCCCTTGCTTAACTTACTCCCGCTCTCACACAGTCTTCCTTCTCTCTCTCTGTCTCTCTCTCTCTCTCTACTTCCCCCTCCCCCAACAGCCCTCAGCCAATGGTGTCTGGGTGTCAGGCAGCTCGGAGAAGCTGTTGTCATGGTGATGGGGCTCCTGTCTGTGCTCTGTCCCTCAGGCATCCCAGATCCAGAAAGCAGCATCGTGTTTACGTGAGAGAGGAGAGGAGAGGAGAGGAGAGGAGAGGAGAGGAGAGGAGAGGAGAGGAGAGAGAGGAGAGGAGAGGAGAGGAGAGGAGAGGAGAGGAGAGGAGAGGAGAGGAGAGGAGGAAACAGTGGGGATAGATGTGAGAGGCAGAGAAGAAGAGAAGGAGATGGAAGGAGGGAGGAAGAAAAACTGCCCCACTTTGACCAGCTTTTGTTCTGCTGTGTCTTCAGGTTTGAAGACCTCACATGCAAGTGTGTTTCTGTGTGTGTGTGTGTGTGTGTGTGTGTGTGTGTGTGTGTGCGTGTGTGTGTGCGTGTGTGTGTGTGTGTGTCTGTGTGTGTCTCTGTGTGTGTCTGTGTCTCACATGGCCCTGTAGACACCCAGGCATCTCACACCCCTATTCCTGGCACCTCCACCCAATCTCTGACCTTTCCTGGATTCTAGACACACAGTCCTGACCCAGCACACAATCACAGCCCTTTATGTACCCCCCCACCCCCACGACCACCACACACACACACACACACACACACACACACACACACACACACACACACATTCATCCAAGATCATGTAACCAGCCCAAAACACTTGCACCTGGTGTGGCCTAAAATAAGGTCCCCAGGCAGCCATGTCACAGGGTGGCGCAATGATGACAGCAGCTCAGAGGCCTGTGTTAACCACTGAGCCACACACACACTCACACTCGGTTTCTCACAAACACACACAGTCTAGATGGTTTAAACTAGGGTGCATTTGTTGCTGATTGGTCGACGCCATCATCTGTGCCCTGACCATGACACGCACAGCATGGGGGTTTACTTTTATACATTTTAATGCTGTACAGTGTGTGTACAGCAGTTGTGTAGATACACAACTCTTCCAATAGAGCAGGTGTTGAGCAGCACCCCAGGCCTTCCCTACTGTATAATGAAGCCCGTCAGCTCCTGTATCTGTATCAGTGGTGGCCTATTGCTCTGTAGTCAACACACTTGACTTTTTCTTCCTTTTCACAGGACAATCCAGCACATTAATTGCAAGGTAAACAACTGAAGAGGAGCGTCCCCCCTACAGGAGTCCTTTTCCTCCTCTCCCTCCCTCCTGTTCCTTCCTCTCGTCTTTTCTGAGGCGAGGCTGGTTAAGCCCCCCTTCAGAATCAGAATCTGGACAAGCACCAGTTGGAAGCTAATCCGGCTCGCCGACTGGACCCCTCCTCCGAAACGACACAGCGGGGGTGGACTGATGAAAGGAAGGCTGATATGAGGGACATGAAAGGCACTGTAGAGGCAAACAGAGCTGCAGACACAGCCTGCCTCAGACCCCCGTGCTGTGTTCAGCACTGTACAACAAGCCATTTAGGACATTAAAACAGCACAACATCGTCCGAGTCATTTGTAATTCAAGCTCAAGGCCGATGTCCAACTTTATTCTAAGAGCACATTTCTACCGCACTGCTACTTGATGCTCAGGTTAAAGTCTAAAGTTAATGTCTAAACTGCATTCACACTGTGTTTTAACAACTATCAACATTCTGTTTGCTCAAGGCCAAACTTTTACTGAAACATTACATTTCACTCAGTCAGTGGTAGGGATGAGTACTGAGTTTGGTACTTTTATTGGTACTGACTGAATTCCTACAGGAATCATGAGTATTGATTCATGTAAAATCAAACGGTACTACAATGTGGTACCTGAACGCATCCTCATGTCTATGAGATAGTGGAGGAGTGTCTGGGTGACGGGAACACAAAATGTGTAAAATCTTATTTCCTTGTCCCATTTGCCGCTCCTTGCCCTGCCCTGATGCGTCTGTTAGAGTTTTTAATGGGCCGGCCCGATCCACCTGACCAGACGCGCAGGCTCTGCCTGAAAATGTATATGATTCGGGTCCAGTCGGGCCTCGGCTGAGAATTGCACACTGTGAAATTTTAAACAGAGATTCTGCTATTGCTGTTAAGGAAGACCCCTCATTATGCCGGCATAGCTTGATTACACTGAACTATAATAATAAGTATAAGTAGTATAGTAGTATAAGTATAAAAATACTCAAAATTCAGAAGTTTTAACAATTTCTTTATGAACAAAATAACTTTAATCACCACACAAATACACAGAGATGTGCCAAAAACAGGCACCACTGCCACCATTGCTGTTTCCCAGGAACCAGATATCAGTACTGCATTGGTTTAAATGTGGAAGGTGCCCTAGTCGGTGGATCACCAAAAGAATGAATTAGGTATTAGAAAAGGTAATTTTCAATTTCAAACAGTGGACCCAGCACATAGTGTGTGTGCCTTCTTCAATTGTGTGAAGTGGTTTTAAAAAAAACTCGAGGGACTCGTGTGTGAACTTGTGAGTGGAATTTAAGAAAGTGGGCGGGGGGATTATGGCCACCTCACAATCTCAGATCTTGTCTATGTCCTCCTCCAGCTTTTAGTGAGTTTCACTTACGTTTGTCTATTAAAATTGATGATTTTTTTGTAGTTTCTGTTTTGCCCTAAATTTTGCCTCACATGCAGGCCACTGTACCACACCTGTGAGTGATGGAGGTGGACAACGGACACACAGTTCAAGGTGGGAAAATATCTGCACACTCCCCTGCAACCCTTACCCTACCTTCTAACCCCCTAACCCTCTGCACATTTCCAGGTAAATGAAAAAATACATTTACAGTTATTATAGTAAAAGCATTAACAAAAACTACATGTGTTCTAAAACAATAGTTGCACTTGATAATACTGCAGTTACTTCTCATTTATATTTCTATGATTATACTGGACTTGCAAAGCTTGATGACCAGTCTCATAAATCTGTGTTATTTGCCATATCTACATAAAATATTCACACAGAAAAGGCATTCAGGTTTTTTTTAATAACCTCCGACTCCCCCTACCCCCAACCCCCAACCCAACCCCCACCACTGAAACCAAACCAAAGTCCTTGTGTGCACCCCTACTGTTAATCGCCACATTATCCTTGCTCTTCATGTTCAAATTTCAAGAGATTAAAAATAGCAATAAAAAACAAACACAAATGACCCACAGCCGACAGAGACAGAACGTGCTACGGTGTTCGTTGAACTAAAAAATTAGGCGAGGCCTCAGTCTTGGCGTTAACTGTGGATAAAAGCTGCGTGAGTTTGAATGACTTTGACAAGATGGAGCGAAATGAGATTTTGATGTTTAGAGAATAAAAAAAAAGAGAAATCAAACCAAGGACATTTTTTTTTATTTGTCTTTGAAACATAGAACAGACTAATTGTCTGTTAATGTCTGAAGAGCATCTATTCATAGACTAAGACAGGCACACACACAGAGGACAACTTGATGACAGATGGAAAGAAATTAGAGGCAAAGTAGCATTAATATTCCATCTCTTAATAACAACCAAAGCCCTTCCCCCACCTCTGGCATCCCACAGTCACACCCACGCACACACACACATCCACACACCCACGCACACACACGTGTGTACTGTACGTGCACACAAGCAGTCCTGTCCTGGAGAGCATTTCGGCTCAGCTCGAGACAAACAGGAAAAATTCCCCAAATTCAACCGCTCCCATTCTCCTCCCTCTTCCTTGTCTTCTTCACTTCCCTCCTTTACTGCTCCACTCGTACCCCCATCCCCCCCCTACAACTTGGTCTCCTTCCCCTTCCTCTCCCCTCCTCCTCTCAACACACCCACCCAGTCCTGCTGCCCTCCAGCCCTGCAGCCTCACAGCAAAGTAGAGAGCAATCCCTTGGTGGGTCAGCCAGATTAAACTGCCACTGTAATCCGCTTGGCTTTCACCTCCTTGTCCTCAGCCGAAGAGAGAGAGAGAGAGGGAGAGGGAGAGGGAGAGAGAGGGATGGATGGATGGAGAGGGGGGCAGAAGGATGGAGAGCGGAGAAGAGATGGGGAGAGAAAATGTAAGATAGCAAAGGAGGAAAGACAGAGGGAGGGGAGAGAGAGAAAAGAGAGGGAGGGCAGAGCTAGGGAAGTAGCTAAATGACAACAAGGGCACAGAGAGAGAAAAACAAGGTGTAGAAAAAAAGGAAAGAAAGCAGGAGAAAGAGAAAAGCAGAGAGAGAGAGAGAGAGAGAGCAGTGCAGGGCTGAATTAAAGGAGTATGAAAAGGAGGAAGTGAATAATGAATCTCATAAAGGAAAGATATTAAGGACGAATGAGAGTCAAATAAACTGTGTTACGAGAGGGAGTGATGAAGGACAGTTCTGTGGCGAATAAAATGAACCAAACAGGAAACCATGTTGAAATACGCCCTCATATTCATGTAATGATGAAATCTGTTTTGTATGAAATTTGTTGAAAATGACACAGTCCCCTCGCGGCCAGTAGGTACTGAATCCTTCCTTCTGAACAACTGTTGCCCCCCACCACACACCCTCCAACCCCTGTTGGGCCAACTAGTTTAATAACGAAAAAGCCGTGGACTTGTGGTGAAACGTGCCATCGTCTCAAGTTTGGATCCAATCTTATCAGCAATGTCGCAAAAATCAGACGGGAATCACTTAATGAGTGAACGAATGATCAGTGTTGCTGTGAGGCAGGCTCCTACTGAATGTAAAAAAAATGACTGACTGTGCTGTCTGGTCACTTGTGACTTCCAAATGGAGCGTGGAGGATCTGTGCTCGCAGGGTTAATATAATACCCATAAATATAACCATGTGATATTGATCTCTGCTATTTAGCAAACATTTCTGTTACGTTCGTGTTCTCTAGTTAAACCTGCTCTTTACAATTCGTCGAACAGTGACGTCATGTCCATTCACACAGTCCACGCATTCAGCAACACCCAGCAACATTACTCATTTACACTTTATTTGCTCACTCTAAGCCAGTGGTTTGGACTCTACCAACTCCTGAGGTAAAAATCTAAATCTTACGCTTCTAAATGCTCCATTGCGATCACCATGCAAGTATGTCTTTCTGCTGAAAACAGACGCCTTCTGTGTCCTTAAGTGAGGCTATGACAGCAAAGACACCATGTTGTGAGCTGGACAGATAAACAATGATTGAATATGCTACACAGCTCCATTAAGTCGAAGGGGGCAGCAAATTCACATAATAATTCACTGAAGGCAAGGCTGGATTATCAACTGGGCAAAGCAGGCAACTACCCAGGGGCTCAAAGCCCCCAGGAGCTTGAGGAGCTTGATCATTTAGTTAGATTATTATTCCAGACACATCAACAGGTGTGTTACCACACGTACAGAGGTCTCTTTTGCTTTCTGTATTTTCTGAAGATGACTCCAGTCATTTCTGTAGGTTCATCGCCCCTTTCACATTGTTAAACATAGATAAATATAGATGGAAAACCGCCTTGAATTAAGATTATATTAAGGCAGTTAAACGAAAAGATGAAATTGCCTGAGGGAAACTGGGTGTGAACAGCTGCACCCAAACATCCACCCTCTCAACACCACACATCATTTCTGCCTTTGCTTCTGACAGACAACACAATTGAAGTATATGTAAACATCAGTTGTACAAGCCATTTGAACAAATCAGTGCTGCTTTCATTTTATTGTATTTCATCTTATTTTAGACGACTGTCTTCAGAAACACGACTCTCCACAGTGGCCTGAGCTGATATGAACTGTTTGGTAGCCTTGCTAGAAACCTGGAAGAATTACCCTGATATTTATTCCTTCCGGCTGTGACATTTACAGACAACCATCATGTAAGTGCTCGACACACTTAAGTTCACTCTTTCTCCAAAAAGAAAACCACCATCTCCTTCAGCCACCACCGGCCACAGCGCTCTTTCTTCCAACCTCTCAAAGCTGCACACATGCCAGGACTAATCTGAAACACTGATGAGCATCTCATTGAGTCTCAGCCCTGTTAATCAAGTTATGATGTAATTATGACCTTATTGCAAATAAGACAAACAAGTCAATTTGTGTACATGACAGTTTCAATAATCAGAGTGCTGATATTCTGCGATGCTCTAAATCACTAAGACAGAGTTCAGAGATTCAGTGCCTGTCCCTATAAACCAAATATAAGTTGGGGGACAGGAATTAATGGAGTGGTGTAAAAAGCGATTCAGGTCAGACTTGAGTTGTGGTGATGTTACACCAAACAACACCACTGATATTTAATTATCCAAACCAACTGTAAATCATGTGAAGCTGAGCTCCTCTGTAATGTAAAGTACAGACATCTGACATTATCATCCATGTGTGTGTGGGAGCAGGTCCTCTGGGTATATGGGAAGAGTGTTGAAGTGCTGAAAAGAAATAGAGTTAACAGGTATTCCCCTCCTCCTCCACCCCTCAAGCTGACAGAGAGCAGGGTGATGAGGGAGGAAGAGAATGAGGGAGAAGGAGAGAAAGAGAGGGGAGAGACAGGAAGAGGGAGGATATCCTGCGAGGAAAGACTATGATATATGAGCAGGCCGCCTCAAACGAGCAGGGGGAGGGGGGCACTCCTTCTCCAATAAAACCAGGGGAGGTAGAAGGAGAAGAAGAGGTTGAGAGAAAGGCATTTACAAACAGAGGTACAGTAGAAAAGAGGAAAGTTGGAGGGAAGTTGATGCGAGATAAGGCAGAGTGGCTGCATCTGAATGAGAATGGGATGCCCCTCCACCACCACCCCTCCAGTGCAGCACAATAAAACCCCCGAGCAGAGGAAAAGGTTGACCCTGTCTGCAGTAGCTGCCTAGAGCTGACCTCGTGACTTTTTAAATTTTACACTAAATAACATTTATCAAGTCCCATCATTTTACAAGATATTTAAAATGTTTTAATTTTTTAACCCAGATTTTTTTTTTTTTTTTTAAAGATCAGTGGCTCATTTTAACATGATTTTCATCCGATTTCTCTGAATGCATCTAAATGTTGATGTGGTTCCTGCCTGAAAATGATGCTGACCACTGGGGTTCACTCAAGATGGTCTTTTTGCACTGCTGCAACTCAGAAAACACTTCTGCAGAGAGAAAGTGAGAAAAACATTTTGGAGAAAATGCAAATCCAACATCACATCATGTAGCGTAGATACAATTGGACACAAACTGCATTCATTCGTTTTGAAATCCAGTTGTACTTTTTCACCCATTATAACAAACAGTGTAAGATACAGACATTAATAAATCCTTCTGTAAAAACTCTCACACACACACACACACACTAATGTAAGTGCATGTGCATGCATGCGGCTGTGTCCGAGTACTACAAGAAGTGATTGATGATTTCACAGAGGGGCTCTTGGGCAGAGGAAGTCCAGTCTGGGTCAAACTTAATCTACACATCCTGGCATGGACTCCATCTGTTTGCACTCACACGTCACACATACTCACTAAAGTCCATCACCCCTCATACACAAGACACAAACACAGGAACACACCCCTATATACTGTACGTCTTTACGCACATGATGCTGTTCCTCTCATGCTGTTTACTGTCCAATACCTTTCCTCTGGTATCATACAGCAGCAGTGCGACTGATGGAGGTGGGCTGGGTGGGTGGGTTGGGGGGGAGGGGACAGAGTCAAGGTGAGTGGAGATGGTTCGGCATGCTGGCACAGCAAGCACTCTCTTCAATTTTAGGCTCTGTAGGCCATAGTGGGCCAGCATGGGGCTGTTTTTGACAGCAGCTATTACAACAAATAATTGAACAGCAAATGAAGACAAATGATATGATTGCAGTGCGCGTCCCAGCAGTCAATCCACTATCTAGGTGGTTCCCATTCAAAGCCATTGATCAGCTTTACAACCTAAGTAGCTGGCCAGGAAACTAAATGGTGGCGATCAATGCTATTTAACAGATTATTGACTGCTGACTGGTTGCCTGAGATCAAAATAGAGAGAGAGGGGGATGAAGAAGTAAGCAAATGGAGGAAAGGAATGAAAACACATGAAATTGGAATCAGTTCCTTTGCTTCAGTGATGATAAATGGGAAAGAAAAACACTGAGACAGCAGAGAGCGAGGAGAAGGAGAGTGGTTGCATTTTTTTGTACGCAGTTGAATGTGCCTGATCATGTGCATTTAATGAAGAAAGGAAGCAAGACAGACATAAGAAACAAAAGAAAAACAAACAAGACTGGAAAAAAGAAAGCTCCATTTGTACACAGCCAGTGGTATCCATAAGGTTCTCACTTGCTTCAAGCTTTATGTGTGATGTCGATGTTGTTGTCTATGCATCCCCGGTTCCTTCTTCTTCTTCTGCACCTGAAAACTCCACACATTAGTGGTGCTTTCGTGAAAAATCAGCTCAACAAGGAAGAACCTCATCAGAATCAGCCGTTACTTTCTGCTCCTCTTTGTTCAGACGATCCTTGATGGAGCTTTCAAGTGGCGCGCAAGCTGGCACACAACAACAGCCGCTTGCACCGCAATTACATCCTTTTGACTGTGTGCTCCTTCACCAGTGTTTCTACTGTCAGTGTTTACAATTCATGAACTAGACTTGAGCCACCCGTCAGCTCATCAGGTCTTTGAGCTTTGCGTGTGTTTGGCTGTTCACCTGATTATTGTGAGCGTTCATTAGTTAATGAAAATGAAAATCAGGAAGAAAGTGCAGGTCGGTTCTTCGGCAGATTCAAAATTGAGGACATCATAGGACGACAGGGGGGAAAGCCTGACTGCACTGACATTGATGTGTGTGTAAATCTGTGTGAGAGAAGGTGGTGTAGGGGTTGGGGGTGTTTAACAACCTTCAACAGTCCCAAACCACTGTGTGTTACCATGGTGACTGGGCCCAGCTATGGGGCTTGACTCATGAGGCTGCATGTTTTCATGTATAGAGTATGTGTCTTGTGTTCATGTGTATGGGCACTGTAAAGCTAAACTACTTGAAAATATGTAGATTCAGTTCTTGGTGATTGTTGGTCCAACTCTTCATCTTTGTCTGCATTTCCTGAAATTGACTTTAAAACAAAAAAACGACACTATTTTTGCTCTGAAATGGCGAAAAGTGGCCGAGCTTCAGTGAATCACTGTGTGAGAGTGAATACAGACTTAAATATGGCTATAGTAGAGTGTGTCTCAGTGTGTGTGTGTGTGTGTAATTGTGTATGTGTGTCTCCCTGCTTGCTTCTGTGTGTGTGTGTGTGTGTGTGTGTGTGTACACTCCCCTTGCCTTTTCTCAGTTCAGCAGAACCTCATTAATTCAGCAGGAATGGAAATCATTTCTGCACGGAGTGCACAGGAGACAGAAAGAGATGGAGAGGAAGACGCGTGGAAGGGTGGAGGGTGGTGGGAGGGATGGGTGGGGTGGAGGGTGGAGGGGGGGCACAATGAATACTCAAATTTCTTCATTTTTCTCTACTGAAAATCACTGGATTTTTAAAAATAATTTCATGTTCTGGATAAATAGCACCACGAATTTACACAATTAGTCACAAAGGGAGTTCAACACATATTTTAATACTACTATCTAATCATAATTATATTACAGTGTGATTTAGTCATTTGGTTGGCAACTCTTGGGAAATAACACATATGTCTAATCTCCTCTTTGGTTTATCTAGACTGAAATCTCATAAGGTTTATTCAGTATATCCTTAAAGACAAACAAATCGACTGAACAAACAACCAAATATAGTAAATGTCCAGATGGATACATTAATAAAAAGGTAATCTTCCTTATGTAGCAGCAGATCAGAGCAGAGCCTCCTTCATCCCTCCCTCTCTCCCCTCCTCCTGCCGTCTCTCCATCCTGCAGCCGCCACCAGACAATATGGAGCAGACAGTAATCTGGCCATGCACTGAAGAGATTACAGCATCCAGCAGAACAATTCAGCACAGAAGAGGACAGCTCAGTCCACCACACCACAGAGCAGAGCTGCCTCTCTCACAGAGAGCAAAAAACTCTAGCTATCGTCCAAACACCAAGCAGGAGTCTACAGTGCCTCTAACCAAAGTGAACTGCTTCAGTTGTTCAGAAGAAACCTCTCTCTCCCCTCTCACTCTGGCAGAGCGACGGCTGGCCGTACACACCCCTTCAGTGAAAGCTGACCTTTTCCCGAGTGCATCAGAGTGCAGTGCAGTGTAGTGGACCTCTCTATTGCAAATGTCGCTTTGTACAGAAAAGATCTAATGAAATGAAAACAGATCAAACGGCGCAGACAGCACGCATACGAGGAATGATGTGCTGCACTGAAGGCAAGCATGTGCGCACACACAATGTGTAATGTTCGGTTTCACTTTTGTATGCATGCATGCACACGTGTGTACATGAACATACAAAATAAGTCCAAACAGATGTGCTGCCCTATTTATACACTGGACTTAATCATGACAGATATAAATACTTGATCTGAAGGCTTACGCCCAGACAGCACAGTTGAAGTCAGAAGTTGAAACGATGCAGTAGGATGTGGATTTTTGGATTTTCAGGTCCTCTCAGTAGAATTAACATAAACAGCAGCAGGGACGGCCCCTGACCCTGCACTGACCTTAAGGCTGCCTAAGAGCTGCACTGCAGCTCACTCAGGGGAAAAACAGTCACATGCGCACATGCACCCACAGATACACTAATATATAAACACATCTATTTTTAGCTCTATTGTCTTTACTATGCAAAACATTAACTCTATCTGACTGCGACAGCGGACAAGAAAGAAGCGCGATCATCGGTGTGGACAGAAAATCCTCACAGTGCTGCATTTTCTCCAAAAGAACAACAAGCTCTGTGCTCATATCACAACATCTGTAGCAGGAAATCCATGATTTATCAACATAACGTTACACTGGAGATTAACAATGTTACGTATAAATAAACTGTGGCAATGACTCCATGCAGATTTTGGTATATGTATGTTCAACAACAACCTCCCAATGTCTGAGCAGCTTCTTGATTAGGGTGGAAACTATGTTTACCCACATGTTTACATATACATTTTTTAAACTAGCAACCAGTTAGATGCCACAACACTGATAATTCTTCTGTATGGAAGTGAAAATCTGCCAAAGATGTACCATCAGTTGCTTCACTGTGTAAGTGTGGGAGGTGGAAGGTAGCACTGAAACATCCAACTCAAGCTGAAGTTATGTTTTTTTTTATTTTGTTTTTTTTTACAGTTATGTAAAGAGATCTGTCAAAAAAAAAAAAAAAATCTGAAACAGATTCAAAAGTATTAACTCATTGCTCCTCCCCAGTAGTCAGTCAATTTAAACTGCCTGTACAGTGTATGTGGAGTGTTTTCTTTGTCTGTGAGTATTAAGAAGCGAAAGTTAAATAAATAAGATTTGAGGACGGATACCAGAGGAACTGAGGGGACTGGACAAGCAGAATGAGAGTGAGAACTTCTTCAAAATGAGGGGCAGGAGAGAAAGATACTGATTTGTATTAGTTAAGTCAAGACAGTGCTAGAACTTGTGAGACAGAGAATAATGATCCATTTACATGTTGCACTGTTTACCTGCCATTACTGTTTCTTAATCAAACAGGAAAGTGGCATAGTTAAAACTGAGCTAACACTTAGCTACAGGCAAGTGCAAGCTCTGCAAAATAATGTGCAAAAAATATTTTCATTATTTTAAAATCTATCTCATTTCGTTGTTTTTATAAGATTCCTGTGCATAAATGTCTCACGCACCTACACAACAGTTATACATATTAGTATTTTGGACAAGATCTCTGCACACCTCTGCAGGTCTGTGAAGTTGACTGCAACCATGTTTTCATGCTTTAAGTTGTTACAACAGGGGGGAGCAAAGGAAAAGCTACAAAGGTGTGAAGGTGCATACAGTCAACAAGTTGAAGTCATAGCACTAAAGGTAGAGCACAGGTAGAGGAGGTGAGGTGTTATGATGAAGGGAACAGGGGGAAAAGGGGGGGGGGTGAAGGTGTAAAATAAACTGAGGAAACTGGGAGTGTAGGCCATTGTTGAATTTAGAAAATGGATAAAGGTAGACTGAGAGCAAGGGAGGAACAGATGAAGGTGGAGTAATGAAAAGGGGAGCGTTCTGAAGGTGTAATGGTGAAGAGAGAGGAGCGCTGAAGGAGCCAGGTGTGGCAGCAGCCACAGAGGTAATCAGTGGGCCAATGGGGAGTCATTCCACTCAGAGCGAACAGGCTGCGGAAGTACCTGGAATAAAAATAATCATTACACTGCATTAAAGTCACTGTCGTAAATACACCCTGGGCAGCTGTAAACCACGCTCACTGTGGCCCCCACCATCAGGACACCTAAACGCACAATGCATGTGAATATGAAAATACACACACATGCAAATAATATAAAATGCAAATATTTCCGAGGACGTGAGTACATCTTTTTTCCACAAAGGGTGTGAAAATGTGTAACTCCCCTGCCGATTCTGTGCATTCATCCTGCCACCACAAAGACGAGCTTTTAAGAAACAAACTGTTCTCCAAATATAACTCAACCAGCTCAAAGCACATTCATTATCCCCCCTATAACTTATAAGTGTTATTTTAGCATCAGAAACCCCAGCAGAGGCTTGAATTGGATCTCTCACACACTTATTCTGCCTCTCAGTATTGCTGCCTTTGGAAAATGGGGATTAAGTCTGCATTTAGGAGAATTTAAATTGCAAATAAGGCTTTGTAATTGTTTTAGTCTTTAATCCTCACAGGGAGGGCTTCAGTGTAATGCAAAGTTGAGACAGGCGAACATCTCAGGCATTCATCTGAGGAAGGACTGTGTTTGTTTCACCACTCAGTTCAATGAGACTTAATAAGCAGGGTGTCCGATCAGCACCACACACACGTGTACGCGTGCATGCGCACGTAAACACAAGCAAACACACTCGCGCACGCACACTTCCACCCATGGGCTCATTGATAGCGCAGCCAGTTTATTTTGGTTGTGAGTTTGGGTGCCCAGCTGGTACTTGAGACTGGTGGACTGGCAGAACTGTGCTGCAGACAGCAGACACACGCACACATGCAGAGACACACACCCGCTGTGCCAGGGACACACTGTGCCAGGCTGCAACGTCTGCCAGCTACAAGCCTGCCCAGTGCCACAAAGAGAGGCAGAGGCAAAGGAGAAAGAGCAGGACAGAGTGTGTGGGTGAGAGGGAGAAAGACTGTAAGAGTGGACAAAGAAATAAGTGGAGAAAAAGAGAAAAGGCAAGAGTGACTTTTAGAAAAAAGACCGTGACTGTCAAAAAAAATAAGATGAAACAAAGCTCAGCAAACTGAGCAGAGAAGCAGGTCTCTACTGAGAGGAGAAGTGAAGCTGAAGTTACCTGTTCACTCTCCAGGTTGTCCAGCAGGTCGTGTTTGATGTGACCAATGGTATTGTAACACATAAATATGAGCAAGCAACATGTACTAACCAGTTTACATATTCTTTAGACACAGAAGATCAACGCAACCACCACAGTCTACTGTACTGTAACATAGCACTGTCACCAATTCAACATCTGAGCAAATGTGAAATATGCTCATGACCTCCCTTCTCTTCCTGAGCTACAGCATTGAATAATGGCCAGAAAAGTGTTTTTGCTGAACATTATGATGTCACAGCGGAGGTGACCTTTGACCTGTTGGATATTAAATGGCATTACTTCATCATTTTATCATTTTAGACATCTCTGTGAAATTGTGTCCAAATTATTGCACGAATTCTTGAGATGCGGCCAAAAACAAGTTTTGTGAGGTCACAGTGGCTGTGACCTTTGACCTCCAAATTCCAATCAGTTGACCCAAAGGGGGGCATCTACGTGTGCACTGTGTGAGGAGGCTCTGGAATCTGAAATGACTCAAATGCAAACTCATGGATGCAATTTCCTCACTGGGGCTGACATGTCAATCACAATCCTGTGTTTGTCCCCCGCACTTTCACAGTTTCAGGTTGACTTCCTTACTAATGTCTGACTGGCTGCCACCACCACCACCACCGGTCCAGACGTGGAAGGAGTTCATAAAAATGTTGATATGTTCATCTCAGTAGCCTTCAGCTATTACTGTGCATTCGTGTCGAAGAGTGAGATTTTTTTCCTGAATTTAGCCTCTCAGGTGGCTTAAAGAGAAACCTGCAGACAATACTCCGGGTGAAATTTATAGATTTTTTTTATCCACAGCAAATATTGTCCTTAAAGATGCCTGATGACCTGATCAATTGTAATTGACAGTTGTGACAGTTGTACTCTATGATTATGTTGCTTTTCTCTGTTTTGCTACGCCTCCTCCCTCCCCCCTTGACCATGTGCATTTGTTGTCAACAAAACCGACAAGAACACAATCCATGGTGCAGTGTATAACGTTAAATATCAAATACCTACGATGTGTATAATTGTGTAGTCTTATCTGTCATAAACAACAGATTACGGATTGTATCTTGTTTGTGTTGTGTGCTGCCGAGACGAGATCTGGGACACTGGGTAGGAGGCGCTGATCTTGCACGGTTGGTTTTTGGCCAGGTAAAAACCTTACATAGTTCCTCTACACACAGCACCTCAATTTTTTATGTTCTCAACTCACACAGTTGGCCAAAGACCAACTCCCTCTGTGCACAGATAATGTGTGTCTGCAGACCTGTACGACAGTAGGCAATCAAACTTGACTTAAAAATCAAACTTTTCTCATATTATGTCGACTACAGCAGCTTCTGTGTGAGCTGATTTAATTTAGGGACTTGGCGTAAAAGAAGGAAACGGCTTCTTAACTCCCGATTTAACCAACAGGAGTGTATGTTTAAAGATAGGTTTCACTCCCTGGGACCCGCCTGACAATCCCTGTAACGATCGTCAGTGTTTTAGACCTAATGAGGAGCGGCAGTAATGGAATGCTGCTCCAAGCTTTGCTCTGGGAGGAGAGAGCAGGGACCACCACAGCTGGAAATGCCGACTTGAGGCGAGCGGCGTCGCTTAGCTTTGAGGAAAAAGCTTCCTTGAAATTTACTCAGTGAAACAGTCCAGCTCTCTCACACAGGGACTCAAAGTTACCTCACTTTGTTATAACCTTATACCAGGTAGCTCTGCCCTCACCTCCCATACATAGGACACAGAGTTATAAAAACACTAAGTCAGCACAGGTTGCCAAAGGAAAGTTCAAACTAAGCAAAAGCAAACACAGCACAAGGATCATAAGTGCTGTAATTTATGCCATTTTGTGCAGGACAGGGTCTTTTCACACAATGGATAAATGGATAAGTGAACGTGGTTTGGGAGTCACCAGTGTCTAGCAGCTTCAAAAGAAGTGAGAGAGATGGTGAACGTGTGCATGCAAATGTGTGAGCACAGTCAGAAAATGCGAGCTTGGCAGCAGAAACGCCACAGACAAGACGCCATAGACGTAAACACCTCCGGCACGGAAGGTCGCCCTTGAACTTCCAACCCCCTGACAAATTGCTCACTTCAATTCTCCACAGTAAACTGGTTACAGTGGAGGTGCACGAGTGATGAATGTTGCCTTTTTTTTAATTATTGAACCGTAATATATTTCCTGAAAATGACTAAACTGAAACAAAATTGGCAGCTTTCACAGGAGTTTCACTGGGAGAGATAAACAAATGCCCCGAGGAGTTGCCACTACTTCCCAGAATGTAGTATTCATTTAAAGCGTTCGTTTAAATTTTATGGATGATGATGTTGCAACTAAGAGGGCATTCATGGGTAACTGGGTTAGGCAAATTAAATGGGACTGGGATGGAAATCTGCATGCGGGGGGGGGGGTAAATGCTGCAGGGTTTGGCTTCTACAATAACTTCGCGCAGGCTGATTCATGGCATTTACACTGCTCTGGCTAGCAGGATACAAAACATAGCTTGCACCTAGAACTCAGATAAACTGTGAAAAACGCAGACATCAAAAAGAGTCCCCAGTGTCTTCACACACCTCTGTCTCCCTGCACCACCCCTCCCTCTTGCTTTTTAGTCCCCCACTTCTCTTCTTCTGTCTGTCACTTGTCTTTTTGACTCTGTCCCTGTTTTGTAGCCTCCATCTGCCCATCTCCACATCTGTGTCTGTCAAACAGTGATCCAGGAAGCCCGTGCTTGCAGGGTCGAGATCAAATGCTGAACCACAGCACAGTTTAAACTTGCCCAGAATGAACCTGTGAGGAAGGGAATCATAAACAATATTTGATCTTTCTGCTTCTGTCACTTGCAGACCTCCAGCCGAACACACACACACACACACACACAGCTTGAGGGCAGCACTTTCAGGCTTTGTCACTTCCCTCAGATAGCGAAAGGTATACACAGACAGAGGAGCCTACTGGCCTTTTTCATTTAGACAGTAACAACGGTAAACAATGGCACACAAAGACAGCGTCCTCTTGCTCAACGCCCATCTGCCTGCAGCCTGCACTCCACGCACTGTTTGATATTAAAAGACGACACAGGCGCGAACGGAGGTGGCAGGAGGGAGGGAGGGAGGGAATGGGGTGGGGGGGGGGGGGGGGGGGGCAGAAAGATAGGAAGACAGATAGATACGGACAGAAATGGAGACACAATGTTGTGGCATGCCATTTGTGTGTGTAAGCTATATTTAAACTGAAAATGGCCACGAGAATCTGTAAGAAGAAGATCGTTGTGCCAACATCGACTCCATTCCCTCGCTCTCCCTCTCTTTCTCTCCTCATCCCTCCATCCATACCTACTCTGCCTATTTTATGGATGTTATTATTATTCCTGCATGTCGTCATGTCGCCCCCGCTTCTCTCCTTCCCCCAAGCAAGAAAGCGGGCACTGCTGGCACCCAGCCAGATTACCCAATCAATCTCCTCTGAGAGAGAGAGAGAGAGAGAGAGAGAGAGAGGGAGGGAGGCAGGGAGGGAGGGAGGCAAAAGGAGAGAGGGGGAGGAGTAAGAAAGAGAGTGTGGAATAGAGGGGAGGAAAGGAAAGAAAGAGCGTCAGGGGGGAGGTGGAGGATGTTGGGAGGGAAGGGAGAGGGAGGGGTGTGTGAAAAAGACCTGAGAGGAATTGAAGCAGGAAAAAACGGGGCAGGATGAGTAAATTCTGTCTTTGCGAAAAGAAAAAAACAAAAAAGAACGGACAGAGACAAAGACGGCTATGAAAGGGTTTCGGCAGACGTGTGGCAGACGTGAGCGCCTGGTATGGCAACACGGGGAGTTGTGGAGATGGAAAACACACACAAAATCACACACTGAGTCCAGACAAAGGCTTGGCCATCAACGGTTGTTTACTGAGTGCAGCTCCTCCCCTTGTGCCACCTGTTACTGTGGTCCAGCCTAACAAATGTTTAACCCTCTCAAAGAATCCCCAGGCAACAGCCAACAGAGCACCTCCATCTACCCACAGCCTGTGCACTGCATGCTGGGAACACATCAGATTAGGGCTGCAACACTTTTTTTAATTATAATTTGAGTAATTCACTTAGAACTTGAACAATTAGAGCAGTTTCTGGTTGGTGGATGAGCAGAAATTTAATTGCGAACTGGTAACTGATAATCGATTGATTATCTGAGAAAATTTCTAAGCCAAACGTGGATTTTCTCTTTTCATATGACAGTAAACTGAATATCACCAGGTTTAGAAACAGTGTCCACATATTGAACTGTTTTCTGATATTCTGTGGACAACAGCATTAATCCATAATAAACAGAAATATGAGCTGCAGCTCGAGTGAGCCCAAATCTCCCAACAATATTCTATTAACAATTTGGTAAAAAAAAAAAAAAGAAAAATAAATAAATAAATAAATAAATAAAACCAGCAGCACATGCCCACATTTAAGAGGCTGAAATGCTTCAATTCACAAAAGCATTCATACTGGTTTTCTGAATGTGGTCTATTTTTGGATGAGGTGTGAGTTTCTAAAGGAAATGTCAGATGCCCATATTTGACTCCTCCATCTCAACCATCATCATGACAGTTCCCGTCAGTGAGCCGAGAGCCGAGCGGAGTCAGTGAAGCACTGCGATGTGAATGACGCACTTGTGGCACTAAATCTGTGACACTCCGCAGGCAGTGCACCCGGATTGGCATGAATCGCAGATGTTCAGGGTTGCGACCTCTGGCTGGGGCGAAGCAAAATGTCTGCAACAACAAGGCTGAGTGTATCACTTCCTGAAAGACTGTTTGTCTGTGATTGCATGGGTGTGTGTGCATGTGTGTGTGTGTCAGAGACAGAGAAAACAGAGACTCATTCTTCTTCTCTCTTTAATGTGAGCAGGAATGTGTGTGTGTGTGTGTGTGTGTGTGTGTGAGCAAGCGTGCCGGCTCGCTCGTCAATATGTATGCTTTCTTCATCACAAAGCTCCAGTCTTTTAATCATTCATACTGAGTTACTAAAGATGTGCCATGTTCTTATAATCAAACACGTTTCCTCAACAAAGTGCTCTTTTGAGGAACATCCAAATTCCAGCAGAAAAGAGGACCATAAGATGTGCATATCGCTTTTAGGAAATAAACGTGATTAAAAGGCAATGTGAAGAGGAAGGACAGAAACACAACTTCAACAATTAAGACGACAAGAGACACCACTTAAATTACTTTACAGAGGTACAAGACTTCAGGCTGTTCCAGCTCTTTATGATACAGTATCATCTCACTGTCTTTTTGAGAGCGCATATTCATTTGCATAAGAGTGTGGGTGTGTGATATGCACACAAATGTTCCTGCGTGTGCGAGTTTCTACGTGTGGCTATGACAGCGGATTCACCATCCAGGGGTGAAGGCAACCGGTGATCCAGCTAGTCAGAGGCCTCCAGTTCTGGGAGCGTGGCCAGGGCTCCAATCCCACCACATTCCCCTGGATTAGCTGTCAACTGGTCCCCAGATCTGAGGATTAGCACATTATATTCCATTATCTTTCCCAAACTGGAGAGTCCACAAAGTCTACATCATCGCTGTCAGTGAGGGCCAGTATGACAGAGCTGAGTAAGAGGTGCCTTCAAACCGGGCCAAATTGAGCCAAACTGAGCTGAGCCAAACCAAATCTGTAACTAAGACTCTACTCTGGCTCAATGTCGCCTAGCAACCAAATTAGTTCCAGGAAACAAATAAGCAAAACCGTATTTCTAAATATCAATTTAACAGCGCCGGGCTGATACTCTCTCACTGTTATCCACAACAAACTGACAGCATAGCTACCAAAGAAGACCATAAATTATATATTTAAAAAAAATAAAGCATAAATAAAACAATCCTGGTTTATCTTGCACACATTCCTCTTTCACTATTCCTGCTGAGCAACACACAGAGCCGCGTGTGTGACTCCTGGGAGCCGTGTTGTTTTTCACTCTGTGATCCGGGGCGACTCAGGGGAATGAGGGAGCCGTTATCAGCAAGGGGCCGTGATAGAGACTTGATCAGGCCGTCGGTCTGCGGGGACCGAGGAGACAGAGTTAATCAGAGACAGACAGACCCCTCATCACCCTGGGGATTCACACACTATGACCCTGACACTCTCTCTCCCTCTCTCACACAAACACGCAAAGACGCACACGCCAACCGTTACAGAAAGCACATGTGCTCACTCTTCACCTGGTCTTGCTTTTTATGTTGTCTCAGCCTCGACCACACCCTCTGTGCACGCACACACACTTCACTGTTGGGCCTTTCTTTTGACTGTGGTTCTGGCTTCAATCTGGAGTTATAGCATTTATAATCAATAACAGACAAAATCAATGCAAGTAAAATTATTTCCTTAAAAAAACTAAAGCAGTTTGATCAAATTGTTAAACAATAGATTCATCTTAGATTTGAATATTTCCATCAGTGAAAACATCATAAATCTTCAAAAACAAATTGAAAAAAGGTGGAATAAGAAGGATTTTTCCAAAACACTACATCCTGAGAAATAAAAAGAGGAACTAGCAACTAATTCTCTGATGCACTGCCAACAAATTAGCCCTCTCTATCTGACAGCTTGCTTACTCTGACCTCCTGAACTTGAGCCAGGTCAAAAGGTCAAACAACACTGTCTGAATCATTGAACTACAACGAAGCAACTTGAGCAAAGTTGTATGCGTGTGTGTCTGGAGCTCACCAGACCTCACAGCCTCATTTAATGTCCCTCACTCCAATTTGAGACTACGTTTCATTGATTCCCTCCGCGGTCAAACACAAAACAGAATTAGTGATTGTGACTGATTCATGTAGCAACTGACTGAAACACATGCACTTTTAAAAATGCAGCTTTTACAGTGGCAGAAATAGGAAGCTTAAAACTTCACTTGTATATTGACCAGGTCTGTCAAACTGGAGCTGTTAAAGAGCTGACATGCAGGTATCCAGCTGGCCTACCTCTGGAGAAAGGTGTAGGAAATTATATGGCATTTAGATTAATTAGACACAGTTGTCAGATTTAATTAACTACTAGGTTTAATTAACCATGTAATTAATCTTATGGTTGTCCAACACATGCACATGCACATGCACACACACACACACACAGATGGGCACAGACACGCACACATAAACCTGTGCTGACACACACGCACACATGCACGCCCGCACGCTCATATGCATAGTACATGCACAACAAATGTAATCTGTTCAGCTGACAAGTGCTCACACTTTTACTGTCAAACCTCATAAGAGAGTTCAACTGAATGGGCGAGTGGATACAGGCTAATACGGGCTGAATGAAAAACGTATGGTAAGAATAGCAAGTCTAATCCATTTCAGGTTTCACTTCTGCCAAGCTGTAACAATAATGAAGCGTCCTGTCCAGTCATCATCGTAACTCATGCCCATGTAATCCCTATTCAGACACGTCTCAGGCAACATGATGCAAATATCTGATTTAGTGAGGACAGGTCAAAATAGGGAGACATCCATGAATAAAAGGCGACAATCACAGCAAAATGGTCATTTGTAATAATGAGAGCTGGACCAACCACAGCTCCACTCACACATCGACCAGCTTTTCAAAATTGTGTGTGTGTGTGGTTGATAGGTTACTGATCGACTGCTCCTACTCTCCAGAAGATGAGAGGGTCAAGGGGGCTGTAGACTCTGACCTTTCATCGCCCTGTCCAGCCCCTGCAGCCACACCTAGCAAATCGCTGTCCAGCTCTAAATATGTCCTGTGTGGATACGTATTGTGTGTGAATGTGTGTGTTAATGCTCTCTTGTGATCAGCCAGCTGCTTTATGTGCTTTGACCTTTCCTGAAACAGTGAGTGGACCAATAAATAGCCAGGCAGTGCTGTGATCTTTCACCTCAGACTGTCAGTTTCGCTAAGCCCTGAGGGGTCAGAGGTCAGCGGTTGAGGAAGTGCATCCAGCAGCTGAGCTACACAGCATTGTGTTGCTGATGTGAGATAACTGATCAAGGTGGAATATGTGAAATGAGGCAGAATGCCATGAAGACCTCTGCAAGACTTTAAAAATTCAAAGATGGGAGTCAGAGGGCTTTCCCATGAAATATATAACTGGTGTTCATGGGTGATGCATTTTTAAAAGCAGCCTACTTCAGCTGTCTGACTCAGAGTCTGTCCCATCCAGAGCAGGGGGTGCTGCAGACACAGCAGACACGCAGACGGTAAGAAACGTGTCAAAACAAGAACCAGCAGCATTATCACAGTCAGAATAGTTTCTCTGATACACACTCTGCGCCCGCGCTCAGCTCAAAACCATGTGTGAACGTGTGCATCCAAGCGGTTGTTGTGTGTATATTTGTGCCCCTCGTGCACAACCCGAGGGTTGGTTAAGTTCACTCACATAGTCATGGAAAGCCTTGGCCTCACTGGAATGTTCGCATGTCTCCCTCCGGTCCGGGGCAGCGCAGTACAGATCCCAGAATACACTGTGCACACAAGGCAAGAGAGCGACAGTAGTTAGACACTTTCCTGTGTGATCCAAACACATACACTGTTCCTGCTTCTTGTGTTTCTGTTGTGGATATGGTTGCAAATCTCTAGTGGAAACAAGTTTTGAGTTCATGTGGTCAAAGTGATCGGATGGAGGTGCAACAAATCCTCAGTGACTGCTGAAGCAGGTAATGTTAGAAATGTAACAGGGCTGGTATAAATGTGATACAATACTAAAATCATAGCTCCTCATGTTGTTGAACATTTGCTCTGTTCATTTATCAAACCTGGGGATTACAAAGCTTTCACAAATGCACTTTTTAGGTAATGATGAAGATGATGAATTATGAAAAACTAAAGTCAGTGATGACACATTATTCATCAGTTTTTATTAATCATATCACAAGTACAACTGTGACAGCAGCAGTTAACAACCACTCGGCAACAGAAGCCGTAAAAGACCTTTGTCAAAATGTAACACTTTGGAGGAGAGCCTGCAGAGAATAACATATGAGTTTAAACTATTAATTGAATATGAACAACACGAGTGACTCTAAAATGCTACGAGAGCCAAGATATGAATCAGAGAACATCTGATGCAAAAAACACATAAACAAGACCAGGCATCAATACAATTGATGTTAACTTTCAATCCACTGCAACTGCAACTGCTTGTAAAACAAAACACAGTTCACATATTACATCTGCTTGTTCTTGTCTGACCAAACATCCAAATGCAACAACATTTGCTTGATTATCATAGAGGACAAAAAAACACAACAATTGCTTTTTGCTATTGCTTAAAAAGGGCATATTTAAATTGCTGTTGATCAGCTAATTGATGAATCAACTCTGCAATTCAGCTCCTCTGTTTTTAACAGTCAACAATAAACACACATTTTGGTCAGAATTCACAGAGGATTTTAGGCTTGATAGCCTTATTAAAAAGCCTTGTAAAAATCTGAAGCCTCTACAGTCAGACTCCACTTTGGCACCACAACTCCTCAGTCCAGCCTGAAGCCTGTAGCTCAGCTCTGCAACGCTTTCATCCAGGAAGGACAAGTCTCCAAATGTTCCTCTCAGCCTGCCCTGCTGACCTGCAGGTTATTGTCCAATCAGCTGTGATTATGTTACTTACTGCCCAATCAGCCATACTCATATTGGTTAATTAGACCAATCCCCACTCCTCCAGGGCAGAAGGAGCCACCAGGTCCCACTCCAAATGGACCCTTAATTACTGCGCTCAAATTAAGTACCTGGTAAGCCATTCAACATTAAATCTCCTTCTTTAAGTTATTGATTTCATAAAGTATATATATATATATATATATATATATATATATATGTGTGTGTGTATGTATGTATGTATATATATATATATGTGTGTGTGTGTGTGTGTGTGTGTGTGTATATATATATATATATATATATATATATATATATGCATGATGTATGTATATATATGTGTGTGTATATATACACGCATATACATACATATATATATATATATATATGTACAGTAAGAGAGGTAGAGAGAGAGAGAGAGAGAGAGAGAGAGTGTGTAATACATATATATATTAAAGAAAAGGAACTGCTGAACTCATAAGAGGAAATTTTTGCTGTCATTTAAAGGTGCAAATAAACCGCTACATGCATTCTTTGTGCTGATGTTAGGAACAGCCGTGACACTTGATATGACATACTGCGAAATGGAGCAGAAAATATTAGCTGATTGCCCAGAACTGTCAGAGAATCGCTCAGCGGCACCCTGTCACATGTTGGTCATTTCCAACCGTAAAAGATGTTTGATTTTCATGGGTTAGTGTTATTATCTCCTAAATACGGTTATTACAAAACCACCGTTGATCACTCATGTACACTCTCCCTTATGTCCTTTTGATTTTTGTTATTTGAGGGCATGACATGAGTGATAAAACATGAGTGCAACAATAGGTGTCCTAAAAATAAAAAGAACAATAAATTTCAACCCTGTGGCACAAAGTACCGACCTCTCAAAGCACATGAACTAAAATAGAAATGTGTTATTAAAGTATTTAAAGATTAAAAGACAGAGTTGGTGCCCTGAGGCATTCAGTGAGCTCTGGGGTCCCCTCTAGACACGGAGGGTGCAGAGGGAACAGAAAGGGACTTGTGCAAAGACGGTGGTGAACACATATGGTGTGTCTGTGTGTGTATGTTGTGCTGCCCTTCTGTCAATTGACAATGAAGCCAGTGTACATTATCATATCTATCGGTTGGTGTTAAAGAGATTGCTGCTCCGCCAGAGGAGGAGGCGCGGCCATCACAAATTCAATCAGCTCTCAGGGAAATGAAACGGGACGCAGGTTACAGTTTGTTACCGAAAAGACACAAGCAGGTACGGGCACAGAGGTAGGAGCAAGGTGATCTAACATCTCCTAGCCTGTGCGTCTGGAATATATTGCGATTTGAACAGCTGACCTGCGTCTGTCTGAGCCATGCAGGGAAATCTCATTCAGTGTCTCTCTGCATAATCTGAGGCTGGATCGCTGGTGGGCGGGACTAAACATAGGAACCAAGACTTTTCATTATTCTGATAATATTTTAAGGTGGCTGACATAGGAAAGATTTTTTTTCTGTGTAGAGTTAGAATGGGAAGAAAAGGAGATGAAAGGGGCCATTAGGTGAGAAGAGGTGTTATAATAGCAAGCAAAATTACTCCTGTACTCTGCTAATTAAACACAGCTTCTCTGAAGAGTAAATTTCCAGGGTCAGGGTGCAGTCAAGGGAGAAAAATCTCTTCTACTGTGCCATCTCATGTATTGCTAGGACTGAATGTGACCATTGTTGACAGAGACCCACCCACATTTACGGGGAAAGCCCATGTCATAGTTGTTGTCGCTTCCTGTTGTCGCTTCCTTTTCACAGACATTAATCTTTAGAAATTATCTGGGAAGTCAACATTCACAGTTAATTAGCACCAGCAATCTGCAAGAAATCTTGTACTCTGCACACCCTTGTAATAGTAAATTTTCTATCCAATTATCTAATCATTTCAATCTAATCATCTCATCATAAGAAGCTCTTTATGGTATTATGGGCAGTAACTGGTGGTATTTGAGGCACACAACTCTGTGAAGAGGGAAACTTTTAACTGCTCTTACTTTGAAGGGTCACAGGAGAGATTTAAATTGCAGCTTGGAGTCATGCAAAGTCCTTTTTTATTCATTCAAATGAGAAACAAGGCTAAAAAAAAAAGCTGGCACTCTCAGCACACACAAACACACACACACACTTTATATCCAGAACAGAGGAGGAAGGGATTAGCGTCCAGCCGTCCAGAAGAAGACAATTACTAAAATGAAATGCCATCACGATAATTATTTGCAATTAACTGTGGTCTGACAAAGCCAGTGGTTACAATGTGCTTTTCCATTATAATGAGAAGAGTAAACAAAGACAGAGAAAGACAGGCTGCTAGTGGCAGGTCTACATGATAATCCTGTGCATGTCTTTGGCCTACCATCTAACCATCCACTGAGTCAGTCAGAAGGGAGAAGAAATAGAAATTAAGACAGAGATGGAGACTCGCTGAGATAAGGAGGCTGACAGAGCATAACTGAGAGAACCAGTGTCCAAAAAATAAAGTTGCAGACAGAGCCAACCGTGCCGTCTCCTCCTCTTATCAGAACAGACTCTTCTTAATGGGACAAAATGCTGCAATCAAAGAGCGGAGGCGGAGGAACACAACCCTTCCAGTTGTCTTTATTACCTTGACTCAAGTAGCAGCTATTCTCCTGGTAGCAGCAGTGCGTTCAGAGAGCGGGAGGAAACAACATCTCAGTGCCATGTAAATCAGCAACACTCCCTTTGGACTGTGGCTAATAAATACAGCAACTGTCACTGCAAGAAGATTAACAGCTTAAGAGGAAGCAACAAAAAAATGAAGTTGCATGGCTGTTGTCAGACAGGTAGAGGATCTTCCTGCACTCGAGCAACTTTCTGGACAGGTCGGGACACACTGTCCAATCAAAGATTTTAATAAAGTCACAGATGAAATCGGTACAGCAAGTTAACATGGGCTGTTTCTCATGACTTGTTTGTAAACCGTACCACATCTTCTGTGGAGCAAAGCTTGTATAAAATTGCAAAGTGCGACACAGCTTCTCCTATTTCCATCTCTCCATGTGTCTTTTCCCTCAAACATCAGTGTATCAAACACTTTTCAGTTAATGCTGCAAAATCACACATTGGGCAGAAAGCTCTGCGTGGGTTTACTCAGGTGCACTGAACTGAACTGATCTTAGTCCTAAATTTCACAGGTTTGACTGGTGGTGTAACCAAGCTCTATTTATTCCAACCTCAAACTTAAACCGCTTCAAGCTGTTTGCTGCAGCGGAGCTCTGCACCAGCGACACCTGGATATGATGCACTCAGGAAACACAAACACAACTTCCTGCATTGTTCCAAGATGGCTTCCCCCACTGCTAGCACTGCAAATGAGCTATTTGTAATTTAGCAACTGAAACAATAATACAAAGAGTGCGTAGCTCCTTTTAAATCTGCCGATTTGACAGTGTTCGTATAAATTGCTGGATTAAATTTAGATGTGGGTGATGGAGACTTTCCAGCCATTTTGCCACCACGTTGTTGACACCACACTGCTTTTCACCAAGTGTGAAATATCAGAGCTGTCAGAAATTCCCAATCTCTCCAACTCAGAATCACAATTAGAGGGCGAATGTGAATGGTTTTTCTGAATCAGCTGCTTTATTTACAATCTGAACGATCAGAGGTGAAGACATAAGGAGAAGAGAAGGAGAAGAGTGGAGTGAACAGTCTGGTACCTGTGTTTATAAAGAGCAGTCCAGACTTTAAGAGCAGAGGTTGGCTGCACTCTGTCTGTTTTCTCTGCCCCTCACAAACAAGAATTTCAGCCAGAGGCTATCAAACAGCGGATCCCTCTACATACTGTTGTTGTGCTGAGGTTTTTGTGTGTGTTAATGTTTTCTGTGTTGGGGGGTGGGGGTGCGTATTGAGGATTCAGCGGCCATCCAGTGAAAACTGGTTAAAGCAATCGATTTGGGGATAAGGAGGAGACAACTAGCAGCAGCCAATAGAGAGGGAGCTAATGACACAATCAACACCTGCAGCCCTCGCTGAGCCTTTTCTTTATCCTTCCACCCATAACAACAGATGTGGATGAGTGACCCCCACCACCAGCCTCCCTCTTCCTCCCCCAACATCCCTCCCCCTCCCCCTCTTACAGCCATGGTCTTATTCTGAACCCCCCCCCCCCCCCCCCCCCTCCACCTACCAACGCTGTCCTACAGGAAACATCCACAGAGGCAGAGAGTGAAGGGAAGAAAACCCCAGTGAGGAGGATGACAGCAGTGGGGCTGGGGTGGCGGTGGGGTCGGGGTCTTAGATTTGGCTGTTTAACACAAAAGAGGCTGGAATGCAAAGAGTTAATCCGTTCGGGGGTCTCTCTTCCGCAAACAAAGGGACAGGCCTCCAGACAAAGGTTGAGGGAGGGGGGAGTGAAGGGTGAGGGCTGAGGGAGGTTGGTGGCTTTCCTACCATCTGGAGCTTTTGTTTTGGGGGAGGCTGGAGGTTGAAGGTGGGGGGGGGACCCCACCCCCAGTGAGTCTCCATGTCCACGTGCTGCGTGGCCCAGACAGACGCCCCTCAGCTAGGTCATACTACACTGGAGCCCTGCCCTGCTCAGTCTGGCTAATCATCAGCCTACTCTCCAACTGCTCTCTGGCATTCACACACACACGCACGCACGCACACACACACAAGGTCATCTCCCACACGCTACTGAAATATATCAATACAGTCAGAAAGTAGTACAGTTTCCCTTTCACTCTCCCAGTCTCTCCCTCTCTCCCTCTCACACACACACAGTCTCCCTGAGCCCTCTTATTGGTTCAGGCAGAGGCGAGAGCAAACTTACACTGTGCTGTATGTTTGTGTATGTCATTCTGTCAGTATTACTGGTAGCTGTCCAATTGAGAGCTGTCAGGTTGAGAGAAGCCAGGCTCTTTAAGGACCATTATGAACCGTGTCAACAGGCGGCACAATTACAACACACGCTGGGGCCAGAGAGGATGAATGAATGAAGCCGCATGTCCGGGTTTATTACACAGGGCTGGCCAGGGGGCTTTGGGGATGAGCAGGATAGCATGAATGACAAACAAAGCAGGTCCTGTCAAAGCTCTTATCCTGGCTCTCTTCGCCTCTCGTGCTGCCTTGCTGAGGATTCAGCCTCTCAACCTCCCTGCGTGTCTGTTTGTCTGCAATCTTTCCAGCTGCCCAGCTTCCTCCTCACTGCATGTCTGCTCCCCTCTTTGACACCAAGTTTGATTTTCTAGCTCTTGGCTTAACAACTAGAAAAGGGGAATCTCACATTTGGGTGTTTCCATTCCCTCTTATTCAGACGAGGAGGAAAACAGCGTACGTGTCAGGCCGTAAGCCCACTGACCCCGTTCTTCCAGCAAGATAGAAAACACTGTTCTCTATTTATCTAGCATTAACAGATCTGGCGGATTTGTTTAAAGAAGCTGAAAGAAAAGAGGGACAACCACGTCAGAGTCTTGTTCTGCTAAATGGAGCATCAAGTTAAAACAGTCTCAAAAACTTTGCAGTGGAGCAGAAGTTTCAAACTGCAGTTAAATTACAGTAAAAACCTCAATTCAGAATTGTCACTTCCTACCATCAGTCAAATGTGAAAACACAGACATGATGCATGCAGATATTTTTAGATTCACTGTGACTTAAACTTTCCAAGGGTCAGTATCTATCACGATCTCTGCTGTCCCACACAAATAAACCCCATTAAAAATCATAGAAAAAAGCGTGTGCTTATAACCACAGAACTTTACATTTCGAAGTTTTGTTGGGTATCAAAGTAACTGGTGATAGCTGCCTGTGGACCCATGGGTGCAGGACAGACATCAACTATTAACAGTTAATTCGGCAAACTTTTAGTGATGCCAATTTGTCAACGCAGGCAAAAAATGGGGGATCAAACTGAACCTCACTGAATGCATGCTGACATTAAACCTCCTATCTACATCCCCCTGATTCCAAACCTTGCAAAAGGGGGGCTGTGCTGAGGAGGACACAGTCGTCCCATTTTTGTCCAGGGGGGGCAGCCCACAGTGCCCAGCTTTTAAAACCCCAGTGACAACAAATCTGTCTCTGACTTTGACTTTGATTGGACAGTGCGTGCTTCAATGTGAGCTGTTTTTTAAGTGTCCAATTTAAATAACAGAGCAAAGGAAGTTAGCTCACTTGTCAATCAGAGGGACGCCAGAAGTACAGCACTTAAACATGTGTGAGATGATGCACTTAGCATTCCCTGCAATTACTGTCCTTCTCCACCCCTGCACATTCTTTCAGACCATCAAGAGTCCTTCTACCATATGAATGTGAGCTGTTGAGAAAAACAATGTGTGTGGTCAAGAAAAAGAGAGAACTTTAACATATACATACCACCACCATGAGTGTAAAAATCCTGGAGGTTCCCCAAGTGTGATGTTCTTCTCCCATCGTATCTGAGACAGAGACGGGGTAGAGTGAGAGTGGTGGGGGGAGGGCAGACAGGGAAATGAAAAATTAGACACTGCGGCATGTTTTATGCATAATGTAATCATTTTGCTCAACTGTCCTCCCAGCTTTAGACAGACAGAGAAATGGTGGACAGAAAAATAGTCTTGAGGGGCAGTGCATCGAAGTGAGGTGCGGTGCAAAGTTTGCGGATGAGACACTGTGAGTGTCTTGAAGCAGCAGCCCTCTCCACTGCCCTCACAAACCAGCAGAGTTCCTGCCTGTATCTGGACACTGAGATAAGATCCAGTGAGAGATAACAGACCCGCTGCCTGCTTCACACACTCCTACTGCCGTGACTTGGCACACAAACACACACACAAACACGCACACACATTCACAGTGCATACAGTCTGAGTGATGATTCACCAGAGTCTTTGAGGACAACATGAGAGCAGCAAAATTTCTCTATTTTATCCAAATATATATTTATATATATATATATATATATATATAAAAAAACAGATCCAAGCCTTGGATTTCTATTAAAGGCTCTATTCTATAGATTTCCCCAGTGCAGTTTATAGTGATGTGATGTGCCGTATGTGGGTGTGGGCCTGTTGATTTAATGCTGCTAAAGAGCTGAGCGCTGCACTGTGCAAGAGAGCATAGAGTGGCAAGTCCTCCTGGGGACAGAAGTGTATTGTGTGTATACTATAAATGTGAGTGTGTGTGTTCGTGTGTGTGCGTGCTTCTAACTGAAGGAGGAACAGAGGCTAATTGAGGCAGGAGAGTCCAGGTGATAGCGCTCTCATTAGATGAGCAGGTGTGTGAGTCTATGTCTGTGTGTGTGTGTGTGTGTGTGTGTGTGTGTGTGTGTGCCTTCAGTCTACCTAGAGGATGGAAATCCCTTATCTATTGAAACATTTGCACATGTTTTTGTCTCCAAGCATGTGTGTGCGTGTGTGTTTGTATTTGTGTGAAGACACAGATTGTGATATACAGAGTCTGAGAGTGCTGAATGCACTCCTGCTCCAGAAAACACCTTCACCCCTTTCACCACACAGATGCTGGATTAGGAGAAACAGCTGAAATATATGAAATACCTACAAAACAATTCAAAAATTCCCATAAACAACATAAGTTTATGGGACAAATTTCGTCTTAGTTTTTCAGAACCTATTGCTGATTTCAGACTTTATTGAATGTATTGGCAATACTCCCACCATTAGCCTTGAAACCATTCGTCATAAATATTTGCTGTGTTTTGATAAAAAACATAAACTATTTTTTCTGGAGTTTTCAACTTTCAAAAGGAGCTTTCAAAAAGATTTTTTAAAGTATCTTTGGGGGATTTTATGCCTTTAATTGATAGGATAGTCAGAGAGAAACAGAGTGGGGGGAATGACATGCAGCAAAGGACCAACACGGGATTCAAACCAGGTCCGGCTGCAGTGACGACTATAGCCTCTGTATATGGGCAGCATACACCTCCGTGTTCTTGTGTTTCTTTGTGTTTCTTGTCTCCACATATCTTTTCTTAATGACATATACTTTGTTGTCATGGTAACAATGATAAACAAAAGCAGCTTAGGGATGATCACGGGTAAAAGAAACAATGCTAGCTATTCAGTCCATCCATCCATCCATCCATCCATACATCAGATCACTAAAGTCACCTAAAAATAAAACATAGGTAAGTGTGGGTCATAAGCTGCTTCCCCAAGGACTTGTGTTTTTTATGGGAGGACTCACTCATTGTCACTGCACTCCTGTTCACTATAATGAGAAGAGAGGAGCAGGAGAAAATAGGAGGAAACAAGAAGGCACTAAGTAGTGAGGAGGTTGAACAGAGGACACAGAGAGGGAAAGGAGGAAAAAAGGGTTGATCAACGTATAAAGGAAAGGAAAAGGGTGGGGGGGGGATCAAGCAAGGAGAGGGTGATCATGTCTTCTGTACTTCAAGAAGAGCTGAGAACAAATCAGTCTGTTTGCCACCTTTCTTGAAATACTCAGGAGAAATCTCTCAACACTTTAAAACTCACTGCTAGAAGCATATGAAGGGAGAAAGGTCAAAGGTCAAGCTGCAGTGTTTGCTCAGAGGTACCCTTATGGTCGGTCTAATCCTAATACACTGACTCTGACCATACAAGACAACTAAATAAAAACAAAGCCGTAGTTGAAATAAACAAAATCATAAAGCAATATACTGTTGCAGGCACAACATTTGAGACGACTGGCGTCAAATTGACTTAGCAGTCTTAGCATGCATGCCTTGTGGACATGGACTGTGTGACTGTCTGCGTGTATGTTGTTTTAATCCCTGTCTATGTAGATGCTGTTTTAATTCCTGTTTGAAGCTGTTTAAGTGTGAGTGACAATGCGTGTGTGTGCGTGTGTGTGTGTGTGTGTGTGCCTCTGGTTGCCTGCGACCCAGAACTTCACCCCTTTCCAGCAGCTCACCAATAACACTCAATCTCTGGGAGAAGATTCACCCACAAGGGCTCTGAAATCAGTGAGGCTCTCTGCAGCCCGACCACTTAATCTCCCTGTGCTGCCCCCCCCACACACACACATATATACACACACCATCACACACACACACCCTCCTCCTCTCTGTTTCATATTTTAGATGTCCACTCCTGCTTGTTGGCAGCTGCACAGGCCTCCAGTAGCCGTGCCCACTTGCCCGCCTGCCTGCACACTATAGGCAAAAAGCAAACAATTTCTGTCTGATTGCATGTGATTAATGCAACCGTCCCTGCGAGTGTGATGTAGGGCAAGTTTCTGATTTTTTTTTTTTTTCTAATTTAACTTTAATTTCTTTCCTTCAAAAATCCAAAGCCTTTTCAACACAACCGAAGGAGATGTAACTTTAAAAAAAAGATTAATTGGGGCAGACTCAGCAGTATATTCAGAGAGTATATTTCATAAAACTGCGCCTTAAACTGAATATGTAATATGAACTTCATTGGTTTCTAAGCAAATTGAAAACTCAGCTTTCTCACATCACCAAAACTGATTGCACTTTTACAGGTGACCAACTGAACTGCCTGCTAAACTGTCTAGACTAGACACACTCCTGTATATGTGCATCTTGTGTGTGTGTGTGCTTGTGCGGGTGCGAGTGCAACTGTATCTCTATGTGACTCTACACCAAGCTCACCTGATAAAATTATGTCAGTATTAAAGTTGAATGATATAGACCTGCCCTTGCTTGCCATTAAAGCCCTCTCTCAGCGTTGGGAGACGCAGGCCTATTAAATAGAACTGAATAAAGCCAGTGGGCAGGAGAGGTGTTGTACTGGAGAAGGCCTGGACACTGGACCATTAGCAGGAAGGATGTCCATTAAGGAAGAGGATGCAACACATTAGGGCCCTTACCTCTTCGACAGTTCAGGGTCCTAATATGAGACTAATAAGCCTAGCAGACCTGGGACAAATGGTTATGTTTGGAATGATTTCAAATATTAAAGGTACAGTCGATTTAACTTACCAGTGACCGGCTTCATTTCCTAAATGTCACTGCCGAAAGCCATAACAACACATGCTTACAATATGTCAAACTGCCCTGCTTATACAGACTTTATGATTACAAATTAGAGCTGATAATGATGGGCGGGTAATTAAGTAGCTGGATGCCATGTTTACATTGTCCCAAATTAATAAACAGTAAAAAGAACATTGCTGTTGTTCAACCATTGTAAAAAAAAAAAAAAAAAAACAGGCTTTAGCTCTCTGGCATTAATAGTGTTACAGTTTTTTTTTTTTTTTTTGAAGTCCAGCTTGCAGGACAATTACTCTACAGCTGCTTGAACCCAGAACAACCTTTAATGTGAATTCCATTCCTGGTCATACAATAGAGGGGGAATCCTTTTCCATTCAATAGGAACTGAAAGAACTTCTTACCTCTGACAGGAAGGTCTGTGCTGATTTCTGTGCGCCGACATGGAGCAAATACTCGTACACATATAAAGCTAACCTGCAAAACAGAGACAAGGAGAGAGGGGAGGAGAAGAGTCAGTGCTGAGGATCACACCCAAAACATCCCATTAGCTCCAAAAGTCATTTCACCATGGAAAACACCGCTCATTAAAAAGATGATTTCAACAAAAAAGTATATAAATATACAAAAGCAAATAGTCTCTCTTCATCCCTAAATGTGTCACACTTGTTTCATTTCATGTAGTCCATTAACTGTAATCCAGCAAATGTACACAACTGGCAGAAATCATCACTGTGTCATCTGAGCTGGAGCTTGGATAAACAAGTTTTTACAGCATGGAGATCATATGTGCTGTGGAGGAGTTGTAAATGTGTGATGTAAAGCTCTGTAGCTCTGAGCTGGAGAGCCTCAGTGGCACTCAGCCATTTCCCTGAGGTTTCAGAAACTCTGCTGTTGAGGCACACAGGCTGAAAACACGACAGTGTAGACACCGAGAGAGAAACACGGACAGAGGAGACGAAAAAATATCCTCTGATGTGGCTGAAGCTGGTCTCAGATATGACCACACTGCTTGCTGGATCCCTGTTATTATTATGTGTGTTGATGCGTATTTGATGAAAATGGCAATCAATTGGAATTCATTCCGGAAAATGAAAGATTCCTAAACAAACACATAGAAACACAGTCCTTGCATATTATCATCTCATCAAGCTTTTACATAACCAGCCATCGAAGAGCAACAGGAGCGTCCCATCAGAGTGAAATCTCACATCCTGACAAACACTCACATTTCAGCTCTGAACTGGGCCATAAAACTCAAATACGGTTCAAATACAGGGGTGTTGGTGAGGAGGGTTTCAGCCAACCACAGGCTAAAACAGCAACAGCGTAGCTGCTGCCACAAGTTGCAAAGAGCTGAAAAGTGGATTTGGCTCCACTAACAATTCTTTAACATCACAATTTAGTTGATTTGGTATAGATGGCAAAAACACCAAAGCTCTCTAAACTGTGCAGCCATGGGGAGCATGACTAATATTTATCTATAACTAATAACAACAGGCTAATCATTGGTATTGATTTGGCATATAAGATGATTTTAAACAAGTCAAATTTCCTACTAAAGTTGTGACAAAATCTGATGAATTTCGTTCATTCACTCTCACTGACACTCATATAAAATTCATGTTTTCACATGAGGTAGTTGTCGTGGAAACAAGATGACATTTCTCCATGAAGTCACTGATGTCAGCCAAGACATACAAACATACACAAGCACAATGTGAAACTTCAACGTTTGAGTTTCAGTTGTGTTAGTGTGATTGAGGCTGGTTGTTCCCCTTTGTTTCCTGCCTTTATGCTGAGCTAAACTAACTGCCTCCTGGCAACACCTTCAGATGTAATGGACAGATCACAGAGACGTATCAATGTTATTATCTAACTGTTACTTCAACCACTTCAGTTTAGATCAGCCTGAATAAAGGCTGGTTTTTCTCTGAAGAGGCGAAAGGACAGAAAGTTTACAAAAGGCTGTAGGTGGTTTTGAGTCTGATAAATTAAAATCACATATCTCCATATCACAGAGTGTGATGTTTTTCATATTCTTTCTCTCAATAGCTGACTCATCCTCGTTACTTGTCATGGCCGTCTCCTTGTTAACTGTGGTAACACTCATCCCTGAGAGACGAGAAGGAATCAAGACTACAGAGGCTGGCCCAGCCTTCAGAAAAGAACTACTTAATGACAATAATGTTGTCTTCTTCTGTGTCTACACCTAAATAATGAACACATCAGACACTAAACCTGCAAAAAAGATGCACATGGGCCCCTCACTGACAAAAGCAACCTTTGCCTTCTTGCCAGCACAAAGAAGCATGTGTGTGTTTTTCCTCCAGTGCAGACCAGGAGAAGAAGGGGAGCTGCTGTGCCCCTGTGAACGGTGGTTGACGCCGATCACGTGCATCAAGGTCAGAGCAGACACTGAGCTGTAATGTTTGGGCTGATGCAGGATGATACTGAATGAATCAATAATGAGCTGGGCCAGAGTTGAACGACTCCACTCTTCATCCTTTCTAAGATATCGCTGAATTTCACCGCAGCATCTGATCAACCAACAGCCAAACCAGCGTTATCTGCTATATCTGGTCCAAACCAGTTTCAACTAGCACCAGACACCAGATGCTATCGACTCCTGTATTTCTCCCTCTTACATCAGTTACAACTGTATCAACACTTATTTCAGATACTCAGTGTAAACATGGCATTAAAAAAATGTGTATGTCAATGTTGTACGATGATGGAGGGCTGGTCAGGCCCGCTCACAGACAGCACAGTACAGAGAGGGATTAGTCAGAGCAAACTGCTTGCTGTAAATGTTTAATATTGATCTCAGATTGAGCGGCTGTCCTGGTGTCATCAAATGAAACCGATTAGTGTTGTGTTTAGGCGCAAGCCTATCACATTTGATTACGTGTTGCTGCCTGAAAATTTGTGTAATGAAATTGCCGTGTGATTTGTTCACTTCGGAGGCCTCTGCTTCACTGTCTTCAGATAAAGTCAGAGCCTTTTGTTCAGCCCTTTAAAAAACACAAATGCAATTCTCCACTTTTGTCCGCGTTTAGATCAGTCTAACAAATAACTCATGATGAAATTGATTATTGTGTTTTTCAGGCAAATTGCTAACAATGCTGTCCTTAACTATCTTATATTTGATGTTGAAGTTAAGCCTTTACTTGGAAATAAAAACAGTTTCACTCACTGTAATTCAGATGTGAACATGTGTCTGTGTTTTTGCAACATCAGCATGAGCGGTTCAGGGGTGTTTAAGATTTGGTGAAATGGGGGAATCCATTGGTTTAAAACATTACGGGGGAAAAAAAAAAAAAAAAAAACCTGAAGCAGTTTTCCAGTGTGAAATACCCAGTGGCAGGCGTCAGCTCCTATACACCCTGTTCACACTGTACAGCATCGAACAGAGATTCCCATGAGCACTGCAGCAATGAAATTTTCATGGCAGAGCCTGGTGTGATCTGAGGGGCTCTATGCCCTAGCGATGGGCACCTGCCCTGGCTGCAATGCATTATTTAAAAACACTCATTCAATCCAGGCTTCAGGGGACACCTTTTTATACTCTGTCAGAAGCAGTAAGTGTAACTCGGCTGAGGAGGAGACTTTTTTTTCTTTCCTTCTTTCTTTTTTTTTTTTTTTGCGAGCTCATGGAGCAGAGCCCGAGGAAGGCCAGGTAGATAAAGGAGACGTGGGGGTGGATGTACTGTACAGGAGAGCTGTGTCAGAGGGAAACTGAAGGTCAGGGCCTCAGCGGTTCCCTCTCTGTGCATACTGTAAACCTGAATTCCTTCCCTGTGAACCCTGCACTAGTTACACATGTCACTCAGGAATAAAAGATGAGATGCTTACAAGGCAAACCGCAACCACACACAGTCCACGTCTCGTCTCACATTTCCTCTCCGACACATTTCACTCTCCTCTCCTCGGCTGAAAACATCCACAAATGAGATTTAACAATAACGTGTTGTACCAACTTACATGACGAAGAGCAGGAGATGGGTCTGGGTGGGAGGAGGAACATATGACCTTTACTTTGACTGCTGACTGGATATCATGCTCTAAAACCTGTGTGTGAGTTTACATTGAAATAACCACAAAGCCGAGTCGTGCATCTGCTGTCTGTTTCTCACGCTCCCTCTCTTAAGCTACAACATCATTTGCAACAGTTTTCCCAGCTTGGCTGAACTGTATCCGAGGTTAAAAAACACACACACACACCCTACAACACCATTTCTGATCTTCTCTCCTTTTACTGGCCCCAACCTCTTGTGGCCTAACTAGTACTTTGCTCCATGTCCACACATCAAGGAGATCTCTCCCACTGCCTCGTCCCCTGGAAACACACCTGACATTTAGCCCCAGGCTGCCCCATCCAGCCTTCTCTTTCCTTCACTCGCCTCCAGAGACGAGAGCCTCTCAGCTGAGTTTAGCCAGCTAAAGCACAGACAGTTAGCAAATTAACTTTCATGTCTTGGTTTCAATAATTCAGCAGTGAGAGCAGGGGCAGGGCAGGGTAAGGTATGCACGGAGGAAGTGATGGAGCAGGATTAAGCAGTGCCCGTTACTGCATCTGCTCTCATATACAATCCAAGTCTTTCAAGAACAGAATAAAGATATATAGCATGCATAATTTATGGATCCAGTGGCGTCCTCTATGTAACACGAAGCGTAACTGAATAAAAACACAAAATATTATCTCCTAAATATTAAATATTTATGACATCTTATAAAAGCAGCATAGATCTGACACTGTGGTAGTGAACAGGTGTGAATGTAGTGATGTATCACTTGAAGGTGAATGAAAGGTTGGATGTCTGTTTGAGACACCTGTGATACTGTGAAGCTGTTTCACTAAAGCTTATTCCCACTGCACACACTGTTTATATTTGCTTTGCTTTGTTATGGCAGTTCCTTTGTCAAAACAAATCAGTGTCTATAAGCGTGTAAACACGCATGGCTTTAGCCATGGGTTAATCCACACACTGTCGCACAAACACACACACACACACACACACACGTACAGTACTCTGGCTTCTGTACCAGCAGCAGCTTGACTTTGCTCTGCTCTGTGACCTGTGGACAGACCCACCTGTGAATGTCCTCTGACCTCACACCTCAACTGTCTGATGAGTTCATCATTTTTTATCAAAGTTTGATTTCCACTCAAAAATATGTGTTTTAAGTGAAAGGGGCAGAGGAGAGAGCTTTACACTGATCTGTGATAAGAGATTATTATTGACATAGCTGACATACTTTTGTTATCACCACAGTCTCCTCCCATAGGAGGTAATGAGGACAACAGTATGAAGTAAGTCACTGAGAAAATGAATCCAAACTTTAGAAAAAGTCACTTGTTCTCTACATCAAAGACGACGTGACATCTTTTTACCTGTTGTCTGTTCAGACACATCCTTCTCTCTCTATTCTAATAAAAGACATACACACGTCTCTTCTGTGTGCGCTCTTGCCAAACTGATTAACAACTTCAGGCACGTAGAACCAATATTTATACTGTCTCCTTTATTTCAAATGAGAAAACTAACAAATTTGTGCAGATGCACCCAAAGCAGCTGACGAAAGGCAGCATTAATTGACTGTTGACATATCTGAATGAAGGCACAGTCAGCCAAAGGGTGCCGAGGGTAAATCAAGGGTTTCTTTACTTTTGCAGTGTTTCTGTCTATGTTAGTGCGCAGCTCTTTATGCTTCCCTCAAAAGGCTAAAATGCAGATGGCAGAGCCATCTGTGTAGAATCAAAACCATGCATTCAGACCTGAAGATCCCCATTAAACTGCATGTAAATACGTGGGAGGAGCCAGAGGAGGAGTGGAGGATGTAAAGAACCCCATATTCAAAACAAACTGATTAACTTTACACTTGAAGTTCTTTCCCAAACAAATCCAAAAACACTCTGAATATGACAAAAACATGTCTGTAAACAAACAGAGGGTATTAGAAAACAAACACGGGGAGCAGAAAAGTGAGGACGTGCTTTTAAAAAATGAGATGTTTGATCACACTATGAAATATTTCTGTGAATGGCGCCTTTAATTAAGATGCCGGATTCATCAGTGCACATTTCAAAGAGGTTCCAGTTACTAAATAATAAGGTGACATTAATGTTGGAGCTGCTGTGTTACCCTTTTTCAAATTAAATAAAATAAAATCTCTCAGGAAAAAAAAAAAAAAAAAAACAGTGGAGAGTAATTAATTTCTCTGGTTACAAGGGCAGCAGTTTTTCCCTCCATCTTTATCATTTTTATTTGCATCTCTTCTTTTTTTTTTTTTTGCTAAATGTCTAATCACAATGACGCTTTTCAAGGATGTGCAAAGAAAACACTTCACTCCCCTCCCTAATGCTTGATACATGTGATCTCAAGACAGTGAGACCAGGCAGCTCAACTTCACTTGTATGGTGAGACCTTGGCAGAATGAAGGAATCCACACAAGTGTGAAATGTACGTGTGACTGTTTTATGTTGCATTTCTGAACAAACAGGTTGAATTCAAGGTTTTAAAGGAAGTTAAAACACACACACTGATACACACATGGCCTTGTGGAGTGTTGTAAACACAGTTGAATGCACACTTCAGCTGGTATCTTGGAGGATTTTGTATACTAAATGTGAGAACTCTGCACCATTCAGGGAGCTGTACAGTGAGTACAGTGTTACATTATAGAGGAGCGTTTGATTTTCCTTTTTTTTTTTACTGTCTTTGTCTCCTGCTGCACACCTGTACACACCAGGAAGCATGCGCCAAGGCACCAGCTCACAAGGCCTATACCTGACACAAACAAAGCATCACTTCCTGTGGTGACTATTGGAATAAATCACCTGCAGCACTGACAACATTGCAGCATATGCAGTAAGCTAACTCTGTCAGATCTTTTTCCTTTTTTTAAATCCATTCCTCTTGGAGTTATGAGGGACTGTTGTAAAAAATAATTATAAAGATACTGTTTCTTTTGGCTCTTCCAAGACTTCCTCTATTAACCTCCCGTTAATATACAGTTTCCCTGAGAAGCCTCAGCAGCTGGCTGTCACTCAAAACAACAGCAGACTGCTAACAAAACCAAGGGCAGCATTAAAAAAAAAATACATTCTGCAGGCCCTCTCTTTGTGAAATACGGTTTGTGTGCTGTACGTACTGTATGTGAAATAATTTCAGATTTAATGAGGCATCGCTGTCACATAATACTCTCAAGCAGCAGAAGTCATTCCAGGGACTACATAAGGAGGCTGTTCATAAAAATGAAAATACATGCATCAATATATATTTTCCCTTTGCAACTTTGTCCTTGTTGGACCAAAGTAATCCAGTCCAGTGTAATTTACATGTGGTGCCCACACCCTCGTATTGTCTGACTGCTTTCAACTGTACAAGCATAACACTGCCAAGGACAAATGACATTTCTCTCTGGTTTGTATCATCAGTTTCCCCCCTTCCCTCAACAAGTTGTATGTATTGAATCTAACTGCATTGTACTGCAACTTGGTCTAAATCAGAAGAATAATAAGCTTTAACTTGGCAGCAGTGAAAGAGCTAAAATATCTGATGATAGCTGGTGTAGAGTGATGTATATATTTTTAATTTTCTCTTGTATTCGAGGGCAAACCAGAATTGATTCCAACCTTACTTTCAAGACAGAGACAGAGAGGATGTATTATTAATTTATAGTTTATTCAATTAAATAAGCATATGACTTGATTATCAATCCTCTGAGCAGAAGCTGAAGCTGTAATAACCAAGTCTGCTTTAATCCGATACAAGTCCATCCGGGGCGCTCTCTTTTCAATATCTGAATATGTAAAGAGCCAAATGAATATGTAAATATGAATATGAGCTAATTCAGTGATGCATTGAGGCAGCTGTTGTGAACTCCACATTTACAAGGAAACATGTGTTGGCCCTGCGGGGCAGGTTAGGGTGACAAGACAGGTGAGGGGAGAGGGCAAGCGTGGCCCATTATGTCTGGACAATGACTATGAGCCTGTGACACACACAGATACTCCCACACCGAACTAAATATACACACAGGCTTAAACAACGTGACACCGACTGTGGAGCGTCTGATAAACGAGGGGTGGAAATGAATGCAAACAAACACACTTAAAGCAACAAATTCAAGAAATTTGTTATTCACAAGCATCCACAACACAGATGCATTCATCATTTCCAGTTCTCAAAAGACTTGTATTTCATATGAGTTAATTTATTAATCCTCCTCCTACACCATCATTTGAAATACATGCTGCCTCTGCACTGATTTCCCTCCCAGTAACACATGGAGCATAATCCACACTCCCTGAACAAGCAAGTGCAACTAAAAACTGTCTAAAAAAAAAACAAAGAAAAAAACACGCAGCATTTAAATAACTCGTTGCTTTCAATGTATTGTACACACACGCAGAGTGATGACGCTGAGGCAAACAAACAGGTGTAAAAGCAGCCTGGCGTCTGCTCATGGTTCATATGCAATATTAAAGCATCCTATGCTGGTTCAAAGGTCACTCTGCCTGCTGTTCATAAAACCACATGGGACTGTTTTCATTTAGGATTCACTCCTCCACCTCGACAGCAGACACAAACACACAGAGAGCTGCTCAATTTTCCAATAAACTGATGTGAATTCAGAGCAAAATTAAACACTCTTGGCACCAGACATGTACAAAGTCGTATTCGAGGAAGCTTACACTAAGCACATGAGCAAGCCACAGCTCTAGAAAGCTTAATCAATTGAATGTGACACGACCATGCATCAAAAAAAAATATCTAAATAAATAAATAAATAAATAGGAGCATCTCCAAAGATTTTTTTTTTTACATATGTATGAGGTGCAGTGTAACAAACAGCCTCCCAGGACTTGACAGTGTTTTCAGATTACAATTGTATCTCAGCAGGGATTCCTACTCACTCCTCTAACCTCAGACTGTTTCATGCTTAAAAATAGCGAATGCTGATAAAAGACTGTACTGATCTGAAGTGCTGGGATGCAAAGGAGGTCCAAGTCTTTGAATGGTCCCACACATATATCATAAATATTATAGATAGCGAGTGAAGAGCAGGCAATGAGAGGCAGGAGCAGTGCAGCCTCCTCTGCAAAGGCTAAGGGACAGTGACATGTTAAAGTTGCACTGGCTTTCTGTGCTTTAAAGCATGCACAGAGAAATGCTACATGTTGTCTATAGAAAATTTCACAGAATTAAACGCCCATGTGATATTTAGCAAACAATGCATTTAAATGCATCGGATTTAAATCAGACCTCAGTTTGATTTTTTTTGCCCTTTTGCTCTAATTCCAGACACAACAACCAACAATAATTACAAGCGACCCCACATTCATCACTAAGTATCCTTCAGTCATGATTACAGCCCAGTGTCCGTGGCAGCGTGACTCTCCGTGATGTGAGTGGATGCTAAAAAAGTTTACCACCGCTGCACGACTGCCGAATGGGACAAAACTTTTCCCTTCGTCGCCAGTGGTTAGACTGCGCCCAGGCACAGCGCCTCTCCACACCAAGAGAAAACCAACAACCAGCACAGCTCAACCTTTCTGTTTCTGAAAGATTAATTCAACCATCCGGCAGCTTCACCTCCACAAAAGTGCATGTACAAGACAGAGACCACCGAGCAGGCAGTCCGCACAGGGACGACCCCCCCCCAACCCGACCCCCTCCCCAAAAAAACTGAAACACGTTTCAGCCGAAATGAAACGAAAATGAGCTTCTCCGACTTTAAACGCAGCACCAGCAGAAACGTGCAGCTTCAAACTGACATCTATGTAAAAACAGCTACATTGTTGCTCCTCAGAATAAAACAAGGCTGCACCAAGTTCCTACAGCAGAAGTGTGCGCGCTTTGCACACATACACAATATGACTAAATATCCCGTGCAATGGGGGGAAAAAGCAAAAGTGCAAACAAGAGGTGAAATTAAAAAAAAAAAAAAAAAAAAAGTTTAAGAGACGCACCTCTCTAAGGTGGTCTGACGGGAGGGAGGGAGGAGGGGGGGACCGCACGGAGGAGCGCACTTTAGTACAGTACACTCCTTTTAAATTACAGTACCTAGTTTAGAAAGTTGACTCCCCTCCTCTGCCCCCCTCGCCCGCATGATAAAGCAGGTAAACTCTCGCATGTAAGCGCGGATTTCACTTACTTTTCTCTCGCTTGGCTATCGGAAGGGACGACAGCTCCTTTACCTTTGGCGTACATGCTGGATTCTGTTTTAAGACTTTTGCCCCACTCAACACCTGTCAAAGAAAGCAGCCAGGAAAACGCTCCATCTCCATAGCTACCCCTTTAGTGTTTTTCCTCCCCCCTCCCCTCCCCTTCCCCTCCTCTCCCCTCCTCTCCTCCCCCCTCCCCTCCCTCCCTCCTCCTCCTCCTCCTTCTCTCTCCTCTCCCTCCCTCCCTCCTCTCTTTCTCTTCTCTCTCTCTCTCTCTCTCTCTCTCTCTCTCTCTCTTTTTTTTTTTTTTTTTACATCTCCAACATTGGCCACAAATCAGGCACAGTTTCTATTGGGGGGACTTGAAACCGTCCTCTGTTGGATTTTTTTTTTTCCCCTCCTCAGCCGCTGTTCCGCAGGCCTGCTCCTCCTCCCTCCGCTGTGCAGAAGGAGGGGGCTCCTTAAAGGGAAACACACACTTCTTGTTTACTGACCTCAGAAACATGAGGAGGGAAAGAAGGGGGAATACAGAGGAAAGGCATGCCGGGTGTAGGCTCTCTTCTTCGGGTCAGCCTCTTTAGGGAGCCTCATAATATAATGTTGTTGTTTTGTTTTTTTTTAATTATTATTCTAAGAGTTTGTCTCCAGTTTTATTTTCATTCACATTAAGGCAGACGCCACTGTCATTTTTAATATACTGCACTGCACACTGTTACCAGAATTACTGTCCACATTGTGATGTTTTGTCGATAAGTGTTTTTGTTTGGTTTTTTTTTTGTACATAAAATAACCACCCAAACTTATGAGCTCAAAAAACATAATACACGTTTCTGTCTCAGTGACCAAACTACATGTTTTTTTTTTCATGTCACATCATCAGAGAAAATACCTCAGTAGTCAGTGGTGTCAAAAAGGACACGTCAGAGGGGGATTTCAGACTAAATGTAAAGTCAATTTTGGCCATCTGGTGTTATTCAAGGGCATTTTCAGCTTAGTAGGACTAGGACTTACAATACACTGCATCCAAGAGGGGCATCTGATCACGTGGCTGGTGGTCGTAAACTTTCCACCTCTATGAGGGCGAAGGATGAGATTGAGAGACAGGGAGCAAGAAGAAAGGAAAAGGGGACCCCATGCCAGGATAGGATCTGTGGATTCGGCCTTACCTGGCCCCTCTCCTCACCTGGTGCAAGAAATCAAAGTAGACACTCAGTGTATGTATGTCCTGATTAGGAGTTTATTTATTTTATTTCCTTTCAATAGTACATGTGACTAAATGTATCAAATGTCATTAAAACTGAACATGTTTGAACATGTTAATGCACAAAATAGAGTTGAGTTGGATCAACAGTGGATGATGTTGTGCTATTGTGTGGGTTTTGGAAAAATGACCTCAGTGTTAAGAAGTGTGTGTTAGCAACTGTGAAAACTGTCACATTGTAACCAGTCCAGCCTTACGAATTACACCCAGTGGCAACATTTATTTCCAATGCATCAAGCATATTTACATGTGTTTACTTTGTTAATAAGTTTTTTGGCCTCATGTGAAATGCAGGGTTGTCATAGGCACATAGTCAAGCCAGAAATCATTTCCAAACATCTTGGCATTATATCAAATATCAGTGTTCATGTCTATGGGTAGTGGTTTTCACACAGAAAGAGTATCACCTCTATGTTAAAATAACAACCAACATGAACCATCCATGTAAGAGTTATGGTTCCTGTCCTGTGACGGACCTTTCTAACATTTTTAATGTGTGTACAAATGTGTCACACACATGCAGCATACACAATATACACCTGCGTCTTTGCTTTGACTTTTTATGAAAGCCAGTCAAACTCACTTCAGTCCAAACAAACCTTCCAGGTCAGTCTACCTGCTGATCCAAATAAAGCAAACATCAGTTTGTAGCAATAGCTACAACCGCTCATTCTTTTACTGTCATTATGAAAAATACTGATTTACTATTTCCTAACGTCCTTTGAACTTAGCCTGAGCTAATGGTATCATAAGTATTGCAATAATATATTCTAAGGCATGCTGATACAGAAACAACAAATCTGCTCTGCATCATATTGTAGGATTGTTACGTCACTGAGAACTGCTTGTATTGCTTTCAATGGCCTCGTCCATTATTCTTGCAGAGTGGGGGCAGCTTCTGGTGTAATATCACTTCTCAAAACATTTAGCCTCATACCAAAATTAACTTGGCGACCATATATACCTGGTCAAACCCAGTGTTTTTCAACACAGGCACAGTCTGTGTTGGACCCTTTCACACCAAACCTGATGACCCATGATGTCCCTGCATCACAGCTCTTCCAGAGGACGTATAGGGATATAACAAGGGTCAGGGAGAGCGACACATTGCTTTCTAGTCACTGCTCCCGTCAAACCTCTTCATCAAACAACTCATATTACGCGTGTGGCTCAGACCCTGAACTTGATGGAGGTCGTCTCTACAGGTCATGGGACACAGGAAAACACCTTTTCACCAACTCTTGACCCGTGCTTAATGTTGAAGGGGCAGACACTTGGAACTGCTTGAGAAATGTTTATATTATTCATCACTGGGAGAAGTACTGTCAAACTGGGATGAGGAATAGGCCTTAACACTGGTTCTCTGAAAACCTTATTGATTTTTATTTAAACTGGTGGGTGTTTGTGTGATGATAATGAGATCATAGTTTATGCACCTTTATATTCATCATTATTTAATTCTGACTAAGCAGCAGTCATTGTTGTACGCTGGTCAAAGTACAGGCTATTACACAAACAGCTCTGAGGTTTACTTTATTGAATCAGCTTTCTGAGCTGCAAAGGGCACACGACCTTTGGTTATTCTGATGATTAAACAGCCAGAAATGAACAGGATGGATGTGGAACTAGGAGTGATGAGTTAATCAAGGGCGTTCTTGGTTATCACAGGGGAGTCTTAAGCAGCAGTCTCCAGTGCCAAGTTCTCCTCACTGTTCTGCATGGAGAGCAATCACCCTACGATTTGAGCACAGCTCTTACTGTACACTTTACATGTCACACAACGCTACAGTCCTTATGAGATCTCTTGCTGATTTCTTGTTAGTTAAATGGGAATTGCTTATCATTAGTCATTCCAACACCGAAACACCAGGGACCTGAGGGCAACCCACTTTCCCTGACACTCTTACACCTCCGACTCCAATTACAAAACAGCTGTGGGGAGGTGGCACACCGGTCGCTCCATATCATCAAATGTGACCAGCTCATATAATACCATCTATGATTAGCTGCTGGATCCTTAAAGTAAGACACATTTATGATTTTTGTCAGCTGGGCCTAAAGGCACGGTGTGCTTGTGATCTTTAACTTTTAATATCCGATGGCATACTGACTTATCAGGTAGAGTTTACTGCTCACAGAGATCAGTGTGTGATACTGTGCAGGCTGCTGGTGCCGGCACAAGACGGAGGCCAGATATGAAATATAAAGGTAAACATTCCTTTAAATTAGTTCAGGTTGTCACGATTCATTATAATTTTGCCATTGTCTTGATCAGTGTCAGAAAAAAACAAGCCTGGATTTATCAAAATGTAACAAACAGTGTCAGTCTTTTGGACACCACTGTTTATTTTGGATCACTTCAACATTTTGACCACACTTGATGTTTATCTGGCTTTCTGTGCTTAAATAGAAAAATTAAAAACACTGCAAAAGCAATGCTAATTAACACAGATAGTTCATGATACCTTTTCAGACTGACATGACACCATTGGTGTAGGGTGGAAAGTAAAACGGTTAATGTCTGTGATAAGGTAATACATGTTTGATGTCAGAGGTTAAAAGTAATAATAGTGTTGATATGCAGCGACTGTAATACAATCTAATTTCAAGTAATATATCTTGCAGAGGGACGCCTCTCATCTTTTACATCTATCCACTGGATCAGGTTAACAAACGAATTAATGTGAGAGATATGAAAGGATGAGCCAGGATTTTTTCATTATTATATACAATGTGGAGGAACCTAGTGTTGTGGTCATGACCAGCTAACCCAAGACCGAGTCAAGACCAAGACCAGAGCATACCAAGACCAAGACTTTGAGGGGGTTGAGACTGAGTCAAGATCAAGACCAAGGGGGGGTGAGACCAAGTCCAAGACCGAGACCAAACCATTTCTGAGACCATTTTCAAGACCAGTACTATGTTAAGACCCAGTACTCATAATAATTATGTGGCTTGATATTTACTTTATTCCTCAGTTAAAAAAGAAATAATAATTTTCTGTAAAATATTTAATTGAAACTAAGTTTGGATTGAACAGAAGAACACAGCACAGAAGTGCTGAAGCCTCCCACTCTGACACTGGTGCAACCAAGTTTTTCAGATGGTTACACAAGCAAATACTTCTGTAGAACAATTTTAATTATCCTTAAGTTATTGGATGACATTACATAAACCAAAGTGAGCGAGTGGCAGAGAGAGGCATGTGCGGTTAAAAAAAAAAGATGTCAGTGCAGCTGTGGTCTTGACAGGTCTTGAGAAATATCCCGAGACAAGACCAAGTAAAAATGTCATTGATTCCAAGACAAGACCAAGACCTTGAAAATGTGGTCTCAAGACCAGTCTCGAGTACCACAACACTAGAGGGACCATGAACAAAGCAACAGCAATTTATTCCTGCTTCTCCCTGTCTTCCTGTCTTTTGGGCGGCCTTTCATCCATTTAGAAGAACAATGTAATGGCAAAGCCAGGGACCACCAAGCAATTCCTGGCCACATTTACTTTCTTTACGCTGAAATGCATGTTAAACTCTTGTTGCACCACTCCAGTCTGCAGAGTGCACTCATTCCTGTCATGTTATGCAACAGTTCCAGCATTGAAAGTCCGCATTAGACGTGCAGGCATCCAGTACCCCTGTTAGGTCCCTGCTCCACCCCGACATCAGCCTGCACGGGAAGGAAAAACACAATAAGTTGCAGTCCAGACCAGCAGAGGAATTCCCCCAGCCCCTGCCTTTGTGATGCCAAATTATAATGAATCACAGGTTGAATAATTCAGCTCCAAGCGAATGGACGCCTTTTCCCAGCCCATTTTTCTGCACCTGCCTCGGAAGGCTATGTGTGTTCATGTGTAGGTAATGTTTGTATGTGTGTGTGCATGTGTGTGTGTGTGTGTCTGTGTGTGTGTGGTGGAGGAGCTTCCCCAGGGCCAGTAAAAAGAGCAGCACAGAACCCAAAAAACAACCAAACACAAGGCAGCAGTGAAACCTCCGCCCTGCAATCCCTATGAGTCAGCCTTGACTCGCATTGGCCCCTTGATCCGCCTCTCCTTCTCTTTACTCTCAGTCCATCTCTCCTCTGCTCCTCCTTGACACCAGTGACTTACAGAAGAGAAGCACTTTAACATACATTTAAGTCCCTTGATGTCCCTGATTGGGTCAACAGGTTAGAGGAAGTGCATGTGCATCCATGTGACAGATCAAATTGGAGGTGATGGGGGGGCAACGATTATGTGGCAAAATCACTGATGTTAATCCAGTCTTTCATGTAGGTGTGAAATTTACACAGGAAACTGAAAACAGATATTAATCAATAAATCATTCAGCCACTGTTAATTTGAAACATATATTCAACTCTTGGCTGTCAGTCCGCCACTGAATAGACACTCATTGTTCCACAAACAAACTGGTTTTGTTCTGTTGCTAGGTTTCGTCATTTTAAGGTATTTACATTTTAACTGCAAAAACTACAGATCTCAGCAAAGACCACAGAAAACACTGGTGTGCAGGGAATTGTGTACAACAGTAAACAATTATATCCCTCTGCACAGCATCGCCTGGATAAACATCTACTGCTGCTAAAAGATTTTTGAAGCTGTAAGCCCCTGCTTACATAACTTCAAGCACTCTGTTATCCCAAATATGAACCTGTCTGTCTGTTATTATGTCTGTCTATCTGCTCTTCAGCCTGTCTGCCTGCCTGCCTACCTACCAACCGTGATGTCTGTCCTCCTCCCTTCTTGTCTGTTTGTCTGTTTTGATTTGCGTCATTCCACTTGGTCACCAGGTTCGTCTGTGCCATTCCCAAACAGCCGGCACCCTCCCCACACCCCCTTTCCTCCGCTTCATACATCTGACACCCAGCGGCTATTGTGAGCCTCTGCTGTGATGAAGAAAGACTCTGTGCTCTTCAGTGCTCCCATAATTAGAGACAAAGAAAGAAGCAAAGCTTTGGCAGTCGCTGATTTTGTGCCCCTCCTCTGCAGATACAGGTTGCAGAGACACATGAAAGAAATAATAATAAAATCCATCTCCTATATCTCTCTAGGCCGCCTCGTAAAAATGTTCAAAGTCATTGCAAACTTTAAAAACACTGTTCAACATATTGCACTTGACAGCACCAAAGCCTTAATGGCTGAGACGCATCTGTGTTACATTTTCTCGTTCTTTCTTTTTAACTTGTATATGCCATTACTTCAGATTTACCAGCAGCTAAAGCCACCTCACCATTAATTGAACCTTCAACAAAGGAGAGATGAGGCCACCACTGTGTTAAAAAGAAACTTGGGTTTTGTGGGACAGATCTAATAGTTTAAAGCCTTATTATACTGTGGTGTATCACAGTCATTGTCACAGTCATGGTATGTGGCAGTGATCGTCACACACCAGGAGTAATACTCCAGAAATGTGTTGACGTATTTAACTGGTAGGACCTTTCCATTGTGAGAGCGTGAGTGTGAGAGTTTCGTGTAGGTATGTCTGCCTTTGTGCGAAAGCCACTTGTGCCAGCGTTAGCATTTCCAGAGGCCTGTACATGTTCAGCATACCCAGGTTATCTGTTTTCATTATCAGGCTGCTCTATGCTGTCACACACAGTGGTTATCATCTCAGTACGTCATCCTGGGTTTCCCAACCACTGTCATAACCGTGAAAACCAGCAGTCAGTCCCATGCAGCCGCCCTGCTTTGATAAATTCTATAATTTGATGTTAATATTGACAAAACCTACATAAATACAGGTTATTGATAACAACTCTGCCTCTCATTTGACCATATTGACATTAAAATGATCAGTCAAAAGGTTAGAGAAGTCTTTGCCACACAGCCTTCTGGATTAAGTCATTTACCTACATTATACACACTGAAACATCAAGGTGGGGTTTTATACATATTTGTATATTTAGAGGTCAAAGTTGAGAAAACCAGTATTCACAGAAATGGGTTCATGAATTTTACTGTCTCAGTGTGGATGTAGTTTCCACTGCAGCTTTGCTGCTGAGGTAGTCTGTGTTGGCACCCCTGCACTGTCAACACAGTGGATGCTTTGAAATGAACTAGTGTGTGGTGTTTAAAGAGGAACTATGCAAGATTTTTACCTTAAGAAGTTGTGAAGGTTAAACCACTTGTTACGAGGAGAATGGAGGCTCTCTGCCTTCCACCTCCAACCTTGCAAGATCAGCCCCTCTGACCCGGTGTCCCAGATCTCGTCTTGCAAGAAACATGGGTTGCTTTACGGCAGAGCATCACAAACACACAGCGTAATCCATAATCTCTTGTTTATGACAGATAAGACTACACAGCTATACACATCATAAAACTTATATGATATATTTAATCACCCACCTTGGTAGACATCATTCCATGGATTGTCTTCTTGCCAGCTTCATTGAAAACAAATGGACATGGCCGGGGGGGAGGGAAAAGGGTTAGCAGTGAGTTTTTATGACATTTGGTTAGAATATGCCCTCTGAAACTGTAGAGGCAGGTCCATAGAGAAAAAAGCAACCAAAACATCAAAAAAAAAAAAAAAAAAAAAAAAACTACCCGACTTGCAGAGCTCCCCTTAATCATAAGTGGCTGCTCATGTCTTTATGAACATGGCCTTCAGGCTCTATATAGGCTGTGAATCGCAGCAGCTGACAAGAGTTAGGAGAGAAACATAGTAAAATCTGAGAGCTTTGATTTAGAGCTTTGAAGACAAAATACATGGTCTTCATCAAAACTGTGGCAGTGACAGAACTTAATGCCAAATTCTCACAATGTGACAACTACTACAACAAACTACCGCAAACCAATACTTGGCATCATCATGACAAGATGTGAGGCAGAACCGACAGTAGCCAATATGACATTGTAATTGCCATTGTTGGACTGCTATAAAAAGAAAAGATGAGAGTGGCACAAAATCTGACATGGTTCAAAACATCTAACACACAATGTGAAGGCCTTTACATACAATACATCTACAATACATATGAGCCATAAGCACACTCCAGGATGGACATGGACGGCTGCTGGCTTGAAACAGACCCACATGTGCATCTATACAAACTACAATTGTGGGTGTGCATTCAGATATTTTCTACACGTGTGGGGCATGCATATTGTATGGACAGACTCTCACAGACTTGGGCAGGTGACAAAATTTATCTCTTACGCACCCTGACACCTATGCTGACACGCAAACCATGGAGTGTCCATTGAATACCCATGACTGGATATTTCCGTTTAGCTGTTTATAGCTAAACTTCAACATAGTGAGGTACAGAGAGTGGTATGTGTTGCAATGTGTGACTTTACTTTTATCCCTACCTGATCACTTTGTTTCTGTACCTTTAAGAACCAGAAGAAGAGAGGGGAGTGGGTGAGAGAGGGTGGGGAGAAGTGCAGTAACTGAAAGGGGGGGGGGGGGGGGGGGTTGTTAATGTTCTCATGTGTTTTCTTTCTGTGGGCAGTGGCACAGCCCCACCGCAGCATAAACATGCACACGCATGAACACATACACAAAAGACACGCGCACACATGAAAGCAACACATTTTTTGACATGTGAGTGAGGGTCTCTATCCAGTCACAGCCAAGGAAGAGAGAGCCGTGTTGACAACAATATTCCACAGCTGTGATCCCATCCTACTCTGCGGACATGGGAAAGGAAGGGATGGCACATATAGGAAGAGAGACAGAGAGGAGGGGGACACAACCAGAGAGAGCAAGGCTGATGTTAAAGTGTTGACTGTCAGAATAAAATGTTTGTGTGTGACCGAAGATGAAAGATCCCAGATGGGCTGCTGTAGTGAAAGTAGTGACACTCCTCTCACCAGAGTGATCTCCCTAGTCACTGATACTTCCCAGCAGATAACATACACATGAGCATGGCTTTCATGTTACCACCAGCAGATCCACATTATTGCTGGGTGATATCTGTGAGGAAGAACTGCTCTGGATTTTTCCAGTGTGGCTTCCTGCTCAGTTTTGGATGGGGACCACCAACAACTGGGCCCATACCCAACAAAGCCGCACTAAAACATGTGGTTACATCCTCTGCCTGCTCACTCTCTCCTTCCTTTATCCATTACCCACCATGCTCCATCCCGCCACCCTCTACTTCCCCACCACCACAATATATTGGCTTTGCCTTCCTCAGACAGAGAGTCAAATTACCATGACAGCACCGAAGAGGACGACGGGCCACCGTCAACCCAAGAAGTGAGAGAGTGAGAGTGGCAGCTAGCTGTTTCTCTAACAGGCTTTGTGGTACCCTGATCCCCTAAGCTGGACCCGGAGGGCCATGGCGAACCGCAGTCACACTCTGATAAGAGCCGGGCCTGGTGGTGGCAGGAAGAACACATGCAGCCTGCGACTGGTAGACAGGCGGTGAAATTGCATCATCAGCGTGAAGGCAGCCACCATGCCAAAAACATGCCTCGGTGGATCCCGCAAGAAAAAAAAAAACAACAAAAAATGCTGTGCCAAGTCACTCCTCCTCCCCCTCCTCCTCCTCCTCTGCCATCCCTGCTCTACATTTAGCAACCTCTCTCTCTCTAATACCACCCCTCATTTCCCTCCCCCTGCTCTGTCACATTTTTTAATTCTCTGTTCCAAAACATGCACATGAGCACACTTGCTAGCATGCGTGCCCACACAAACGTGTGCATACATTTGGCATCACAGTTTGTCTCTGCTGCATGTCTCCCACACACCCTCGTACACCACTGCCAGCCAGCGTGGCAGAGCACTGTGACCTTCCACTGCCCTGAGGGCCTGCGTGTGTGTGTGTGGCAGGCGGGGGGGATGGGGTTTAAGCAGACGGGTAATGGGGGTTGTCACACCAGGGAGTCAGGGAGAGACGGTTGTCTGCTCCTCTGTGCCCTACAAGAGAAAACTGGTGCCATTATGAACATCATTCACTCCCTGAGCTTCACAAAACACAAACCCTTCACTGACGAAAACTACCAATCACATGGGAAAGAAAATGAAACCTGCAACTTTTACAGCTATTAAACATTTCGCTTTATTTCACTATAAAGTCAAGTCATTTGACACTATGGCTGTTGATTCTGATTTCCCCCAAACATATAATCTTTTCAGTCCATACACCTGAAAGTAAAACACCACAAACTAATTACTGCAGCACGGACGTACGTGGAGGTAAGACATGGCATCTGTGAAAAGGCTGTGATAGGTTGATGGAGACAATGGAGTGAGACTAATACGTTGCCAGCTGCGTTTTGTTCCATCAGACTTGCTAGCTGCTTGTACATTTAACTAACTTGACTAAATTGCGTGTGATGCAAAGACAGGGGTCAATAAAGGGACAGCAGCTGACATGATAGCTGGAGGTGTGTGCGCGCGGGGTAGGTGGGGATGAAGAGGAGGGCGGGCAGACTGGATTGTGATCCTGTCTGTACAGAGGAGGGTGGGGGCGGAGGTGGTGGGCTCTTTGATATGAATAATACCACACAGAAAGTAAACAGCCATTCTTAATGTTCTTAACACCTACACCAGCTGACTGGCAGATAGAGATGGTGGGAGGAACGGGGAGAGACAGAAACAAACACAGAGAAGAAGACGAGGAGACGCTTGTGCATGAATTTTGCCTAATTTTTTAAGCTCCCGAAATAACCACAGTGGGATAATGAATTTAGAGCTGCCAGTGTTGTCAGAGGAGTGGGATGGCAGTATTGTTTGGTTTACTTCTCCTCCCTCCTCCCCTTTTCCTCACACTTAAACATCTCGATAGATAGACCCATGGGAGCCTGTCGTCTGCATGAACCCTGCTCCTGCTTTAAACAGCGCTGTATAAATCTGTAAATCTAAAAAGACGGCAGCAGGGACGGCACACTGACGCTTTTGTCTCAGCACGCACCACTGTGAAGAGTAAAATCAAAACCGAGCCAGCACCATGGGATGCCCGGGGAATGCCACCGCAGGCTCCATGCTGAGGTGGAGGCTCGGCGAGATGCTCACTGGGGCTTTTTGGGTTATATGAGAAAAGCAACCTGGTGAGTGTGTGCATGTGTGTGTTTGTGTGAGTGTGTGTGCCAGGAATGTAACATCCCATCCTCTGCTCCCTCTACCTCAGCTTCACTCAGACTTGCTCAAATTAAAAACGGGCGTTTTCAGAAGTGAGGGAGGATTTAGTGTTTTGCTGTGACTGTACTTCTGTGTGTGTGTGTGTGTTTGCGTGCTTCAGTGCATGTGTGTATGTTACATGGAAAGGGGGTGTAAGGCTTTGCAGAAAATAGGTTGACGTGACCTACATATCCATGTGGCTTCTTATTAGCATACACCCATATTTCAGATAGGCACACTTTTGTACACACACACACACACAGACACACACACACACACACACTTCAGATAACAGTGACTTGTGTGATAGAGACAGCCAAGAAGGCTATTTACATTATTTGCATTGTGTCCTTTGTTTGCATTTAACAGTCTTAACACCAGAGCAGATGGCACTCACACACACACACACACACACACACATGCACACACACACGCACAACATATATATACACATGTGCAAGGTACATTAAGAAGATGGGCGATGTGTGAGTAACCCTGGGACCAACAGTTTCCAGTCACTGAAATTGATAAAAATGTGATAGACTACCACAGGAGTAGAAGGTAAATTAAGGCTAAATATATAGAATAAAATAAATAAAAAAAATAAAAAAAATAAAACAGAAGAACAGGAAACGAGAAAGAAAAAGGAAAGAAATTCAAATGTCCACAACATCAGCTGTTCGGTGAATGGACATGAAGCTCTCGTGACAGCCTTATCTCATAGAAGATAAATGTATGTGCTTCTACATTACTTTCAAGTTAAAAGTTTTGAAGGCAATATGTGTTTCAGTCTAGAGTTGACACTGATGTTGACTTTGGTGAAACATGATTTTGTGATGCCAAAACAATATGGTCTTCACCCTCAGCCACAGCCCCAGCACAGCCCACCTGGACCCACCATACATTGTGGTTTGTTGTCGTTGTTTTAGCTATGTTAGCGATGCAACACTTTGCTCTCAGAGCTAGCAAGCAACATAATGTCAAAGGTCAAGGAATAGCTGTACAGTGGCTGGATGTCAGGATCACATTAGACACCAGAGGCTAAAGTTAATGTTTTTCAGCTGGAGCATTTTAGTCTGAACAGTAAGACCATTCATTTTCCCATTCTGAAGATATGTTCATTAAAAGAAAATGCATTCCCACTCCGTCTGGTGATGTTTTATTTCTCTCAAAACTTGTTTGCTGGCCATGCAAATACGCCTGTTGTTTCTCACAAATAGCGTGAGATTTTAAAACTGCAAAACCTGCTTGGGAGGTGGTTGGAGTGGTTGGAGAGGTTTGCAGATACGTGATTTTGACGCACAAGCCCATTGTTTGTGTCACATTTCCTCAGAGTTGTTTACTTTAAACCATGACTCTGAACTTTTCCTGACCTCAACAGAGTAGTTTGAACTTTCTAAATCCTTAATCAAGAGGATCACGACCACAGTTCCCTCACACTGTGAGACACCCTGTGGCCAATGACAATTTCCAATTTGTGGGGCTGCTTGGCAAACAACTATGTGATGATGCTCATATTCCAGGCAGCATGATAACAAACATGATGTTGGCAAAATGGATGACTTACAATATTGGGAAAAAGAAATCCTTAAAACCCCCGAAAGAACATTGTGATTGACCATTTTACCACTGACACAACTGCCTCAGCTGATTTTATTCATAAACCCTTTCAACACAAAATTGCAACACAACAGGAGACATTCAGAAAGCTCACTTTCACTCTGTGTCTCTGTTTAACAGCTTCAGACTCCTGGGCAGCAGGAGTTCTGCTCTGTCCTCCTCCTCTCATTCTCTCCACACTGCTGTTTTCTGATTCTCTCTCTCTATCTCTCTCTCTGTCTCTCCTCTCTCTCTCTCTCTCTCATCCTTCACTTCATCTCTTTCTCCGGCTCCCCCTTTACCCCCCCCCCCCCCCCCCCCCCCCCCCATCTCTTTGCAGAGCAGCCATCCCCAGGACAACTATTAATCAGAGGCAGAAATGATAGATGTTTTGCTCACCAGCAATGCCATCTATTTTGCCTAAGTACAAACAGTAGATGTGCTGTGCATATTTATGGCTAAAAAGAACACAGTGGCTCAAAAGAACTCACATATTTGCACATTTACAGATGCCACACACACACACACACACACACACGCTCTCGTCCTCTGTAAACAGCCTCCACCACAGTGATGCAGAATCCAGACTTAAATATAACACATTCAGCTCTGCATTTTTGCCTCTGCTTGTGTTTGAGTGCCTGGATATTACTGCGTGTCATGGCACCTTGCAGCTCCTCCAGCGCACTGATGATTAAGTAGCACAATAAACACTGTGGTCATTGTTGGCGTAGGATCTCTTAAAAAGACTCTAACTGGAGGCACTGATGAGTCAGAGAACTGTAACACTACTTTATAAATAGTGCGCTCCACAAGGCTTGAACCTATTGATATGAATCAGTCACTGTCTGAGGTATCATGCAAATTGACTGATCCTCAGTGTTTTTTCACTGGAAAGTAGAAATCGATCAGACAGCCAAAACCAGGAGGCCTACAGTAAATGTAGGACCAATTATGGCTAAACCTCAGTCTCAAAGGCTCTTAAGTTCTTATCTCCCTCTAACATCAAGCTCAAGTGTCTGCAGCTTGTTCAAGAAGCTGCTGCAAAATTGTAACTTTTAAGATCTGACCGATAACTTCTGAAGATGAAGCCCCAAGCTATACTACATACCTTTCAACATCATCTGGCCTTCTGGCTCCTCAAAGCTCGACGCTCAAGTCTAGTCTGAATGTAACCAGTGATTTTTTTTTTTTTTTGGTTTCCAGTGCTTCCAGTCTTGAGAACGACCTGTCTGAGGAGTTTGCTGGCTCAATCAGTGGCACCTCTTAAATCACCTCTTAAAACCAATTTTTATAGACTTGCTTTCACATCACACATTATAATGCCACCAAGGCAACAATCCACATGAACCATATTCAATCTGTTGAAGTTTCTAATGCAGGCAAACTGAAAATGCATTGGAATTCTTTCTAGATTCTTCATCATACAATATGAAATATTAAAACAGTGAGAGTGTGGTAAATAACTTTTTTTTATTTGTTGCTTGGTTTTTTATCACTGTCACCATCTGGTAACATTCAAAGGGCAGACCATTATGAGAGAGATAGACAGGCTCTGATGTTGCTTGTCACTGCACCAGTTCAAGATGTTTCATACACATGTTTTCACTGTGGTTACTCTGTGTTTTCAATATTCTCCTGACATTTAATCTTTACTTAGCTGATGTTGTCATCCATTGCATGCCTGCTGACAGTTGAGGGCTCCTTCCAATGGTTTCTCCTCTTCCCACAGAGGAGTTTTTCTATCTTGTTTTCATAGGGCGACTGACTGATATTCACCATCAGTCACATTTGTTGGTGAATCGGTGGTGCAGATCCAGGTTTACCCAGTTATTCCAGTTTCATCACTGGTGTAAAAATAAAATGGTCTAGCTTGCTTTGTCTGTCTTTTCATTCTCTGGAGGACACATGTCCTCCATGTCCAGAAAAAACAAACAAACAAACAAAAACATACATTAAGTGCACATTGATCATCAGTTGACCATTGGGTGTAGCCTTTGTACAACGTTGCCATTTTTAACTGAACACACAAGACAATGCACAATGTTTTATCGGTCTGGATTGGCAATTTGCCACTGTGGACCTGTGTTAGAGAAGATTGAGGGGAGCCTTTTAAGCTACTTAAAAATGTTGGTGGACAAATAAACTGGACATTTATATCAGGGTTAGGGTTAGGGTTAGGGTTATCATGTCATTATATGTAGATGATTTTTGATTGTATTTTATAGTTTAAATGTTGTTGTAATCTACTACAAGTTATTTAACACAAACACTTGTAGTTAGGGGATGACATTTGATATCCAACTGGTAAAAGGTCAACTTCACTGTGACATCATGATGTGCTGAAAAACATTTCTGATTATTATTAAGTGCTGTAACTCAGGAAGGGGAGATTGTGACCATATTTCCTGCATCTAGGCTGGTTGGCAGAGGCGTACGACCACAAGGCGGTAATTCTAGTTGTTCTATAGCAACTGAATCACATGAAGTGGGATGTTGGAGGGGTTTGGATCAGTCGATATGTATGTGTGTGTGTGTGTGTGTACGTGTGTGTTTGTGTGTGTCAGTTTGGCATGACTAATGAGGATTTAGTTGGAACAAAGAGGTGTATCCTGTATCCTGTGAGGCCACAGTGCTGGCTATGAGGGAGGCACAGCCGTAGCTACAAGACTCGTACACCAGTGATTGGCTGAAGCACCAGGCCCACTCCTGAAGAATGCTTCCTGCTGGCTGCCTGCCTTGCTGGTTGGATGACTCGCTGCCTCCATGGGAATTAATTGAATGGGCCGCTCCATGTACAAGAATGTGACACATATGTATCGGGCCGTGTCAATTTACTGTCGTGGAAGTAGTCAGAGAATAGTGGGATGGAGAAGGAGGACCATAGTCTGCTGATTAATATGGCTATGACTGAGTGAGTTGAGGATTTCTGATGAGGGATCATTGTCCGTAGCCCAACACCATTAATGAGGCTTGAATTCAGAATCCATCAATAAATATACATGTTTAATTCCAAAGCCAGCTCTGTTGGGAGACTTCACACATGCATACAGACACCACAAAATGGGAACATTCATGGTTGGCGTCTGAACCTTTAAATCAAATAATCTGCTTTCAAAAAATTGTGATTCAATGAGAATATAAAATGCAAATATTCACAATTCTGATACATAAACATAACTATTAATTTCAATCACATGAAATTTTATGATACACAGTTGTAAACTCTGATTACATACAAACACAGAAAAATCATAAAATTAAAGAGAATGCATGTACCACATTGAAGAGCAAACTGTAACAGACAAAGACAGTGCGCACAAAACTTAGAACCCTTTGCCTGCAAAGCAGGCCATTGGGACAGTGAAAATATCATCTGATATAATCCATGGTTTTGTAGGCTCCCTAGCTGACCAGCCCAAGAAATCAAAATACTGCCCTTCTCCGTGATGATGGAGGAACATGCTACTGTCCATTTGACATTTAGCACCATTTAGGCAGGTCTGGTCTGATGGACTCCTTTGATAGCCAGTCAGCTACTCCAGCAGGAAATGGTAACCCAAAGAAAACTGAATTAAATCCATGAAAATTTAAATCATCTAACTTTATAAAGCTAATTTAACAAAATACTCCCAAGAATTGGTGTAAATAGTCGATGTTATATCAAACCTAAACCCTTTCAATTAAGTGTGTGGTTGCTGGTGTGGCCATCACAATCCTCCTTCTGTCCTGTCCACTCTGCATCTTGATTTCACCATCATGTCTGATCTACAAGGGACAATTACATTTAATTCTAAGACAAAATCAGGCCAGCCTCTAACCCTTTAATGACCTACTCACCCATGATCTCATTTACATGACTGAAATTCATGCCTCTCAAAATCAGTCACGCACTGTAGAGCCCACGAATGAACTGGGAAAGCCTGAAGTAAGCCAACAATATGGAGAGTATCGATAATGAGGACACAAACCTCAACAAGACTCTGGATCCTTGCTGCCAGGATTTGTCCAAGTAGATAAATCAGAAATAATTGCCCGGTTCCCCTTCATTTTCTGGCCACATTGACCAGAGATGAGGGGCCACAACACGATACAATCGGACATCAGTCACTTCTTAGCCTTCACGGGTCAGTGGCTGAAAGAATAGGGAACATAAAGTAATTGTTTACCATATTTTTTAGACAAAGACAGTGTTTTCCACTTCCTTTTTGTCCAAGTCAGAATGTAATTGGTCCTCTGAAAAGTGGAGATAACACAGAGTTCCTTGACCTACTTATCAGGTTATCTTTCTGGCTCACCTATGAGACACTTTATACACACGAAAGTCATACTTCTCATGTGTATTAATGATATTCATAAAAGTTTGGAAACTGCTGAGATCGGGATCCAGCATGTAAAAATTGAAAAACCAACCAACCAGCCAACTAAATAAACAGAGTGATAAAAAAGTCTCTGTAGAAACAATTCAGAACCAACTTCTTTAAATGATAGTTGCATAATGGAGGTTTTTACTGCCGCAAATATAAAGTGTCTGTGTCTGTACAAGGTAAAGAAAATAAACTACTCTCTCCATGCAAGATACAAGATTTTCTTTTCATGGCCTTTTTTTTTAATGTCATGCGTGAATGTTAGGGCTACTATGGCTGACCGAGGGGAACTATAAACAGGGATAACGCAGGATGAGAGGAACAGGGCAAATGGTGTATGGAGGGCTGAAATGGAGTGAATCACTTTTTACAGGGTCCTGCCTCAGTGCTCCTGGGTGATTGAACAGATCAGCAAGGTTCAGCCTGACATAGTGAAAGAGAGACAGAGACAGAGGAGGACAGTGAGAGAAAGATTTATCAGTGTATGGGGATGTGATCCTCCTACTGTATGGTACCAAAGTGGTAATTTCCAGTGTGAACGGCTGCAGGATAAAAGGTTGGGTTTGACCACACTGACACACTCTGACAACATGTTGTCATGATCTGTTTCAACAGAGGAGAGCACAAGACGGTTAGCATAATGATGCAAGTCCAGTGAGCAAGGTGAAAATGACAAAATCCAGAAATAAAATCCGAAGTATGTAAATTATTTAAAACGTGATTTTTATGGGGCGCCGTATAGCTCATTGTGTTGAGCCCATATACAGTGGCCCCAGTTTGATTCCCCCAGTGGCCCTTTGCTGCATGTCATTCCTCCTCTCTCTTCATTTTCATGCAGTGATGGGCATTTCACTGTGTTTTTACATGTTTCTAAATCTTACCACAACCCTTTACACATGGATGTTGACATCTTTATTTATTTATTTTTTTGTAAATGTGAAAATTGAATTGGACGATGTATGAGTTATCAAAACTTTTTATTCTCTAATCAACATTGGCATTGGCCCAAAAGAAATCCATATCTGTCAATTTTTATTTTCATGCTCGTCCATATTACAGTAACGATATGTGAGAAAAAGTATTCCCATTTTCAAACCATGGTATGCTGCTGATTATGTGAGAATGTAACCAGAATAATTACATATATTAATATTAATAACATAATATTATGTAATATATTGAATATAATGTTGATGATGTTTTAAATACTTTTTGACTAATAAAAAATAAAAGCACTACAAAAACTGCAATACCTTTGCTTTTCCCTTTTTTTATCACTTTGTTGATCAAAAATATATACTTGACATGCAACATCATCATAACAGGATCATAATCAGAAAAACTCTTGATCCCTGCAGCGAAATTGCACAGTTAGGACAGAAAAAGTAATCAAAATTTTCAAATCAAAAGAAGTGAGTCCTGGCACTGTCACAGTGGCTAAAACGTTGTATTTGTTCCACGTCATCTGCATCACTGTCTCCACATTAACTGTGCTCTGTTAACTTAAGAAAACAGTCCCTCAAGAACGTTATTTAGAGAATGTGTTTGTTCTTACAGCTGCTGATGTGACACAGTATCCAGGACATGAAATCATAGGTCTGGGAGGAAAAGAGGCAACAGAGCTGATTTGATGATGTTTGTTTCTGGAAGCAACAACAACAGAAGAGCAGTGTGTTCAGCGTGAACACTGATATCCACCGTGACCGAACAAAGACCGTGCTCAGGCCTAATAGCTTGTATCCAGATATATCTAGATTGTGACCAGATCAATTCCAGATGAACTGCAGAGTGCATCTCAAATGTGTCTCCAGTGAGCAGTTCTGATGAGATTTTGCTTCCCTGCTCTCATCAGATTTTATCTGTGGGGAAACTGACCGCTGCAAAACAGATAAAGGATTTTACAATGTTTTCTGCATTGTCGGCCATAGGGAAATAGTCCGGTCTGAAGTCCATGTTTTATGCAAACTGTTACTGAATATGTAGTCCTTCACATCAGCTCTGTATGCATGTGCATCACACCACATTACATGAAAAGTACTCATGTATGAAAATCTACCACAGCACTAAAACAACAGAGCCAGTGTGTCATTGTGAATGCAATCAGGCGAGTTTCAAACAGTTTAACCAAACCACTTATTTTGACGTGAAAATTAAATTCAATATTTAGAATTATTACGCAAATGTTCACTGACAAATGTCTGTAACAGTTTTGAGGAATCTCATGCTTAAACCCTTGAATCACAGTTTCGGATGTACAAAACAAAAGGCGTCAGGGTGTAGATGTTACAAACTTCACACAAGAAGCTTTTGGCTTCTTGTGTGCATTCACACTTGGGTTTTGTTTTGTCCACCTGTGATCAAGACACATTTTGGAGCTGAAGAAAAAACCAAAAAAAACAACCATTTAAGACTGAAAATTCAATAAAAAGAAAGAAAAACAAGAAAATAGACATCAAAGAGGGGATGTTCAAAAACACAATTACCACTCACTACAGATAATATTTTAGTAACATTGCATCTAATTAAGCGATAACACAGATATTCTGTTACCATAGCGTGTCCTTCCTAAGAGATATTGAACATTTTAACATGACTGAAGTAGATTGTTCATTAACCTTTTTCTTTCTTTCTTTTTTTTTTTTTTTTTTACATTTAAGGTGATTTTCTATACAATCCTTATTTGCAGCTAGGGCATAGCCACCACATATTTTCTACTCAAATTCTAAATAATTTCAATGTACCCAATCTGTTATTTGTTTTAAAAAAAAAAGAAAGAAAGAAAGAAAGAAAGACAAAAATAAGTACACCCACTTATCTGGCAATGCAATTTTTTTTTAATTTTCATACTTTCATTGATGTATTTTTAATAGTGTCATGGAGGTCATCCATAGTTTACATCACTCAGACGATACATTTCAGCTCATTAAATCTCAATAAGTTTCAAAATAAATGCATTTATGCAAGACTGTTTTGGAGAATATGCACATAATAAATCAGTTTTTCAATGAGATGGTCCTGTAGATGTACTATTAAACCTCCTCAATGTACACACAAAGAGAATTATTATTTTTTTCCGTGATGAACTTCTGCCTTCCATCACATTACCTATCACTGATACTGTTGGCTTCATCGCCTGCTCTCTCCGGAGCTAATTTGTTGACGAGCTGGATTTCCAGGGCTGTTTGTTAATTCTGATGAAAATATATGACTCAAACTGCCGCAAAATAGGCTAATTTCCTATAATCTCCTATTCATTCATGGCTCAGTGTATACAGGTGCGCACATACACTCAGAACTGAGACTGACAACACCTTATTCACTGTTAAAGTCCATTTGCGCAACTCAGAATGCACGTCAAGTCCAACCTGTTCCTTCTCTTTTCTATGTGTCGTACATGTGTGACTGCAGACTCTTTGTCTGGGGTCACACTGAATAACTTGATCTCCGGCATAGTTATTAAAAAATAATTAACTACTGCAAGAACGTTTCCAAATGGAGCAATTCAACTAATACATTTCAAAAGCAGATGTAATAATGGTAACTGCTCTTCACTGTGGATTATGTGTGGAAGTCATTGGTTTTGTGTTTACTTAATCATAATAAACTACTGTGGAAGTATACATTTTGACCTGATGGGGGAGTTAAGTTAAATTACAGGTAATGCTGAGGAAAACAAACAAAACTTCATGGAAATCCACCCAGTAGCTATTGAAACATTTGGACCACTGTCAACCTCATGGTGGTATAGCTACTAGAGAAGAAATTTCTGGTGAACACTGTGAGATTCATCTTCTGGGGACCACAGGTGTAGAAAATCATCATGGACAATGCTAACCAAAATATTAGCCATGTAAATGAATCATTAATCCATACATTAATAACACTTAGAAAATTTGTTCATCTGTTGACACATAAATATATGAAATATTTTCCTCTGACTTTGCAGTTTGCATTGTGTCTCACTGTTAGAAATCAGATTTCTGTGTTTCCTTCTGGATTATCAATAGAGCAATGTCTTGTCATAATATTGGCATCATTAAATGTCATCTGTCATCTGTGTTTTCTTTAGGACTGTGTAAAAAAAATCTATTCTTCACTCAAATGGTTCAGCTACTATTTTTTTTTTCAACATGATTGATAACTGAGCACTTTCATCTGTGGCTGCAAAAACTGATGTCTTGATTGAAAAGGTAATTTGTTACAGTCGTGTTGGCTGGGAATAAAACAGGTAATAAAACGTGTTACACTGAGGAAAGACACAGAGTTATAGCATTGTTCCCATAGCGTTTTTTCAACTTTAACATGAGTTGTAGCAGCTGAGATGAACTATTGCTACCTCTGGCAACTTGTTGGTCCTGAGGTAATTACTAGTGTTTTGGTGGTGGGGGGTGGGGAGGAAGGGCAGCTGGGTGTGAGGGGAGGAGCCGAGCTAATGAAGGATTAGACAGAGGTTTTTACCCTGTTTCCTTTTGATGGGATTACTGAGCTGAGGGTTATATACTGGCTGGCTGTTAATGATGGTCGTTTTGGTGTCATTAAAAACAACATCAATTATAAAGGTGGCAGGAAAGGAAAGGAAAGGAAAGGGAAGGAAAGGAAAAGGAAGGAAAGGAAAGGAAAGGAAAGGAAAGGAAAAGAAATTAGGTGTGCAGTGACACTGTGGGGTTTAGTTAATTAACCTCTACTCTGCACTGTGGCTGCTCTCTGGCATCATCATGCTGTGCAAGACACACACAGTGGTTAAAGGGATGTTTCAGTAAAAAACACAGCTGTAAGAATAACAACGTTTATCCAGGGCTCGTACAAAGTGCTGCTGGCCAGCAGCGTGTCGAAGCTAAACGAGAGGAAAAGGTATACATGTTGTGAGAAATATTCATATCATCGGGAGTTGTCATGGTAGCTCAGTTCTCATTGATATGCATACCAGCTTATAATTTCAGCTCTGGTGATTCTCAGAGCAGGATGAGTCACACCAACCCAACTGCACCCTCCATTACTCTTCTTTCTCATAGCTCGCTTGTGGAGAGTTTGAGACTAAATTAAACTACATTTGAAAGATAAACTGTTTATGTATCGTCTATTCTTTGCACCTGTAACTCTAGTTTTACTATATTTCACCTTCTCCAACTACAAATGTTCAAAGACAGGATGAATATTTTCATTTTATCTACACTGGATTAAATGATGGGGTGAAAGGCATCTTGTAGCGACCTCATCCTTTCAGTGCCTTTTAGTCTTTAGGTCACACTCCACTTTCATTAGTCTGTGATGTTCTTTTGTGTTTTACCTCTGTAAATCACTGCAGTCTCTCATTATTGTATTTCTCTCGTAAGAAATGAAAGGTCCTGGGGATTACTATCCATAATGTTAAAATAAGATAGATTATGACGTAGTGCAACATTACTTTTCAGCACAGAAAATAAAACCAAACAAATCAGCTCTTGTGGAAATCTACTCAGCAGTGCAGGTACTTCTGTCTTTGTGTGCATGAAATCCACACACGTTCTCTTCTAATGTTTCTTTACCAACTCTTTTGCATAATTTGTTTCTCTCTGTCCTGCCATTATTATATTACAGATGTGTCTGAACTCGCCTCAAATCCTTGACTTGCCCGTGGACTCGCCTCAAATTGTCAAGATGGTGTCATTTAACTCGCGGTGAGCTCAGTCTCTTGGGAAATGGTGTTTGTTAAAGGCCACTAAAAACAGTCATATTAAATAAGTTATGATACTAGATCATCTTTTTACAAAATTACCCTTCTTACGCAGACATATGGGGTTTGTGGAATGACATCTTGTGCAAGATTATGTTTCAAAGTTGGACTTTTAGTAAATTACATTATAATATTACATTTTCCCTAGTTTTTTTTTTTTTTTTTTTTTTTTTTAACAGAGCTCTGAGGTTTCACGCTGCCCTGCTATTTATCATTGTGCTCTCAACCTGTTTCGTAGCCCGTAACAAAAACAATTAATGCAGCTTTAAATTGTATATATCAGAAATACATGTACATTGAGAAGACACCACCACATAGGCTGTATGTAGACCCGGCTAGATGTGAATGCACTCTACAGGTTTGATAAAAAATAATGCTCTCATTATACAAACATGAGCATTTGCATGTGTGCTGGTGTGTATGGTGGTGCCATAGCAACCAAGTGAGTCCCCTCCTCTTCAGGGTGCAAAGGAGAGACAAGAGGAAGCTGCCTGAGTCTCTGCATGAACCAAACTGACAGAACAACAATGATGAAGATCACTTGCGAATATTTGTACTATAGGTGCTGCCAGAAGCTTTGTATGTATAACACTCATCTCTCTCTTGCTCTGTTGTGTGCATCAGTGACAGACTCGTCCAGGGAGTAAATTTGCCCTCTTTGTTTTGTTTTGGGGGGGCTTTAATTTTGCTGCTGTTGGAAAATTAGCCATAATTGCAGCCTGCAAATGCTTATCCCTTTCTTTCTCCTCTCCAGCTTGTCTCTGGTGAGCACTAGCTGCACAAGCCAACATCCACATTCACATGCACATACATACACGCAGGCATGCGCACACACACAAACACACACACACACACACACACACAGAGGCTGCCACTGTCTGTAGATAAAATGGTTGCTGCTGAAGGATGGATCCACATTTTCTCACTGTCACACTTGGCCACATTGCTGCACTGAGGGGCACATATATGTTTGTAGACGCACACAGACACACACAGACACACACAGACACACACACACACACACACACACACACATTCACACACGTCCACCCCAGCACCCAAGGTTGATAATGAGACTGGGGAAACATGATTTATGTTTTGTAGTGCAATATAATTGATTTGATTAATCCCATTCTTTCTTGACTAATTAAATTATCACAACAGATTACAGAATATTTGGCCACATACGTGCCCGGCGGCCATGCTGTTTGTTTTTAACTCTTAGTTAGATTACATGTTTCTGAAAGGCTGTGATCAATGAATTTTACGGCCGATAAATCATTCAAGATGTCTCCCTGAAGCAGAGATGGTGCTTTCAGAAACATATACTCACAAGAATTCCTTCATGCATTTGTCAGATGGTAAAATCTATACAAGTGTAGTAAACTACGCAACACATCTAGTGCATGTGCAATATGTTTTCATGCAGATGGTCTTGACTGACATGATAATATAGAATATACACTACATATTACATACCTCTTTAAACATAATGGAAACATAATGCATTTAGATACAGTGACAAAAGAGACAAGATATGAACCAAACAGCACAGTGGCTTTGCAAGAGTGTGTTTCAATACTCCCCAGTATGTTGATATTGTACATGCTGTCCTTTGGCCCAGATATAGATTAGTTGATCTGTCTTATCCAAGCTTACGCTGCACTATGGTTTTATTCCTGTGGTTTTATCTCTCATTCCCTCACACTGGTTGGTCTGGTTTGTTCTGAGCAACACATGAGCCTGGAATTACAAATGTATTTTGACTGGAGCGGTTTGTAGGTTTAGGAATATTTATGTTTTTACATGTGATGTTAAATAATCTCTCAGTCCTCATTAATTTACATTCCTCTGTAATGATTTTAACATGTCAGGATTAAACACAAAAGCAACGAAACAACAACCACCAATAAAAGACAAGAAATCCTTAAATGAACATTTTATCTATCTCAAAATGGCTTAGATTTCATTAACAAAACAACCTGTAACAGAATGCCAGATCCTAATTTTAGAATCATGTTTTCTATACTTTAAATGTTATAATTCAAAAACATAAAAGTGCAACAAAGTACCACCAAACAAACAAGACAGATTAAAAACTAAGACAAACTTTAAGAGCCAAAGACCATGACATTTTAACGTTTAGTTCCTGATCAAACCTGTCACCTACACTGTAAAACTTAAAAAACCGTAACAACAAGTTTTCTTCTTTTAAATTCACTTCCAGACCACTTTGACCTTAAAAACATGTTCTTGTCCAAACATGTACTTGTAAGGAAGTCATTTGGCTTATAATCAGCTGCATGAATGAACTGCTGAGAGCTCACTAAACTATTTAATGAAGTTTTAAGGAAACAGTAGTACAAAATCACATAGCATTCACTGTTTGAGAGTTAAAATCCAGGATGTAAACTTGCTACGTGTTTATAGATACTGCAGGAGTTTTCTAAAAAAAAAAAAAAAAAACTAAATATAGACTCATACAAAAGAAATCCTGCTCAATCATCACCTATTGGCTTCTTCTCACGTGGGGTGGTAACTGTGTCTACAGAGCTCCTTCCCCATACCCCCAGAAATGGGAGCCTCAAGGACTATACCATGACAAGAAGGAGGCCCACCGCGAGCACAGAAGCCTAGGGTGTGGGCCCGGGTGGAGCCTCTGCAGGTGCAGCAGATCTTGGTGATAGTAGTAAATATTCACACGAGAACTTTGAAGGCTAAAGCAGAGAAGGGTTCAATATGAACAGCAGCTGAACATCAGTCAATCCTGACAACTGCTGTCAGGGGCAGCGGGTGTGGCAGTTTGTACTGACTTGATACAATGTGGCTTCAACAGCTGCAGTTAATGTTGTTAATGTTAAATGACAACCTTTAAAGAGGAACTATGCAACATCAGTGCAGCACTTGGCCTCTGCCTCGGTGTCCCAGCTCTCGTCTTGCGACACAAACGCGCTCGGTAACCCATAATCTTTTGTTTATGACAGTTAAGACTACACAAACATAAACGTCGTATCATCATATATGTTATATAACGTTATCCAGCGCTCCATGGATTGCTTTTTCGCTGGCTTCATTAAAAACAAATGCACATGGCCTGGAGGAGGGTTAGCAAAACAGTGGAAAAGCAACTTGCACAGTTCCTCTTTAAACTACAAGCAAAACTGTAATGACTGTGAGACAACACAGTTGATTCATCTCAAGATCTTTAGTTAATAGAACTTTTTTCTTTTCAAGTTTAGTAGTAGTAGTAGATCACTTATTGGTTAGACAGAAGGGATGAACTGAATGAAAATACTGGATTATGAAGATGTCAATAAAATGATAACAGGCTAGATTTTCTTAACAGGTTTTTGGAGGGAGACCCTGCATCATTGTGGTCATTTTCTCACATTTGACAAAGCTCCTCCAGAGCTATAGAAGCCTGTCTGATTTCACAGGCTATCATGAAGGAGTATCATAACAAATACAGAGTCCATCCATCCACTTCATATACTGCTTATCCATACAGGGTCGCTGGCTGGAGTCAAATCCAACTGACATAGGGCGAGGGTGGGTTACACCACGGACAGGTCGCCAGCTTTAACGCTCACATTTACACTGTGGGCAATCGCCAGTCAACCTGATGAATGTAACCATGCAAACTCCACCCAGACAGGTCCTGGGAATTTAACCCAGAACTTTCTTGTTGAGGTGCAACACTGTAACTTTTAATTTTACACATCTTCATGTGTAAACGCTACGGCCATAACATGTTTGAGCAGTCAGTGTGTTGTGCTGTGTTGTTTTTTTATCTTTACTTTGTGTACTGGGATACTGCACCACAATGCTATATTCATCAATCTCACTGTCTATTTTATGGCTGGTGAAAGTTGTCATATAGTCTATGTATTGACTTGGTCATTGCTGAAATGTCTTTTTTGCCATGTTGAGACACCATGCTGCTGAGAGTTTTTGAGTAAGATGGCTGCAACTCAGAAAAGTGAAATTAAATTCTGTGCAAGCGAGTTCCGGGAAAAAATAAAAAAGCAAAGACTGAGGAGAGGAAAAAGGGATATAGTGGAAGCGCGGGACTTGTGAAGTTTAGAGGTACAGTGGGACCTTATAAAATGGGCGAAAGAGTGTGAAGATCACATAAAAAGAGAGCAGGGGATTGGGGAGATTGGAAAAGAGAGCAAAGCCAAATAGAAGACAGATTGGTCTGCACAAAGTGGAAAGCAGGGAGATGAGAAGAAAGGAAAAGAGAGAAAGGAAAGGAGAAAAAGAGGGAGACAGATAGAAAGGGAAAGAGAAAGAAAAAGAGAGGGAGAGTAAAGAGGTCATGGAGTGGTTATGAAACCAACTCTGACCTAATCTGGTGTGTTTATGACTCTGTGTTTTCCTTTTTTTTCCCAGGCACTGAGATGCAGGCTGGAATTAGACTGGGCGGTGGCTTAGGAAGAGCTCAAAGAGAGGAGAGAGAGATGGGACCATATTGTACTGTCCCTTTTGCTCAGAGATGCAGCTCTGCATGCACGTGTGGGAGGCTCAGAAACAGCCTCATTCACATGCACCCAGCATGAATCACTGAAGTCCTGTTATCATCAACCAGTCAAATCAGCACCAACAAGAGAAAGGTGGCCGGGTAGGTATGTTTCCATATGAAATCTAGGATGTTTTTTTTTTCCCTTTAAAACGCCAGTTTCGCCTGATCTGACATGTTTTTGCAATATTACTAGTTATTTGCTTCCAAACAAAATCAAATACATAGATAAATAATTATATAATAAAAATATGCACATGTCCTGTTGATCAATTCCAGTCCTATTAGGACAATTCTCCCAGGTTCAAAGCCAACCAAAGCCTGAACACTGGGGAAAATGAGTTGGAGGTAGCGCACAGCATTTGATAGAAGGGTGTGGTGCCAGCGCTGTGAGCTCCAGTTAAAAAAAAAAAAAAAGAGGCTGAATCAAGCTCTACATTTACCGTACATTAACATCTGGCTAGAAAGGCCTCCAAACCTAGTATGTCTACACCCCTCTTCTTTCATTTCTTCTTCTGTGGTTTGTCCTATTATGATGCCTGTTGTCCCCTCACCTCTTAGTACCAACTATTTATTCATCCTTGTAACCTAATAATTTCTCAATGTTAATGCATATTATAATCTTAAATCTTCAGTATACTGATTTCATGAGTCTTGTTTTAAGTAGTTTGTTTCTGTTATATTAAAGTTGCAGGAAACATTTTGTAAGCATATTTACTTCATTTCATAACTGGGGTGGTGTTATTTACACTGAGGTTCTCCTTAATTAGTCGTCAGAATATATGGAGCTCGACTCCAAAGAGATCCACACATTACAAGAGTTACAGCTGCACACACTGTGAAACCCTTTGTGTGATTTGTGATGGATTGATTTGACATAGCTCTTTAAATTAATATAGAATTGTTTTTTGTACTAAAGTCGAATCCCCTCTCCTGTCGCTGCTCTCACCTTCTTCTTTGTGTATTGCTCTTGACTAATACTCCAGCCATGCCTTACACTGAATTATAAATTTGACATCACATTCCAGCTGACCTGCTGTTACCCCACTCAGGCAGTGAGAAGTGCTGCTTCTCTGCCAGATCCTCGTTGCATATGGATCCTACAAGAGAGTCAGTGATCTCCCTCTCATTGCAACTAAACCACAGACAATGTGACACTAATACTCATTTAATATGCTAATCTTTGAATCCAGCCTAAACGTGTGTGTGCGAACGAGTGCGAACAACTTCATCTAAAAGCCACTGGGATGCCATGGAAAAATATGCAAATCTGTGATGTTATCAATTTTGCAGGAGTTTGTCCACTGACAGTTTAATAACAGTCTGTGAAATCTGTTATGAATCAATCTCATTATGGAGACTAAGACTAAGAGTCACATTCTTTTGGTAATTATTGGGTGCACCAAATGTGTGTGCTAATTGTGTGCACTTGGTATGTTCGCACATGGGAACGTGGTCTGACAGTGTCGGACCCCAGGATACATGAAGAAGACATTGTCACAGTTTTAAAGTTTCAACGTAACAGTTTTATCTCACTGGCTTTGTAAAGCATTGCAGCAAATTCTTTATGCAACTGTGTCTTCCTCCACAACTTCCCATGTTTTCTTTAAAAAGCAGTTTGTATAATGTGTATATGTACCCGAGGCTGCATATCACAACCATTTACAGTTCATCTTCTCAACTAACAATGACAGCAACACAGTAAAAACCTATTGCTGGGAGATTTTCAAACCGTCTGTGCAGCCCTATATATGTAGATTTTTCATCTTTAGTAACTAAATTCCCCTTTTTCTTCTTTTGTATTGTACCCGACTCCTGAGCATGATCACGTCTGTCTGTGCTGTCTGACTTGAGCTCTGTACTGCTCAATACAAATGAGTCATCAGTTTTTACAGGGTGCATACCTGCATAGAATTAATTTGTTTGAGTGTTTCTACCAAATAGTGCAGATCTTTTGGATGACATAAAGCAGTTACATCATTGGAAAATCACCCTGGCAAGTGGCATGGCGTCTAGTCACAGTTGGCCTAGTCACAGGTGATGGACCAGCTCCAGGAAGTGTTCTTGATAACATCACAGTTTGCAGCACTGACTGCCTGGTTTTTAGTGCTCAGCAGTTATTTTTCAGTAACGTAGAGTAACTAAAACAGTTATGGCTAAAACACCAAAAACTAATATCATGATATGTAATGTGTAGTCATATCTGAGTTAAGCTGTAGGACAGAACAGATGCTACCGAAACACGCTAAGCATTTTTGCCATGACTGCAAAGTCATCATAACATCATTGTAAGTGGGTTATTGCAGCAGTGACATATTTTGAAGAGGCACCAAATGTTCTCTGTTCATGTGTCATCACAACCTCTCATCACATCATGATTTTATCAGCTGAGGGATCATGCCAAGCCAATGTAATATAAACCCAGCGTTGTGCCTTGTTCAGGAGCCGCAATTCATTAATGAACTTGATAGTAGGATGCTCTGTGTATGTGTGTGTGTGTGTGTGTGTGTGTGTGTGTGTGTGTGTGAGAGAGAGAGGGAGAGCGTGTAGTGTGTGTGTGTGTGTGTGTGTGTGTGTGTGTGTGTGTGTGTGTGTGTGTGTATTGAAAGTAAGAAACAAAGTTGTTTGCATGTCTGTCATGTGCTTGGCTTGACAGACAGAGAGAAATGTAAGTGTTCCTACACGAAAGTGTGTGTGCGCATAGTTTCTGGGAAACAGAAGAGAGTCTCACCAAGTCCGCAGACTGTCTGGGAAAAGGCATAAACAGCGTTGTTTTAATACTTTCCTCTGTCCTCTTCTTCCCACATCTGACTGCAAAACACCGCTGCTCAGTCTCAGACTTGTGTGTCCACTTCACTGTCCAATGAACGCGGCCAAGACAGCCAACACTCCTGCTGCTGCAATCGGTCTAATATATTGTACCAACACACTGTACATGAAGCGTGTATCCTGGTGCAAAACTCAGATCTGTTTCCAATATTTTTTCATTTTTCATTATGATATAAACTCTCCCAAGACTAACATTCAACCAGCCACTTCACAGTTTGATTAAAATGTTTATTATGTTTATACGATGTGCACGAGCTCCTCAGTGGACTGCTTTGAATTCATGTGTATCATGTGCTGTTTACTGCAGGGAAAAGGCCAACTAACTACCTTCAGGTTTTCTGTCTTCTCCCTTACAGGGCCTCCTAAACCCCCACCCCCTGCTCTTACACACAAACACACCAATCTCTCTCTCTCTCTCTTTCTCCCTCCCTCTCTCTTTCGCTTACACGCACACACATTAACACACGCACTAACACATTACTGTGCACACAATTTGTAAGACACACAAAGACACATGAGAACCCATAGAAATGCTTACACACATACACACACACATTCCTACCCGCTCGGCTGAGACGGTATGTGAACAAACCACAGGCAGGGAGAGGTAGAGGAGGCCAGGCCTCCACTCTTACTGATTACTGCAGGAGAGAAGAGGAGAGACAAGGCTGCTGCCAGCTCCTCTCACAATGACCCGCACACACACGCACATATGCATGTGCGCACAAAATACACGTGCATGCACAAACGCACGTACACACACAAAGAAAAACAATAAATCTCTTTGCTGCCTGCTGCACTCCTGTCTGTGCAAATGCAGACAACAGAACACACACGTTACCACTCATGAAAAAAATCTGATGCTCACTCAGAGATATGATCAGGAGATGTGTTGACACACTCAGATACACTTTCAGACCCCACACATACATACACACACACAATCACACACAGAGAAGGACACACATATGTGCACTTTTTAGTCTTAAAACACACAGTGCGACGTACATTAATGCTTTTACAGCTCCCACTCGGACAAACGTTTACACTGGCTCCCCTTCTTCCACACCTCTCTGTCCTCTTAAACTCCTGTTCTAACACCCCTGTGTTTATGGAGCCGTGCTCACACACACTCCCACATGTAACATTCAAACCCTCCCTATACTGTACAAACCATGTCATGTTCAGCCATTTACATCTTTACAGCACAGATTGTGTGGTATGCTGCCATGCCAGCAAATACTAATCACACAAAACCAAACCCCCTTAACACAAGCAACATTTGTTCTCTGAATGTGTGATGCTACAATCGCAAAACCATTCACTACATTATTCAGGTAATTTAAAGATATATATTCTTTCTGTTTTCTCAATTGATTATACTGGGAGAAAAACAAATACTGTTAGTTTAGAAGAGACAAAATATTGAAAAGGTGTAGTTAGTGCTAATCTACAACCTAAAGTTATAGCTGGCGTTAGCTACATAATTTGCTGTGTACTTGCTCACTGTGTATCTGGTGTTTGTCTGTGTGTGTTTACAGTCATTAAGCCCTATGAACGCAGGCTGGTCACAATCAAGGGTGGACTGGCCATTGGGAGTACCGGGATTGTATTGTATAGACTAGAGCCAAACAGGGCTCAGTGGTATTAGTCAACATGGCTAAGTAACTAATAAAGTAACGTTAGTAACATCATTATCATTACCTCATTATCTCTTTCCCCTTAAAGCTGATGAAAGTGTGTATTTATGTAGGTGTGCACAGTCAGATTGTAAAACTTCAGATGTAGGCTACTTATTCAGTTTAAGACTGAGTTGTGCTATCTGAAGCATCATTTATAGATTCATGTGTTTTTTCCCTATACTCTTCTATATGTAGGAAAATGTTCTTCAATATACGTAATTAAATTTTGACATTTCAGGTGTATTTAATATATGTTAACAGAAAGTGGAGCTGCAGAACAATATGTTCATTCACAGGAAGCCGACATAAGATAAATTTAATGGTCACTCAGATTATGTGTTTTGTTGGTTAAAACTGGGGTTGGTAATCCTGGAGCGCTAGCAAGAGAGCTAGCAAGAATTTGAAAATTGCACCTCCTCTGAGTTCCTCCCCCCTCCTCCCCCTCCCGTCAGTGTGTACGTCCAAGCCACGCCCCCACAAACTGGAACGCGCACCGCACTAAAAGGAGGAGTACCGTATTTTCCGCACTATAAGGCGCACTTAAAAGCCTTTAATTTTCTCAAAAACGACGGTGCGCCTTATAATCCGGAGCGCCTTATATATGGATCAATTGGTTAATTGGTTGATCCATACTGGTTGTACACGGCGCTCAAGGCGCTCTGTCAAAATGTTTCAGTATGAAAAACCAATAAAAACAATTTAATAATCCAAAACACCGATCCCTTTATTTTTCTAAGCCTTTTGTTAGACTATCCACCGGATTAGCTATAAAAGGCTAACGATCCTCATGTTCCCGTTTAAGACACGAAGTCTTATCATTCACACGTGGTGAATCTCTAATCTCACCAACAAGTACGACTGGTAAACTACGAGGCCGCACCGCTTGCAGCATTACGGCTACCGTAGTCAGTAAACACCGGTACTGTGCTTACTCACAGTCCTAGTGGATGCATAGCGCAACCCCAGTCAAACGTTTGACTGCAGTATCTTCTATTCTATGCGCTTTATAATCCGCTGCGCCCTATATATGAAAAAAGTTCTAAAATAGGCCATTCATTGAAGGTGCGCCTTATAATCCGGTGCGCCTTAGCAAAAGTTACACATTTCATAAAAATAACAAATCCTTCCCGAAACAAAGCATATAATTACCTGTCCAACAGAAAGAGAGCAACCTCAGCATCACTTCAAATCCCTCAGTTGTCTCCACCGCTCAAAAGCAACACCGATGTTTCCTCTGGTTTGACGTCTGGCTTTATCCAGAGCCTTTTTGTTAGCAGCCTTTTCAGCCTCCGGCTTTCTCTTCCTTGCCTTTTTCTCGGGGCGAGCCGTTACAAGTAACTGGAAGTAGTAACTGGGGCTGCATTTTTCAGCCGTTGCTCATAAATGAGCATGAAATCCGTTCTGCTGTAACTCTGTACGCTGATTTCTTCCGGCAACAGCGACACGTGAAGATTGTGCACACGCGTCGGAGACAGGGATCGAGGGGGGCGGATACAGAGCTAGACATGAAGGCATCTGATTGGTTTTTGCTCATCGCACCGAGGAGCTTGGATTGGTCGGAGTTTTGTCAGTCCTGCAGCTGCCACAGAGGACTGATTATTTTCGTTCCTATTTCTGAATACATAATGTATTGATTACTCAGAAGGTAGAAGGACCATTTCACCCAGTATAACAAAAAGTGTTTCTGAACAGGATTTACAACCCCAGCTTTAAAGGCTGTGTCATTATCCCTACAATAATGCTTACATGGATTTTGTATTTTGTCTCCCACTCAATCCAACATTTATTCCACTGCCAGCATCACCGCCCCGCCCCGCCCCCTGGGGGCCGGTCAACAAAAAAATTCCCAGGTTGCTTTTTTGCCTCAGTCCGCCCCTTGGAGTGATACATGCACCAAAATGCTATGCTATCCTTAGCTTTAACTCTTGTCACTATTGTTTTGTAAAATTGACATGGACAGCTAACTCCTGCTGGTTTTTACGCCATTGTGTTTTGTTACATACAGACTGATACACAGATAAATAGATTGACTTTACCGATCAAAACCTTCTGACAAAAAAACTTTGATATACAATTGACAGTAAAATGTCTTCTCAAGCATTCATTTGTCCCAATAAAACATCTGCTGCACAAGACGTCTACCCTACATCCAGCTGCCTGAGCGGCACCTGAAAACAGAGCTTCTTTTCTGGGGGCTTTATGTCTTTCTGGGTTTTTTTTATGTGTTTGCTGGCGCTCTTTTATAGTTGTGTAAGCCATGTGCCAAAATCAAAGCCAGGTCCCCCTCCTATAGACACCAGGATCTGTCTGTCCGCCTGTTTTTTGTCTGACCTCAGCTCTAAATCAAAAAGACATCTATTTTACCTTAAAAATAAATATTTGAACACAAGACATGACCTTACTCTTCTATAGTCATGAGTACAGACTGAGGTTCGTACAGATGAGGAAGATTGGTGGAAATTAGATTTTTGAGCACCACGGATGTCAAAATGTGGAGACCACATGTGACTCTTTAAAGGGACTACTTGCAAGTTTTTTCTGCCACCAAATCTGGCCTCGTGCTGGGAGTGGGTGGTGGTGATTCTTGCTTGACAAGAGCTTTAGCTATCATTTACAAGACAAGAGGCTGCAATACGTGCCCCTGAGCAACACTGCATGTTATTGGAGGCCACAGTGAGTCCGTATCATAAAGTGAATTGACAGGTCGATGTTAGCTGACAAGCATGCTAACATCAGTGGTGGAAAAGACGTGATAGACCCGAGACGTTACCATTGGCATTGCTTTCTGCCACTGGAGGCAGCTGTTGGGGACTTAAGGCAAAAAGTTTGCAACATTTCTTCTAGACTGGTAAGTAAACAGCTGTTAATGCTAATGTTAGGTAGCATAGTTTTAGCTTCAGTCAAAGTCAAAATGTGCAGTCAGTACACCAGCAATGTTTATAATTTGTCATCCATGCAGAGAATGAATGAAAAAAATTAGCCATCCGTGTTGTGTGCAGCTGTTCATCTGCGGTATAACTGAGATGTGTGTAATCAGGCACCTACAGGTGAGCAGTTGCACCAAACCAGGTGACAGCCATCACTCCCTACGAACCACTCCTCAGGCTTCAGCAACCAAGAACAGGACACTGATCTCGGAGATGACTGACAGGGTAAATTGCCTGGGTTGTCGACAGTTTTGTGTGTTGTTTGTTGATGAATGGAGTTTGGCATTGTTCAAGATAATGTGGCTCCGCTCACTGATTTCACATTGCTTATGCATGCTTCCATTTGTATGTATATTGCAGCCATAGAAATGTGTATGGTTGAGAGGTTTCTATCCTCACAAAGCACCAGCTTTTCCTTTCGTTTTTGCTCTTTTTTGCACCGCATCACCTCACCCCTGCTCTCCACTGCCATGTTGTGTGACATCTTTGTCTCTTTTGTCTCAAATATATGATCCCATGTCTCTCTTCTCTTTCTCTTCTGTCTTTATTTTCTTTCTTGCTTGCATAATTTCTCTTTCTTTTTCTCCTCCAAAGCTTTTATCGTGAGCCGTGTTCTTTTTTTATTAGCAGTCCACAAAGCGTGACATTTATGTGAACTGCTCTTGGAGTTTCTCCTCCCTATTGTCTATCAGTAGAGCTGCAGACCCCTCAGCACATTGACTCCACACAGGGTCAGCTCATGCCCTCTGTCACCATTCATAATTTTCATATCAGCCAGCAATGAAACTGCATATCTTCATATCTTCATATCAACGATCCCTGCCTTTTAATAATACGGGAAATTGCTGGTCTAGGTAGCTGCTTGCAATGAATATTCTGGACCTACCTCGGCTGGATTCATTAAATCAGAAGAATGAAAAGAAGAGGGGAAAATATCCTCTTAACTGTTGCTTAATGAAAATATGATATTTGTCATTTACAAGTGACAGCAATACTCGTTTCTCCAGGAACGTTTACAGCTTTGTGACAACAAAAAATAATAAAATAAAGAATAAAATAAAGGTACAAACACAGTCTTATATGAGTATAGCATAGCCGTTAATGACCACAGAACATATCTCTCCCCACTGCTAAGTCTTCTCATGATGGAACCTCTGTGTGTGTGTGTGTGTGTGTGTGTGTGGTGGGCAGCCCAGGTCCTGACTGATCTGTTTAAAGACACACCAGCCACTCTGATTACTGTCTCCATTGCCAGCCATAAATAATGAGATTTAACTCAATTAGGATCCTCTTGAGGTGTAAAACAAGTGGAGAGGCTACAGTTAGCCTCCAGTAATCCACACAGCTCTTGCTCGGCCTGCTAGTGGATTACAACCCCCAGGTCACTGTTTATCCTTTACGTAAACTAGCCATTGCGTGAAGTGCTCAGCCTGCAGAGCAGAGCTGAACAGACCAGACACCTCCTGGCCCGATAGCATCTGATCTCTCAGCTACTTGACGAACCACAGGACACTCCAGCTTCCACCTTCCCCCAGCAGCAGTACCATCACTGCCAATCCTCCATCCATCTTCCAGCTCTTACTCCAGCTCTCTATCTCCACTGCTCAGACAGGGGGACTGCAAGGGCAATTCAATCTCAGTCATATCTGTGGAGAAATGGTGCCTCAACCTTATACAATAGGTGGGGGACCACGAGCCAGATGTGTGTAACACCGCACAGGGAGTTTCACACATGAAGGAGGTCCATTTAAAAAAGAAAAAGTCAATTCCACTGGTTTTTGGCATATCACAATCATATACAGGTACACCATTTAAGATTTCTAACAATCACCAGTTTAACATAAACACCCTGTGTTGGATAGAAGCGAGAAGATAGCTGTTAATGTGACAGTCAGGATTCTAGTCATTTCTGTATTTGCGAATAACACAAAACAAGTACCAGTTGTTTGAGTGTTTTTGATTAAATTAAAATGCAAATTATACATAGTTCACTAATGTCAAGTATGGACTCAACTAGATCTCACCCCAAATATAGCAACAAACTGTATCAAGCCCATGCTTTAGCTGCTGCTTGTTAAGCGGTTATAGTCCCAGCTGTCCACAGTGGCCTGTCCTGCTCTCTGCAGACCAGTGTCGACTCTCAATTTTCAAAATCACTGATCATGACCAATTCAATGTTAAAACTAGTCCATGTAGATTAAGATAGCCATGTTTGGGACCAGCTTGACATGAGCCTTGTTTTGTTCTGTGGCAAAAAATGAAAGCATTTCACAAGTCAACAAAGTGCACCATGATGAGAGTATCATTCCATGTGCTAATGCATCAAACAAGAATATAAGATTGCTTATGAGAATGTCACAGTGATGAGTGAACTTCAAAAACTATGTTAACATGTTAAGATTATATAGCGTACATTGAACCGTCATGCAATTACACAAGTCGCATGTCAGTCAAACCAGTGTTACTCTTTTTGGAGTGATTGACAACTACAAGCATTTGCAGGTGAAAACGGCTGAAAACTTTTCAACATATGTGACAGAAAATGTAGTTTTGCAAAGGGAGACTGGAATGTCTCCCAAAGAGGTGTGGTCTGTCTGTCTGCTTGTCTCTTGGTCTTTTGGGCTTCCATTTTATGGCGTGTTGGTGAGGCCGACACAGATATGGTTTCACTCCCCCTTGGCAGAGCCAGGCCCCGCTGCTGACAGCAGGTTTTATTTGATGTGGACGTCCCGTGTTGGGTTTCAGCGCTGGCTTCAACATATGATCTCCATTATGACCAAAGGAGGAACGCATGCTGGTGGATGACTGGTGACTCTGGGCAGACAGGAGAGAGGGGGATGGAAGAAGAGATGGAGGGAAGCCAACAGATGGAGAATGGTATGGAGGGATGAAGAAATGTAGAGACAGAGCGACAAATGGATCAGGTGGAGGAGAAGAGAAGATGATAGAAAAGAAGAAATGACAGAATGTCATGTGGAATACCTACATGAAGTGAATGAGCCTGGAGATAGTGTAATACTAACTATTTTAATAGCAGCCAGGCCCCAACTTCTTTATATTTACCTGTAGACAATTAAACCTGTGTTGCACAAGTCACATGTCTTTACTACATACATACCAATACTAAAAACAAAGATTAACAGAGTGCTGTTGAAAAAAAAAACAGAAGAAAAAAAAACTGAAAATGTCCCTTTGTTAAAAAAATGTTATGATCCATTATCCATTACAATTACCAGTTGAGACATAACACTAATGAAATGTGTATGTTCCCATGGATGCTGTAAATATGCAGATTCAAAGTTAATATCTTCCCACATGCACATCATACAGGCTAACATCTGATCATTTATTATGTATAACGCAACACTAGGTGTTACTATTGTTTTGTATTTGTCTTTGAAAAATATTCACAGCTTTATAGTATCAGTTCAGTTTATTTACCAAATGCATTTTGCAAATTTATTGAGAAAGGTAGTCCATAAATTTGAAGATGTAAACACTAATATCCATTCCAGTGACAGTTACACATGAGACTAGTTAATCTGAATGAAAAAGTGAAAAAGTTGCATTTTCTGTAAAATAATACAATTAAATAATGTGAGATGACAAATGAAGCTTCATTTTATTTACCAGTTGCCAGGCCTATTCCAAACTGAAATCCCGACACATTACAAGTCTCACAGTAAACTTTATGAATCATGTCGGGTAATTTCATAGTCCCCAAACTAGGAGCATGTGAGATATTTCCTTGTGAACAGAAATTAAACAAAAATCACTATTAGCTCGGGACTGAGACTGCTAATCTGATACACTAGGTTCAAAAAGCTTAATTATATGTTGTCATAATAGTTAGATGTTACCTAACTAAGTGCCTGTAAGTACAGGCCTTTAAAAGCTGGAATCTGCTCAATTTATATATTCAAGGTGTTAGATGGCATTTGTTTAAAGTGAGAAGTATTAATTACACAGAAGCTTAGCACCTGCTGTGAAAGGTCAAAATGATAAGTGTATTAACTGTAGCAAATAGGTTTTATTCATCAAATGTTTTAATTCCATGTAAAGTCAGAGAGCAGAAGAAATACTTTAGAAATACACAAAGATCGGATTTCACATAATGCATTCTCTCCATTCATCAAATTATTGTCAAACTCCAACTAAGTGGAGTGATAATTGACACAAATGGAGCCTGCGTTTACAGCAAAATAAGCCAAACAGTATTATCGTCAGTAACACTACAGTTAGCCTTGACAATTAGGAACTGAGATTCTCTGATGACCTTTCATTGCACTGCAGAAATTTCATTGAATAACCTCAACAATTGATTCAGATCTATTACTTTCTTTAGCTTAGCACGTACCGATGACCTCATTCAAGGGACATTGCCAGTCATTAAGCTCTACTCGGGCACAACTCAGTCTGAACTGACTTTGCTTATTCTTCAAGCATTAGAGTGTATGGCCTTATACGACATTTATACTGTGGACAGCTCATTTATACCATGCTTGTGCCCCAGTAAAAGTCATCTGGTGACGCCCCTGTTTCATTCCCTGACTGCTTCCTATTTTCCTGCTCTCTACTCAGTGTGTCGTATGTTTCATTATTCCTCTGCCTCCTTTAATAATAATGGTATGTGTAATTAAAGTAGTTTATTTGCAGTTATGGAGGCAAGGCTCAGTGACAAAGCACTGCCCCGGGTTCCTACCACTCTCAAACAGCCAGGAAACCAGGGTGTCAAGGTGACAGCCCGTAGCAAGAGGCATAGCCCTAAGCCCATGGTTGACACACAAACACAGTACAGCCATGTTGTAGGTTGGTCTTATATGGAAAGAAAATCTATAAATTTAACAACTGTGAAAAGTTGGCAATACTCCAAAACACTTTACACAAATACTTTTGGAAGAGCATATGGCCGATGGGGAAATTCCAACATGGTCACATAGTATTCAGCTGACCATAAATTATGATCACTCAGTCAGTCACTCAGTCAGTCAGTCAGGCTGACAACCATTATACCTCTGTATCAGAACTTATCTCTTTACATACTATCACACCTGATAACATGTACACTAGGCATGTGCATGCTGGTTTAAACAGGAAGCAGATTGGAAGCGGTACTTGGGTTGTTGCAGAAAATACCACAAAAAGAAACAGCAAAGTTGAAGAGTTAAAATGCAAAATTCAAGCCGCAAACAGCTGCTATTAAAGACTAAAGCCTACGGTCAGTCACGCATGTAATACGTTATCCATTTTGCCAACACCAGTGGAAGTCATGATTGATAAGACCAAAGTCAGAGAGCAACCCTGGTGGTCTGCATCATTGCCAAAGGTCTTAAATGGAGTTAGCAGCATTTCCAAAACTTAGGCTTTTGACATTCGCAAAATCCGGGCATAAACGTACCAAACGCAATTTGTTTTAATACTAAAATCTATCAGTGTGGGTGGAGCCTAAGTCATTCAGTCGCTACCAGACATTAACAATTACAAAGACATTTCCTAAGGTCTGTGTTTTTGCCCTTTAGTTTTCAAAATAAAATGGAGCTAGCAGCATTTCCAAAGGTTAGGCATTCGCATAATCCAGATGTAAATCTACCAAAAGCAATTTGTTTTAAAACTAAAGCATGTCAGTGTGAATCGAGCCAACTCAGTCACTACCAGTCATTTACGATTATAGGGCTGACCCAGCTGTTGCAATCTAGCTAGAAATAACAATTTCACATCATTATGTGTGCATTTACATCATATCACTTTGAAAATAAGCTGTTCTTGTTAACACAGCCCCATAGGACTGCATTGCAAATGTAATTCTTCAATAATGAGTAAGTTGCTTATGGTATATACAGCCTCCCATCTTCCCTTGTGTTGATAATAACTTGGGATAACTCTAGCACCAATGTGTTTAATAATTTGATGGAGGAGGAGGGAGGGGGGAATCATATTTATTGGATTTAACTGTTTTGGGGGCTCTCTCTCCGTCAAATTGAGCCTGCACATCATTCTATAATTCCTTCTTATCGGCCAGAGGCTTTAGTTATTTACTTTAAAATGGACTAATTTCTTATTCCAGCAGAGGGGGTACCGGCCGCTGACTTGAACAGCTGCTTCATGACCCAAAAAACTGTCAGTCTTTCCCTGGAATAAATTGTGGAATGTTCCATTTTGCGGCGTGGGGGTGTCACAACCGGGGCGATACCACCGATTCACACGAACAATGCGTCGTTTTTCGGTTTTTTTGAAACGAAAACACTCGCGGGATCATACTTGAACACAGCTGGTTCTGCTTGTGTGAAATCCATTGAGGTTTCGACCCGGACTGCACACGCTGTTTGCCGCCGTTCACCCCCGCCCCTGAGAGGAGAGATTCGTGTAGGCTCATAGTAGAATCAATTCACAGAGAGGGCAGCTTGAAACCGACTGCTCATGCCTGTGCGCTTAGTTTGGAGAGAGTGGCGTGTTGGGCAGCTCGGAGTTTAATAGTCCGGGTAGCATCCGTGCTGTATGTACATGTCTGTCTCCCCATGTGTACGTGCATGGCTGCTACGGCTGTAAAAGACCGAGAGACAGAAGAAAGATGAATTTTGATTTGACATGTTGTTAAAGCTCTGATTGAATCTTTGTTTTAGGCGCAGCGGAGGTTTATGACAGATGTCGTGGTGAAATGAAAGTTAGTGCTCCAACCAAGTCCGCTCTGGTGGGTGTCTTGATGCCCCCCCCACCCCTCCTCTTCCACCATCACCACCATCTCCCCACCCTGTCTCTGTATGTGTGTGTGAAACAAAGCGACTGACAGAGGCTGGAGGATGGAGATGGAGAGTGTGTAGTTGAAGCATTTCCCTTCCTTAAAAACCTCCAAAAACTTTTCACTTGTGTCAAAGCAGATCTGACAGAATCACATCCATTGTGACACTTGTCACACACAGTTGGCGTGACTCAGATGGCTGCAAAGTTGACAGGTTTCATGCCCCAGCTACCATTGTTATTTGTCCATGTGCACAAAGACATGAGTTTTAAAAACAACAGCAAGACTAAAAGCATCCATGATTTAAATTACAAGATCAGGGAACCAGATAACCATAAAAGACCCAAACCGCTGGTTTAAACACCACTCCAATATTTACAAGTAAGGTAAATGAAAATGTATCATTAACTCGACTGTATCTATAATATCAATATATTAAAAGGCCAATTTACACATTTCCATTGCAGCCTTTAATTTCTCACTTTACTGCACATGTCATACAGAGCAAGAGCACATTACATTTTCATCATTTTCTGTGAGTGTGATATTTTAGATACATTATTCACCAGTATCCACTACAATAGACTGTCCAGTCAATCCTGCTGATGAACTCTCCTTCTCCTTCCCTTAACTGTGTCTGACTGTCGCTCCTCTCTCATTATTCTGTTCATTTCCACAGTCACACACACATCAACAGGCAAATACAGCCAGGGCATCGTGTGTGTGTGTGTGTGTGTGTGTGTGTGTGTGTGTGTGTGTGTGTGTCAGTGGTGGTGGCTTGTTTAATGCACTGCAGGTTGGCTCCTGCAGCAGGTCTGGCCAGATAAGAGCAGCACACAGCTGGGAGGGAGGAGGGAGAGAGAGAGAGAGAGAGAGAGAGAGAGAGAGAGAGAGAGAGAGAGAGAGAGAGAGAGAGGAACATTGCCTCTTCACTCACATAAACCATTAAATTGTAATAATGGGGCCACCAGTGCTCAAACCTAGATCCATAGCGCCCCCTGTGGGTGATTAGCAGAGCGACAAACAAAGTAACCAGGTCCTTGTTATTGGATGTTCTGTGTTTGTGCACCCTACTGCTGAATGAGGCACTCCTGACAGTAATTTGGGGTTAATTAGCCCAAAAAAGATGCAACAACATTTTTCCTTTGCAATGAAGTATACAATGATGAGGGGTTATCAGGGCAGGAAGGAAAGAGAAAAGACATACAGATGGTGACAAACTAAAGGAAAAGCCTGAATAAACAAGTGGAGAAACATAGTGCTTCCACACAGGTGAACTAAATAGTACAATTAAGCAATTAGCATCCCATCATGCTCTCGGACAGGTATAAAACTGCTGAGCAGGCCCAGTTGGTTCTGACTTTATACTGACGTGGTAAGAGGAAAAGATCCAAGTGACTTTGAGTGGAAGTTCATTAATAAAGCACAGACAGCAAGAGCTTTGGTCACAAAAACTGTTAAACAGGCTGGTGTCCCAATAGGATCAGTGAGTGAGTAAAGTGGCATCTGCATTTAGATCAAGACATCCACAGGGTTGGATGTTGTGGTTTGTGTTTTGGTCAGCTATGTGAGCAAAAACAGGGAAGCAACAACAGTGGTCAGATGAGTCATGGTTAAGTGGCGAGGGCATGTGAAGCGAACACCAAGAGAACAGTACAGGCCTGAATTTTGGACCCCCCGTGGTGAGGGGGCTGGTGGCTGTGGGGTTTTTTGTACTGGTTTGGGTCCACTTGTTCCCTTAGTGGGAAGGAACACTGCAAAGATGTTCTGATTTATCCTATAACAAAATGTTTGATGGTGTCTTCTGCATTCATCGAGCAGGAAGGGCCTCTGAATGGTTTGATGAGGATGAAAATGATGTGAATGGTATGTTGTGGCCTTCACAGTCACCAGATCTCTGTCCAGGTGAACACCCTCTCCACAACCATCGGCACAACACCACCTGAGGGGATGATACCTTTGGAAGAATGGCGTTCATCCCACAGTGGAGTCAATGTGAAAGCAACACTGAAGCTGTTCAGGCCGTTCAGTGCCCAACACCTTCTAACACCAACACCTCCTATGTTGGTTTTACCTGTGTGAAAAACACCACTCTAAAGAAAGGAATGAAGTATGTCACTAATTGTTGTTTTTCTCTGGTGAAATCTGGACTCATGACCTCGATATTGATGTATGAAATGATGGAAAAGTAACCAACATTTGCAGTGTCAAAATGATTCCTCCTGGGATTTGGGTGCAGCAAATCTGGATTCAAACTCAGAATTACTGAACGGTCATCCACACACTGTGATCAAAGCGGGAGCACGGCTCTCATCAGGTCATAAATGTCAACTAGCGTGACGTGTGTGTCGTCTGAGCCTGAGGCTCCAAGGACCATAAAATCTCAGTTTATCTTTCCCTGCGTCAACAGACAGCGGCTGATTGTTGGAGACAGAGAAGGAGTGAGACAACAAGTCCCATTTGCATTAAATGAGTCAACGTGTCAGTGTGAAAAGTACAATCTGTCCCTAGTCCCTTTTTTGCTCTTATTTTTTCCTTCTCCTCCACATCTGCACGCAAATACGGAATCTATTTTTATCCAGATCACAGTGACACACACACATGCGAAACCCTTTTCCTCTCTCTCTCTCTTTCTCTCTCCAGTTTGTTATCAATGGGACCCCAGCTGCTGCCAGACTCATTCACTGCACACAGAGCGAAGGCCGGCCTGGTCAAGTTATTGAAGTGGCACTACACTGGGCAATTTTTCTCTCTTTGCCTAAAGTGTCTGAATGTATGGCAGATAAGTCAGCGCTCTGATCCAGCCCGCACCTCTTGTGAATGGGAAGTCAAAGACACAAATTTGTGCCTTTTACCTACACAACGGCTTGAGGAATTGACCTGGTTCAAGGAAACAAAGTTAAGTCTGTAATCTGTATAATCCTCCATCACCTGTTGACACACACTGCAGTGTAAATGGAGAGTATCAGAGCTGCCTTTGCAGGCCTACAGTATGTGTTGGTGGCCACCAGCAGCTGCACCCTTTGCCACAAGGCGCTTAAAACATCACAGGGTAATGTAATGTAACCGGCTCTTGTAGAAAAGCTTCTTCCTTTTGATTACATGTCACATCTGACAAGAGGGAGGCATGTTTTGATATTTCCTTCTGTGTGTCTGTCTTTCACACAGCCAACCAGCATGTTATGCTAATTGGACACATGCACTGGAAGCTCTGTTGTGTTGCCCCTGTTTTGTGGTGTTTGATTACGAATTTATTGAATGTGGTCTCTTTTCTGTTCTTTTCTTTTCTTTCTTTTCTTTTCTTTTTATTTCTTTTCTTCAACAGTGTATTGGATTATAATCTGTTTTGCACACAGACCTCCTCTCTGTTCACCCTGGATACAAATTGAGGACCCATTCAAGAAACTGCAAGTGTTTTGCACAATTCTGAGACACAAATACATAAATTACATCATACATCAATTATCATGTTTTTCTTTATCCCTTTAGAAATAAACATTAAGGTTTTATTGTATAAAGTAAATGTCACATTTTCATTTTTTTATTCAATATTTTGTCCAACTTTTTCTGTAGCCTGTCCACACGACTGTCTCAACATGGCTGCCTCTTTAGCAATAAAAAAAAGTCCTCTCAGTTGTATTAAGGGAAGAGAAATGCAAATACAACTCATCCTCTCTGATGCATAAACATTAATGATCGTATGACAACTGAAGTCAAAACAAGACTCAGTAGATACAGTATTTTAGTTTGTTTTTCATTCAGCACTACAATAAATTTCTCATTGAACAGCTTAAACTCTGCTTCCATCTAGTGGACTGAAACATGTATTACATCACATGGATGTCATGTTGGCAACTTTGTCAAAGAGGGGTTTAAAAAACAGATCTTTTTAATTTACCAGTACTAAATGTCATTTTCAGCTAAATACATAACAAGGCTAAAGGTATCAGCACAATGTGATCAAATAAACACAGCCCACAAACAACAGTTTGTGTTTGAAGAACTTCACTGACCTGCACGGAGCTCTGAACTCAACCCCATCAGACACCAGTGGGATGAACTTACTTTATTACATCAGTACTTGACTCACAAATGATCACATGTGGGAGAAAGGTTCAGATTCACATACTTGTGGCCTATGGCAAATTTATAAGCTATCCTCTGGACTGGTTCACATTCCCACCTGCTATTGAACTGGATACATTAAAAAAAAAAGTTTTCTTTATTCTTCAGTTATATTTTCATTCATGACCAGATAGAATATGAGATGATCTGGTCACTATATACAGTAAGTATTCTTCTGAAAGAACACACAGCTCTCTTATCTATGTACAATGAAAACACTTTATTCATTATGTCGTATCATTTCATTGAAAATAAACAGACCAGTAAAAAGGAAACAATACAGGTTGAAATTCATACCATATTCCATGTGATATACCTTCAGTTTGAACCAGCACAGATATTGATTGAATGGCTTTGTCATTGAGAGTCCTTCCTGTAAATCATGAAGATATTGTCATTCAGCATTACACATTCTATTCAATGATTACAGTAAATATGAACACAAAAAGTCACAAGTCTATAGTAGAGTTGTGCCATACTGGCGTGGCAGGCGGTTAAGATAAGCTATCGAAGCGTCACTTGCATGCACGGTTTATTGTCTACATAGCCTGGATTAAAAGAGAGCGTTACAGGACATCGAAAGCACTCAGAAGAAAACAGAAAATCTTCCTTAAGACTGTGCAACTCTGTTCAATAACAAAGGTCTATGTTAAAAGCTTTGCATTACACATTGTTACAGAGGTTATCCTTCAGTATGTGCTCATAGGACATACAAAATAGTCAGCTATTAGAAAGCACATGGCACATATAACAGCTAAGAACTCTTCAAGTGATATAAGAGCAATAATATGATAATAATAATAATCATAATAATACAGTAATAGGTGTCAACTTCCTTCTCTAAGTGTCTCATCCCAGTCTGTTACAGTATATTTTACATACGGAGCAATTACATTTGTATGATGAAGTAACTGTACATGGCACTTCAATAACACTATTTATCAGATGACTCATGTCGATGATTCTGAATAAATAAACAGGAAAATAAATAAAGGTGTCATGTTTGCTCATCCTCATACAGAGCGTCCAGTTTGAATCCAGTTCTACTTCTCTGGATGTGTTACTCATAAGTGAATGTATTGAGACACATCCAACACACGCACACGCACGCACGCACGCACGCACGCGCACACACACACACACACACACACACACACACACACACCAAGAGGAATAAGGTAAGACAGTATTTTTGTTGTCTTGATTTGACTGACCTCAGTGAGAATGAGTGGCTCAGTGTTTCTTTCCTTTGTGTGCAGATGATTTTTAATTTTCAAAAGGCTTTATTAACAGCTCCCAATGCTGATTATGTAAACTGACCATTAACTGAGCAACAGTATCAGCTTCTGCAGCGCTCACCTGTAATTTGTCTTCCTATCCTCTCTCTCACACTCTTTTCTTTGCTCCTAGCCAGCCATTAATTCAGCCAAACTCCCTGCGAGAACGAGGAAAATTAAATCTAAAATGAATCTTTGCATTTGTCTCCTCTTGTCCACACCAGACATGAAAACTGATATGAAAGCTCTCAGCCATAATCGTCCTCTCTGCTCGTCTCCAGCGCGGCTCTGAGAGAGGAGTGCTGTTTTATCGATAAGCAATAAGCAGGCTGATCACTAAGGATAACTTGAGGATGGACATATACTGGGACTGTACAAGGAAATGAAATGACAGGCGTAACTAACTGAAAAACCTGTCTGATCAACACAAGCTAGATGTTACAGTAAGATCATTTCAAAAGACGAGAGGGTGCCATGCTCTTAAAAACTTCTTTTTAAAAATTCTGCTGACGAGCCACAGATTTTTAGACATGGTTACCCTGTGAGGGGAAACAAGACAGCAGCTCTCTCATTGGTCCTTTCTAAACACATGTTTTGTTGAGGTCAACTTTGACGGGCAGTGGCCCCGCCTCCTGGCTCTCCTCTGATTGTTTCACAGCGACGGCGATCACAGGACTCAGGTGGTACGGGTTGACTTTGTGAGCATTGTCCAGAAACTCTTTATCTCCATTGATACTCAGCTGGAAAGACACAGGGACAGATCATGTGAGAAAATCCTGTAGCACTTCTCTAGATTTTTGATATATATATATATATATGAACTGACAACTCTTGCACACAACTGTTGCACAAATAACTCTTTGATGAGCACATGGAGAAGTGATAGAAACAGACAGTCTGAGGCGGTTTCAATGAGGTAAAAAGAAGAACGAGGAACTGTGACCAACTAGGGTGACATGCACAAGTGCACAAAATTGTTTGTTTGGTTTTGTAACTACAGCCTGGACGTACAGGTAACCACAATAATTTGCAGTGAGTGACCACAATTTGACAACGCATGACGCTCAAATTAGAGATGGAAAACACCTTTGGATGACTGTGAAGGGAATGTCATAACACAGCACACAAGCGGTTCTGGATGAGAGATGCTGGTACCAATCAAGCAGTTATCATGACTCAGCTTCTCTGCTGCCACTGCCAAACTCAGAAGAGATGTGGAAACTCGTTTTCTTTCTGTGCATTTGTTTGTCTGCTTGCTTTGGAATAATGAAATCAAGCAAAACATAAATGAAAGGATTATGTAGATCTGTAGAGGACTGAGTGTACGGCTCCTCCAAATTAAGACATGAAAATATCACAAAACACTGGAGAACATGTACACAGGCTGGATTGCCAGTAATACCACCGTGCCTCTTCACACAGTGGCACACACGGAGTCAATAAACAGGATTAGGCAGGTCTCTCAAATTTGCAAGTAAACCTTGAGCTCATTATGTCATTGCTTTCATTTGTATTCATTAGCGCCTGAGCTCATCTGAGTGCGTGTACCTGTGTCTTGATGTGCTGCTCGGGTGCGGTGACGAGGCTGGCACAGCTGAGCCACAGCATGACCATGATGGACAGGAAGAGACAAGCCGCTAGAATCCACCGCGGAAGACCTGAGCGTCTGGAGAACAGAGGAGTGGGACGAGGAAAAAGGGAAAAAGAACGAGGAGGAATGAGCAAGAATTACGGAGAAATTGAATCATTTCTGCATCAAGCACAACAAACTAAACAAACCACAGCCGCATTTATACACTTTCAGAGTGATTCAGTGATGCGATTATAGCTGCATTTAGTACATTTAAACAATCAAACTGGTCTTTTGCAAACACAGACCACTTCAAATGTGGTTTTTAAGATGCTTTGCCATATTTTTCTTCAAGACCATGAAACTTTATTGACTTCCATCTTTATGAATATCATATAAAACCATGAATACTACTATTTTTCTCAGTAACAGTGTATGTAGGGCAGATGAGAGGGTGGATTGGTTTGAAAAGTATGCAATGCTAAAAAACACTGTGATATTGTGACAGAAATAGGAGACACAATGTCTGGTGTGATGGATAAACTATTTCAAGTATCTCAAGTTTCAAGTTTCTACATGCTCATTTTCACATTGAAACTAAATTTCCACAAAGAGAAGAAACCAGATTTTGAAACTCGTTGTTTGCTTTAGCTCTTCAATCCTCATCAGAGTAACTTAAGCTCCAACTCACCTGGACATACAGCCGAGGAAGTCGTGCTCAGCTGTGGGGTCATCTGCGTGCTGGACAGGGTGTTTCCCTTTGCCTCCTGCTTTGGATGATCCCTTCTCTCCATGTCCTCTCACGCCTGAAACACAACATTGCAAAAGAAAAGTTGGACACAAATCAGTCTGACAACACACATTTTCTGCTCATAGCCTGATTGAGGCGTGTGTTTATATAGGTGTGTTTTGCTCTCACCATGAGGTCTCTGGGTGTGAGAGTGGACCTGAGGCCAGGGCTTGTCTGCCACGTTGGATCGAGGAGCCTGCAGCTCAGGCAGAGAGTACTCCATCTCTGGCTGGCTCTGAGGAGGAAAAAAATACAACAGCATGGCAGTAATTTTACCACAGTAATTCACCAGCAGAGCTGTCACTAAAGAGTCTGTTTAACGCTGTGAGGTCACACCACAGAGGAGTTCCTGCTCGGCTGGGAAGCTAAGGAGAAAAGAGAGAAACACTGCAGGAGATGGATCAAAAATGAGAAATATGAGGAGAGGCAGCCAGATTTAAACCTTACAGGAAAAGTTTGAAGTATGCTTATTTGTTTCCTTGCTGAGATTTAGTCGGGGAGATGGATAGAAGCCATTCTCATGTCTGTGCTTTACAGTGGAGCTGGAGCCTGAGGCTAAGCTTACCAGCTGCTGGTCCTACCAGCACACAGAAATAAAAGTATCTGTCCTCTCAGCTATCAGTGAGAAAGAGAGAAAAAAAAAGAAAAGAATGAGGGTGCTTAATTACCGAATGCCTTAAACACTACATTAGCATATAACCTGCATTCAACACCTGTTTTTCTTAGGAAGATACCTAATTGATGTAAATAACCCGTGACAGCCACAAAGGGGATCACAGCTATTGTTTAATTTTGTTTGAGTGTGTGGGTTTAAAGTAAATAAAATTACATAAAGTCTATGGGGATTGACTCAGTTTTGGAGCCACCCTCAAGTGGCCATTTGAGGAACTTCAGTTTTGGCACTTCAGTGCTGGCTTCATTTTTGAGGAATAATATAAGAACCAACAGGCAGACTTTATGAAACATTTGATTGGAAGTGGAGTGATGTGATTGAGGTATTGAGTAAAGTTTAAATTTACAGGAGATTTAAGTGTAAACCCGAGCTGACAGTCATCTACCATTCCATTATGGTCAACATGTAGACAGGATGCAATGAAGCTGGGTGCTTTACTTAGAGTCATTGCATCGCACATTCTTTTGATACTGGGTAGGTCATAAACGATGACAATGACATCCATACACTCCATATAAAGTACACCCTAAGATTTCTTAACAACAGGTATAAGCACTCCCTTATCCCTACAGCCATCTCTATTTTTAATTCTGGCCACGGAAGGAGACAGCAAGCCCTAAAGCATGTAGTGTTATCTTTTATATTTATTTGCATTCATTGTGTTCGTTGCATTCATTGTTATTTACTGTCCTTGTTGTTGATTGGAGTATGTGTTACGTATGTGTCTGTCTCTTCTTGTCTTGTTGCAAAACTAACTGCCCTTTGGGACATAAATAAAGTTGAAGTTGAAGTTCTCTGCTACAAATAGATCACGGTCAGAATCAACCAAATATGTCTAACCTTGGAGCTGGTGGGGATTCAGATTTCTACTCATGGACGCCTCAGCCTTAAAACACAGGCTTATAGTTGCAATGAAAACTGACACCACTAATTAGTAACAAGTAATACGTTTTTCTTTCCAAACTTTGTGAGCAACTAAATGTGAAGATAAATTCATCCAAAATCATATTGTGAATTTAAACACGATGATAATAGTGTTTTCGTCAAATTTAAAACATTTAAAGGCGTAAATTAATCTTTTCTATGTTTTTTAAAAGCCTGGTCAGTGTTGTCTTTCTCTTCATCTTTCCCACACAAATGATTTTGGTAATATCCCCTATACTGGGACAGCACCTCTGAAAAAATACTTTGAAAGCTACTGCTACACAGAGAATAAAAGCATGGTGTGCACTGTGTTTCTGGTTCCCCTGGAGAACTCATTAAAAGGGGATTTTGGTTCCTCATTGCTGACCCTCCCTTCGCTACAGCAGCAGCTGTAGTCGGCTGTAACAATACTATTGCTGGCCTCAGCAACAACACACACGCACACACCTATTTAGAGCAGTACAGTATATCCCACTGCAGCAGTGTCAAGCTCCCTGTAATAATTGATCCTGACAGTTAACTGGATCAATAAAACTTTTGCTGTTTCAGATTATAATGTGGAATCAGCAACACTCAGTTTCATTCATTGTCGTTACTTCATTTAGGAAATGATTGATCTGTTTTCTACTCAGTGGCTTCAGTCACTTATCCAGAGTCACAAAACACTTGAACATATTATATGCTTGATGGTGCAGCTGAGACACGGCTGGTTAGTTTTATATGCCGAAAGTCTTCTCAATCCTCCAAACCTTTGTTGGTGAAAAAGTTATTTCACAACTGGGTTTACTACCCCTTGTGAGCCATGTTTTCTGACAAAGTGCATTGAAACCAGATGCAGCACCAGCGTAAAGTTTAGGGAGAGGCGAGGGTAGATGTGAGGGGGATGATTCTCATTGGCTGTAGACTAAAGAGATCCAACCATCAGAACAAGCAGAGCCTGATCTGCATCTGTCATGCATTATGAGAAAGAGTGCAAAAGGTGCTTGGCTTACACACACACACAGACAGAGAGGGGGTGGGGGGTTGAGAGTGCAGAAACATCTCACAGAGGCAACAGAGGGTTTAAAGCAGAGGAGTGGTAGTTACATTGAGTTGATTTTAAGACTGGACTCAGTCTTGTGTTGTTATTGGAAAGAAGTGAGGGTTTTTAACTACTACAAACACTGCATGTTTGGTTTACTTGAGTCATGATTATGCCTGAGACTGAGAGAGCAAAATGGTGATGGAACTCATCTTACATTAATGTTAATGAGGTTAAGGCTACATAAAAAATTCATAGGGAAAACAGACAAACCAATACATTTTAGTTTGAGTTGCAAATAAACTGGAGTTTACACTGGACAAATACAGTTGATATTGAGATATTAAAAATGCCCCAAATCTTTATTTGCCCTTTAGCGTTTGAGAATAAATTATGTGAGGATGTTTTGTTTGTTTGTTTTTGTGTTGTCACTGTTGTTGATTCATTTTTTAATATTTCCATTAATGTCCAAGGAAACTAAGGAAATATGGAAATAATGACGGTTTAAGAATTTCAAAACAATTAAATAATAATAATAATTTCAAATAATACTGGAGATGTTTTTATCTTAATGTCAACAGCTAGTGAAAAGTGTTATCTATGTATCCATAGCATTATAGCTTATTCATCTGTGCTGTGAAGCTCCACTACAAAAGTATAAAAACACATCAGTGAGCTGCACTGTTGCAGTGGGTCACATGTTGCTTTATTAAAATGAACACAGAGTTCATTTTGAGCCCAGCCCAACGTACATCCCACATCCAGCTACTATAAAGAGCAACTTTGATCCACTGGTGAAAATAGTCCTAAACTAAAGCAGCTGTTTTAGCAAATTACTGAGTCACATTTAAAAGTCACAAATAAATTAATGAGCTGCTTTAAATGGGACACATTTTGGTCTTTTCATGGCATTTGTTGAAAATAAGTAAAACATAGAAAACAGCCAGTCTCATCCTTTCAACCAAACATAAACCACAGTGCTGAAGTCAGTCTTGTGCCTGGCTGAATAAAACCAAGCTGAGAAAATACACTGACTTCTATTTCAGTGTTGCCTCATAAGTCAAAGTCACATTTTCTTCGAACACCGTCACGTCACCAGTTCTCTCTGTTCGGCTCAGAGGTTTCTTTTTCTGCGGCCCACTTTTCCAACACACCACAATCCAGCTGGAAAAGGAAATCTTTAGTCTAGATGCTTTTGTCCCAAACACAGTCACATTGTCGCACCATCACTGTTCAATGTGTCAAAAGCACAAGCAGGCAGTAGGATGACTGTGACTGAGGTAAAGGAAGGGTTTCACCAGTAGGTCTTCAAAATTATATGTTTTCTTTATTTTCCCCTTCAAAGGGGAAAACCCCTGTTGTGATCTAAAACTGACTTAAGCCATCTTTAACTTCCTGATCCTGGTTTTTATGACGCTTGAGGTTTCACACAAATAGTTACTCTCACTGCTCGAGGTCACACAAATACACACATGAGTACACAGATGGATGTATATAAACTAGACTGTCAGCACACTATAGACATCTACATAATTTGTATTGCAGGGATGACTTGGTTTGTTTTCTCCCCTCTGCTGTCCCTCATCTTTGCTGGACTTTTTCTGTTGTTTCAACATTCAACAGTCAATCTGTCATGTTGGTGGAGGTTTGCCAGCTGCCCACTAAACACAGGCCTGATAGACTTCTCACAGCCCTGTGGAGCCTGGCTTCCCTTCGCTGCTTCAGCCTGTATGTCACTGCCATAAAGAGCAAACATCCATCACCAAGTCTGAAAGAAATGTTGGCAATTTCACATTTTGTGGCTGCTGCATCTCTTTATATGCGATGAAGCCTCAGAGCCCAGCCTGCAAACAGCTGTCTGATACCTAATAGTGAATTTCGGCATATAAAATAGCCGCATGTCTGATTCTCTTCTTATGGGTTAGGAAGCATAAATACTATCATTTCCCATTGAGCCCTTTAATTATGTAGCTAAAACTGCATTCAAAGTCACATCATCCACAGGGGGAAACCATGACAGAGATGCAGGTTTCTGAGCAGCTTTTGAAATTTGGAGGATATGGTTGGGTGGTTAGAGTGGTGGTTAGAGATACCAAATCTTATTATAGCTTTAACACATAGGTGGTTACTCTATTGACTTTAGCATTATGTATGTACGCTCAACTGGAAGCACTCTGCAAGCAGCTTCTTGGCCCTTCCACCATAATTCATCAAATCTTTTAATAACTCTTGACATATCCTGCTAACTAACAAACAAGACTTCCCCTTGGTGAGGGTAATCAGGCATGAGTCTGTCAAATCCCTTCAGTTTGTTTTTGTTTTTTCCTCCAATCTCGGAAATAATGTCTGAATACTTATTTGTCACAGCCAGAACTTTACTCTTCAGCACAGTCCACTCTCTGTTTAATCTTGCAGTGTGCTTTTGTCCTGAGGCAAGTCTTGGTTATCAAATATGCATGATGCTGAGGGGAATGACATAATTTAAAAGGACATTTATAAACAATTAAAGTGCAAAAAAAAAAGAAAAAAGTTGCAGTACTTCTGCCACCTTTTTCTCCCCACCCTGCTGTGTGCCCTTGCTCACTCAACCATCACAGATGCACAGATACTGAAATGGGCTGTGAGATGTTTTGGCAGCGAACCAAGCTCTACAGCAGCATATAGCACAGGATATATTTTACACTCTCCACACGCAGCAGAGGTTAGCGGGACCAATAATCTATAAATGTCTACTGCTTTTTAACCTCAGATTAGAAACATGTGAAAACAGTTTGTAGATATTCATATTCATAATACGATTCATAATTTGCCATCATGACTCAGAGGGACTTCCACGCAGTATGGGGATAGTTAATTTAGGAGGTTTGGTGAGCACCTTTCAGTGTGCTTTTGCAGGCAAGCACTTATACGCTCAGCAGAATCTGACTGTTGTCAGTGCAGATATTCATAAGGACGAGGTGAGGTCCTGCAGTTCAGCAGCAAAGGACAAGGACTGTATGGATGTTACATATTCACACATTGCTATTAAATGTGTAGGATTAACTGAAGACATAACAAAAACAGGAAGACAACTGACTTTGAAATTCTGTGTGTATCAAGACGTTTCCCAGAGGCAACTGTGCTGCTGTTTTTTGTTTTCTTTTTTGAGTTCAGCTGCAGGAACCAGTGCTGCTCAGTCTGCATGGGTTTTGACTATCCGTTGATATTACAAATGAAACCCTGATGCTCTTAAAGACAACGGAAAATTCTTGCGTCTCCTAATCTGACAGCCTGGATAAATGCATTGGTGGAGACCACATCTACAGACCTTTGTGGACCTATACAAGGACTGATAGAAACTCTGTTTAGGGGATCAGAGAGTGAATCAGCACAACTCCTTCTGTTCTATTGTGGTCTTTTTTTTTAAATCTACTTTCAATTCACTCCTAGATATTATTTCATCATCTTCACTTCTGCATGTCTACTCCAGAACCAGAAGATTGAGCCAGTACTCTTGTTCTTTTCTTTGAAAAATCTATAAAAACTTAAATGATAAAAAATCTTACAGACTAGACTTTGATCTAGTCATCTATCTTCAAACATTAAACCTAGAATAGACAGATTAGAGACAAAAAAATGACTACACCAAATTAGTTTAGTCTAGTGTAGTCTGGACTTACCTGGAAAACCACAACCTTGCCATCATCAGCCTGCAGGTAGAAAGTCCAGGTGGAGGAGATGAAGCTCTGAGCAGAGCTGACGATTTCATTGCACCAACTGGACACGGCCTCCATCACAGAGGGAGGCTTCGGGCGGAGAGTCATGGCCCTCAGCTGCAGAGAAGAAGAGGAGGACACTCTGTTATAAAGGAAAACATTGTCTGCATGTGTATGCCCTTCAGTATGTGTGGAGATATAAGTCAACCCCAGTCTGCGCTTTAAGATGCATTTATGTGTGTGTGTGTGTGTGTGTGTGTGTGTGTGTGTGTGTGTGTGTGCTGCCACTGACTGCAGAGCTGCCTTCCTCACCTTCCTCCTCTTGATCTCAGGTTCAGAGGGTTGGCTGGCACAGCCGGTGCTGCAGGCCTCCTGCTCCAGCAGCTTAATATATGCCTCCTGGCAGGCTGAGGAGATGAAAGAAGACACATAATGGTAAGAAAGGAGAAGAAAAGAAGAGGGAGATGAGAGCGCAGAGGGAGGAGGGAAAGAGGAGAGGAGAGTGGCCATGGAGCACCAATGTCAGAAAAGAAGAAACATACAAGTACAACATCTTTATCGGGGAGGAAAGATGCAAAGGAGATATATCTGCTGGCCTCTGCTGAGACGATTCACACCATGTTGCCATTATTGAAATTGGGGGCAACGGGGGTATCTGCTCTCTGGGTGGCGACTCACAGCACTGATTTCCAATACAGCAGATACAAGATACAGATAATATCCACTGAGTCTGCTGGTTTTCAGCAAAGAGAGAGATTTTAGCAGCAAAGAGAGAGATTTTAGCAAAGCTGCTGTGACCACGATTCTGATATTGAACAGATTGAAATATCTGTGGATATAATTTGTTTTTGCTTTGAAAATGTGAAATCTAAACATCTTTTTGATTTCACCTAAAGCCATCATATTCTGCCTGACTTCCTAACATGTTTTGTTGACAGAAGGACTCAAAGGATTTAGGGTTTTTTAAGACACCATCCTAGTGATGGTAGCAAGAATAAGAAGTTGCTGCACATTTTTTTTTAATGAGGATTTGAATCTGTCGTTCTTTTTGACACAGTTTATTAAGGATTAAGCCCTTAAGAAGCTACCTCTGGCCAACGCCACCAAACCCAGCAAAACAAACAGTCCGACACACAGACTGACAGACTGACTCACCTCCCTGACACTCCTCCCTGCTGGTGTTGAAGCCAGCGTTGCCATTGACAAACTGGCAGATGGAGTAGAGGCGACATCCACGGTGACAGGCGTTCATTATGGAGTCCTAGCAGGCAGACAGACAGAAGAGGGAGGTTGAGCACCAAAATTAGAGACGCCTCCTGCACTCTGGGATAAACTCCAGATAACCTTCTAGGTAAATATGACAAAGATGGGCTCTGGCATATCATAATGACATGGTGCAGCTGCTTGTATTACAGCCTGTCATAAACAGTTGATAAGAAGCTTTCAATCAGTGTTAAAGGGAAACCAGTGATGAGGAGCCAGCTGTACACACAACAAGGGAACGAGCTGGATCCACATCATTTTACTTCCTCTTGTCATGATGCCTTCACTGACACTGCAATGCAAAGAAACAGCGCCCTCTGATGACCTCCCTGAGAACAAGAGAGACAAAGACATTCCCTGACTGCGACTGAGAGCGGTTTATGACAGACAGACCTGTGCCTCTCATCATCTTTACTGCGTTTTCCCCGTTTGTTTACAGACAGCAGCCCAGAGGTCTGTTTACGCCAAACCACCAGACCGCGGTGCCTTATAGTTTGGAGGCCACTGCTTATTTGACATCTCTGCACTTTAGTGGCCAGTATAGCAAAGCCCTAAACTCGATATATGCAGGCTGTCTGTTTTCAACCAGTCCTCAAACCAGCCAGGTGACTGTGACCCGCTTTGCAGCTCTGCTCCAGCTGCCCTGCGGGATGTCTGAACCACACCTGAAGGCAGCAGAGGAGGAGGAGGGGGAGGAGGATGAAGGGGAGGATCAGGAAAACATCCGACACTGGAAATCTATAGCCAACGCGTTAAGAGTCAGGGGTCTCAAAGACATCATCTGCTCGGGTCCATTGTGGCCTTGTCTGAGCAGGAGGATGCTGTGATGCAAACAGCGATAAAGGCTCGTTGTTTTCACGGTTCACAATAGTCTCACTGGTGCTCCGTAGTCTGCATTAACGCCGTCTGGCCTGGTGCATGGTAAATGCGGGTAAAGCGTGGGGGGAATAACTGGCGCAGTTTGTTGCAAGTGCAGTGGAAATGAGCTTGGCTTCACTTCACTTCTTAAGCGAGTCTTTAAGGTGCAGAAGAAAATGAGCTGCAACCATTTTTCGGCCTAATGCTGATGCTGGAGCATCCAGAGGGATGCAGCGGGGGGAAACGGATCAAGCATGGTGCCCGTCGTTAAGCACAAACCTTCACATGTTCACTTTGATTCATTTATCATGTTAAATATTGAAGCAGCGACCTATAGGTGCTGGCTGCATTACATTAGCCTAAGTCTGTTTTGGTTGCAGGCGGTTGAAATGTCGGACAGCAGCACGTAGCTGTCGGCTCGCTGCTGATAATGCGCTTTCTGCAGAGACAGCCTACGCTATAGAGCAGACAGGAATAACTTACTTTAGCGGGGCTTTTGTTTTTGATGGTGAGCTGGCATTGCTTTTTGCAGTAATTGATGTCGCCCAGTTGGTTATCAAAGAGATCCGAGGACGCCGCCGCGAGGCCAGCGAGAAGCACCGAGAGCAGGGCCGAGAAGCCACACATCCTGCCGCCGAGCCGGAGCATCTCAAACCCTGGAGAGAGGAGGAGCGGAGAGTCCCTTTGTGGCGGTGCTGCTGGTGCGGATGCTGCTGCTGCTGCTGCTGCCTCCTCAGCCTGGCTCCTGTCTGCTCCGCTGGTCTGCTCCTGAGCGTGGCGTCAGGCGCATCATCATCATCATCACGCACACGTTGCCCCCCTCCTTTCAATACACAAACCTGCAGAGCAACCTTCACTGCAGTACATAATGTAGCAATGATGACATTCATGAAAATGGAGCATATAGTGGGTAAGGGCAGGTGGGTCATACATCCCCAATCAGTGTCACAGTGATCAGGTCAATGTAAAGAGCTGGAGAGACAGAAACTATAAGTGTGTGTGTGAACTCAGAACCAATGGTGCCTCACTTCAGTGGAAAACACACTGACTGCATTGTATCATAGTGTCTGCTGTTTGTGATGCACTGCATAACTCTACTGAGAAAAGTGCAACATAGACAAATAATTACTATGACTGCTGCTCTTATTTCACCACCAAATGTAAACACTGCAAGTTGACTAAAGGTGATGTAAGTCACATGAAAATTAAATAAGGAGAGTAAATTATGACACGACGAAAAGCATAACATGCAATTGTGAAATATCCCACTCATCACTGAGTAAAGACAACATCTGTAAAGGAATGAAAACTAATAGTACTACCAGTAATATAACCTTCTTACATATACAAAATGAAAACACATGTGGCCCATTTCATAAGCTTTTATCATTATTAGACTGTTGGAACATTATTATTTACTTACATTATGAAAAATACAGTGTTGTAGCTGGTCAGAGTACATGGAGCTTTTTTTTGTTGAGTTTTTGTACTATTTTTGTATTTAGATTTAACTCTCCTGTAGAACTGATCAATACTCGTGCTCTTGATTCTAAAACTGGGCTCTGTTTCCATCATGTTCTCCCTGTCCTCATTTAATTTTCATGTAACTTACATCACCTTTGATGGGCTGCAGAAACTCTCCTCTTAAATATAACATGATGCCTCCAGTGTGTTTTATTGAAGACCTCTCAGCTCACCTGAAGCAGCTCACCACTGTCTCAAACTATGATGGTGTGTTGTGTTGAACGTCTTTCTGTGTGTGTGTGTCTGTGTGTGGGTGGGGACAAACAGAGGAGGAGAGCGTGGAGAGGGAGGAGCAAACGGTGTGAACCTGAGCGTCACGGCGAGCGGCAGCAGCAACAGCAGCGGACTCAGTGCAGTTAGAAGGGAAGCGAACCTCGTGTTTCACCCCCTCAACTGCCTCTTTACTCGAGTCTGATCTCACATTGAAGACTCCGGAGTGGAGGGAGAGAAGCCGCTCAGTCCACCCCCTCTTCCTCCTCCTCCTCCTCCTCCTCCTCCTCCTCCAGTGTCTTTCTCAGGTCTGTGGAGAAGTCGATCAGGACAGGGAGGAGGGTAAACAGCAGAGACAAGGAGACAGAGCCATGCTTTCCTTCACGTTCCTGCTGCTGCTGTTTGTTCCGCATGTGTTGTTCTCCTCGACACGTAAGTACCAAACTTTACCTGACTCTCTCTCTCACACACGCACGCACACAACCTACTGTGACTCACCTAGTCCCTGTCGCTGCAGCTCACAGGAACAGCAGTTTCCCTCTGAGATATGGAGGATCCACAGAAACAAAACTAGTTCCTGTTCCTGTTCAGAATCAATCATTTAACTCTTAATCAAAACCAGCACAAAGAATGACTCTTTTGTTCACACGTTTTTACCTCCTCATGAGTTCTTATCACCCCCCATAACTATAATAGCCCACTAAACATAATAGCCTAAAAACACTGCAATAATTTATTAAGTGACCACAAAAATCTAAAACTTATTATTTTTGACCGGATTTTCTCCAGCAAAAGTCAAATGCATGTTGAGTCTGGTGCTTTATCAGGAGTAGATAATGTAGTTTTTGTGTCACAAATTTTAAATTGTACTGTACATCATGTTCTCAAAATTAACTGAGAAACTGTTTCTGGAAAATTAGCAAGATAGTAGAACTGAATAAGTATAATTGAAATAAAAATAACCTAATTGCAGGAGATGCAAAACGTTGCAAGTATAATATATCACAACATTGTTGTGTATTGTGGGCCATGTAAGTGTGGCAATGAAATGCACCGACCTACAAATCAAATAGATGTTTGTTTGGTACAGGACTCAATAAAAATCCCACGGTCAAATTTTTTACACTGAAATTCACGTCAAAAATGACAATTGTAGCTGAAATCCTTTGCATAATGGCAGTATCTGCAAATATAATCACAATATGATTTATTTAGAATATGATTTTTGGATATCATGTAGCCCTACCACATGGGGATTCCTTTTAATAAATATAGAAACCCTATATTGATGCAGACATATAAACATATGAATCCCGTCTCACACACAATGAATAGAAATGGTATGGCAAAGCAAACTTGAAATCATATCACTTAACCATTACTTGGAAAAGTGTTGAATATTGTAAAAAAGTTTGGGCAACTTTTAATTTGATGAGACTGTAACTGACTAACCGACTAATAGCTTTGTGTCAAAAAATGATGAATAGCTGGCAAATTGTCGCCTAATTGTAGCATTACATCCAGATGCTAATACATTAAGCATGATTGTGTGTCACATGGTGAATTAGACTGAAAACAACGCCTGTTAGACGCAGTGATTGAGAAGCTGACAAGATAAATTGAATGAAGCAGGGTTCATCAGCACTGTTGCATGAAGGAAAAGCGGGAACGATAACGATATTCCAAGTCATCAGCATGCAGAGATTTATTATCATGAGCTGAGCAAATCATCTACAAGCAGCTGCTTATACAGTATATGGCGAGAATAACATGTAAAACAGTCGCTCTTGCCTATATTTCTTACTCCCTGCCCACTGAGGTCAAAAGGTCAACCCTTGCTCTTCTTACACATAGATACAGTTTTTATCTCTGTGCGTTTTTTTTTCACATCAAATCCACTGAGACTAGAGACAGCGTCGTGGCACATATGTTAGAAAGCTTGTCCGCCGCCCACCTGCAGCACGGTTAATAAAACTCTGCACATTATCCCTCATGTCTCTGTGAAGAAGGAGTCCAGTGGTAACATTCAAACACACAGCACAGGTTTTCTCATGGGCATCAATCATAAAGGTAAACTTCAAATCCAAGAGGGTATTGCGGTATGGAAAAGCATTCAAGGATTTTACGGACAAACCAGGGTGACCTTTACGAAGGCTCCATAAATACACTTCATTACTGGGTCATAAATATGTGCCGTGTCTGCTGTGTTGTGGTGCAGAGCTGCTGCTGTTGCTCTCACTATGTTTGCTTAAGGTTGCCAAGAAATTCAGATTCTTAATGATTTCTTCATGTTGGGATTTCACCTCGAGCTTTACCTGCAATGTAAACAACACTTTAATCAGGCCTCACAGCCCCCTTAATCCATGGAGTCTAATTAATGCAGGACACTGTACTAAACACCCAAAATGTACATTTAATTGCAGTCTGGGGTTTTTCTTTTTTTTTTTTCAGAATTTGGTTTGTGTTAATAGGCCATAAAACAGGAGAAACTAGTGTACTAAAAAAGTAAAGACTTCTGTGCACTGTTGGGATTACATTTAGAAAATAAATATTTCAGTCCTTGATTTTCGTGTGGCACAAAGCACACAATACAAGAGTAGCCACAGGGTGCAAAAAAATCACAAGAGCAACAACACAACACATTTAGATTCAATCTAATTAGAGCACTCAGACGACAACAGCAAATTAATCTAAAATTCTGTCGATAATCATTTAATGATTTAGGAGGCATAATTCTAAAATCTTCTGAAATGTTTTATATCATGTAAAAGTTTAATATCTGAGCTTTATACTGTTAATTAGATAAAACAAGCTATTTGAATGCATCATATTGAGGCCTGGGAAATTATGATGGGCAAAATTTGATTATTAAAAGAAATAATCAGGAAAATTAGCGGATGTTGCATATGTGAAAAAAAATCTACCAATCAATCAACTGATCGATTAATACAGATGGCCCTAGATAAATAAATGTTGCAATGCTCAGACTGTGTGTGTGTATATCCACAGATGTAGCAGTGATCTCCCCCCAGGATCCAGTCCTGTGGATCGGCTCCAGTCTGATGGCCACGTGCACAGTGAACCCTGAGCTCGGCCTCCACGTCAGCACTCTGTACTGGACTCTGAATGGGATGCGTCTGCCCAGCAGCACCTACAGCCTGGTGTCCTCCAACATCCTGAGTGTCACCCTTCACCACCTGAACGGCTCCCAGCAGCAGTCAGGAGACAACCTGGTGTGTCACGGAGCAGATGGACACATCCTGGGCGGCTCCTGTCTCTATGTGGGCAGTAAGTGGAGGCTTTCTTTTCTCCGTGCTGTTGTAAAGGCCTGAGGAGGCCTTCATCCCAACATAGACTATATAGACCTGTAGATCTCAGGATCATATTGTTGATTTGCTCTGTTCACATGCGGATTGTAAAGTATGTAGGACACAACCATCACACCAATTAACTGTTTTTTAATTAAGAGCATCAAAGTTTACCGACATAGTGAAAATTGAAATTGCACAGATAATCTGCAAAGCAAAAAAAATTTACTGCCGATTGATTGATTGATTGATTCATGGCAGTACTATGTGCACACTATCGAAACTAAACTAAACTAAAGCTTAAAGAATCAATTGAAAAAGATCATTACAGACAATCTGTAGACTGTTGTGTTTTTTTTCTTCTTGGTGAGTTATATTTTATATTCACTCAATACAGCTGCTAAATTAACAACATACATTTTTGATGTTCATATTTTATAACTATTTATCATATGGATGGGTAAGTAAAATGAGGCAGATTTTAAGCCTGAGAAAACCATATCGATGCATCTGATAAAAATCTGATTAAAATCCCACAAGGGACTTAAAATGCCAGTCAAGCATAAATGATGTTTGGCAATAATGAATATGTACATAATCCAATTTTGAAGACAGAAAGGGCATAAAAAACCCCAGTAAATTAAGTTTGCTGTCTCAGCAAGCAAGTTGTTGGTCAAAGCTTCATAAACAAAGAAACATATTGGTTTTCTTTTTTCTTTTTTTTTCATTCCCTTTGCACCAACAAACACCTATAACACACAGTATGACTGTGGTTTAGAGCAACTCATCACAAATCATAACCCTAAAAGATTTGTTCAAGCGATTACCAATTAAAAACATTCAGACTAAATTAGAACATATTATATAATGAACTCTTTTAGACACAAATTCTTCTGTTGATTGATCTTAAATGAACAATGAAAAGTGTATAAAACCTTACAACACTATGCAGACTTGCATAAAAGTATTTTTTTACTCTGTTATCTGTATTGGTTTATGGTTGTAACTAATCAGATTTTTTTTTATTGCATTATTGTGGATGGAGTGAATGCTTCACATGAAAGGCTCAGGAACAGGCCTTATGCTATTCTCTTTCTCTCTTTGTCTTTAAATGACAGAATCAAGTTCATAAAGCGTCTTTGTTGCAATGAAATGAATTATTATATTGTCTTTGATTTTTATTTACATTTGACTCTAAACTTAAGTTAAAAACTCTTGTTTTGCTTCTAAAATTAGGCTTTTTATGCCCCCCCCCAACAGTGCCTCCAGAAAAACCTATCAATTTAACGTGTTGGTCCCGCAACACAAAGGACTTGACCTGCAAGTGGAGCCCCGGGGGGCCGGGCGAAGCCCACATCCGAACCAAATACACCCTCAAGTACAAATTGAGGTGAGCGCCCAATGACCTGCTGCTGCTCACAGGTGATCACCTCGTCCAACTCCGCTCAGGTAGACTAGCAGTAAATAGAGTATGTGACTCACACAGTTCATCATCTGTAACGCATACCACTCTCAGAGGCTGCAGTGTGTTGTTGTGTTTGTGTGCTAAGTGTCAAAAAGTAGTCAGGTTGCCTTTTCAGAGACAACCGTCAGAATTTATTTTGGTCTCAGTGTTCATTGTGTGTCTGTACAGGTGGTACGGCAGAGAGAACGAATGTGAAAATTATGGCTCAGGGAAGCAGCGGCACTCCTGCTACATCGCCCGCAACCTCGCCCTTTTCACCCCATATGAGATCTGGGTGGAGGCGACCAATCAGCTGGGCTCTGCCATCTCTGACATCACCACCCTGGACATCCTGGATGTTGGTGAGTAAGTGATGGTTGAAGTTTTATGTCTTTAGTTTCACTCCTGAAGGTGATTTGACCCCGACCCTAATGCTGAACCCTTTCCTTTCCTCTCCTCTTCTCACCTCTGCTCTCCTCTCCTCTCCTCTACTTGTTTGTCTGCACAACTCCTGCATATGGCTCACACACTTCTGTCGGGGAGAGGGGATTTATTTTAATGGTTCATCCCTCCAGCCTGCTGCTGGAACAGCATTATGGGTTCAGGCTGCAACTCTTAAAGATAAACTGTTTTATTTCAAAAATAGGAGGCACAGCAGATGTCTCGCAGGAGATTTAGGCTTCACAGGTTTCTCATTGAGTAAAAAGTTGTTTGTCATGTATGAGCAATAGCAGGAGTTCTTTACTGTTTCTCCAGCTCTAATGTAACGCCTCCATTGAATGCCACATTTCAACCACAGTGTTTATTGTCCGTGACTTAGCATCCTCTCCCTCCATTCATTCCCACTGCACACTGAGGAACAGATAACTTTGAGGTTGAGAGTGGGTTGGAGGAAGAGCAACGCCATGTGTATGATGCATAGCGTCGCCTCAATAACAGGAACAATAAGCTTGGAAAATATTCATCCTGCCTCGGTTTTCTTCTTTCTCCCCTTGAGCTGAATGCAGTAGAACAAATAAAGTGTGTCAGCTGACAAACAGTGTCACGCACCAGCAGCAGAGGATTTCTGAAGCAAAAGGTTAGAAACAGGAAACAATTTTACGAGACATTTTATAAGTTCCTCCCTTTGTCTCCTTCCTTTTATCTTTCTTATTTCTCCCCTTCAAAGCGTTTGGTTTGTGTGCACACTTTATTGCACCAGATAAAATGTTTTATTTAATAGTGACTGTGAGGGCACAGCGCGCTCTGGACAGGAAGCACAGAGTGACCTGCTAGTCAGCCTGCAGGGGAGAGACCCACAGAAAACACAACTCTGTTTGTCAAGTGAACTTATAACTCAGGTACATATTTGGATGTAGACAGTTAAATCTTCTCTTTGCTCATTGTTTCAACAAGTGCTCCGTCTGTATGATTGCACAAATTAGGAACTGTCTTTATCACACAGGTCACTGTGGTCACCTGGTCTCACAGCAGCTTAAGGTGATAGCATGTAAATGGTCACTGCTGCACACATTATTCACGTTGGATTCCTGCTTTCATTTCGCTTCTTTAAGGCTCTATGGAAAAAATAGGTGCTAAACAGTGTTGATCGAGATAAGATCATAGATGTATCAAAGTGCAATGTATCAGAGTTTTGTATTTTGTGACTTTGGTTGTGTCGTAGTTATCAGTGTTCCAGGGAATGCTGAGATATGTGTATGGTTCTCCATGTTGTCACGAGCCAAGAAAAGGCAAAATGTGCATTAAGAGCAACTGTGTCCTGTGAGTTATTAGGGAAATACACTACACAAAGTATCAGAAATTATACTGATTTTTTTTCTCTTATGTACATATGTGCCCAAGAAGATTATGTTATGTTACTTATGTTTTTTTTTATGTATTTGTGCATCTTTCTCTCACTGGCTATGTGTTAGTCAGTGTGTGGATTTGGAGAATTGTGACATATCAGTATTGGCAGTACCTGATATTTGAAAAATGAAATATTGATATTTTTTTGTTAATAATACATGACAGGATGGCAGATGTTCAGCTGTGTGGATCTTTTGTTTATTAGTTCCTCTGGTTGTCCTGTTACTATCCATCAAATGTAACATTTATTTTTGTACATTTCTGTACATGTTATTAAATGAATTAAATTAATTGTGTATAGATATTACAATAGGATTATCTTTTCATCACAATACTTGTGTAGTGAAAATCTGATGGTTTGTGTGTTGTGCCTGTCTTGTTTGGGTTTAGGACTTTTTCCCTGTGCAAGGTTGAGAGATTTTAATGTTGGGAAACACTGTGTTTTGCGGGATGTGCACTTTTGCTTTGATCGTGTAATAAAGCAGATCAAACGCATTTTACAGACCCACGTTCTTTTGTACCTGCCAGAGTTGCCGGTCAAAGTGACGGGAGCATTGGCAAAGATATCCCGACTTTTATTCTGGATGCTTGATGCTTCAATTCCCATAATGCAGTTCAGTCTGGTCTAGTTTTTTTAAGACATCACATTCCACTTTGTGTAACAGTGTTCAAGACACTTTCTCAGATTTGACTACATTCTGTTGGCTGTTGTCTGGCTCAGCACTGTTTATCTCCTCCATGTGTTGTGATGCTCCTTTGCCTTCAGCGTTTCCTGTCTCTGGAGGTCACTCAGACCTCCTGTGGCTTTGCCCTACATACTGTACATATGCTGTAATCAAACTATGCAACACTTGTCCTTCTCCATCCAGTGACCACAGATCCTCCCGCCAATGTGCAGGTGAGTCGTGTTGGCGACCTCGACGACCAGCTGACGGTCCGCTGGGCCAGCTCCCCCGAGCTCAAGGACATCCTGTTTCAGGCCAAATATCAGATCCGCTACAGACTGGAGGACAGCACTGAATGGAAGGTAGTGCATGCACTGAAACACTGAAACACTCAGGACCTGCACACGTAGGAACACACACTGTCCTACTGCTATGACAACTGATGCATAAAAACCTTACCCGCCACTGAGCCACTTGTATCCAGACTACATTGTAAATGATGGTACAGTAATTCGATAAAAAGCGATTTTAATCTTCACCTGTAGGATGTAAAACAATAAAAAACAAAATAGAGAGAGAAGACGCAGTAAGTCTAACCCTTTGTTTCCTTTGCCCTCTCTCAGGTGGTGGATGATGTTGGTAATCAGACATCTTGTCGGCTGGCAGGGCTCCAACCTGGGACTGTCTATTTTGTCCAGGTGAGGTGCAACCCAGTTGGCATCTATGGCTCCAGAAAGGCTGGCATCTGGAGTGACTGGAGCCACCCAACTGCAGCTTCCACTCCCAGCAGTGGTGCGTACTTTAAAACAGACATGGCAAAACAAAACAAAACAAAACATTAGAAATTCATTCCTTTTATTTATCATCGGGGATTTGGCTCTTTGGTTGCAGGGCAAATGTGAATAATTGAAAAAATGGTAATGTAAGACTGTATAAACAAAACAGTGTCTGTGCTTTGTGAACAGCCTCGACTCAGTCCACTAAATGTTTAAAAGTATAATCATAGTGTTATTCTTTCCTCAGCTGTCTCATGGCTCAAATGGCTTTTAAATGTTTCCCAAAAATCTGTGATGCCCACAAATCTTGACCATTCTTCCCTTTCTAATAATCAACCTTTCATTGCCAATTAAAGCCAGAAAAACAATGTCCTTATCCCTGACTCAACATCCTGAACAAGCAGATCTAAACCGCATGTGACCCAGGAGAAACTAAACATCAATAGGCTAGATACCTTGATAGAGATCTCCCAGCAGAGGATTAGAAGAAACTGCAAAGAGCCAAGGGGACATTTGATAGATTTTGTCGTCGGCTTCAAAGATTGATCAAGTTAAAAAGCTGGTTTGTCTGTTCGAGGCACACACAGGGCCTGTGAAGCTTGAGTGGAAGCAGGTTTGGGAGCAGATAATGAGTTACATAGGTTATGTGGTATTTATTCCCAGGAGAGGGAGGCTGCTATTTTGCTCTGTTGTTTGCATAAAGAATTGATCGTGGCAAACTTTATCAAACTCAAGTCCAGTATACGTCTTGCTTTGGGAAATTAGACAACATGACTCATCATAAATGTTCACTAGGGAACTCTGTGCTCTATCACAGTGTTTGTCTTTATTAAATTACTTCCTCTTAATGCACCAGGGCAGTGTACTAGTGTTTGAAAACCAATTTCATATCTGACATTAGAAAATGAAATCTAAAAAACACTGAGGTCTGTTAAGTTATGACAGGCATCTCATTATCTGACAGTAAAAAAATGACTGGATTATTTAAAAACAAGCTAATGTCGGCAGGCTGGTATGCTAAAATACTCACAATATAAAAAATACACTGATGTTAGGCTCATATGTTTATCATGTCCATGTCCCAGATTCACATTATACAAACTTATTTTGCCACAGTTTCTGGTGTGAACACACTACATTTCAAAACCTGCTCTGAATCATCAGAAATCTTACTTTGCATGTTTTGCATATTAATATGCATTCATTTGCTAATTAGCACTAAAAACAAAACACAGCTAAGGCTAATGATAAGTAATTCATATAGTATGGTATAATGTGAAATAATTGATCATTAAGTAGAGAAACTAAAATAAAACAATAAAACAACAATATGACCATTTAAAACATATCAAACAATGGATGACCACCTATTACTTAAGAGGAAAAAGGTTTATTACAAGTAGATCAACAACATTTATCAGCAGAGTGAAATTGTTCTGTTCTCAGTTGCTATATGTTTTCTTTTGTATTTTTGGTGGTGGACATGAATCTGTTGGAAAAGTACCAAAAAGATGAATCATGTCAGTCACAGTCTCTCTCTTTCCCCCTTCACTTTCTTTTTCTCCCCTCTTCCATCTCTTCCCTCCCTCTTTTGTTCTCCCAGAGCGTCTGCAGAGCAGCTCCTGCGATCCTAAGCCTGGTGAGCAGAACTCCACCCTGCGGCGTGAACTCAAGCAGTTCTTCGGCTGGGTCCGCAAGCATGCGTACGGCTGCAGTGGCATGTCAATCAAACTGTATGATCAATGGCGGGTGTGGCTGCAGAAATCGCACAAAACGCGCAACCAGGTAGGTAAGCAGAATCTCTCTTTCCATTACCTCTGCTGAGCCACTCTCTCTCTCTCACACACACACACACACAAATACACAGCAGCCACTGGTGCACTGATGTCCTCAACTGAATTTCTGACCCGGCCTGTGTTATGCCATGTGGTGAGCATTTCTACAAACATAAACAGGACTGGCTCTGTGAGCTTTCAGTCTGTACTTTATGATCAGGTAAAATGTGCGGTTTTGCCTTTACTGGCCCAGAAGTGGGAGCATTTAAGTAGATATACTCTCAGTCATGCACTCTGATTTTATTATATGTTTTAACAATGTAGACGTCTGATCTTCAGCTGATGGCCACAACAAAGAGGAATGAACATGTAAATGCAATTAACAGCCCACTCTAATGTATTCTGTTTGTGTTTTGTTGTTTTTGGCATGAGGAGTCCCTTTTACAGAAATAACTCAGGCCAAATGGCACACAGAGCTCCGGCATCTAGTGTGTGTTTATGTAACTTTGTGAAGAGTTCACATCCTCTGCTACTTACTCCTTGAACTTAGGGAAACCTTCACTCTACCTGGCTCAATAAGCTCAGCACTCTCTGTTTTTTTGTGTTTAATAGTGCACACCCCATCACCTGACTAATGTCTTTGTTCTCAAAGCGTGGCAGGTTCCCATTGACTACCTTGTGAGAAAGGTAGAATGGGGGTCAGAATGATGCACACAGAATTAAAAGAAAAGAGGATGCATAGAAAGTCACACCAGATATCTGTGTTTCTAAATAACATGTTTTCTCATTGAATTATCTCAGTATGAACAACCTGCTTTTGTCTTTTTAGATTCTACAAGACGATAACTCCTAGCACAGCTGCTCAGCGCCACAGTGGTGTTTAATTCAACAACAGCATCAAGAAACACTGATGTTTAACTGGCCTCAAGTGTCCCAGCTGTGTGAGCAGTCCAGCGGCCCAGCGGAGGGATACTGCAGTGTTTGGTCATCAGCCTTGAGTTTAAAGGGCCCGGGTGGAAGATAACTGAAGTGAGACAATGCAGCCTTTTTTCGGCCATTTCCGCCCATCAAATTAGTCTTTGCACAAACTTTACCATTCAGGCCCGCAGTAACTGCACTTTTAATCTCTATCTAATTATAAAATGGTATGGTAATAGTTCATGTTGTATTAACTTGATGTAATGTAAGATAGGGAAATATTGAATTAGTACTATGTATGGGTATATATGCAGGTCAGGAGAACAGTAGGTAACCAAGTTTTACACTTATGTAAATGTGAAATTTGCATTGTTAGGACCATTAGGATAGCGTATTCATGTTTTCACATTTGCTGCTGTTGGCCAGTCTCTTAGTTCTGTCAGTTCAGTGAGAACTAAATGGATTTGTAAAGTCGCAGATGAGCAACTTGAAGCCAGTAGTAAAACATAAAAAAATGTTTTGTACAATCAGTGTATTTAAATTTGGATATTTCTAAACTCCAAAATTACTGATCATTTTTAAATCCCCTATAGACTCAGTAAACTCTATCTGTAAAGTGTACATATGTTGTGTATCTGAGCAGACATTGTAATACAATATATTTTTATAACTGTATATTTAAGGAATGTGGAATTTTTTTTAAGTTATACTTGCTTTATTATGTCTGAAAAATTATTGTGTATGAAATGTGTATTAACCAACAGTAAAGAACAGAAAAGTCTTGGAAAGAGTTTTTATTATTTAAAAAATAGAATTCAACAAAGATGAATGACCTTCTTAATATTAATGTCTTCAGTATTTACACAATTCATCAACTTATTACAACAGAAGCCTTTTCCTTTTTTTTTTTGTCTTTTTTGCTGAGGCACGCATACACAGGAACACACACATACACAGCCAGAATGTGAAAAGCCCCCTGGGAGGAATAAAACTGCAGCAGCGAGCAGGGTGGGGCCAGAGGGGGGATCAATAAGTGCAGCTGAGGAGTCCAAGATGGAAGTTGCAGCAGGGCTGAGTTGACCCGTCAGCCCTGCTGTCTGATGATGTGAGGGGGAGGCTTAGGCCCCCAGGGAGTCACCTGTCAATCACACTCCTCTGAGTCGTACTTAAAGTCCTGCATGATCTCACTCAGAGCCTCTTTGTTCTTGATGATTCTGGAAAAAGGGAAGAACAAAAACACATTTATTTGGCAGCCACAGTGTTTAATTAGTTCTTCATGATCATCCATGAGCAGTTACTTCCCAACAGAATTAAATGAGTAATTGTTATAAATGATAAACTGTTAAACTAGAGACACTGACTGTGACCCTGAGCAGCCCCATAGCTGACAGCAGGTTGAAAATGAGTGACTGCATGGGTCATTGGGGAGCTAATGCAGTAAACACAGGGGTGGTAAGAGCTGCTCTTACTCCTGTTTGATCTCCTGAATCTTTTCTTGACAGCCTTCTTCCTCCGGGTGATCCTGGGCCCGCTGCCTGGCCAGCTGCAGCTTTGCTGTCTGTTGAGGAGGCAAATCAGATAAGATTTATGCAAACCATTCATCAACAGAGGATGGAACAGAGACAGAAGATGAACTCTGAGATAATAGAAGCTTTATGACATTACCGGAAGAAAGGAAGTTGAATTAATATTGTAGGGGTGTAAAACTTCATACAAAAGTGCTGCGCATCAATGGCAGATGTATGAAATGCAGACTGTTTGAGAATAATGGGGAACCACTGAAGTGAAGACAGCTGAAGTTAGCTGAACTCCAATGATGTTTACTGACCAGTCGCCACAAAAAGACACAAATATTTAAATTAGAATATCATGCACAGTTTTGCTCCACTGATGGTGTACACTTCAAAAATCTGTGACTGAGATGCCAGCACAAAAATATTTGAGTGCTTGATGATAGAGAGCAGTTATGAGCAGGATGAATCCTGCCTCCCTGTGGTGAAATAGGGGAACTATTGTATATTAAACATAAAACATCTTAACCTTTTTCTGGCGGGTAAAGCAGATTGTTTGACACAGTAAATGGAGCCCTTTGATATAAATGTAAGTTGATAAATCAACATTTAATAATACTGTAACAAGACTATGAAATAATTTCATTTAACAAATGAAAAATTCAAGACAAAGGAATTCTTCAGTACACAGCCCGATATGCCTGCTGATGAGATCAACTTCTTCACTTCCCATATGTAGGAAAATCAGTGTTGAAAAATAAAGATGCCAGAGCAGGAAGCATACTAAGTCAATCAAGCTAACAACAGGCAATGTAGCGTTCAATCACCACATACTTATGCGTTTTCCTTATTTTGCTCACTGCTGCCTCATGTTCTCTGGTCTGTTTGTCAGCTTCTGAACATGACATGAAAACCACACACACACACAAAGAGAGTTTCTTCCTACCAGTTCAAGTTTCTGCTTCTCTTTGCTCTGCAGCTTTTCAATATGCTCCGAGAGGTCTGGCCTGTCAAACTCATTGTGCAGCCTCCCCTTGATCTCGAGCACTTCCTTGGAGATGCCGCAGAAGGCCTGCGTTATCTCATGGACCAGCTGCCTGTAGTGGTCGAAGTCGTAATGAGGCCCTGTCCTCAAGTAGGCCTCATGTCCTCTGGAAGGCAGCCAGCCACCAACCAAAACAACAACACAAACAGGAGAAGAAATCCATGAGGCAGAAAATTCAGACTTTCCATTCATGTGCATCTGAATCAAAAGGAAGTCATCCCAGGAGACAGGGGGAAAATTATTGTGAAAAGTACTGTGCACAATAATATAGCAGCATGTAGGTTATCATTACCAGATCCAAACTTACTCTTCAAAGAGCCGATATGTCTCTACTCGCTCAGACTGCAGATGATAAAACCTCTGGATAAGGCTTTTAAAGTCTGTAGGGACCTGCAGAGGAAATCACATTAAAGACCTTAACAACAAACATGCAGAGAGGGATAATTCATATTTTAAACGAGAGGAACAGGTAATAAGCCATCCAACCTCTGACAGGTAGAAAGATAAAAACATTACTGTTTATTAAAACCCAGCAGATACTTTTTCAGTAATTCAGTAAGCCCGTCTAAGCACTTTGTGGAATATCTCTTCGACCCCCTGCATATCTATGACGTGTGGCCAGCGAAACTGATCTATAGATGACTGATACTTTTAGATTGACGCCACCTTTAAGAGGCAATAATCGAAATGACCTGTGAGTTAGGAGTTTTGCATATTTCTTGTTAGGAAATAACCTTAAAGTTAGAGGCAAGCTAGAAGAAACAGACAGTTATCCCTTACAGCAACAGCAAACAAACCACCACGAGCTTAGCCTAGCTTAGCTTAGTTTAGCTTTTAGTTCAGTTCAGCGCATGTTAAGAGTCATGTCCTAGCCTCTGGGACGTTAAGTTATCTAATTAATTTAATTAAGTCAAACACTTACCATGATAAACTGTCGGAAAATACTATGGTTGGGTTTAAAGAGTCTATAACTGTGACATGTTTATGTTTTTCATGTGCGAAGCGTTGCCCTGCTGTCTGTGAATCAGCAGTCCGCCCACCCGGAAATGACGCAAGAACACAGGCGCCAGGATCGGATTTCAAAATAATTGTCATTAAAAAAAAAAGAAAGACTGGGACTAGTGTAGTTTATGATTTAAACGCAGTCTATATCTAAACTTAAGGTTTCATTGCTAGATTTCCCATTCCCATTCCTTCTGTGTGATGATGCTGAAACTTCAGATCTTCTTGCTGTTGTGATCTTTTTAACCACAAAGCAGCTGGAGTGTTATAAACGTGAAAAACAGAGTATATTCACAGTGTGGACAAAGTCATAATTTGAAATGTGGGGACAACACTATACTATTGTTGTGTCCTAGCCTCTGAGCTCTAAACATGTTCTCAACAGTAATCTATCTATCTATCTATCTATCTATCTATCTATCTATCTATCTATCTATCTATCTATCTGTCCGTCCGTCCGTCCGTCCTCTTCTTTCATAAGTTGGTGCTAATTTTATTTTGAAAAAAATGTCATACTGCTGACAGCTGACTGCTATTAACCAATCAAATACTCTCTTGTACAATTACAGCCACTTAAGCTTTGACATTAAATTACAGATGGAGTACTATTAAAAGACAGGTTAACACTGACAGACCATGAAGGGGTGTTTATTTTATGAGCACAGCATGTGGGCTCAGAAATCCTCTGTGAAATGTGACAATTAGCCTACCTGTTGCACCTTATCTAAAGAGCCATACACCCTGTCCGCCAGGTCTTATCGCTTTGTGTTCGCGGGATTAGAAAAGCATTATTCCAATATGGAGGAAACGAGGTCGCAAAGCTACTATACTGTGCAGACGCGGGCACTCCTACGCCTTGAGTCTCCCCCTGCCGCTCATTGGTCCATTCAGCATCTTCAGCACCACGCAGACTGAACAGCGACACTCTGCCGTGCAGCTCCCATCAAATGAGGATGCCGCACGGCGCGCCATGGCCTGCACGGTTACTATGAGATTGTTTATCTGATCAATTTTCCTTCTTAGCCGTAAGAGGCTACCACTAGTTCATCGGTCTGTGCCAGGTGTTGACAGTCGGTGAATTTACAGCTCACTGTCTCCTTCCTTTTCCTTTTCCATCGCGGAGAAGCCGCCGGATCGTCTACTCTACAGGAGGAAGCTGCCTTCACCATCACAGATGCCCGGACTCGCAGGTTTTGTTTATTTCACTGGGTTTCCCTCCCGTCGAGTCGACAGGCATGACGGACTGTAACCCCGCTGCTCGGGCTGTAACCAGCAGCAGCAGCATCTCATGTACAGTGCCGCATCAACAAGCCTCGCCGCCCGACCGCCGGGTCCCCCTGCCGGCGCCCCGGTGTCCGTCGGTCCCCCAAAGCCTCCTGTGACATGACAGCTCGGGCTAGGAAGAGGAGGATCAAAGGTTACAGGGGAAGGGGCGCGCACGGGTCGGACTGTGGAGGAGAGGGGACACAGAAACTGAGAGGACACAAAAATTAATGTGATAGCCTACTTCATTCATCCCTCCAGGGCATTTCTCTCAAGGGGTCAGAGCTCCGGGTCAGCCACAGAGCAGAACAGGGCCCCTGGTGCCCACACATCAGCCTGATGACACAGAGGGACTGAAACTGGATCCCGGTCTCACTGGACCCAGCTGCCCTCCCCTCCCGCTCCTGTCATCCCTTTGAAGCCTTATTGTGATTCTGATTCGGGCCTACAGAGTGGTAGCACCCACCTTTGCCTTACCCAGTGTCATCTGATGCACGGCCTCATAGTGTTGATACTGGTCGAGTCCCACTCAGCCTTGCTGTTCCCCAGGCCTGTCGGTCTTACTTGGCTGCTCCTGACCATCACCTTCACCTGCACAGACATGGGCTGCATCCAGAGCATAGCCTGTAACAAGTCGCGCATCAAACGAGAGAACATCGTGGTGTACGACCTGTCCGCCACCATAGACCACTGCCCGACTGTTATTGAGGAGAACTCGCCGATAGTGCTCCGCTACAAGACGCCCTATTTCAAAGCCTCGGCGCGGATAGTGATGCCCCCCATTCCGCGCAACGAGACGTGGGTGGTGGGCTGGATCCAGGCGTGCACCCAGATGGAATTTTACAACACCTACGGAGACGTCGGCATGTGAGTTCACACCTCTGGCACCAGGCGTCCTCATCACACTCCTGTGACGTGTATACATCCACATGCATGGGTCGATATTGTATGAGGGTTTGAATGCAATGCAATGCAATGCTTATTCCCTACATGCACCATGCTGAGCTGCACAGAGGGGCATTTGTGCACGCAGTAGTTTAACTGTGTTCATCGGCCTCCTTCATTCAAACCCCCACCGACAGATTCTGTTCCTGTGACTTTGCCACCTAAATAGAAAAGCTGCTATTAGAGGAACCAAACAACAGTTTGCTCCTCTCACACTCAAATTGTGCCCACGGAGACATGTCCTTCCCCACACCTCCACAACACACACACGCATTATCTGGAAGGCATACAGTATATGTGGGGGTGTTTAATCCTGCTGGGTTTAGGGAGTGGGTGGCTGGGTGTAGTTATGATAAAGAGGGGCTTAGGGTGAGCTGTCGTCAGATTGGTCATGGAACAAGACAAATAGATGGAAGGGGGGCCACGGCCAGATGACAAAAACTGTTGGGTAGCCTACAACAAAGAGATTATGGTAATCCACTGACACTGAACCACTAGATAGCCTACCATTTACAGGCAGCTGCTGTCGCCTCATCTCCAGCTCCTGTCTGGATAAGAATTCCTGTATGACACTGTCTCATTTAATCTGGAAACAGAACTATACAACTCTTCTATACTCCAGACACAAGAATGGACTGTTTGCCAAATATAAAGACGAGTCTCCATCAACCACTAGATCAGTCAGTCAGTGTTTCTTGATATGCTTGCTGTGAGATGCTTAATCAAATGATGCTGAGCAGTTTTTTTCCCCACTAAATACAGTTGTCTATAAAAAAAAAAAAAAAAAGCCAAAAATATTGAAAAACACCTTGACAATTTGACAACAACAGCCAAAACTGCTTTATTTTCTATAACATGGAAAGGGAGACACAGCAATCTACACTTGAGAAGCTGAAATTTCTGAATATTTGTCACTTGCCTTGATCAATGGTTAATTTTATTTATTACAAAATAGTGGATCAACTAAGCCTATGATTAATCCAGTTTCAACATCATGTGAAGATGTGTGTGTGCGTGTGTGTGTGTTTTTTTTTTTTTAAGATCACAACTAACTGTTTTCAGATGTGATGTGCTTATTTTTCATTCTACGTATCCGCAGGAACACATTGTGCACTTCGTATGAGTAATGCATTAATGATTGGGCCTTCAAAGACATATACGCTCACCTTGCTGCAGTGCATGTGTACTCCCAGGTGTCCCAGTACACTGTGACATCACAGTTTAATCTTAAGTCACTGTTTCTTTCTCTTTTAAAGGGTAAGGCCCACCCTGTAAAAAAAAAAAAAAAAAGTGTGTGTGTGTGTGTGGGGGGGGGGGGGGGGGGGGGGGGGGGGCAAAAACAAAAGTGTGTTAATTTGTCCTTTTACCCCACATGGGTCAATAACAAGTAAATGTTTTCCTGCAACAGCTGGGCACTGTGGTGTATGAGTTGGTGTCTGTTTCCAGCTGTTTCCTTGTGGCAGCAGGACTGTGTTGTGCTGACTAAGAATAAACTACAGTACCCATGTTCATTGTAATGAAATGAACATGTCACCTAGTGCAGCAGTGAGGTCCATTAATTTGTTTGTAATGATTTTTTGCAACTATGGCACAGAGGGGTAATCTGCATGAGGCTTTGGACACACACATATATTTGTTATTGGTTTTGGTTTATTCATGTGATTTATTGACAGAATATAATCAGACATACTTTAAGTGAATGGCACACAGGCTGAATGTTTTCACTCACCCTCTGTCTCCCTCCAGGTCGAGCTGGGAACTGCCTCAGCTGCGAGAGGGCCTAGTGAGGGCCATCAGCGACTCAGACGGTGTGAGCTACCCCTGGTATGGAAACACAACAGAGACTGTCACCATAGTGGGCCCCACCTCCAAGCCATCCCGCTTCATCGTCAGCATGAATGACAATTTCTACCCAAGTGTCACTTGGGCCGTGCCAGTCAGTGAATCCAACACACCTTTACTGACTAACATCAAAAGGGACCAGAGCTTCACCACCTGGCTGGTAGCACTCAACACCACGTCCAGGGAAAAGATCCTGCTCCACACCATCAAGTGGAGGATGAGGGTCGACATCGCCGTGGATCCATCCTTGCCTCTGGGCTCCAGGGCCAGGCTGGTGGGCCGGGTGCATCAGGACCAACCTCGGGTGCTGACCCGCATGGAGCCCATCCCTCTAAATGCCATGGGGAGGCCCAACGCCAACGACGCCCAGGTACTGATGTGGAGACCGAGGAGGGGCCTCCACTCGTCGTCATACCACCCAAATAGAGCACTGAGAGAATCTGAATGGCCGTTTTGTTTTTATCATATCATAGTGGGCCTCTTCTCCAGTGAAACGGCTGAGATAATCAGATGCAGAAAAAAATAGACAAATTAAGATCTATAAGCAGGCTGAGACTCATGTGAACTGTCGATGGCACAAATAAGAGTTGCAGTCTTTTGCGTGTATAATCTTGAGGGGACAACTGCCTTAATTCCCCACTGCTGCCTTTGACGATCCAGAAAGTATGCCGGTCTCTATTACTGGTGCTGTTAAGCTGTTGGGTTGTTCAGGCTTTTACTCCTGCCCAGCACGACAACTGAGCGAAGCATTGTATAACTTATGAAAATCCGCCACCAGTGCTGGGATGTAACGCAAAACCTGTACTGTAGCTACTCAGGCCCAGAAAGAAATGATCAAGTTTAAACACAGACCCTGTTAAAAAAAAAAAAAAAAAGGTTCTTTGGCCTTAATGATGACATGATGACATGATCCTGGCCTGCTCTGTACCGCGCAACGATGTGTTCTGCAAGAGTGTAACCAAGGAACGGTACAAGTGTTGATGTGTCACACAGGTCCCCGGAGGACAAGGCTGCTGCGGGGTTTATTCATCACATAACTATATTATCAACTGAAATGTTACTGGATGATGTGCTTTCAGGGTGGTGATGGTGTGAGTGTGGGTGTGTAGGTATGTGTGTATGTGTTTGTAGTGTGGTGTGTTTTCTATAATGGAGCCCCAGGGTCAGGTCCAGGCTTGCTGCTTTGTCACACCAGACTCTATCTCTCTCACACTCACACACAAACACACACACACACAGACACATACACATTGGGGAGGAGGGGTGATTGTTAGATTGTAGGATCATTTTTAAAGATGATTTAAAAACAGATTGTCAACATACATCCTCAGAGCAGCTTTTGCTTTTTACATATCACAGGAAATGTAGAAAAATCACAGTTTGGATTCAATCACACATACATACACACACACACACACACACACACACACACACACACACACACACACACACAGTCATAAAAGAAGCCCTGCAGCAGGATTTTTCCTTTCCCAACTACAAATGGCCAGTTCATCCAAGCTGCAGAGCTTCTCCCTCTCTGCCTTTTGAAACCCAGTGATGCCTGAGTTGATGACAGCCTCCTACATTAGAAACATGATCTCGTCTTTTCCATGTCCCACCTCATCAGATTTGTGAGGTGAAGAGGCAAGGCTAGTTCATTTCACGAGTCATAAAATGTGTCTGCCCACAGAGGACAAACAGAGCTCTAATATGTCTTCACTCAGTCAGTATATGATGTTAAAGAGCAGAGATTGTTGTGAAAGAGAATTGTATCTGTACTTGAAGGATTGATTCACCCAAATTACATTTCATTTACCTCTAGCCTTTATCTAGTCATGTGGGGTTTTGGGTTGAAGTTTTGAAATATCTGTCTGTGAGATTCTGCCTCCCAAACAATACAGTGGTGTCAAAGAAAGGTCTGGAGTTATCCCAGCTTTGAAAAACTGCAACCAAATGTACAGTGAGTAAGAACCAGCAGCCATGCAAGCAGCCGCACTTGTGCACAATGTTGCTCTGGGGTAAATGCTAATGTTAGCATCTTTACATGCTGATGTATAGCCGATTTAAAGCTCACCATGCTAATTATCGCTAGACACAAAATAGAGCCAAGGCTGATGAATGTCATTCTTTTGTATACATGTAATGGTACATTTTAGTATTTGACATGATGATGGTGCTACATTAATACAGTTACACTTCATCCAGAGGATGACGTGACTAATGACACCACATGTCATGACCATCCATTCAGCACAGGATGTTTCCCTACAGACAAAAACATCTCAGTGGCACCAAAGGATTCCTCAGGATTCACCACTTGGGGACTGTGTATGTTTTTACAAAATTTCATTGCAATCCAATGCAAAAGCTGTTGACATCTTTCAGTCGGCAGGGTGGTGGTGAATCCACCAGCCATCTGACAGACACATCCATCTCTAGAGTCATGGCACTAGACAAGTAACACATAAGACAACATAACATAACAACATAATACACTTTGTTATCAGCAGTTTAAAGAAGGACTGTTTCTTCTCTCGACAGTATTCACACTGATTCACTATTTCTGGAAAGACACAGTATGCTCTGAGCACCTCAAGTGACTTTCTATTCATCTTCAGTGTATTGGAGTGGAGACAGAAATCTCACAAACATATCTCACAAACTGCCAAAATAAAACCAAAACTATCCAGTGACATTGCTTCGTACAGCTATAAGTGAGTTTGTGTTTCTTTTTTAACCCTTTCAAGCTTGGTGTAGTATTTGGTTTACACAATTCAGTCTCTTGTGCCATTATTATCTTTTATAAAAATGTGTTTTTAAGATGACTCTTGACTGAAAATGAAAACCAGAGTGCAGCTTACAGGAAACAAACATCTCACACTCGAGATGAATCTGAGAGTAAAATGTTGCTTCACTGTTTTTTGCAGGCAGGTCTTTGTGCTTGTTTTTCTGTTTGTACACACTCAGCGCACAGTGGGCCAGTAAAACGGGTCATGCTGAACTGCTGAGCTGGTCCAGGTGAGACAGAGATGAAGAGAGACGGAGGACGTAACCACATTAATTTTACCCGTGCTGCTCATTTACTCTTGGTGCAAACCGAACAAGCCTTCACACACATACACACATACACACCTCATCTAGAGCGACACTAGAGCCACGATCACCGGGAGGACTGTCCTGCCTGTGTATTAGGAACCAACAACATGTATATTGTAGCCATAACATAGGAGCGGTTTGTGTGTGTGGCATCTGAGAGCCCAAATTGACAATCAAGGGAAACATCTAGAGCAGCACTTTGAACTGGAGAAATAAGAAAGTGATCTTTATTGGTCGGATTTTATTCAGATAGTTGAGGCTTTTTTTAGGGTGAAACAAAATGTAATGTTTTTTCACAAGTTGCCCCAATTAATGGAAAGTGTTAAAGAAAATACATTTATACTTGACCAGGGGGGTCACACAGTTACTACCTGTGTGCATCGGGGGCCTCAAGTGTCTTTTACAGTAACAGATGTGCCTGAGGACTCGGGTAGAGCGGTACACAGCCCTTCATGAGGAGCTCCACTCATTAATTCCTACTTGCTCTGTTGATTGACTGGAGTTCAATGCAGTGATTGTTTCAAGACGACTGGGTAATGGTGGTTTACAGTGTTATAATACGAAGAACATGAAACTCTGCTGTGTTACAGTCCTTTCTCTCAGACTGTCTGGCTTTTGCATGCAGTGTTTTTAAACTCATTAAAACAAATGCCAAATATATTCAAGTGTGAATTTATTCACGTCACGTGGTTTTCAGCTCTAAGGTGACATGCAAAGCAAACGACAGGCTACGAAGATGATTTGGAAGTTTTTACTATAGTGCGTTTTAGTCCGAGTAGAAAATGTAAATGTGTGGGTTGCATGATAGAAATCATCATGGAGGAGACACACAAGAACATGATAACACATTCAGAGGAGTTAAAGGAAAACATTTCTCTTTTATAAAAGATTCACATATTGGTAATTAAAATAATAACGTTATTAATTATACCCGCTTTATCCCAAAAAGAAAAAGAAAGTTGTTCCAGAGGAAAATTACCAGCTAGCGTGTACAGTCCGAGGTAACTTTTACCTCACAGATGTCTGATGTAGTCAGTATCAATATCTCAGTAAGTTCAGACTTAGCTGGGCCACATTTACTAATATTTGATCACTTTAACATTGAATCAACAGAATATGTCATTACACAAGCACAGGACATAAGGAGCTGGATGTCAATAATCAGAAGCTTTAAAAACTTGTGTAAACTTCAGCCTAATTAATGCATTAATAAGTTAACAGACAATTCATTTAGATTGATAGGTTACGATTGAAATGGTGCCACTGTGCACACCAGAGGTTAACATAATCTCAAATGGTACAAAATTACCATAAAGTCAAACTTGTCCTTTTCATTTCAAAAATCAAAATCTATAAATAATCCCGTGTTACAGCAGCTCTGAAGTCTCAGATTAATGTATTCCTGCAGCCTTTTAGTCATACACCCAGATTACAGACAGACCAGAGTCATACAGTGATCTGTATATGTTATCAAAGATGTCCCAGTGACTATATGTTGCCTGGCAACAAAATCCATTTCCAAAAATAGCTGAACAAAACGCAGTCAGAGAGCCATAATTTTGATAACAACGCTAGTTCTGGTGACTTCAACTACCAAAGTCTGAAGGCTCTTGTAAAACTGGTGAGTTTTTGCCCCGAGTTCTGCCTCCCAGGTCGACGGGCCTCTGAAATGTGCACAGATCCCTCTCCTCTGTAACAGAGTACTAACCCCAACCACGATTCCTGCACTAACCTTGACCATTTGTAACCTAAACCACATAACTGTCAGAGCTTGTTGCAGTATTGAACACAGCTTTAGAGTAAACAGCGGCTGTGAGGGATCATTTCAGGATAAAACAAGCCCTAAATATGCTTTCAGAGGCCCAAAGTGGGACAACTCAAGACTGCCAGAGCCTTACATACTGCAACTACAGAGGTGACAGTTTGGACTAAATTCACACTATGTCTGAAAAAATATGCTACTGGAGAATATTCTGAAACTCCCTCACATCTGCCTCTTTAATTCGTTATTGTGTAAGTTGCGACTGACATGGCAGTAACGGTGACTGGCAGTCAAACAGGTTCTTAATGAACACAATCAGTCGGTCCGGTTGAGAATATCTCTTCAGCTTCAGATTACCCCTACAGCGGAAAATTATAGGAAAAAAGAAAAAACATACAATCCGGTTTCACCACAGTTCTCTCTTCTCACTGGTTACTCGTCCCAGCCGAGGCACTTTTGGTGTTCGAGACCTATCACAGCGTTGTGCTTGCTATTTTTTTGTAATCTCCCTTTTCCTGCCCTCTGTTCCCAACCTGCTCACCTCCTCACTTCATAATCCACTGCTCCTCCTTTTTTTTTTTTTTTTTTTAAACGACCTTTCCCCTCTTTTTGTCTGTCCTCTTTTCCCTTCCTCGTCTTGACGCTGACAAAAGGACCTCCTGCTGCTGTTGCTGTAGTGTCAGCCATGAGTGTCACCCTACGCCCTGCTGGGGTTGGAGGGCGGCTTGCCTTCGTAGCCGTACAGGAAAGTGGCCACGATGACCAAAATGGCCCCCAGGAAGAACACACTGTGGATGACAGAAGATAACTCTATCAGCCGGAGACCATTGTGATTATGAAAGAGAAAAACAAAGATTCAAAAAAATGCACAAGATGCAAGACAGTGACTATTTCCTCTACCCAGTAGGGTCGAAGTCCTGCAGCCAGAAGTACGATATAAGAGTTGACAGGATGATGGAGAGCGATGTAGCAAAGCCCTTGAGGATGTTGTCTGCATATTTGATGACCGCTGCTATGACCAGACCACCCAGCGCCTGGAGAAACAACAAACACACAGACACAGATGGACAAAGGCATGACCTGAGCGGGCCAACAGGGAGTCCGATCCACCAAATTAAATAGTCTGTTCCCCAGAGGCTTGATGATACATTTGATCATTTTGGTGGGAAACATACTGAAACACCATCAGTGGAGTGAGAGTTACCTGCAGTGCTACGACAGTCCAGGTGATTGTGTTGTAACCCTGGAACATTCCTGACTCTTTCACCCTCTCCCCGTCGTAGACCAGCATGCCAAAAAGGCCAAACACAAGACCAAACATCCCTGAAAACACACACATGCAGTATGTAAATGACTGAGCTAAATATGAAACAGTCAGTGATTTCTGATCTGTTCATATCTTCACACAACATGTGCTCTTTCTTACAAGGCTTCAACAACTTATTTTAATTGGGAAAAAGCTTTAGATTGATTGCTCCTTTTTACTACCCTATAAAATAAAGACATGTTTGGTATTTTGATTATCAAATGACTTTAGGATTTAAGGCTGAAATCATCATTTGGCTCAATCAATCCAAATTCTTGATAATATAATCATTCATTTCCATTTTGTTGTATCACTTTTTACAAATACAAACAAAAAAGTTACATCTTCTTCACTGCTCTTGTCTGAAAAAGCTCGAAGCTCACACCAGGAATCACAGGAGACTTAACACACGCCTCACACGTTCCAGGGTAAAAATAAACAGACAGGAACATTCATCTTTACAGAAATGTATTGGAGGTAAAAAGCCCAGCTGGCTTTGTGCGCAGGGAAGAAAGGAAACTGAACAGTACACAAGAGCTGACTTCAGACACAGTGCTGGGATTTTTTTTTTCTTCAATCTGTTTCCAACAATGATATCTCACAACGATATTCCCCTGTCGATGGATGTGCATCGATGTGAATTTTATAGCTCTATCCTGAACATTTTAACATTACTGTTCAGTGTGCTTCATTAAATTTTACACATACAAGTCACTGGTACGCCATACAAGACCAAACATTGCACCCAGATTTGACAGATGAATACAGCTGAATACAGACCCAGCTGGATGTTGCGGACCCAGACGCTCTGTTTGCTCTCCTTCAGGATCTTCTCGAAGTAGACACCAGCAAAGCCACTGGAGCAACACGCCACCAGAACTGCTGTCACTCCCACAAACTGGGATCCTGCAGACAGGGCCTCCTTCTCCGGAGTGGCAGCAGACTCAGAGGGCCACTGCAGGCACAAGAGAATGGCTTAGTTTATAATAAACCCTGAGCTGTAAGTTCAGTCTTAACCTTGAACAGCTTGAAAATGTCACACAGCGTGGGAATAAAGAAAAAAACACTATGTGTGTATGTGTTTGAATCTGATGCCAAGAAACAGCTCAGCACACAACCTCCTGCAAAACAACTAGTTTTAGCACTCTGAGTTTTGTAAAGGTGCAGACTAAACAAACAAGATGCATTGTGTTAATTACCGAGGTGCTGATGTCCTCATTTCCATTCTGTGCTAAGCTAAGCTTCTGCTGGATGTTAATGTGGATGGAAACATAACTATAAAAGACCAGTGTTAAACAGAAGTAATGGGTGCTAACTGTCAAAAGCAGCAACTCCATGCATCATATGTTTCAAACCTGCCAATGAAATGTAATCTTCACAATAACACTCACATCTCTCCATTAATCTATGAAGCTGTGAACCTGAGAATCATACAACGATGTCGTCACAAGTCTGCCGAGCTATATAAATGCTGCAGAGTGTTAGTTCTTGTGTTATGTGCTGCACTAAGCAAGAAAATGGGTATTAATGCCAAAAAAGAAAAATGCTGATCCCTGGTTGTGCAGAAATGTATTGTAGCCTTTGCACTTCTTCATTTGGATTAAATATATATATATAATTATAGGACAAGCTGCGGAAAGTGGTTGAGGAAAACAGAAGTAAGAAACTGTGGGAGCCAAGCAGACATCATGGGGCAGTAGAGGGGCAGCTGGGAGAGAGGTGAGCCCAGCTGATGGTAACATCAGACAGAAGGAGCGTGAGAAGATTAAGCTGAACAAACAACTGGAAAAGATGTGGAAAGTGAAGTCCAAATTGGTCCCACAGGTAAAAGCAAGCACTTGACCCCTGAATTGAGACACTGGATCCAGCAGAGTCCAGGTACGGCATCTCAGGACTCTGTCCAGAAGAGTGCAGCACAAGCTAAGATACTGTGCATAACCGTCAAACTCCCAGGCCGCCGGTAGAAGACCAAGCTTTATGACGACATCATCACACCACATGAGGCTGAGAGGGAGATTCTTAGTTCTTTTTTTTTTATCATATATAACAGCCCCTGACTCGTGATAATAACACCACAAACCTTGAAAAAGAAAAAGTGAAAATTAGATGCTGCTTTTATGCAAAACAGGCCGATTATTTTGCAGCTGTGTGTTTGTAGATGACATCATTTGCAATCATTACACCTGCTTTGGCTGCGTTTCCTGTTGTTGTTGAGCCTTCGCAACGTGCCACACATACAGTACAGCCACATTCCCACACTCCACACAGCAGCTAGGGAGTGAATGTGAACTTTCTACCTGGTTGATCCTGTAGATTCATGAGGGTGGACTTTTATGTCCTCCTCCACCTCCCCCGCTGTGCATGTGTGTGAGTGCTCAGTCAACATTACCATCACATCCGGTGTAATATCAACCGAATGCACTTGCCTTTGTTTTGCCAAGGAGGAGGAGGAGATTTCACAACTGCCTTTTGTGACACATCATCATTCTTCATCAAGTGATGGTCAATATTTATACAGCGTTTTTGTTCAGGCCTCATTATTTCGTTTTATTTATTTAACCTTCATTTAAACGGGTAAATCCCACCGAGATTGAGAGTTTCTTTTCTTTATCTGCCAGCAGATTTTTCTTTCTTCTTACGTTTAAAAGCACAAACAAGACAAATCATCAAAGTCGGTCCTGGACTCACAGGTGTCGCTTTTGACTCATTCTGTACCAAAATAAAAAGCAGGGTGCATAAGAGCCTCTTCAGCTGAAAGTGTCCTTATAAATAAAAGTGACAAAGTCTAGAGATGCTGAAATCTGGTGACACACAAAAGAGGTTTGCTAAAAGTTTTCTTTCTCTAGAGTTTTGTGTGCTGTCCCTGGATGTGAGTGATTCAAATGACCATTCCCCACAAACATTTCTTGGAAACATGATTGTAACTTTCTGCTTTCTGGCAAATCAACAATTTGCTAACCCGTGACAACTTCACTGAACAGCTCACGTCCTCTAAAGAGGTCGCCATTACCTTTTCATACCAGACTGCACCAAAGAAGAAACACCACTCAAAAAACTGGTAAGACAGCATATGAATATGACACACTGAGGTGATGAAATGAGTCATTGTGACTCACCCTTGCAATACAAAAGGCTATAAAAGGGCAGAAGAACAGCAGCCTCATAAAAGATTTCTGAAATCTTTTTCCAGAGATCCAAAAGGAAAAGAAAGAAATTATAATAACAATCATTTCATTCTTTTCCTGATGTGACTCCTCAAAGTTTGGATGAGTTACAGGTAAACTGCATGGGAGACCATCCAGACCCAACCTTGTCAGCCTGCCTCTATAATCCATGAGCTAAGTCATTATTCTGCACTGGAACGTGTCCTTGAGGGAAAGTCTAGCCATTCACTGTACATACACTTTTACTACTCCTCTCATTCTACGTGGAATAAAAGGCTCCACTATTCATAAAGTTATTCAGATGTTTCTATGCATTTACTTCTATTCCATCAAGGAGAAGCTTAAAGAAGATATTCTGCAGCCTGCAAACACTGTTATTCCTACAAACTGTTATCAGCTGACCTGCACAAGAGCCACCCCTGCCATGAGAATGAGCAGGGACAGCCACTGGTAGACGCCCAGTCGACGGCCCAGCATGGACACTGAGAACAGAGCCGTGGTCAGGATCTTCAGCTGGTACGTCACCTGGCAAAGTAAGAAATCCATGAATGAGAAACGTGTTAAAAAACTCAAGAAAAACACATGGCTCGTTTTCTACCACATCTACCGTTTTCTACCTGGTAGGTGGCAGCATCCAGGTTGGACAGAGCGACGTACAGCAGGTTGTTCTGCAGCGTGTAGATCCCAGAGGGGATCGCCAGCTTCAGTGTTTCCATGGGTTTGTGGGCGATTTCCTGACGCAGGATGCTGTTCAGAGCTCGAACACTGTAACCTGAGGAATGAAACCAAACAACTTAGACCGCTCCATATGTCCAATTTTAACTGTTAAGTTTGGTCAAACTCAGCTGTGCAGTCTTTTTAGCAGAGTACTGTGGTCTGTTGGTCATACTAAAAGCAGAGCATCAGGCCTTGTCAGTTAGAAGCAGGTTCACCTCATTATCTGATACTTACCTCAGCAAACCTGCTTTTTTGTCCAGTGCTAGGACAGTCACAATTCATAGACAGCAACCTCCAGAAATCCTTCTTCCCAGTTACCTTTTTGTTTCAGTACAACAGGAGCAACCAGCCAAACCTGATCCACATTTCTCAATAGAAAAAGGTGTAGAGCTTCTCCAGGAACAGGGCACTCACTGACCCTCTGCACTTTTTTGGTATTATACTAATAAAGTGTCCACAATCTTTTGCTGGATTTCTCTGTTGTATATCAATGTATATGTAGGTTACTGTATATATCAGGGTATTGGACTGAAGGATTGATAACAGGAGCAAAACAAACTAAAAAAAAAAACAAAACATCAACTTGATTAATTGCTTTAAAAAAAAATCACTTGACCAAGATACTATACAAGAGTGATGACTGGCTTACTTGCAGCCGTATGATTAAGGTGACATTGACTGTGACTCACTGTGCTCCTTGAAGACGAGCAGCACACAGGTGAGGATCTTCATGACCTCGGCCACCACCACGGCTGAGGAGGCCAGGTATCGCGGGCCCTCGGCCTGCAGGGTGCGGGAGTACCGCATGGTGAGCACCAGGGAGGTGGTCTGGAAGACCAGCACGCCCAGAGAGAGATACTTCAGCCGGGACGAAGCCATGGCCACAAGTCAGTGGGTCGCTGGGGGCAGAAAGGAGGGGGGGATGACCTTAAGGACACAGATGAAGTGGTTAGAGATCTAGTTAATGTTTGCAGCTAAACACAGAGGCACACTGGAGACTGGAAGATCTCAATAAGAGGTGTTTACTCAAGGAGGGCTCGCTGACTGAGAGCAGCTCTCACCTTTCTTCCTTTGCTTCAATGGCGTCCTAACAGCCACCGGACAGACGTAGATAGATGTCTCCACTCAAAATAAAAGCCCTTTGCAGGGCTCACAGCCCGGGTCCTGTCTGTTCTCAGCAGACCCCTCACAGACCAGGTACTGAAGGCTCACCCAGCTGTCAAAACAGCTGCACTTCAGCTCCTGGCGTCCATTGGCCCTTGAGTTGATCCACCGTGCCGCTGATACCTGCACATTATCTGCTCAGGCTCTCCACACACACGACCGCAGCTCTCACCGCCATTGCGGTCTGACCAGCCGCCGGAGGAAAAAGTGACTTACAGAGAGACAGAAAGAGAGAGGGAGACCACAGAAAGAGAAAAGCTCATACATGTACAGTCCGGAACAACTTCCGTGTACAGATTTCTTTCTCTTCTCTTCTCGTCGCGGCTCCCTGTGAGGTTCAGGGCCCCCTGCTGGTCTGGAAACAAACTGCACTGGCTACATGCTCTGAATAATCAGCTGTCCAATACACTGAGGGGTTTCTATCTGTTTCTCAGAGCTGAGTGTTATCAACAAAGAGCTGCACTGGGCTTCTGATTAGTTTGATTAGGATTAGACTTCCCATGACTCACAGAGCTGCTTTATTAAATATTTTCGGACTTGCAAAGTAAATGAATATTAAAATGAAAACCCCACTAAACACGTTTTCATAACACAGACAACGTATTTCATATTCAGTTGCATGCAGAGTTAACTTGTTGGGTAAGATTCAGCTATGTTTACTGTTGTCTGAGTGTTTTCTCTGAAACATTGTGGTTTTTATGAACATTGCCATGGTGACTTAACATCATATTGCACTGCAGAGTGGTGGCAGTGTTAATGGGGCTGAATGTGTAAGACTAAACCATTGACTTACAAACACTGCTTTAACTGAAATTGTCAGAATGATGCAGGTTTATGGGATGAGAACTATTTACTTGGACATAGATTTGTTACTAATGCTGTTGCTAAAGTAATTTCAGATCTACTGGTGTATTTATAGGAATATGTCATGAAATGTTACATTTAAAAAAAGGCTAATCATAAGTTGAATATTGGTGCGATCCTTGATGATAATACATCCCATGGTTATCCATGAAATGTCTGAGACATAATGATACAAAAGTTAAGTTACTGTCCTTATGTTAAGCTTTCAAAATAAAATAAAAGTCATATATAAAAACTGAGCGCTACCTCCCTACTAATTGTGAAACCACTATAAATTAATTAAAAATCCACACCAACACCGTCAATGAACATGATGAGAAAACAGTCAAAAAAGCAGAAATCTATGAAGATCTGGGCTTTATTTCAGAAAGCACATTTGGTTGATCATTTGGTTGTTTTTTTCCAAACAGACAACTTATTTTATCAGTTTTAGTCTATCATATATAAACATGGTAACAACTACTTCATATGACATGTATATTATAGGCTATTTGGTTAACAGAGGAAAGTACAATAAAAAAAAAAAAAAAAAAACAAAAACATTTTATATACAAAACATAAACACATAGCCTTGCATATGTATGGGAACTGACATGCACAATTAAATGCTGACTGACATCTCATGATACAGCACGTGTGCTTGTGACAGAGATGAAATACAAAGATTAAAGCCATGAAAAGTCAGGCACTGGGAACATCAATGAAACATGGAGAATTTGGTTTGTTTACTCAGACACATACAGTAGTAATTCAAAACAAGGGCAACACTTCTTGGTACATGATATGTGTGCTGCGTCTCACACTGTGTAGAAATTGCATGACTTTTGTAAATGAGGGCAACAACCCACAGAAATTTGGACTAGATGGATATTTTGGCAAGAGTACAGAAAGATTTTGCTTCAGGGACAACTGATGTTCCTTTTTTAAGTCAAACAGTGAATGATTGTCGGTGTTTACAGAGCAGTCACACAAATCTATGCTCAACATCAACTTTAAGAAGGAAGACTAAAAAGAAACCCTTGTATCAAAACTAGCATACTTTCAGACTTGGTTTATGAATCTTGACAAATTAAAAAAGGTGCAGAGATACACTGATTGTGGTTAAGCAAAAGGCAAAACTGGTTAAATGATTTTGGAATAGAAACTATTCAGAAAAGAGGCAGTTTAAAGGTAAAAACATGTACCTTTGTAACATTCAGAATCATTCAAGAAGTGCGAACAGTTTTCATATAAAAAAAAAAACAAACAAAAAAGACATTTAAAAAGCCATCACATCTTTTCCAAATAAGCTTGGAAACAAGCAGAATGTGGTATATGTTTATGTACATTTCATCATACAACAAACTTAAACAAAAAATTAACTGTGACAAAACAGTTTTTGCATAAAGTTTGTCAAGCTTCTGAATGAATCCCTCAACAACACAGGAAGTACAGAGATCACAACATAGAATATGAATGTGTCCATACAAAATCTGATTTGGTTTTCAAATCAACTCTCCTGTATTTCTGTAACAGTAACTTCAAAATATGTTAGTTTCACTGTTTTCAGTAACAAGATACCTTTGTGTGCCGAGGCTTTCTTTCTGTAATTTTCTTGGTGTTTACAGTCTTTTATTTATAAAACCCCCCCTATAGCACAGTAAAAAAAAAACAATGCAGGAATAAAAAACAACAAGGCAACAATTAGGTAGTTCTGCTTTGAGAATGAAAGCATTAACTGAATGACCCATACTAAAAAAAAAAGTAGACTGAATGGTGGGAGTTAGTATTGGCAAGCTCATCACATTGAACAATACATAAGGATAGCATATAGCACTAAGAAATAACTTGTCTTTAAATTGTCTCCAAAACAGACAATAGCAATGCAGAATGTCTGCAGCCCCATCTCAGTGTCCGTCAGTCTGTTTTTTCTGATGCAATACCAGCTGACCGCCATCTGGTCTGCAGTTCCTTGATGATCCCTCCATGAACAGTTTGTCTTTCGCTGCCAAAGTCCTGACTCAGCCAAAATAGAGCAGAGGATGTTCAGCTGGGATCGAAGGAAATACACTGGAAAGCTAACTCAATGATTTTGGTATTATTGAGAACTTTTTCTGTCTACCTGATAATACTCAATGATGTTTTAGAAACTATACACACAGTTTTCTTAAGTGCAAAGGGGAGGGGATTGATAATAATAATGATGACCATATAAAGAGAATTAACAAAAAGAGGTGCGAAAAACATTGAACGAGTTATTATGTGTTGTTATTTAACTACACAGAACCCCAAAGTCAGTCTGTTCATGCTTTCCCCTGGCATGCCTACGCAAACACCTGCATGTTTCCAAGCTGAGGCTGCTGGGAGGCCTGCTGCATCTGTTGCGACTGTGGCTGCGGCTGCACCTGCTCTGGAATGTGTGTGTGGTGTGATGATGGCAGTGCATGGTGGGGGTTCCCCAGAGGGGTGGGGCTGGTGGTGACATCAGACCAGTCTGAGTTGGAGTGTGGCGAAGAGGACGACCAAGGGTCTGGGGATTCTGGTGAAGGAGTGAGATACGGGTGCTCACTGGGTGGGTGGGCAGAGTGGCCAGGGGTGGTACCTTCTGAGCCAGTGGTGGCATAACTGTGCTGGGACGGGGGTGTGGGGTATTTATCCATGGGCGCATATGAGGGTAGTGGACGAGACTGGCCTTCGATCCCTCCATGGCCTCCGCTGATTGTGTGGGGATGCTGCAGGGTGTGGGAGAGCCCGTGGCTCATGCTCATCTGCTCAGGCATCTGGTACATCATACCCTGGGTGCAGTGGAGGTGGCCTGGGGCCTGCTGGGGGTGACTCTGACCCTGACTCTGGCTCTGGCCCTGGGACTGTGTGACTTGTACTTGTCCTGGCTGTGGCTGCTTCATCATAGCCTGGCCTCCTCCAGCAGTCATCATCTGGAACGTGACAATGGGCGGCAGCTGCTCCCTAGTCATGGTGACATTCATAGGGGTCAGCATTGGACCCTGGCTGTGGTGCTGGCCCATGCCAGGGTGAGATCCCCCCATCTGATGTGGTACGAGGCCGAACATGTGGCCGCTGTAGCCGTGCTTGGTCATGCCCACCCAACTCTGCTGCTGTCCAAGCATGTGGCTGACAGGGGGCAGCATTTGTCTGGAGGAGGGGCTGCTTAGCAGGGGAGGGGAGTTTGCCGTTGTGGAAACGGTGCCGGACACATCACCTGTGTATGAGTGTGGTGATTCCAGGGAGTCAACAGGTGACATTGTAACAGAGCTCTCTGGAAGTCCCCCTGCTGCTTTGACGCCATTTGTGTTCCCTCCTCCGGTACCTCCTCCACTTCCTCCTCCCACTCCGGCACCCACACCTGGCCCCTCCCCTCCAGCAGGCTTCTTTCTTCTCTTTGCCTTCATATCTTTCAACTCCTTAGCTCCCCCGCCAACACCTCCAACCTTTGCTCCACCTCCACCCCTCCTGCTCTTCTTCCCCTGTGGTCCAGGGCGCATGCCGATGAAGCCTGCTCCGTTGGCCCCACACATGACAGAGTTTCCCCCTCCGCCCATGTGGTTAGGCCCGTTGTGTGGGCTGTGTACCAAATTGTACTGGTCCAGCAGGCGGACGATGTCGTGATGCATACGTTCTTGAGCGGTATCACGTGGCAGCCGATCCAGGTGATCAGTGATGTCACGGTTGGAGTAGTGGTCGAGGAGAACCTGAGCTGCCTCGAAGCTCCCTTCTCTGGCTGCCAGAAAGAGTGGTGTCTCCTCCTGAGGGAGGATAATGATAAATGATGATAAATATATAACTGTTGTTAACACATAAAGTACAAATTCATTCAATATCAATGTATGAGAAAGCATTTAATCTTTCACACTGTTCTGTACAGTCCCCTCAGTCTAGTCTGTGGAGTTACTCAGCGTAGTAGAAGTTGTTTTACTGCTTATGGAGTGTATATGTTCATCTTTGTGATTATTCTTATTTCTAATTTTGCACCAGTACAACTGGTCAAACATATATACATGTGTTCTTAACCATATTTCAATGAAATGCCTTTTTCTGAGCATGCAGATTGACAGCTGATAAATGAGATTATATTTAAGTGTATGGGGGTGGTTTGAGATGTTTTTTTATAGTTACCATTCAAGCCTGCATGAGGTGAGTGCTGCGTAAGTTCTGACAGATAAATGATGCATTTTTCTTGAGGGATCAGTTTAAACTCCACAACTCATATATATACATTACAAATATTACAAATATTTGAATTAAAGTCCTATTGCAAAACAACTGCAGATTAATGCTGCGTCCCAATAATTGCTCTTCCCCTCGAAATCGTCCCTAGCCCTTGGTTTTGCGCCTTCCCGCAGAGGGGTAAGGTGTCACAAAGACCAGTAAGGGAAGTGCTGTTCAGCCCTTAAAGTCCCCAATTAATTTTACTAGATGACTGTTAGGGTATTGGATATACAGAATTCATAATCAGAGCAGAAAAATAAGGAACAAGGTTTGCAATGGCATAAATGAAAACACAAGGACAAACCTTATTGTCTTGCATGTCACGATTGGCTCCGTTCTTCAAAAGCACAAGAGTGGCCTCAACATTATTAACTGCAGCTGCCCAGTGGAGAGCAGATTTGCCTACAATGGAGGGACAGTGAGAAAAGAAGCACATTCATGTTAAACAAGAAGTTTGTGTTTTAGTTGCCATTTGATTTGCTCTGTGATTCAGAATTGCTACCCAACTAAACTTTATAGGACTGAAGTAAGCACTACGCAGTTATTAATGTTTACAAGCATACCCATGAAAGGTTTTGGTAGATTCATATTATATTAAATACTTAGCACTTTGCATGGTTCTCACTAATACTGCAGGTTGAATAAAATCAATGTTTTTGTCATAATTTAAAAACATAGATTAGACCGGTCATAACAGTGTTTCCACTAGAGCAGCAGAGACAGGCCAGTCTGCAACACTGGGTCCAGTACCAAAGGAAGATATTTGACAAAAGGAGTAATCAAACATATATGGTTTCCTGACCATGGTCGTCAACAGCGTTGATGTCAGCATGGCAGTGGATTAGCTCTTCCACCATGCCCTCCACAGCTAGCCTGGCTGCCAGGATCAGGGGAGTGGTGCCATCATTCATCCGTGCATCCAGTTCTGTTGCACGATTACGGATCAGAATCTGGAAGAAGACAAGGATACAGACACATGAGATGATGAATGATGAGAAAAGGTCTTTTTGATCTTATAGTTCATTATCAGTTCTAAAGTCAAATTCAAGGTTCAATCATCTCACTTGGAAGACGCCCTGGGCATCAGCCGCCACAGCAGCATGCAGAGGCGTTCTGCCCATGTTGTCGTGTGCGTTGGGGTCAGCTCCAGCATCCAGCAGTCTCTTAGCGGCATCAGCTCTGGCGTAGCGAGCAGCCAAGTGGAGAGCTGTTTCTCCTGTGCGGTCAGTCTGGGCCATCAGTGAAGCACCTTGAGCAATCAGGTCTGAAATGACACTTGGTCCTGGTTCATCTCCCCCACTCTCCTCCTCCTCATCTCCATGCAGGCTGCAGTCCAGGCCTCCACCATTACGCAGTGATGCTAACATCAGTGGGGTGAAGCCATCTAAAAGAGAGGATATGGAGAAATTCCTTATTAAAGAAGTTGCTAAAACTGAATTGGATCTAGAGTGATATAGAAGTTAAGTTTTCTTACCAGGTCCCTTCACATTAACATCAAGACAGTCAGTGTCCAGGTCGGCCTGTGGGGGAGTGAGTGTGATGTCAGCAGCCTTGCGGTGCTGCAGTGTCCACTCTCTTCTGTCAATGCCTCCATCCATACCGATGGGCAGCAGGGGTTTGTCTTCAGTCTATCAAAAACAACAGAACTTGAGGCAAAATTCACACCTTTCCTCATATTTCAAACATTTGTTATCCACTTCTCCAATCCAGATTTTTTCCTCAATTCACTTACTTTTGGTTTCTTGGATGGGACCTCGTCCTCCAGCCATCTCTGACTCTGACCTCCATCATTCATGGCTCCATCCTGGGTCTTGAAATTCCTGATTAAAAAAAATTAAGTGGAAGCAACAGTCAATTTACCACCAAAGGTGATCAGAAACTACAAACAAATCTTTACAGTAGGAATGTTACTTTTACTCCCCAGATTGTCTGGTTTTTAACTGTCGTTCAGAAGCTGTTATCATATGCAGTATAAGTATTTAATTACTTAACAAAACTGTTCATCTGTATTCACTCACTTCAGGTCAAAGTCATCTTGTCCGACGGGCTCTCTCCTCTTATCATTTTTAGTGGACAGGAAACCATCAGGAAGCCACAGGACACCATGTTTATGCTTCCTCTTGGCTGCTAGCATCCCCAGCACCAGGATAAGTAGAATGATAACCACTGCCACCCCGATCAGGTACATAAGATAATCCATTTTAGGTGGCACTGGTGGATCACCTGGAAGATACAAAGCCAAATCTAAATAACACATTTCATCTTTACTTCATTTGGGATTTTACCTGTAAAAAGTATGTAATGGAAGTTAAGTTGGAATTTCATAAACTGATCAGCAGGTGTACTTACTGCGAACTGACACTAGAGGATAAGGTAATTCAGCCTTAAGGTGTGCTGCTGCAATGAAGGATGCAACCTCTTCAGTGTTGGAAAAACAGTCAACAGAGCTCTGGGAACATTCACGGTTGTCGATTTGTAGGTGCACCCTCGAGCTGCATGGACAAATGTGGAAATACAACAGTTAACAGGTTGTACGCCTTCTGCCACCCAGCCAAGTTGCAAGCAATAGTCTTTATTATTTAATTATGGTGTTGAATAATGGTTAGAAGTGTTTTTACAGAACATTATGATGAAGTCGACCTTGGTCACAGAGACCCTGACCTTTGACCACCAATCTAATCAATTCATCTTTGAGACCAGGTGAACATTTTTGGCAAATTTGAAGGGATTTACTTAAGGCCTTACTGAGATATTATACTAACAAGAATGGCACAAATTATGTGACTAACCCATCTTGACCAATCCTTACCCAATAACCTCCTTTTCCAGCTCCCGCTTGCCTCTGCTCCTCTGTGCGCATTGTCCCTCCCCCTCATCCTCACCACAGTAAGGGAACACCATTAGCTCATTATTTTCATCCCGCATTACGTTCAGATTGGTGCGCAGCAGGGCTCCCAGAGAGCGCAAGAAACCGTTCAAGTCTCCAATCAGCTCTTCAGGTTGCAGCCGAACCACGATGACCAGCGTGCCAACTGCCACCTTGGGTGGAATGTCAGAAGAACAGTCAAGGCCGTCCCAACCACACGCCTCATTGTAGCAGCTCTGGTCACAGATGCCATTAAGATAGTGGTCTGCGCAGTACTTGTCATACCTGTAAATGCAGAGTAAAAAGAGAAAGGGTGTTTGGTGATTTGGCCTCAAAATGTTTCACACTTTTGGACTGCTCTTGAAGAAAATTCAGAGGAGGGTTACATACTTGCAGAGGCTCTGTGGGCTCTCCTGGCACTCAAAGCTATCGAAGAGGCACCCAGGATTGTCACACGCCTTATCACAACGTCCGTTCTTGAAGAGCTCCCAGCAGGGAACATTGGCAGTGCAGTTAATCCAAGGCTGCTGCCAGTTGAGAGAGCAGTCTCCTCCATCCCACTGACATTCATGGTTGTTACATTGATCGTCACACACTTTGTCCCCTGACTGCCGTGCACACTGCAGATAGGGGCAGGCAGGAGTGCGCACTAGTTTGTTCTCACAGTGTCGTCCAGAAAAGTGCATAGGACAACGGCAGCTGTACTGATTTGGGTTGGATGGGTCTTTGATACAGGTTCCTCCATTTTGGCAGTTCCATGGACACCTCAGTTCATTCTCACAGTGAGACCCAGTGAAACCTGTCGGGCACTCGCAATACAGGTGGCCACCTGCCGACTCGTGACAGCGCCCACCATTCTGGCATCGTAGCTTTGCACAGCGGCCTCTGATTTCTATTTCACAGTTGCGACCAATGAAGCCCTATAAAACATAACGTGTCACTTAAGTGGGAGAGCAATAGGGTCAGTTTAGAAGTTAGCTATGTAACTGTAAAGGGTCTTTGATAAAATACACAACAGTAACTTCTGTACATCTAGGTTCTCCTACAAATCTGCTGCTTGTCCACTATACCTGAGCCATGGTGTGGCCCTCTGAAGCAAGCATTAGAGTAAGAGAGAGAGCAAGAGATTAGTGGAGAGAAAACAAATATCAAGTGCGAAAAGACTGAGGTTCAGGCCTGGGAGCAAAAGGAAGGAAAACACTGAGGTAGTAATGTCAGCTTACTTCACTCTCTTATGATTGGCTGAAGTCACTCAGTATTTTTACACAATCAAATACTATTTTACTGTGATCAGACAGATCAATGAAATGAATCAATTATCCTCTATCATTAAAATCCAGTGATAATAAAACCTCAGACCCAGACCTCTACTGTTTTATAATTTTAAGGATCAAATGACCCGTGTTTCTTATCAACCACAGTTAACATTTACTGTTTGACATTATGGCACAATGTGTGACAGCCATTTGACTGAAATTAGACATAAGATATTAAGGAGAATGTCACTTGTATTGATTGTTTTGGTCATTTTGACAGCACAAAATGAGTGTGTTGATTTATGGCACTTGCATGTACTCTGACTGTGAAGAGAGTTCATGAGTATAAATGAGGAGGATTGAGCAGAATCATGTGATCCTATAATGCTAGAAAAAGTCTGACATTAAAGACACTTACAGGGGCACAGGAGCACATGTAGCCATGTCCTGAGCTGGTGTTCATAGAGCAGACACCACCGTTGTGGCATGGCTTGGACAGACACAGATCCACCATGGACTCACAATGACGACCTGGGGGACAAGATGAGAGAAAAGAGAAGGTTACTCATAAAATGAAATAATAAACAACTGAAATAAGTTTCAGGATTACCTATTACTTGACTAGACAGGTTATCTGTTGTGAGCAGCTAATATGTAGGTACCCGTGTATCCAACGCGACAGAGGCACTGGTAATCGTTGACCAACTGCACACAATCTAGGCTCCCAGGAGCTTGGCAGGGCCCAGACAGACATTCGTTGAGATCTCCCTCACAGTACTCTCCAGTGAATCCTGGAGGGCAGGCGCATGTGTAACGACCCACGCCGTCCACACACTGTCCTCCATTCCGACAGTGAGGCTCCCAGGATCCAGGTTTAGGTGCACAGTCATCCTCATTCACTTCACACTGGAGTCCTACAGAGAAAAAAAACTGTTGTATCTATCAAGTAGTTTTTTTTGGACATGCTATATTATCAACAACTATAATTGTCTTGATGTAGTGATCCTGAATATGAAAAGTGGCTCATCTTACCCCACTCTACCTTAAGGCAACAAACTTTTTCAAGACAGCATTTTATGTGCTCTTAATACCATTTTATAAGATTTGATTTTGACACAGTAATAGTAGTAAAAAAAATAACTTGTAAAACTGAACCACTATGGGACTAAAACTTGTCATCCACTGAATATCCAGTTTCCTCTGGAATGGCTTCCATTTGAAATGGAAATGAAAAAAGGGAACTTTTCACTTCTAACCCTTATTAAAATTCAACTTAGTGTACAGTATCTGTTTTCATGTGGATATGTCGTGTGCAGTGTTACCATGTGTTCCAGGTGGGCAGAGACAGGTGAAGCGATTTATGAGGTTGATACATCTTCCTCCATGGAGGCAGGGTCTCGAGTGGCATTCATCCACATCATACTCACAGTTCACCCCCTGGTAGCCTGGTTTACACTGCAGCCATGAAAGAAGAGACAAAGTTAGCACTGTGTGTGTACTTGCTGGGAATATTTCTGGTAGTTTGATATTAACATGAGCTATAGTATAAGCTACATTAGCTATATAAAATCTTTAAAACATACAAAACAGTCACACAAAAACAATGAAGAATTTACTTACCACACATTCATATGTGCCCTGATAGTCCTTGCATGTAGCACCATTTCGACATGGGTTTGATTGACATTCATCAACCATCTCCTCACAGTAGCTGCCCATGTATCCTGGCTGGCAGTAACACTTGTGGGAATTATCCTCATTTACACATCGCCCAGCATTTTTACAAACATTCTCCAAGTCCACACCTACAGGAATTTGAAAAAGAAGATGAATATATTGAAGACTGTGAACCTACTGAATACTATCAATCTAATTTACAAGAATTCACAATCAACCTACATGTGATTTCATGTCTGACTTTCTTGAGAATAATGTGTTTGTTTGTTTTTTTTTTTGTTTTTTTTTTACACGTAAGTAAACATAATGGTTCCTCACCCTTGGTGGCAGCATAGTCCTGGCAGGACAAGCCAGGGACATCACAGTAAAGTCCCTTCCATCCATCCTTACAGTGGCAAGTCCAGGAAGTTGTTGTCTGAGAGCAGGAGCCTCCATTTTGACAGTGCACCTGGCTACACAGGTTTGCAAAGGTCTGCATGCAAATGAGGCAAACGGAAAAACTTAAATTGAAAACACGGCCACCGATGTGACAGCGACAAAAGGAAAGGCACCACATCCATTCAACCTCTTGAGTGAGACGTTTTTAGTTGGATACATCTAACCTATAGATGCAACCTATAGCAGTAAAGATGCAGCAGTGTTTTAAAAAGAAGCATCAATACAAAAAACACTACCTGCACACCAGCCCCTATGTATTAGTATATAGACCACAGATTCAAAACGGGCTGTACAAACTTTACGCTGGTATATAATCTTTTTGTATTAACTCATATACACACACAGCCCAGCAGATGAATATGCATGTTACCTGCAGACACACTCTGTAACACAAATTACCTGGCAGTTGGGTCCACTGTATCCCATGGCACAGGTGCAGCGATAAGTGCCGAGCCCATCAGTGCAGGTTCCTCCATTCTTACAGGGCTGGGACTCACACTCATTATGTTCGTACTCACAGAATTCCCCATAAAAACCAGGACGGCAACGGCAAGAGAAACTTCTGATGCCATCAATGCAAGTCCCATTGTTCAGACAGGAGCTGGAAGGAATGAGAGAAAAGTACTGATTACCTGGACTACCTCCAAACAGCCAAGTGGCAAGAAATATTTTCCCGGCCCCCGCTGATGATGTCACATTGAAGTTGACCTTTCACCATATCAATATAATGTTATCTATTAATCATAATGCCCTATAATATATTTGTGCTACACATAATATGATGATGAATTTGGGAGTTATCTGAGGTCATAGTGACCTTGACCTTTCACCACTAAAGAAGAAAATACCAATTAAACATACAAATGAACTGCATAAAATGAATGGATCACCTCTTTGTACACCGAAGGATGTTGCGTTCACATAAGAGTCCATCAAAGCCCTGCTGGCACTCGCATACAAAACTGTTGACATAGTCTTTGCAGATGGCACCGTTCATGCAGGGATGACTGGCGCACTCGTCCACGTCAGTCTCACAGTGCACCCCTTGAAAACCCGGGGAACACTCACAAGAGAAACTCCCAACACCATCCACACAAGTGCCTCCATTACGGCATGGGTCTATAGAGGGGAGAGAGACTTTTCATTACCAAAAATTTAAACTAAGTAGCAGCCTGTGAATAATCAATTTATAATAAAGAGAAGTGAGTCTAACTAGTGCCAGACTCTCTGAAATATTTATATGTTGTGTACAGACTTGTACTCATGTACGACTCTACTGTTTTCTCACAGTCTGTACAGTCACGAACAAGGTGACATAATTAGCTGCAAAGAAACTTACTGGGGGAGCAGTCATCAATGTCTGTCTGACAGTTGTGTCCGGTGTATCCAGATGGACATTTACATGTGTAACTGCCCTGGTTGTTTATGCATTCACCACCATTTCTGCATGGGTTGTTTTTGCATTCATTCACATCCTCACTGCAGCGCTGACCTACACAATCACGAACAAACAAACATTAATACAGGCTCATGACTGCTCTCAAGCACAATGTTTCGTTCTTTCAGAGACATAAAAAATTCTCTGTCATGCAAATACATGCGTACCTTGCCAACCAGTGGGACACCGACAGGTGTAAGATGTATAGTCTGATGATGGATGGCACACTCCACCCTTCTCACATGGATGAGACGCACAGGGATTCTGTTCTGCCTCACAGTGCTTTCCTATTTTGACATTGCACAAATTTTTAATAATGATGAAAATAGGTGAGTGACAATCTTGGCTAAAATGACATTGATAGGGACATTTAAACACAGGTGGGAATGTGAGATCACTAACCCGTGAAAGGTGGACTACACTGGCAGATGTAACTGTTGACACCATCTATGCAAGTGCCTTGGTTTAGACAGGGCCCAGATGCACATTCATCGATGTTGTTCTCACAGTTCACACCTAACGGGAGGAGAGAGGTGAAAGATCAGTGCTGATTCTTCACTTGATTGATTGATATGAGTCATGAGTTAATACAAAATACTATGCCTAAACACAACAATTATTATTTGTGTTATTACCTCTGAATCCAGGTTGGCACACACAGGTGTAACCATTATGTCGGTCCACACAGGTGCCACTGTTTTGGCATGGGCTGGGCTGGCACTCATCCCTTTCCTGCTCACAGTGTGGTCCCACCCAGCCAGGTTCACACTCACAGCGGTACCTAAACACAAAGGGAAGGCAAGCACAAGTTGAAAAATGTGAAATTAGCCTAACAGCATAATAACAGCAGGCTGTCCTTGGGCTGTCTCCAACACCGGTTTGCAGTTTGAAAAAGGCTAATACTTTGTAAATACTTTATATTTATTATTTTATTATCATACACAATATTATCACATGTAAATATTTGTGCTGATACTACAGTTTTAATGTAGAGAATGGGAAAAATCCAGAAGGTAATGCAAGCTGGAAGGACTTTTCTCACTGCATGGGTCCTGAACATCATTATCAAAATAAAACAACATGGAATAAACTACTTGTTTGGCTACTGGCCCCACTGTTGCTTTACCTTATGGATGTTTCTAATTTCCCTTTTTAATTGAATGTCTGGTAAGTCCCTCAAGGGACAGATATGAGAAAAATAAACAGATGCATCTCCAACAGTAGTATGAGGTCAACGTACTCGTGTTGCTGTTCAATACATTTTCCATGCACACAAGGCTGAGGGGCACAGTGGTCTGTCCCAGAGAGACACCGAAGGCCATGTGTGCCGGGTGGACATTGGCAGACAAACCCATTGACTTTGTCCTCGCAGACTCCCCCACTCATACATGGGTTGGGATCACACTCATTGATCTCCACTTCACATTTGACCCCTGTTCAAGAGCAATTCAACATGCATTAGTTCTATCTAGAGCAGGCATGGGCAAACTATTCCACAAAGGGCCGGTGTGGCTGCAGGTTTTCGTTCCAACCAAGCAGCAGCACACCAGACTTGAGTCATTCAATCAACTGATCTCAGTCTTCAGACAGCTGATTGGTCAAACTGTGTGCTCTTGGTTGGCTGGAACAAAACCTGCAGCCACACGGCCCTTTGAGGAATAGTTTGCCCATGCCTGATCTAGAGCATACAGTTAAATGATGTACTACACTGAATATTTATTTTTCTAACAATTTTACATAGTGTTATCACAATGATCTTTGACATAGTATACCTGTATATCCTGGGTGGCACACACATTTGTACCCATTGATTTCATCAATGCAATCTCCATATTCACAGGGTTGCTGGCACAGTCATCTTCATTGATCTCACAGTTTGCCCCTGATGACAAAAATATATCATGTGTTTCATACTGAGTAACCATTGTCAGGTTATATGCGTCATCATTTTATCAGACTACATGATTCAAAAATAGCTCAACAACAGGCCATGTCACGCCAGTTTCGTCTGTAGGTACTAAATGCATTACAGTTTGATTTTAGAAACCTATTGCCACCAGGGGGAGTAAGACTCCATATAAATGAACACACAAGAAGTGGGAAATGTTAACAAAAATGGAGACAGACCTGTCATACAGTGTAGGAATACAAGCATGACATCAGCAACTAACATGATGGTGCAAATTGTGGGAGAAAACAAAAGAGAGAGGAGGAAGAGCAGAGAAAAGGAAAGAAAATTGGACATAGAGAGAATGAGGCACACCAAAGTAAGGGGAGTGAGGGCATGAAACCTAACCTGAAAGGGAGACCTGACAGGGTGATGTGATGCCAGTTTTGGTAAAGTGACTGCCTCAGGGTGATACAACGTATTGAAATGATTTTACTCATCCACAGAGCAATGTGGCGTGGCACCGATCAACCAAGACTTGTGACTGCTAACACACATGTCAAGTGCTCTAGACTGAAAGCTACACAGGAAGCTCTAGACGTGGGGGATGGGGGTCTATAGATTCAATTCAGACTGTTTTCTCAACGCAAGAAAACCCCCAAGAACACATTACTTATAAATATCTGGTTACCATATTGTTTAAAATGACCCCGAACAACTTATCTTTTTGTATTTACCAAAATATTTAGTAAGGTTAATTTATCATTTCAGTATTTCAATGAGAAAGCATTAAATGATCAAGTGTGAGAGGAAATAGAGTAGGGTTCAGAGCACAGCTCTGAAAGTGCAAAAGTCCTGGCGATACACTAATTTAGAGGGTAAAGTGCTGATATTAGGAACATAGAAGGAAGGCACTGGCTTGTAAGGCAGATAAAATTCAGATGGAGCATAAAAGAGCATAATCCATTTTAATGACTCAGTTCACCTGTACTGTCCCGTCAGCACTCACACCTGTCTGATTTGTGGTTCAGAATGACACAAGGTGTTAATACAGACAGGGATCAAGGTGTGAATGCAGAGGTTTCCTTTTCTAGACAGAGAGAGATGGTTCATCCAATCACCTGCCAAAGCAGTTTTTTTTTTTTTTTGCCCTTTTCCATGCAATTTCAATAGAGGCCTGCACAGATGATAATAACTGTCTCACCATATCGGCAAGCATTTCTAGCACAGTAAGTACTTACCTGTTGTTCCTGGAGGGCAGTTACATTGGTAAGCATTGACCAGGTCGATGCAGCGGCCTCGGTTCTGACAGGGGTTGCTGTGGCACTCTTGGACCTGGATGTTACAGATGGAGCCCGTGTATCCAGGATAGCACTCGCAGGAGAAGGTGGCAATGCCATCTTTACACGCACCATGGTGGCATGGCTCGGGTACACAGTCATTTATGTTCTCTTGACAAAGTGAACCACTGAAACCTGAAGGAAAAAAAGTGCTTCTTAGAAAAATAACCAAGGCTACTGCATCATCAGTCACATGACTGCATCCTCAATCATGTGACTATTCGTGACTATATGGGGATTTTCTGCAATGCACTCTACAATTTTTACTGTTTTTATAGCATTACAGAAGAGCTGGCTCAAAAATTGGAATTGGGGCCAGATGACTGTCACTTCAACTTAACATAAAGCTGTTGTACTTTACCTTCAGCACATTCACAATCATATCCATTGGGTCGATCAATACACTTGGCCCCATTTAAACAGGGTGTACTGGAGCACTCGTCAATGTCTATCTGGCACATGTCACCACTGAAGCCTGAAAACAGAGCACAGACCAACATGAAGAACACAGTGGCATTACATTAAAATAAATACATGAAAGAACAGTTTGAAAACAGTCAGAACAACGAAAGCAAATTCATTTTCACATTCAGACACCAGAACAAACAACAGGAAAAATATGTAATGTACCAACCTGCTGGACACTCGCAGACAAAGCGACTGACATGGTCCCGACATCTACCCTGGTTCAGACAGGGGGAGCTGAGACACTCATTTACTTCCATCTCACAGTGAGTCCCTTCATATCCTGCACAAATAAAGAAAAACTTTCGTTAAGGAAGGTATCCCTCCAGTCCCATTACTATTCAATTACTAAACAGGCTTTTCAAAAGTGTCAGTCGTCTACGCCATTACCTCTACCAGGCAGCCTTGTCTGTTTGTTTGTTGGATAAAATAATTTATTGAGTGGATCAGAATAGAGAAAAGTACATTTGGTGTGTGTATTTTTATTTTCATTTTTATTTCAAGCATGCCATGTTGAGTGCTTTCTAGTAATTGACAATCTCTTGTAATCTGCCCTACCTTTACCTACACTGACACTCAGTGGGACATTGTCAAACGATGCATTTTGAAGTTTATCTGCATTGGTTCAAATGTAAGCTAATGTACAATTTATCCAGAAATAATGTACCTGGCATGCAAATGCAGGTGTAGTCCCCAATGCGATCCAGACATGTGCCTTCGTTCTGGCAGGGATTAGAGGCACACTCATTGACATCTTGTTCACAGCGCGGGCCAGCGTATCCTCGAACACAGTTACAGGTGAAGGAGCCATCAGTGTTCACACACTGACCACCGTGTTCACAAGGGTTGGTACCTGAGGGTTAAGAGGAGAGGGTTTTAAAACTAAACTGACCAAATTGATGTTTTATATGTACAGATGTTTCAGAGGCTTTGCGTTCTTTCTCACCAATGCTGCATTCGTCTCGGTCGATGTTGCAGGTGCTGCCCATATATCCAGGTGGACAGTTACAGTTGAACATACCACTGATGGGGTTGGTGTCGCAATGAGAGCCCTCTCTACAGGGATTACTGATACAGGCGTCATCTCTATGGCACAGCAAACCTGGACAAAATTATACGTTGGCAACTAGTGAGTAAAAAGAACAACCAATTCAAATAAAAGATCCTTATCCTAAAAACCCCTGTCTGTGCTGGACAAAAATGTCACCAGAGAACCTCTAATAAAATGACAATTTCAGTGAAAAAATAATTCAATGCACATTCACAACTAGGCAGAGGTTTATTTTATGCCAAAGCTTAACATAAATCTAGGAATGTGTCACCAGTCAGCAGACTAAAAGTGCAAATCTATTTTGTGATGTACTGTAGTATGACTATGTGGGTTTGAACATGTGACCTCATTCAGTTCCTTTTATTTGAGGAAAAAGCTCTGAGGAATATGAAGTAATATTGTACTTGGGAAAATATCAGTTGTGATTAGACATGTTCCACAGAATGCCATCCCCTGCAATTCATAACTCTTCCAATAGTAGGCTATCTATAACAAAAATATGCATACATCCATTTATGTATATGTACGTATGTATTTTCTTCAGGGTTTGGTATAAACATAAACATGTGCATGTGGTTCCTTACTACGGGCCCACCTGTCTTTCCATGAGGGCAGACACAGATAAAAGAGGCAACACGGTCGATGCAGGTGGAGCCAGGGCTGCATGCAGCTGTCGCACAATCATCAATGTTTTCTGAACAGTCGGGGCCACTCCAGCCATTAACGCACACGCAGACGTAGCTACCAAAGAGGTTGCTGCAGGTGCCGCCGTTTTGGCATGTGTTTGGCTGCAGACGACACTCATCCACATCCTCCGTACAGTGCTGACCTGTGAACGCACAGAAAAGAGGACTTTGAGTGGACTGAGAAAAGTATATTGACCCACTATTTTGTTAATGTTAGATGCTTTCTATGTTATTTAGAAAGCTTTGTTTTGTGTAGACAGAGAAAATGAGAACATTATTTATTCAGTGATAATATGAAAATACCACACTCCAGTTTCACGTTCATTTTGCTTCCCCTAGTTAGATTTGTGATAAAGTCAGACAGGGAAGGAAGCTGATAAATGCATGTTTGTTTTGTAAATGGAAAGTTCGCATATGCCACACGTGTTAACAGAGACACGCCTTGTGCAGGGTACGAGCCACAGAAATAAGGAGAAAGACATCAGAAGAACTGTAGGAAGTCTGACATGATAATCGAAAGAAACATGAAAGGACGCAGGCTAATTGTGCTGATCACATCACAACTGTTGAATCCATCTCACTGCTCAACCACAGAGAACTGAAGCAACAGCACAAAAGCCATTTCCTAATGATAAGGCTGTGAAGTCTTGAAAATGACAGAGTACAGAGGAAATTTATTGGGTAAGGGTTTCATTTTAGGATAGATGACAGAATATTCTGCAAAACACATTACACAGAACTTTTTTAAGCAGGCAAAGGAAAACCTTGTTGATACAGCTTCCAGCATAATACATGTGAGATATTTCTACTGAAAATATGTCTGAAATACACAATGCACCTTTTGTAATGTGTTTTTGTACATGCAAACAATCATACACTCAAATCCCTTACCAGTCCACTCTGGAGGGCACTGGCAGTTGTAGGTGTTAACTCCATCCATACAGCTTCCTCCATTGGCACACTGATGACCCGGGCAGTCATCAATGTTGTTCTCACAGTTAGTCCCATTAAAGCCTTGCATAAACAAAGGAAACATTAGTGTTCATTAACCCCATATACTTCATTATATGTTGTTTTTTTTATTAAGTGTACGTGGGAAAGATGTGCATTTAAATACATAGTATGATATCCTCTGGTGTACAGAAGTGTTCCCATCCTGGTTGTGTGTAAGCAGCAGCTGTGTGTCTGTTGTGTCTACTTGCAAATTGTAGCAAAGTGACACCCCAGTGTATCTAATACAACACAGCCAGCAGGATCAGACTGTTTGCACCTCAAACAATATAGTCAAACTCAAAGCTGCTCTCATTTATAGATAAACAGCAGTTACAGCGTCACTCCTTTTCTCTTCCTACATTAAATGTTCTTCTCTCAGATGTCTGTTTTTCTTTATTGCCGTTCTGCTTCTGCTACTCTCTTTATGGTTCATATCAAGTTGGAGCTTAAATATGAAAAACAGAGGTTTAGTCAGAATTTGAAGCCTTGTACCTGGAAGGCAGTGGCATGAGTAGCTTGTTTCAGAGCTCTGGTGGCAGGTGCCTCCATTCAGGCATGGTGAAGGAGAGCACGGGATATATGAGCTTTCACAGTGTCGGCCTGTAAATCCTGGGGTACAGGTACACCTGTAGCAAAGGCAAAAGGAAATTCATTAAATTTCATTTTAGTCTTGTCATCTGTTTCAAACTCAAGCTCTACAAAGTACTTCTGCTATTTTCTAGTTGTACAGATTGCCCACACAATTGGGTTATTAGGAGCTAGACTCTCACATGTAGGAACCAGGGGTGTTGACACATTCTCCTCCATTCTGGCATATAGAAGGTGTGGCGGCACATTCATTTGTGTCATTAAGGCACCGAGGACCTGTGTAGCCTGGAGGACAGGAACACGTGTAGCTACCAGCAGACAGACAGCTGCACTTTCCACCGTTGGCACAGGGACTAGACAGACAGCTGTCCTCATATTCACATCGTGGTCCTGTGAATGTAGAGGAAGATGAGGACAAAAAGCCCAGAATTAGTGTTTCAGCTATCCTTTGAATTACTCGACAATGTGGCCACGTAAGATAATACTGGGAAAGAAATATGCAGTGTGTATTTGTGCTGTTGTGTAAGGTGCCAGTCTAATTTCATCAGTCAATACTGTAATTCAAGAGAACACTGTTGACATACAGTTGGGTAATTTTTTAAATTACAGGCAATGATTAAAAATCCAGGATTTGCACATAGGTCTGGGCGCACATGGTTTTTGCTACATGGCCTACCTTTTAAATAAATGTAAAGTATTGAGATAAATAAGAGATAAGTTAATAGTGCGGTTGACAGTGTTAGTATAGAATAACCTGCTTAAAAACTACAATACAGCAACCATTTCATACCAACAATCAGAAACAGAACAGTTACACGCTATTAAATATTTTGAATGTATTTTCCTTCAAAACGTTTAAACATACATCACTGTTGTGGTGATAGAAAGAAGTCAGACATCTTTGCCCTCATGACAAACTCCAGAGAAGGGGAACATTGTCTCACCTGTCCATCCTCTGGCACACTCGCACTTGTACTTGTCGAGGGAGAGCAGGGTGCAGACGCCTCGGTTGGCACAGGGGTTGTTTGGGTAACATGTAGAGTTCTGGGGAGTTTGGCAGTGTTGTCCGGTAAATCCAAGGGGACAGGTACAGGTGGCACTTCCTGGTACAGGTACGCCAGCTGACATGGACACCGAGCAGTTTCCCCCATTTAGGCAGTAGCCAGGTTGACAAGGATCCTTGTGGTGGCAGTACTCACCCAGGTAGCCAGGTGCACACCTGGACAAACATACAAAACAGTGAGGAGGCATGCAAAAGGGACATACCAAGGTTTAAAGCTAGTCATCCATCAATGCAGACGACTAAGCTGAAAGATGAGTTAAGCAAACAGACAAATATGTATGTGTGTGGTTGAGAGAGAGACAAACAAACAAAACAAAAGAGGGAGTTTCAGTCAGGTGGATGTAATAGACCACATCAGACAATTGCTGCTGAGAGCATTTATAGTGGAGAGTAACATCTGCACAAGTGTCCTGTAGTACACACAAACATCAAAGAAACTGATGAAGCTGTGCAAGTAATCACTACTTGCCATTGTAGTATAGTGATCTACATAACATAATGTGGGGAACCGCATCCCTAAGTAGGAGTATTAGCAAAATGTGTGGTTGTTCATGAAGAGAAACTAGTTGTTGTTGGCAAATGAGTTGCATCATTTTAGTGTCACTGTCCCACATGAAGCTTTTTACAGGGTAAAGCCTCTAGCTTGACAGTTTGCACACACATATACATACAAACGCACGCACAAACACCCACACACAGGCACAGAGTCAGAAGCCATGAGAGCTGGCATCATGCTTAAGACGTTTTGACACACTGTTGAGTGTCAAAAAAGATAGAGACAGGAATTGAACCATTAACCCTATGATTACTGAACAAACCACTCTGAACCAGGAGCTATTGCCCCATAAGCCATGATAAGAGAATAGGAGGAAGCTCAGCTTGCTGGAAGGGTTAAACTGGGGTCAGTGATGCCCTAAGAAGAAGTTTAAAAGCAGAAGGATGTGAGGTGGAGTCATCTGGAAGTTGTTGACTGAAGCTTTGCAGAAACTAAAAACAACAAGCAGAAAACATCAGCAATTTTGGGGCAAAGCAATAGAAAACCAATATACCTCCCTTTCTCTCTATCTATCTAGCCATCTAACAAATATGTATAGTATAAAACTGAGAGAAAACCAACACTTCACATCTACTGGCTTCTTACCACATTTTGTCACATACAAATCATGAGTGTGTCTGTTTTCCCCTTTTCATCACACATTTCTTTCATTTTCTGTTATATGTCAGCACAGTCACTCAGCTGCATGCAGAGACGTGGGTAGGAAATTGCAATATTGCACAATGTGTCCACTAGGGATCTCATCAGAGAACATGTTCTTGTTGTGACTTTCTATTCCTCTGTTTTTTCTCAGTCCCTCCCACTTTCACTCACCACTTCTCTATGTATGACAGTACTTTGTTAGGGGTTTTATTTTCTTACTGAGGAAAAATGGTAACAGTTAGGTTATTTGCTGTATATGTAATGTTCATCAGCCTTTTGTCACATTCTGAGTGTGCGGCACATGGCAGACATGCTGTCTGGGGACTGTGGGGACAGAACAACCTGCTGCCTCTTACACAAGCTTCTAAACCTGCCTCCCTGGAGGGATTCAGGTAACATAATAGGAGGCCAGAAATGCAGCAACACAGTACCTGACACACACATTCGAATGGCCAGGCAAAATAATACCCCACTTGAAGAAAAATATGCTTATTGTAGTTATTTTATTCTGTACATGCTACAGGTATCTGTCTTTGTAAAATAAATCTGAATTATGAGTCATTTGAAATAGAGAAACTACAGGGCGATAAGACTGATTTGAAACTCTGTCTCATGCTCACTGACTTTTATTCATCCTAGACTCCTCCCCCACTAAAGCAGCTTGACGATATTAGCTCGTGTTTGCATGGGAAAGTAGGAGAGCCATGAATCATGCCAGACAGAAGTTTCACAGATCAATCACATCTGTGATACTTCTGCCTGGTATGATGTGTGAGTCACCCCATGTCTCTTCAAATATGACAAACAACATCTCACACCAAATTCACACTCTAACGTAACTTGTTCACAAATGTACAGCTTATCGAATGCACTGATATGTATGTGCTCAGTAAAATGTTGAGCAATGTGTGTGCACTTTTTTCAAAATTTTACAAACCGCTAAGACTAGGCATGACATGAACTTATTTATTACCTTCAAGTAGGGGGAGGTCTGGCAGTATACTATAATTTTCTTACTGTTAGCAGATGAATTGATCCTTCTTAAGTATTGTCTCTGTAGCCAAAGCCCCAAAGTACATTCTCTAACATGTGCACCATTTATTCAAACTGAGTATACTTTGCATTAATCTTAGGGTAAGGCATAGAGAGGCAGAGGAGAGTGTTGAGAAGTATGGAAGATAACACACTGTTTTGGGTCTTTGACTGGGTTAGGTTTACAACATCAATATGTAGAGTAAATCCAACCTTATCTTTGGATCTACACACAACTCCCTAAAAACCTTCTGTTTGCACACATGCATGATACTGAATGAACAAACAAGATGGTAGGTTAGTTATGTGACATCTTCAAAGAAAACACAAACCTCATTCATCTTCACCTCAACCATATCAGATTAGACACGGCCCCCCTTCCTTTTTGGCGTCATCACAACACAACAGACCCCCTAAATAGCACAAAACAAACGCCTATACTCCAACACACATACATGATTACACAAACACAAAGTTGTCCCTCCCCACTCTAAAACACAAACACTGCTTGGTGATGATATCACAACAAGACGGTTGTCCTGGGAATTAGGACCGCTCTATTTTCTCCCCTACGACCTCTCGGCCCCCTCTCCCAGAGTAATGACAGCCCTCTGCCCTGTGACATACATCACATTAGCAGGCTGACACACAAAGAACACCGTGTCCAGGTTAATGGCAGGTTTACATTTCACTGGGAACATTTCACACATTTTCACTGTTAAACTATAGGGAATATGAGACGTATTTGCATAGTCAAGTGTAACCACTTCAGAGAGAGAGAGAGAGGGGGCCTTTTGAAATGTTGAGCCTAATTGTCAGATGTCTGGACTTTACATTTTTTGTAGCATAAAATAGATCTTCTTATTAGTCTAACAAGAAAATAAAAGACTCAAAGGCCTTATAATTTCTACTGCAGAGTTGTCTTGCAACTCAACACCACCCTTCAAAACTTATATGCAACCCCAAATCCTTTGTAGAAATTCAAAAGTGCTGAAAGGAGGGTTGCACAATAAGCTTTATTAATTTCAATTGGTGCTATCTAACCAGTGTTGACAGAACCAAATGCCATGGCGTCAGAAAACGATACCACCCTGTCCGTCAGGTTTCACCGCCAGATTGAGAGCTCATTATTAGCCTCTGGCTGTATCACCAAGGCCTGAGGCACACAGACATGGCTGTGCATGATTCATATTCTTGTCAGGGAGTGGTGGCTCACTGAGGAAGAGATAACCCAAGATACTGACACTAGTCTGTCGCTGAATACAACACAGGAAGCTGTGTGATTGTTCTGAAAAATTTTCATACACACTACACAACACAAGTTTGAATTTCCACTCAGATTCACATTTACACCAAACGCGCACAGTCAGCTCGGCTTTCATGAACACCACACAGCGGAGAGTTTCTGCAGCCAAACTCATCTATGGGATTCTTTGTTTTGCTCCATGTGGACTTTTTTTCCCTCCTCTTTTCTCCATCCCTCTCCAACTCTGTGCAGTTTCCTGCAGCCCTTCTTTCCCTCTGTTTCTCACTCCTCCACCTCTCATTTCTAACCCACTCTCGAAGTGTCAGGTTTCTACAGCTGGTTCACATTAGCGCCCCCATCTCACACACCCCCACCCCCCCTGTCTCTCTCTCTGCACCCCCTCTGTCCTTAATGCTCTCCCTCCTCCTCCTCTACCTCATGCTGACCTCTGCCTGTCCTGGCTGGCCGTAGGGGCTTCAATGAGCAGAGAGGGCTGGACTGATTCTCACTCACTCATGTAATATCCCCCACCTCCTCCATTCCTAACTCCTGCGTCCCAAGCTCCCCGCTCCACATTCTCCTCCCATCCCAAATCCCTCATTCCCCTGTTCCTTTGTGCCAGTTCTCTCCTCCAACCTATCCACCTTCCTCTCCCCAGCTTCAACCTCACCACCACCTCCTCCTCCTCCAGCCGCTATTCTAGTCGCAGCAACGCTTAATAACTCCATCATGCTCTCCCCCTGCAGCCATTACAGACTAGCAGTGTGAGAGAGAAAGAGGGAGAGCATAAACCAGCTCACATTTCAATCCCTGGATCATTCCCTGTCTTGGCTGGAGTATAGGTGGTCTTTTCACTGTAATGCAGTCCTGTGTGTGCATGTATGGGCATTGCAAGTCAAATGCAGAAAAGGTAACTCTTTACTGTTGCTGTTATGCATGGCTACGCTACTAAATTGGTGGTGGGAGATACCAGGAACAAAGGATCCTTGGTTTATCAAAGTGTAGCACAGTGGATTGTTTTAAGAAATGTAGGCTGCAGGAGGCTAGTGTTGAATAAATAACTGTGACTCTACTGAACCCAAAAGTCTGGAGAACGTTTCAATCACAAAATTGCAGCTAGCCAACACGGCATAAATCATAATGACAAATTTCCAGTGCTGAGATACCATACATTCTTCAGACATTGAACCACATTGATGATGAGGTTTCACAGTCATTTCAGATCCAGAGGTGACTTCAGCAGAGAAACACCCTCAAGACGAACAGTGGGGCCCATGTGAGGAGACTGGTTGCAGTGAGCTCACATATCCTACAGGTTGGTGTACAACAGTGTGTGACCTTCTACTTACACTCACTCAAAATCAACATTCAACCATTTCTGTGTATTCAGGCAACTGCTGCTACAAGTAAACATACAAGAACTGAACCCAGCCAAAAAGGCGAAGAAAGAAATCTACAGTTGTGCATGGGCTGGCAGCTGATGAGGCCTTTCTCCTTTCCTCCCTCACTATTATTCTACTCAATCTTAAAGAATGGAAACTAATTGTAAACTGAAACGTAAAAATGTTCACCTCAAGCCAGCAAGACTATATTGTGGGAGAGCTTATGGTAGAGTTCAGACATCCCACAGAGGCTACTGGCACTATCACAGAATGACATAAAGTTCTGCCAGGTCTTTGCCACACTGTAAAAGAGATCTTGCAGTGAGACACTGGCAGCAGTGTACCCTGTTAGACCAACAGATCAGATGGTGCCACAAATTAGAAGAGCTCTGTTCTCCATTGGAAAAATAAAATGAACCTAAACTTAGAGGAAAACGTTCAATTATGGGTTCTTTTTTGGGGGATGGAAACTATGAATCTATTACTTAAACAATCATTAGAAGCGATGTAGTTTTCTGAGTTGGAGGTGGATTTTTTTTGCATGCTTCGACACTTCACAGCAGTTTTCATTTCTTCACATTTTCATAGTGAAGAGCAGAGAAAAAGTAACATAGAGGAGGCGCAGAGGGAGGTGTGAGAGTGATGTCAAAGTTACCCAGACAAAGAGCACAAAAGAGGAAGGTGGGTACAGTGACGAAAACACAATGAGGTGGAAGTAAAAGCCAGAAGAGTAATGAGAGAGCGAGACATTTTGAGAGTGAAGGAAGCGAGGCAGCCAGACTGAAGAGCACCAGTAGACAGAATAAAGGAGTGTGCAGCAGGGTGGAGTCTAAACTCGGGCCATGTGGTAAAATCTTGGGCTGTGTTTAGAAACATGTTCATAAAGAGTCATCTGAGGAAGCACGGGACCCATTTTCTCTCTGAAAGCTTCTTTAACTGTGTCTCTATGTTGTTCTCTCATTATCCTATTTGTGTGGCTGTTTAAAGTGGGATCTCCAAGTGTAGGTCTGTTGGCCTATAAAAGGTTCTGTATCAAGGCCTATGCTGTGCATAGACAACCACTCACTGATTTAGACTGGTTTTCTGTAATAGGAAATAATAATGTGTATACTCTCCCTTTTAACGCCACCTGATAACTAAACTGCTACTGTTTACAAAATAACCAACCAACTAAACTCACACTGGTCAGAGTCTTTACATGAAGGAGGACTGAGTGACCTTGTGACAAAACTGAGGTACTTTTGACCCCACGGTGTCATCATCCATGTGTGACAGAGAGCCACTTATCACCTCGCTGTATGTGGGTTTATGGTCTGGTTGCTACATTCCCCACAGTTTTGTAAGGGTTCCTCTTTCAGCGAGTGGGGTTTGAGACTCCACGCCTCCAGGCAGAATGTTGTTTGTGTGTTTTAGCTGTTTGCTTGTATTTGTTTGTTTGAGCGTCTGTTCCTTGTATCACTGCAACCTCTCAGACCCAGCGACCATTGACAGCAGACCGCGTTCTCCACTTGCAGTATAGGGAGCTGGCACTTGTGCTGAAAGGACTGATAAATTATTCAATTAATCAAATAGTATAAAATTAGTCTTGAGTTGCGAATCAAGCAGCTCTGCAAGACATTTACTGGTTTCAGCTTGTCAATGGTGGTTAGACATAAAGTGCAATTTGAAGACTTCAGCTATGGAAAATTATTAAGATGTTTCAAAGCAATAGGTTATGACACAATTCAACAATATAATAACAGATTATTATATATTATTATTGAAATGATTTTAAAATGCAGCCCTGGTTGGCACTGATGAACAATTGGCTTAGTTGTGACACACTGAGCTACATCTCCCAGATCTAAAGACTGAACCTTGAACCTCAGACCTTTCTGTGCCAGCATGTGAACTTGCCCCAGGCTCAAGGTGCCCCTGACTATCCAAAGATACGCACACAGACCAAGTACATACACAAGCATATACACAAAGAAACTCTTATCATTGTGGTTCCACTCTCAACCACATCCCCAGTGCTGTTAGCTGGGCTGTGGGAAGGAGAGATGTCTTTTTGAGGGTGAGAGTAGGAAACTACTGCTGTGGGCTCTGATTCCAATTTCCTACTCCAGAGTTTGTTGACTTAAGTTTAGATCATACGCCTAATTCATATATCAATATGTCTGAATGTGTAAATGTTGAAAAGACTCGACCTATAAGCTGCCTTTTCAGTCCTTTTGATCAATCAAAGTGCTTTACACATCAAGTCACATTAAGAGTCATTTTGGGTTCAGTATCTTATCTATGTCCTCACGAGTCACAGCTGTCCCACCAATGTGTGTACTTGTGCCATATAGAGTGTGTGTTGTTTCTGCTGTGGAGGTGTGAAACATCCCTCTCATTCCCCTGTCCTTCCTCTGACAAGATTTTGAGAAGGGATGTGGACATACAGTATCATCCCAACACAGGTATCTGCGAGGTAACACAAAGTGTCTGAGACTGACACACAACTACATCTAGAGCAAAATGGCTCACACAAAGCTCTGCGAACTCTCGGATATGATGAAGGGTGTATGGCTAAAACAAAGAATCAACAGATGAAGTGCTGAAAAACAATGGCAGAGGCACATGGATGGTTAAACAAAATAAAGAAACAGTCAAAACTGTGATGAAAAGAGTCTTAGGTTATGGGAGAAGGATTAAGAGGCCAGGTGAGTTGTGTCCAGAGGCATCTAAATCCCTGAAGCAGTGGGAGGGACTGAAGCATGGATGGATGAATGACAGTTTGATGAAGGAGGCGTAGCAAGAGGGAAATTACACTCCTCTCTCCGCTCTGCTTCCCCCTCGCCTCCCTTCCCCCCTCGTCGCTGCTCTCTCATCATTAGTAAGGAGTTGTGCTCCAAGGTATTCCTCCTCAAATTACCCGAAAAGAGACATCCTCTTTTCTTTTGGCCCTTTCTCTTCCTCTGTCTGCCCAGCAGGCAAATTCTACCTGTCAGATCAAACAGGCAGCAGGTCTACACAACACAGTAACCGTCAGTACTCACTCTCTTTTTTTTTTCTTTCTCTAATGCATATAGTCATGACAGTGCAACAAGAGAGAAAAAGTGATAGAAAAAAACATATACTGAGAAGGAAGGAGAGTTAATCAGTTTACACCAAGGTCTAGCAGCAGACAAAGAGATCTTGTTCATAAGGAAACTAGATTTTGATCAACATACTGCGTGCAGTAACACATTTGTTTGGACCATTCAGCTATTAACTCTCTGAGTCAGACTCTATGTGTTAGGAATTGTTTGTGGCCTGCAAACTTTGTTTTGATGCAATAATACTTGTGTCCCTTCAGCAATGACGTAAGTTACAAATATCTAATATGCAAACTTGCACAAACCAACACAGAGACACAAAGCACACCCCTTTTTCTCATACCAAGAGCTGAAGGCTTGCAGTGTCACCGGTTAGACAGCTTCTCTGCAACCTGTCCTGCAAGGCCGCAGGTCGACCTCTCCCATGTACTTCAAACTTTCTCACACAGAAGTCTTCCTCTCATAGATAAGATACTTGAGCTTTCAAACCAAGCAAAAATTTCAAGAACATTTTCAAATATTTTTTTTCTTCGACTGTGGTAATATTAGTATGTCCTTCTACATAGCTCTAGTATAACTAGAGTAGCTGTGTTTTCCAGAGTTTCCACTAGGTATGGGAAATCTGCAAACGATGTACTTGGGGCAAGTTAAAGAATGACAAAATGCAAAGGAGGTCATTGTATTGTCAATCAAAACAGAGCTTCATCTCCACTGTGGAGCTTCCACTGTGGATATCAAATAAAATCAATCATGGCCTTACCCATGTTATCTATGATCATTTTTTTTGTTATTACATAAACTCAGAAAGTTAACATGATGGCTCTTGTTCTTCCTTCCCACTGTCAACATTGAAAACAGGTTGGCTAACCTAAACTAGGAAGATGTAAGAGATGTAACTGTCCACTAGTTGGTAGTGCCTCTTTTTAATTTAAGCCTGTCATATCAATTGCTGGTTTAATTACAGTTACACCCAGTCTGACCCCAGGCATGATCCATGTGACATAATTACACTTGTCTGAGCCAAAGGGCCACAGTACTGTTTGCTTGCAAATGGCTTCCTTTAATATATTGAGGAGACTAATGCACTCATAATTACATTTTTACACAATGAGCCTTTTGACCAGCCGCACAGCGCTGATGGAACCAGACAGGCAGGGCAGAGGCAAGTGAGTGTATTTGTGTGCACAAATATGTGTATGAGTGTGTGGCTTTTGTGTGTGTTTTTTCGTGTTGGCTTGGGGATGTCAGAAAAACTCAGCGACTACTTAATCAGTCTAACCGTAGGCCTGCGCTCTGTCAGCTGACTTTTCTAAACTGGGAGACTCCTCTGTGTGTTTCTCCAGGCAAGAGGCCACTCTACTAGTTTTCTTTATTGTCAACAATATCATTTAATTGAGGAAAAAAAAAATACTCACTTACTGGTCAGTAATGGAGACAGTCTGGCTGAGAGAGAGCAAGACTAAATACAAGATAGATGTAACAGTCCCCTTAAAAATTAGTAATCACTATTTCCGTGGTACAAAAAAATGCACAAAAAATTATTAAATGTAATATTATTTATAATCGCAATTAAATTATAGTAGAAGTCATAAAAACAACATAATAAAACTAAAATCTAATAGGATGTGGTCAAGCCTTAAGCTGCTGCAAATGAGTTGAGTGTTGTTTTAGAGACACAAGCCAGTAAGTACTGGCATAATGCACTGTTATACTGGTGTATGTCATGTCATGTCATATTAAAAATGCAGCTCTGAGTTTTTAAAAATGGAGACTTCTCATCTTTAGATAACTTTGAACCTCATCACATCTTTATTACTGCCATAGATAAAATAGTCATCACCTGCATCACGTTAGTTCAAAGTGCAGCCTCTGATGGCATACAGTCAGACTAAATCTTCTGTCTGTTCTTACACAATAGTAGACTGTCAGGAAAAGAGACTAGTACTCTCAGAAATGAAAAACACACACACGCACATGCAGATACAACGCACAACACACTTCTTTCACGTGCAAAACAATGTCTATTTGACCTTCATTTAGACAGTGGGAATGTCAAACACTGATTATCCAGTGCTGTTTCCTCTCCCTTTTACAGAAGCACCAGAATGTTGCAATTCCAAAAACTCTGGGAACAGACGCACAGTGTGATTCACATCACATTTGATGAAATATGATCAGGTTCATGAACCAGCTATGTGTGTGTGTTTTTGTTGGGAATTTGGCTTGGGAGTGGCAAGACAATTATAAAGATAGCTCAGTCTTAATTACAAACCAGGCTAAGCTGTCAGAAAGTGGAAGGCATACATCACTGAGGCAGCTGCTCTCCTATACACTAAAGCACTTTTCCTTCATGGTCTGATTGGCACCACCAGCAGTGTAGGAGGCTCGCTTACTTACATGTTATTTAAAGTTTCCACAACAATATGGCATGTGCCAGGGAACAAAAGGTATTACTAACATGTGGTAACAATTAACCCCCACATGTGACTGTGATTCGGTCAGTCAAGTTTGAAAAAGCTTTTTTCTCATCCGTTACAATGAATGGAGCAATAAAAATGTCCTGTCAGTGTCTTGATATCACATCCCTCAGCAACAACAACTCAGTTGACAGTAAAATGTGTTGTCAACGCCTCTACATATATGTTTGGTTAGGCTATAGGAACATAACAATAGGATATAGGAGTATGTAACAAACCCCCCAAAATGTCCTAAATAAGATCTTGGAGGTGGAAATGTGTGGATTGGTATGGTTCCCAGTACTGGTGGACATGGTCAGACAGAGCAGTCTTTTATTTCCCCTTTCATGCCTGAGCAAAACCTCATGGTCCCATGCACAGACTAGGGTTGATCCAAAAACCCCATTTCTGTACTGGCTTTCACATCCAATAATCCCTTTATGAGGCATTTCTATGGCTGTGTTCACATTGTGTTGTAGTGTTGGGGTGACAGTGTGAGTCTAACTGAAAAGCATGTGTCATTCTTGACCAGTCAATCTTACCTGCAGTATTCCGTGCCATTGGTGAAGGTCAGACATGTGGCGTTGTTAACACAAGGCGCTTTATCGTCCATACATTGCAGAGCTGCAAAAAACAAGATATGGACAGTCAGAGAGGCACTTGATTTGGTCCAGATGTTTGGTCAATTTTTTAAGGGTAACTATAAGTCACTAGTATCACTAACTAAGGGGATGGAGCTATTCATTAAAGAGACTGGAAAAGATTTGCCTTCACATGCTTGAAACCTTACATCCTTAAAAGAGAATGCAGTGGTGTCGGTTTTCTCATTAAAATGCACAAATTTGTATATTAAGAAAATGACTGCTCCCAAATAAGTTGGTCATCCACTCTACAGGACAACAAAGTATAACAGCATGCAGTTTACTTCATTACTTAGTCTAAACTTGATGTGACACAGACATACATAGACACCATAGTAGTGTAGCCCTAAAAACTATTAATACTGTTTTTGTGTTCATTAAATAAATGATGTATTTAAGTTTCTCATGAGTCCCTCATAAGCAATGTATCTTTAGACTTGCTTCTAAATTTCAAACCTGGGACTGGGTCTAAAAGTCATTCAGGGTTTCCTTCTCAAAATTGTTTAGCAAAGGCAGACATAACCCCCCACATGTATTTCCCACCCCTGAGGGAAACCCTCTTCATCATCTAAAGGTGTCTCCTCTTTCCCCTCATCATCACTGAGAGATAATGCAAAGAGCTAACCACCTATCTGGCCAACTATGCAAAGCCACCCTGGAATAAGCCAGTGGTCACAGGGCGGCCGGATGGGCAGGCAGACAGAAATGAGCCTTGACGAAGACAACAAAGCCCAACTATCTCCCTGCCAGTGAGATACTCATAGCTAGACACATCAGCCATTGTACAGCTTTCAAACCACCACAGACACATGGCTCAAGTGGTCTTCACGCACACCATACCAGCACAACATGCTGGACAGAAAGTGTGGTGTTATTTATTTATCAGTGTGTCAAATGAAGGAAGACACTATTAAGTCTGGTTAATTAATTAAGAAAAACTACAATTAATCATTAGCTCTGTTTATACAAATGCTGCCATATTCACATTTACTTTCATTTAAAGTCTCACAAGTGGTTACATGATGTATCCCCACTCACCAGATCAGCGCTCTTTTTACAGAACTGAGGTAGGTCAGCTGATTTCGAAGAAACGCCAACAATGTCTTTACAAAACAGTCATTGCAATACAGGAAGTGTGCTCAGCAGTGGTGCTACTTCCTGCACCTATATTAATCACAGTATCACTCTAGTTTAAGAGTCTTTAAGTAGACAAATTAACCATTATTAACCCCTCTTGGCACAATTTTGTGGTGTTCAAAGTTTTACACACATGGTTCAAGAGCTTAGACACACAGGATCTGGTTTCTGAACTCTGCTCTGAAAGTAAGGGCAGACTAATGCCTTGGAGCCAGACTGACAGACATAGTCCATTAGACATGGGGATATCATACATAAACCGCTGTGAAATTTGTAATCCCAACAAGCACGCACACACACACACTGCCTCTATGTGCATACTTGCACACATCCACTGTAATAAAGTGTGAGTTGATATCAGACTACTGCAGCTTTACACAAGACCACACAATATACTGTACTATTTTGGGAGCATTTCTGTACCCAGCAGACATACAGTACACTCACTTGCTATAAGTCAGCTCAAGGAAATCATGCAAATACTACAATGAAAAAAAAAATCACACATGCGCACAGATCTGTTCACTTTTGGGTCTGATAACATTTAACTTAAGATGTAAAACAAAATCATGTTTAATCTGTTATTGAATATCATAAATCATAAAAGGACATCCAACTAAGTGCCTGACAGTAAATCAAAGCAGCACCACAGACTATGGCAGAAGACCTGTCACCTGTGATCTTGAAATTAGCAGATAGTAGCTAAATCAGCCGAAAGAGAGGAAAGCTGTTGGGGGCAGGGCACTGAGAGGACCAACACACAGGGCGGGGGGTGAAAATGGAAGCAAGAGAGGAGAGACCGAAAAAAAGCTGCTGACGTCCCCTGACTAGTTGACGAGCTTCCCATACACGCTGTTGTAATGCCAGACGCAATGATATTACCAGATCTGGAACAGCCTGCTTCCTATTACGCCATTTTAACACACACGCCACAGACACACAGACACACACCTATTACCCCATGCTAAATCTAAGTGGAAAAGCAGGAGGGACAGACAGGATGGCTTTGCTCTGTCACTGTGTAGATCAAGTGGCCCTACAATTTTCCATCATATTTAACACCTCTCTAAGCCTATGTACAACCCCATAGCAGTGTAAACTCTCTACCATCATTCCTGTACAAAAGTCTTTAAGGATCATCTGCCTCAATGATTTCAGACTAGTTGCCCATACATCCATGGTCATAGGAGCATTTCAGAGGGTCATTCTGTGATACCTGAAACCCTGTATATGAACAAACCGCTGGATTTGGAGCCTCATAAGAAACCAACCACAGATGGTGAAGGGTGATGACCTAACATCACATCCTCCTACATACAGCAGAGGAACTACTCAGGGCACTACTCACTTTACACCACCCACTTTATATCTGTGAGCAATTCTGTGAAAACAATATATGCAGACAACAAAATGATTGTAGGCCTCATCTCGAATAGAGATGAAACCCTGTTGCAAACTGAGGTGGAACAAGCTGTCACTTCATGCACAAACACTTACTACCGCCAAAAGCCAGGGAAAAAAAACCTTTACTTCCTAAGACAGCTTATGGAAATGTTCTGTTCTGCTCAGCCATCATTGTGTCTATCATCACATCTTCTATTACCATCAACAATGGAAAAAAAAAAAAAAAAAGTTCAGTAGACAGCAAACAAGGTATCCCAAAATCATAAGCAAACCACTGCCCTGAGTCTATACTCACAAGACAAGCAAGCTTCTCACAACATCCTGTTTATCTAAGAGCTCATAAATCCATCAGGTCATTATTAAAATCATCTCAATGTGTGATTAAAAGAGGGCAGATGAACAGAGAAATGTGCTACTCATGTGACTTTTGCCCACACAAGTCACACTGGCATTAAAACCCAAATAAAATAAAATGAAATTCTCATCGTTTGTTAACAATTTAGTGGTTAATTTTGAACAGACATGTCATTACACATTAAAAGGACTGAGCACTATATATAACTTAAGCTCATAACACCAGCATTGTATCTTCTCTACCTTGCTTTTCTCACACTTCACTATCAATGACCCATGGACAGGAAATTTTCCCAGGAATGAGAGCCTTGATAAGACTCAATCGACAAAGTCAACAGTGAAACTACAGCCAGATGGTGTGAACTAAAAGGGAACACAGAGAAGTTACCTGAAACGATAATTCCTATTAATTGGACTCTTTCTGCTCATGATACCTCTTGTGTGTGTGTGTGAGAGAGAGAGAGACAGAGTGTGTTGATAGGAGGACATTTACAATTTCTGCTGTTAGGTGGGGCCAGGAGGAGATGGGCTTGTAATATCTAATGATGGAACCTGCATTTGTGAAACGGCACATTGCAGAGTATGAAAACACTGATATATATGTATATAGCTCAGCTAAAAATCTAAATATGGAAATTTATTGGCAGCTTATTCTACAATAGTGAAAGCATCAATGTCATGCACTCCACTTTGCCACAGAGCCCCAACATGAGGATTAAAATAACATGAGTGTCTGGGGTGTATCTAAGCACAAAGTCCCCAGTTAAATTCCAGGGGGCCATTTTTTGCCAATCAAATGACTGCACATGATTTCAAAAGAGATTTGCTGAATAAAAAAAATTGTAAATGTCTGCAGGTGGGAAGCAGATAGAAAATATTATAAGTGGCACTTCTCAGGGCTCTGTATAAAACATTTGCTCTGTAGGCACTCTACATGCAGCTTTGTAGCACATCTAAAACATGCCCCTGTATCAGTAAACAATGAGGTAATGTTCACCTGACACAACCTAACACAGCCCCAGGGTTAGTTTTGCCAGACACAGTTTCCAGTGCATTACAGTATTGACAAAAGGCAGCCTCACAGTCATTGTTTACAGTGATGCATTCATCAGAAGCACAACTGAAGATAAAATATGGTTACTGAGTCCTTTAAGTTTTAAAGCAGACTGCTCATCAGTTTATTAACTAGAATCTGGGACAAACATCCATGTTTTGCAGAGGCCAAATTGTGAAAACTGTCCTTTCAACTAGAGCTAAAGGCACAGCCTTGCAGAGGTGCTAACATGGCTCTAGACTTCTAGTCTTGTTTCTATTCAATATCAGCTTACTCATGATGTCCACTTACACACTATGTGAACGTGACAACACCCAGTTTTAGCTTGCCATTGCAGAAAAGTGATGTGGAGGAAAGAGTTTGCAGCAAGTTGATAATATGGCAGTAAATGTACAGTCTAGGCTTCAGTGTGCTGCAGCTTTCCATGATCAAGAAAAGATGAATGTTGTTTCCCCAACTTCTGGAGAAATAAAGCATATTAGTCATGGCAAACATCTGGTAGTTAGCACCACCTGTGTGTACAGTATATACATACATACATGCCTAAATGTCTTATGTTGTAAATTAAAACAGAAAATACTATTGTACAATACTATTCTATAATAATAATTCTAAGGTAGGGATGGGTACCTTTTACATTTAGACTGATATGGTACCAATACCCGGCTCCTGGGTACTGGTACCTGTATTCGGTACTTTCCTCTGTGAATGGAATATTGCACAATATTATTCTATCTTGCCATTTGGTATAAAACGTACTAACACAGAATGTTGTTCCGCCTTTAAGCTGGCAGCCAAATCGACGTCTATATAAAAGGGAGACTAAGCATGGGGTAACAGGGGTGCTATTATGCCGGCTTTGTTTGGTTCAGTGTACACAGCCAGCCTAATAGGGGGCTCTCCGTTAACGGCAATATAGCGGAATCTCTGTTTAAAACGGGCTTCAGAGTGTGCACAGAGAGGAGGGGCTGTCACACACAGATCCGTTGTCAATGTTGTCAATGCATTTGTGTGTGTGAGAGAGATAGAGAGAGAGAGATAGAGAAAGAGAGATAGATAGATAGAGAGAGAGAGAGAGAGAGGCAAAGAGGTTTACAAGGGAAAAGATTTTACACAATTTGCGTTCACATCAGCCAGACACTCCTCCACTCTCTCACAGACACAAGGGTGCATTCAGGTACCGAAATGTGGTGCCATCTGATTTTACATGGATCAATACTTGGGTTTACTGTGGGAATTCAGTCTGTACCAATAAAAGCATTGAATTCGGTACATGTATTTGAAGGTATATGAATAAATCAACACTGTCACACCAGTAGTGAAAAAAAACTGAGACTACTAGGGAAAAAAAAAACTCTTGTGCATAAACAAGCAGCTCATTTGTTATTGTCTCCATTGAACATTTTTTTTTACTAGAATTAGGGATGCACCCAAATGAAAATTTGTGGCTGAAGCCAAATAAAATTAAACACTTGGCCAAATACCGAATACCAAATGCAGAATGCCAAATGCCAAATACGTTTGTTAAGTTTTTCATTACTTTTCTTTTTAATATTGCATAAATAAAATACATTTTTAGACATGATTTTCAAAGAAAGTAAATGTTTATTGAATATTCTGACATTTTTTAAATATTCCAGTAGCCTTTGCTTTTCAAAAAAACACAACAACTTAAAGTTTTTCATTTATATTAGGCCTTCAAACAAAACATGCATTCCAAAAAAACTAAAGTGCATAAAAGTGGATAAACGCACAACAAATTAACTATTGTCCTTTTGGCACAAGTCTACTTAGCCACAGTAGATAGGCTAATAATGTAGAAGGCTCAGGTAAATTCCAATAAGTGTGTTCTTGTAACCTCATTTAAGCGTGTGCTTGTAACCCCTTTCCTTTTAACTGCTGCAGCCACCTCTCTCTCGTACTCAGCATGCTGTTCAGCGTGTTTGGCTTTTAAATGACTAATTAAAGCAGTAGTGCTAAAGGTCTTTGCAGAGGAACCCCCTCTGGATAGTTCGGTTGAACGGTCTTTGCAAACCGCAATTCTTTTCTCGCTCTCCGACACTTTAAAATATCTCCACACTGCTGCCATTTTACCGACGGCATCAGGTCACCGCGTCACTGCGCGTTGTTTGATCGCATCATTGCGTCACAAGCTGCTTATAGTCTATTCGGCCTTGCTTTTCACTCATTCCACAGAAGGCCGAATGTAGCTTTTTTTGCAATATTCGGCCGAATATATTCGGTTACCGAATATACGGTGCTTCCCTAACTAGAATAAGTTACTGAGCTGTCTCTTCTAAAAAGAAGACCTTGGATTTTGTGAACTGCAGGGAAAGTCAACAACCACAGCTGCTTTTGGAAGAACAGTGACATCACTTCCATTGAAGATTTTAATCAGAAAACCCCTCTGAATACAGTCGAGGAGAAGAGGGACTGGGTAAAAAATTTTGATTGTCTAGAAAGAACAAAATTGAAAGGACTAGTCTAGTTGTTTGTTCTCAGCTGGCATTACGTTGGAGCCTCCCTCAGCACTCGCCACTGCTTTGTCACTGACACCCACAATAGGTCCCTAGAGGGATCCAGCCATGGCTTGAGGGAAAAAAGACTGTCAGAGAGATACAAAGTGGAGGGGTAAGGGAGGGAGAGAGATAGACAGGCTTTGAGCTAATAGCTGAGGATTGAGATGGGGAAGTAATTCTGAAACAAGGACTGCACACGAATGGGTGTCCCTGAGCCTTGGCTCACATCCATACAGCAGAGGGCAGGAAGTTGTTCGCGTTGAGTGAGGAAGTAACCCCATTTCCTGGAATTGCTGTACAAGCCTCTAAATCCAGTCGGCCAAGAGTCGTCATGGTAACTTGCAATAAAATACCCTCAGCTCAGCATGGAAGGAGGGAGACGAGGCTCAAACTAAACACTATTACCCTGAGGGAAGCTGGCCCACACAAACAGCAGAAGAACCGAGCGGACGAACTAAGCTTAGGCTTTAAGATTTTAGTCCCCCTGGTCAGCTTCAGTTTGAGGGTGGCGACCCACACTAAGAAACAGGTCAGTGCCAACAGCAACAACAAAAGCACGTGGGTACCTGTAATGTATCAAACTGATCTTTTGGATCTCTATCAGCAAAGATACAGTCATTTTTAAATACAGCAGTATCATATCAGTAAAAGTTGATCCACTTCCGATCCTTTGTTTAATGTAACTTATTGCACTCTGGTCACACCTGCTGTCAAAAACACCCTGTTGCCTCAGGTCAAAACACTGTAACCTATTTGTGAACCTATTCACCAGAAATGCACAAGTGAACCACAGACTAGCATAAGAGGAATAATGCAGGCAGCGATTTCAATTGATGAAAATGGAGGACAAAAATCTTGATTGCGACAGACCCAGTGATTACTCTGCTGACCTGCCAACTAAGACAGTCGCCTTGGTGTCGAAATTTCTTGAAAAAGTTAGGAAAGGCTCATCGAAAGCTGAGTGTATGGGCCAGGGCTGAGCTGTTTTGGTACAGCAGGACACACTGCTGGCTTGCTGGCTCAGTGTGTGGTGTATGCGTATGTGCATGTCTCAGAGTGTGTGTGTGTGTGTGTGTGTGTGTGTGTGTGTGTGTGTGTGTGTGTGTGTCTGTTCAAGGGAGAAAGAGAGAGACAGACAGAAACATAGAGTGCAGAATGCAGGGACTTTCCCTGGCTCATTCATATCCAGACTTTTTTTCTTTTTTTTAACCTGTCTTGTTTCGTGATAAAACAAATCAGGACTTTTGTGACATATTGAGACATTTATTCCAGGGTTTGGAATTGACTTTACCAAATAACAGAGAACATTTATAATCGTAAAAACACAATACTGCATAGCAGGGGTCAACTGATTAATCAGCATGGCTGATACTATCGGTCAATATTTGGGCATTTTTACGATAATCGGCATTGGCTGTTTTTTTGACCGTCAACTGATAAAATGATTTTATTTCAAAACATGCTCCTCTGGTTCTGACACAGCCGTCTCCCCGCCTGAGGTCATCACTCTTGGCTGTGTAACACTGTCCTGCCCACTGAACCAAGATTTGGAGTTGTTGTGGTGTTATTCTACAAAAATGTAAGGTCTTTTTATCACAGATTTTTACAGTGTACAAAAAACAAACAGTATCAGTATACTGTATTCAGTCTAACCCCAGGTGTGTTATTCTAAATTTTGACACCATTTTTATTGCAGCTGAATGTAGCTTTTAAATATCGGTTATCAGTTTCCTTGAGTACTAATAAGCAGTATTGTAATTGGCCCTGAAAAAACATATCAGTCGTTCAGAAGCACATTGTACAAAGTCAAATCCCCTTTCATCCACTTGAGACAAATGTTTTATGTTCTCAGATTTTTCATTTTGATACAGTTTTCTGAGTATTACACAGTGACAATAACCAATGACAACAGCATCTCATTATAAGAATTCTGCTCTCATAGCAAGAGACATGGGTGACTAACCATCACAAACTGCTTCTGCTAGACTTATATAGTCAAAGATAAAGGCTTCTCCCTTCACCCTCTATATACAAAGTCTACCTATCCATTAGCTTCTCATTAGCTAAACCACTTACCACTGAAGTCATGGGTGGTTTAATACAGTCCCAGCTGACACTGGTGAGGTAGACCCTGGACACATCGCCAGTCTGTCAAAGCACTCAGACTTATGGCCTTTTTCCACTACACAGTTACAGCACTACTCGGCTTTACTCGACTTGACTCTACTCAGTTTTGGTCATTTTCCATTATAAGTGAGTACTTCAATGTGGGCAGGGTCATCATATCAAGGCTGCTACAGTCGCTCTGTCTAGCTCCCTTTTTTGGATCCTCTCATCAGTTCCAAACACACTCGTCTGCACCTCGATGACGGACCACGGTGTGGTTTTCCACACAGCAGCCATTTAACTTGTGTCACAGTACAGATCAGATTGCTGTTGCCAGTGTATTTTTAAAAATAGTGGGTCTGATTCTTGTGCCAGAAGTTGCACTTTCCATGACTCTTCCAGTGACAACACTCTGGCCAATCAGTGGCCAGCAGTCAGTTGACGTCACATTTCAGGATTAGCTCCAGAGGTCATACGAAAAAAAAAGTACCAGGTACCAGGTAGGGATGTAACGATTACCGGTATTACGGTTAATCTCTGTAAAAGTTTTACGCAGTAGTACTTATCATCTGTGTGTCAATTAATCGCTTTATCTCGGTGGATAATCGGGATATACAATAACAGCCTCACCCAGGTCTCCCCATACAGGCACAGCGCGTATGTAGCTTGTAAACACACTAACAGCTCCTTACACTAACACCATAAGATTCAGGTCCACTGAGCGGAGCCGACACAATGTAAGGCAATGTGACATAATGTAATCATGTTCATTTAATATGATCGTTGATCAAGATGAACACTTCAAACAACGTATGGTGATTATGGTTACAGATAATGACAAGCTAAGAATGTGAGTCCATATTAACGGCTGTCTGCATCTTTAGCTCAAGAAATTGTATTTTAATGTTTTATTGTGATGTTTTCAATTAGTTTTAATGGGAGTTTAAGTGTTAATTTAAATTTAAAGTGAAGCAACATTTACTGATAAATAAGCTTTGTTGCATTGAAGAATATTGCAATTACATTGATAACCATGATAATTTGGTCACTATAATCGAATAATAATAATGTCAAATTTTCCATATCATTACATTCCTAGTACCAGGCACTATCCCTAGTGGAAACGAGTGGAGTAGAGTAGCACATTCTCACTACAGACCACAGGCCAATTAACTGACATGTGTGTCTTTGGACTGTGGGGGAAACAGGGGCACTAGAGGAAACCTACACAGGCACAAAGGGAACATGAAGACTGTGCCCAGAGAGGCCCTAGCCCTAACCCTTCCAGCCACTTGGCAGGCTCAAATGCAGAACTTTCTTGCTGTGAAAATACACAACCTTCTCATAGTTAATCAGAGAGGAGTTTAAAGGACAGCTTTGTGTATGTGTGACACTTAGTTGGAGCAAATAGACTACTGCCTGCAGTCTGTCTTTCCATGCACTGAACAACCTCTTTTGTTAAACGACGTACGTTTTCAGTAGGTAATCCAGTGCCCCACCTAAAATCATTCAGTAATCCTGCACTGCTAAATTGCACTGCAGCAAAAAGCTTTCAGTTTGGAGCTAAAATATCATCTAAAAAGTTTGAAGTATTGTCCATTGTCAACCATTTAAAACTGGTTAATCACATCCACTGTAACAAGACTGAACCTGCAACTAAATCAATGCTGCAGAGAATTATTGTAAAGCATTTTTTCTCAGCTTTTCTGTGTAGTTTCTCTGCTTCACCTACTGATGTGCCCTGCTTGGTTCATTACTCCATGTGCCCTGCCTGCCTGTCTCCAGGATTACGGGGCTGTGCTGGCCAAGGAATGCAGGCCGCAGTAATTCCCTGTTAATTTGCTAACCTGTTCAACAGTGCAGACACAACGCTCTGTAATCCCCTCGACCTTCACATCCACAATCACTGCCCTCTATAGTAACAGTGCATGTGATTCATGCAGGACATCTACCTATTGCTTCATTCACATTTTGATTGGTATCTATTCAATATGTGGAGGATTTCAAACTCACTAAGAGCAAACTGGTCAAGCAAGTATCATGTATGTGTAGCATGCGGGAAAAAAACAGGCAACAGGCCCATAAATGCTGCCTCCACCTTGTCTAATATGCATTTTAACTTCAAAACCTTAACCTTCAAAACCTATAGGGCTACCACAGTAGCCCTACAGGTTAGATCTATTCCAACCCATCATGGTTACAGTGCACACATGCGTGTTTGTATGTGCATGGAAATAAATACACATACATCTGGGGCACAGCTCCAGTGATTCATCAAGGTCTACACATTATTTACAACTGTCTCCCACAACAACCAACAAGCATGGGACAGAAACATATGTGGAAGCCTGGCTTTTTAACTACGCTATCAATCAAAAGGGTGGAGAAGGCTGAATTGTATATAACCTGAAACATGATGTGCTGAAGCAAAGGCAACTTTGTGTTGCCAAGACTGCAAGGAGTGAACAAGAAGAGATAAGAAAGAAACCATGGAAAAGCTTGGAGGATGTTACAGCAAATATGTCCTAAGTAATATTAACGACACAGCCAAAAGGCAGTGGGCAGAGCTGGTGGTAACTAAATAATGCAGTATTGTGGGCAACTCAATAAATAGCTTTGTTTTCAGAGCACAGGGCAAATCATGGCACAGATAAATCACATTTCACACCAAGCTCTTGCATAGGTCAGATGCAAGTAAATCATGGGCGGCACAATTGCTGGCCTTTGTCAGTTTGTATCCACAATGCAATACATACACACACGCAAATAGATACACACACGCATGTCAGCTGTCTGCTGTTTGCACTGTGTAAATATATGCAACCATCCAAATGCCCACACCATGGGGGTAACACTAAGTCGTGTGCCACAAAGACGACACCTACGCTTCCTCAAGAATCAGATTAACATTTAGTTACAACACAAGACTGTGGAAAAGTGTTAACCATGTTCTTGCACAAATGGGCTTAACTATCCAATTTATCACTAAACTATGCACGTCTTAACTGCAATGACACTAGATGCCTCTAACCTGCAACATTTACAGCTCCGTTACACATTCTTGTTTACAAATACCAGTGTGCTTGAAGGACAAGTTGTTATTAGTCTTTTGCACTGACACCTTTGTAACACTGGCAGTGTAATGTACAGACAAGTGTGGCTTTTTTCTCAGGACTACTGTGCTTTAACCGTCAAGTTGCATGTTAAGTTGTGATTACACCAAGTATTTCCACTCCACTGTCACAGCGGGGGATCATTGTTATGGTACCCCAATTGTAGTCAAACTGTTCATCATTACCCCAAATGTGTTGTGTTGCACTAAAGTGGCTTAACATGTGTGTGGCCATATAGGTGAGGAGATAAAAAAAAATCTGGTGGGAGATTTTCATGTTCAGCAGATTGCAGCCATTTTCTGACCCACAATCATTTGTCATGCCAGAGCTGTAATTGTGAAGTTGAGATAGTGCTAATTCAAACCTGCTGCTTCACATTAAAAAAACAGCATACATCTGGCAGGCTTTTACTGCGAAGAAGCTACGGGAAGTGCAGCTGCATTTGTCACAGCCGTTTGCAAAAGACGGCCAACTCCTACGATCACACTGACATTTTCACACTGTTTTGTTGATTAACCATTTCACATATCAGGGATAAGGCAATTACTGGAACATGGGTAGCGTTGCAACCTCCCTCTTGTCATCAAGGTAAGCAGCTTGTACCATGGTATCCTACCATGTGGAGGATCCCTTGCACACAACACAACCTGTGACCACAGTTGTAGTGCAATGTTATGACTAAAGCGCTGTGTCCAACCATTTGGATAACCTGCATTAGCCATAGAAAAAGCATAGGTGCCGATGGAAAGAGTGCACAAAGCGTGTGAGAGTGTGTGTGAGCCAGAGAGGGAGAGAGAGGGTGATAGAGAGAGGTTGAACAGAGAGGGAGGGAGGAATGTCAAACACCAACAACATTCCAGTGCTTCTCCTTGCACTCCCTGCAGCACTTTTACTTTGTCTTTTTTCTTTTGTGTAACTTCTCTGCTCACAAATCACCAATAGTCACCAAAAAAAAAATCTGGTGAGATTAAATCAATTTACTAACAGTCATATTGCCTTACATGTAATGGCTAAAAAGGCTGTAGGCTATTTCTCCCTGCACATTTCTCACACGCAAATACAGCTGAAAGATATCATAATATTTATATCAATATAAACAGAAAGGATTACATATCAGATCATTACAAAGGTAAAATAAGATACAAACCACAAGGTTTTGCAAAACCAATCATAATCACACATTCATAAAGACTTTGCCCTTGAAATAGACATTCTGTCCAAAAGTCATAACACCAGTTTGAGTTTCAAGTACTTCAGTTGAAGGTTCGTCCACATAAATCATTACTAATCTTGAGGAAATTATACATTTTGGTTCGTCTCATCTCACATTGAGACATTTAACACTGTCTTTTTACTGTTTGCAAATAATATAAGTTACATACAAGCAAATGTACATTGCCCTGTTTAACGTAGCCATGTTTCTTAATAGTGCTTTACTATATGTCAGTATGTTTCTCATTTAATCTCAAGCATAACATATATTAGACAAACAAACACAAATAAATGGTTGTACGCGTTAATGAAATCAATGCTGTTCATAACACTACACTGTTTTGGAAATGATCCAGGTCTAACTTGGCTTCTAGTCCATTTGAGTTTTAATTCAATAAGAACATCATCTTTTGACCCCACTGACCTTCTTCAACCAGCTCTCTTATTCTCTTTTGTTTAAGTTAGTTGTGTGAACCACAATGCCCCACATGTCTTTGTCTGTTTTTAACACAACAAGCTTTCACTCTTCATGGTTCCCCTTCCACTGTGAGTTGACCCATGGCCTAAACATGTAATTAAGGACCTGCTTTTGAACCCTAATTAGTGGACACTAATCTGTGTTTAATTAAAGAGGTGCAGTAGGATATAAACCAGTTATCCCTGTCTCTGCTATGTTACACCCAAGGACACTGACAGTAACTCAAATGCACAGTGATTAAGAATATCCTAATTTCAGTGATTCAGTAGTTATCTCCAGATCATTTCAAAAAAAAAAAAAATCTCAAATATTTCTCAGTGCTTCTTCAAGAGAATACACTTGCTTCAATGACTGAGCCAAAAATAAAAGAGGAAGGTGTTCAACAAGAGAGGTGGTGATAAGTAATAGATAAATTGTGTATTTTAAAGATGATAAAAAATAAAGTAGTTAATCCCTGAAACTTTATTCCACCGTCATGATACTTGTGGATATTTGTCTTATTACCCACATTTAATTCACTTCACCACTGTCTGCTCCTCTAATTCAGCATGACAGGCTAAACAAGTTCCAGTGTCCATTTTGAATTCCTCCTCTTGCTTTACAACATCTGGGCAGCGGTGACTGAGCTCAGACTCAACAGTGCGTACTACTAGGCCTCTCAGCATCCATGTTAATCAGACCTTAATCCTCTGACTCAACATGAACTTGGTTTTATGGGGGTGGACACTCAGTAATAGTCTTTTAATTATGGGAATGTGGTCCGGGGGTATTTTGGTATTAATAATTCGAAAGCAGTGATAACCACAAAAAAAAAAACTGGAGTAACCCGCTGCTAAACGTGTTTTGTGGTGACACAATCATGAAAAACAGTGTTGTAGTTATGAGTATAACGTTACCTTAGCTGTCGTATGTTTTGGACAAAAGGCCATACCTATTCAAACGCAGTAGAAACCAAGCAAAAGCACCTCAAAGTACGGTTAAAGATCCTGCCTTTAAGTTGGTTTTACACCAAACGTTGCAAAAAGGAGCAGTTTTTTTGCTTATTACAAAAAGTTAGCTGACTTTTTTTCCCCTAGCACAACACACCTAAGCTAGTCAGACACAAGTGTAACAGCAGACAGTGTAGAGATGCTATGTCTGCCCCGAGTGCCGCAGATGCAGAGGCAGCAAAACGTGACCCAGACAAGTTATGAAGCGTTTGAGGAAATAAAAACGATGCAACTGTATAACAACAAATAAAAAACTTACCAAAAGAGAGGTGGATGAAGCATAAGATGACGACTAGTGACTTGCCCGAGGAGTAACCGGGTATCTGCTCCATATTTTCTGTAAAATCCACATAAGGTCGCCAGCCCGAAGCTGAGCTGTCTCCCGGGACGGTTAGTTCTCAGAAGTTCTCGTTAGAAACGGCTAACACGCAATTAAGAGGAGAAAAAACTCTTATAGTCCCAACTTATAACATCTCAGTATTTTTCACATGTGTACCTGCTACGTGCCGTCACGTTAAAACCGTGTAAAATTCACATATATTGAACTTCTACCCAACGAGACACAGCACAGAAAGTCTTCCAACTCTGAGAGCTGAGCAGTCACTGAAGTCGCTGGGAGCGAAGACACCAACACACGTATCCTTCCGCTGAAGTCAGCGGGGATCTATCGACGGGCTGAAAAGATGTTTTTTAAAAAAGTTTTTAAAAACAGCTGATATCCAAATTATGACATTAATCGTCGCTTAAGAAAAGTCTTACTGCCTGACAGATTCGTTAATTCTAGCCCAGGACAAGACAAGACAAGTCCAAAAAAGACAGCACAAGTTTTCTTTCTGTGTCGCCACGGCGGAGGAATTTTTTCTCATTTTTCTACTTCTCGGAGTCTGGTATGAGTCAAAATTAACCCGTTCAATGATTTTTTTTCTTTTCTCCACCCAGTGAACTGCACGTTTTTTCCCGGCATGTCACTGAACTCCCACTCTTTGTCTCTTTTTACATTAACACAACAATTAATACCAGGTACTGTGCCAGGTTTCAGGTCTACAGCGTTGCGTCTCCGATTCACAGGTATTTCGTGCATGAACATTTTGACTTTGGGACACTTAGACACACTTAGAGAGACGTAGAGGAAAAGGTAGGCAAGCAATACCTTCTCTCATAAACCAGCCAAACTTTTTTTTTAAATGACTAAACGTTGTCATTTGTGTTTTCCTGTTTCTTGTTTCTCGAAAACCCATAGATCACCACCTTGGTGCAGTATATAAAAGGACATGTGAGAAAACCAAGGTGAGTTTCCATTCCACCAGATTAATCAGTGCTGATGCAGTCTGTTTACCTGCAGGTTTCAGGTTAGTCAACACTTTCCAAGGTTCAGGTTTCTCAGGATCAACTTCTGCAGTACTGCACAAATCCACAAATTACAGGGGGCTGCAAATATGATCAGGTGGCATATTCAAAATTTAAAAGGATTAAAGTTTATTAAGTACTTGTATTTAACATTTCATCATTTTTTGTTGAACGTCACAAAGTAAAAACTAAAACTTGAACTTCAAAACTTAACCATAGCCAGTTAAAAGAAGGTTTTAAATTGCTCTGGTCTGAAATGATTGGTCGATTGATGAGTTTATCAACCCAGAGAAGCCCACCAACATTTTTGATACGGATTTGATGTTTTGTTTTTTTTTTTTAACAATTTTTTTCAAGGAAAAATGACAGAGTTTCTTAGGTTCTACTTCATAAAATGCAAAAATAAGATGTTTTGTTTTTGTAGCACTGCAAATGTATTTAACAACACTTTTTTAAATTGGTTGATTGATTTATTTTTCTAGTGAGCAAGCTCAACTTTAACACCAATATCTAACCCTCTAATGAAACCCTCTCCTCACGCACAGACACATTCACACCAGTTTTATAAACTGTTTTTCGACCACAGACTTATTATCCCCTATCAGCCTGAATGATCCAGGTGTAAATCACAATAACAAGACCACATCTCATCCCAGTGATTTGTTTGTCTTTACACCCTGCTAGAGAAACATTGCGGAGCCTCCTGCTGCTGCGACCGGCCCTCTGTCCTCTATTCAGCCCCGCTCAAAGGCCTGGAACAAGGGGGAGCAAATTGATCTCCTCAGGGGTCCGTACTGACAATTCTTTTGTTGCTCGGGCCAATGTCAAGCTCTTGCTCTCCATGCGTGGTTGGGTGTCAGGTGCTGGCACGACAACAAACGCTCTTGAAGCATTTGGTCAGATGCTGTTATTGTTGATAAACCCTGTCTTGTGTTTGCTTTTATTATCTATCACCCAAACATATGAATCCACTGTCACAGATGCATCTCTTCTGAAGGAGACCCTGTGTTCTTATTTTGTAATCATTCTCTCCATGATTGTACGGTTGTAGATTTGCTTCAATTCTGAATTACTACTTGCAACACTTTCACAAATCTCATATTTCATGTTAAAGCTGACAGTAAATCACTTCAGAGGATCACTTTGTCTGCTGCAGCACTGTTTTCTTTATGATGTCACTCCAGATGTGGGCTTCTATAGTTTGGGAAAGACGTGTGAGAAAGGGTGTGGATCTGCCTCGTGAGCAGAAAACCGTGATTAGTTCCTCTTTGCCACTGCTCTGATGAAAGACACACAAGTCTCACAATTTGAGTGGAAAAATAAAGCATGTGAAAACAATGTGTTGCCAAAGATCAATATCACTGCTGCTTTAAATCCCTTTGAACCACTGTTGTATTAACGTCATCAAGAACCCCAAAATTCAAATCCCTTGCTTGAGATGATGTGAGCCCGGTTTATCATGTAACAACGTTGGTTAGATAATCACAGTTTAAAAGGCTACTGGCTTCATTTTCAAACTGCAAATCACAGTCAGAAACAAATGCAAAACACAAATGTGTCATGATAGTTTTGCAGCCATTGCATGAGTATAAGTTTGTAGTTATAGCCCACCACAGACTACTAATAAAACTTGGCCTGGATTACAGCCATCGGTCTCTGCCATGCTGGCGGGATGGCTGCTTTCATCAATGTTGGGCCTCTTCACACTGATTCAGAACTCATCAGTCAGGGTGACTCCAGCTGTCAGCCCAGAGATTTATACTGCAGAACATGGTGTTCAGGGGGTAGATAGTAATGACTGATTACACTAGGGAGGGTATGAGCATGAGCGTGTGTGTGTGTGTGTGTGTGTGTGTGTGTGTGTGTGAGTTTTTGTGCACTCCTCTTAACCATAAACACGCCATCATCCCCCAGCATGATGGCCATGGGAAACTAAATCAGTGCTTGTCAGTCAAGCAGAACGTCACCAGGCCTTTATGTTCTAAGATGGCAGGCAGCAGAGTCGGTACAACGTGTGTATATATGATTCCTTTCTATAATTAGTAGTGGCAGGGACTGATTCACTTTTCATTGCATGACTGTAGCAGCTGATTTGCCAGCATAAACAGCTTTACATAACTGGGTCTCATTCATTGCTTCTGGATGCTTCTATGGGCTTCATAGACATGATACCTGATACTTACGACTACACTTTTTGCACCGTAGCATTTTGCAAACAACACTGTTAAACTTTAATGTAGCTATGTATGCTTCCCTGAGATCTGGTTCAGTTAGCACAAGTGTTGACTAGCAGGAACTTTATGCTGGCTTTGCTGAGATGACCGTTCATGCAGGAGCACTGGGTGTGAAGTCCTGATGTCGGGCTGTGCCCCCATCAAGCCTCTTGCACATGTTTCGTGTTGAAGCATCATCGCTCTAATGTCATCTTTACAGTGTAAGCAGATCTGGGGGACAGGAAGCTAAGGGGGGTATATTTAGGGTTGATTATCACCTCCTCCTCACTGACCCATTTTGTAAAAGAAGCTGTCTGCAGACAGCTTTCATTTGCATTATGTGTACACTGCTTTGGCTAAAAGTCCTGTGGATATTTTGAGTAAAGTTTTAAATTTAATCAAAATAGCAGGGGTGGAAGGAGGTGTTCTGATCGGATCTGTTCTATCTGACTATGATAACAAGTATCTCAGACTTGAGAGCATATCAGATCAGTTTGGTTTCAGATCTCGTTGACACAAGCATCAACAAGTGTTGGTTTGACCACTAGAGCGGGGTCATCAAGAGGAGAGGCCACATGATGTCTAATTTGCAGAGATGCAGAGCTGATTCAAAGGTTTTCAAGCATTTAATCACAGTAAATCATTTTCCTGTGTGAACTTGGGTGTTATATGAGGCGAATGTCAACACCAGCACACATAAAGTACACAGATCAGCTCTAAATCTGTGTAATCATTTACTTGATCAGACATGGGATACTTCACAAAGAAAGTAAACCCTGCACACATTTTTTACTGGCTCAGTTTTATTATAAAATATAAAGATAACTGACATGCAGAATAGCCATAGATAAAAAGTGTAATGCCATAGTGTCATCATTATATTGAATTGGCCTTAACTGCGTTAAGATTAGCCTGAAGTTGTCATCTTAAGATGTAATAATCTAATTAATCGTCAAGAGTGAATTACAGCATGCAAAACCAGGAAAAACTTGTAACACTGTTTCCAGAGAATCTCATTAGTTGTTGATATGCTGTGGCTTCGGACATACAATATGCTGTGCATTACATTGCTGTAGTGCTATGCAGTAGTTGGCTTACTTGATGAAAACCTGTATTTTGTGAGTACGCTAGTGTGAGAAACTAAGATAGCCCGTGGGAGCGTATGTGCACGTCCCGGCGTTCCACAGTGGTCAAAGGTGGAGAGTCAGCAAGCGCGAGGGCCTGGTGTGACCAAGTGTGATGTGGGCAGAGACCACAGCCAAGGGGTCCCTGATGAGGATAAGAGGGGAACTGGCACAGAGGTGGGGAAACAGGTGATGAAGGCAAGGTGTGAGGAGGTGGAGGAGGAGGGACGTGTGCATGCAAACACATCCTGTAAGGCGACCTGGGGCTCTGGCAGGGCCAGGTGGACAGGAATGTGCTGTTGTGTGTAGATGGGATCCTCCCTCGAGCGCCTCAGCCTGCCCACCGTCACCCCACACTAGGAGGCTATTTATATTGCACTGTGGGAAAATAACGGCCCAAGAGGTGTCATCTGGATTCTGCAAGGTTTATACTTTCCTACCCACACATACACACACACGCAACATGCCTACAATCTCCCTCAGTCACAAACAACTTAAGGACAACCCAGAGACATTTGCACACTGGCACTACCACTGCTGCTGAGCGTAAAACAGGATTCAACTGTATTCACACTGTTTAGATTTGTCTGAGATTTGTGCAGAGGAGCAAGTTGCTAAGCTAGAAACACAAGTCAGAACTAGTTTGTGTAACCCTTAAGTAATACTACCCGGGGCAATGACCAGGAAACACATTTTGGATCCTGTCATAGACGTTACACAAACATATAGGCATGTACAATCATACTCACACACACAACAGAGATGCAGTCATGCATGCAGAATTCTCATTTGTGGAAAGCAAACATTCTTCAGCCCTCTAAAGCTTTGCAACTGGGAGGGATATGATTTACTGGTGTGAGGTAAACATGAGAGAGAGATAAAAATAAAATAAAGGTGTTAATTTTGAAGCACATAAGCATGTGAATGTGCAGCCGCTGCACAGATCTAACACTACTCTTGACAAAATCAGACGGGCAGAAAACACAGTTTTGTGCCTACTTTTGGTGATGCAGCTCAGTTCAGTGTGAAGTTGTGAAAATGACTGTAATGTGATGTTCAAAAATCTTTGATCAAATTATGGTCACTACACGGTCACTGCATCGGATGAGCTCAAGATGACCATATTACCATTCTTGTAACCTAAATCACGAACTGTACCGTTGAGTTTACTGATCACTTAAGTGAAATATGAAACTCTTTGGTTGTTGTTAGGTGCCTTGGATGGTATATTTAACTAGTGGGGCTGATTTAGTGAAGGGAGGGATATGAGGGGACATGTGACCTCTGCATGTAATCCTCCACAACAAATCTGCATGTAATGCTGCCGATGATATTTGGATAAGAGGAAGGTCTCAGGGAGGGCAAATTCAGCCCCACCAGCCCCCGCCCAAGGTCGTCTGAAGCTTTCTCCCATACATTAACACAGACATTTAAGCACAGATGTATGCACACACTTATGCACGCACCGGTGCTAAAACATAAACAAATGCACATTTAGCCCCTCTTCCATCATGTCCTGGTCCCTGAGGCCCAAAGGTGCAATAGGTCAAACTAATCTGCCACAGTGCATGATATTTACCACAGATGAGATGACAGCACTGAGGACAGGCAAGAGAGGAGGACTGATTCTAAACCAGGAATAAAGCATAACATATTGGTTGAAACTATGGTTTGTGAGGTTTTATTCAGCCATATAATGATACATACATAACATACATATGTGCCCAAATATAGATACACACAGAACACAGACAGATTCAAAGCAGTATGTGACCACGGAAGGGCAAAAAAAATGAAGTGACGTAGGATAGAATAAGGGTTAGGTATAAATGCCCTGTAATGCTAACTATTTAAGTCAATGGCACAGTAAAATCCTTAAAAGTTCACATAACCTATTTCCATGGTGACAATAAATTTCAACAGAAGCAGCTAATCTGAGTATCTGACAGTATTAGCTGGTGATGACTTTCTACAACGTCTCTGCCTAGTTGGGTTGTTCTCAGTCATTTTTCACATTTCCGTCATGCTCAGTGCATAACAAGTGTGCGGACCCTGTTTTTCTGCATGTTTGTGTGTTTTACTCACATGCTGAAAGTTGAAGAGAGTGTAAAGTGAGTGTGCTCTGCCTATCTAGCAGGGTTAGCTGTATCATAAATTCACAAGCTGCTAAAAGACAAGTATGGATGGAATTCACACTTCAGCCCTCACTTTCTCACAAGGCTCAGCTCAGCGTTGTGTGTTTGGATGTGTGTCAGATATGACACTATTAATAAACTGACAGTCTTCTCCAGTTGAAGAAATGTAGAAGATGAGAAGCTCTAGGAAAGCCAGACACTCACTCATGTCTGTGAATTAAGCATGTCTTCCAGTGCGACACACTTTTATGTATGTTGATGTCTTTTGTTCCTCCTCTATGTCACTTACTCTCACATTTCTCTCTTCCCTCTCTGTGTACTGTTTTTGTTTATGGCATATTCTTACACACCTAAACGGTGATTAGAGCACTCAGAATGAGATCTGGGTAAATATATAGCGCTGGGAAAAAAGATAATTTATTGCATTGGTTTTATTACTGAGTTAAAGCTCTGCTCTTTTTTAAATAGACCCATGCAGTATTATGACAGCAAGGCGTGAAGGGTCATCATTTGTCTGTGATGAGGTGATAAAGAATACACAGACTGTGGTGCACATCCAGGCCTGTAGAAAACAGTCCGTACTTGACCCCCCCTGTGAGAAGTTCCCTGTTCCCAGGACCCGGTGTGTACGTTTGGGGGGCAATAACTCACCAGGTCCCTTGACTTCCTCTTTCGGCCTTCTGCATTTTATGGCCTTCTCCTCTGCCATACAGCTGCTGTCTCCACAGCTTCCCTTTATTCTGATTGGACTAGATGGGGGTTTGAGGGAAGATGATGAAGGGGAAGACACTGGGAAGCAGCTGGGATGAGGTGGGAAGCTGGTGTGATATGGGATGGAGCATGTTTTTTCTTTTTCTTTTCTTATCATCGCAATTACAGATGATTTAATTGGTGGGCACACTAACCACTGCAGTCCACACTTACCTGAACCTTCCCAACACAATACATATGTCAAGGGTGCAGTACAGTGGGAAACAAGATGAAAACTGCCATGTGGTTTTAATTCACTATGCAGTGCTGTTTGAAAGTTTGTTAACCCTCTAAACATGGTCCCTGTGATTATGGCCAAATAATTCAATTTTGGACTCATCTGTCCAGAGAATGGACTTCCAGATGACGTCTGGTTTGTCCAGGTGATCTCTGGCAAAGTTTAAACAGACTTCTGTCTTGAGAGCAGAGGCTTCCTTTTCCACTTGACTGTTGATGCATATATATTTAGCCCAGATGCTGCCAGATAGTCTGCAACTCTCTGGAGAGGATGTGTGGGGTGGCCTTTACCTGATTTATTCTTCTGGTGCTATTCTTCAAGGTTTTGATGGCTGTCCACTTCTGGGCAGAGCTGTGGTGATGCTGAGTGTCCTCCATTTGTAGATGATTTGTCTTACAGATCTTACAAAACCTGTCCATAGGATGTCTCATTCGATTGGTCTGCTCAACTGATTACATAATCACCCACATGTGTTTCACCTGAGTCTATTACCTACTTGACTTTACCAATGCAGCTGGGGTTCACTTACTTTTGCAAATACTCTGATTCCATGTTTCACGCACTCTGCTGCTTACACACACAGTTCCCTCAAAACAAGTAGCCTACATCGAATTGATAAACATAAACTGGACATTTTATATATAAAAACTGGCGATGATAAAAAAAAAGAGAGAGAAAGAGAGAGAGAGAGAGAGAGAGAGAGAGAGAATCATTATAAATATGTATATATATATGTGTGTGTATATACATACATACATTATATATATATATATATATATATATATATATACACACACATATATAACAGAAAAAAATCTAAACTACTCAAGGGGATCACAACCTTTCATGCAGCACTGTGTATACATACATCAGCTGAGGGTTTACAGTATATTAATATCAAAGGCTTTACACCAAAAATCACAGAGTAAAAACAACAACAGAGGTTGTATCTATAGGGTATCTAAGCAATAACTGCTTTGCATTTGGATGGACTGCCAACGGGTCTGGCATTTCATGACATTTAAAAATGAATGAATTCTCATAACTTTAATTATGTGCTTCTCCTCCGGCTCTATCATCAAGTCAAATTACACTGTGCATTATGTGCATTATGTGCATAATGATCCAATCAGCCTCAGTTGCACTTACAAGTTAGGAAATGTTAGCACTCTAACCTTAGATAACATGTAAACATTACACCTGCTAAACAAAAACATACCACTGTGACTTTGTTGATGGCATTAGTAGATTGCTAAGTACAAAGACGTGCCTGTAGTCCACTTTATGTTAGTGTTACCTAATGAGACTAAGTTTGCAAACTCACACTCTGTCACTGACCCTAATGTTTGAATGGATCCTTTGCAGTTAAGCAATGTCATATGCACATGATTTTGCATAACCAACGATTCATACATGACAGTTATTAGAAAAAAACTGCTAAGGAGGAAAATGTAACCACAAATTGACCCTAATGGATACATCTTAATCCTCCTGACTCAGACCTCCTCAGTATCAGGGTGTGTAGTGGGACATGCCTCATCATCAAAACATCTCTACAGTGTGGCCTCCCACTAATAAGATCATGTCTGAGAGGTTCAGTGGACTTGCAGCACACAGGGGAAGGATGAATGAATTTGCAACAGGGCGTGCTGTCTGCATGTTTGTTTCCCTCAAGTGCTCAAGTTGGTCTGCCAGAAATACAACTGAAACTCAGTCACTGAGTCTGAATTTGCATGCACGACTGTTCCAGTGTCTGTGAGACAAAGTGGCTGAAGATCAAGGTCAAGGTCACGTTGTTTTAAAAGTCCTGTTTCTTTAAGATTGCACAAGACTCAGGAGAAGTCGCATGTGGGTGGACGGCGTTGTGGTTGCGTCTGTGTCTTTGACAGGAAATTTAATCAAGAAAGGGTAATATGAGTTGGCAACAGTACTTCAAAGGTTTTGTTCTTGAAAACAGATACATGTGTCAAAGGCACAGCTTTTCTACCAGTCTCGCTAGTCTAGCCTATGTGTGTTTAGCACATGTGCTGTATTCCTGACCCCTGATCACATAAAGTATTTTAATCCAATCAGCTTCGTTTTCACATGACTGTCACACACTCGCTGCTGCTATGGTAACCTGCAGAGGAAGGAGAGAAAGCACTGGAGTGAGAGAGGAATATGTTGTCCTATCTGTAATCACTGTGACATTTACACACACATACACACACACACACACACACACACACATAATCACGCATGGGTTTTACACTTCACCTCTGTGACACTTGACTTTCCCTTCCTTATTTGTTGAGCTTTACATGTGTTTGTTATTCTACAAAAACACAAAGCCAGATCTTTGAAGGACCTGTGATGAAATGAACCGAGTATACAGAGGAAGGAAAGATGCTGATTTTACATTCAAGGAAAAAGACAGAATCATCTCCCCCTCAAAAAATTCACTTCATTTGCATATTAAATTGATGGAGACAGAGCCTGTTCACAACAACAATGAATGCACTGCACTGGAAACAATGATAAAACCAAAATAACCAAATAAAAATCTTAACATATATATATATTTTTTTATATTGACAAAAAGTTTTTCCATATAAGGAGAATGGCTGCAGAAAAAGTGACAGACTCACAGGATGTGATTAAAAAGTCATCTCTGACACAAGGCCATTACTACACTTCTGCTGTTGCTGCAGCAGAGCTGGCAGATTTGTGCATCACTGCTACAAATATGTGCATGGACACATAGTGACAAACAAGTAATAATCAGCAACAGAAACAGTTCATATGAAGGAAACTTTGCAAGAAAAAAAAACAAGCAAAAAAAACATCTTTCAGATAATGAAGTCTGTTTCAGTGGGAAAAAGATTGTACAGAAAGACAACTTCTATCTCAAATAAGGCCAAACTTACAAATATCCACTTCCTGTGAAAGGTGAAAAGGTTAGTCTGTGCCCTGTGGTTTGTTTTTGGCATGCTACCCTCTGCTTCTTCTTATTTTTTTCTGACATTTCCTGTTGAAGCATCAGACTGCTGCTCTTTGTGCTTACAATGCTAGGAACTGTTGTATTTACTGAACTTGCCAGAAGCCTGCATCAGCAACAGGTTTTCTTTCCCCGGATGCACAGCCTCTGCAGCTTAGTGTTTTTTCTCTTTTATAACTAACCTATGATTTGGAGCACAGCTAACAGGAACTGCAGAAGTTGCAAGTCAGGGAGATTTTACAGCCTCAAATTTCACTTCACTGCAACATTAAGCGAAGTGCTCTACCTGCTGGTCAATAACGGTATTGCCGCTTATCACTGTGTTGGCGGCAAATACCATAGAAACTGATTTTAGATTAAGTTTCTGGGTAATTAATGTTTGGAAAATAAACATCCAGGCAGTGACATCCACAGCCCGTAGCCTTTTCTCCTGAAACTGTCGGTAGGTCTGACTGTTTTTCTTTCTTTTCTTTTGTTTAATCATTACATACATTATGCAGAAGAACTGTTTGAGTCAGAGTTTCCTACTCAGAATTTGTTGTTCACTAAGTATTCTGATTTATTTTTCTGTATTTTTTACCTAGAAGTCTTTTGCATATTATTTGTTACTCACACAACCATGGGAAATGTTTTTTTTTAACTGGCAGATAAAATACCTGATTTTCCATCTTAGACAATCTTAGAGCACGACCACAATTATATAAACTAAAGGCATGTGTTTGGTTGAATATACAGTGAGAACTTCACCTCGACATCAGAGAACACTTGTATTACCAGTGAAGAAACACCTGATAAACATCAGTTCCTCTAACAAATGATTTTATTCAGACAGGGCAGAAAGAGAGGTGTCCTTTCCAGCTGAGAGCAGACAGCAGCTGGCTTTAACACCATTCACTGTCAGCCTGTTACCAACTTTTAAATCGAGTCTACACTTGTGTAAAGTTCATACAAAATATAAGGACGTGACCAGACATCAAATCTTCTTTTTTAAATGCCTGCTTACAGAAAGATGCTGGTCCACACGGCCACGGTGCAAGAGAGCATAAAGGGAGAGTGAATGCACACAGTTCAGATCAGGTTAGGGACTGTATGAAAATTATTGGAGCAGAAGAGAGGGAGTGAATCTTACATTTCACACATGCCCAATATTTTGCATGAAACATGGGATCTTCTTAACCCACTGTGCACACTAAACCCATCATTTGCAACTATTCTGACTTTTTTTTTTTTTTTTACATTATCTTGCTCGAAAAATAAATCAGTGAAGAAAAAAAAAGGGACCAACTTTCCCCTCCTAATAATTTTCCCACAGTCCCTTAAATGGTCATCCCACAATAGCAATAAAAAAAAAATCTGTTAAATCAGACATGGTGAAATAGCATTGCAAGGCTTCCATACAGCATTAAAAAAAAAAAAAAAACAGTCTACTTAACTTACGTTGTGTATGTTGTTCAGCCGATTCAACTGCCTAAGAATAACACCACGTTTTCCACATATTTGTATTGTCCAGACCTGTCAAGTCATTACTACTGTGATTATCAACGAACAGCAATACTTGTATGATGTGTGGAAGATTAAAAAAAAGGTTGTTGTGGGTTTTTTTCCTCTTATTTTTTGTATTATGAGGCAGTATACAAGATTTAACCAGTCACGGGTACGGTACAGTACAGAACAGCTTTGGATAATCACAAAACAGGAAGTTTCTTTTTCTCTTCATTTTTGCTTCACACTTGCACACAAATTGCCTTCAAAAACAAAGCAATCAATATAACATAATAGTTAATAATAAAACTATGCATTATGACATCATTTATATTCAGGTCACACATCCATGGACAGGTGAGAACAAAATGGGTGATCGTGTAGGTCTGTAAAGTCTTATTAAGAGCAGGGATCCTGTTTTTTTAGTCGAAGGTGACAGGTTTTCTTAGTGTCTGCAGAGTATGCAGCTCATTTTCCACTTCAATACCTCCTCCCTCATCTTCTACTTCTTCTTGTCCTCTTCTCTGCTTTCTCTCTCAGAGCCACCAGAAGCGTACATAGACAATGAGCATGATGAAAAAGACACCACCAGCTGCCAGCTTGGCATAGGTGGAGCGGGTATTCAGATACTTGGCGTCGCTCCTGTACTTCTTTGACAGGCTGGACAAATTGCTGGCTTTAGAGTCGAGTGCTGCAGGGGTGCAGAAACCAGAGGAAAGGGAATTTGGGTTAAAAAAAAAAAGAGGAAAGAGGAATGTGCAAAAGGAGGAGGGAGGCACAGAGATAAAGACAAATCAAAATAAAGAAACAAACAGGTCACAGCTGTTTAGTGTCTGAACTCAGAGCAACACAAAGCACAAGTCTGAGATAACACAGACTCACCAGAGAGAGCCTCTCCTCTCTGCAGCACCTCCTCTATGTTAGCCACCATGATCCTCTGGACGTCCTGGAGCTCTGTGTTGATGCTGCCCAGATTCCTTCTTGCTCGACTGTCAATGTATGACTTCTTGGTTTTTTGGATGTAGGTATCTGACAAGGAAGAAATGTCAAAAGCAAAATAAATTTAAACTAGCAGGTGGGGCGCTTTAATTAATTTAATCTAATTAATTTACAGCCAAATGAGTTGCTCAGATGAGTCTCTGTCCACAACGCAGGTAGACTGTTATATCTGGATGTTTTCTTTTGCTGGCAGATTTTTAGAGACATAATTAACTAAAAATAAGACTCAGCAGCAGAGCAGTGTACTTTTGCTCCAACTGGTTTCCTATGGGACATACAGTATGTGGTATTGATTTTTTATGGAGTAGTGATGTGAAACAGTGAATTCATAGTGTAAAGGGAAACCTAATGTGGTTTTAAGCAAAGCTCATCTGTAGTGATTCACCAAAGGTGACAAAAAGGTGATGCAGAGTTGGGTCAGAGTGGTTTTGCCTGAGTCAACAATTAAAGTGGTGGTTGGGTTGTATTCTGGGTAATGTAGGCTCCAGGAGCAATGCATGGTATAAAATAAATGACACCCTCTGGTTCACTCTTGAAATCTTTAGTGTCAATGCAGCTATACTTCCTCTATAACATGTTAATGGGCAGTGTTAATAATAAAGAAGCAGATACTTGAATCTATAATCAATAGGGCTGCTGATGTCAGATTAGATATGATGACGATGTGAGCAGCGATTGAAATCAATTCTATTACTGGTTTGTTCTTACCAAATTCAATGAAGGAGTAAGGCCGGGATACTGTGGGAACCTTCTTTCCATGTTGCTCATGAAACTCTGCCTGCAGGTCTTCTAGGTAGGCAAAGGCCAGCTTCTTGGGAAAACTGGCTTCACACAGCACAAGGTAGCACACTCCTTTCTCTATAAAATAGCTGCAGAGATGAGAAAATTAGAAACATAGCGTCTGGGAATTTCACCATGACATCATTACTCTAAAGGTGGTGGGTTATCTAGATTTAGTGCGGTGCGCACGTCCTCTCTGCCCACCACTTCATAGTTACTCACTGAAATGCCATGGAACCAGCCTCCAAAGTGCAGCGTGTGGGACTCTGGTCGTTGAGTTTCCTGAAAAGCTGCTTAGCTTGACTCTGATACTGCTGAAGATCCCGACCCAACTACACAGGTAAAAAAAAAAGAACAGCAGTGGTTACTACACATCTCACACAGAAAGAAATGGTGTTAAATCAGGCCTACATAGAAACTGACGTGTGTGTTACAAATGCAGGTAGAGTTATTACTATGTAACCACCAGAGGAGATATACACTACAAAAACATACAGTGTGGCGACTTGTTCAAGTGTAATGTATTTAGAATTACTGGAGACAGTGTGGTGTGAATTTCTTGCACTATATTGTGCTGAAAATTTCAGCAGTGTGATACCACATCTGAGACTGAGAGCAACAAACAGCCACGTTCTCCTTATGGTATATTGTTTACAGTCAGCATCATCTGCTTGGTGGATTCAATTCATTTCTTGTGAGTTTTCCCCTGGACCAATGAACAGAGCGTTTACAGCAGCACTAAAACATCAAGGAGACACATATGATGTCGAAGCACAGAGCAGAGAGACGACAAACCTTTTCACTTCCCTTTTTGAAAGCAAACAAGAGAGTGAAGGAGAAATGTTAGACCCCTGTTAATTCATGCTCATACACATTAAAACATTACAACTGGTTACAATTAGAACATGCTTGGCCTAAAAAACACGCATACTGAATAAAAAAGTTCAGCTTGGGGACGACTGATACTGTCCTTGACACTTTTAACCGGTTACAGTTCTTGGGATTTAAATAAAATCTGTTAAGAATAAACCTACATAATCTCTCTATAACACTTCTTTTTTAAAAGGGCCTCTAATATGGGGCAGTTACTTAACTGTGACCAAGACATGCACTGATCAGGATATTTAAGTGATGCTCTCTGGTGGAGAAACTATGTAATGGCAACACCCTTTTCAAATCACCTCAAATACTGTCTATCTGTATGAGGGGGTGTTCCTTGTTGATTTATCAGCCAATATATATATATATATATATATATATATATATATATATATATATGCTGATGAGATATCACTGTGATGAGTTCAAACTGTCTGATACTTGTAGCATTTTACATACTTTATTGAACAAAACAAATCAATGTATATGGTTGAGTGTTAATGGTTTTATACATCTACATCTGTCTTAGGATTTGCAGCCTTTTTGGTAAAATATATATAAATACAAACATATGGACAGCACATTGATCAGATATTTGAAGACCTACACTTAGGTTAACTGAGCTGAGGCTCTGGAAGGAGCTACAGCCAAACCAATTGCTGTTGTGCAATGGTCAGATGATTGGAGCCAACATCTGAACAGGGTCAGGGTTGAAACTCTGATGAATGAGACAGCAGATAAGTATGGTTGTGGGCACAGAATAGATAGACAGGCCTCTGCTTATCACATAGTCATACTGTGCGGTTGCCTTAAGTTACACACAACAGCCACTGGTCGAGTCCTCCTGGACCCACATCTGGAGGAAACCCCGACCCCCGTGGAGGTCCCGGAGGAGTCAAAGCTGGCCAGATGGTCTGTGCTAGCTAACATGTCGCTGTAGAGTTTGTACATCTTATGAGGCGTTTACAGCACAAGCCTGAACTGGTGAAAGCAAAACCAGGCAGCTAGCGACCGCAGAAGGCAAAATAGGTGAAATTTGAACCTGCTCGTCCTCCTGCATGGAAGCGGCCAGCGGCAGACCGTCCGCCAGCCGAGCGATCATCGTCAGCAGCACCATGTCTCCGCCGTTTACTGGTGTTTCTCCACCGCCCGGTGAGTGTTACAGGTGACTGGTACCACTGTTTGACAGACTGTAAACTGACAACACCACAGGACTGACGCGCTGAGCTGGCCGGAAACGCTAGAGCTTTGTGTGTCACAGCTAAACCCCTCCGTGCTCTTGTTATACGGAAATAAGCGACTCGCGAAGGTTCCGCAGCACAGTTCAGTTCAGTTCAGAGCTTTATTGTCCCTCCAGGGGGAATTTGATTTGCAGCGACAGCACAGCTAACACAACAACAATAAGAAATAAATACACAGTGACAAGGAACAACATCGCAGTGTACAGCACAACCAACTTTATAGGAACAGTCCTAAATGGAATAAATAAAAATAGAAGTGTCAAATGAGTATAAAGGAGTATAAAAGAAGTGGAGAGAGTTTCATAATATTTTTTTTTATATTTATTTATTTTTTAATAGTAATATGTATATATATATATATATACATATATATATATATATATATATATATATTTTTTTTTTTAAGTAAAGTAGTTATATATATTAGGCTAAGTAAATAAATAAATCATCCTCCTTGATGGTTCTACACCTTCATTTGAGTCCAGCTGTGTTGAATTAAATAGTTTGGACATCATCATTCTTACATGGAAAACATTTGGGTCAACCAGGACTCTTACTAACGTTGGCCATCCAGCCTAACTGAACAGTTGGGGCCTTGGTCAGAGAGGTAACCAAGAACCCAAAGATCACTCTGGCTGAGCTCCAGATATCCTGTGTGGAGACAGGAGAAGTTCCAGAAGGTCAACCATTGCTGCAGCCCTCCACCAGTTTGGGCTACATGGCAGAGTGGCTCAAGGAAAGCTCGATGAGGCCTCTCCTTATTGCTAGACACATGAAAGGCTGCATAGAGTTTGCAAACAACCACCTAATGGCTGTGAGTAGCAGCCTTTCATGTGTCTAGCACTGAGGAGAGGCTTTCATTGGGCCACTATTTTGTTTTTAGATGATTAGTTGATTTTCTGTTGATCAACAATCTGACTAATAGGGTGAACAATAAAATGGAGGTTGACAGTGTGACTTACTGATGACATATTTTATGTAGCTGTTCTTGAGGTGTTTGTACAAACACTTCCAGACTTTAGCAAATTTTACCATGAGCAGTTCTGTTTATCACAGCTCTCGATATTTCACCTGTTGTGAATCCTGTTTGTGTGCATTTGTGAGACAAACCACAGTTAGAGAGTTAATTATTAGTCTGAGCAAACAAACAATCACTGATGTTTAATTTCTTAATAACAGGTACAGTCTGAAGGGAACTGATGGTCTCCACAAATGCAAACAAGTTGTTACTTGCTCTCGGAGGCCTCTTATACAAACACTCATACCCCCTCTCTCCAAAAGAAAAACACAACAGACCACCGTGACATGTTAGAACAAGTCTTGGAGATAATCTTGCCTTGTTGTTTTATTTTTTTCCCCAGCAACAAGACATGAATCAGGATTGAATAACTGCATTTATTGGTACAACACTTTGATTTTTTTTTAATACAAAGCAAAGATTCCACATAACACAACATATTTCCCTTTTAATGCCACTCAGAGAGTAAACAATTCTTAAAAAAAAACATTGCATGTGATATACGAGCGTTTCTCATGTTTCAGTAGTGTGTCTTGGAGTGTTAGACATTTCATTCATGAATGTGTTTATTTTTAATTAATATTTCTCTTACAAAATAAGGCTTTGAGCGCTCAAATTCTCAAGTTCAGACCAGTCATGGCCTTACACAGTACAAGATAATAAGAGTGACACTGCTCAGTTACAACACCCATTCCCTGAATGTAGTAAAAATGCCATATTTCCCTGGGCAATGTAGTAATTGTTCATGTCATGAACAATAATAAGCAACATATTTGTATTTTCCCAATCAATGGGAAAGATTAGCTTTTGACAAATATCTCATTAGAGAATGCCCATGAAAATGTTATTGTATATTCAAACAAAGTAAATATACCTTTGTGAAATGTTATGAAACATTACAGTTTTTTTTATGACAACAGTGAAGCCCACTTGTAAATTGCAAGATGTTTAAAAGCTAAAAATGCTAAATTGCTAATTGTATAACTCAAAGATCATTATGAAGTGATTTCACAGAAATGCCTCATCCTAAACTGTCCTCTGACTGGGCGCCTGGAAGTATGTGCAAAAGGTCCAAAGCAGGTTCCTCTCCTGTTCAACAGTAAGGTTTGTTAAAAAGTGTGATTCAAAATTGTGGCATTGATTTGGCTGTAAATGTTAAGGCAACTGAGGGATTTGAAGTGCTAAACAATCCAGCACAAATAAATCAGCAAGAAGGAAATAAGGAGTGATATTTCTTTGCGATGGCCAAAGCATGGTTTTCAGGGCAGGGCATCACAGGAAGTCGAGGAGGCCCCAATTTCAAGCCTGACAGCTCATTCATCAGCTGCTTATTCACTCCCAGATCAAAGCCTGCCATTAACAATAAAGCAAATTCAAAAACGGAGAACCACCGCCACAGTATAAGACTGTTTATTTGTCTTTTAAGTGGTAAATATAGTATAAAAAATCACACATATCATAACACAAACACTACTCACCAGATTTCTTGGCATAAGTGAAAACATCTTGCACCTTGAACTGCTCATGGAAATCAGACAAAGATGTCAGAAACCAAAATTGATGCAAATTTTCATAAGAGAGAGTTTGGGGCAACAACACACAGCTAGACAATACCTGTGTTTCTCTGGCCTTGGCTAAGCGGCCTTCCTCAAAATCTGATATGAGCTGGTTGATATGACATCCCATATAATTATATGTGCTGTAGGGCGAGATATTAACAACATTGTCTTCATAAATAACTGTGTAGCACAAAGCATATAAGGAAACAAAGCATTTTACATATGCAAGCTCACACACTTACCTGCCAACTGCTCCGTGGGCTCCAAAAGCCAGAGCTGCTAGTAGTTGCTGTGGAAGAAGAAAAAACTGGAGTCACGCACTGCCATGTTTCAATATATAGAACTATAACACTGAGCAAAGGGAGAAGGGATGAAGACCAACCTCGTCCACACCGAAGAGGACTGACCAGTCATTAGGCTGACTGTAGCTCATACACTGACCAAAGTCCATCAGGTCAGTGCCCGAGAACTTCACTCCTCTGTAGGAGGGAATGAGGTCCTTAATACCATCCAACACATCTCTTGCCAGCACTGAGGAAACAAAAGATCATGTCACATTCTGTGTGCCATCAGTAAAGAATTTAACAAGCTTTTCTCCATAGTTGCCAGATGCAGAATCCATCATCAATAGCACTCACCATCAACACCAGTGACAGCTGGAATATGATAATAATAGAAGGGAACTCCTGGAGCAACATTAGCCACCTCAGCAAGGTACTTCTTCAGGGCTTCTAAGAACGGGTGAGAAGGAACGCATTATATATATATATGTATATTATATATGAGTAAGGCACCTCCAAAAACTGCATGATTATCTGAATATCTGACTGTTCACTCTTAATGAGAACCCTGTTCCTGTTAATAATTCATTAATATTTCCTTCCTCTGTGAAGTAAGTTGTGACATATACCTATGTTTTTTTTGTTTGGGTTGTGATACAGTATCAATATGGTAACGATGCATGTGGATATAAAGCAGGACACCTTTTAAACAAGCATTGACCCTTCACCTGAAAACAGTCCCATATCATATACCTGCAGTGCTGGGCTTGAAGAAAGAGGGGAAATGACTGCTATTCCATCAGCCTCAATCTCCTTTGCATGGCGAGCCTGGGGAAACAGAGAACAGAGAGTGTGGAGAGAGATGACTTGTAGACATGTCTCACCATTAAAATTTATAAATGAAAACATAAAATGACCATATTTCTATAGAGTGAACCAATTTGGATCAGAAAACCAAGAAAAACATCTCATCCATCCAACCAATTACAGGACCGTGTTCCCACTGGGACGTGTTTGCACAACAGACTGCCCAGGGCACAGAGGTGGACCTGAGAGAATACACAGCTACTGTTCTTCTCTACATCAACAGCCCACTCATATTGGGCAGGAAAATGAGGATGCTTCATACCAGAAACTGTGGATGAATGCTGAAGTACAAAATCTCCTAAAAACACACAAAAAGCGCTCCTCTGTATTTTAACCAAATCATCTCTTTACCTCATGCTTCTTGTATGTTAATAATTCCCCACTCACCCGTATTTTCTTTGTTTTTATTTAACCTTTATTTTACCAGGCAAAACATTAAGAACAAAGTTCTGTTGGCCCGCCAAGTGCCATAAGACACTTGTAGAGGCAGGAGAAGAGGCAGAAGACAAAACAAACATTAAGACACATTAAGCAGCAATGAAAAGAAAAAAAAAGTAAAAACTGTGTCAGACTATACTCTAACATTTAGATGACCCTTAAATGTAGATATAGATACAAAACCATCAAGTTTTAGTGTTTTTTGTGATAGGTTCCAGTCATTTGATGCAGCAAATGAGAAGGACAGTTGTCCTAATAGTAGTAGATGGAAAGAGGATGTGATCACATGAAGGTGGGAGGTTAGATTTTACTAAAGAACATGGAACATAGACATGTTTTGGACGTTACATGGTGTCTGTGTTAGCTTTTACATGATGACATTGGAACTCTATATACATCATCACAACTTAGTGACCAGGGACCTTACATTGTGTTTGTTTTGTATTTGATTTTTGAACTTCCCCATTTTCTATTTACATTTGACGCTGTCACACTGCAAAACCCATTAAACAGATTGAAAAACACCTCCACACGTACATGGTCTTCTCAGTGTGAATAGAAAGAAACTAGGTCAAAGACTATTTTTTGGCTGGATGTAGTAATAATCAACATCTGAAACTGAGGATGTTGTTGTGCAACCGCTTTAAACAGCTCACATCATCTCATCACATTAGCACTGGTGTCCAGGGTCAGCAACAGCTGATGGGGAAACACCAACTCAGCAATGGGGCACTGGGCTGTCAGTCAATGACATTTGTGAATATAGGTCTCACCCCACTGTTGTGGTCCATGCAAAAAGTAACATGAACAAAACTTTTTCATCAGAATCAATTTAACTTCAGTACATCTAAAAGCATATCAGTTTCATTGCCATGCAGTTACTAGAGACTGAAAAATATGAGCTCTGATTGAAAATAACCTTGGAGAAAAATCAATCTGGGCGATTCATATTTAATGCTGGATAAGATGAAGATGAAATAGCCTGACTGGCACTGGGCTAGCTGGGAGGGATATGTTTCTTTGGTAACTGAAGACAGATTTCTAAGAATCTAAAAAGTAAAAGTAAAATTAGTCTGGTGCACTGGATTAACTCTGCCTTTCATCTAATAATCTAGCTTTGTGAAACAAAGTTTATGTTTTCCTGTGAGTTCTTGGTTTTATTCAATGTTTGTGTCATCATTGATGATTTAATGACAGTAAATTATAAGACTCACCAGTTCTTGGGAGTCTTTCAGACTCATGCAACCGACATGCACAATCACTTGATCCATTCTGTAGAGACATGCACACACATGAAGGCAAAGGAAATGTTGCAATCTCAACCCTTCTACTTTGTCTTTAAATTGACATATTGGCACATGTTCAGACAGAGAAGGAGTGTGATGACTCACTTTCCCTTGGATTTCTGACACCATTCCTTTGCCAACATCTTCCTCTCTTCAACACTGAGAGACATGCTCTCTCCGGTGGTGCCATTCACTTCAAACAGGTAAAGTTAAGTCAAGCAAAGTCAAACTTTATTTATACAGAAACATTTGAATTAACTGAAGTTTACCAAAGTGCTGTACAGGACAAAAAAAGGTTAACACAAAAGCAGATCTTAAAGGAAAATGAGGAAGAGGAGATGAATCAAGTTCTAATGAAAAAAAATGAAATGCACACATGACAGTAGAGTATATTATTTAAAATCTACAAATGGAAAAGGAAACAAAGCAAAGCAAAAAAACAAACAAACAAAAAAAAAAAGAGAGCATGAAATGAACAGAAATCAGAGTCATGTTTGAGGAAACATCAATTAGCCAATGCAGAGAAAAGGGCATATTTAACATCTGTCTTATCTGTCATTGTATATCAAGGATAGTTACCCATAGCCATAGCAGTCAACCACAGTCATAACACCACATAGACAAAACACCATATTATTTGTATGTAAATTAAATATTAAGGTACTCTGTGGGTTATTGGACCACCAGTGTGGGAAAGTGTGCCCTGAGTTTAGTTACAAGAATGAATCAGTGACACCCATTTCCTCAGAATTATTACGTAACCCATGATTATGACATAAATGACATTTGGAGAACTTCAGACTAATCCTGGTTTCGATGTATGGAAGCCCAGTCATGTTTTTTATTGTGACTTCTCACATATGTAATGCATACCTTTCTAACATGACTAAGCCAGTCAAATTAAAATTAACAATAATGATACTGATGTGAAAAGAACGATTAGACTTTGTGGATAGTGAAAAGGACACCATTTGGCCTTTCTTTATGTCAAACAAGTTACGAATAGTAAAGCACTAGATGATTACAAAAATGAATGTGAAACAATATCACTCTTTTTCAGCATTTCATTATTTTCTGTTTTATCATCAATACCAGAATTGTATTTCAGATTTCAGATACACCACCCATCAGAATCACTATTGTCTTTTTTCCTCTCTGATAGAAAATGATATTTTTTTCTTTTTTCTCCTTTTAGTTATTTTTGTAACTAACTAATTGCAACAAACAGATATATATATTTAACCAGAAACAAGGGTTTACAAGGTTAACAGTGGAGGCTTGCCTACAAACCAATCAGCCAACCAATCATGTGACATCAGAGATTCAGATGTGAACATAAAGACAATGACAAATGTCAATACAAGAATCCACTTGTAAACTTACCAAATATGTTCTTTACATCTTGTCTGTCTTTCAAGTAGGCAACATAAGGTTCAATCTGTGAGAGGTCGATTTCACTGTTTTGGGAAAATGTAAAGAATGTTAACCCACAGATTACCATAATATACTACCGGGTGTGTGTTGGCCCTTTTTTCATATAAGCTATGCATATATGTCCAAACACTTGTCACTTTTAACTTTAACAGAGGAATTGAATGTGCACACTCACTCACAGCCAACACATCACTGAATGTTACATTTATGCAAAAATGGTTTGTAAAGCCTGCTTACCCGGCTCCGTTGAATGGAGTGAATGTAGCTGCAACAAGTCCTGTCAGCTTTTTACCACCAAGAGCCATGGCTAACGAGGCAACCTTGATGTACAGATAAACAGCACATGTTAGGAACAAAAGAAAGACAGATCTGTCAAACTAACCTGTTATTAGAGGTAAAACTTTCATGAGTATTGCATTGTGGACCTACAGTATACTGTATGTTTTCGATCAGGATGTGCATATGGCTCACAGAAGAGGAAACGAAGCGGAAATCAACATGCAGCCTACCGTAGAAAAGGATCAGAGGAATCTAGATGTCACCGACAGCGCAGGTAAGACTGCTTTGCGTTCTCAGCTTTAAGGACATCAGGTTTGCATCTGTGGAGGCTACTGACAACCTGTTTCCCAACATACGCTACTAGTTAGGGATTTGTTGATATGTTTGTCACGTGAAACCATCTAAACGTCAAGTGACGTCGCAAACCTTCATGGGAAATGTAGTTAAGTGATGATTTTTTTTATAACTCGGAAAGTATCAAAGCCACCTTTACACACGAACACAGTGTTTTTCATAACTTTATGAGAATTTTTCCCTTATTTTTTCAGTTACAAAACATTAACGCATTATGTTGTCGGGTATTTCATTTTCCAATGTGGCAAACTCGCATAAACAACAAGGTAGACAGGGAACATTGAAATATGGTGTTACTCGTGTTATGTATTCGTGCTGTAATGTAGTAAAAAGCAATAGACAGTTCAAGGTGTGATTATATTATCCATTAAGATCAATTTGTTATCTTTTACACACGCTTACACTCACCAGAGGCGGCGAAACACATTTTTCGAATTTTTATGAGCAGCCCAGGAAGGCAACACCTATGTGCATGGGCGGGATTGACAGGTTTGAAGGTTTTTTTTGTTTTCGAGTTTGTACTTTCAGGTAACTCTTCCGCCGAGTGGACCATTGGTCTCTGTGGAAGTCGTGTAGTTATTAGTTGTTCTTGTTGTTATGTGAAATGTTCATTGTAGTAGGGTTATGGCCATAGTTAGAGATACATCTGCACATCCCAGAGAAAGAGAGGCAAATTGATGCCTGACAGGCTAAACTCAGGGCGCAGGCACATGCCTTTCCAGGAAGCGGATGTAGTTGACGTTTCCATCGTAGATAGCATCCGGTTTTTCGGGCTAGCAACCTTGGCGAAATACTAGCTTCCGGCGAAATTATCCACTTTACACCCCGAACGACAGAAAACACAGCTCGACCAAGTCCTCTGCTCAACAATGGACGTGTTTATTGACAATTCGTCTCGTGTTTACGGGCTGTCCGTTGGCACCAACTCGGCTAGTTAGCATAGCCGGCTAACTGGTTGGTTGAAACCGGGGCAAGTGTTCGGCTTCTTGTCTGACTAGGAGGACAGGGGAAAATCGTCAAGAGGCGGAGATAATTAACTTTTTTTTTTTTTTTTTTTTTTTTTTAAATAATTATTATTGTTATTGTTATCTAAAACGCTTCACCACAGACGCACCAGACTGAGAGCCGGAGCTGGTATGACCGGGAGCCTCCCAGGGCTGATGCCATGACTTTTATTTTAGTTGGCTGTAGAGTCGGTGAAGTAAGTAAACGAACCGAGGGCTGATACTATCAATACAATAAGAACAAAGAAGGCAGGAAGCGTTGCTTACTTTGGTTATATATTGAAGATGACAATATACTATTTCCCGAAAACAACATCTGTAACGTATAGTATTACATCTTCACATTTAGATCGCTTGATTAATTTGACCTAACGAGTTTGCTTTGATGCAGAGCTACATGTGACGTTAGTGCTTTACCTGTCAACGTGTCACACGTCCTGTTTACAGCAGGTCCGGGTAACAGCCTGGAAAGCAAACAGGTGTGACAGAGCAAACTGCTGGCAGCGCTTGGAGCGACTTTGCACAACAGCTTTTGTCTGATGCATCTCCACCAGTCACTCCCATATCCATTTAATTAAAATAACATCCCGCAAAAGGTCACTCCTAGAGTCAGAGTCTTGTTTTAGGAGAGGAAGACAGATGGAGTCTCAGTGGGAAAGTTTGAGGAACACACAAGGGTTTTCTGGTGTGGCTATTTGTAATCACTGATGATGAGATATAACATAAATGGGATGGTGTAGGTGTATGTTTCTTTGGAGTTTTTGTTATATGACTTTAATCGGTAAGCGCAGTAGTGATGACTAGATATTTGCTCAGAGCCAGAGTGTAGTTGTACGCATATTGCTGCGATCTTGCCCATCTACAACAATGGCACCTGTACTTTTCTTACTGATGCTGTTTGGAGCATCATGCAGCCTTGGACAGGCCATGTCACGGGAGGAGAAGCAGAGGTTGAGGTGAGTTGAGGGCATCTCCTAGCACTTTTGGAGTATATGACATGAGAAGAAGATGTTACACATGGTGACTGGTGTCTGTCTTCTCTCTCTCCACCTAAGGAACCAAGTGGTTGAGATGTTTGACCATGCATATCAGAATTACATGGTAAGTGCCTCAAATAAACAGAGTTGTAATAGTGTTGTGTCTGTATTCTGTAAATATGGAAAAATAACTACACTTTACTGATGTTTTGGTGGATTTTTTCAAATATCAGTCCTAATAAATATTTAATCTGGCTTTGAAAGCTCTAACATGTTGGGATAACTCACAATCATCTATATTTTAGGATGACTGAGGTCTAATCAGCTAGCCACTGAAATGAAAAGAGTGAGTGAGTGACTAAAATGAGTTTATTTGTGTGTCTTAGGACCATGCATACCCAGCAGATGAGCTGATGCCTCTAACGTGTAGAGGAAGAGTACGAGGGCTTGAACCCAGTCGAGGTGACATAGACGACGCATTGGGAAAGTGAGTGCCGTGACTACACTGACATTGAGATCATTTAGATAAACTATGAGGATAATGCAGGTCAAAACACACACACACACACACACACACACACACACACACACACATTACCACACTTGATCCAGCTCTTTTCTCACATATGTTATTATCTGTCCCTGCAAGGTTTTCTCTGACCCTCATTGATACTCTGGATACTCTGGTGGTGAGTATCAGCTTTGTGTGGTTCTGACACTTGGCTGTTTTACGTTAGTTCTTATGTAGGTAATTTAAAACTGCATGTATAAGCCTTTAACAAGTGAGTGGTATGCACATTATGGCAAAACAATCTTTTTATCATAGTGATGATATTCTGTCTGTGTGAGTCTTTTATAGAGAGAAATGTCAGTGTTACTAGTTAAAAATTAACAAGGGCTTTAATTTAACATTTCTGGGAGGAGTTTTGTGAACAGCACCCAATGTATTTTAGTCCACTTTTAGACTGTGAAATGGTGCATAATTGAGCCTCATTTTTATGATTATGTTCTATTCCTCATCACCAGCTTTTGAACAAGACGACGGAGTTTGAGGCTGCAGTGAGGAGAGTGCTGTCAGATGTGAGGCTGGACAATGACATTGTAGTGTCAGTTTTTGAAACCAACATTCGAGTCCTTGGGTAAGACTGAATAGGACTGTCGCACTAAACAACTGTATTTTTTATCTGATAAAAAGACAGAGGAAATCAGTGGATTATGTTTTTATTGCTGTTTGTTTGTGCATGTTCAGAGGTCTGTTAGGAGGCCACTCCATGGCTGTGATGCTGAAGGAGGGAGGTCAGCACATGCAGTGGTATCAGGATGAGCTCCTGCACATGGCCAAAGACCTGGGTCTCCGACTGCTGCCAGCCTTCAACACCAGCAGTGGCCTGCCTTACCCCCGGGTGAGACAGACACACTGATTTTTAAATACACTGTATACTGTTTAATTGGTCCAGCCTCTGTTTTATATTGGCCTTGTGTTTTTCTTTCCAAATAAGTAGGGCTGTATTGCCAATATATGCAATATATACTGTCAATATACAGGTGCTGGTCATATAATTAGAATATCATGAAAAAGTTGATTTATTTCAGTAATTCCATTCAAAAAGTGAAACTTGTGTATTACAACTAGGGATGCACCGATCCGCTTTTTTCACCTCCGATACCGATACCGATATCGGAGGTTAAGTATTGGCAGATACCGATCCGATATCGATACCGAAAACAGTGCTGAATTATTACCTAACAAATCGTCTTATTGTGCGAAAAAGAAAAAAAAAAAAACTGGGATCATTCTTCTGTGCATATGATTTGACTTTCCTTTTCTACAAAACACATAAACAGATATAAATATTCTGAGTTAGTTATTTATTTAACAACTGTGCACCAGTACAAAAATCTTAAACCAATAGCTTCTCTAGCTTGGTCAAACACCATGTAAAAAGAAATACAAATGTCATTGGTTCAGTCAGTGCAAATGGGAATATAAAATCCAATGTTAAATTAAATACAATAAATAAATAATAAAGGAGCTGAAATTGAGAAAAAAAAAAGCAATAGCTTCACTTGCTTGGTTGTAGATATTCAAAATAAACAGCAAACAGCTCTTTACAATGTTTAGTGCAAATGGGAATTAAACATCCATTATAAAAGCATCTGAATAAACCAATGGCTTCTCTAGCTTGGTCAAACAACATGTAAAAAAAAATGTAAAGTGTCACTGGTTCAGTGCAAATTGGAATCTAAAATCCAATGTATGCTGCATTGTATGTGCAACGCAGCCTAAACTACGCACTCTCATGCTGTCCATCGCCTTTCGCATGTTGCTGGCGTTGTCCCTCAGAATAACGTGGACTTTACTCAGCGGAATTTGCCACTTTTCAAACATTTCCGCCAGGGTAGCTGCAATCGCGTCGCCGGTGTGTGACCCACGGAAGCTTGTAGCATTTAGCATTGCGCTGTGTGGCACGTAGCTCTCATCCAGCCAGTGTGCAGTTAAATTTAAAAGTGACACGGGGGAAACGTCAGAGCTCCAGATATCGGCTGTAAAACTCAGAGCTTTGACATCTTTTATCTTCTCTGATATGTCTTTGCACGCTTTTCCATACAGCTCAGGTAGAGCTGTCTCAGACATGTATTTCCGGCTTACCATGTCGTACCGTGGCTGCAGGTGGCTAATTAGCAGCCGGAATCCTTTGTCCCCAACAACCGACAGCGGTTGCCCATCCATAACGATAAAGTTCAGTATGCTCTCTGTGATTTTTTTTGCCTGCACACTGTTAGCTGGAAAATGTTCACTTCTTTCCTTCATCTCCATCAAAGTTAGCTGCTTCATACCGCTTCCTTTTTGTTTGTTGATTTCAATAAACTTGGCATGCTCGTTGACGTGAAATTTCTGGAGGTGTTTGATTAAGTTGGTGGTGTTGTAGCTGGAAGGTTTAACACCGCCCCTCGGAACATTCACACCACAAGTATTGCATATAGCCGTCGGGCTTGCAGGCTGAGATAGCGTGAAAAAACTCCAAATTGCCGATCCTTTCGCTCGCTCCATCTTAAACAATATGGCCGTATTGTCATGTTTGCATATGACGCATGGACGGCACTCACAGCGCATAACATAGAGCTAGATTGAATAGATGGGCCCCTATTATCGGGTCCATTGTCACCGATACCCGATCTAGATTTTTCTTTTATATCGGAACCGATACCGATAACAATATCGGATCGGTGCATCCCTAATTACAACTAATGAAAATCCCAAATTCAGTATCTCAGAAAATTAGAATATTACTTAAGACTGATCCAAAAAAAGATTTCTAGAAATGTTGGCCAACTGAAAAGTATGAAAATGAAAAGTATGAGCATGTACAGCACTCAATACTTAGTTGGGGCTCCTTTTGCCTGAATTACTGCAGCAATGCAGCGTGGCATGGAGCCGATCAGTCTGTGGCACTGCTCAGGTGTTATGAGAGCCCAGGTTGCTTTGATAGTGGCCTTCAGCTCTTCTGCATTGTTGAGTGTGGCGTCTCACATCTTCCTCTTCACCATACCCCATAGGTTTTCTATGGGGTTAAGGTCAGGCGAGTTTGCTGGCCAATCAAGAACAGGAATACCATGGTCCTTAAAGCAGGTACTGGTAGCTTTGGCACTGTGTGCAGGTGCCAAGTCCTGTTGGAAAATGAAATCTGCATCTCCATAAAGTTGGTCAGCAGCAGGAAGCATAAGGTGCTCTAAAACTTCCTGGTAGACGGCTGCATTGACCTTGGACCTAAGGAAAGACAGTGGATCAACACCAGCAGATGACATGGCACCCCAAACCATCACTGACTGTGGAAACTTTACACTTGACCTCAAGCAATGTGGATTCTGTGCCTCTCCTCTCTTCCTCCAGACTCTGGGACCTTGATTACCAAAGGACATGCAAAATTTACTTTCATCAGAGAACATAACTTTGGACCACTCGGCACCAGTCCAGTCCTTTTTGTCTTTAGCCCAGGCGAGATGCTTCTGACGCAGTCTCTTGTTCAAGAGTGGCTTGACACAAGGAATGTGACAGCTGAAACCCATGTCTTGCATACGTCTGCGTGGTGGTTCTTGAAGCACTGACTCCAGCTGCAGTCCACTCTTTGTGAATCTCCCCCACAATTTGAATGGGTTTTGTTTCACAATCCTCTCCAGGGTTATCCCTATTGCTTGTACACTTTTTTCTACCACATCTTTTCCTTCCCTTCGCCTCTCTATTAATGTGCTTGGACACGGAGCTCTGTGAACAGCCAGCCTCTTTAGCAATGACCTTTTGTGTCTTGCCCTCCTTGTGCAAGGTGTCAATGGTCGTCTTTTGGACAACTGTCAGGTTAGCAGTCTTCCCCATGATTGTGTAGCCTACAAAACTAGAGTGAGAGACCATTTAAAGGCCTTTGCAGGTGTTTTGAGTTAATTAGCTGATTGGAGTGTGGCACCAGGTGTCTTCAATATTGAACCTTTCCACAATATTCTAATTTTCTGAGATGCTCAATTTGGGGTTTTCATTAGTTGTCAGTTATAATCATCAATATTAAAAGAAATAAACACTTGAAATATGTCAGTCTGTGTGAAATGAATGTATACATTATACAAGTTTCACTTTTTGAATGGAATTACTGAAATAAATCAACTTTTCCATGATATTCTAATTATATGAGCAGCACCTGTATGTAGAATACTTCATAGGTTAATCCTCACATGAAAACTATTGTCCTGATGGGAAACCAGTAACTGCTCCTTTACCTGAAATGATAAATCCTGTGTAGCTGTAGCACGTGCTGTTGCGAAGTGTTATCTGGAGTCAGTCTGTTGAAAACAGTAGAAGCTCATTACTCACCACAATATTCAGTTTTATCAAAGTTGTCATTAAATATTCCCTGTCACATTTGCCCCATAAAAAGACATTTTTGGGTTTATTATACTCACACCTCCTGTGCTGCAGTGTGACAAATTGTTATCTACTTTTGCTTGCAGCAGCCTTTCAGATCATGGCTACATATTTCCATTTTCTGCTCCACTGCTCTGCTCGCAGCTGTCACAGCTTTTGGACGCAGACGTTTTCACAGCTGACTAGTTTTCATGCACAATCTCTTGCAAACCAAATGTGTGTCTAAAAACAGATTTTCTGTTTTTTTTTTTTTTTTTATGTTTTATTTTTTCCTGCTTGACAGGTGAACTTGAAATACGGTGTCAGGGGTCCTGAGACGAGAACAGGCACAGAAACAGATACTTGCACTGCGTGCGCAGGAACCATCATCCTGGAGTTTGCTGCCTTAAGTCGCTTCACTGGAGATCCTGTGTTTGAGGTGATACATCACATAATCAAATCTTCTAATGCCTACATTAATGTGTTTTAATTTATGATTTACAACAATAGGAACACATTTATCCTGATGTCGTACAGAAGCAATCTATCTTAGTCAACATGTCTGAAACAGTGAAGTAGTCATTGGTTAGAAAATGATCTTTTTATTATGTTTTTGACATCTAAAACTGTTCCACTACAAAAAGATTAATTCCTTGTTGTGCTTGCAAATAGTTGCTGTGCTGACACAACATATTTACCTCTTACCACTGTCAAAGAGCTGTAAAGTCGTTGCCATTGGCTATTTGAACAGACATGTATCAGCTCTGAACAAACACATCCTACAAGTGGCTTACTGCTTCCTTTATCTGTAATCCAGGTCACAGTTTGTTATTTTGTTATTGCTCTGTGCCATGACAGCTGTGGCCAGAGGCGTTAACTTTTGTTTTCCTTCTCTTTATTTCTTTGTCCTCATGCTGTATCATCTGACACCCTGGTGTTCTCCCAGAATAACTGTGAAAATACGTAGCCTCGCAAATGTCTCATCCATATGTCCTTATAAGACCTTCATTGGTTGGGTCAGCATTTACCTGAATCATTGAAATGGAATTCAGCCATCATTTTATTTATTTACATATTTAGTTTTCCCATTGTTACATGTCTGTCATGCATGCTGTGATAAAGGCCTCTTAATGTGGAGTCTGATAAGTCAGTTTTCATCAAACACCTATGTAAGTTGTGCCATTTATACACAAACTGTTCTGCATTTACAAACTGCTTGTGGTTTGTGAACTTGACTGCATTTTTATTTGGGTTTTTGAGACTTCTCTGACACGTCTGGAGCCACAAATGCATTTTTAAAAAGGAAATTATCTGTAGCCAATCACTAGATATTTGTGAATATGTAAAACTTTCAATATTTGGCCTTGTTCACACTTGTTATTAACTAGAAAGTTAGACTTTTTTATTTGCTGAAAGATAGATTTTTTGCTGTGTTTACTTATTAGACTTTGGGACTGGTTCATTTTCTGGCAGCATCAAACTACTGAATAAGCGCAGAGTCAATCACCATAATCAGAGTACAGCTACTGTCGATCGATTTTTACTTTTTTTAATCAGTGATGCACCCTTCCTCTAATTCACACAGGCCCATGCCCGGAGAGCCCTGGACTTCCTGTGGGAGAAAAGACAGAGAAACAGTAATCTGGTGGGAACTACCATCAATATCCACTCTGGAGAGTGGGTCCGAAGAGGTGAGAGAAGGAGGTCTGAGAGGGGAAAAAGAGGGAAGTAGAATGATATGAGTGAGTGAGAAGTAGGAGGAGGTAGTGAAAGAAGAGCAGGGGAGATGGAGAGGTGAGACAGGGATGAAAGACAGAGAGGTGGAGAAATAGGCGAGGCGGCTGCAACACTTATAAAATGATGAGGAGACAAGGACGTGGAGAGGGTGAAAACACAGCATTTGATAATCACCTGATTTTTATCGTCATATAAAATGATGTAAAGTGTGATTGTGTCTGTCCAGACAGTGGAGTCGGAGCAGGAATTGACTCGTACTATGAATACCTACTGAAGGCCTACATCCTCTTGGGAGATGACCTGTTTTTGCAGCGGTTCAATATTGTGAGGACACACACAAACACACACAAACACACACACACTTGCCGGAGTAATTTGATGCCGCTCTCTGTCTTCATAATAGCATTTTGTCACAGGCATATCTCTGACCTAAACCAGCCCTCTGGTTTTCCATTTGTGCATGTCTGGATTCTGTGTACTCCTCCAGCACACAGGTTGGCATTTAAATATTTTCTGAACACCATACTCAATACCTCTACTTTACCATGTTTGTCCCATGCAGCACTATGCATCTATAATGAAGTACATTAGCCAGCCTCCTCTGCTGCTGGATGTCCACATCCACAAACCTCTACTTCCTGCTCGCACCTGGATGGACTCTCTGCTTGCCTTCTTCCCTGGACTTCAGGTCAGACTGCATCATGTGCAATGAGCCTTTTTCTGTCATCATAGATTTTTGTGACATGTCAGTAATGTTGTATGCATTGCGCATGTCCCAGGTACTGAAAGGAGATATCCGTCCTGCAATCGAGACTCATGAGATGTTGTACCAAGTGACCAAGAAACACAACTTCCTCCCAGAGGTATTCTGTCTCTCTGTGTGTCTGACTTAAACATCTCATACTCTATCTGTGCCGCAAAGATTACTTGATGTCACTGAATCAGAGTCTAATTACCACATATTGCTGGTTAAAGTTGGTTTGAAGTGAAGCATCCTGCATTTCATGCAACGCAGCTAGATTTTAGCTTGGTCTGTCTGTTTTAATTACAGTGCTCTGAATGGTGCTCTGACCCTTTCGTCCTTCTCTGTCTGTCCCCAGGCCTTCACTACTGATTTCAGGGTACATTGGGCCCAACACCCCCTGAGGCCTGAGTTTGCAGAGAGCACCTATTTTCTTTACAAGGTAATTTATCAAGGACACTTGACATTCAGCAATGCAGGTGTGCTCTTTTCACTGCCACGATGGTGAGGTAAATGTCTCTAATCATGCACCAGTTTATGTTAAATGTTTTCAGCTTTCTGCTCGACGTCAAGTTTTGGATGTTTGAGTAAAATCTGAAGGTGCATCAGTCCTCACTCACAAAGCTTCAGAGGCACTACCTACATTTCTGGGCCTCTGGGCTGTCTCCATCATGCAGACCACTAATTTGTGCTCATAATTGTCACATAATAGTCTACTGCCTCTAGCTTTTTGGTGTCATCTGTAAAACACTGAGAATTACATCTTTGAGTCTGAGCAGATTCCACTGCAGCCCAGTTGATGTACTGTCCTCTGTTGTGACCACACCACTGTTCTCTCCTTCTCCCAGGCCACAGGAGACCCTTACTACCTGGAGGCAGGTCGCACAATCCTGGACAACCTCAATCGCTTTGCTCGTGTTCCCTGCGGCTTTGCTGCAATGAAAGATGTGCGCACTGGGAGCCACGAGGACCGGTGAGAAAATAAAGACAGAACATTTTCCAATGATTTATAGTATATATATATATATATATATATATATATATATATATATATATGTGTGTGTGTGTGTGTGTGTGTGTGTGTGTGTGTGTGTGTGTGTGTGTGTGTGTGTGTGTGTGTAGTTTTCACTATTTAGCCCCTGCTATTAAGTCAGGTTGTACTGTATCATTCCCATATTGATAGTTTGATAAAAACAGAATATACAGATACAGTTTCCACAGTGACCTCTTTGTCTTACACCTCTTTTCTTTTTCTCAGAATGGACTCATTCTTCCTTGCTGAGATGTTCAAATACCTGTTCCTGTTGTTTGCTGAGGCAGATGATCTACCTTTTGATGTGGAGGACTACGTCTTCACAACTGAGGCACATCTGCTGCCTCTGTCTCTTTCTGCAGCCACTCACTCCCCATCAGTCTCCTCAAATAGAACGGTAATTGAAATGACACAATTACCACTCAGATCTGACAAAGAGATAAAAGCGTACATGCACTCCAGTAAATAACAAAACCTGTCATACATGTACTTCAGTCAGAGGAGGAGCTGGACGACTCTAACTTTGACTGGACCTGCCCCAATACCCGTCTCCTGTTTCCGGACCCCGCCTTCCCTCGTAACCTGAGAGAACCAATCCGTAGTGCTGTGGACAAGAGCTGCCCTCGTCCTGCTCCACACAGGTATATATAAATTAAATTCATTATTTTATGTGCTCTCCCTTAATGTCTTTTTTATCTAAATGGTCTCTTCTTGCAACTTTCAGGGAACCCGGTATGGGGCGTCCTCCACTTAGGGCTCAGGACTTCATGGCAAACAACCCTGAACATTTAGAGCTGTTGAGGAGGATGGGAGTCAGTCTCATCCACCTGAAAGATGGCAGAGTGCAGCTGGTCCAACATGCTACACAGGTACAACAATTTAACCTCTTATTGAAATTGGCTAGTTGTCGTTAAATATCCACAGTCTCATTTAGTTTCTTAAGAGAGTGTCTCACTCTCCTCTCCCTTTCTGCCACACCTGCACCTAGGCGGTGAGTGCAGTAGCAGCAGAGGACGGCGTACGTTTCATGCAGGAGATGATGGAGCTGTCCAGCCAGCAGCAGAAAGAGCAGCTGCCTCCCAGGGCCATTCAAATCGTCTCACATCCATTCTTTGGCAGAGTCGTGCTGACCGCCGGCCCAGCACAGTTTGGCACAGACCTGTCCAAAAGTTCCACAGGGGTGAGTGGGTTTTGCAGCTTTGCCAAACTGCCAGGGTACAAATGGGCACTGAAGTGTCCTTTTGTTTATTTTTCCTAAGAGAGCCACTCACTCTTCCCTCTGTGTTCTTAAGAGGGCTCTTGGTCTTACAGAATACTTTCCTAATTTAAACAGAGGGAAAGATGAGTTGTCACTTTGAGCACCACAAGAGAGCATGTGGGATTAGACCACAGCTGTGTAAGCCACATAATATTAAAGATGTTCCTTCAGTCTTGATAATTCTGTGTGTTCTCTCCTCCTGTGCGCAGGTACGAGGCTTTGTGACTGTGGCTGAACCCTATAGTGGCTGTTCTGAGATCACCAACACCGAGTATGTCCAGGGCCACATTGCTCTCCTCCAGAGGGGTCAGTGCATGTTTGCAGAAAAGGCCCGGCATATCCAGAAGGCTGGCGCCATCGGTGGCATAGTCATTGGTGAGTGCAAGCAGATAATGACATGGATGATAACCACTCAGTGACTAGATTATCCTGTGATATATGGATTATCTTGAAGACGCACTGCCAAATGGGGCTGTGCACATCATGACTGAGTAATAAGGCAGAGCTTCATTAAGACTGACAATAACAGTCTCTCTCTCATTAAAGTTACCCATTCTCTTACAGTAGGTTAGATCATAGACAATATCAGTGGCTAATATCAGTTAATACCTGGTCTTTTTTAATTTAATATGTCTTTAAGTTTCATATTTTGTCTGAAAAACGGTCCAAAACCAAAAGATATTGGAACCTACAATAGTGCAAAACACTGAAAAATAGGAACATCTTTCATTTTAGAACCAGAAGGACTTCAATGATAAATTGATTGTCCATATCATGTCAGTCAACAAAACTAACATCTCTAACTCTCGTCCTGTTGCTTCCTTTTCCGTCTCTCTAGATGACAACGAGGGAAGCAGCAGCGACACAGCTCCGCTGTTTCAGATGGCTGGGGACGGCCGCAACACAGATGACATCACCTTGCCTCTCCTCTTCCTCTTCCACAAAGAGGGCAACATCCTGTTGGAGGCGCTGAAGGAGTACAGGGAGGTGGAGGTGCTGCTGAGCGACAAAGCACGAGACAGAGGTGCGACATTACTCTCACATATGCCTCTGTATCAGTTGGAGTTTTTCCTCTTTGTTCCACTCTGTTGATAAGATTCATCACTTCTGTGTGCTTGTGTCTCCCCGCTGACTAAAGTCCCATTATGTGCTCGGCTTCGTAAAATAAAGATGAGGTGCAGGGATTCAGGCATTATTTGAAGTCTCGGAGATCATGACTCATTCCAAAGCCACCCACCAGCTGTGGTTATAATGGTGCATGGTGGAGATTTACACCCTTATCAATATTACATCCTCATTATTTTCCTCCTCTCCCCATTTGGCAAATCCCTCTATTCCCTGTGGTGGACTGTAACAGTGCCTTTCCTCTCCTCTCTTTCTTGGTTTCTTTTTTTTTTTTTTTTTTTATAACCCTGTCCCCTTTGGATGAGCAGCAGCCATATTCAAAGGTAAACCTCTTCCTGGCAGTCTGATTGAGGGCAGTAAGTATTCTCTTCTTCTCCTTCTTCCTTCGTCTAATACCAGTACTTTTTCCTTCTCCTTGACTTTATGCCTTTTTTCCCTCCTTGTATCAGTGCTTGTATCCCTTCACACATCTGTTTCTCACTCTTCCCTTTAGTCGCAGGACTGTGTTTGTGTTTGATTGAAAAGCTTAGTGCAGTGACAGTACTGTCATGTTATTTTCCCCATCAGAGGTTAGGATACGACAGCTCTTTATGTCTTTTTTCTCATAGCAGCAAACCAGTAGGCTGCACTACACTGTGCACCATTTCTACCAACATTTGTACTTTATCTTTGCTGTAAATATTTCATTGCTAATGTCAATACTATTTAATAAAGTCTATTATCATGATAGGTAACAGTAGCTTCAAAACAGCACACACAAAGCTGTTAGGAAACTGAGCACTGGTCACCAGAACAGGTGCTCACTGAAAGAGACACACGACCACAGATTCTGTGATTTATGGGAAGTCTGTATAGCCACAGAGCCACCATGACTCCATAATGACCAGATAGCATGTCTGTACCGGAGTTGCAGTCATTGCCTGTCGTCACTGCAGCAGGCCTAGGTGTATTCCTTGGACTGTATTAAAAAAAAAAGCACAAACCCGTTCCTGAACACCGCAGCTACATTTTTAGAAACCATAACAGATCAAGGACACTTTTTTTTCTTACCACTTCCGTGCAAAGTTCACAATACAAGTTTTTGCCAGATTTCTTTCCTTAGTTGACTCTCAGTTTGGTTGTGCAGCTATGTGAGAAAGACTTTATCCTGCGGGAAACATGACTCACCATCAGCATCATGCTGTTATGGTTGACAGCCTCTCGATGAAAACTGTTCTATTTTTGACCGAGAATGGCTACCAGGAGGCATGTTGTATGGATTACTGACTGAAGAGGAGGAAAAGAGCTTTGTGTGTGCTTGTAAGAGTGTGTATATGTGTGTGTCCTGCACATCTCTTTGCAAAGAGCTGCTCAGTCTTATGCCCCTGCCTCCTTTTCAGGTGTGGATGTGCAGGAAGAAGCGGGGGAGGACTGCTTAACCGAGGCCACGACTCCCACCTCATTCGAGCCTACCACCCAATCACAAATGAGCATGGTGGAGCTGGAAGAATCGGTTTCAGAGGACGTCACCCCATCGCAGGAGGAAAGCCGTCGTGCAGATGAAGAAACTAGTCCTGCTGAAGACATTAGTCCACCGGAAGAGGAAGATAGTCCTGCAGAGGCAGAGCCTGATCTGGCTCAGCCTAAAGAGGAGAGAGACTCTGACAGGAGAGAGCAGCCCGAGGGCGACACGGACTCAAGTAGCCAATCAGTGGATGAACTGCTGGCTGATTGGCGGGAAGACTTGGAGGCTTTCCAGCAGATGGAGAAGGATGAGCTCTGACAGTCATCGGGTGTGACGTACCCTGTGACTGCGGTTTGATCCCAACATGGGGAAGAGCTCCAGAGGAAAATGCATCTCCACACCAGCCTCAAACTGATGAACACAAAGGAAGCTGGGGAGATGTCTCTCGTGGCTGTTTTTTTCTCTTGCCCTCTGTAGATGGTACCATGTGCCAAGGCAACCAACATACTGTTATCACTGGACCATAAAGGAAAGTCCTTTTTAGCCTGGTAGACGAAGGATGAGAGACCAGTGTTCTTACCTCACGTTCTCATGCAGTTTCTGTTGATCTGTCGTAACAAAACCTAATGAACGGCATGGACCAGACTGTGTGTAACAGTGTCAGAGTTTCCAGTCCAAATTACTTCTCACATTGTTGTTCTCTATGCATTTTTTGACTCGTTTTGTTCAAATGATTGCTGGTTCAACAACTACGTTCTGACTAATTAATCCATTGACCAATTTTATTTAAATGTAATGATTATTTGTGATGATACATTTTCTGTTTTTATGGTCTTGGACCTAATCATATGTACACATTGATGTGAGTTAAAAGACTTGATTCACGTGATGATCGGTGACATTAAATAAGCTGCAGGTTCTTTTTATGGCTTTATGGTAGACAAACTCAACACCAAAATAATCTCTCTTGAGGTATATGAAGTCATCTGTCAGTGTAAATATGTATTAAGATATATTGACTGCAACAATATAGCGCTGTTCGCTCAGGTTCTGGTTCTGGAGCAGACACACCCTCAGGAGCGAAGTGGGATGGACTACACACCCACAGATCGCCACGGGAGGGCGCTATATGATCTGTCTGTTGATGCTGTAGCTGCTGGTTGAATGAAAGTAGCAGAAAAAAATGCCAATACATGAAATTGATGAAATTAAATAAAAATTGAAGGGAAATGGGGAAGACCAGCTTGAATCTTTGAGTTTGTACTGTTTGGAGACAGGTGTTTGATTTAAATGTTGGAATATAAGAAGAGATTTATCCATTTTGTTTGAGTTTACTGTATTTGGGTGAAGGCGAGTTTAAGGTGAGAGAAATTTCCTCTGACTGAACCTAGAGTGTTGCTGCAAATGCACTCAGATCAATGAGCACATATTACACCTGTGGATTGTCAGTGGAAATAAGAAAAAAAAAACATTCACTTTTTCAAGAAAACTAAATTGCTGAGTAATAAGTGAAGGATTTAAATTTTTAAAGTTTTTTTTTTTCTCAACAGACACGTTTCTATAAAAAGTGGGCAGACACACCCACATAAAATCAGTTGAGTCAACATGACTTAGATCTGTAATTGGAAAATACTCAGGGTGCACCATAGCATTACTGTCACACTGGAGGCTGTGGTGGGACACGCACCCTCATCTTTTAATTAAGTAAAAATAGCAATGTCCGCTCACAATTAAATTCCTGCGTTAACTGAATTTAGAAAAATGTGTCACCAGCAACATCTACACAAAGAATAAAAATGAAGTGTGCTGTGCATGAGTCCTTATAGGAGTTCTTTTACTATACATCATACTTATTATTTTATCATTTTGGACATATAAGCGCCCAAGTAAGTGAATATAGTTTTCATATTGGTGTATTGTTGTAAGTACTTAGTTAAATTTGAATACAACAGGCCACAAGTGGAATACTTAAGTGAGTGGAGCTACTTGGTAACTTTCCACTGCTGGGTGAAAGTGATATTTTTATGATGGGGGTGGGGGTTAAAAAAAATGAAAACACAGTAGCTCATGGTGGATCACTGTCAGTGCTGGCACCAAAATAAAGACGGACTGGGTCCAGCAGCAGTGATTGGTGAGTTGGTGGAGCACTCCTCAGCAAGATGGCTGCATTGCTGCGCGCAATAGTGGCATCCTGGTGAAATGACGCAAGCCACGGTTTACGTTCAGTCCTCGAGGCTCAGAGCTCTCGAGTCTCCATAGCGCAGATCCCGCCCGACACACAGCCGGAAGACCCGACCGGCGATATCCTCCAGTGGACCGAGCGGAACCGGTTCATCTGAGTAAGTACCAGCGTGAATTAGTTGTTAATCGTCTCCCAGAGGTGTCGTTACATTCAGCTTCCCCCGAGAGAAAACCACGCTCCAGCCTGTGGTTTCTTTCTCGCTTCGCTCCTGTCTTTTGTTGCTGTTTCCTGAGTGTGCCGTGATTACCCGGCGCTTTCCTTCCTGCACGCAGGCTTTCTTCGCAGCTGTCGATGTTTTGTTGCTGATGGAGCCGAAACGCTAACGCACCTTTATCTCAGCGGGTTTTTTCTTTTCAATTTCTACTGCCGGTGAAACACAGAAACAGGGCTCGAGAGGGAGAGGGACGTGAAGCCCTGCGTTTCTTATGATGAGTGTGTGAGATGTTGCCTGTTCGGCTTGGACAGCGTTGCCTCAGCGCTTTTCAAATTTTCCACACATCCTGGTTGGCTGTGGCTCTCTAGCCCGTCCCGCTGCTTCCTCTCTGCCCGCCGCCGCTGCTCCTCAGGTCGGTTCGCTTCTGGAGAAACCGTCCTGGAGGGACCTGGGCTGGCTCCGGGCCATTAACCTCTGTGGAAATGACACTATGGTTTGAACCGCTTGTTGTCCTTCTGCCTTCCCCAGTGTGTGTGTGTATGCATGTATGGGTTGGTGTGGGGTGGGGGGGCGAACAAAGCGCCCAGTGTCCCCCTGTAACGCAGCTGGACACAGCTGTTGAAGCCGAGCTGCAGCTCAAGCCCTCGGGGCAGGACAGCTCTGTGGTCGGGGCATGGAGCTTCTGCTGCTGTTGCTGCTGCTGTGTGCTGCGGTGTGTGTGTGTGTGTTTGCAGCTTCTCCAGCCTTCTGATGACCACCACACATAAGCAGTGAGCTCATGGGCATTTGCTGAGGAACTGCTGACTGTCTTTGTTGCTCATTATTGCTGTTGCAATGTGTCTGCCTCAGAGGGAAAGACAGAAGCTGCTGGATAACATTAGGAAAGTCACAGCAGCCAGAATTAGATTTGATATATAGACTCATTTGCAGCTCATTAGCTAAAACTTAGCCCCAGTCTGTTTCAACTGTATCCTACCCCACTTCCTCAGACACTGTTATACACACTACTTTGCCAAAGGGGCTCTTGATAGGTTTCCAAATGCCCTCCTGGCTGCTGTGTTTAAACATGCCATATGGCCATTAGCCACTGTAGATTTCCTCATGTGATCAACACCAGTCCATTACATCCATTTGGTGGCTTGTGTAGCACCCTGGTGTGAAGTAGGTTGGTCGGCCGGTATTACAGCGCATGGCATCCTGTCATCAGCAGATTCCATCATGGTTATATAGGTTACAATCCCCCCTCCCTATACTTGATTTATCTGTCTGTCTTCATCTATCTGCCTCCATCTGCCTCCGTCTCCCACCCTCCCTCACTTACTTATAGTGTGGCGAGTGTGTGTGTGTCTGTGTCTCTGGGTGTGTGTATGTTTGCATGAGTCGGCGCTCACATATGGTTCGTGGTTCCGGCGGCTTGCAGACGAGACTGAAATGCAAGAGTCTCACTCTTCCTCATTTCTTCTCCTCTTTGTCTCCTACTCTAAGGCAGGAGCATCTATTCTTAGTCCTCCTCGATCTTCTTCATCGTCTCATCCTCTCAATCATCATCACCATCATCTGCCCCCGTCGTCCCGCCTGTCCATCCACCTGTGGCCTTTCCACCCTGTAGAGCTGATGAACAGCATTTCAGGTGACTGCTTGCCTCCCCCCCCCCAACCCTTGTATCGGTCATGATGCAACACCTGTGATGTCACCATGTGAGGAGGTGGAGGGTTTCCATGGTTACCAGGATGTCTTCTCTGTCTGTCCGTCTGTCTGTGTGTGTGGGTGTGGGCAGGAGTTCCCATGACTTGTCTCTCGCATGCAGCGTGTGTTTTCTCTGTGGGTGTTGCGCTCTGTCGGTGGCAGTGCTTAGTGCTGTCAGGTGTGATGAGGTCGTCTGTATTGCAGCGCAGAAAGCACAAGGCCAGCACAACACGATCCCTCTGGGTTCTGTGTCTGTCAGTTTGACTGAGGGGCTTGCAGGGCTATCGGTTTGTCCACCAGATCAAAACCAAAGCGGCGAATGTTGCAGCACGAAACCGGGAAGCTACACCGGTCTTTAGTGTATGCTTTATTTTTGGTTTGTGCACGTGTTTATTTGTGGCTGTCTGCAAGGGAGGCTACGTGTAGCTCACTGGATGACTTTTTTCTGCCATAGCTCGCCTTTTGAGTCAGCAGGGGTTGTTCTGTGCAGCATACATGCATGCTTTTGTATGCTTGTGTCTGTCACATGACAAAGCAGCGTGCCTCTGTGTCCCTGACTGTGTTTACAGTGCAGTTTGTGTTCAGAGTCCAGTTAGGAATGGGACATAGAGAAAGGGTCCAGTACTGATGTGTCTCTTTTTTAATCTCCTTATCTCGTTCTCACTCCTGTGCTGACTCTAAAGTGCTGTGTGACTCTTTGCACAGTGTTTTTTCCCATCAGACAGAATGCATCTGTTTCCAATCTCCACTGTAGATAACATGGTCTGTGATAGGATCTTTGAAGGCCCATTCCTTCATGATGTTGGATTGATGTCAGAAAAGAAATGGAGCATTCAACTCTCAATAACATCCCATATATTTAATATAAAGAGAGGCGAGAGAGGAAAAAATTATAACCTGTCACTTTGGTCTTGGCTTAGCTGTGGTTGCTTTACCTTCCTACACACATATGGTTCTCTACCTTTTTATATTCTGTTGATGTTGTGCACAAACACCAAAGCAGACCATGACTTTATGTGAAATTTATTTGTAATATTTAAGGTGCAGTGTTTTTCCATGGTACTGTTTTGGCTGGAATTTTTCTTTTACTGTACCACAAAACTTGACATGCCAATCAGTTTATCTGCAATATGTCAGAAAATGCTTCCCAAAGTCCAAGGTGACATCTTCAGATAACCTGTTGTTGACGATGCCGACCAACCAGGTAGGAGGAAAAGCGAAAGAGAAACCAGGAACAGGTGTACATGCTGTTGTATTTAAACAGTCTATATTGTTGTTGTTGTTGTTGTTGTTGTTGCTTTTATTATTATTAATGCAGAAAGAGGACAAGGACAGAAGAAACTGCAGGAGAGAGAAAATACAAAGTTAATGGCTTGAAAGACAGAGAGAAGTGCTCAGTGCATCAGTGGAATCCCCTCCAGCAGTCTACATCTAGAGCAGCATAACTAAGGGATGGGTCATGGCTCACCTGAGCCAGCCTGAGCTATGAGCTTTACCAGAGGGAAGTTTTAAGCCTGGCCATTAACTGCTGTATAGGTTAGGAGGAGATGTGATGTGATGTGATCTCTTTCCTACTGCCAGTTCTCACTGTGCAACATTTTGGATCAGCTGGAGGATTTTTAGAGTTATTGGGAAACTCTGATAATAAACACTACAGAAGGACAGTGTAGTGGTAAATACATGGAGGCAAAGGTAAGGCTGCCAATATATATACAAAATTGCTGGTGATCCAAGATTGTATGTCTTTAAGACATACCTGATTATTTTTGTGTACAGCTGGGTGTCATCTGTGCAGCAATGGAAATGTGTCTGGTGTTTCTTGATGATATTCATATGGGGTGAAAAGCATTGGTGCTGGTGAAGCCTGTGGAACTTCGCAGCTTAGTTTTAGATGCATAGAGGAGTCACTGTGTCACTAGTCAATATGAACAAACTGGAATGTGTGAGTATAACACCAGCCAGTCAAGTGTGTGAAAACAGTTAGCTCAAAGGTATCTTCAGGCATTATGACTGAGTCCAAGGCTGTCATACCAGACAATATGTCTGTGCCAGTCACTATTTTTATTTTGTTTATAGATAATATTTCCAAGCCTTGCAAAATTCTTCACCTCCTTTTCAGCTTTTGTGGAGCCCGTTGTGGAGTACGCATTTGTGAATTGTTCCACGTAGCCTCTTCTGATTCAAGTCAAGTGTTGTAGTGAGGCTGCAGCGCTGTCAACAAGATCATAAAATTCTGGGGCAGTGAAGTTGAGATAGCTATGCTCCATTGTGCATGGCAGTGGACTAAATAACAATGGGATTTTTACTCTAAATGTCGGTACAATATCATCCAGACACCTTCTGTAATGCTGTGTAGTCGGTGATATTGTGAACTCAAGCATTAATAAAAAATGGTCAGACAAAAAGGGTTCTGGGGAATATGTTGAATCTTGAATGCTGAGTCCTTATGCCATAAGACGATTGAGGGTGCCATTAATACAGTGAGTGGATTCATTTCCATGTTGAGAGCAGCCAATTGAATCTGTAAGAACTAATGCAGATGAAAGGCGGTGGTGTGCCACCGGGTGTACACCCCCTCTGTTAGCATCATAAAAGGGAATACGCTTTTATGAATTCAAATACGAATCTTCAGTGAGAAGAGCTGTGGCACTTTTTCAAAGAGCAAATGTTGCACATTTAGAGTGTGTGTGTGTGGGTGTGTGTGGGAAAAAACTAAATTCTTCAAAATGTGTCAGGATCTGTGTGGCCTTTCTCCTGGGCTCAACTACTTCCTGGGAGGGAGGGGGTCCCCTGTTAGGTGACTTTTGCATGTATTCTCCACATTGTGATTTATCCTGATAATAAATTTGAACACAGCTTCGGTCAGCTGAGCGTGAATAGTAACACCCTCCCTCATCAGTCTCTTGGACAGCTGATTAAAACCTGTTGAAGGGTCTATCGAGTGAAAGGTTTCCTCGCTGTAGTGTGTATCACTGTGCAGGAGGAAGAAATCACTAGTTTGCATCTGAAAGAAAAACAGTGTGGATGGAGCTATCATATGAGCACCAGAGAGCCGTGAAGCACGGCCTCTTTGACAAAGGGTTCGAACAGGAAAACACTTCAGTGTTTCTCAACACCGCCGACTGAAACTGCTTTGCCAATTACCTTGCAGCACGCTCCACTCCGCTCGCCAGTTACACGCAGATTGATATTTATTCCCTTCAGCTGCAGCAATTTTTAATGAATATTAATGCTGGAATTCTTTTACTTTCGCTGCCCGTGGGTTGGTTCATTAGCCGTTCAGATGGATTTGGATAAGACAGCATAAACACGTTTCGACCTTGTGTGACTGCTGTGTTGTTGGAGTAAGCCCGCTCTGATCAGCCATGTGCAGCTGTCTGTTATTAAATGTGATGAACAAGCGCTTACTCACGGACACTCAACTCCAATGCATAAAAGCAGTGATAGTAAAAACATAAACCACGATGCAAAACACCTTTTTATAGGTCCAACATGTCCTTGTGCAGCAGCTACTGAAAAAATCCCATCTTCACAGTCCAAAGATGCACCTGTTAACAGCATGTAAAGCTCCCACATCAAAGGCTACACTGATAGCTGGTTTTGATGACCCTCCTCTCTGACTTGTTTGTTTCATGCCGGCGCAGGAAGAAGTCACAATATCACTAAAGCACTTCATCTCTTACGTACTTTCTTACTTCTCCAACCTTCTGATCCCACTCCTCACCCACAATTCACCCCAGGCTCTGACATGCTTTTACCTCAGCTACAACTAGAAACAGCAGAACACTATGCGAGGGAATGAAATGGGCATGACGACTTATTTTTTTTTTTTTTTATTTATTTTTTGCTCTTTCAGTGAATCTGTCTCACTCGCCTGCCCATTAAAAGGCCTCAGAGGAGACATCTCTTCCCCAAGTCGAACCTGTATTAGGTGGAACAGTCCATTTTTGTACGGTCTCATTCTACCTACATCAAAATGAGGCCCAATGCAGCTCAGATTTCAGTTTGACTGCTGTGCTGCACTCTGAGGTTAAACCTCTAATAGCAATCTAAAATGCACTCGCTCACCGCTTACTGCTTTCAGTCCTTTTGTTTTTTGACCCCCGCTCATTTTGCCTCGCTTGCTCTCATTGTAGGAAATGAGAGGGAAGTGGTGAGGGCAATGCAGACCTCATGAGTTGTCAGCTCTACCAGTTTTTATGGGCCTGGAGTAAAAACGTAGGTTTCTTGCCGAAGTATACGCATGTAACGAGATTTTACACAATCACTTTAACAACTTGCGTGAAACCAGCTCTTGTCTCTTCACCAGCACATGTCTCAGCTATGTGCAGCGTGTCTCTCATTGTCTGTCACACGGCCGGGTTACAATTTCACTCAACAAAACAGAGGAGCGCCTGTGTCCCACCCCCCCCACCCCCTCTCTGTTTCCATATCCTGTCCATCCCTCCCTCCCTGAGTGACCACTTGTCAGCCTCATTACAAGAGCGAGAAGGAGGAAAGAGCAGCGGGCAATTCAAGAATTCAAGCTCACACTTGAAGCAGCAGCAGCACGCACAACTCAGGAGAAGCCTTTACTGTCCACCAGCCTGTGTGTGTTGGCAGAGCTTCCCAGGCTTGTCAGACTGATGGAGTGCTTAAACTGGGACAAGAGGAGAGGTGCAGTATTTGCTGCCTGGCTAGAGTAAATACTATGGCGCGTTGGCCCAGGAGTACTGAAACTCTGCTCTGTCACAGCAAGTGAGGCAGAGACACAGTTGACACACTGCAGCACAGTTGCGAGCGTCCTGATGTTTCTCCACGGACGCCATTTAGATTTTTGCACTTACAGTAAAAGCAAACATAAGGTTACATTTGCCAGATTAGGCCTCGGCGGGAAGAATTTTCAAGTTGCATTGAGTTTGGCAGTGAGATAATATATAAAGGTGTCAACTGTCATAGATTTTACCACTTTGTTTACAGTCGTAGCTTTCAGTGTATTATTTCTGGGTCACCGAGGGGCCCTTTTCACTGGAGACATTTCAACATGTCACAGTTGGAAAAGCACAGGTGTGGATGCTGCCTCCGTTTCAGGGTCCTGGTGTCGCTCATGCTGGCTACCTTACAAAACTGCAAATCAGTGAGTGGGAATGTGCTAAACTATCATGAAGTGCTATATATAAATGCACTAAAATAACATGATCCATATCATCCAAGGTAAGAATTTAAGCTACTGCATAAAATAAAAGCATGAAACCGTTGTGAAATTTCAAGTAGCTTCTTGTGGTTGTGGAGTCAGTGAGCTGTGGGCAGGATGATTAGATGATTTATAATGGACTGCAATATTAATGTGTAACATAAAATAGGTAAATGTCAGTCAATTCTGTGGATAAACCTTTATTTATTGATAAAATATCCCCATGATAATATTTGTCTTTTTTCTATTGATACCTGATAAATCACGACACTTAAAAATTGTAAATGTAATGTAGCTATAAAACAGTCCTGCTCATTGATTTGCAGCGTCACCCACATGGCCTCACACACACCTGTGTTAATGAACTGTGCTCCAGTGGTTTATAGAAGTAGAACCTAGAAGTGGACCTCCTCCCCTCAGTAAGACCGCCCCCTCCAATATTATATCAAAGTGCTATCTCTATGGCGGCCTTACCACCTGGGCTAAGTTTTTTTTTTTTTTTTAATCTGGGAGAGACCCTGCACTCCACCTATTTCCAAAAGCACCAGTGGCTGCATATGGCAATTTGCTGACCAACCCCAGTCACTTCAGTTTAATACAAAAGCAGTCCAGGCCAGACGAGCATGGCTCAGCACTCAGCCACGCAGCATGATGAAGCAGACGATGAATCTCTGCTCTGTCACAGGTGGATACGCTCAGAGACCTGCCCTGAGTCTCCCTGAGGCTTTGACCGCAGCTGAAGTCATCACTTCCCCTCCCAAGCTTCAAATCTCTCTTTTTTTTTCCTACTAGGAAGCTGAATCACAATCTGGCGCTCCCTTTGACTAGAAGTGATACACACACGGGGGAATAGGAAGAAGAAAGAAGAAAACACACACAATAAAGTAAACCTGTGAAACTTCCTTCTTGTAGTCTTCTGTCGTCTGCGTTTGCTGAGCCAGTTTTTCAGGCTCTGCGGTCGTTCGTTCTGCCTCTGGCACAGCCCTGTTTTTGAGAAGCCCTCGTGCTGCACACTGCCCAGCCTGTGTGTACGCTGTGTGTTTATGCAAGCACATACACTCACATCTCCCTGCGCAGTCCTTTTTTTGAGTTCCTCCTTTGACAAACTGACTTGTAAAGGAGGCTTATTCACACAACTTGTGGGCTATGTCTCACCTCCAGGTATGCAGGCATGGGCAAGCCTGTATGTTTGCCAAATCCTGTTCGTTTTGAGGGCCTGAGTGTTGGCCATGTGTTAAGGATTCCTCCTGCATTTAAGAGTCGTTATAGATCTTCGTATTATTTATTAGTTATGTTTCAGATTGTGAATGTGTGTTATTGACAAGAGGATGTCTGCCAACAGTTGAGGTAGCGATGACGCAAGGTAGCGATGACATCATGGTATTATTTATATCTCTAAATTAGGCTACTACTTAGCTTTGGTGAATATGCCCCGAGATGAATGTTAAGCATCTGGAGCAAGTTGCATGCATGCTGGGGTAGTTGTGTGCCAGGAAGTATTAACAACTCCTATCCCCCTCAGTCATTCGATGTTTATCAGATCAAGTTTGCTCAGTGAGTGTACATTTGTGTGTGTGTGTGTGTGTGTCTGTATTTGACAAGGGAGCAGGAGATAGTTGTTTGGTGTGAGGGTCTTAGCTGACTCGCCAGACTAAGCTTGTCCCATTGACACACTTGAGCTCTGCAGCAGTGGGCGAGCTCAGAGCAGGGCAGTCCAGCTGTCCTGTGGGTTAAATAAACACCAAGCAACGCCCCGCTGTGGTCTCACATGTGGCACCAAGCGGCTCACTGGATGGAGCTCCAATACAAACGCGGGGGCCGATTCCAGCTGAAGTCGCCAGTGCTAAAAGTGAACGCACTGATCTCATTGTACAGTGAAACACATGCAAAAGAGCAGGATGCAAATATACTGACACTTCAGCTCTGATGGTTCTTTATTCCAGCTGTGTACACTGACAGTCAAAGGTTTGGACACACCTTCTCATTCAGTGGTTTTTCTTTATTTTTATTACTTTGTACATTGTAGATTCAAACTGAAGGCATCAAAACTATGAGGAGACACATAAGGAATTAAGCAGTAAACACAAAAGTGTCAAACAAAGCAGAATGTGTTTTAGATTTTCGATTTTTTTTTAAGTAACCACCTTTCGCTTTGTTGACAGCTTTTGACCTTCTCGCATCAGCGTCATGACGTCGTCACCTGAAATGGTTTTCCAACAGTCCTGAAGGAGTTCTCAGAGGTGCTGAGCACTTGTTGGCTCTTTTGTCTTCACTCTGTGGTCCAACTCATCCCAAACCATCTCAGCTGGGTTTAGGTCAGGTGACAGACAATACTTCTGTTTTAATTTACTACATAATTCCATATGTGTTCCTTCATAGTTTTGATGTCTTCAGTATGAATCTACAATGTAGAAAGTAATACAAATGATGAAAAAAAAAGCCATTGAGTGTAGGTGCATGTCTGTGAGTTTGAACTGTTAAAAGAAAGAAAGAAGTTGAAACGGTAACATTTCACCCTCAGGCTTTCTCATTTGAACAGTTGAAACTGAAATTTTACCAAAAAAAAAACAACCAAAAAAAAAAAAAAACACAAGCCAAGATTTAACAAAAGTCAGAAAACACAATGTTTTCATCTTGGGTCCCCTTGAGAATGGGAACTACCTCTGTAGAGCTGATTCAGAGCAGAAATTGCGCAACTGAGGCAACATTTTTAAATCCTTGGTTTCTGAAAAAAATAACACAATCACAATCACCACTGTACGTTTCTCATCAAACCAGACATCCCCAAAGAAACTCTGAGGGGAGGAATTTGGGGAAGAGAAAGGAGGTGACAGTGTGATTCATGACCACTGTCTTGCAAAACATGCCAGTTATGACACCTTGAGTTTCAACACATCCATGTCACCGACGTATCCCTCCAGCCTCTGCCTTGTTACAGGCTTTACTCGTATTTATTTATAGGTACATCTGCCTTTTGTGACAGTCTGCCTACTAGCTGTAGCTCATATGTATACCCTATGTAACAGCAGCGTGGCTCACAGATTCACACAGCCTAGTATTATCCCTGCACACAACAATAGCTTTGGGACTGCTCTGTCTATTTTTAACCAGCTCCTACTCACAATTTGATGTCTCAATACACACAAATCAAAGCCCTTCAAACAGATGCTGCCCACACGCTAGAGACCCTTTTGAAACTTCAAATCCATCAAGGCTGCTCACATTTCTCAATGCACTTCCGTCTGTGTTTTTCAGGAGGGAGTCTCTGTGCTTTGCTGATCTAATATTCACTTCAGTTCTACGCTAATGGCCCAGAGTTAAAGGAACTGTGACTGGTCCCTGTGCTTCCTCTCCCTCTTTTTCCAGTCTCTCTAACTCTCTCTGGCTTTCTCTTCTCTGCCTCACTGTGCCCTGACAGGTAACACGCACGCTGCAGCAGTGTTAACCAGCACCCACCGCATCCTCTTTGGCACAGGAGCCTCATTTAAGTGACCTGTCAAGAGGCTGATTATGCGGGATGAGATTATTTCGTGCAACTTTGCCGTCAGTGTCTGATTGCGACGGTGCGCCTGTGACTGCATTAAGACCTTCTAGTTGCGCGTGTGCATGTGTGTGGCTTTATGAGCGTGGGGATGAGACATAATCGAGCCGTTCCAGTGGGTCCAAGTACGAGTTAAGAGGTGTCCCAGCGGGCTGATGAGATACTGACACCCAGATAGTGTAGATAAAGATGGGCGTAGCCAGGGTGCCACATGTGCAGAGGCTACAGTCCTCGCTGCAGCCGGCCACGCACGCTCTACATTATGCAGGGCTTCAAGTCTTCATAAAATCAAATGAGGATGTTTATATTAAAAAAAATCACTCCACATTCTGAAACCAGCTGAAGAGACCAGAACTGTTTGTACCAGGTTGTAAACATGTTTATATCTGCAGTAAAGCTGGTCATGGGGATTGACTCAGCTACCACTGAAGCTGCCATTCACAGAAGTGCAGCTTTTTTCTACTTCCACGTTGGCTCTATTTTTCAGCCCCGGAGGTCACCGCTTGGTGACACCACACACAACTACACACATCCAAAGCTTCCACGTTCAGCACGTCTCCCCCTCATCCTCAAGCCCTTTTTAGAGATTCATGTGCAGGCTCTGCAGGCCTCAGACATTAATGTTATTTTATGTTTATTGATGATCAAAAAAGAATCGACCGATGAATCGGGTATTGAAATACTTGTTGCAGCCTTAGATGGCTCAGATGGATTCCACCGGTTTGATAAAAAGAGACAGCTCAAGCTTATCAAGGCAATGGATGGAAACATTACGACAGTGATACAGTGAAGTCACACAGTTTAGTTGGATGACAGTATCTAAACCGCTGCAGAAAATGGGAAGGATTAGAGTGAGTGCATCAGAGTTATCTGTAGTATTTCCCAATTTAAGTCAGCTTGATCAGCTGACTGCTCCTGGTCCTCATACCTGGGCATGTTTTTAGCTGCGTCACTGTTTTTAACTTTGTGAGTGCCACTCATGAAGTACAGTGGAAACCATCCACACATTTTAAGTCACACAACGGCTGTACACGTAGACACATACCACTCCCTGCAGCCCTGTACACCTGGCGCTTTGTGTTGTGTCCAGAGAAATGGAGGCCGGTCGGCTGTAGTCTAAACACAGGAGTAAACACTGGCCTCCTGTCAGCTTCAAACGCTCTGAGGATCACTGAAGGAGGGAGGAGGGGCCAGCGGTGGCGGCGCTCTTTTGAAGAACTGCACTCTTCTCTCTGTCTGGCCTCTTTCCATCCCACCTATTTTCCATCCTTTGCTTCACCCATGTCCCCCTTCATTTACCCCACCTACTTCCTCCCCTCCTTTGTCTTTTCTGTCTGTTCAGTGTTTCTGCCCCTCCAAAAAGCCTCTCCAACCCCCTCCACTCTCTTCAGCCAACACTCTTCCTCCTCTCACTTGTACCAGCGCTGAAGATTTCATTTTGGTGATGGGTCCTCATTGGCTGCCTCTCTCTCTTCCTCACTCTTTGTGTGTGTGTGTGTGTGTGTGTGAGTGAATGTGCACATTTTAGTAACTGGCAGCAGTCAGATGGGCTCTGTCAATGACAGCATATGGCATGTGTGAATGACATGGAGACTATCTATAGTTTAATGTGTCTGACAGTGCGTGTGATTGACTGACAGTGGTTCACAGGTTTCACCGTCCTCTTTCCTGAATAATAGTGAGTTGTTACATCCGACTGTCATGATGCGAAGCAACAGCTGTTTGGTTTAAGGGCACTTCAACTTCAACATGGCTAACATAGACCAACACCAGCTTTCAGTGAAATGTTAAAAATATACACATATATATATATATAAGACTAAGAAATCTTAGTGATGCATTGTTTTGAAGCTGCATTTATAGATATTTGTTTTAAGAATATATCAAAAGACTGATGGGCGAAAGAGTTGAATGAAAAGAGAGAATCATCACCCTTCTCTGCAGGTCTCCTAAAGGGTTTTAGCATATTTTAGCTCATAGTTTTGGTTTTCTGGCGGCAACTTTGCTGTTTTGATTCTATCTCATTAACCTCATTTCCAACGACAGCAGACAGCTGTTTTCAGCATAAATAAATAAATAAAAGCTCCAGGAATCCGCTGCAGACTACCTGCCCAGCCCCGAACAGCTGAGAGACGGAGGATTTCAGCTCCCAACTGGTGAACATAGTTTTGCATTTATTCACCAAAGAGAGGGATATTTTTAATTTTCCTCAAGAGCTGGAGGAGAACGCTGATCAGACATCCACAGACAGGAGTCCAAATGAAAGACAGTGCTGCACTGTGTCTGCTGGATGTCTCAATAGGCAACTGTTTGCTAACTATATAAGGCGATAACATGTCAGAGTTGTGTGTTGTCAATGTCAAATACTTTATCAAATTTGCAGTTTCTTCTCTTTATAATAAATCCAGCATCCATCCAGATATTAAATTATGAATCCTCTTAAAACTAAGCACGACTCTAACGTCTAAAATGAGTATGATCAGAATATAGATGTATCGACAGCCCTACTTTAAATCAGGCCGTGTACTCTGTTTACCCACTGGGCCGCCCTGCTGCTCCCGCTCCCGCACATAATGACAGTGGTTACATTTAGACCTAAAAGAAACACAAGGTTGAAGTAATAACCTGCAACATTTTCATATAAACGCTCACTTTACCTTCTGCTGCTGTATCATTACTCAGCCCACATTTCTGGCTCCGAATACCTGGTGTGAAAGAGACACTTGTGTAAAGAGGAGGGAAATAATGCCTCTTTGCTGCCCTGCCTTGAAGGCCATATACATAATGCCCAAAATGTGCTAAATATATTCTTCCAAACAAAAAGGTGTAGCATTAGACAGCCTGCCAGCCTCAGTGTTGGTGGTGCTGGCAAATATCACACTGAATAGCTATTGCACTGCTGTGAGAAAACACAGTGCAGGGCATTTCACATTGATCGACCCAGTTTGTTTTGGAATAAAGAAGGAGTTAGTTAGCATGAGTGACAGTTATTATAGCTGATCAAACAGTCCTGGTACTTCTGTAAAAGTACACTGTAAGGACAGAGCAACAGAGTCATTCAGTTTGTTGTGTTTGTCTTGAATCTAAAAGGTCTCCTCTCTGTCCCTCGGCCAGGTGAGAGTGCGATGAGGAGAGGCTTCAGAGTGTGAGGCCATGGGCTGCACCTCGGCCAAGCAGGTGTCGGCCGTGCCCAACGATGAGGAGGGACGTGGCAAGGCCTACAGCAATGGAGACCTCTTCACAGGTCAGTCTGCACACACACACTCACACACTCACACTCACACTCACACAGGGGTGTCAATAAAAGCTTCACAGCTCCATTTCACAGGGGTTAATTGCACAGCATAGACCCATTGCCCCAACCGCCCTCACAATATATTCTCTTCATTACAGCTCATAGTCCTCTGACAGAGTGTTAGGTTCTCCATTTCAGACGATAAGTGTCAACAACACAGTCAGTTTTATTAGTGTCATCCACGTTCAGAGTTCACATAGGAGAGAGGAAGTAACTGGCGGGTGAAACTGCAGTGTTGCAACTCTCAGGTGTCATGTGTCCTTCAGGTTCTCATATTTTTAGCTGGTGCAACTCGTCAGATAGAAACTGAGTGGGAATACAAAGGTGGGAGGAGGTGAGAATAAAAAGGACATGGTTTGAGGGAAAAGATGAGAAGAGCGGTGGCAAGGCACACAGTAGAGACTGGACTGGAGAAGGCACTTGAGAGATTTTACACATGAAGTTGTATTTGCACCTGATAAGGAGTACTACACAAGTCAGAATGTCTTTGTCCTTCAGTTTCAATTTGACCTTTTTTTTTTTTTCTTTTTAAATCAGTCTCTTGTGAGTGGCCCAGCATTATGAGTCAAAGGAGAAAAAAAGGATCAATTAAACCAGTGGTTTGTAACTGCAGGGAGAGATAGAAAAGACAAAGAAGAGAAAAGTAGTCTTCTTACTCATTGCTGTTGTTCATTGTGAAACACAGGATAGTTTTACCCCCCTGGGCCTCTGAAAACAATTCAAATGAAACTGGAAAATAAGGAACATCACTTCTGGACTGTGGCTACAAATTCAAACACATGCAACCTCAGAAGAGGAGGGGTCACGAGGGGTCAGCGCTTCTGGTCACAAGCCAGAAAGTTTAGCAACAGTTGGATTAGCTCAAGAGACAGATAATCAATGACGACTTTATAAAGTGGATAATTGTTTGGCTCATTTCAGGAGGAAAAAAAAAAATCAAATTCCACATAGAATTTGTTTCTTTCCACGATTTTTCCACAATGTTGAAGAGATTTGTGAATCTTGGTTGGTAAATCTGAAGTTGTCAAGTGATCTGACATTTTTCTGACCTCGCTCGTGTCTGTGGCTCAGTTGACAGGATCATCATCCCTGCCTCTTTCTGTCCTCATGTCAAAGTGAGCCTGAGCAAGACACTAAATCCTCCAAATGTGATGTGATTTTACAGAAAATCGATGAATTAAAAAAAAAAAAAAAAAAGCGACGGATTAATCAGTAATGAATATAATCGTTAGTCGCAGCCCTATCTTTAATTATAGCTCACAGGCTGTTGTGCGGTGAGGGACAGGAATGAAAGTGAAAGCCAGAGAAAGGGAGAGATGATGAGTGGTTGGGAGATTAACAGCGATTAAGAATTAGGAGCAACACTCTGGTATAACTGCTCGCAGGCAGATGGATGTGGCAGATGACGATCCACAGGAGGTCCTCTCTCTCTCTCTCTCTCTCTCTCTCTCTCTCTCTCTCTGTCTCCCTCTCTTCCTCTGCCCCTTCCTCCTCTCTCTTCTTCAGCCTCTCCACCATCTTCCTGTGACCTCTCATCGACTCTGCTGCTCTTTCTTGTCCCTTCTCTTCTCGTCTCTTCTCTCTTTCTCCGACACTCCAACTCCCTAATCCCCCTCCACCGCCGCCCCTCCCCGTGACCTCTCTGCTCGCACGTCTCGTTCCCCCCAGCCATCTTTTAAGGAACAGAACGAGGCAGGAGATGAGAGATGGGAGGAGTGGAGAGTTTTCCTTGAGAGAGGAAGGGAGGATGACGTGTGTTGACGCTGCTTCTCCTCTTTATTTTTTCCTCTCTCCCCCTCTCTCACTCTCTTCTCAGCCTCTCCGCCTCGTTTGGATCACCGCTTCCCTACCCCTCCTCAAGGCCTCGCTCTTCCCTTCCTTTTCGCTCTGTCTCTCTATTTTAGGTCTCTGCCCCCCACCCCTCTTCCTGTCTTCATCTCCCAGTGTTTCTTCTCTCCAGTTCTTTTCCTCTCCTCTCTGGCACAACATTAGGTCAGAGCTTCGTGTCCTTTCACCTCCCTTCCTCTTTCCTCCCATCCTACCCCCGAGTCTCGCTGTCAGTTGGGTAAAGTGGAATCCAGAGTGGCGGTGGATGAGCCAGGCTGCTGTTTGAGCATGTTAACAAGTGAGTGTGTGTAGAGGTGTGAGATGCAAACGACCTTGATACTGTGGATTAGATTCATCCCAGGCCCCAGCCCTTAAATAACACCTCCTCTCCTCACCCTCATCTCATCCTCGTCTATCTTATAGACTTATCCACTCTCATCTTCAGTTTCTTCCCGGGACTCCTCTCTGCTCAGTTTCAGTCATCATCACGTACTATGAAGCGTAGTCGCTCGTTCCCACTTAGCTCGCTGCCCTTTCCGACCTCAGCCGAACTGGCTCACAACATCCGGTGTACTTTTCATGATCGAGGCGGAAAAATATTGGTTGATCCTGTCCGGCCAGCCTGCCCACGCACATACATTTACCCCCAGTAGACTGTGTCAGCATGTGACCTCACATTTGTGCTCATGTATGTGTGTGTTGCACATTAGTGAGACAGGGAGCCCACTTCTTGCTCACGCTGATCCGCCCCCAACAGATTGTCTGCCAGTCAGTCTGTCCTTCTGTGTGTGTGTGTGTGTGTGTGTGTGCGTGTGCGCGTGTGTGTGTCCCAGATATTCTGGCTGCCCGCTCTGTCAGACTCTGGCCACTAACCCTAGCCCCCCCACCCCAACCCTCTCTCAGTCGCTTTCTCGCACAATAACCGGAAAAGGCTGAGCTCCATTACACAAACACTGAAGGACGAAGAGGGAAAATAGCAACACTTTCCACAACATCATGCTATTGATGTCTGTAATAATCACCGTCGGAGGAGATCGGAGCAGAGATAGAGCATGTAGCACTGCATGTGTACACGACTGTGTACGTGGCACCCTGTTACATGTATACAAAACATGGTAGCATGCAGACTTCACTGTTTGTTTTGGCATTTGTGCTGTTTGGAGGCGGTGGAGCAGCTGAGTGGTTTGAGGGTCTGTCATTCTGACTGAGCACAATGTCGGTGTCCCTCTGAAATGAGTCTGTGTCAGATGCAGAGAAAATAGAGTTCAGAGAAACAAAGTATTTTTCACTGAGACACCTGCAAAAGGATCAGTGTGAGATTTTACACCCAGGGAATAAAACAGGAGAACTCAAAACTGAGTTGTTCTTTTAGTGTCTCAGACAAAGGCTGTTACTTTAAATATACAGAGCTCTGTTCATCTGATTGTTGATTGACTATAAAAAGAAGTATGAGGGCTGCTACAGCCTTGACTGAACTTGTGCTGACACTTTTCACTGAAGTATCTGTGTGTGTGTGTGTGTGTGTGTGTGTGTGTGTGTGTGTGTATATGTGTGTGTGTGGAGGGAAAACTGTTCTTTTTAGTGCAGTACACAGAAATATAGACGTATGATGGTGGCCTGAAGGTTATCCCCAGGAACTGGGGCATAAATATGCCATTAAAAAGTGACAGAGCAGCACTTGCACATCCCTCATTCCCTCTGCTGAAGAGCCCTTTGACAAGGCTCAGCTGGGTGAACGGTGGTCACTGTGGGCAGCTTGCAGGTGTCACTGCAGCCCACCGCCTTCCTTGAAAATTGTATTCATTCTTGGGTCTACATTAAATCAAGGTTAGAAATTCCCATGCGTATGTGGCTCAGGAAAGCAGAGCAGGTCATCCACTCACTGAGAGGTTGCCGGTTTGATCCCGGCTTCAACTAGATTCCTGTGGTCCTCTGCTGGGGTAGCCTATGTGTAGTGTGTCTCCTGTGATGCTGCTCTGTCAACCATGGTTGGAGAGAGTGGTTATCTGAGTTACTACAGCTTCTCTGTCAAGCTAAAACCAGTCACCTCTGACCTCTCTCATCAATAACATGACCGCAGTCCAAGTCATCAGATCATATTTTCTTTCCGAGTTTGAATTGAAGAGTCTGATTTGTGTCTGCATGATTGTTTTTGCATTACACTGCTGCCACATGATTGGTTGATTAGATAATTGCATGACTAAGCAGGTGCACAGTTTTGCCTTTTGATCATTTGAAATGTCCCACAATAATTTCTAGCTCCTTCATTGCTGTCAACATTTAGATGATGACGCAACAGTGACAAATTTCAGTGATACTCACTGTTGGAGACACGAGGCAAGAATAACTCATTGGTACATTTCATCAGAGGCCAAAACTAGCTCAGTTATATTACTCCATTAATTGACTCATGGATGACAAACAAAGAAGTGATTTAGTCTTATTCCAGACAATAACGCTGCAGATGTGCTGGTTCCTGCTTCTCAAATGAGAGGGTTTAGCGCTTTTCTTGCAGTAAGCAGAATATCTGTTGGGTTTGGGATTATTAGTTGAATAAAACAACACATTTGAGGTTGAGCAATGGGAATTTATAACAGGCATTGTCACTCCTTTCTAATATTTTGTAGAACACATGATTGAAAATCAAACAAATAAAATCATTAGTTGCAGCTCTACAAGAAACCAGTCCATCTGCATAAAAACAGTAAAACAACAACAACACAAATTTCTGCAGCATTAGGCTAATAAGGGGACTGCTACACTATGGTCTGTGGACGCTGACGTATGATGTACCTTTTAATTCAACATTGCCTCGGAAAGGAATCTGATCTAGAAAGACGTCAGCAGCAGCACAAGAAATCAGATGCTCAGTTATTGTGCAACTCATTTCAACATCAGTTGGTCGTGGTCTGGTGTCGTCAGTGGGTCCGTGAGGAGACACCAGGGCGTCAGAGTTAAATGGCTTCACTTCAGTATTTTTCTTATTTGCTTCAGTCACATTCAGTAATGCAGCATCAGAAAAATGTAGTCTCTGAACGCTTTGGTCCTGCTTCAATCCTTTTATCTTTCCTGCATAAGGCATGACATCTATTTCTGTTCAGAATATTATGCACAGTATTTATGCATTTCTTTCTAAACTTCATGTGTGATTTGATTTGGTGTGTGTGTATGTGTGTGGGTGTTACTGATAAGACCTCATGTTCAGGTGTAAATGTCATGGCCAGGCTGGTGATGGCCCGGAGCCAGAATGGCTGAGAGGGAGGACACACACCAGGAAGGACAGAGTGACATAGCCACAGGACAGGCAGGCCAGCTAGAACTGTGACAGCACACACACACACACACACACACACACGTGCGCGCGCCAATACCCAAAAAGGCTATGTAAATGACTCAGACCAATACATAAAATGACAAACGTGCTGATTCAAAGACGCAGCGTTATCAGAAATAGCAGCACGGCTGTGCACATGCGCTGGTGAACTCACGGTGACTGGCGGTACCTTAAGGTCAACGCAGAGCTCCGGTCTCTAATCACAGATGAGAAAGATGTCCACACACTAAATCACGGCTGCTCAAAATAGTTCTCCCCCTTTCATCTTCCTCTCTCTGACGGTTCCCCTCCCTCTCTCCCAAAGCAAGCCCCGACATCTGCGTGACGAAACACCCTTGTCATTTTTTGTGACAATGACTGCTGTGCACACACACACACACACAGACACTACACACACACTGCTCACACAGCATGACCAGTTTTTGCTCCTATCTAAATTGAAGCAAGGTCTGTGATGTGATGATTCTTGATTGGTGTAAGCTGGGTCACTTTGATCTATCTATACCCGTCACATTAATCTCACTGACTATCCTGTAACAGGAGCAGAACAGTCAGGCTGCAGCTTTTTCTCAATTGCTGCTTGAAAGTGTCCATTTAGCTCAGCGTACAGCCACGAGAGCTGCTCCTTTTTTTTTTTTCCTGTTAATCTGTGTCCACCTTAAACTACAGATTGTGGATCTTGAAAATGGATGTGGATTGCCCCCTGCAACCTGCAGGAGAGCAGAGGAAATGTCTCTTAATTCTGTTTCCTGCTGCAGCACCGTATGTGTTTCATGTTTACAGAGCTGATCTAAGCACAGTGAGCCTGTGTAGTGTTAGAAAACCCTTTGTGTGTGTGTGTGCATGTGTCGGCATGTTCAGACAGGAGCTGCTTTGCTCCGACTCGTTTACATTCCTGAGACAAACAGCAGAAAAGTGCATCTGCATTTGTTCCTCTCCTTTCTCTTTCTCTTAATCTCTGCCAGCCTCCCCTCCTCGTGTCTCTCTCTCTCTCTCAAATGATTTCAAATCAGCACTGTTTATCTGACAAGCGAAGCTCAGGCTTTGGGCACAGCAGTGACGCACATCCAAGACGCAGAGGCGCAGACAAATACACACATGCACGCACACATGCAGGGAAACAAACTCGCACTCACACAGGTGATCCAGGTGCTGGGTGGATCGTGAGCAACAAAGCCAAAGGGAGGAGTGAACCCTTCAGCTGGGTACAAAGTGGCACACGCGGATAAACAGACAGACAGATTGCTGATATAGTGAGGGCAAAATACAAAGTGTGCAGCAGATAAGACCAGGGTGGGCGTTCGTATCCATCTTTGTTCATTTCAGCATATCATCTGCTGCTTTATCAGTTAATCGTACAACAACCAGGTTGTCAGCAGAAATGCGGCTGTGATTGTACAGGTCTACTCAAGGTTAGGTGTGTCTCGCTACATAAAGGTGCTTTACATAGACAATCAGACTTATTGTGATACCTGAGAATGAGCCACAGGGGATTTTTCTTGCTGTGTTTGGCCTTTTGTGTCTGAATTTACTGCCCATGTAATATAAATTATTGTTATTGTTATCGTTTTATGCGACTGTCTGAATTCAGAGTGTAAAAGGTCTTTTGCTCTGGAAAACTTTCTCCTAACAATCCCACAATGCTATACATTACATTTGACATTTCACAATTTAGTTATACAGCACCACATCTGTGAATGATAATGCAACAGAGGTTATCTTTTTGTTTTGTTTTTTTCCAAGGTTATTCAACTCATGCATCATCGGTATTGAGCTTGTTTTCTCTGTTTTATATAAGTGTAGGTTGAATATCTTTATCTTTATCTTTTTTTTCTTTTCTTTTTTTTTGACTGATGCTCATACAAAACAATTTCAAGGCATCACCCATCTGGAAATATGTAATTACCATTTTATACAACTGATAACTGATAATTAATAATAATTCACAAATAATAGACAATGATGATCAATCATGAAGCAATGAGGGCAATGATTGTGTATATATACATATAAATACTCACATGTTTTAAACCCCATGCAACATCATTGTTGACTAGAGAAGATGTGTATATTGTGTTTTATTAGTGAAATGTTAATATAGACACACACTGTGTCTATAATCAGCACTTACTTCTATTTGGACAGGAAGGTATGATCTTACCTCGACTGACACATGAACTTTTGTTTTCATGTCTTTAATGTGTCCCTGATTTGAATGTGGTCTAACCAGCTAGATATTTTGTTCTGAATTCCTCTGGATTCAGACCTTATTGACCTCACACCAGCGAGAAGTGCATAACGTCGGGTTTATTGGCCTAATTTTTAGCCTCAGCAGTGATTCAGGATGCACGGCACTGCTGGGCGTGGTGCTGGTGCCACTGAGTCTTGAGGAAGTGTTACCACTCTCTCTGCCACTGTGCTCGTCTTAACTGTCTTAACCGTCTAAGCTGTCCACGCAGCCTAGAAGCTGTTGAACTGATCTTTAATCCCCTCCAGCTCGCTCCTTCTTATCTTGTTCCATTTCTCTCTTTTCCGTCCTGTCTCCTCTGTCTCCTCTTGTTTCTTCTCGTACTCGCTACATGTGTTTTCCCTCTCGGTCTCGCTGTCGCTCTGTTGTCTCTCTTTCCTCAGATGAGTTGCTGCTGATAAAATGGAAAGGAGATGACTAGTGTCCTCCTGCTAATACCTCAGCTGCCATGCCCACTTTCTAAAGCTCTGTGTCAGCTCTTGGTTATCAGATTACTTTGGACAAATTATAGCCAGGTTTAATGGAATAGTCACTGGTAATGTTGATTTAATGCAGCGAGTGCACGATAGAGCTGGTAGGACGTAGTTTGGTTATTTGAGCCTTTCGCATCAGGATGAATGAGGAGAACCTGGTCAGTATTTCTTTCTCTGGGAGACGGCCTTCATAAATACACGTTGTTTATTTCCCTCCTGCCTCTCTCTCCCTTTAATCATACCTCTCTCTTTCTCTCTCCTCAGATGAATACAAGATGAAGGGAGTGGAGGAGGTGAAGTACATGAGGGGGGATGAAAACCGGGTGAACGCACGCAACCAAGAGAACCTGGTGAGAGACACACACACACACACAGAAACACACAGAGACACACACCCGTCCACTGACAGCCTGTCATCTACAGACAGACTCAGACCTTTTCCTGACAGTTCATCAACTCAAGCGAACAGGCTCGTGTTTGTGTCCAGAGGCAGGCTCCGTCAGCCCACACATACACACTTAATTGTCTCTCGCACAAGCACAAAAACACACACACAAATGCACAGGGAGGCGCCTCACACACAGGTAGAGACAACATGTTGGCGTGCGTGGAATGTGGAGGCAGACTCCCTACTGCAAACCCTTAAGTCTCAAACATAGAGAGATGTTGTAATGTCACTGCTGATGTCATTTTGTCATAATATCCTGACAAAAGTTTCTAAATTCAGGCACATTTATCCTTCAAAAGGGGAAATGACTGAAAAGCGTGTTGGTGTGAAGTGAGAGCCGGGCTGTTTGTTCAGTAAATCAGGTCAGTCAGCTTGGCATCCTGGCAAGTGGTGAAACGACAAACCAGTGTACCTTTTAAATCCTGATTAAAAAAACAGAAGCAGTGTCACTCTGCCACAAATTATATTAATATAGTTAAAAAACAAAACAAAAAAAAACAGCCTTATCAAAGCAGCTGGCTCCGGCCGTGACGGACAGCACCTCCTTTCAAACGCACAGCTTGACGTAGGTCATCGCAAAAGTCATAGCACCGTTTTCTGTCTTTTTCAAAAAATTGTTGAAAAGGTCATTGTCTTTTTGAAATGATGTGCTGATGTGGTCTGTTACTCAGTCGCCTGAGTCATTGAGAGACCCAAACCTCATTTTTACCTCCAGTGCAGCCACTTGATGCAGTCAGACTAGTATTTGTTTCTTTCCATTTGTCACTCCCGTAGGTGTTTTCTTTCAGAGAGGAATTGACACAAGCACAGTGAGTGGTGGAAGATGCACTTTGCTTTAGAGTATTTGTTGGTTGATCACTGCCGAAGCATTGGAACATTTTACCATAGTGTTATTTCAATAACACATATACTAAAATTCAAACGATACAGAGAAGATTAGCATGGAACATTTTTTAAGGGAAAGTATGCACAAAGCTCGCAGAGACACAAAATGGAAGCTGATCGAGGTGACCACCCTTCGTGTTTTATTAGACTTACATCTGTTATACTATGTGCTGCCTACATGGTGTGGCTGTAGTGCAGTGCTAGCTGGGCAAAGAGGTCATTTGATAATGCAGAGCTTGAAGGGACATGTGCTGTCACTGGTGTGGCTGTTTGCTGATATGAGTTGTTTGTATTGTTAACTGCTTTATCAGCTTATAATGAAAACTGATTGTGTGTGTGTGTGTGTGTGTGTGTGTGTTTTTTCAGGAGAAGAGTAATGTACAGCACAGGGGAAAACAGCAGAAAGAGGTCGCTGCAGCAAACACCAAGTCCAAGTAAGTGTGTGGCAGCTGCTCTGTTTACTGTAGATGTCTGGTGGAAATGTGCCAAAAATGTATCAACTGTATCTGATAAGTGAAACACTTGATTATGAATAAGAGAATTTTGTCTTTGGTGCTCACAGCTTTGAAAAAGCGTTTTTTATAGCCAACAACTCCATGTTTGATATCACAGGGAGTATTTATTCCACACAAAGTTGTTCCAAATGGCACTGCTGAATTAGTTTTAGTTATGAGATGCTGTAATTTGACAAAACTGACGCATTAGTCATCTTTTATTACACTGCCTGTCAAAAGTTTAAGAGCGCCCACATTTTTCCAGTTCATGTCCAGTGAAAGACCTTAAATGGTACAGAGGTAAGAAGTGAACTGCTCAAGATGAAACTACAAGGCGAAAGTTTAGGTCACCAAAAACAGCCTTTTCCTGTGGGTGTGAAATTGGTTTACATACATTTTCTGGAGCAGATGAAGTCAATGAAGCTTTAAAGGTTAGTGCACACAGTTCCTACAGGTGGTGCAGCTTGTGTTTTGGGGGCCTTTTTCACCTTCATTTGATAGGACAGTGAAGCGTGACAGGAAAGCATGGAGAGAGGATGGGGGATAACACGCAGTAAAGATCATCTCGGCCGGGAATCAAACCAATGATCGATTTCTTTGGGGCAGAATGTGCCCATAAGGGACATGCTCTAACCACTTGACCCCCTGAGCACCCTGCAGCAACTTTTACTGATGACATACAAACCCTGTCTCTGTATCAAGAAGAACTGTGTTACTTCACAGTCCGATGCGTCATTAAGACAGTTCATTAGTGCAGGAGGTGGTGCTGTGTGTTGATATCAGACACAAAGGAAGACAGACTGGTTGGTCAGAGTTTTATCATACAAAAACAAAATGACCCAAAACACTGGAGGAGGAGAAGAAGCAGACAGAGGCTTCACGTGATGGAGGATCAGCACAGTCTCCAGACGCTCGTGACGCTGCTTTTTGATGAACGGGTTTTCAGGCGAAGACAAAGCAAATTACTAAGTGCAGATCTGGACAATGTTTTTTTATTTCCACTGTAGAACGAACACACGTTCAGCTGCTGGATAACTCAAACACGTCAGATTAGATTTCATTAAGAAAACAAAGAAGACAGTGAATTATGTAAATTCAAAAAACAGCTGGAAAAATTGTGATGCTCTAAAACACATGTATTGTTTTTCTTCTGTCAATATTATGGCGTGTGAAGAAAGTGATAAATTGTCTCTGGTTTTTGTAACGGTGTGTCTTGGCCAGCCTCAGACTGTGTGTGTGTGTGTTGATGAATCTTTTGAATATGTCGTACATATTGGTTGCTGGTGGCTGCAGTGTATTTAACCTTTTGGATGAAAGATTGCATTAATACTTTCTAAAATAATTATTTAAATTCCTCCACACAGCCTCACAGCGATGGGTATCTCACTCTGCAGTTGTGTGTGTGTGTGTGTGTGTTTTTGCGCATGTACTGTATGTGTGTGTTTGTGTTTTTGTGCATGTATGTGTGTGTTTGTGGCATGTGGGGGGTGTAATGGAAAATTCTCATGATGTATTTCTTGCCTCCCTTCTCCTCCTCCTCTGCAACCTCCAACTTCCTCTCTCACCCTCCTTCTTCTCCTCCTCTCTCTCTCTCTCTCTGTCTCTCTCTCTCTATATCTCTATCTCTATCTATCACTCAGTATTCACACGTCAGAGAGCCAGCAGGAATTTTTCAGGATGCTGGATGAGAAGATTGAGAAGGTGAAGGGGGGCTGTGGGGGCTGTGTATAAATATGTGTATGTGTATTTTCATGCACTTAAAGGTTTGAGAGGGGGTGGGGGTGGGGTTTGGGGGTGGGGGTGGGGGTGGGGTCGGGGGGGGGGGGTATGAGGAGCAGGGAATGGGTCTGAGCGCATTTAAAGAAACAGCTGGGTCTTAACATTTAAAGAGACAGGCTTTACGACAACATCCATTAGTCCACATTGTCATTCTGCTTACGAGCTCAGCACTCAGATCCACATGTGAGGAGGCGGAACAGGTGATTGCTGCAGTGAGCACTTACTACTCTTTGTCATCCACTTGAATTACTCGGGTTGTTTCTGACTATAAATGAGCTTAGCAAAGTGAAACCACAGCGAGAAATGACTAGATTCAGCTTCGGGAGCTGTCATGTGATGTGTTTAATTTCTCCGCAGTCACACTCAGTTTTTTGTTTTTTTAAGTGCAGTGTTGGAATTCAGGTCCTTTTTTATTTGAGCAAGTGTAGCAGAAACACTGTGTTATAAATGAAAGCCCTGCAATCAAAATGTACCTAATTAACCAGCACAAGATGTATCAGTGTAATGCTGCGCATATTAAAAGCTGTAATGTAAAAAGAGTCATACATGCGAATCAACACAGAATTATAAACTTTACTATAGACTTTACTCTGTTTTATCGTCTTTCAGCTCATTGTTTTCCTTCTTGGACCCACAGCCTCAGTGTTTTTGATTCACTGTCACTCACAGCATTGTTTTCAGCTACAACAGGCAGTTGTTGTCAGCAAAGAGGTCTGATGAATCCACTACACACTACTAATGGCACACAGAGCAGCTAAAGAGCCAGATATTTTCTACAGGATTTGGTGAAGACCAAACACTGAGCAAAAAGGAGAGAGCGTCTAAATGAAATCTGTGCTGCCTGTTAGATCTGCTGTTTTAGGTTTAATTGACTTTCAAACAGTTTATTAATCTAAAATGATCATATTTTGTGTATCTTATCATATCTGGAAATTAACTCACTGAGTGACAACAAGTATAAAGTAGCACTTAAAGGAAATATGGCAGGAATGTTGTTCTTTGACACCTTTTTGTTTGTTACGTTCTTCCAATGTTTTTTTGTTTTACAGTGTTACAGTTGCAGTCGGTTTTAAAGGCTTATTTAAAGATAGTGTTGTGTTAGCCAAGCTCTGGAGAGGTCAGCTAGAGCTTAGGTAACTCCACATCATATACTGAAGAGACGAAACAAAGATGACTGCCCACCTGCCCTTTACCTTACTCTTCTATGCCAGTAGCTGCAAAAAGATGAGGGTTTGTTGAAATGCGACTAGACTAACAGGTGCATGAGGAGAGAGGGAGAGGAGTTATTTGCAGGCGGTTATTACTGAGTTTATTTAACTGGAACAAATTAGAGTTTTAAAAAACAGTCTCATATTCTCTCTTCTTTTTTCTTTGCAGGGGCGAGACTACTGTTCGGAAGAGGAGGAGGAAGATGGGACATAGCACAGAGGCCCCCCCATAATTCGCCCCCACAGAGAGCCTCACTGTGTGTGTGTGTGCGTGCGTGCGTGCGTGTGTGCTTATGTGTGCCTGTGAGAGTAAGAGGGAGAGCTGAATCAGTGTTTTATCAGTAGGATTGTTTAAGCGATGGGACACTATGTGTATGAGTATGTGTGCGTTTTATGAAGATATGGTAAAGATAGTATTTTAATCGCACGTGGAAGAGTGGGGGATAAATGAAAGAGAGTGTGAGAGAGAGAGAGACAGAGTGAGAGAATGGGATAAAGAAAACTTTCTTCAGAGACTACAGCCCTCCTCTCTTAGCTCCTCGCCCCTTCAGGCCCCTGAGCGGACAGATGGAGGTGGCAGAGCAATGAACGGACAAACAGATGAAAGGAGGGAGAGATGGAGGAGGATGCGATGATGGATGGGCACGCACCGTTGCCAACAGAGAGTGGGACTTGCCTCTGTCAGGTCAACTGGTTATTTCCGTCAGTGGAACAACAGCAGCCCTTCAACCCTCCATCTGTCCCTACGTGCCTGTCTGTCTTACCCTCCGTGGTCCCATCCTGAATATTTAACCCTTACATTTGGACAAAGGAACTCCCAAATATGGAGGCCAAGTGAGGACAAACAATGGCTTGGTGGGTGTGTGGAGGACTGAGAGACGTGTAAGTGGAGAAGAAAGGATGCCCGGGGAGGAGAGGATGCTGAAAGCTGAGGAGTTATGTAACGCAGCCAGGATCCACACTGAACTTTTTGGCCTGCTTACCTCTTGCCAGGCCGGCCTGGGCCACGAGGGACTGAGAGAATGGGTGAGGGAGGGTGAAGAATGGTGGAGAAGAAAGAGGGAAAAATTTGGGATATTTTAATAAGAGAGAGTAGGGAGCAAGCTGGTGATCTAGAAACTCTAAACTCCTCCTGCCTTCTGAAGTCAAGGACCTTTTTTATTTTTTATTCTGTTCCACAGCCACTCATTCAGTTATTTTTTCCCTTTTCTGATGTTTTTTTTCTTCAACTTCAGTTTGTTTGACTCTTGGCTTCCTCCGTAGTGTATCATCATCATCATCATCTTTGATGTCATTATCATCTTCGTCATCACCACAGCAGAGCTGCATAATTCAGCGTCTGTGTCTCAACCCAATCCATCCTCCTTTTATATGCCATAACACAGTAGATCCCAACTGACACACACAGGGTCTTTTATTGTACATATGGTAACACAGTCTCTTTCCAACAGAGCTCTACATGTACACAAAAACCACACACATATACACACACACACACACACACACACAACTTATCCCTTTCATTTCACCAGGAGACTGGCATGTGTATTGATCAGAAGTATTCTGTAAAGCTCTGTATTTCTGCTTTGTTTCAATGTTCTCGCTCTCCCACACACACACACACACACACACACACATCCGCATACACACACATTCATACACTCAGGCACTGAAGCAGCAAAATGCGCCCAGTTCAAGGTGAGGATGTGTGGTTGCCGTGCAGACACAGACCTGATCACTTCTTTTTTTTTTGTTGTCATCTGTCCTGGATACTTCCTGTTATATTATTTTGAATACTTTTTTTCTATTAAAAATAAAAACGCAGAAGCTCTTAATGTCCATGTCGTCTCAATGTGCACGGCGCGTGTATGTGTGTTTGTGTGTGTGTCTGCTTGTGCGTGCCTGTTGCTGTAAGCTGAGTAATGGAGTGCCGTCATGCTGGCAGTGGACTGAGGAGCGTGAAGTCAGTCCATTTCCCTGTGGTCATGCTGCCTGAAGCCATGCAGTCAGAGCTGATCCACTCAGAGCAGCAGGCCTGTGCTCTGCCACCTGCTGGTGTAATATCAGCACAGAGGCATAGCTCTTAAATGTGCATTTTACAAATAACCGAATGCTCCATATTTAATTGTGTGTTTTTACTATAATTTCCACTGTTAGAATAAACTATGCTCGCAACAAACCAAGACCAAACAGACCAGCGAAAGATTCAGTCCTCCACGATGGTAAACAACTCATTTTTAGGTCTTCTTGAATTATTTCTGGGAGATGAATGTCTTCCAGATGACATGACTTGAACAAATTCAAACTCAGCCCAGTAACTGTCAAGCAGAGGCCAGCTGAGCATCTTTCAAACAGAGGCTTTACATAAGTGCTTTACATAAGGACAAGAGATGCATGAGAACATTTAAAGCGAGATTATATAACTTTGAAAGAACATTTACATGTGTGGTCAGCTCTTGGTGGTGGTTAATATCTGGCTGGTTTGTCAATGCTCATTCAGTCTGGTGAGTTTATGTATCTTCTCTTTACTGGTTAAATATTTACATTTATCTCACAATTGTCACCTGTAGCTACGACGCAAAACAAAGCAACAAACACATATAATCTCACTGAGCAGAAATTCAATTAAAGCTGCACCGACCAGTATTTTCTCTCTCCTCAATGTGTTTGGTTCATTCTCACATTTCCCATCTGTGTTGGGGCTTGGATACACCTACTGTGCACAGCACCAAATAACAGACAGCTGGTGAACGTGGTGGTCAGCAGCCAAAGTGCCAGATAAGGGGTAAACCAGACTCAGAAGTAAAGGCCCACTTGTGCCAAGTGCATACAACATGGCTTCAGATAACTAATAACGCTCTGTATCTGCTGGTTGAACAAATGGTCAATACATCAACTTTTCTAAGGAAATAATTGCTCAGTCTTTCCACTGCCTCTAAGTGGCCAAAATGAAAACAAAAAACAATCCCCTGACAAGAACTATAAATCAATACATGCAGCACAGATATTTTTTGAGTTAAAATCATCCATTGTCCTGTTAATGAGGAGAGGAGTCATTATTATGCAGTTAGCAGCTGTAATCTATTAAGGATACTGATCATTTGTGCTTACATTGACCAACTGGGTGATAGGACGATGCTGATACTGAGTGATTTTTTTTTTTTCCCCCACAGTTTTGTGGTGCGTGTGTGTGTGTGTGTGTGTGAAACCCCAGCGATCTGAACTGATGCTGTTCCTCTACAAGCTGTGGCACTGGATCCCATAATGCATAGGGTGAGTGTCACTGGGTAAAGCTCATCACCACATTATGAAGGAAAATTCAGTAGCCGGGCTGTTTCTTTTATAGCTGCACCCAGCTGTCTGTAAAACACAACACACACAAACTCCTTTTTTTACCTCACATGACTCACTCGCAGGGCCACATAAGGTTACAATCAGCAGCCACTGTGCACATCAGGAGTGTGAAAGGGTCCCTGTGGACCGATGCTTGCTGCAAGGCTCCCCCACACAGAAAAAAAATGTGTGTTGGAGGCAGACAGAGAGAGAGAGAGAGAGGTGGGCGAGGTAAGAGCGAGAAATTAAGATGAGGGAGTTGGAGAAGTGAGAAAGTGGGAGGGAGTGAGTGAGTGAGGAAGAGACGGATGTTGCCCGTTAACCTCAGACAGGAATATGGGCAAGAAAATGTTCTTTCCACCCTGACGTAAGTACCAATAAAGAGCCCACTCCTCCCTGCTTTGTGTGTGTGTTTTACTGTTTGAGTGTGTCTGTGTGTGTGTGTTAGAGAGAGAGAGAGAGAGTGAAATAGAGCCCAAAGTGTGAGAGTCCTTGTTGGGTACAACGTGTTCTTGGCTCTGGTGTGATTTCAGTCCAAATTCTTACATAAAATCTGAGCCAAATTCACACTTCAAACTTGTCTCAATTATAAGGAACCTGGAGTTTGTTTCTGCAGCCTTTAATGAGAATATCACTGCTGTGCTGCAACACATCACTGATGCAAACACACTGATGCAGCCTCTGACACATGAATGATTAGGATTTAGTTGTTCAGTGTTAATCTCCATATTAGAGGGCCAGCCAATCAATTCACAAGTAACAGCAGGATCCTGTGGACTGGCACTGGGACATCTGAGGAGCTTAGGGAGTCCAGAACCACAACTTTCATGACAAGGTGAGAGAACAGGATGAGAAAATTGTAACACAAACACAAGTTGTTGCTCTGTTTTTAGTGTAACACAACTTTCTGTCACCCTGCACCCCCCAAAAATGAACAAAAAACATTTTTCAGTCACAGAAAACAACTCTGTAAATTATCTTGACTAACTCCAACCATCGCCTCAATGATCAGAGCGTGTGTGTTGTTGCTTTCCTCATGGTTTTGTATTCAAATATTACATGTTTCTGTTGCATAATCTGTGTGTGTGTGTGTGTGTGTGTGTGTGTGAGGAGAAAATGGTTCTTTTTAGTGCAGTACACAGAAATATAGATATTGGTTTGTTTTTGAGCATGAACATTTTTTTGAAGAATGTGTTTGTGTTAATGTGCAGTAAGATCGAAACTCCTCACATGATCTTACAAGTGTGGCAGCACAGTGTATGTTTGTGTGTGTGTGTCTGTGTCTGTGTGTGTGAGGGAGAGAGAGAGAGAGCAAGAGAGAGAGAGAAAGGTTATATGTGTGTACATGGCTTGCCCACGTAGAGCGTATGAGTCAAAGCAAAGGGATGGATCCCTGCCTGGATGCCAGCAGGCCTTTGCTCGGTGTCTTAACTCTCTCCAGCAGTTCCTGGCTGCCTGTTACCCACTTAGGAGTGATCACTCATTTAGAAATGTGGCAGCACCAGCCTCTTACCATCTTGGAAAATATACACTTTCCATCCATCTACAGTGTACATTAACCATATCCCTGTGTCTCTTGAGTCAGCCCAGCTATTTCTCTCCGCTCTCTCTCCTCCCCATCCATTTGTATGTAAAGCCTCTCCTTCCAGATCCATACTGTGGATTACCTTGGCATAGAGGCGGCTCACATGAGGGGGAGGCCGAGGCTTGAGGAAGGTAGAATTAGATTCATTTGCATTCGTGCTGCACACCCACAAGAAGTGACCTACATAAATCCCAGGAAGCTAATTGTTGTGTAAACATATATTTTACCCATGCAACTGTCTGGACGCATCTCTGTCAATGTCTACACTGTCAGTAGCACAGTTTTAAGGTTCAGCTGGAGTGGAGGTCGCTCTGTGAATTCCCTGCATCACTGAGGTGACCAGCAGAGTCTAGGAGGGGTTGAAATGGATAGCCAGGGGAGCCTGATTGCTTTATGGTTTGGCACTCGTGTTGTATTTTACTGCAGCCTGCCAAATTCGTATTAGCTGAGCAAGCAGTCGGTGCCTGGAACGAGAGCGGTGACTTGAGCCCAGTGGTACTGAGGAGACTTGTTCAGCAGAAACAGGAGTTGTTCAGTGACGTGTTTGAGACCGTTTCAGCAATCTCAGTGCTCTGACCAGGATGGGTGGTTTCCTCCTCGCACTGTCTGGAGGCAGAAGACGAGACTGTGTGAATGTGAGTGTGGGAAACAGAGAAAGAGAGAGAGAGATCTTCAAGGATAAAACAAGAGCACCATCTGCTGGCTCATGCCTTCCCCATGATGCTCACACACACACATGCGAGTGAACACCCTCACAGAGATCTGTGCATGATCAAGCACTATCTATTAGAGTTGTACATCATCCAGACAGGAGGAAGAGCACACACACACACATAAACCAGCTCAATGGAATTACAAGAGAGCAGATCTTACCTGTCTGTACACAGAAAGTCTCAACTGTGCTGTGTAGAATTGCATGCAGTGGAATTATGTATTATAGCTATAATATCTCAAATTCAAGGTTCATAGCAGTGTGTTTTTGTTCATGCTGTCTTCATTTTGTGTTGTAGTACGGGAGGAAGACGGTGTATTCAGGCTTGTTCAAAAGTGCTACAATCCTTTCTTTATCTCCATTTTTTAAGCCTCCCATTAAAAAAAATACAGCATATGGTGCATATTTATCCAGGAATTTTCTGTCTGACACACTTTTCTATTTATCGACCCTGCTTATGAAGGATTTACCCTGCTATTTACAGCTAGAGCAGAGAAGGCCCAGCTATTTAAGCTGCACTTTTCAGTGCAACCACAGTTTAACAAACCAGAAGGTTGGCAGCTCTTAAAACAAACATTGATCCCAAACACTGAAGAAAAAAAAGAAAAAGAAAAAGATACAGTTCTGGTCTACCTGTCATCCACAGCTCAGTTACAGAGAGACAAATGGCTGCATGTCAAGTACATAACCAAAATTACAAGATGTTTTGCTCCGTTAGAAGAGGGAGCACATGAGCCGTTTGAATAATGGCAATGTATGACAGTCTGAGAGGAAGTTGAAGCCCGACACTGAGCCACAGGGTGAGGCCATTTTGGGATCTGAACAAAAAGTGCACAGTAGTGGGACACACAACACAAGAGTTAACATCGTTTTTTCTTTTGTTTGTTTTTGTTTGTTTTATTTTGCCAGGTTACTAATTCATCTAGATGCATATGGCTTTAATTGTCAGTCTGTGAGCTACAAACATTCACAGCTCAGTCTGAGCAGAGTTTGGGCCTAGAAATGACTAGATGCACATAAACTAGAAATGTTTACAAGTCACAACAGAGCAGACTCCTCCAGTCAGCTGTGGACTGCTGATCTCTGACCTTTGCAGGACTATAAGCAAAGCTGCAGGTCTGCAAACCTTTCCTCAAGCAAAGATTTTAGTGAGGTTTCAGCTTTATCTGTGGAGATGAGTTTGAGCAAGTTTGAGTGCGTAAGGGAAGGCTATGATTTTGTGGTCACTTCATGGTTTCTTTTCTTTTTTTTTTTTTTACCCATTCTAACTGACTTTTGGAAATCACTAGAGGGAGCTAAGGGATTATTCAGACAGGTGAAAACACGGCTCCCTCTTCTCACTCTGTCTCCTGTCCACTGTGACTAAGAGCATCCATCAGGGGCGAATGCAGCAGAGTACTTTAATTACCTCAACAAAGGGGGAAAACATTACCAGGTGGCGGAGATCCTTAAATAAACACAAGTGAGTCGAGACAGGGACACGAGTAAGCTGGCTTTGGCCGTCTGTCTGCGTCTGTCGGTGAACTATAATTACAAAAAGGTTACTGGAGGGTTACTGTAATCATATAAGAGCGTAAAGTATAATATTATAATAGTATGTAGAGCATGGATGCCAACGGCTGGAGCTGAAGGTGGGTGTTTGTGGACTGCGACCTATAGACTTAGTAATACAGGGTTTCTACAGTGAGTTTCTGATTCCCTGTGGAAAGTCTGAAAAGTTGCTCAAGTGTTTGTTGATGTTTGTGTTCATACTGGTTTGGCATGTTTTTTTGTCATGCACCAGTTGGATATTTTATGTAGGAGCCTTGACAGTTCAGTGTTTTATGCCTCATTTTGACAGTTTGTCTTCACCTTGGCACACGTACTTTTTTTTTTCAAATACTTTCCATGTCATTAATTGAGAGGGTTTTCTCTTTTTTCCCCTCTGCACAAAGGAAACCACTCTAATGTTCTCTTCAGCTGCCCTGCTTGTTTTGGTATGGCAATGCTTCCCCCATTAAAAAGTAAGGAAATGTATGTATATATATATATATATTTTATTGTCATTATGAACAGTGTCCTGGGTGAGGGATCCCTCCTCTGTTGCTCACCCTGAGGTTTCTCCATTTTTTCCCTGTTACGGTTTTCTTGGGAGTTTTTCCTCAGTCGATGTGAGGGTCTAAGGGCAGAGGATGTTGTCATAATGCTGTGTAAAGCCCTTTGAGACAAACTGTTTGTAAAAACGGGCTATACAAATAAAATTGCCTTGCCTTGTCTTGTCAATAACATTGCGGTAAATTTAATTTACCAAATTCAATTTGGCAAGTATACATTCACAAAGCAGACATGACACAGAGGAACTTGCCAGTGTCCTGTTAATCTCCAAAACCTCAACTTTTCGTGAGCAGTGATGTGACCCTGTGGAGTTTTGAATGCTTCACTCAAATCATGAAGGAATCCCATCAGTTCTTCGGACAAAATCGATGCCCTGTATGTCATATGTGTTACATTTGGAACAACATTAGCACAACCTTCTCTTTACTAGCCTATCATAAAATAGCGTGCTTTTTTCAGTAACTCTTCTGAGCCATCTGAGAGCAGCGCACATTTAATAATTGGTATACTGAAGGCAGATATAAGGACGTACACCACATTTATTGATGAAGCTCATTCTGTAACGTGTCCTTGATGCTACAGATTATTAATGTCTTCGAACTGTTGGCTGCTGCACTTTTATGAGCACTCACGACAGCTTATAACTTGGCCTACTGTGTACTGTGCCATACCGTGCCTTGTTTCTTTAAGCCTCATTCGATTCAGTAAATTTGAGATGCAAGAGTTTTGCCTCCTTTTGTAATTCAGATACTCTTTGCCTACTGAAACAAATTACAGCTCTGTCAGTGTGTGTTTGTCACAGAGAGTAACACTAGAGGAAAAGAAGCAAAGAAGCAGTGCAGCAGTCTGGCAGGCTGATGTCACAGCTGGTGACTTCATGGTCTCCGGACCTGCAGCATCCAAAAGACTGTCAAGAGGGAGGGCGTGGAGAAAAGGAAAAGAAACACTCAGAGCACATGCAGGAGGAAGAAGAGTGGAGGAGGAGAAGCAGACATGGACCATGGACCAACCAGCAGGCTGCAGACAGTCACAGATGATGTGGAACATGATGTGCCTCATTTCACACATGTCAGCCTGCTAATAGACAAAAAGTGGTGATTAACCGAATCAAATAACAGATTAATCGTCATTTAAGGTGTGTTTATATTCCCAGTTTATTGTTGTTAGAAAGAGGAGATGGAGGGAGATATAGCTGCACAGGCTCCACTCCACCAGCGGGAGTGTAGGAGGGGTAAAAAGCCCTCCACCCAAACTCTACCCTCCTCTACCTTCTCTCTCTCCCCCCTCCCACCATTGCTAACTCACTCACTCACTCACACACTCCCTCCCACCCTCACTCACTCTCTCACTCGATCTCTCAGTCACTCTCTGCACTCCGGCTCCAGCTTTTGGGAGAATCACGGCGGAATCGTGGAAGCGAAGATGCGGGCGGTCGGGGCCGTGGGAGTGGGTGTGCTGTGGGCGCTGCTGGCCGCTCTGGTGCCCGGCGGCGCGTCCGACCTGGTGACGGTGGTGCAGGAGCAGGTCAAGCCCGAGTCGTCCCTCCTGAAGCCAAAGGTTATGATCGCCATTGTGGCTCGTAACGCTGCGCACAGCCTGCCGTACTACCTGGGCTGCATCGAGAGGCTGGAGTACCCGAAGGAGCGCATAGCAATCTGGTGAGAGACGCACGAACAGAGATGCAGAGGGACAGAGTTAGGTTTTTGCAGGTTGAGAGTTTTGACAGTGGTGTGCAAAGTCCTTTTTTAATCACGTGGTTGTTTACTTGACACTTTTCTTTTACACTTGTGCCACAACTTATCCAAAGTTTTCCACAGGTGAAGGTGCACATCTCTCAGAGCACGCACAGTACGTGGTGTGTGGACGGTGGTCTCCAGTGGAGCGTGTTGTAATGAAAAGCAGCGTGTGTCCGCGTTAATTATAATAACAGACTGTCAGTGTCGGTGCTCGGACAGACCTGTTGCTGCGTTTTTACCATGCACTCGCGTGTCTTGCCGGCATCCAAATTGCACGGTGTGTGAAAAGATGAAAGAGCTGCTGTGCATGTTGGGGTTTGGCTTAACCCTTAATCACTGTTCCCTCCATCTGATTCAGCACAAACCTGCGGAAACAAGGGGCTTTAAAACAGCAGGGCAGGTATACAGAGGGGGGAGGGGTCACCCCAGGTAGGGTCCTGTAGGTGTGTTTGGTCCCATAGGAGCTGAGTGAGATCATATAAAGTCGGCCAGTTAAACAGGGATCCCTGCAGGTGATGGGATGAAAGGAGACACTGAGTTGGTCTGACAGCAGGACTAGGGGGTGTGTGTTAGTTCTGGGAAGTCATGTGTAAAATGTGTGCGAGTGTGTGTATGTGTGTTTGTGCCCCTGTTTGGTCTACATGAAGGTTCCAAGCAAGATGGCGGACCAGATAATATGACAGAGAATGTTGGTTATCTAGTTGCAGATTAGACATATGGAGGACACAACGGTCACGTACAACACATGGTGCTGGTGGTGGATGTTTGGCTCTCCTCTCCTCAGTGACCCCCCCCCCCCCCCCCCCCCCCCCACACACACACACACACACACACACACACACTCCATGGCATTCATCTTGTTTTGTTTCCCACCCTTCCCTTGCTGAAAGTCTTGATTTTTTTTGTGTTGTGTAGGCGGGACTGCCTGCTTCTAATTCATAGACCCTCACTAAAGCACACACACACAGTGGAGAAACTCAATACAAAGCGGGGGCTGAGCTGACAGGAGTCGTTTAACTACCAGAGGAAGGGCCCCATCAGTTTGGAGTGGTGTCTCTCTTTGCCCACAATTAGTGCAGCTACAAAAAAAAAAAATCAGAGTGTATGCTTGAGGCAGATCACTCTCATGTCACATAGTTATGTTTGTGGTAACAGGCAACAGAGGAATGTATCATGAGAGAATGAAAGCCCACACATAAACACACACTTCAGGGCCTGTATACAGCTCATTGGCCCCTCACTCACAGGATCTGCTGTAGATGCAGTTCATTTAATCTCACAAAGTCATAGTCACAGTATTCTGATATTTATATGAGAATTACTACACAGTATATTTTGATTTATATTTTTGCAGTTAGATTACTGGACTGTAATAGACTATTAAAAGACTGGTGACCTGTCCAGGGTGTACCCTGCTGCCGCCCAGTGTCAGCGTCTGGCTCCGAGACGCCCATTAAATGATCAGATGTAAATAAAGACGAGTGAATAATTATGCTTCAGTATGTGGCGCTGCTTTGTCTCTGTGGCTGTTATATATTAGAGGAAATAAATGTGCCAATTGGAAACAGTGGAAATGTTTAAAACATATTTAATGTTGCAAGAGTGATGATGTTTCTTTACTGGTCTTTAGTGGTTAAACTGTTTAAGAAAATGTCATGTTTAACTCACCATAACTCAAGCAGCTCAGTGCCTCTTTGTTTCTCTTTGTCGTCATCAATGCACAGCGTCTGAGCCAGACCGCTCAGTAGGTGCCAAGTTGTAATTAAGCTCTCACTAAAAGCAGCCATAGCTATAGCATACCTTAATATTGTATTATAGAGTGTTAATTGCTTGTATAGTAAGACAAAAGCAGAGTGTATGTGAAGTGGGACCCAGGATGCCTCTTGGACACGTTACAAAACCGCCTCATAAACAAAACAGCAAACCAGTTTCCCTTGACTTAGTGCTTCCAAATGATTTCAACGTTACTGCTACTGAAAGATTATTGCATTGCATTTTTGTCTTTATATGTCAGTAGAGAGTGGTAATGTGCTTGGAGAAACAGAGAGGGGAGTGACGTGAGGTGAGGGTCTCAAGCTGAACTCAAGCCAAGGACAATTTTGTTATAATGTGATGATATGCATCTAAAGAAGCCAGGATGCTCCACTTTATTACTACTCATGGTTTATCTAGATCACAAGCGGACTGATGTAAATGTATGAAGGACACTATCATGTAGTGTATAGATTATACTTACAGTGTGCGACTCCACTTTTTGTGTGGGTACATGATGTTCCTCACATTAACTCCTCTCTGGAGTTTCAGGCTTGAGCGCAGCAGAGGACTATTTTTCCTCTTCATCATCTCCCCCTCTACTTATTTCAGACATGCAGTCCAATGAGACAGAGCAGGGAGGGGCTGGGAAAAAGGGCAGCGATGATTGAATATAATAATATGGGTGGTCTTCTCTTTATTGTGCTTCCCTTTTACCCCTCAATTATCTCCCTGTAGGACTGGAGGACATGTTGAGGTTTATACATTTTTATTAAGCTTTATGAATTTGTGTGTACGCCTGTCTGTGTATATGAGACAGGCAGTTATGACAGGAGCAGAAAGAGGCTGAGTGTAACATGATCAGTCAAAACATAAAGAAAGATTATAGGGATGTATATTCTGAAGTAAGAAAACGTAGACCCTTTTCTAGTCTTGAGCAATCACAGTGCAAAATACATGAGGAGACAAAAATCCAAGAGATCATGTGTTACCCCATTGGTCCTTAAAAGCATTTTCCCATTTGTCAAGAAGAATTCACCAAACACATGATTGCTTACAAATTACAAAGCATCCCATTGTTTCTTGTTTCACGGTGCAGAAGCTTGTATTTGCATCATGGTACCATTGCAATATTAAGTTTTGTAGACTTCTTTCACTTATTTAGTAATTGCATAGCCATCTGAGATGATGTGAATAGTCAAGTATTACCATTTATTTACCATGAAAAATTACAGAACGGTTGAAACAGCACTGACACAATGACAGCTGTCTTGAGGACTCTTAAAACTGCTTAATAACTCAACCAGATGACAAAATCTAGACAGGCTTTGGCAGGTCTGAAGATGCAGGGAGGACCAAAGTTTCCAGTTTGAGCCTGTTCATGGGATAATCTGGACTGATCAACCAGGTCATGTCTCCTCCACCCTGTTCCTTCAGCGATGACTCACGCCAACAGTTGGGATGGTCACTAAAACCAACCTTTAGAAGTTTTCTCTGGCAAAGAGGTGTCAGAGCAATGATAAAGACTCTCAGGCTGCTGTTAAGAAATGAAAGAATGCAGGGAATTAGGGGAGGAGGGAGTTGTGGAGGGGTGGTCCGGCAAAGAGAAGGTGGTCAACAGTGCTGGGAGAATTACCTAGAAGGCATTTAGCAGTTTGGTTAATCCACATTCCCACAGTAGCTTGACCGTGTCTGCTGTCCTCTTTCCCTTTCTGTCTGTCCTAACAGGACAACTGTGGACCGTAAGACACTATGTGACACTTGGTATTGTTCTTTGGAGAGTCTGATAAAATGCTTAATCTCATTTAGTGTGACTGAGCTTTACAGTTATTCCCTGTGGTTATGAGTCGGGGATATATGGCAGCAAAGAGGAGCAAGAAGGGTCTGGGTTTGGGCCTTGACTGGTCAGCTGGGGTTTCATTCTTTCTGTCCATGTCTGCTCTTCCTGGAGAACTGGAGATCTTAGGTTTGTAGGTTACAGAGCATGAATCTGAATGTGGTTGTTTTTGCTGTCCAAGGTGCATGAGGGTGCATGAAGTCAGCAACAGGTTATCTTAGTACAAAGACTGGAAACAGTGTGAAACAACTAATATGACTCTCTCCATGAAAATCTGTTAACCAGCACCTCTGATCAACATGTTAACTGTCTTGTTTGAGCCACACAAAACTGACAAGTGGTGGTTTTACAGGGGGTTTGTGCTGGACTGAAGCTTTGCTGAGTGCACCTGGGGTTTTGTCGTCACCAAGAGGTTGCCCGGCAACTGGTGGAGACTCCAGTCTTTGTGCTAAGCTGTGAGTAGGGTGGTGACTCTCTACTAGAGAGTGACTAAGCATATTTCCCCTAAAAGTCAAACTATTTCATTAACTATAGGCCTACACACCAGGCCAGGTGGAGTCCTCGTGATGGAAAGGTTGAATTTAGAAATCAATAAGCTGCTGAATTTTGCAGCGTGCCCTCAGGAGTCTGCTTATTAATGTTGCTGCTGAGCTCCTTCAAAGGAAATCAAAGAAGATGTGCTCTGTGTTTTTGTCTTGACATCTGAGGCACAGTGCTGACAAGCCTCTCTAAAGTTTAAGCCAGTCTCCTATTATTTTGCTCCTCACGCTGCTCACTTGCCTGCTGCTATATTGCCTGCCGGCTGTGCTCAAGTGCTTTCCCAGGTGCTGTGCCGGGGGTCGAGATGATTTGTAGACCTGTCAGGGGCAGACTGAACCCCCGAAGAGGATGTCAGAGTTCTGACATCATCCGCCCTTCCCAGAAGGCTTGCTTCCTCACTTTCATAATGCTATGTTGTTTATTTGCTCATTTATCATATACCCATCTTATCCCACGCTTGTCATTGTACACAGGGGCAATGAGGTATGGGTCTTGTGATCTGTTCCTCATTATATTTTGTTGACAAAATAATATGCAGTTACAAAGCAACTGCATATTATTTTCCACTATTAAATCCTGTTGTCCCCTGAGGCCTCGGGCATGACTCTGTAAGTTAAAAATTTTCCATAGTTATCCACAAACATGCTGAATACTTTAGTGACAGATGTGCCATATGTGGCTCCTGTCAGATGTTCAGAGAAGTTTTTACGTAATATTCGTCTCTGTCTGTTTCACGTTAGGAGGAGTGAGATTTTTAGATACTCCAGGCTATACCCAGCTCCACTCAGGCGTTTGAACAAAATAATTTGCCCCATGTCATATAACATGACACAAACAACGATAAGTTATTTAAGGTATTTTGACAAGTGCACAGTACATCATAGCAATAAATGGTCCATGACAAATTGGACTTGAATGCTGAGTAAAAGTCTTTTTGACTGTATGATTTATGCTGACTGTTGTGTGCCGGCCCTTAAAAAATCTTTTTTCCAGGAGGATATATCTGTGCTAATGGGACACTTGAAATGTGTTCATGTCTGTTCCCTTGGCCCCATCTGTTTCACTCAAGTACTTCTCTGTTGCGATCTTGGGGCAAAAATGGCACTAAGTCCATTTTCAGACTGACAATAGTAGCACTGAATCAAGGAGAAACAAAAAATCACTTCATTGAAAACCAATCCAGTGGCACAGTGTGGATCCTGGCAAAGATGTGCAGGGTGATGTAGCAAATGTGGACTCAACTTGTGATCAGTCTTGGAAAAGAGAGAGAGAGATGTTATCGATTACTAAGTACACATTACTCATAAAGTCATTTATTCAACAACAAAAGTACATATAACTACTTTGCTTTCAGCATTGAGTTGGATTCAGATCCACATTAAGGTTAGAGGTGTGAACAACGCCTCCATATACATCCCGTCTTCTTTATTTCACACGTGGAAATAGAAAACAAATCACTATGGTTTTAAAAGAAGTGAGCCCTCTATTGACCATCAGCAGCTAGCTTAGCCCAAGTCGTTATCTGCATTTTCACCTCCCTATAAAGCAGTAAGGTTCAGCCAACTCTATACAAAAGCTGACTCCTTGACATCAAACTTCTAATGGCTAGCAATAGTGACAAACCAAGCTATACAACACAGCTGATAACTGACTTAACTACAGTCACTGGGAGGCATGTTTCACCCGTCTTGTTTGGGGTTAACTGCCTCTCCACATCTCCTGCGTCTGTGCTAAGATGACAAGCAGCGGTCAGTCCAATAAACACTGACTGCCTGAACTGGTGTCAAGCCTCCATCAGTCAAACTCCCAGTAAGGCAGCAAAGAGGCTCCCAGATTGACTGCTGCTTGTCATAAATGTTCAAATTCATGGGTGTATAATTCAAAGTGACCATCCTCGGCATGTGTGGCATGAAAACCTGCAATAATGTGCAGTGATACCTGTTTGTTTTTTTTCCAAACCTGCAGAGAGAAGAAGAAAATGGGAAAAATCGAACAGGCTGAAAAGGTTATTAGCTTTGCAACATTGGATGGTTGCATTATGCCATGTGTGTTACCTCAGGGCTCATTCCTGAATACGAGCACACCAGTAAAGTATAAATAATTCTGGGTTTTGTCATGAGTGTTTGGCCATTTTAGGAGAGCTGTTTATCCAAATGTACGGAATAAATTACCAGAATGAGACAGTCTCTGTGTTATCTGGTTCAGGCTTCATGGGCATTTGTGAATAATTAGCAGCATGTGCTTTTAGAATGTGTCAATATGTATTAGATCACAGTATTGGCACAGTGTACCAAAGTGTATGTGTTTGATAATCTGCGATGTTCTGGTGCAAGTATGAGTTTGAATGTGGATGCATGACTCTCTCTTTTTACACACGCTTGTGTGCATTAGATGGATGTGTGTGATCAAATGCTATTGTGTGTGTGTTTCTGCTCTGCTTCTCTGGCTCAGGCCCTGATTTCCATTCATTTTCCCAATTACCCTGTAAGGTCCACAGCAAGTCAGAACTTCCATGTGCAGAGTAACAGGCCACAGGCTCCTCTGATCACCGCATCATTATCACCTGAATCACTATCTGCAGGAGTGGCCAGTTCATGGGAAACTGTAAAGTTGTTTGAACATCTGTGCAGGTCCTTTACATAAACACCAGAAGTATCTTTATTCTTGAGAACCCAGTTTGTTTTGAAAAAATGAAGAAATCTGCGACCGATCGTCACCAACTCAACTTTAAAGACACAGCTAGTTTAAATCTCAGATGACTTCAGATAAAACCATGAGAGAACATCTGGCGGCACCATGTCACTGTGCTCTGAGAGGGTCAGTCTTCACTTTTCCCAAGTAATACAAAAACATCTGTAGTGATTTCCCCCTATATGAAATGTTCTTTTAAGACACATTGTCTCGCTCTTGACTATCAATTATCACCAGGCTAGAGCACTGAAAATGTCACTGTTCAAATTTTTGAAAATGTAGTTACTATCTAGTACTACTTTGAAAATTTCTGACTTCTGACTTCAACAAAACCAACAATGTGTTGGTCCATCTTTTAATACATACTTAACCGTCTTCTACCTGTGACACTGTCATCAAGAGATTTCCAGCACAGGCGACCAGTGGAGACTGCAGCAGTCTATAAGCTGTGAGCAGGATGTAACTCTGTGCCTGAAAAGTAGGGCATACTGGAACCAGGTTTTATGATTTTTTATGTAGTAAATAACTATAGACTAAAACCAACAATGAGCTGCCCCAAAACCCACCTGTCTTTTTGTTTTCCCAGTTGTTTTATAAAGGACCCAGGCACTGTATTGGTCAAACAGGACTAAATAAATGGATTTAGTTGGATTAATACACTTTTGGTGGTCACGTGAGAATTAAAGATGTGGGAATATTACACATTAGTGGCTCATTAATGTGTTTGTAATTGTTCTGGTGTGAAGGAGATGCTGGGCACATGGCCTATGTTTGGTGAGACGTCAGCCAAGTCCAAAAGTATTTTTCATCATAGTGTTCAAACAGCTGTAAGGTAACTGGAAATAAAGAAATGTCTCTCCTAATGATGAGGTAGTAGAAATTAGTATGTGACCCTGAGTCTATTTTCCAAACACAGTGACTTCAGAGCTTCATCTTTGCCAGATCTGCACTCAACCAACAGAATCTCTGTGAAGCTGAAGGGATACAGCTGATGATGTCGTACATGCTAAAAGTCCAGCCCTATCTTCTTTGCCTCGCGGCATGAAGGTATTCATGGGAAAACTCTCTCTAGACCTGCCACATCTGTTCAATCAACTGCAATAAACAAGAAGAATTGATTTTTCCAATCCCAGAGCCTTTTTCGAGCTCTCTCTCTCTCTCTCTTTTTACCCTCGAGTGGAAATGGTTGTTCCCTGACTTGGCCTCACACTGTGAATTCTTGCTTAGATGCCCCATGTGTTTCAACACAATTCCAGCAGTAATGTCAGAGCTTGGCAGCACAGCACTGATAGAGCTGGCAAACAATGAGACGTAATGGCATCTTGGTATGAGCGTGCTCTCATCTGGAGAGAATGGGGGGCGGGGGCTGGATATGAAGTGAGATTAGGTGAAGTATACGCAACACGAGGGAGAGAGGGAGAAACAGGCAAGACCCTCATTAGTCAGGTAATGTGTTTATGAGCGGCAATGTTTTCATGAACACTGGAGTATTCATTAGAAAGACTGGTGCTCATGTTCTCATAGAGGAAATGTAATTTTAGCACCATCCATCTGTCTGTCCATCTGTGTGTGTTTGTGTCATCAGTTTTACTCACTAACCACCATGCTCTCTCTCCCTCCGTCCCTGTTTCCCATTTCATACACCTTTCCCAACATCCCTCTGTTACTTCATCACTCCTTCCATCTGTTTCCAAAGGTTTTGTTTGCTTTCTCTCTCTCTATTATGCTTTCTCTTTTCTTGTCCTCTTTCCCAACCAAACTGTGTCTCACATAATGAGTTGCCCTAATTGTGCAACTGAACTTACTTTGACTGTTTTGGTGTGTTGTGTGTATGCTTTTGTGAAAACTAAAATAAGTATTAATTCAGTTCAGTGCCCATTAATACAACATGAATGTCAAAAGAACAATAGTCTTAAGTATTTTGGATTCTGGTGACAGATAATTTGTATATCCATCATATACCCAGCCAAATATCAAAGAAATTGTGGTGTGACCTGCTCTTCTAAAGACTTGTATCCAGATAGTTTAACAAAAATGGCCTATTGCAGGGAAAGAAAATAGCAAATTGTAGACATAAAAAGTAGATCATCTGCATATAGTGTGATAACTTCAGACATGATTTTTCCTGAAGCCAAATTACTTAAAGCCCAGGGGCAGGCAAGAGATTTGGATATAGTTGGGCTGACAGACTGGTGGATTTTCAATTTTAAGTAATCTTTGTATTATGAATTTTTAAACCCTGAAACCAGAGGATATTTCAAAATGAGTCCAAATTAGTCTCACTTATTCTGAAGTACAATATTAAATGACCTCTGATGGAAATGTCCACTAAAGAGTCATGGTGTAGAGGTTGAGGTGGTGGATGGCCACACAGCCTGGGAGGACAGGCTTCTCTGTCAACACTGGCTTTCTTTAATATTTAACTAAGATGAATATCTTTGCCTATTACACTTCAGTGCAAGCCTGCTGGAGCTGGCCACTTTTGTTGACCCTGAGAGTCATGAGGAATTTCAGTCAGGAGGTACCGTCTTACCAGCTCCTCCCCCCAACTTCTCTCCCTCCTTCTCCCCTTGTTCCCTTTTCCCCCTCCATCTTTCTGCCCATCTACCCCCTCCTCTTTCTCCTTTGCCCTGCTGGGCCAACAAGAGGCCTGCAGCCACGTCAGCCTACAGACGATGCTACCAAGTCAACACTCAGACACTCGCTCTAGCATAGTTATTATGTTTTAAAGGCTTTTGCGCTCATGCCTGAAAGAGGCATTCTTGCCTCCTAATTACACGCAGCACCCAGTAATTATTTTAGTGATATTAGATAGTTTATTGAATCAACAGTCACCTGACACTGGCCTGCTGGGGCCTTTCAGAAGTGTGTTTACCTAAAAGGGCCAGTCTGAGACACAAGCCTCTGTGTTTAAGGCCAGATGTCAGCCTTCTGGACACGCTCACTATTATCTGACACACTCTGGAGTGGAGAAACCAACCAGGTGGTATAGGGACAGAGGTAGAGAGAGTGGTGGATTGGGATGATATTCAAGTGAGGGGATGGAGATCCAGATGAGACCAGTGTTCATGTATGCAGAGGGGTTAATGCAGGGGTGAAGAGACTGATTTTCCGGTGCTGAGATTAAATAACAGAGGAAGAACAAATGGATGTCTATGAAGCGATACAGAGGGAGTGGTGGGATGTGTAGGTGAGGCCTCAGGAAGCATGTGTTGTCCAGATGCCTATCATAAAGAAGGAAAGGGGGAGATGAAGCCTAACCCTGGAGCTGCAGGCAGTAGAATAACGAGGCTGCTGCTTACTGTAAACTTCAAAATGAGAATGAGGAGACGCAGCATGAGGCAAGAGAGAGAGCAATATAGAGAAACTCAGGGGCAAAGAGGCTGATATAAACCAGAGAGCTCAGATTATTGCCACTTTGTAGATATCACGTGCCACTTTTCCACATAGACAAAATCTTCATAATCCTGCAGTTTCAGACATCAGCTAGGCACAGCTGAGGCATTTGACAGGAACTGGGAAGGCTCTGTAACTTGGCACCAGGGTCACGGTGCAGTACAGTTCAGCTGCAGAAGCTGATCTTGCCTGAAGGTAGAGGAAATTGAGGAGAAGGAGCACATATCTACCTCCTGGAGAGGGACGCACGTGTCTAAAATGAAATGAGACAGAGGAGAGGATGTCCCATACGCAATATAGACAACAATAACTCTACCCCAGGCTGTTTTCTTGCCTGTGCTTTGCCTGATCAACCATGAAGGACCCATAAACAAAGCCATTTCTTTGTTTCAGTCTTTATTTCCCTGTTGTGCACATCACCAATGTTCACGTTTCCAGAAATCACAAGGCATGCAGCGATGTAATGTTGGTAATGGAAAGTCACAGTGTACTCAGAGTCCTGAGCTCTCAGAGAGGTTGAGCAGTGGGAGGGGCAGGTATGAAGGATGTGCTTATGAAAAACAAGAGCCAGGAAGCAACTCCAGTAATAAAAAAAATGCATCTGTCATCCTCAGTAGATGCTCTGTACTTTTATCATCCTGCAGAAGCTCTGATATATATGTGCCACTTGAACAGCTTCATGACACCAGCTAGAGCTATGAAACGAACACTTCCCCTTTATTAGTAAAATCTGCTGATTTACTTAAGTAATTACTCCCACATTTCTTCTTCTATCATTCATATGACATGCAGACATAAGCACTTTTCTCTTGTGGACAGCCTTTGACCTTTACCGACTGAATGCCTGGACACAGGAAGCCTAAGTCCCGCCAGGAAGAACCCGTAAAAATACATTAAAGGCTTCAAGCCAGATTTATATTTCCTGTGATTCTGTGAGCCGTGAGCCATTAGTTTTTTAATGTGTTATATGGAAAGAAATAAAGTGAGCCTGATTGGATGGTTTGGAGGGGTTTTAATGAGCTGTTCAGCAAAAATGTTAATTCTGAATCGATGAGAATGTTTTGGAAAAATCCTGCACATTTTCAGTTTATGTTTAGCAGTAAAATAAAAGTGGAGTAAACACAAATTCCCTTTTCTTTTTCCTTTCTGAAGCCCTCCATTTTCTACACACTCGCTCTTCCTGCCTCTTATACGTACAATATGTTCCCACATTGTGTGCCATCCATTATTCTATACCTCCCAGAAGTCCCCTCGCTTTAAATCCCTGCCTGGAGTTAAGTCTGTCATTGGGAGATGGCGTGTAGGAACACATTTATATCCCTGAGCGATGTGCAGTTTAGTGGTTGAAGAAGCGTGTAAATGTGTGTGCAGATCTACTCATTACTAGCAAGTCAGGTGTTTCAGTGTGTTTCCAGCCTGCGATAAAAAAACACAACAACAGCTAGTTATTAAAGGTGGCTTCTATCTTTATTGCCCTCATAGGCAGTTCTGCCATAATGCACACGTACACTTGTTTACACACACACAATCACAGACATTTGAAATGTTAAAAACCACCACTTGTAGAGCAGCACAGCTGCAAATGTAGGCATGCACACACATGCACACACACACACACACACACACACACACACACACAACATACACACACAAACACACACACACACACACAGACATATACACAGTATTCAAATTATTGACCACTGTGTTTCCTTCAGGCTTCTCCAGCTCCTGCTTTTGTTGGATGAGGAGTTTATCTGCCTGAAGATGATTGAAATTCCAAACATGAGAGAGCTGTGCCTCTTTCTGACTTGCCTTTGTGTGTGACACAAGACTGTGCATGCGTCTGTGTTATTTTTCCATGTGTGTTATTAAGCTGTGATCCTAAGAGCATCTGTGCACCCTATGTGTGTGTCTTCAGAGCGTAAACAGGTGTTGCTGCATTAATATTTGTGTGAAAACAGTGTCGACACTGTTATCTTCTATACTTACTGAAAATGTGAAGACACAGGGAACAAGTGTGTGTGCTCATGAGGTTGTGTGTGTTTCTATCTCTGTCCAGCCAGTCTAAAATTGGGTGAGATTTTGGAAAGAGTACAGCAAGGAATATTACAGCAAGCAGTGGAAAACTCCATCTCATTAAGCATATGAGTGTGTGCGTGTGTGTATTTGTATGTGCACATTCAAGTGCAGGGTTTTGCCTCACATTCTGTTGACCTTTCCTCCCTAAATGGCGATTTAAACGCAGAGACAGGTGATATTTATTTTTCTGATGCTCCCAAATGTGTAAGTGATAGCAAACTGCAGCTTGTTTACAGTTTTAATTTCTCTTACATAAATTTATACATGTGCGTGCCGTGTACACACACAGTCTCACCCACGCATACAGTAGCCACAGTGTCTTCTCTGAGTCAGCTCTGGAAGTGGAAATCTCTGTGAAGAAACAGCACAGCAGAGTGCAAACCGCACAAGTGACAAACAAGCAGCTAAACTTTACACTGACATCATTTGCTTACAGGTTTGAGTCTTTCTGTCTGTGTAAGGTGATGTGATGCTCATCTACCTTTTGTAATATTTTGGACTAATGTTATTGACACATAGGGCGTCAGTACTTTTGTGAAGCCTTTGTGCCTGAACTTGACCTGATTATTTGATTGACATCTTTATCCAGCAGCAACAGTTGTCAGAGAAGCCAAAGCCGGCCTTCAGTGGAGGATTAGTGTGAGCTCAGTGTACCTGCCTGGTTATTTGTTTTACCCACAATGCCTCAGACTACACTGTCTGTGAGTCTTCAGACTTTGTCCAAGCTCCAGCAGCATTGTTAATTGGGCTGTGCAGCAATGAGTCTGCCTGTTGAAACACGAGACAGTAATTAGACAAAATGAGGAAGAAGCCTGAACATCTTCTTCTATAACAAGCCGCCTGAATGTCATGACTCAGACCTTCAGCTCAGGACAGTTTGCATTTTCTGCATTAATGTTTGACTCAGCTTCACATCCTTTTATTTTCCCAGAGGTTGTCATACCTTCGTAACCGTCCTGACATGAAGCCTGTGTCTGCCCTGACACAGCTTTTTCAGTGTGTCTGCTCTCAAGTGTGTAGTAGTTGCACTTCAACAGACAGCTTTTTTGGAGAGTTTTGAATGACTTCCTGTGTTGTCTGTGTTGATGTTTCAGGGCGGCAACAGACCATAATGTGGACAACACTACTGCTATGTTGAGAGAATGGCTGAAGAGAGCTCAGCATGTCTACCACTATGTGGAGTGGAGGCCCATGGAGGAGCCGAGGTCAGTCACACTCGGGTTCTGTTCTTCATTTGTTCTGCTTTGCTCCCATTGTTAGTGTTTTCTAAAATGATGATGGTTCTTATTTAGATCCTACACAGATGAGTGGGGTCCAAAGCACTGGCCTCCCTCAAGATTCAACCATGTGATGAAGCTCAGACAGGCGGCGCTGAAGGCTGCCAGGGAGCGATGGGCTGACTACATACTAGTAAGGCATTGATTCGCTTTTATTCAACTACAAATATGGACTCAATCAGGAATTGGCCATGTTTTTATGAAAATAAACTTGGCAGGAGAGGCTGTAGTGTTTGAGGGATCTGCCACAGCAGCAGTGGGGATTATAACATTACATTTAAATCCACAATATGAAAGATATAGCAGATACAGAGTAGATGAGGATGGTATGTGGATAGTAAGTAAGTACGTCACTTGTCTTGTTTTAACACACTAAAAAATGCTGGGTTATTTTAATAACCCACTTGGTGGGTTATAGGATGCTTAGGTCCGACCTAACATTAAGTTAAACACAGGGACCCAGCACAAAGACATGCACCATCATTTTTTGCAGTCTGTCATTTTTATGCAGATTAAGCTACCAAAAGAATGACTATAAAAACATGAATTTAAAATTGATTTATATACAGTTTTATACATTTTAAAGTTACTATAATGTACAACATAGATGGCTAACTTGGTAGTTTTTTTGGTTGTAGTAATAAAAGAATGGCTGAATTAGCTACTTGTCACAATAACAACAGGAGTTGGCACTAAGTAATTTAAATCCCAGCAATAGTGATCATCCAGATTTTTTTTTTCTGTCTGTTTTAACTCAACAACATACCCATTTCTGGGTAGAGAACATAACCCAGTATACTGCTTCAAACATATAACCCCTCCTCACTGGGATATAACATGCTGTGGATAGGTTGGTCCTTTCCCACTCAACACTGGTACCAAACTAATTCTGATTTGGTTACTTTTAACTTATCATTTTTAACAAGTGCAGTTGGGTTTTGTTTAAATTTTCATTGCTATATTTGTTAAAGTTAAACCACCATATTGTAGAGTTTATGTGAAATTTACATTATGATAAGTGACTACACCCTCTCTACCTCTAGTTTGTGGACAGTGACAACCTGCTGACAAACCCTCGTGTGCTGAAGCTGATGATGGCTGAGAACTTGACCCTGGTGGCTCCCATGTTAGAGTCTCGCTCTCTCTACTCCAACTTCTGGTGTGGCATCACCCCACAGGTACAGTTTAAACTTTAAACTTCATCCATCTGTCTGTGCATCAACCAAAATGTATGGCCTCAATCTGGTGTTCTTCATCTCCCTCCTCTCTGTCAGGGTTACTACAAGCGAACCCCAGACTACCAGCCCATCAGGGAGTGGAAGCGGCTCGGCTGCTTCCCTGTTCCCATGGTGCACAGCACCTTCCTCTTAGACCTGCGTCGTGAGTCCAGCAGGGACCTGAGCTTCTACCCACCTCACCCAGATTACAGCTGGGCATTCGATGACATCATGGTGTTTGCTTTCTCAGCACGTCAAGCGGGTCAGTTTGAAAACCTCAACTCGCAGTAAACTACTAGAGCTGTTGCAGGAATGTAAAAGCATCATGACAGCTTCACCCTGTGGGGAATTGGGATCTTCATGAATTCATTAGTAGTTCATTGTAAACTGGTTTCGAAACAGCATGTGGGTGCTGCAGTATAACACTGAGGCTTTTTTATGTTTCATGCACATGTGTCAGATTAGGGGAGATGAGTGAGTGCAGAGATAAATGGATCCATGTGTGTCTGTTGACTGTGTATGTGCATGTTTGTAAATGTGCAACAATATCAGTGTTTATAGGCCTTTGTGTGTGATGTGAGTAATGATCCACTGAAAACAAACAGGCCCCATAAAGCTGTCATAGACAGCAAGTATGTTCAGCATATGTCTTCACACTCAGTAAAAAAGTAAACACAAAAGAAACATTTGCAAAACGACTCACAGGTATTTAAACACAAAGAGAAGAGACAGTTTCTTCCATCTCACAAATGAGTTTCAGCACTGACAACAATGCATTAAAGTATACATGCATGATACAGTGAAAAGATCGAACTAAGAGACTCTGTGACTTTCTCACAATTGCAAAACTGAATCCATGAAGTTGCAGTTTGACTTGCAGCTGTGGTAGATAGTATCAGCAATGTCCAGCAGATGCATGTTGTTATAAAGTCACACACATATTATTTTTTTCATATTTATATTTAATGCATCTTCAGCTGAAGTACAATTGATTCTGATTTAAATTTTATGTAAAGAGGATATTCCTCACTCTTATACCAGCGGACTCTAGTTATTTTTTTGTGGATAACATTCACATGGCTGTAGATTGTCTTCAGTTTTATACATTGTAGGTTTACTTCTAAATATTTACATTTACCTTCATTTGTTCACTGAATATTTTATTTCATGTCATTTTTTACATTATTATTATTATTGGCTTCCATACTGTCATCAATGTAGGTGAGCTGAGCTGAATGCATTACAACAAATAGTAACAACAAGCTGTGTATCTGATATGTCCCAGAGATGGTGGTCTAAACTGTATGTTTATTTGAAATGTTTGGTTCAAAACCTTGTATTTACAGAACCGTGTGTGTGTGTTTGTGTGTGTGTGTTTCCAGGAGTGCAGATGTACATATGTAACAGAGAACACTACGGTTTCCTGCCCGTCCCTCTCAAGGCACAGCAAAATGTGGAAGATGAAAGTGAGAGTTTTGTACACACCATTACGGAGGCTTTGAGTGAGTACACACACACACACACACACACACACACACACACTTTGCAGCTGTTGTGACTTTACTGTCTGTCACCCTTTGATTACTTCACCTCTCATGTTTGTTTCTTCTCCTCCTTGACCTTCATGACCCTCCCTGATTGCATCCTGTCAGCCCACTCTGCCTGTACTGTCTCTCCATCTCCTCCCCCCTCGCTTTGTTTATCCAACCTCCACCTCCCTCTCATTTTCTCTCCCCCTTTGGCCTCTTTCCATGCTCTTCTCTCAGCTCTCAGATTTTAAATAAAGCAAATTAAATAAACCACCACAATCCACAGGAAATTCACTAATTCTCTGATCCTGTTTTTGCTGTGGTAACCTTTCGCCTCCTTCTTGCTGTCAACAGTCGACCACGACCTCGAGCCCTCTGAGCACCTGCACTCTTCGGCGTCACCGCAGGAGACAATAAGCTTTGATAAAGTGAGTTATGAGTGTGTTGGTTGTGCCTGGAGCACCAGGAGCTGAACAAGATCAATGTCCTTGTGTATAAAGCAACTCTCACTTTCTGTTTCTGTCCCAGTTTGCTTCCTTTTTTATGTCTCCATCCTTTGCCCTCAGATATTTTCCCATTTGACCTTAATTTTTAAGGTCAGACTGGAAAATTTCTTTTTTGTGAATAAATATGTCTCCATTTCTCTTTCTAGGTTTTCCTCATCAACCTGAAGCGCCGGCTGGACAGAAGAACCAGGATGTTGAAATCAATGTCCTCGTTGGGTCTCCAGGCGACACTGATAGATGCAGTTGACGGCAAGTAGGTCACAAGCACACAACAACTACACATGCTCTAGGAAGTGAGCTGAGTGTTGATTTAATCCTGAACAAATCTCCTCTGTAACAGTGACATTTTTCTACCTCCAATCCCAGACTGCCAGCTGAGATAATGTTAGGTCTTCTGTCTCCCCAGTCGCAGTTTTTCTGACATCTACATCAAATCCTGTCTGAACAGAGATTTGGTGATTACAGCAAGATGTTTGACTCTCCCTCCTCAGTGTTTGCTCTAATCCTCCGATGACAATGTTCCTTTCCATCTCTTGGCCTTATTTTGTCAGTCAACTTGTGTTTTGTTGTGATGCTTTTCATGCTGTCAACCACCTCAGCTGCATAGGAAGTGTGTGGATACATGAAATAGTCTTACAACATTCTTCTCATTACTACCACTTCTCAATTTCTCATAGGGCTTTGAACACATCCCAGCTGCAGGCGTTGGGAATAGAGATGATGCCGGGCTACAAGGATCCTTACTCTGGTCGAGTGCTGACCAGAGGGGAGATTGGTTGCTTCCTCAGCCATCACTCTATATGGAAACAGGTGAGGGAATTCATATTTGTATTGCACAACACAGGGATGAAGGCTTGTGTACTGACAGGATATTCAGTCCCTCTGAGCTTTACAGCTGCTGCTGGACTCAACTCTGATCTCTGAACATCTCAGAGTCAGAAAATAAAAATAAATGGGAATTGTTCTCTCAATAAAGAAGCCTTCAACTCACCTGAGTCTAGTACATTAAGCTGAGGATGTTGTTCTGCATCTGTCTGATAAGCCAATGATCAGATGTGACCAATGATTAGACAGAAGTAATTACCACACCACACACCTAGAAATAAAGCAAAATAGCATTATGGCCATGACTGCATCCCACTGTGTCACTGATGGGCTCCATAATGATGGAAAAGAGAGGAACTAAATAAACTACATTTGTTGAGCTCTAACATCGCTTTCTGATTATCAGGTAATAGAGCACAGCCTCCAGCAGGTTCTTGTTTTAGAGGACGATGTGAGGTTTGAGCCCAGGTTTAAACGACGGCTACAGGCCATAATGGATGACATCCACAAAACCCAGCTGGACTGGGACCTCATGTAAGATAACTCACCTGACCATTTCAGCACACACACACCCACACACCCAAGTGTACAATAAGAAAGCCCAGAAGTTATTGTGTGAGGCCTCATCACTCACTCACTCACTCACTCACTCACTCTGTCTCCTCTGCAGCTATGTAGGGCGTAAGCGTATGCAGGTGCAGCAGCCGGAGCAGTCAGTGGAAGGTGTAAACAACCTGGTTGTGGCCGACTACTCCTACTGGACACTGGGCTATGCACTGTCGCAGCAGGGGGCCAAGAAATTGCTGGCAGCACAGCCATTCACCAGGATGCTGCCTGTGGATGAGTTCCTGCCAGTCATGTTCAACAAACACCCCAAGTCAGTCTAAACTTCTGTTGTCTGTGATTTAAAATGACAGTGCTGCATAGAAGCCACATACATGTAATAGAAAATCTGTTTTATTTGAGGCGTGTAATGCATAAAACCACAAAGCTACAGGACTAGGTATTACTGTATCATGTTCTCAAACTCAGACACAAAGACCCTTTCAGTCAGTCTGGTCTATGAACAGACAGGCAAATATTTACCAAGGACCACAAATAGATGACTGCAGGTGCATCACACTCTGACATAAGAATGTACCAAGTAATCCACAGTCAGAGTAAACACGAAGATGCAAAGAGTTAAAACAAGATGGTCAGAGAAATACAAGCATGCATGGATCCTTTGCATGCACTGAAACAGGCTCTCGGGCAGTAAACCAGTGCAAAAATACTGAAAGGCTCACTGTACAGTAATTATCTATACATAGACACAAACATGCATTCATGTCTCCTTTGTGACTTTTTAGACTCTGGGACAGTGTGTAGTTTTCTAGCTTGTGCTCTGGTGGTAGACCACAGCCTCCATCCCAGTCAAGCTTCCCAGTCCTTGTTCCTTCCGTCCTTCCCCCCTGATTATGCCCCTCTTACTTGAGTGTTCTCCTCCACACCACCACCCCCCTGCTCTCCTTCTTCTTCTGTGCTTCCACACACACAGGGCATGGATTGTTCTTGGGGTTCAGTGGGTACGGTGCTATGTGCGGACACACAATGCCTGCTTTTCTGTTTCGCTTCTCCTTGGGGATTCCTGCAGTGCCATGTTCTCCTCCTCCTCCACCTCCACCTCCCCTCCACCCCCCTCTACCCCCTTCCCATTTTATCCTTTAACTCAGCTCTCCACCTTCTCCTCTTCATTTCTTTCACTTCTTTTTATCTCCTCTTGCATTCCCTCACTCTCTTTGCAAACGTATACTTTCTCTTTTTTGCACACCTACTCCCTCTGTCACCCACTTTTCCTCCCCTTCCGTCTCTCTCTTTGAGGAATGTGGGCCAGCATGGCTCTTCCTGCTGGTTGGAGAAGGGGGACAGGATTCCCATTGATAGAGCCTGAGCATGGGGGTGGGGTAGAGATGGACACTGTGCAAGTGTATGTGTGTGTGTGTGTGTGTGTGTGTGTGTGTAACTATATAAATACGTGGAGATGTGTGTCCAGTGTGCAGTGTATGGATTACTAGGTAAATACATGGAGTGTGTATTCAACAGTGAGAGAAGGTGAGTTTGTGTAAAAGTGAGTGAAATGGGAAATATGGACAGAAATGTGGAAAGGTGGCAGGAAAAAATGTAAAAGGTCTTTAAATTATGGATATTATGTGAGTTACATTATAGCTTTAGTTTTTGTGTGTGTGTGTGTGTGTGTGTTGGAGAAGGTCAGCTTCTCCAAACACTAATAAAGGTGTAAGGTTTCACTGTCCCTGTGGGGTGCTGACAGGCTTTAAACAGGCAGGGAGTTGACCTTTGTGGTGACCTCTGTCTGCACAAGTGTGACTCCGCCAGGCTGACGTGTCACAGCCAAACGGCCTTCATTCCTCCCTCTGGCACTGCTGCAGGCTGTAGGCTGACGATGACACACTGAGAGCAGAGTTCAGTGCTGTTTACACTGCACAACAATATGATGGTAGTTCACACAAATACAGGAGGGTGTGGTTTTAATCTATTGAGAGACAATGTTTTTCTTATCTATATCACATACAGTATTAGTAGTATATAGTGTTTTTGATTAACTTGTACTCGTTCATTTAAGATCTTCAGATTACCATCATATATGACAGAGAGCAGCATCACATGGAGATGGAAATACAGATGTTTTATTTCACTGCTTGAAAAATAACTGTTAGTTTTTGATTGATCATTAAAACAGGTGATGTTCAGTTAACTCACTGATAAAAGAAGACTAAGTGTTTCAGATTTTACACATGAAACATATAATCAGCCTATACTGTATAACATAAAGTACTTTCATTGATTCCAAAAAAAAAAAAAAAAAGCATCATCAAGACTGCATACTTCCATAATACACTAATAAAAACATCTCTGTTGCAAGAGTTGTTCCCCTATTTGACATCCTGTAAATTTGCTGCGTGCGTTGATATTAGATTCCGGTACATCAACGATGGAAACCAGAACTTCCAGTGAAGAGGATCTCATGACTAAGAAACTAGAGAAAAATGCAAAATAGTCATGTAAACAGCAGTGACTCAGCAATCTCTCCAGTTAGACCTTCCTTCCTCTTCCATCAGGTGACCTTTGGTATAGATCCTTCAGAGGCTGACTGAATACTGACAGCTCATCTCTGGATTTCAATATTCGTAAACACTAAGTGAGAACAAAATCAATTCAAACAATTTACTGACTCCAGTTTCTAAAATGTGAAGATCTGCTGCTTTTCCTCGTCTGAAGGATCTATTGAATATCTCTGGGTTTTCACCCACGCAAGACAATAACTCGTGCACTTGAAAAAATGTATTCGTCAATGAAACTAATCCAAACCTGCTGTTACAATAATTATCAAATTGTGGCGATCAATCTTAACATATCTTATACTTATTTTTTTACTCTCTCTCTCCCAATCCCTCCACCATCTGCAGCACTGAGTACATGTCTCACTTTGAGCCACGGGACCTGAAGGCCTTCTCCGTGGAGCCGCTGCTCATCTATCCCACCCACTACACCGGTGAGCCGGGCTACATCAGCGACACGGAGACCTCCACCATCTGGGATGACGAGGCTGTGGCCACAGACTGGGACAGGCAGCATGCCCGCAAGACGGCCCAGCAGGGTCGCATCCGGCCTGTGGCACAGAACAGCGTCACTGGAGACACGCCGCCTCCGGCCGCTCGAGCATCACGTGACGAACTCTGATACACAGACTCACAGAGAAAAGACTGGTGTTGACAAATATGCCACGTACACATAGTGAATGTCATGTGTACGCACACTTGAAAAGACACTTGAACTACAAGCAGTGATACTGTACATGTGTTTATACATCCACACACAAACACACACTCTCTCTATCTCTCACACACACAAACACCCCCTCACACTGGTATCCAAATGGATGAAAGAAGAACTGAGATGTCAATCTAATCTGCTGCATGATGAGAGGGCACTGTGGAGAGGGGGAAGAGGAAGAGGAGCAGAATCTAGGACGGGGGCCAATCGGCCTTTGACAAAAGCTTATTTATTCCCCATGTGCCTCCTCTGTGCATGTGGAGACAGTTAACATTCTCAGAAAACTTAAGCAACACATGGCGGACAGCTAACATCATTTGCAGGACATGAAACTGAAAAAAAACCTCTCACAAATCAAATTTTCTATTGTTTAAAAAAGATTATTGTTATTTAAAAAGAACAGATGTATTTTTTTGTGGACAGCAAAGGAATAAAAGAATAATAACGCTGTCTGAAAACAACTCTGTGAGTATGTGCATTTGAAACTGTAAAACTGTGCAGCAGCAGCAGCGGCAGCAGCAGCAGCAGCAGTATGCATGTGGAGACTAATACATGCATATTTTTCAATAACGGAGCAGGAGGGGAACTGATAGTGTCACAGCTTTGGAAGATGTGAGACACACACACACACACACACACACACACACACACACACACACATACACACCAAGAGTACATCCGTCTTTCTGCCAAGCAGCAGGGCAGTAGTGGATGTTATTAGGGCCCAGTGTTTCTGTCATGGCGGATATCTTACACAGCAGGCTGGTCCTGCCACTGAACATTAAAGAACAGCAGATAATACAGTAGTACATTCCATGTAGCCTGCAGGGTGTATGATGTGCTGCTTCGTCCACTTTAGTCCCCCACCCTGCTTTCTTAAATAATTTTTGGAAAAACTGGATTATTGAAATGTTCATGTCCTCATCACAGGCTGTTCCTCATTCAGTTTTGGTGCTGGACTGAACCAATAAAACAACTTCTCTCTTCCTGTGTTTTGACTCACTCTGCAGCATAAACTGACACAGATGTTGCCTATCTTCCTACAGTAATTTTTGATGATTATTGGATCATTGGCATTGCAGGGAGTTTGGAGACAGAAGCAAATGAAAAGATCCCAGGCCAGATTCAAAGCCATTACAGTAAAGCAAGAAGAAGTAGTGCACTGCAACCTCTGTGGGACAAGAAGAGGGCCTTCATTAAGTAATGTATATTATTGTTAAACTGGTTGGGTAGAAAGCATAAACGTGCTGCAACTGTTCCCATGACCCGCTGATGTTTCCAAGCATGGAAGGCAAAGAATTTTCCTTCCCCAGACCCTCCTGAAAACAAGCCTCATGGCGCTGCATTATATGGTGGTAAAACATGAAAGGAGCTGCAACCTTCCAGTAAATCCAATATAGGTCTGCGCGGTGATCATGTCACTAGAGGAGATTCGGTGGGTGTGTTGGCTCCCACTGTTCACTGGCTGAGTGAAATTCTGCTCACTGTTTTATAGTTCCTGTCTGCTGTGGGATCTGACAGGGAGGAGTATAGGGAGTGGAGGTTGTGGGGTAAAGGGGTTGGTGAAGGTTGTATGTGATGTGATGTGGCAGGAGCTGAGAGAGAGAAAGTGTCAAAAGCTGAAAGGAATTATTGGATACAAATGAAATCAGTTCATCAGTTTTAATAATAATATCATCCAGTTGTGTTGAGATGTGACATATTAGTGATAATTCCTTTGCTATGGTTTTATATATATATATATGTGTGTGTGTGTGTGTGTGTGTGTGTGTGTGTGTGTGACAAAGTTAAATACTCAACAAAGTTTGTACCTTTACATTTACATTTACAGGTTTGTTTCCTCAGATATTCTTCTTTTTTTAATGCTCTACTGGTAAGAGAGATTACATTGCCATCTGCTGGTCGCAATTGGAGTTGAGTTGCAACTCTACTGTGACAACTTTTTTTTATGAAACCTGTCAAAAAATACAGTTTATATAATCTAATATAATTTATATCACGATTGCCTACAGACCTCGAGCAAATAAAGAAAGAAATAGGTCTGTAATAGGAATATGTTTTATAAATTTTCCACAGCTTCTCTCTCACACACACTCACAGTGGTGGAAGGAATCAAGATTCAAGACGTACATTGTCATATGCACAGTGAACAGATGTTAAAAACCATGCAATGAAATTCTTGCTTGCATGCCTCCCCCTCATCATCATTTATTTGAAAGAATTTGTGGGCTAATTCTTCACACTGGCAAATACTATTATATTTTTTAGGTGGGATAAGACAGAACAAAGACTAAGTCCACAGGTGCAATATGGATTTGACACACATCTCTCTTCCTCCTCCTCCTCCTCCTCCTCCTCCTCCTCTTCTCCCTTCTTCTCTCAGTGATGCAAGTATTTCATGGAGGGATTCTTCTCTCAGGTAAGAGAAATGTAGTATTTAATAGATAATCATTATTTTCACACTCAGTGAACCAACAAACATCACTAGTTGTTTATTTGCTGGATAAACTGTGTGTGCTCAGGTTTGCTACCAGACTGGTGGAGATTAAATATTGACACACAGTATCAATAATATGTTAGCCTTGGGAGTCTGAGAGCAACACTCTCTAATTACTTGACCCACATTTGTGTGTTTGTATGTGAAAACTCAACTCTGCAAAGCATTTATGTCCCTGATATCGTGTGTTTGTGAATATAACCACGTGTAACACACACACACACACACACACACACACACACACACACACACACACAAGTTGTGTTTTAGACGGCTGCTCCAGGGCAACTCATTTTCATGCTGAATGAAAACCAGCCATCAGAGAAATGCTGGCTGAGTGATGTCTTCCTTTATTTAGTCAGAGGTGTAATTGAAGTGCAGACTTCAAATCGGTAAACTTCAAGCTGCAAGCTGTACTTAATGGTGATACTGATATACATTAATGTAAATCACTGGTAATCTGTTGTAAATTGGATGAAACTATCACCATGCCTGTCGTGTAATAATTGAAAATGTTTGTATTTGAAACCTTTACCCAACATTTAATGACCATTTGGATTGAATTGAAATCATTGATCATCAATGCAGAAGTCTATGATGTAATGCAATTATTAAACAATTGTCAAACCTTATTTGCTTGCAAAAGAGGTTGGATCCAGAGACAGATGTCTACACTACTGGCTTTCAGTTTCAAAATTGGTAATCCAAAATTACAGGATAACAAGATTGCAAAAATTCTTCCCCATCATGTTGAATGGGAAAATCCAGCAGGAAACGTCACTTGAAACCAGCAGCTTGACCCCAGACATGCAGTCATGCTACAATATGCCCTTAACTTTTGGAGCCACTCGGACCTAAAAGATCACAGGTATGATTCATTTGTCCTGGACGAGCAATGGTTGTCCACCTGAGAGCTCCTTTAAATGAAGCGAGGTTGCTTGTGACTCATGTCACTACATGAGTTATTACACACTTAAGGGGAAAGTGTGGATACATTTCAGTGGCCCGCAGAGATAAAATGATCCTCCACTTTAAAATAAGACCTATTTGAGGGTGGGGGTTCCCGGTCCTCAGGTTTTGAACCAGCATGTGTTCGCTGTAATTCACTGGCATCCTGAAATTGGTGTGAAACACACACAGGGAAATAGATGAGATCTTATTTATTGGAGCGCTCGTGACGTTTTATCTGCAAAATTTCCCCACTTCAACTGATAATCCTATTAGTTCACACAGCAAGCAAAGATAAAACATGTAGAACTGAAAGCAGAGAAGTCTTAGTCATCAAACAGAGCAGTGTGTTTGTTAGTATTACCGGCAGGGCTTGCAATACTTGGTGCGTTTTCATGTAAAAAAGTGATATGGTTGCATAAGGGGTGAAATGAGTCAGTGACGTTGTGCTATGCATGGAAGAAACTGGTGACTAACGGTAACACATACGCACATTTGTGTATGCACATACACACACGTGTAGGATCCAAGTGTTTGAAAAGACAGAGGAAGCAGAGAAAAGGAGAAGGAAATGGAAAAAGATAGCATTATTGTTGAAACACTCAGTGCCTCTTCCTCCACATCTCCTTTTGTTTTTTCCTTTGTTTTTTCTCTCCATCAATGATCCAGAGAAAGTGTCTGTTGTCTCCCTTTGGTCTCTTCCTCACGCTGATAATGAGTAACTGCTCAGTGTCAACAAGAGCTCCTCAGACCTCCACTCACTGAGTCAATCAGTGTGTGTGTGTGTGTGTGTGTGCGCGTGCGCATGGGGTAAGGGAGTGTGGCAAAAGGCCACGACTGCACTACGACAACCAATGGAAAGACAGCCAGCTGATCTGATATCATCTGTGTTTTTACACATGTGATGACCCTGATGATGTTAATAACCCCTGACACTGACAAAAACACAGAGAAAGAAGGAGATGAACAACACTGTTTAAGATTCAATTGAAACTGACTTCACTTGACATGATGGAGCTCACGGTGTGCGTTGGGTTCCTGTGTTGACCAGCAGAGAGCAGCGTGGAGTTGTGAAAGTTTGAAACAACGTCTTCTGCCATATCATGTGTCCTGTTCTGGTTGTTGTTTTATGTTCTCAGTGGTGGACATCAGTGAAGGACATTTACTGAGTCTCTGCACTTCAGTAGGATTTGAAAATACCCTTACTTTTCATCTTCCACACTTCTACTTTATGTCATTGTTCATATGACTCAGTGTTTGTTTGAGAGCTTTGGGTGTTAGTTTCTTTTCAGAGTAAGATTTCCACACAAAACATGTGACCAGTTTCTAAATGATGATGCAGTTTTATGAATCACAAAACCCAACAATATAATAGGCTATGTAACTAGAATCAGCTACTCAAAAAAGAAAAATCTGGTTATGCCTCCTTTTGTACTTTTAATCAAGTCAAAGTCTGAATCTGAATTCCTCCTCCGCGTCTCAATCTCACTCTTATGTACAAGCATTTATTTACATAAGATTCCTGCTCCTGTTGTACATGAGTTGCTCTTGTGTTGAATAGCGATGTCTCCCTTTGTGTGCCAGCAGTGATTGGGATTGTGTGAGGGAGAGAATGAGAGAAAGAAAAAGCGAGAAAGAGAGATTTTGTTTGTACTGAGCTGGGCCGAGGGGATCTTGAGTGTGTAGTATGTGTATATCTGTGTGTTGTCAGAGTTTTAGAGAGCTTTGCCTTCCCAGCTGTGTAAACTTGCACTGGCCACACTGCAACTGTGTCAGCACCCCGAGACAGAGGCAGCAGAGAGAAGCTCGAGAACAAGGAGACCGAGTTATTATGTATAAAATCTGTCTCTATGTAGGTGGAGCTGGTGGGAGATTAAAACAGATGAAATGAAGAAAGTAGATGTATAAGTAGAGAGAGTCTTCTTTTATCACTGTGAAAGATGAAGTCAGTTTATGGTGGTTATGGAAAAGAAGCACAGCACCAACAACAGAGGGAGGAAATGGAGGAGGAAGGGGGGAGAGGAAGGCAGAGAGGAAAGGCCGGTTCAGTGGAAGTCCATCCCGACAACAGAGACAAGGCAGCGTGTTTACTCACTCTTCCTGTCTATCACGCTCTCATTCATTCCCATCAGTCACTCAGGCAAGAGAAGCCAATGAGAGTCATGGTCAAATGACTTTTCCTTTTTTTTCTGTTCCCTCTTCAGGCACTTCAGTGGAGCTCCATTTATCTGGTTTGATTAGGAAGGCATTTTAATGTTCGATGTTTTTGTTTTTTTTTTTTCATCCGGAGGTCTCGACCATGAGTCAGGGCTAAATATAAACATACTTTAGGTGGAGTCTGATTGCATTTTTGCGTGTCGAGGATTTGAAGGAATTTTGTCACGCTGAGTCACAGTGAAGGTCTGAGTCACAGCAAGGCACAAGTCTAAGGGGAGGGGATCATTTCACTTTATCCTACTTTATACTTCTTCGTTGTTTATCTGAACACCTTTGAACAGTGATTGTACATTATGAAATATGATAAGCTTATGAAACACAATACAAAATCTTGTCATGTTTCAGATGACTTGAGACTGATCCAGACTGTAGATGAACAGCTCTACTACAATCAGCTACAACAGTAAGATGCTACTTGTCTAGTTGTATTTACAGTAAGAACAGCACTTGTGTATTTTTTACTTCAAATACACCTTTAAATTCAAGGCTAGTGTTTTTTCTGTAGTGCTGTGTTGTCAGTGATTGAAGGAGGACTCCACTTGTGTGTGTTGATCCACAGCCCTCTGCTACAGAGCAACTTCACCGGATGCTTGTTTGGCATCAGTGTTTTTCTAATGGCTGTTTATTCACCTGAGAAAACAGGATGCGAGGTCTGAATTTAAGTTGCAGTGTTTAACTGTAATCTTTCCACACACTTTGTACAATATTAACTGCTGCATCTACTTCTACTGCATGTGTGTGTGTGTGTGTCAGAGCACTGCCTGGTCCCAGATAATCCTCTTCACAGCAGCGGCAGTGTTTTACACATGACTGATTCTTATTCCAACCCTCAACTGAATCTCTCTCTCTCTCTCTCTCTCTCTCTCTCTCTCTCTCTCTCTCTCTCTCTGTCCCTCACACACACACACACACACACACACACACACACTACATAATTGTTAGACATTTATAATAGTTTGATCTTTGCCCTGCTGTCAGGGCAGCTCTGCTGTATAACACAAAAATCAGTAACTATATGAAACCATCCACTTGTCTATGTGTAGAATGTATTTATCACGTTTTACAGACACAGGACTTCATCAACACTTTTCAGGAATAAAGTGACAAAGAAGCTGAAGGATAGAGGGAGTTTCAAGTGAAACTTTGGGGACAACTCAGATGAGTTCTATCTGTTTTTGAGGACAGTTTTGGATTCAGCAGGTCATACATGAGACATGAGCAAGTGTTGTTAGAAAATAGCTGCCATTGTTTGTAATTCTTAGAAACTCTTCTCCAACATCCTTCTCTTTATCTCAGCTTTCCTGTCCTTTTTCTTCACATTCTTTCATCGTCACACTTTCCTCAGTCAGAGGCAGTCTTTTTTAAGGGGCAGGGCCACTGAGGTATGACTCCTCCCCTTCTGGCTTGGATGGATGTTGGGAGTGAGGGAGAGAAGGAGGCGGTAAGAGAAAGAGAGAGACAATAGACTTTAATCACTCATGTGGTTGAGAGCTGTTGGCAGGCTGAGTTCCACGCATGCTGAGAGGGAGACAAAAAAAAGAAGAGGAAGAGTGTGTGTGGTGTGAGAGGGGTCAGTAGAAGGAGAGAAACAGGAAAGGAAAAGACTGAGGTGGACAAATTGAGAGGAGAGCTATTAAGAGTGTCACCTCTGAGCTGAAGACAAGGCAGTGAAGACTGTGAAGAGAAGAGGTGGTGACACCAAAACATCTCAGGAGCCCAGCTGACCCTGAGGAGAAAGAAGCTACCTGTGAACACTACTTCAAGAGATTTCTCCACTTCATCCACCCTGCTATCCAAACTGGAGTATGTCCTGCCATCCCTGTCACCCCTGCCGCTGATGCAGCTGGTCAACATGGTCTCCCACTACCCAGTGGCCACTCTAATGCCTTGGCCTGCGAGTCCCTACAACAACTGTCCTGACCTTGACTGCACCTTGTTGCTGGAGGGGGAAGGAGGGGTTGCCCTGCAGAGGTACCAGCCTCGCTACCCGGACAGCAGTCCACGACACTGGGTCAGTAGCCTACGGTACCTACACTTGTGTGGTGTTTTTTTTTTTAAATTCCTGGGGAGCACAGGTAGTCCCAGTCTTGTTAAACAGTCTGGATGTTGTGTCAGCAGATGTTGGCCTTCGCCTGAATGGCCTTCCTGCGCCTTAGTGTTGTTTGGAGAGTGATAGAAGTGTTGCAGGGATATGTGATTGTCAAGGTTTTGATAAACTCAAGGATGGGAGTGGGAAGAAGTTGGATGTGTTTAGAAGATGAAGAGATTGAGCATAAAAAACAAAAAAACAATTCACTGAGGAAAAAGGCTGGAGTAAAGATAAAGGCAGAAGTGTTTGGCAGTGTTTGTGGCTCCTCCAAGGTCTGTTTGATGGAGGTCTGTGGTGACTGTGAGAAAGTGGAGGAGAGTGACAGAGGATGAAAACATGTGGAAAACAAGCGTTGATGCAAGATTATGTGTGCACACAGATGCTGAGGAGTAAAACAATGTAAATCTATGGCTGTGATGGACTCAACAGTTCTGGCCTGACCGGTGGTCACACTGTCAACTCAGCAGGATTTAACACTTCCAGTGTAAATGCTCAACAATCAACAGAAAATGAGAGTCATTATAAAACCAAATGGAAAGTCAAAATAAAACCAACACATAATATTTTTGATCAATTCAGATATTAGCGACTAGTTTTGTGATTTCACCATAAATTGTCTCGTGTTTTCTCAGTTCCTCTGTTTGACCCTTACTCAGTGAAACTTTGTGCAATGAGTTGACAGCTCACGGTGCAATAACGCAAACTAGACAGTAACCTTGGTAGCGCAGACAAGAGGACAGCTGACCTCTTATGAAAGGCAGTAATTCACCATTCACTGTTAACTACCGCTTATTGCTGTGTGTGCATGTGTGTGTTTGTGTGCTGCTGACTGGTCAGAGTTCACAGAGAAGGCATTACTCACTTTACTTGAGAAGCCATAATGACTGTGTCAGGCCAAAGGAGAGCGTGACTGACATTGCTTTTTACCTTACAGTTCATGTCACAGTTTCTTGTTGTTTGCCTGTTTTTAATTGGTCTGTGAGTTTGCAGATATCTCATTACAGCGTGATTATCAGCAAACAAACCTGCAGCCGCGGCTTACTCCAGCTTAGTTGTAGCTAATTGTTTTGATGTGCGTACTTGTGGAATTGGGGCCAAAGTGAAAATATTTTTGGTGTTTATACAAATGACGCAGGGAAATGTTTATGAGAATTGAGGCTGAGGTCTGAAGACTGGCCTGCTGAAGTGTCCATGAGCAAGACACTGAATCTCCAACTGCTCCAGAACTGCCATCGGGACTCTGTTTATTACCACAACTCTCTATTATGCTATACAAAAATAAAATAACCCTATATGTATTTCATTTCAATGTTGTAGCTCATTTGTGTAAGCTTCTGTCACATACTGGTCGCAAACACACACACACACACTGGTGGTGCCTCTGTGTGTGCTGGGAGATCATCCTCCTCACTGCCTATCTGACATCCTGGCTGACGGGATCTCTCCCATCTCACAGCACTGTTTCCGCCAATTGTTTCCAGGGGTAAGATGACTGGAGGTTAGCTCGCAGACACTCATGCTCTCCTCATGCTGTGAGGCTCAGCATATGGGAATCAACTCTGGATGCCAGAAGTTAATTCCATGTGACTGTTTTTACAGTGTTGTGTTGTTGTTGTCCTAACAGCTGGACTATACAGGGGGCAGTTAGGCTGTATATCTTAAAGAGGGGTAAATAGCTTCTATAAAGTTATACAAGGAGAAGAGAAAAACATCCTTGGCATAATCATTAAACATAATATGAGATTTCCTTAAGTATCATGAATGAGGTATTTGATTCTTCCTATTTGCTGCAGCTTCACAAACAAGTACTTACCCAGACTGCACCACTCTTGTGATAACAGGCGATTATTGTCCGACCCCTCCGAGTTCAGCTCCATGAGCTGGCCTGGCTGGCTCACAGGACAGAGACTTTGACTTTACTGCCTTCATGTGTCCCTTCTCCACTGACTTTTTACCTATCTGCATGACATTATGAAACCATACAGGTCATAAAAGCAGAGATTGGACTCATTACCTCTTTGTAATGACCCTGCTGTGCAGTTCAACGCAGATGTCAGGTCCACAGTTCAGGTCAGTGATGAGGGAGGAGCGCTGAGGTGTCAGCCATTATCAGCAGTCCACTGAGGACAGTGGAACTCCCTCATGAACACACAAGTGAAAGGACAAAGTGATTGACAGGAGGATAGAGCAACTGACATGGAGACGAATGGTTCATATTTTCATAGAAAGAAAGAATAAACATAATCAATCAAACTTGTGTTATTCAGGGTTTGGAGGATGTGTTAGAAGAGGAGATGACTGGGTTTGAACCCAGCTGCACAGAAGTGAGAGTGCCAACAGCTACACAATCATATCTGTGGGTTATCACAGTACATTTTACTGCTTGAACTGCATTTTGAAATGTATAGCGTTCTTTTAGACCCTTCACCCTCTACGCCAGTATAGGGCAATAATTTAGCTGCAGGCCAATCAATTAAAACTCCAGCAGAGGGAATATTAACCGCTTCCTCACGCTCGCTGGTTTACAATAACCAGCAGGGCAGTTCAATAACCTCGTTCTCTGGAAATGCAGAAGCGACTTTTTGCAGGGAAAACAGGGACAAGGGGGGGGGGGGGCAAAGAGATTTTCGATGATGGCGTGTTTTCCATTGAAAAAAATGAGATAGCTGAGTTGGCACTCCTTCTTCCTCTTTCTTGTCTTTTTGAACAGAGAAGTGCACGTTTCAGCTGATGCTCTGTGACGTCTCAGTGTTTCCATTCCTGAACTTTTTTTTTGGCTGCTTCTTGTTTGTCATGTGTTTTGACGACTTGACAACGATTTCAACAGTTTGTGATTCATTCATCTTTTGACTTGTTTTGCTTGGCTGTGTGGGTTAAGTCTGACATATTGATGCATTTTACAGCAGCAGACATCAGTAAACACTGACAATACAGCACACAACTGGAGAGAGAGTAATGGACTCCTGACCACTCATATCTGTCCATATTTTTGTCTCAGATTTCACAATTCACAAACTACCAGACTTCTCTTTTCTTTGAAATCCAGGTCTCCGTCATCCACTCATTCAGTCCACCACTTGATGATAATGTTTACACACTCGGGTGACCCAGAGAGTGCCAAGTTGTGCGGGTGCCTGCAGCTCTGTAGAAGTTCGTATTGTGATCTTGGGCCTAATTAGGTCACATAATAGGACTGGTGTGAAAAGTCAATACTGCAGGCATTGTCCCTGTCACCCAAGCGTCCATCCTAGATCAACAACACCACAGGAGCAGATCACTCAACTGGGGCAGAAACCCATCACACCATATGGAGATGGGTGTGTGCTTTGTGGTGGCCTGTGTGTGTGCGTGCGCACATGTGCGCTTGTGCGTGTGTATGGGACAGGAGTAGGCAGAAGGCAATATGTGCTGCTGCAGATCTTTGATTGAGATTGGTTTTGATTTAGATGGTTTGGCAGCTTTATGCCTGTCCCTGTGTGTGTGTGCTCATGTGTATGTGTGTGTGTGGGTGGCAAGGTGCCCTCGCCACACACACACACACACACACACACACATTTTTTTTCTTTTCCCGCTCAAGCAGGACATGCAGTATTAGTCAAGACATATGACCAGGACTGTGTGTATTAGCGGGCATATGTGTGTTCAGATGTGTGTGTGTGTGTGTGTGTGTGTGTGTCGGTGGTATTAGTGTGTAAAGCTGTGGGCTTGCTGTTGTCCAGTTATTAATATATGAGTGGTCAGCACTAATGCAATCTTCGGGTCAGCAGATCACTGACAGTGCCAAGGTCAAAAACAACGAAAGAGGAAATATCCTGTATATGTTAAACAGCCGGATATTATACACACATAATAACACAGTATCTATATGTAGAGTACTACCATACTTGTGTCCATATTGTCTTAGTAGAGTAAATATACTCTTATACATGGTGTCACATGGTGTTATGGTAACTTGGTGTTATTGACGCTTGTTTTTGAGCTACTGCCTCTTTTTTGGAACAGCTGCGATGTGTGTTGCCGTGTGCATCACTTGCACAGTTTCGTTTCCTATGATGCACATGCTTCTCACTTCACTTTAACACTTACAAAAGTGCAGACAGGCTCAAAATGTCACTCAGGATGAAAACAAGCCCCACACCAGAAATGAAATGAAAGGAGGTTAATGCTTTCTTACAGTGAGCTCTTAACAAACAGTTCATAAAGTGAGACTTGAGACAGGACAATGGTTGAATTTGTTTTATTATACACACACACACACACACACACACAACACACACACTGATGTGATGACTTGTGTCTGCTGCTGTAGCTTCTTGGTGTGAGTTCAGATATTGGTGAGGCAGTACCGCCACCAGTGTGTTACTGGCTGCAGTCGGTGGTGTGTGTTGTTTTTGTTGCGTATGTGACAACTTCGGTGTAGTGTACTTTAGTGTAGCATGTGTCTGTTGGGCAACAGATGGTCCGGCTCTCATTAGCAGGAGGGGGGTCAGACAGACAACCGAGCCAGTCCAGACTGATTCATTCAAGGCTTAGCAGGGCTTAGATCTAGAGGGGGGTCAGAGTTGGGGCCCATGAAAGGGTGTGTGTGTGTGTGTGTGTGTGCGTGTGTGCTGGGATTTGTCTCATTTATCGTAACTCCTCTAAATGCAGAGACACCTGAAAACACCTCAGAGGATTATCTTTGCGACAAGTAGGGAATAAAAAATTGAAATGCACAAATAAGCTAGAATAATGTTTCACAGTTTCAACCATTTGGTGCATTTGACAAAAAAAATAAAATAAAACACCTGAATTGAACAAATACTGCTCCTTGAAATATGTGTCTGTTTCTCTGTGGATGTGAAGAGCAGAGGAGGAGGAGGAGGAGGAGGAGGAGGGGTCTCTGTCTACAGCTCTGGACTTTACTGGAAACTAATGATGTCACCCATCCACACACACACACAGAGGGGGGGTGGAGAGAGAGAGAGACAGAGAGAGAGAGAGAGTGGGAGAGCTCAACAACAGCCAGGACAATAGATCTTAAGAGCAGAGACATGACATAAGAGCAGGAGAGAGGCAGACAGGGCTTTAATGTGGCTGTTTAAACAAAGGGCTCAGTTGACCGAATAAGACACAGACACAGAGACAGAGAGAGAAAATGCAGCTGTGTGTGTTATGAGATGACCTGACATGTTCTTACACATCTCTGTTGTCATTGTTGTTACTACTGGATTGACACACACTCATCTGCTGAGTGCACCGCTGCTGCTTCGCTGCTCTTAAATGACCTATTTAACCTACTTTGATGGTCTCATGCTGAGGTTTATTGAGTGATAGCAGATCTTCCTGACCCTGCACCATAAATCCAAACCCTCTTGGGTTTTGTTGCCCTGGCCTGGTCTGGGTTAAAACCTCTGCTGACTCTGGATAAACCCAGCGGTTTATGAACTATGCCCTCTACTGGGCAGTATGCTTTGGAAACACAAACCCACTAACCACACACAAACATACAGTGAAACACAAGTGGACATGCTGCCACACACACACACACACACACATGACCTAAAAACGAGTAAAAAAAACAAAAGAAGAATGTCTAAACATGAGCAGATAATGAACGTACGGACACATTTAGTCCAGATATTGCAGCAGGAAAGACCTCCTTAAGTTTCAATTTCTACACAATGACTTTCCACTGGAGTATTTGGCTGCACTCACAGCTGATACTCCTCTCACTGGGTGAAATGATGAGTCTTCTCTCCTCTGTTTATGTGTTTCCAGCAGAGAGGAAAAGCAGTGCGTCTCTGTCCAGTCTGATATATGAAATCACTCCTTCTCTGGAAGTGAGTACAAGATGGTTGTGTTGCATCACACTTGTCTCTCAGCCAGTATGGATCCTCTCAGTTTCTGACTGTGCTGTGAACTCTCCCCGCCTGTCTCTGTCTCTGTCTCTCCCTCACACACTCAAAGGAGAGATAATGTCCTTTCAAGTTAATCTCAACAGTGTCCTACACTGCGTTGGCTGCATGACCTTCCTATCTTGGGTGTAAACACTGAGACATTAAACATGCGATGATGTGTCGTCTAGGTGTTTGGGGCTTGGTCTTATTTTTCAGTGCTGTGTTTGTTGGTTCTCCCTCTCCTCTCCTCTCCTCTCCTCTCCTCTCCTCTCCTCTCCTCTCCTCTCCTCTCCTCTCCTCCTCTCCTCTCCTCTCCTCTCCTCTCCTCCTCTCCTCTCTCTCTCTCCCTCCCCTCTCCTCTCCTCTCCTCTCCTCTCCTCTCCTCTCCTCCATTTTCTTATTGGTCTGCATTTATGACCCATGCTCCAGGCTAGAGAGGCTCCCCAGCCAGTCAGGTATGAGGACAGCAGGACTAGCTGGAGTCAGGAGGCTGGAGGCAGGAAGTGGGAGATTTCCTGGAATGTGCGTTTTTCCCCACACTGGTGCAATAACAGAGTGAGCAGTGCTCCTCCTGTTTTTGTCCTGTTTCTGTCTGTGCTCCATAGCTCCCTGTTCGGACTTTGTCGAACAGAGAGAAGAGCCTGCCTAGGAAGTCCATTAATGGCAGGAACCCATTACAAACAACAAAAACCCTGCTTTGACCTGTTCGTCAAGGGCTTTCCTAAGTGTGATTGCGTCATTAGTTTTCCAAGAGGAAGGAAATCTTGGAATGAGGATCACCCTGTGTTGTAGTGTAAGAATATCATGTGCATAATGTGATAGATTTTCAAACACAGACACATAAAGATGCCACTCAGCCATGTGAAATGTTGTGGTTTTGTTTCACAACATTTATTCAATAGTTACACATAAAATAAGGATCCATGTATTGTAAGTTCATGAAATATTGCATCTCATTAAAATAGAATATAAGTAGCTACAATGAGCTCAATTAACTTGTTCTGATACTTGAAAGAAAGAAAATGAAGGCTCCGGTGTTGACCTTGAAAATTCCACTTAACACTAAACAAACATTTTAAGCCTTATATAATAAATTCATTCATTTATTCAATCAGTCTGAATAAGACTGTTTCTTACAGATGTGTAACAATGTGTCCAGCGCTGGACTATCTCTTGTACAGCAGCAGTAACTCCTCAAAGTCTTGTCACCATGATTTGGCCGACAGTGACAACGAAACACTCACTTCTCTTTTTGTTTGACTTACATACACCAGATACATGGTGTTTCTCAGTGAGTTTAAGAGGTGCTGGTTGGCAGATATTGTTGCCGTTGCTCAGAGTCGGGCTAGCTTTTCCTCCTCTTATTAGTCCATGTTGTGCTGCGCTCACTGGCTGCTGTTTCATTTTCATTTCATTTCATTTTTTTCTCATAAATTTTCTAAAATGTCAAACTATTCTTTTAACTTGGTTTCGCCCTGATGGATTTGAAAGTCAGTCAGGATGTGGAACAAAATGCCTAAAAACAGCTTTGACATTTTCAGATTTCTGGCCTCCTATTTGTGTAGAATCTTAAACGGCAGAACAGGTCCCTTATGATACCAGTGGTAGCCACTGACTGATTTTACTTCTGTGGACTCGGACCTCAAAGAAAGAGAATACATTTCACATTCTGATCTCAAGTTGAAAGTTGTGTGTACTCATCTGCTCATCCATCTCACAGAGCAGCAGCTGTCACATTTGTCAGACATCTTGTTTGCCCTGAAATATGACATCGCTCCCACTGTGAGACCGACACTCCAATCCCCCTGGGACAGAGCTGGAGGTCGCATGGGGCCACAACCTTCCCACTGCCCCTCTGGGCTTCTCAGAGCTCCGTGGACCCTGTCGGACACCGGGGCAGCTCGGCCTGGGAACTGGAGCCAAGCCAGATACGCAGCATGATGAATGGTCAGCAAGAGGAAAAACTGATAAAAAACATTGTGTTTGATAAACACACGCAGACGGAGGAAAGGCTTCCCTGGCCTCTGGGTGCACTCCATGCAAAGCTGGCAGGGAGCAATGATGACAAAATTGGGCACCTTGACTTGTGTGTGTGTGGGTGCACCCTGCTGCTTGTAACATTCAGTGACGCTGAGTGTGACGTTGGGGATTACGTGCTGGTGTTACGGGAGCAAGAAGAGTGGGTAGACATATCACGTACACACACACAGCAGGTCCAGCATCTCTCCCACTGATCCAGACAACAATAAGTATCATGAGGTTCTTACTGTCTCCTCCTGATGACTCTGGATCAGTACTTTGGCATTTGCTCAGCAGACTAACTGGACTTGTAAATGAATGAACCGCTGCTTGTTCATAGTTGATATATGTTTACGATACAACTTTGTAGAAAAAGACCCCACACAAAGTGGATGCTTGATTCATACATTCTCCTTTATTCACACAAGTGGGCTGTTTGAGTACGTGTGCAGGCACATTCACAGAGGAACACAGTGTTGCCCATTCTCACACACACACACACACACACACACATTCACACACACAAGCCACACACACACACACACACACTCACACACACAAGCACTCACTTCTGCACACAATGTGCTGGTGACGGCATCTACAGCCTTCCTTGTATTGTCCCACACAGTGGACTGTGAGGCCTTTAACACTGAAAAGACTGACTTGAAGATTCAGGCTGGATTTGACTCCATTGTCAGAGTGCTGTTTCACTTCAACTACATTCACCATGAGAGTTCACACAGGAGGAGGAGGAGGTATAACATGTTCTGATATCGGTGGTGTTTGAGTCATGCGGTGAGGGAATTTCTTCACACTCAGTAAGGACACTCACAGTGATCAGTAAATCTCTTTTGTTTATATGGTCACGTGAGTTTTGTTTTGGTAAAAAACAATAATTTAAAGAGGAAATGAGAATAAATGAAGATCAGATGAAGGTTTATTAAAACATTACAGCAATTAGAAACCATTTTCTACATTTCATTACATATGGTGATTTATGTCCATCTCATAACCAGGAAAAAAAAAAACCCTTTGTTCTGCTTTAAAAATAAAATCACAATAAAATCAGACTTGGACATGTTTGAACTCATTCATCTGCTGTGAAGTAACACACAGCCAACACGTTGTAAAAGTCAGTCATTTGCTGTATGAATTTAGCAGGAAGCAGATTTATGTTCCTGATGAGTTGCGCAAAAACACAGATCCCAGCCGTGCGTCCGTGCGTACGCACGTTGTTGGAGGTTCGAGGGAAGTCGCACAGAAAGAGATGAAGGGGAGGAGCAGCTGGAGCAGGACTGTTGTGAGGGCGAGTGGGAGGAGTCTGCTGATTCAGTAGAAGAGGGGAGAGCCTATTGACAGTCAGAGAGGAGGATTTGGAGTTTGAAGAGGAGCGGACCGAAGTGTGTGTGAGAGTGAGTGTGTGAAAGTGTGTCTGTGTCTCATTTTACAGCGAGGACCTTGGATTTTCTTTTTCCACACGAAAGAAACACTTCTCCTTCTCCTCGTCCTCCTTCTTCTTCTTGTCTCCTTGTCGGATTATCAGCGAGCTCTGATGCTGTCCCGGATCATGAAAGAAAAGCTCACCATGAAGTTCGCCTGGAAAACTAAAATGGTAAAACAACAACAACAACAATAACAATAACAAAAGCCTCTCGCGATTTCCCTTCTTGTGTGCACTGTTGTTGAGTTTGTGGTTTTGCAGAGCAGGGGGAGGAGAGGTTAAAGAGGGAACTCGGGGGGAGAAAGGAGGAGGGGGTGTTTGTAGGCTTGGGAAAGTAGCGGATAAAGGGGGAAAGAGGAGGAGGAGGTGGAGGAGGGGGGGTAGTCGAACATTGAGTTTTAATTGTTTTCCCAGCGCTTTAAATCCAGTTTAACCCACATTGCTGGTGCGTAAAGATGTCGGGAAAAGTTTGGCAACGTGGGCGGGGGGGGGGGGGGGGGGGGGGGGTGTAATACTCATAATCAAACAACAAGAGTATATGAACTCGATCTCCTCCATGATGATGGATATGGAAACTCTGTCCATGAGTGACACAGAGGGTTGGTGGAGGGGGGGGGGGGGGGGGGGGGGGGCAATTGGCGAGGCCCCGGGGCCATCAGTGTCTCTCCACGGGACCCAGCTGGGCTCAGGCGAGGAAAGCACAAAAGCCAACAGATCAGCGCCAAAGACTCAACACCACTGTTGTTGTTATCATGGGAGTATTGTTTCACACGCAGCTGATGGGATGATAGGCAGATTAGCTCTGTTTGTGCTGGGGACAGCCAGAGAGCTATATTGTCCTCTCTGCTGTCCTCAGTGTCCTCCCCGTGCACGTAGTGAGCATCTTCTGTGGGAGATCCAAGTTGTCACCGAGTAAACAAACAGCTCATCTCCTGTTTACACCTCACCCAGCATCATTTGATAAGCTGGCATTCTGTGTAAACTCATCTCATACTACTCTGCCAGGTTTCCCATGGTAAATATACTTTATTGTTTCTTTCTCCCTGGTGAATGGAAACATCACTGTGACAGACTGTTTTGATTTCCATTTTCATGCAAGCTCATGGAACGTTGTCTCGCAATAAGCTTTAAACTCTCAGTGCAGAAAGTGAGCAGAGCTTTTCTCTCTCCCTCTCTCTTTTTTTCCTTTTTCTTTTGCTCTGAAAAACATCTCCAGCTCTGTGGCTGACAAAAAGCAGGCTGTGTGTGTATGTGTGTGTGCAGACTGTGAACTCAGCAGCCTGGGCCGGCCAGCACAGAGACCTCCCGCTATGTTTTGGGAGTGTGTGGACTGCATGACTCATGCACTGATGTATTTATCTGTCTCTGCGCCAGCCATCCAGCCAGCGGCCAGCAGCAGCAGCACGAGCTAAAAAACCGAGAGACATGTTGCTGACCATGAGACACAATGCTGAAAAAGGGCTCTTTGGGATGGGGCATGTAGATGTTTCACGCACATGGCTGCTTTCACCCGTCAAAGTCGGTGAAAATCCCTTCTCCCTCCTTTCTCCTCTTTGTGTTTTCAGTTGAAGGGGTTTCTTTTCATTTTTGCATCACATGTTTCTGTTCAAACCCAAACACGGTTCAGTCATGGCTGAGTGCCACTAGCCTCCTGGACCATCTATTGAGCCTGTTAAAGGCGACTTTGACCCCTGACCTTTTCTTCTGCCGTCCCTTCTGTTTGGGGGAATAGTTTGGACTTTGCCACTGAGCTGTGTAAATGAAAGTGGGGACAAGTGAGAGTGATCTTGGCTGCTGCTGCCTGCATGTGTCTGTGAGTGTGTGTGTGTGAGGACTTGGCCATAATACTGCATGCGTGGTGTTTATATTTGGCCAGTCCCTCTCCTTCGCTGTCTCCCTGCCTCTGTTTTTGTCTCCGTATGTTGATGTCTCAGCAGAACTCAGCCTGTGTTTGCTCTTGCTCTGTCTGAGCTGGAGTTTTGTATTTTAATTCGTCTCTGCTCCCTGTGTTTGTTTACGCTCTCTGCTGTTTGTCAGTGATTTACAACCAGAGACAGACGCAGTACATATGGGCCCATGCCTGCAAGATGAGCACAAATCCACTCAGTCTTACAAGTTGATTTAAGTGTGGTTGAGCTCTCGAGACACAGATTTGTAATCAAGCTCTCTTGGCTTGTATAATTATGCAGACAAACAGACAAAGACGAATCAACAGAGAGAAAAAGTGATGCAAATTTTACTAAGTAGGGGTTGTTTGAGAGGCAGCATCCATTCTGGCTCTTATCTCAAGCTTTTCGGAGCTCCAGGAAAGCAGTCCAGCTCTGACTTCAGCTCAAGAGACGCAGTGAAAGAGATGGATAGGGAATAAAAGAGGGAGTAAAGACGGGGAGGGAATGAGGGAGGGAGGCCTGGCAGGCTGCAGCAGTGGTGGGGGTTGGGGAGCTGGTCTTGCTTGATGTTTTACTGCACCTCCGTCTTCTCTCCCTAGTTTGTTTGAGTGCTGTGGTCGTGTTTCTTTGTTTTTCTCATTCTGCCATCTGCTTTTCTCGTCAACACGTTTCCAAAAGGGGGAAATGACTTTTTTGCTAAACTATAAAAATGACACTTGTTGTGGAAGTAGCAGTTAACTTACAGGAAATCATTGTCTCTTTATATCCTAAAGGCAACTCTAACATTTTCCCTCCTCTCTCCTTTGCAGAGCTCGGTGCAGGACTGGGGGGAGGAAGTCGAGGAAGGAGCCATCTACAATGTGACACTGAAGAGGGTTCAGATTCAACAGGCGGCCAACAAGGGAGCAAGATGGCTGGGGGTGAGTAAGCCCATCTGACAGAAGCACAGCTGATGGAGCAGTTTTTCAATGAGCACATGAGTCAACTCCAAAAGCCTCAGTGAGGCAGATTATGCATATCAAAACCTTTCTCTTTTTTCCCACTTTCCTAACCTGTTGCGGTGAGAAATGCAAACTGTAAAAAGCCTCTGATGTGGAATTCATCACGTGTGGATGGTTTGTAAAAGCAATCCAGTGACTCGTGTGCGTCCTGCAGAGCTGAAAAACAGAAGAACCTAATCTCTATTGTTTGAAACGCACTGTGTCTTGCAATTGTGGGGCGTCTCTCGCAGCATTGTGCACCACCCGGGATGTTATTGTTTTAACATTTGAGCTATAAATCTCCCAGTTTAGACAACACCTTTTTAGTCGCCTGCTGAAAATCAACAGTTTCACCAGACCTGCACTGTTTAGCCAAAGCATGTGATTTCCTGACTTTCCCGGCTGCCAGCAAAACTGCTCGTTCCTTTGTACAGCAGTGTTTTATGAAACGCTGGTATGACAAAAAAAAGGGGGAGGTATTAAAGGCTTTTCCTTGAGTTGTGCATTTTTTTCACTGCATATGAGGCATTACTGTTTCCTGTGCTGTGCTGTTTATATCGGCTTAATAAGATGTTATACAGTGTATTATTATCCTGCACAGAAGGTCCAATTAGGGGTCCTTAGAGTCTCCCAGGAGCTCTCTCAGCTTGAGAACAGAAACACAACTCAGATATTTGGGAGTTTCCTTTGTTTACAAGAAAAAATCAGGATCTTGTGTTGTTGGATTGTTTGTCTCTTTGTGCTCGACACGGTGGATGGAGATTGGCGCATGAAAGAATAAATAGATAACAGCTCTGAGGCTTTAAGACTGTATTGATGTATTGACAAAGACACGAGCTGCCAACTGTATCAGAGCTAATGAAAACAATGTGTGTGCTTTACACAGCAGTGTTTCTGGAGTAGACTATAGAGCAATCCCTGAGAGGTCAGTATATTTACTATAAACACTCGATTGTGAGTCAGTAACTGCAATTACAATCAGTGGGCTTGTAGGGCCCACGGCCTGTGTATTGTTTGGAGTGTGTGTTGTTGTTGTGTGTGTGTGTGTAGTAGTTTGGTCACAAAAGTCAGTAAATTTGAGTGTTTTGTAAATGGTGCTTGTGTGTGACGGTACAATGTGTCACCACACGCAGATGAATAACCATATTTTGTATGTTTATGTGTGTGTGAGTGTGTGAGTGTGTCGAGCTGTTATCAGAGGGCAGTTCTGGGAGAACTTAGCTGTGCTGCTGTCGTCCTCTGTGTCTGGAGGGACGGTGGAGGAGGGGCACGCTGTGATTAAAAGCAGATTGGAGTGTTTCCTGTTGTAGCATGCTAACTTCACCAAGGTCTCTCTCTCTCTCTCTCTCTCTCTCTCTCTCTCTCTGTTTCTCCCTCTCTCTCTCTTTCCATGCTGGTGCCACCTCTTCATCTTCTCTCCCCGCCCGTTTTTTTCAACCGCTCACCGATTTCCCTGTGGACACAATTGTCGGACACATCTGGAGAAATCGGAATTAAATATAGGTCACGATTGTCCTCGCTGTTTCCTCCCTCCCTCCATCTTTTTTTGTCTTCTATTGAATAGTCTCACTCCTATTATTCAGCAGTGTGGAGTGTACCTATTCTCGGTGCCCAAATGTACCCAGATGTCAAACAACGTCATATGAATAAATATGTACCTACATGCATCCAAAGCCAAACAAAAGAAAGCATTGTCTGTCATTGTAAAGCATTGGAGTATACCTCAGCTCACCCTGGTTTAACAGTGTGAAAATATGTGTGTTTTTAGGCAGAGGGGATCGTCTGCCTCCTGGCCACACAGTGAGCCAGCTGGAGACCTGCAAAATCCGCAGTATCCGTGCTGGAACACTGGAACGGCTGGTAGAGACATTGCTGACAGCATTTGGAGACAACGACCTCACCTACACCTCCATCTTCCTGTCCACCTACAGAGCCTTCACCAGCACACAGACTGTACTGCAGCTTCTGCTGGATAGGTAGGCTGAATTGAGGTGTTTCATATCAAGCAAGGATAATGTAGTGTAATTTAGTGGTTTTAAATATGCTTGTTCTGTGCTGCAGGTATGGGTGCGTGGAGGAAAATGAACAAGGCACAGAGAGATGCCAGGGCTCTGAAACCAATGGAGCCATCAGAAAGTAAGTTTTTATATGTCCATGTCATCCCTTCCATATGAACAACTTTCTATAGATAACATTTTACACTTACCTCCTCCACATCACTGCTGGCTCTCTTAACATTCGAATGTCTCCACAGTGCCTTGGCCTCCATCCTACGTGCCTGGCTGGATCAGTGTCCTGAAGACTTCCAGGAGCCCCCTGACTACCCCTGCCTTCACAGGCTGATGGCCTACCTGCGCAAGGCCCTGCCTGGGTCAGAGGCCCTTAGGCGAGCAGAGGGGCTGCTGGAGCAGCTGCAGAGTCAGGCCAACATGGATGACTCTGATGGTAAACAACAAACTGTCTTTTAAAAGTCTTTTTTTAGTTTAGTTTCATGATCTCTCTAGCACTCTCAAAAATTACATGTTAAATCAATACTGTTGCCTGCTTTCAGCTGGTTTCCATGGCAACAGTTCTTTTTGCCTGGGGGAAGAGGAAGAAGTGGAGATCGAGGTCCAGGAGGACTTCCTGTCGTTTGACGCAGACCTGGTGGCTGAGCAGCTGACCTACATGGATGCGGTAAGTTGAGGGAAATGAGATGGACATGGGGGAGGACTGGCAGTGTGCCCTGCGTAGGAGGGGAAAGATTTCACAGGTTACGTGCCGGCCCGGCCGTGTTTCTCCAGTGTCGTCATACTAACATCAGCTTTTTCTCCTTCTCCAGCTACTGTTTAAAAAAGTCGTGCCCCACCATTGCCTGGGCTCCATCTGGTCTCAGAGGGATAAGAAGCACAACAAGCACAGTGCCCCCACCATCCGTGCCACCATTACCCAGTTCAATGCTGTGGCGGCCTGCGTGGTCAGCACGGTGCTGAAACACAAACAGATCAGACCACATGTCAGAGCACGGGTCATCCAGCGATGGATAGACATCGCTCAGGTGAGCAGAGGCATACAGACATACACACAAGTTGATACAGAGAAAATCCCTAAAAATACGAGGGAAGTTGTGACTGACCTGTATTTTCTTTTAACAGGAGTGTCGGATACGCAAAAACTTCTCATCTCTGCGAGCCATTGTGTCCGCGCTGCAGTCCAATCCTCTGTACAGGCTGAAAAGAGCATGGGCCTGTGTGCACAAGTAAGCCTCCAATTCCTCAGCTATGCAGATAATCTCAGCAGGGTTTCACCAGTTTGGCAGAATCCCCCAGCATCTCCTCAGTGTTTAATATTGCACATGTATTTTAGCCAGTGCGCCCAATATCACAACCTGACATGAATCTGTCCTCCACACAGAGACAGCATGCAGACCTTTGAGGAGCTGTCGGACATTTTCTCAGACCACAACAACTACCTGACCAGCAGAGAGCTACTCATGAGGGTGAGTTCAAACATTACCAGCTATTTCGTATGTGAGTGAAAGTATTACCTCTTCTAAAAAATCCCAGTTTGAAAGTGTAGATGTTGTTTCCACAGCCTTGAGACTTGATCTGGAAAGATTCTTTCATTCTCTCACTAAAATCTGAAGGACTGAAGCTATTTTTCTGTTTGCTCCACAGGAAGGCACTTCAAAGTTTGCCAGTCTGGAGAGCTGTGCCAAGGAGCACCAGAAACGCACCCACAAGAGACTCCAGCTGCAGAGGGAAATGGTGAGACAAAGATTCAGAGCTTTGACAACCAGTGCCAGACAAATGGATCTATTTTCAAAGACAGCTAAAATGGAGCTTTATAATTTTAAACAACACATTCCTCCAAAGCAATGTACTGTAAAGTGAGTTCTAGCCTCTCCAGTATGATGAGGCCGCATACTTAACTTTGTTTACTCAATGCAGTATGTGCTGTACCTACATTAAGCCTGTGTTGTATTTTACAAACCCGTTTTGCCATCTGCCAGGACCACAGCGTAAATAAATCTCCAACTTTATTGTGGCATCTCAGTGAATTTACGTGGTTGTTAAAGTAATCAAATAACTCTTTGTTCACAGGGAGCCATGCAGGGCACGATACCATACTTAGGGACTTTCCTCACTGATCTAACCATGCTGGATACAGCCCTTCCCGACCTAGTAGAGGTAAAAAAAAAAAAAAAAAATCCTCAACACCTGCTGATTGTGTGTGTATGTGTGTGTCTGTTTGCACTTGTGTGCGTGTTTCAATACTTGAGAGCATGTGTCTGCGAGTTTACACAACTCTGCAGATCTGAGAGTCCGTCTGTGTAACCGCTGTCAGTAACTGGGGCGTAAGTTTCCATGAGTGCGTGAGGAATTTTGTCGGTCCATTTTTGGAGTGGTGCACCTAATGCTGTTTGTCTAAGCAGCCACTGGTATGTGATGTTCAGGGTCTGACAGCGTGCTCTTTGTGTCCTCCGCAGGGTGGTCTGATCAACTTTGAGAAGAGACGCAGGGTGAGTGTAGCTGCAATCAGACATGATTACACCGAGGCAATTACAGCACGATGAAATGTTTGAAGTTCAACCCATCTAACGCTGGCGACTTTCTCTCCATGTCTGCTAGGAGTTCGAGGTGATAGCTCAGATCAAGCTGCTTCAGTCGGCTTGCAACAGCTACTGTCTGACTCCAGAGCGGACTTTCCTCCACTGGTTTAAGAGCCAGCCTCAGCTCAGCGAGGAGGAAAGGTACACAACACCTTCTCTCTTGATTGCACCGTCATTCAATAGATAACAAGCAAATTAGTGCATGAGGTCATGGTCTGTTGGATCTATTGTTAACAAGCACACAATGGAAGCCTCTTTCTCCTCACTTCTCCCTGCTGTCTTCACTCATGTCATGTCTTCGTTCCCTACTGATCTATTGTGCTTGTTGTTTTTGCTCTGGTAGCTTTCATTTTCTCCCTCTTTCTATTCACTCTCACACATTCGCTTTCTTTGTCACTGTGAATTCATGGCCCCCGAAAACCACTGAACACATGACTTGATGATGTCTCGTAATGTTCAAAGGTTTATTATTTATGCTCTTTCTTGCAGTTACGCCTTGTCCTGTGAGATTGAGGGTCTTGGTGACAGCAGTCCAACCTCACCCAAACCTCGAAAAAGCATGGTGAAGAGACTGAGCCTGTGAGTACACCCAGCAGATACATGTTAATAGAACCTAGGGGCTGAAATTGAGTCGAAAATACTTTTCCTTGGCTCAGACATGTCATATTGGACTATGTCGTATTCAAGTACCACATTGCTGTGACCTATTTATTTTATTATCTAATAACTGACTTCCCCTACTTTCCAGGCTGTTTCTTGGAACTGACAACAGTGCAGCCAGTTCTCCGGTCAGGGAGACGCCGAGATCGCCTCCTACTGGCAGCTCAGGGGAGAGCATGGACTCAGTCAGTGTGTCCTCCAGTGACTCCAGCAGCCCCTCAGACAGTGAAGGACTCACTGCCCCGACTCACAACTCCGACTCCCAACAAAACAAGGTTGGTTGTGACATTAAGAAAAGGCGTTTCTTGAAGTCATAATTAGGTACAGCAATGCCTGGGGTGGGGAGGGCTGAAACAGCAGCAGCTGTTACTAATATTTTCTTGTTTTTTCCTTCTAAATATGTCATAATAATGTAAGATATTTTACTTGGCACATAGAAATTAAATGTTCATTGTGTATCAATAACAGTCTTTGGAGAAAATGTTCTAATAACAAAAGATCTGAAATATATGGAAATATTTCATCTTTATTTACATTCATAAATGCCATTGGGGAATAATGCAAGAAGCCTCCACCTTCATTATCCAATAAAACTGACCAAGAAAAAAATAACATAACTGCTCAGCTTTAAATTTCAATGATGGAGTTATATTTTCATCTATATGTGACTTCCTCCATGTTTCCTCAGCTATCAGAATCCTCCTCCTGTAATTCACTCCACTCCATGGACACCAACTCGTCCACAGCCAGCGTCTCCATGACCCCCGCATCCCCTCCCTTCCCGGGCCCCCGTGCACCCACAGACGCTCCGTCTCCCTCACACCCATGTCCCCGAGCTCCCCAAGCCAAACCCCAGCGTATAACACCCAGGCCCAGGACGCATGCATCATAAGAGTCAGTCTTGAGCATGGCAACGGAAATCTCTACAAGAGCATACTGGTGAGTAAATATGAGTTTGCAGACTCTTAGATTTAAAACTTAAGATCCTTTTGGTTAAACCCTGTCTGACTGCATTTTCTCACCTCAACAGTTGACCAATCAGGACAAGACTCCAGCTGTAATCTCTAGAGCCATGGCGAAGCACAACCTGGAGGTGGAACCGGAGGAGGGATACGAGCTGGTACAAGTCATTTCAGAGGAGAGAGGTAAAATTTGGTTCTACTTTCAAAATGAGCCTCATTAATATTTTTCACACTTGGACTCCTCTGGGATCCTTGAAGGTCTTGGGTGATCATTTTGAATGCATTTGTACCTTTCCAATTATCTTCTCAGCCAGAGTTTCCTATTTAATAGTCTTCCTCTGAGTTGAGGCTTTGTGCTCATTTTCCTCATATTTCATCTTTCATAGACCAAATCATTTCAAGGTATATTGTCAGAGTAACAGTGAAGCTGCTGCAGCAGTTAGTGATGAGACTTAATGTGCAATTCAGCATCCTTATTATTGTAATTTATCCCACTCATCAGCTGTTTTCCAATTTAATGAACCACAGTGACCCATGTAGTGCTGACTAGAAGCATAATAACATGAACAACAAATACTCATGAGTGCTCTCTTCTGCGTCCTCTTTTTTCTCTCAGAGCTGGTGATCCCAGACAACGCCAACGTATTTTACGCCATGAACACCTCAGCTAACTTTGACTTCCTGCTACGAGTGCGTGGTTCAGCGGGTCGACCAGTGCAGCTGAGAAGCCGGTGTATTTCCACACTCCCTCGGACCCAGCAACGCTCGAGCCTCTCGCTTCGACTCAGCAAAGTTACACTGTGACCGGACTGTTGTGGCCCAGTAGTTTGCCCTGACACCACTAACCCAGGACAACAGAGGGCATGAACTGGATTTGGGTTTGAGGAGGAGAGGCTGGATGGACAAATTGGCTTGAGGAGGATTCACTGGATCCAAGAAGGAACAGATGGGTCCCATAAGCCGAAGACTTTCGAAGAGCTCTGCTTTGACTTTATTTTGCCATTTTGAGTCTCCTCCTGAAGGGTGCTATCCCTTTGTCAGGCCTTAACATGGAGCATGGATGTGTAGCGTGACTGCTGTGCCAGTGAGACTAAACTTTTGACTAGTGATGCCTGTGACAGAGTGATACAGCGACCCCAAGTGGCCTCCGCTCTTTACAACGACAGGTTTTTGCACATTGTTGTGGGAGCAGCCAAACTCCTGACCTCCAACAGTATTCTGTTATTGAAATGTACTTCTTTTTTGTCCTGTGACGTCTTTGTAGCTGAATAATAACTTTTCTTGTAATAGAAGAGTGATGAATGCAGAAAGTAGGAGGCAGATGACGGTGGAGTAGAAAGAGAAGCGGACTGACTTTTCAGTCCTGTTGCCTTTATTGATGACTGAATGGACCTCTGACAGTAATCTGAATGATATTGATGAACTGATTGACAGGAGCTGTGATGTCATAATTATCCCTGGTTGGACACGTTTTCCCGCCATGTCCCGCCTTGTGCACAGTGTGCACAGTGAGTGTTCAGCCCCTCTCATATTGTGAGCTGCATGACGAATGCAGTGTTACCTGCATTCTGATTGGTTCCAGTACTTGGTTTTAACAAGTCCTCGGCAAATGTTGAAATGGCCTTACCTGCCCTATCTTCAGGGTGTAGAGATGCAATTTGTGCTGCTTGTGCTTGTTTGTAAAAAAAAAAAAAAAAAAAGAGGTGTACAACAGCAGGGCAAGAACGGAGGGCAGTGTCTGACTGAAATGGAAAGCACCATGCACGTTGTCTCAAACTGATGCATACTTGTACCTCTTCGCCCTTCATTATATGAACTATAGAGTTGCACTTGTCAGTTGGTAGGAGATGCCAATGGGATGTGAATACAGAAGAATGAGTAAGTCACTCTGTCAGTGGCTGCCTCCCTCTTCACAAAATGAAATACTATTTTTTATGTGTTAAGTGTTGCTTTTTTTATATATATATGTGTCTTTGTATCACAGTTCAGGCCATAAATTTATGTAAGCCAGACTGGAGAGTGATGAAGGATTTTTTTTTAAATAAGCAAATTCAGAAAGTGTCATATTTTAGCCAGTGCTAATTTGGAAAACTTCACAGAGGGACTCTTTGTGTCACTACTCTCACAGAAGCCAGACACCTCTTCACACATCCATCTGTTTGTCTCATTTCCAACACCGTCACATTTTCACAGCAACATCACCAACACTTTATCACCTGTCATCATGATAGTAACACATTTACAGATCAACATTCACAGAGTATTTTTTTCCTTTCATTTACCTTCCATATCTCCTACAGTTGTCCTTGGTTAATATTATAGAGAATTGGTTCACTGTTGGACTAATGGTAACGTCCCTGATGGCCCAATCATTTGACTCCTTGCAGCACTTGATTTTCAAAATGTTCTCATTAAATCACCCTCAGTTCCTATGTTCTTCACTGCCAAAGACTCTTCTTCTACCTGAATAAATAAATTATTATCAGTATTATGAACGTTGTCCTGTGTGTTTGTGATTTCTTCTAATATTTAGATAATACTCTCTCTTCATCATGTCCTCTGTGAGGCGCTGGCTGAATGAAGACAGCTCTGTTTTGTGATGGACAACATGCTCAGTCCTGTTAGGACTGACATTGTCAATAAAAGAGACCACAGGCTGTTCTGGATGGAGTCCAAGTGATTTTGCTGAGTGGAAGACATTTCTGCTGACTTGAGCACAGCAGTCATGACCTTCCTTTCCTGAGGATGAGTTTGCTGTGCCGGTCACACTGCCAGGAATCCAAAGACAAACACGCTTCTTTTTTCCTTTTTTCTTTTTTTTCCATTTGAAGAGTTTGACTCAAAACACAAGAACTAAAATTTATTCTCCAAAAGTAATTCAACACAACATAGAGAGTAAGCAAGAGTCCTCTGATTCAAAAATGTGGTGCTTTGAAATTTACTTGAAATGCATCCAAATGAAAAGGAAACAAGTGCATTTTCTACTGTGAGAGATTTATGTGGAGGTCTGAGTGTGTATATTATACATAAAGATACGTTTAGTTTGGTTTGCTCCATTGTTGAGAGAACCTCAACCACCAGACACAACTACTAAACACAGGTGTACAAATCCAAGGGCTTTGTACATTTTCATTTAATACTGGGATAATATTAAAAAAAAAAAAAAGAAGAATATGTTTTTGGATTCTTGTTAGTTTTTGAAGCTTTTCTTAGTTTTCTTTTTCAATTTTTCATGGAAAACTCTTCCCTCTTCTTGCCCCTCAGCAGTTTTGCTTGGAAATGAGTTCTAGTAATGACAGCACTGCAGAGTGGGACACATTTATTCTGGGGAAATAACTCCAGTATTTTCTGTTAGCAGTGTCATAGCCTGTAGGATGAGGAAGAGTTGTCCCCCACCTTTTTTTTTTCATCTCTTTCATAGATGCTAGAGAGTGAAGGATGTGATCAGGCCTGAACAATACTTAAACAGCCTGACGATTGAACTTGACTTCACTGCACTCACACTGTTGCTTGAGCGCTGACAGTGTATTAAGATGGAGCCATGCACTAAATGAAGTGCATCTACTTAGTGGTTTGCAGTGAGAGGTCAACAGGTGGTTGCTCTGCATGAAGTACTTACTTAAAGGGCGATGAATCTGGTTTGGGGTTTTACTGCCATGAGTGCAAATGTGACAAACAAGTTCATCAGAAACCTCTTCTCACACCTCAGGGACAAATATAAAGACAACCAAAAGAGCAACAAAGATCTGATACAAGCTGCAGGAAAAGATGAGCTTAATGCAAATTGGTTATTTAATACCTCATATACCATGAATTACAAGGAGCAAATGTTCTATTGGATTTGATATAAATGCTTTGTACTTCGCTGAGTGTATCCAAGCACAAGGACAAAAAAGACAAATCAACATTAATGCAGGGAGTACAATAAAAAACCCACTGAGTTCTGCACAAACATGACTCATGTACACACAATTCACAGGGAAAAATATTCCATTGCATGAATGGTAATGAGAAACAAAAGCAAGATATAAACTCAGCAGGCATGCTGGCAAGCTTCAAATAAATACACAACACAACGGAATACACAAGGAAACTGTCTATCTTGTGTTGCTGTGTTTCCACGTTGCACTTTGTGGCATCAGCCCTGGAGCCGTTTTGGCTTGAGGGCAACACCCACCCACGCACAACAGTACAGTGAATCTCAGCTTACCAGCTGTTATCAGGTATAAATCAGATGAGCTGGAAAGTAGTTTGTGCTCTGGTACAGGCCAGACAAATTCTAAGAGCAGAGCATGAAGTGACTGGTAAAGCTAAACAAACGTCAGCTGTAGAATCAACTGAGACATGAATGGTTTACATAATGGTTTACATCCCCGCATCATCATCCATAAGGAATGACATAAAACTCTGCCTATTATTCCAGCTTTGTTTGAAGGTTATGTATCTAAATGTGTGTCACTTGTTATATCAAAAACTCAATTTGATTCATGTCAGTTCAGTTTTATGTTTATGACCAGGACTTAACATACACAAGGTGACAGTATCTGCCCAGTGCTAATGCAAAGCAGTAGCAACAACAATTTGTTTGTTCTTTCCTGGAGCCTCGCTTCTTTTCTCGTCCATGCGTTTTGGTTAAACAAGGCCATATCAGCATCTGATGGAAATATGCAGCAGCCTGCATCTGTTTCTCTGGCTCTCACACTGCAGTTCTGTCTAAAGCTTCACCACACCACAAGCTGAGAACATTCAAAGGCAGCTCTTTAATTCACAAGTCTGAAGTCTTCTGTTGTCGAGAACCAGCACACCCAATATCCTTTGATGCATGTCAACATAAAAGGGTTCATGTGCTCAGGGCTGTGTGAAAGTCAGAGCGCTCTAGTGCGGAGGGGAGGTGGCTGCGTTTGATGCAGCGGGTCAGGCTGCACTAACTTTACACTGAGGGATGATGTGCTGCTCCAGCTGCTTTTAATCCGTAAGAGCATTTGAGTAGGACACCGGATTGTTTATGTAGTCCATTGAAAAAAAAGCTGGCACAAATTGTGTGTGTGTGTGTATGTGTGTGTGAGTGCAGCTTACAATCCATCTGTTCCTTTTCCTCTACAACTCAGCTCCTGGTGGCAGATAGTGAGGGGAGGCTGTGACAAACCTGTGTCTTTGTACTTATTTAATTAAAACACATCATTGAGCCTTTTTTTTTTTTTTTTTTTTTTTTTGGCACACACAACAACAAACCCGTCCCAACTCACAACTATACATAAGAGAAAAAAAAACACTGGGCAATTTAAGTGTCATTTACTCATCAGCCAATTATTCACCAGAGCCTCTTTGGATCTGTCTCCTGAAGCCCAGTGAGGCCTGTGACTACAGGCGGGTCTTTATTCAATGAGCGCCAGAACTGCAATGGGTGGAAAATTAGGCACCAAATGAGACACACATAACACCGGATTCTGGAGAAAAGACCTTTTTCTTACACATTAAAGCACATCTTTAAAGTCAAATAACAGCTAGAGGAAGGCAATCCCTTTAAAAAAAAAAAAGAAAGAAAAAAAAGGAAGAAGCAAAAGAGACGTATTAATTATCAATATCTCATTATGTTTTATTAGCTTCTTATTCTCTTTATTTCTTGGAAAAAGACAGAATCTTTAAAAACTAAAAATAAGTATAACAGTATAATAAACAATGAATACCAAACTGATGCACAGCTGTGTTATGCCAGAGATGCAAACATTTCAACAAAAGTGTCTCATGTGCCTGCCTGAAGCTCCTCTGTCATTGTTCAAACATGACCCAACACACTGTATTGCTAAGGTTGGACTCCTCCACAAATGATAAATTATAAACAGTTTGAAAAAAAAAAACCCAAACACCAAAACAACAAAAACAAACACCCACAACCTGCTTGATTTATGCTATTTAATGTCTGTTGTTGCATATTTGAAAACAGACGGGATATGAAACAAAATTATTTAGCGATATGAGAAAATTGAATTTCACCGGTATCCCAGTGTGCAATGGAGAAAAAAAGGAAAAATCAGACCAACCATAGAGATGAATAAAGAAATAAAAGAGGCTTAACTTGAACTATTCTGTCTTTGGTTACAAAGATATAAACATAAAACAACAGGTGCAACTGGGTAAAGCACAAAACAAAAAGGTTGACTTTGGTTCATGTGTGGACACAAAGTCTGAGGATCATGACTTGTCTCTGAAAACAGTCAAACCTCTTCTTTGTGAAGTATGACAACGCAGCGTTCAATGTCTCAGGTTCAAATATGTCAACTTGGTTCAGCGGAACCACTTTCACCCTCATTTCTAGGAACAGCTTTATACCTCCGTGGCTTAGCAGCACTGAGAGATGAATACTTCAGGCAGCACTTTGTGTCTGGTTGTAAAACAGACTTAGTGAGACGGTGACGGCGCGCAGCGAGTCTGAAAATTATGATTTATCTTACAAGTTAAAGCTAAATAACATCAACAGGGCAGGCAGCTGACACAATGTGTTTATCAGTTCTCTTGAACACATCATTCACAACATTGTCACAGAAAAGAAAAGATGGCATCTGCAGCAGAATACAACAACCGATTAGTGTTATTTCCCCAAATAACCAGCGCATGAAGAACAATAAACCACAGGGGCGACAGAATTTGTGACTTTTCTATTTAAAAAAAAAAGAAGAAAAATAGAAAGAAAGAAAATAATACACACCAGCAGCTGCAAAAAGGTACTGTACCACTCTTGTACTCAGTTCTGTGAGGCAAAATCAATAGTGTTAGTGAGATATTGACTGTAAACCAGAGAGGAAAGAGATGTTATACAACTTCACAAAGCGTGTTTGCGGTCTAGCTTTACCTGACATCACGTAGTATAGTGGTGGAAAAGTAATGCTGTCATGTGAGAGGACTGTCTGCCTGTTGAATTTGTAACGCTTTAGTCTAATGTTCTCAGAGGAGCTGCTCACTGAACCCTGTTAAAGCTGGAAAACAACTGATGAGTTTATTGTGAAAGCAGGTTCCTGTGCTTATCTGTAGAAAGGTGGGAATGATGTTTACTACTCGCACTGCAATCCTCATCAGTCATTCAAAAGTACTAATAAATAAATTCAAATTGAGGTTCTCACACTTCGTAAATGGACACAATCACCCTTCAAGATGGAGTGGAAGTGAGCAGGACGGCTGTCAGACACTTTAAACAAAAAATGAAAACAGGCCGAGGGTAAAAAACCGTGGCTCGTTTAATTTTAGTGTTGCTTCTCTGTTCCAGACACTGGAGGAAACAGGAACTGAACTGACAGCTGTGACCTACTGGTGTGAGACATAAACAAGACTGAGACAAAAAGGACAGGGCTTACGCACTCCCAGACATTCCACTAAACGAAGGAGCTGGAGGTATGATTTCTGAGGCTCTTGAACGTCACTTGGCTTTTAACGCAGCTAAATCTCGCCTCACTGCTCGGATGCAAATGCGCTCCAAGGACAGCTCGCCAAACACAAGAGCTGGTTAAGTTATGGGATGATAGTTTCAGGTTTATTACTTGGTTAAAATTCAAAAAGGTTAAAAAAGAAAGACCTCACACTTGATGAATATGATGAACATGATTTCTCCGAGCATCTGCGGTGATTTAACAGACTGTATATCAAAACAACAAAAAAGAAAGACACATCTAAAATCTAAAGGAGGGTTACCTGAGCAAAATGTTCAGTACGGTGAAAACATAGTCATCTCCATGATTCCTAAAACCTACATACATGACAGGGACAGCATAATAGAGACACCTTTCAGTATGATGCAGTCCAACACTATAGTTAAATCATTCCCTTTGAAACTGAATTTACTGAATGGCTTTTCTATTGGACTGCATTCGGTTATGCTTAATGTGGAGAACCCTGTGACACAGTTCGCCGATTTCATTCGTGATTAAAAAGACAAGTATTTTCCTCAACACGTGTTGAGAACATGGAGTGTCTGACCTGCTTCACCATCATCCATTTGGGTTATGAGCAGAAATTAAAGTTACATACCAACTGAATGAACAGGCTGGAAAAATGACAGAAACCTTCCATGTGGACCATGGTGAAACTGAGCTAAATGAATATTCAATTTGTTGTTCTGTTATTTCCCCCACAACACCCCCACCCCCCACTTTACTTTCAACACAAGTCATCTTCCTATGACACTGTCCACATTACTGCACAGTATAGGAATATACACATCTGCTGCCACCTAACACATGGCAGTTGTATTATTTAAGTTTCTGCTATACAAAACAACAGTCTAAATGCAGTTTAACTCTATCACACTCACACACGTCAGATGTCCATGAACACGCTCCTCCTTGCCTCTGTGTCACGTCAATCCACGGTCAGTTAAAGGCATTCTACGCCCTGAAAACAGAGCACTACAGTGTGTGAAATAGTACACCCCTGGGTGCCATGGTAAGCTGAGGGATGGTTTGGATGACTGTTGAATACATTTCCATCTTGGACACAGAGAGGTGAGGCTGGAAGTGGACCAGGAAAAAAGGTAATGATGATGATTGTGGTGGTGGTGGTGATGGTGGTGGTGGTCAGGCATGTTGTACTGCCAGCTCCTGTCCTATGAAGCGGCGTAGACGATCCAGATACTGGCTGTACAGTTCAATGTCGTTGTGTCCCGCTCCCTCCACCCAGAGAGGCTCCACAGCCTTGGGGCAGCGCTCGAACAGAGCAAGGCCATGGGAGAAGTCGATCACCTCGTCCTCTGTCCCGTGGATGATGAGCACTGGAGACGTGATTTTGGACACTTTCTCGATGCTAAAAAGGAGAAACAAGGAGAGGAGGGGTGTCGGATTTCAGAGAATAAATGAACCCGCTCAATAGTGATCTACAACTGGACTCTCTGCCTCTGTGGATCAGGTCATAAAATGGGACACACTAATGGGTCAGTGTGCTAGTCTGAAAAACTCAATAAAATATATTATAGATTAAATAAAATATGTTAATGGACCAGTAAAACTTCATTTTTGTCTGCACTGCAATAGTAATTTGTTTTGGGCTATAAAATATATTTACTGCTTTACAAGTAGATAAATATCATGGTGTTATTACCTCTGGTCAGCAAAAGCAAAACCATATGTAGCAGTCCAGTGAATAAGTAAGGGTTTTATCGTCTGAGTGCTGATAATTGATCATACGTGCAGCTTTGGGTTAGGTAAGAGCTGACAGCACAGATTTGATCTGAGGTCACACACTACACAGAACGCAGATTTGCCGTAGATTAAAGATTTTACCAAACTTGTCTTGCCTTTTTTGAAATCAAATGCCAAACTTAGCAAACAAAAGTAAAATACAGAGCACAGACTGATATGCAGAAATAGGAAAGGAAGATACAGACTGACACGCAGAGGAAGGCGAGATGCCAGCTGCCCACTCTGAATCTGAACAACAGACGAACACTGGAGCCCTTCTCAGCACGCTACACACACGCTGAGGCATTCCCTGGTTTCCTACCACCTCTGCTGCTCACCCACTTGTACCATCTGGGACTAGACTCTACGTTAAAGGCTGGCGTTGGCTGCTGCTGACCTTCGTCAGACTCAGTCACTAAAACTAAAGTGACAACAAGAACAGCAGGGATAGAGCTGCGCTAATGATAGCATTACTCTGTGTTGTTATTGTCCAGCCAAGGGAAGTGATTTGGGGCCAAGGTTTAAAAATAAAAAGTTAGAACAGTTACAACACATGACAGTGAATACCCGTTTCACAAACACACAAGCAACTTTGCACAAATCTCAGAGTGGGAAATTGTAACCATCTATGCGGCATTGGTTTACAACCACTCATCTCTATGTTTTCATATCAGTGGAATTACAGCCTTGTTTGCTGTCTCCAATAAACACTGTGTACATAAGCAATAACAGTGTGTGCAGGAGGTGTAGTTTTATCTCAACATATCAGTTCACATGAAAAGGATGGACAGCACTCAGGCCCACTGAAAATGCACTTCCACTCTCAAAGTCCATTTGACCTTTGCAAAAATTACTCTATTATCATACAACCTCATATTCTAATTGACACTTTGGAATCCAATTATTTCTGCTTTTCATGCTTCTGTGCAATTAACATGTTTCCCTCGCCACATCTCCATGAAAGAGCGACTGTGGCTGGATGTTTTAGGCTGAGCTAAGTCAAGATAAACTGTGAGTGTCAACAGTCATCAATACATTTTAGTAAAACTAACTATTTGTTATTCTCAGTTCGGCAGTTGGGATCTGTGTAAATCACTAGATGATTATTGTATTTCCAGTTTGGGCAAGCTCTATATATTGTAAATATTGTATAATAGATTTATGATCTTTCAAATGCATTTGTCTCAGCTGGTCACCTGAAAAGGTGGACACACTGTTGCATGTATTTCCAATGGTAGGAAAAATGATCTTGTGCAATATAGTGCTCATACCCTGCACGCAACAAATTAATAACAAAAACAATAGATATAGGAAAGATGTTTTATATTCAAAGGTGAAAAGAAAGAAACAGGACAGCATCTGGCAGACTTACTTGGGGAACGCGTCGAAGCAGTACGTCTTCTTTGTGTCAGGGAAGGCCACTCTCATGCCAGAAGTTAGAGGTGAGTGAAGAACAACGGCAGCACACTCATACCGTGATGCCAGGTCTACAGTAGGAACTGTACCAATGCTCTGTCCATACAAGATTATATTCTCCGGGCTAATGCCATACCTGAATAAAACCAAAGAGACAGAGAAAACCTCATAATGTGGTAATAACTTACATTCCTGGCAAAAAAAATATACAGCAGCAAAATCTGAGAATATTCAATTTTAGTGACAGCTACACCAGTCATGGGCGTTTTCTTTAATCATATATTATTACTTCATTGCATTTTACTTTTCAGGGATAAACAATGCTGCCACTAAGTAACAGTTAAAAGTTTAATTTGTCACATGCAAAGGTACAATGTGCAGTCAGCAAAGCAGGACTGGACAAACAAACTGCACATTTTTCAGTAAAGAATTTTGCTTACAGTACAAAATATTGTGATATATCATCAAATATCAGCCAAAGCCTGAGCTACATCAAAACATATATTCACTTCAATCAACCTTAAGTCAGTGCTCTCAAATATTATGTTTTCCCAGGAGTCCTGGTGCCACATTAAAGCAGGTCCTTTTTCACTAATGAGGCACTTTATCACACCACAGTCTCCTGAAAAGACAGACCCCCATCACACCTCCTGTCTCCTCCTCCATTCATCTCACCCTGCTCCCTTGATCCTGTCCTGATCACAACCACCACCTCATTCACCGCTTCTTCACATGTTAATCTTTACTTGACCCTCACCTCCCTCTCTTGATTTTCCACCCTTCTTCCTTTTCTTCAGACATACAATCAATCCACTTTGGAATTCATCCATATTTTTAACATGGATTCATTTAGGCCTAATCTAAACAGTGTGTCCTTTCTTGGCCGAGCAAGACAGAGCGTAATAAATCATCCCCTGAAGGACACATATGGGACAATTATATCATAACATACCGTGTGCGCAGGGCATGCCAAGCAGCATCTATGTCTGCATAGAGGTTCTTCTCAGAGGGCTTGCCAGTGCTGACACCATATCCCGAGTAGTCATAGGAAAAGATGTTGCAGTTGATGCGAGTGCCGAGGCCGATGTAGAAGCTGCTCATCTGGCCCAGGTCGACTGCGTTACCATGGGAGAAGAGCACTGTAAATCTGTGGGGATATAAGTACAGAGAACAGCTTAGAAGATGGTCAAACAATTAGAGACTTAGACATAGATTCAAAGATGTATATTTCCAGCAAGTATGTCAGCTATACCAGGAAACATAGCATACATAAGGTCTATAGACAATTACACAGTATTACAATTCCAATTGTTACATGAGAAAAGTCCTTACTCTTTGCAGACACGTAAGCTGGCCCTTTATACCAAACAGTAGTACTTTTTAATGGGATGAAAAATGACTAGAAAACAACACCAGTAAATGAAGCACATACAAATGAAAATGCTTCATAATTTATTACTCATGAAGCAGAAAAAGTCACATGAAGGATCAACATTAATGTTAAAAATAAACACAAACAAGCAAACTATTATACATGATCCATCTTATCACATTTCCCCAACCGCCATCTGACCTGGTATCTACGTTCAATTCAACCATAAACATGCTGTTGTTAAGATAAACATTGAAAGGTCACTCCACACACCAAACACAACTTTGTCCTAAAGTGCTGCAAGTTGGAGGATTAGTTTACCACCACGGACGCTTACTTCTAGACATTTTGCTCAACCTGAGAAGCAGAGTCGCCACTACAAACGCTTGGTATTCTAGCTCTTGCCTTTTATTCATGAACGCACGTCGAGCTCTCAGAGAAATCCGATACGTCTTTCTACACACCGACTGTTTCAAAATCCTCCCCCATTGGTTTTGTGTCTGAACCCATATGACCCGTGGCTCTGCTCTTGGCATCACTGCTCAGAATGTAGCATAACAATGACTCTGCTATATCATGTTGAGTTTGGAGTCATTTTTGTGTAATACTAGATAGACATTAGGACAAGGTACATGGTCTGTAACACAAGCCTGTCTATTTCTTTTTAATTGATTTGGTAAATTAATCAGCGGTGGCACAGTGCAGCAGGACAAGTGTCGAACTGACATTAAATGCTGAATAAATACACCACAATAATTCCCGTAAAATACAGTTTAACCTCTTGGGCAAAATGATATAATCACCTCTGATAAAAGACACCCACTAATCACTGCCATAATACCGGTGACACAAACCTACAGGAGAGAAAGCCAAGCAGCTGGGCATGTTTTGTCTCTGACTCACTGAAAACTGATATCGTTATCATAAACCTGAATCCCCAGGCACTGGAGGAACTCTACATTCAACTTCCTACGAGCCTACAAGATAAAAAGAAATGGAAAAATGATTTTGAAAGCTGTTGAAAATGGATGGCAGTGATCCATTGAAAATCTCTGAGGCAGCCAAGTCAACCGGGAGACAAGGAAAGGAAGTAAACCTGGATGTACGTGGGAGAAGACTGACAAGAAATGTGGGTGTAGAAACAGAAAGTGTGAAAAAGTTGTAAAATGTATAAGAAAGGTCAAGAAAGCATTGATTGATGATACATAAGCAATCAATCAGTTAGAATTCACACTAACTGGAAAAGTGGGTTACGCTTACAAACGACGTACCTGGCATTAGGAACACAGCGAATGTACATACAGCCGACTCGGTTCCCCCGGCTGGATCGAGTGAGGAACACCTCTGTCATGTCCAGCTCTCGCTGCGAGTACTGAAACTCTGCTCTCTCCGTCAGGTGAAGTTTCCATCTTCCCTCCACAGCCCCAGCCCCTCCACCCCCAGAGACTGACGCTCCAGTCCGCGCCCGCAGACTTGATGTCCCTGTGGCCCCCGACACAGCAGGGCCTGCATCTGGGTCGGGAAGAAACGTGTATGTGGGCTCAGGGGGCAGGAAGGCAAGCTTGGCTGCGATGCGGCTGGGGCAGGGCGGGCAGCAGAACAAGCAGCAGAGCTCACTGAGCGAGAGGCCATTCATCCTTCACTGTGCGAGAGGGGGACAAGAAGATCACTGTGTTGATGCATCCACAACATCCCAGTGTGAAAACAATGAGATACTTATTACAGTGTAATGTACAAGGCACTCAGTCCAAGTGCAGAAACAATGGTGATGAAAATGTTTCTACAACAGCAGCTTTGTGACATGTGCAGGCTGTAAGCAAACAGATACTGGCTATAATCTCTTCTAACAGCTACTAACATGTAGTATTTTCTGGTTATAAATGTAAAAAAAAAAAAATGAACAAGATAATCAAAAACATTGTCTAATTTTGATAAATGCCATGAAGTTTTCCTTGTGATCTTAACATACTTAAGAGTTAATAATTAACACAGAGGCCATATAATCATAACATGAAGACTCAGATGACATCAGTCCACATCACATACAACAGCAGGCCTACCTGTTGAACTGGAGCCTAGTTCAGGCAGAAAATTGGCCGTGCAGCGACAAAAATAAAAACAAAGGAAGACTTCCTCCACTTCAGCCAGATCCAAACACAGGATACAGTCTGTTAAGTGCCCTGTCAGCAGAAGGGGAAAAAGTAGTGGAGCCAACCAGCTGACTGAGACAAGTGTTACTATTTACAAAGTATCTGCTGCGTTTTCTGCTGCGTGGTGACTGAAGTCCAGATAACAGCCATTTTGTCCACTTGTTGAGACGTTCACGAGTGATTTTCACAGAGACGACGTCCTGGGCATGAAACCGACGACTTGTTTCCCCAGTTTCGCTCTCGTGTTGACAGTGAAGAACAGGCGTTTCCAATGCAGTCTTGACCTCTAAGTGACCAAAACAAGCCGACCGCTTCTCGGTTGCAAACAAACACAAACAAAACTACTTCCCTCTCTGTGATGTATCAAGAATAACAGAGACTGTGTATAATATGTTGCCGGACAGGGATAAGTCTATTTGTCTGCGTGTACCAGCTAAAACGCTACGGTTGCTTAAGCTAGCTACAAGACATACAACACGACTACTCGGATAAAATAGCGCTCATTCACCGGCACCCGGCGGACAACACCGTCCAAACACGGCTCCTGGCGTTTGCACTCGTCTCCCTGAGTCCACCGAGGACGATGCTGGCGTCTCCCTCGGCTCCCTGTCATTTATTTTAATCCACAAATGTGCGGTGTTTTCCTACTTCTCTGCTATTTCACCGCATCAGGAAGCGACAGCTGACAGGATGTGACGTAAGGAGTTTCCATTGGACAATTAAGGGAAACTTGTTATCAGTCTGAGGGACGCTGTAGTAAAACATGACATGTTTGACCTGAATTGTTGTTTTGCGACTTTGCGCAGTGACCCCGGTGAATGACACGATTATGCATCACCACATGTACTAGAGTTGTGACTAGACAGATTAATTAAAGTCGGTGGAAGCATATCATATCTTATTTATTTGTCATTAATTACATCATCATGAATCGGATAAATTCTACTTTACGGGAAGCTCTCATTTACTGAACAGCCCTGAAGGTCTCACGCTCCTGGACCAGGCTCTATATGAAGTAACTATTGATACAGTTGTTTTGAAGGTTAACGAGCTCCAGACAACCACAAAACAACCACAAGACAACCACAAGACAACATTAATCGCCAATGACAACAATAAAAATAATATGAGCTTTATTTATTTGCACTTAAATGTTAGAAAATGCTTTACAAAAGTAGTAAAACCAGATTGAACTAATACAAACATGAGCACAGAGGAAGTACAAGCAAAGGAATGAATGATGATAATCACAAAGCAAAACGTTTGAAGAAGGCATTTAAAAGATGCTAAAGACTTGCTCTGTTATATCTTGGTATCTGAGCTCAGCAGGCAAAGATGAGATGAGACATAAAATATCCAGAAAGAGACACAAAACAACTTGAAAGAGCTTAAAACAGAGACAAACAGATGTGAGAGATGACACAGACACACAAAATGACCACAAATTGCATATTTCTGCTTCTGTCTATCAGTCGCCTGTGTTGGAGGGGTGGGACGCCTTTTTACTTATCTGTACCCATTTTCTCCTAATCCGTCCATGGCCTCACCCCTCCCATCCCGCACGCACACACACACACACACACACACAGATTTCCTGTGAATTGCGAGGAAGAAGCTTTGCTGGCTCAGGAACCAGCTTCACTACCTATTTCAGAGAACTGCAGATGCCAGCCTTTCAGCTTGTTTGTCATATAGCCCCCCTATGATCACCAGAAATACCTCTAAGTGTTCTGCTTGGTTGCATCCATCCACAATATCTTTGAACAAAAAAAGTCATGTCAGCGGTATTTAATTCATGGGACTGGGGTAGTTCAGGAGGAGGTTAAACTGACCAATTAAAGCAGCCGTGTCAGTAGAACTTGTTCACAGCAGACACTGACACGTTAAAGCAGGAAAAGCAGTCCTGCTATTATCATAGATATTATAGCTTACTGAGACACTTGCTGACACTGTAGTTAATGTTAATGTTATTAACTCTAGCTTTTCCTGGTATTACAAGTCAAAACATAGTGTAAAAAATCAAGCACAGTCTGTACAGGCCCACAGGGAGCTGAGAGGTCAGGTCATGAGACCATTTGGGTGAAAACACCTTTGTGGGAACAACATAGCCTCCAGTTATTGTTCCTTGTATGAAGAAATCAATCATACACTTTCACCTTACGATGAGGGAAAACTGACATAATGGAGTCTACAAAAGTGTAAAATAAAAAATATCTCTCACCCTGGTTTTTAATCTGTGCGTTAATGACTGTAACATTTAAGTACTCAGTATTTTGAGTCTGAATGGCAGGAAACTGTACCCATGGAATGATTCTTCTTCTGGTCCAAAGGTCCCATTCTTACTCTGACACCACATTTAAGGACTTTTAAGGTCATTTGATTAAATGCAATGTGACGAAACTGCCATGTTCTGCAAACTGACTTTTTTTTTTTATATAGATATTAGCTATAGATATTTTTCTTGATAGAAGAATAATGTTTGATGTGACTATGTGACATCAAGTTCAGCTTGGTGATATAATTCTGCTGTACAAATGACACAGAAACATGAGTTAAATTGAGTGCTGTTAAGTGGCCATCATGGCAATTCCTGTGACAGTGGATATTGAAGCACATGATGTGCTGTTGTGTTGTCCCATTTGTGTCTACACCATTTTGCTGAGTCCGAGAACAATACATATGTACAAAGCGGTGGGGCCACAGTATAAGGATGTGCTGGTCTGGTGCAGCAAAGAAACTGAGTGTGTGCAACTGTACACCAGTGAAAACATGGTATGACTCAGCTTTTAAAAATAATGATAAAAGATGTTTGCTAGATGTTGATGGCTTTCAGTTTTTCAACACGTAATCTCTGAAATTCAAAAATAAATACAAAAGACAAGTGTAATTTAAAATAAACTTTGTGATTTTATTGTTTTATACTTACTCTTACACATCATACAATCCTAACTCTTTAAAGAAAAACAAAATAAAAAGATATCTGGTGGTGTTTCTGGGGGACTGGAGTGCCAAGGGACAAGAACTACAGCTCTGTGAACATTGTAGATTTCAATTCATGCCCCTCAAGCTCATCTCTAATGACAAAATGAATAATCAGCTTTTGTTTTTGCTTCAGCTGTTAGCTGATTCCTCATAATGTACAGGTTCATCATTATTATCGATCAAAACCCTTGCATGATGAAGTCGGTGATTATGAAACGGTTTGCTAGAGATGGGATTGAAGACATGAAAATATCAAAGCAACTGAGTAGAAGGAAGAGAAGCATATATGTACTGATAATATCTAGATTACTTAGGTCTGGTTGCCCTAAATGCTGGTGCCAAGTCCATCATCACAAGCAGAACAATTTCAGTCATCCAACTATCCCAATTACATTTAAAAAAACACCTCCATCCTCTGACGTGATCAATATTCGGGCCGAGTAGTTTGACAACTGAAATACGGCTTATTGTGTGAATTATGGTGGTTTACATTCAAACTGCTCATGTCTACTGAGCAGTCAATGGACAAAAAACAAATGTAAACCATGGCATGCACATGATTTACATAGCTGAACAATCATCTCAGGTAAAAGCTTTTACTCTGAAAGGACACCAATCTGAGAAGGAAAACTGTGGGCGACAATATTGTGTTACGGTTGTCAACCCAGCAGGAAAGTCTGAATATTCTAAGTATACAAGATACACTGTAGGGAACACATAACTGTAGATCTGCTCCAACCGCGACTCTCCCTAAATATGGGCAATTATTCTCCTCAAACATAATTATAACACAAGAATCCCCATAAATGTCTTCTGAATTTAGCTTTCCCACTAGTGGTGGGATGAAAGAAGAAATTAAATCACAGTTGGGGCTTTTTCGATGACCAACTTATCCCCGGAAAACAGACTCTGTGCTGGCATGCTAAATCACAAAGTCATTTAGACATGTCCATCATCACTAAGCTTTTAATGTGAATTCTGCTGAAGGCCAATTTAACAAACACAGGCGCCTGAGAACACAGCTAGGTCCAACATGTTATTCGGTGTATTCAAGGAAAAGAGTCACGCAAGTCCAACCTATTCTGCACTGGCTTCTTATCGAAAAAAGGAAAAAAGCATACTCTGAAAAGTCCTTGCAAGTTTTCAAAAGCTTTCATAAATATTTGATGATCAAGATCAAGCAACATTTACAAGGAAAGCTTTTGATAATGAAAAGATGAAACCTCAATTGCCCCTCTACATCTGAGAAGAGGCCTGTATAATTTTCAGCAATATCACTATGCTATGAATAGACTTAGTAACAGGATAAAAGTGTGGTCAGGAATACTTTATAATTCGGCAAGGTTAATAAAGCTTTTGAGGGGTACTGTTAACAAACTGAAACGTATTGTGGGAAAAAAAGAAGCCACACGGCCTGTGGGAGATACTCATGATAGAGCCAGTTACTGCACATACTTTGGACATGGCAGGGGAAATGGAAATAAAGTCGAAAATAAGACGGGGGGGGGGGGGGCGCGGCAATCATTCATTTTTTGGATAATTATGAAAAGCACTTTAATACACATAGTACTATTCTTCACCTTAGTCCCCCACCTTTATTACCTGGCAAAAATCTACAATAAGATTATACTATATGAGTAGGAGCCATATGGTATTTACATTTGGAAAAAAAACACTGTAGAGTCCTGTTAGCTTGAACCTCAAGGTTCCAGCCATGCATTGTGCTACTGCTGTGTGGCTTTTTAAACATACCAGCTTCATTTCAAACTGTGCAGTCAGTTACCGAACGATAACCTTTATGTTTGCCTGCACACATGCATGTAAGATAAGATCTTCCTAGAAGAAGCTAGCTAGAAGCGGTCTTCATAGTAAGGACTCGTCTGAATCTTAGCACATTGTAAAAGCACAGCGCGCAATTCTGTGGCATCGCGACAATCTTAACTTTAGCTGAGCAGGTGTGTCAATCTGTTAACCGCGGACCCCCGTCAGTTTTCGTTCAGCATGCGTCAGTGGTCTGCTGGTGGTTCGAGAAACATGGAGCAATCACCGCGACTCCGATGAACAGAAAAGGGCATTCAAGGAGACCACGCTGTCTCGACCGAACGAGAAGGCAATTTCTTCAGCGAGTCTGCTATACAGATCAATATAAACTGCAAGTGACCCACATGCTGAACAAAACTGAGCAGGTGTGGCACATCTTCTTGTGCTCTGCAGTTGACACCCTTTGTTGTGCTTTGTTTCTAAATCCAAAAGAATGGACATTGTACTGCACAATCTTAATTGTAACGGCTTAACTGGACTCTACTCCATCATGTCAGAGCTTGTGTGTATTTTTTCTTGAATGGTTATATAATCAAGATGGAATTACTTAAATATAATTGAAAAGTTTAAGTGCAAATCTCAACGATTTGCTGACACATGCTGCCAATCCTCCAGCACAGACCAACCAAACAATAAAAAATAAATAGAATGCAATCACACAATTCAAGCTAACTACAATATATTAATATAGATCTTCTGATGTCATACGCTCATTAAAACAGAAAGAAAAAATAAAAATAAAATAAAAACAAAACACAGAATTCAATCACTCAGTTAAGTCAAGGTTCTCAGTTTCCCCTCCCCCTGCCCTCCCCTCCCCTCGCCTCCCCCTCCAATAACTGTTCATGCACCCAATATCAGTATGATAAGTCAATATATCAAAGAGAAACATTTCTGGAAAATGCTGAGACTTGGGAGTTCGATGTGTAGGTGACCCATTGACTAAAAGTTGGAGGAGGTGGGGGGAAAAAAAAAGCCAATTTGATAAGAAGTTGACATCATTTCCAATCTGGGAGAAAAATGAATAATCCAAAGCCCTTAAAAGGTCTCGCTGATACATGAAATCCCGCAGTTAGAATTTTTTGTTGTTCCCAGACCCTCTAAATTGACCTCTGTGTCTTTATCCCGGCTGCGACACATTCCTCAACAGCTTACCCGTCTCATTGCAACTACATAACAGGGACTGTATCAAAATAAACCCACACGATTCCCCCAAGTTGAGAAACACAAAGGGGTAAAATCAAATACCTTCCCTCCCCACAGCAACACAAATGTCCGCCAGGCCCCTATGGCTCTCTCCCCGACTCTCAAGCAAATGTGCACACACACTTTCATACAAACACACACGCACACACAAACACTCGGGTTCAGTCGCAGTTACTAGTGGAGAGAGAGAGGGAGATGCTAGTAAGGGAAGCGTCTGGACAGCGGCTGCGACCTCACCACCCAACCCCGCCCATCTTTGACTACCATGAACAAATGAAGCCATGATATCAGGTGTTTTCATCCAAGTTGCCATTGTTCAAATTCACAAAGTCAGAGAGACTTTTGTTTTGCACTCAGTCCTCATAACTTCTGAATTTTCTCAGCCACCACGATGGGGTTCTCCTTGCGTATGCGGGCAGCAGCTGCACTCCGGTAATCGTAGGGACAGTCGTGTTTGTCAGAGTAACGGTGAATGGCACAGAACAGGTTGCCGCAGCGACAGTCAAAACCTTCAGTAAAGAGAGGTAAACAGGTTCAGTCACCAACACAGAATTTATATATATTTGTTATTCAACTTTTAAACCAGACATATTATTATTTCTGCAGTGCTGTGCAACAAAATGCTCCTTAAACAGAGAGTACAACCGGACATGCAACAAGGTGTGCAATTCAGCTCGAGTTTGATTATGGCCTTGGGTAATGCCATTATCAGGCCTATATAAAAATGAAACGATATGAATTGCACATGGAGGCTCCTCTGAGGCAAATCAGTGAAGTGAAGGGAAGCATTACACTGTGAAATGCCTTGGGCTGTGAAATGCACCACTAACCTGCAGTATGTTGCTGTCTGCACCAAAGTGGTTGGGTGTGGAAAAAGCGCTACACAAACCAGAGGCTGGCAGCAGGATTTTGGATGTGTAGGTAAACAAGTATTTGCTCGTTTATATTCAACATTGGAAAATAGATAGTGATAGATCTTAAGATGTGGGAGTCAAAGCTTAGATTCATGTCAAAGATAAAAAAACAAATCTTGACTGTCTTTTCCAAAATAATACACTAATTAAAATCATTTGTTATTCAAGCATTTGTGTATAAATGTCATTTACTGTTGTGGAAAATAGTACAAGCCAGAGAAGGAATAAACATGGGAAATAACAAAGCGCCTTTGGTTGATGATTGGGAACCTCAACAACTGTGATATGCAGTATTTTTTTTTGATAAGAGCATTATCAGTAAGCCTGGCCCAATGTTCCCGGCTACTGACTAACAAGCTCTTTCTCAGCTGCTAATTGTCTTGATACAGTTAAAGTGTTCATTTATTGATACCTTTCCCCTACACTTTGCAATCGGCAGACAAGTAAAAAAAAAAACTGGCATAGGTATAAGACAAAAGAGCTCATCAAAAAAACATCACTTGTGTATTAAGCGAACTATTGTAAAATTTATACTTTGATGGGTTGAGGCTGTCAGGTAAGAGAAGGAGAAGTCCCAACAAGGGAGGTTCATGACCCATAAACCTTTGAACCATACCAGTAGCTACAAACAGCTCAGTGTTCAGTCTGTATGTGAGTTTGAGCCATAAAATTCTCTCTCCCTTACCAGTAAGGCCCACTTTCTTTCGGCAAGAAAAGCAGCGATTCTTTTTCTTGTTTTTATCAGGGGTTTGGTCTCCATCAGATGTAGATTGTGCTGCTTCCCCCACTGGCTCTGATGAGAAATAAACAGAAGAAAATGGAATGGTTAAAGAAAAACTGATTCATGCTTGTGTAAAGGATTACCTCTATACGAAGATGATTGTATGTTACAGCAAGGAGGGAAAGGGCGCATATTATTATATATATTAAGTTTTCAGCTGAGCACGAAAAGAGTTATACAGGATTGACGGAGAAGGAAGTGGCCTACTGATTGTAGAAGGTATCACATCTCACAAATAAGGAGTGCCCTCCATTGCTGAGTGTCACTCAATTCATGTAACACTTCATAGTGAAAGTCTGAGAAAGAGATCATCATTTTCCGTGATGTTTACCTGTGCTGTTGGAAGTACCCTCCTCTTCTCCCTCCTCAGCCTCTGCTCGATCTGAGTCTACAGCTCCTGACTCCTGGGAAATGCTCATGGCGGTCATCTGTTGAGTTACTGGGCTGGGAGAACTAGGACTGACATAACAAAACAAAAAACACACACAATTAACTAAATTAAAACAAAGAAATATGCAGTTTAGGCGATATAGAAATTCTTCTCTTCCTCAGAAAATTTTGTTTGCCAAAAAAAGTTAGTGAGATTCTGCTTAACTTTAGACAACTTAGATGCTTGAATGACTTATCACAAATAACCACACTGTGTGTTTTTCAATACTGTTTTATATTTGGAAGAGATAACCCTATCAATGTTTGATGACTGACTACTAATTTCTTGACTCTTCTTTGGTATCTGTGCAATAGATCACTCTCAGAGATGCCTTTGATGAGCTATGACAATCAACTTGGCAAGACAGAGGCAACCACAAACATGCAGAGCCTAAAGAAGCTGTACAGCACATATCCATGACAACACTTTGGAGACAAAGCACATACTATTACACTATAGTATATTTACTATATATTATATAGTATATTATTTTCAAGGCTTCTATCATTTTCTTTCTTTGAAATTTAACCTGGATAATCAACTGTGTTTGTTTGGTTTACTTCAAGCAAATGACAATTATCTTCACATACTTCACTCACTCATCCAACTTCTTCATAATGGTACACTAATCCCTTTGGGATTGATAAAGTAATTTGTATTCGTGTGAGTGTAAAACCTTTTCTATGATTTAAAAAGAATGATTTATTGGCACAGCTAATGGGGGCAAACAAAATGCTTAATTACAAAAAAATTATTAGTCCTGTAACGATTATTCAACATTATGCAGACAGTCTCAGAACAGACCCTCAAGCAATTTTTAAAGGCGCAGTGCATTATTCTTCAGATTTTTCTTTAAGTGTAAACTCAAAGCAAAGGGGATGATGCACTGCTGAATTTGTTAACAGACAGAAAAACACAAGCTAATGACAGAAAAAGACCATGCAAGATATCAGCTTATAGGGAATATTATCAAATGCAGTTTGTGTGTAGCAAATATTGTGTATGAACTCCTCAAGACTGGCTCAGAGTTTGGTAATAACTAGCAAAGGGCTCTTCCACAAGTCAGCCAGTAAAGTAGAGCTTGAGTAGTGACAATGTGGCATTATCCCATAAGGTTGTATGTTCACTGTCAAGATGTAAATATGCACACACAGGACTAGGACCACAGGATTTCTGCAGAGGCAAGCTGTCATGCCTGCATTAACTGAAGTAGACTAATGAGAACACATTGGAACAAAATGCGCTGGAGCTTGTGATGAACTAATCTAGTCATTATTTAGTTAATTAAACAGTCATTTATTTAACAACTTAATCAAATGTCCAATATACTGAGAAACACCATGTACAGGATAAGAGGACATCGCTTTCATATTTTCATGTCATTATTTAGTCTCATCAGCTGATAAGAAAACATTTCACAAGGAACAACCATTTATAATGATACTTTAGGAGAAACATTAACATTAGAACTGATACAAAATGACTGAGTGTTCCAGAAAACTGTAGAGCAATACAGGACTGAGCAGTCACACCAGCTGTCAGTCAACATACCTGGTTGTTTGTTCCTCTGGTGGGGTTCCTGCCACCTCTGTACTGGGCTCTGAGGTTGTGCTCTCCACATTCACACCAGCTGATCCCGGTGATCCTGCTGGCGATGTAGCAGCTGTGTGTAGAAAAAGACACTCTGATACCACAAGCAACACAGAACCTGTTGTTTAGGCCTTGAACATGATAACTTTCCTTTTTTTTTAAAAAAAAGTATCTGTTGTTCTACTCATAGCCTGTTTTTATCTACTATAACCAGAGGTGTTTTGAGTTAATGTGAAACAACAGATGGATGTGTCACTCTCTTGCTTTCTGATGCCATAGTTCAGGCAGCTACTGCTACCTCTGTTCTCCAACCCCTTTTAGCAAATTCAAGCACCCCCACGCCTGTACAGTTTTGAGTGTCCCCCCCCCCCCCCCCCCCCCACCTGTAGTTCTTGTCTTTTTCACTTTTCAGACCCAGACTCATATCCAGCTTCTTGCCCATTCTTTTAGTGGGTCATGTCTCTCCTATCTTCCTACCTTTCTCTCCCGGGGGCTGGATCGCCCCCCTCCCTGTTGCCTCTGCAGGTGTTCCTTGTAGCAGACCGAGCACATGCCGTTGGTGCGGGGGTTACCATAGAAACCGCATCCCATAGTGCAAAGCATTGGCACCTGCGTCTGATTGGTCTCCTGAGCCATGCTCTGACAGAGGGGGTAAGGGGGATGGGAGAGGATCTTCCTGAAAATGGGTTTGGAGAAGTTAGTCAAAAATAATTAGCAGTCCCTATCTGATTACATGTTTTGTCACTATTAGCTAAAAGAGCTTGGAGATTGGCATTGGAGCATGAGAGTAGAGCTGGAGCAATAATGTGAGTTTCTTTGTGAGCTACAGGTCATGGCCAACCAATTGTAGCTGTAATGAAAGTTTGCCAAGCAGGTTCATAACTTTCCTCCAGTATGAAGGTTCAAAAGAACATCAGAATGACAAAGTCCAGTTTTGCCAGTATCAGAAATAGTCTTGGTCAATCTTAACTTATAAACAGTCTACAGTCACAACTTATCTTCCGACATATAGAAGACAAAGATCTACATCTGACATCAATGGCAAAACATGACACCAAATAAATGCAAACAAAACGTGTCACTTCATGTCATGCTCCTCCTGCAGCATTTGGGAAATGCGACAGGAGTTTACAAAGTATCAAGGTATGGGTTTGTTAAAAGAAAAAAAGGTATATGGCTCAAGGTTCACGGTTTCGTGCACAATACCACTGTAAATAAACAAGTTACAGTGTGCGAAAACATAAGCTAGATGAGCTGCTTTATGCTTTCTTCTGCCGCACAGCAAGATGCTTTAGTCAGGACAAAGTTAACAAAACAGGAACAAAAGCTTCAGAGACATCTGCACAAAACCACCTCAAGCCTAAAACTATGCCCCCTAATTAACCGATGGCTTGGCTAACGTTAACACAGTACTGCTTACAATCTAGCTAATCAACTTACAGCCGACTGTCCCTCGTCTGAGTTTGTCCGCAGCAGAAAACAATTGGCGTCCTATGCTTGCATAGCTCAAAGCAAATACTGTAACATTAGCAAACAGCCTCGCTGGATGTTTTGTTTGTCTGACACTGCATACCAATGCAAAAAGAAGGATAAAACTCGCTCGGTGAAGTCCGATCATGATATAATTCAAGAAAACATTACAGAACAGCGCCCTTGGCAACACAGTGTAAACAAATTTTGCGTTTTAAATCGAATAAACGCTGGTGTTAGCTGGCTAACGTTAGCCAGAACTGCTAGCATAATCAGCCAGCCTCCAAAAAACAGTGCGCTTCCCGACAGTGTCCTAGCTGCTTTTAAAATCGGTCAGACATCGCGGGAGCCTCCTTTAGCGGTCTAGAATGAAGACAGTACCTGAAATTCAAAGTACCGGGGGCTGTCGACGACCCTGGGCTTCAGATTTGTACAAGTTATGTCCCCAGCAGAGCGCGCGGCCTCCTACCCAGCGCTAGCTCTCGACATTCGAAACAACGACCATGACGTCATCCTCAGCATCAAGTCAGACAGTACAAGTCCACCCCCACCACACGCACTAAACACACATCAAAGACACCACAAACAACACCAAACTCACACGACACTCCTTAAGCATGACACCGACACTCTGTCGTGTCCAAAAATTTATTGATATCCCAGTTCATTAGCTGTTGCTTCCATGAACACATCAAGTTTCAGACACAAAATACTGAAATTAAAACTGTAGATCTTAAAACAAATGAAATGTACCATGAGCAGTACAGCACTAAAGATGTGTGCATGCATGTGTCCTATATTAATGGGAATTTAAGGTTAGCTCTGGGAATGCTTTGAATTCATTTTAGGCACTTATTAACGAAGTCTTTTAAACAGCAGTCAGGGCAAAGACAGATTTTTATCCTCAGCACATGTAAAAAAACACTTTTCCAGGGCAAATAATAAAGTGCAGATATATATAAATATTCTAAGGCCACAGGTCAGAACTTTCAGTTGTAGTTAGATTTAACTAATTTCGCTGTGTGGTGCAGTGGGTTAAGCAGGTGCCCCATATAAAGAGACTATAGTCCTCGCTGCAGTCGGCCCCAGTTTGAATCCCGCATCAGGTGCCCTTTACTGCATGTCATTCTCCACTCTCTCTGTCTCTCTACACTATGCTATCCAAAAAAGGCAAAAACACCCAAAATATATACTTAAAAAAAAGATTGAACTAATTTTCTCATCACAAATGTAGTGTCATTAACTACAAAGTTCATATTTAGTAAATCACAAAGGCAACACTGATTGCATGGACTGAAGGACACTTTGATTAAAGCAAGCGCTGCAAATGCATTTATAAAATGGTCCATCTACAGTCAGTCTCGTGTCACCACATTGATTATCATCTCATGGAGAAACACAACCAAGTCTTGAAGTCTAGTTGTTTGGACCATCCTGCTCCATCGCCTCATCTCTATCGGGTTTCTCAGTGAGTTGAGGGGCAAAGGGTCCAACCAGCCAGTTGAGTGGTGTGTTGTTGAGCAAGTACTCCATGACACCATCCAGAGACTGTTGGACCTGGAGACAAGCAGATGTGACTATTACATTTATTACATACTCTGAATCAAAACCAACATTTTAGATCAATTAATCTATCTATCTATCTATCATGTATCTAGGTTTTCTGTTTAATACAGGTTCAGTAAGACACTGGTATTAAATATGCACTAATTTAAACTGTTAGGTTACTGTGAAAAAAGAACCTGGCAATAAACTATATTTAACTACGCTGATGCAGCAAAATAAAATGCAATTAGTACTTGAGTTAGGTGGTGACGGCTCCGCTCCAGAAGGAGGGGAGTGAGAGTGCTGGTGCTCCCCAGAGAGGAGTGCAGTTCTTCAGCTGATCGCCGTGCACTCGTCAGCTGGTCCTGGACAGCACCTGGCAGACCCTGAGCGCTGGAGACCACACTGGAGCATGCTGACCTCAGCTGGTCACTCAGACCACGTACCATGGCAAGCGTCCGCCATTCCAGTTGCTATGGATAGAAAAGATGATCAAAAGGAGGATAGATGATAATATGTTAATTCCTACCTGTATTATTCAATTATGGAATTATAGTACAATCCAAACACCACTCAACAAACAAAACACACAAAAAGTCTGAGAGATAAGAGTTGTTGTTCGTCTCACTCCCTCAGAGAAACTTGCTCACAATACTTTATTTTGTTCAAGTCTGGAGTATGTGCTGCAAATGTACAGTACACACACTGGAAATGCTCTGAAATGCACCGATAATCTAGTTAGAACCCATTTGTTCAATTCCCAATTGCTTCAGCTCTGACCTCAGATTCATCTTTGGTCCCATCTGGCTCTGACTGAGTCTGTCCAGCTCCAGCCTGATTCTGCTTCCACTCTGTCCATCTCTGCAGCAGCTGCTCTGAGGCTCCTCCTATCTGGTTACTGGCGGTACCCAGGCTAGCACGGGCACTCTCTAGCAGGTCCAGTGTACTGGTAATCTGAGCCACTGCAGCATAGGTTGCATCCCTGGCATGCCGTGCACGGAGCAGTGACTGTTCTAGGGCTCGCTCCTGTACCTTGGCAGAAAGTTTCCCCAAGCGGACAAAGTAGCTGGGGCTCTCAGACAGAGTAGTCACCTCACCAGTAGCAGGTTCAGCTACAGCGGCTGAAAGACAAATTTGTTAATCTCATATATAGTCAAGCAAGACTTTAAATTCTATATGCAAAACATATAGAATTTAAAGTCTGGCTTTAAATGTTCACCTATGAGCACAAAGGTGTGAGTACAGCACTCTGTCATGTTAATCCACTCTTAAAATGGAAACAATACATCTCACATTGTGAGACTGCCTTCTGTTTTTTAGTTTCCACTGTTAGTACACTGAAGAAATACAGTATGACATGGGCTTGTGGACATGTTTTGACTGATGGATGTTCAACTGGTTCCCTCTCTCTGTGCCAGCTGGTGCATCTGCTCCAAGGCTACTTGACTCTTGACAGGGTTAAAGCACATCTGCTCAAGAGAGACAAGAACAGTTGAGAGTCACTTCACTCCCTCCAGTCATCAGTTTATGGACGCTAAGAGCTTTGCAGAATAACACTAGCTCCCTATGCCTGTGTTAAAAGCTACTTTGGTGGGTCTGTTGGCCTCTGTCACAGTAACTATTGAACAAATCCAAAATCCTCCCTGAGTACTAACAATGATGGTACTTTGCTGCTGCCACCAATTACTGTTGCAGTTCAGTATCCCTAAATCAGAAAAAGGAATGGTTACTGCTACACTGGAGTATGGCTGGCTGTCATCATAACATGACATCACAGTAGCAGGTGTCAAAGCTGTGAGTGCTGGAAACTGTAGGTGCTTCATGGGCCAAGTTAACAGAGGGGAGGGTCATTGGTATGTCCTGCCTCCCTCTCTATGAATAGCACCAGCCATTGATGTGTTGAGATCCAGCCACGGTTGTACAATAGAACGATTTTATCAAGACCACCACCATCCTGCTACATCACCTTGTCTTGCTTTTTACTCATAATTCATTTGGACAGGCTCATTAAACTTGCTTTTTGATCTGCAGTTCAATGAAGCAAAGACAGAGTGTTGGGTTCTGACTTGCATAATAAAAGGCAAATAGAGATATATTGACATCATTTTTTTACCTCCCAGTACTGATTCTGACACCTGGACTTACACATACAGAGTACTGAATCGATACCGCTGAACCACACCACTGATTTAAAAAGAAGATCAAAAAGTTATGTACTACTAAGCCTGTAAGAATGTGATATGCTTGCTATCATTGTATGTTATGGCTCAGCCCTTTGTAAAGCATGTCATACCTTTTTTCTTTTATAATTTAACTTGACTGTCATTTATCAAAAGTAAATCTTGAAATAAATAACACTTCACTTCAACACTTTTTGTCCTAGCTTCCTGATGGAATTAAATCTTTGCATGCTTTACACATTGTCTTTTTACTAGTGGGACTAAGCTAAATAACATCTTGCTAATGGCTAACATTAAACATTTTACTGGAAATAAGTGCCTCCATGTTACTCCAAAACTGTAGTTGCAAGTGGCTGCAAAGCAGTTACATAATTCCTGTGTAAGAATTGATTACATTAATTGACTGAAACTATAACGAGTATTAATGAAATATATGGTATCAGATTGACACATAGACTTAATTATTTACACATATTGTATTCATCAAACTGAATTAAAATGTAGTTATAGCCTGAAGGCTTACACTCATTTTTTATATTAAACTTAGAGTAATGCAAATTATATAAGGACTGCCAAGTGCTTTTCATATGATCAAGTGGGTGCCAACTGCTATTTTAGTAATAAATGTAACAGAGCAATATAAAAAGAACAAAGAAGGGTTCAAATCTAATTAAGATGGTGTAGCTGCTACTGAATTACAATTTAGAGAATAAGGACAAAGTGACATTTTGTTTGCGTATTAAAAAGGTACAATCTGTGATCTAAATCTAAGCAGAAGCATATCCCAACCAACTGAATTTAAAACAAAGTAGGAATAACTTCTACTTTGATTTATATATCTGGAACTTCAAGGAATAACAGTGTACAGTAACTAAATCTAACTTCAAAGTGCTTTGTTACTAATAAAACCTTTTTATATATATCAGAATTATTCATGAAGCACAGAAGTGAATCAGCTTTATGTATAAATCATTAGCTCATGATTTTTGTTTTTGATTATCTGTAATAAAAACTTGAAAAAAACTGGATACATGTCATCCATAATTAATACGTTTCAATTGCAGTTTTAGCATCATTTGATCCACATGTCAAAGCACACTTGTCTATACCTCAGCAGGAAACATTTGCGTTTACCCCTGCCCTGATTTTCTATGGACTGGTTATGTTTTCCACATTTTGGACAGCTACTGACCCAGCTCCCTCTCAGTGACTGGTAGGTTCTGATCGACCCAGTCCTCGGATCGGCTCAGGGCCAGGCCCATCCCACTGCTGACCATCTGGCCCATCCTGGTGCCCATGACGGTGCTGATACCTCCGCTGACTGCTGCCCGGGTCAGCTCGACACCACCCATCACAGCCCCCACCACAGCATCTTTAGCGCCCGTCACCGACTGGTACACCATACCAACCGTGTCCGACACCACCTGAGAAACAAAAGAACAGGTTAGTGTCACATGCTTGGAGACTAATGGTGGTGCTATACTGAATTTTCTACATAGGCTACTCTGTGGCACTCACAGATATGCCATTTTGGACAATCTGGTCTACAAGTGGCCACTAATAACACAGACTGAGAGCATGATGATACAGACTACAATAATAATACATCTGTTTTTTCATTTTTGTGTTTACTTAACCTGTGGCTAAGTTATTTTTACTAACTGGTCACATACTGTGAAGTGTAAACATTGTTGCTATGGTTCCCTGTGTGTGTGAGATGCAACTTCTGGACCAATTTAGAAAGCTGGTTAATTACCAGAGCTTGTGTTTCTAGGTTGTCTTGATGTCTAAATGTGGATGTTACCATGAGCTATAACAAAGGAAATGGTCTAGTGGTTAATGGTATGATGAATCAACCTACAGGTACAGTAAAAAGGAGAGGAGAATCGAGCATCAGTAAGCTATGTAAAAGGTCTCAAATGTATTCTTTGCCTGCATTATAGTAGCAATGCTTCTGTCTGACCTTGTCTGCTGGTTGGTGAAGGATAGGAAGCTTTTCTTCCATCTTCTCCAGTCCTTTCAATGCATACTGATTTACTGTGGCAACTGAAACAAGCACACAAAAGACATTTTCTTAGATCTTTATAGGAATAAAATATGACAAGAATCCATTTAAAAGTATCAGAGAGGAGTGATACCCCAAGATCTTTACTGTGCAGTAAAAACTTAAAGAGTTTTAAGTCTTTTAAAACCAGTAAAAAAATAATCTGCATATTTTATTTTCAGAAAAAAACAACTTATATTTTATTCTGATGGTGTATTCTAGCCCAGAGGTAACGAGAGGACCCGACATTCTTTTATAGTGCATTTCAATGCTGTCATTGCACTTATATTACATCATATTCTTCAGAGGGGGACGAACTTACGCTGTGGTTCTATAATGTCCAGAAGAGGCTTGGACCCGGTGGAGGCAGCTGTTCCCAGGGTTCGGGCCCCACTTTCTGCTGCATCCATCACTCCCTTCAACAAGGGCACGTTGTCTTTGGTGCTAATGTAGGCGCTTGAAACCGCCTCACAAGCTGAACTGACCAGAGGCAAGTTGGTCACTCGAGAAACAACGTTCTAGGAAAAATAAAACACAAACCATTGCTGTCACTGAAAAGAAATGACATTTGAGATATACAATCCTCTCTCTATATATACAATATTTCACTTCAGAGTTTAAATATTCTGCTAGGGACAATAATTGATTCCCCACAGTAGCTTATAAAATGGGGGAAATTCTAAGCATCAAATAAGTTCATAATATGCCTCAGTTTTGTAATAGGTGTCATTTTGGGTCAAAGTGCTTCTCACCTGCTGGTCTCCATTAGCTGGTTCTGCTGCTGCAGTTCCGCTCTCATTAGTCTTCCCGCTGTCTGCCATTGTGACTGCTGGATTCAATCTCTGACATGGAATATAGAGAGCCAGAAACAGAGATTCACCTCACATCGCTTGGTATGCATGATGAAATACATCTTCCTCTCTGATATTCTTTGCTTAAGTGGCTGATATACTTTATCTTGCAGAGAACTGGTGCCTCATGAATTTGGAAATAGAATCGCTGTCTTGTAAGACAGTGTTATGTGGGCAGAAATGAGACTGAGCCATGTTAAATTAATTTGTCAACACTATGATGCAATGAGGAAGAAACTGCACTTAAAAAAAATAAAATGGCAGAGCCAGGCAAACAATTCAAGTCTCTATGTCAAAGTTTAAAGTCAAAATGTGGATAATGATAAATTTGGAATTGAGATTTTTCTTGTTTCTTTCCACAGCTGTATATCTGCATGTTCAAACAAATTTGATCCTGACATAATTAAATCAGAATCTAAACTTTGTCCATGAAATGAGGGTTAAATGGCCAGTGTCCATAAGTTATATGATAAGCATGTGTCCAGTTTAATACTATGCAAGAGTAGAGTGAAACAGAATTCAGTTCAGGCCTGTTTCCTCCGGTCAAACAGCAGTGTCTCCTCAAGGTGATCTTTGCCTTAGCATTAAACTCTCTGTACATATGAATAGAAAACATAATGAATACTGAAATTATAAATTATGAGAAGGAATTCTGGGGTTATGCAAAGTGGTCTGATTTGAAATTATAGTTCAAAGTCAGAGAAAAGCAGTGAGTAGTGGTAAGAACTGTGGACCCACTGGAGATTGATTGTTCACAAGCTCCCATGAAGGCAGGCAGAATGAACCTCTGGATATCATTCATCATTTATTTATCAAGTGAAAACTGCTAAGTGAAATATTAAGTAATACTGCACTTCTACCAGTGTAAAATATTGCTTTAAATGAAAACTGGGCCTAAAGAGTTATTCAAATTGAAATACGGCTACACTAATATAATGACGTATTGCCTTAAATTAAAACTCAGTCTCATACTTATCAGGGCTGCAGAAAAGGGTAAAATACACCCATAATTTATTCTGTCAATTGTCCAATTATATATCCACTTCCTATTCTTCTTGAAGTCAGGAGAAGATCGAGTATGTCATTATCAAATGAGCAGAGGTTCAACTTTGCACAAGATGAGTGACATCGGCCTAACGTTTCTTCACTGCCCGTCTAACATGTCTCTTCTAGTTTGTGAGCAATACGAATTCTATCATCGTGCAACTGGCGTCTTATTTTCTTGACTGATGAATCAATCCATATAGACTATAAAAATGGTAGAAATAGTGGCAAATAGTGAACTCTGATTTCCCAGAGTCCAGCTGGCTGTTTTCAGAACAAATCTGCTATCACAGAGGACCATCAGTTCTTCACATTTGAGATGTTTGCATCAGTGAGGTTTGGCCACTTTTGATTAAGCAACTTTAAACGTTAATCATTTTTCAAAATACCAGTTAACAGCTCTTAGTATCACTTCTAATATACTACCATGTTGATATATATAACATCGTTCAGTGAGACTATTTATGGAGAAAACAGTTTTATGGGAATTAAATACCGTATCACACAAATAACAAACTTCATCACCCCCAGAAAAATCATACTAAATCCCAATATTATCATCAATATTATGGAAAAACAACTCATTAATCATAGTGATAAAAAAAAAAAACAACACACACAAAGACTTGCAAGTGATGGGAGTGAGGACCCCCCCCCCCCCGGGCAAGATCTCTCCCTTCTCCTTCTGGAGCTCCCAACATGTGGACAGCATCTGTCTGTCTTCCACCAGATGGCACGGAGAGACAGAGGCGCTCTCCAATCCACCTGACTGTCTTTCCTGCAACACTGTTAACAAGCGTTTGACATGCTTGACCCGATGTATAGGGCAGATGAGCCAAAGAAGGACATGACCCCGGGGGTTCATACTGGAGGAGAAACACACAGCAAAGGCACGGGGACTGCATCCAGCCAGCCGTGGCCTGCAATGAATGCTCAGATAAATTAGGCTACACGGCCGTCTACCTGACAGGAAGACCTGCTGATGGAAAAGCAGCGCTTGTATCTGACAAACTGCACCGTGGTTCCAAACCACGGAAGACCTTCATATATATTCATTTCACACACTCGTGTAAATGTCATAGCAAATATAGTGCTCTCTCTGATGTTTTCATGACCTCTCCAGTCCCAGACGGTTTCTCAGGGCTCCCTGTGATTGCAAATTGCATTTTATTGCAACAGCTTTGTTGAGCAACATGTTTTTTTTTTCCCTTTCGCTGAGAGGCAGTTGATGGGATCGTCACTATCACAAAGCAAAGTCTGACACTATCCTCCCTCTTATCAAATGTGACATAAACCCCAGATAATTTTCAGAGGCATGATACATATTATGAGGAGGGCTGTTATGCAACACAACCAAGCTGCCTTAGACTCAGAAATCATAATCTGGGTGACAAGTTGATCCCAGCAAACCCCTCATAAAGAGCCAATCTGCCCTCTTCCCAATTCACTCTATGTATATTTTGTCACATCTTAATGGTTTTGCACCACATCATCCTCTTTCAGAGAAGAGAAAGCTCTTGCACTCCTGTTGGAGCTGAAGCTCTATGTGACCTTTGATATGAATGGACAAGCTGGTACACCTCCAGGAAAGTATTGAGACACTTGTCATAGGGGACAGTGTTGGAGGGGAAACAAAAAGAGGGATCATGACTAGTAAGTGGGTCAAAGAGCTGTCACTGATGCTAATGTGGAAGAGAAACTTAACCAATAAGAGGAGGCTTTTATATTTGAGTTAAATCTAAAACAGCGTAGAGTGAGATCAGGTCAGGCTCCTTCCTGGGGGGCAAAGGAGATAAAAAAAATAAGAAGGTAAAGTAAAATCTCTCTCACAAAAAACCCCAAAACGTCAGGCTTCAGTTTTCTTTTTTAGTGTGAAACACTGGATTACTTTATTTCTTCAGGCCTAAAATGAAACAATCTGAGAGGACAGAAGTCACTCACTGGTTGAGGTGTTCAGAGCTCATGTCGACACAGGAGATTGCTTCATTTTCAAAGCTGAAGGGTCTGGAGAGCCACTGCCTTAACACAATATGACAGCTAATACAAAAGGCTCTGGGTTGACTGTCACTGAGAGATTGTCCAGTTTGTGAAGAATCAATCCAACGTGCAGCAAAAAAAATAAAAAGGAGGGGGGGCATAAATGCAACAGCTTTCTTGGTACATTTGCGATAAGAGTAGTAGTAGGAGGATTTCCAGCAGCCCACAGAAAGCCTATTTAAGTTGACCACAGATGTATTATAAGGCCTTCATATCGTTCAGTTTTTTGTTGTTTGTCTTTTTGACTTCTTTTAATAAAGTTTTTATAAAACATCTGTAGAGGGCGCAGTGTCTACGGTACTTCCTACATGACAGCTGTCGCTGCTTCCACTTGGTGGATGAACTTTAACCCAGAGGAGGAACAAACGTAACCTCAGCAGATACAAACTGTTTGTTTTAGCGTTTCCTCCTTTAATTTATCACAACTTCTGCTCAGACCAGACGCATCACCTTTCGGCAGTGACAAGGAGAGTAAGTTTCCTCAAGTCCATAAAGGGGAAGTAGCGCTGACTGTAAACAGCGGGGTACCTAGCCTAGCGTGGCTAACTTTACCAAACTTGTTTTAATTTCTACAACAGAAACCACTGACCTCGCTGGCAGCCTGTTGCTCCTGTGTCCTGTCGTGACCTGCGGTGTGACACCGGTCAATGAACCCGTCCAGTCCCCAGCAAACAAAGCGCCTTTTCTCTGTAGAGCTGGGAAACACCAGGCTGGGCAGTGAGGCGGAGTGTGTGTGCCTGTGTGGGATTGTCCTCTCAACTTTAAACCAATTAAATCACAGCACAGGAGCGACAGGGATACAGCTGTCCCGCCTGATGCTAAGAAATGTAAATATACTGCAGGTTGTAGTGCTGTAGTGTGACAGTGACTAATGGACTGGCTCACCTGTTTGTGGGAGCTCGCCCTCCCTGTGAGACATACTCTGATAACACGGATGCCTGTCAGGATATCAGCCCATATTACTGGACAGATTTACCCCCGTACTTGGTGCAGGCAGGGAGGGGTCTGAGCCTGGCAGCACCCCATTAAATTTGGGGTAACTCGGTTGATTTACCCTGATTGTGATGGGTTTTTTTCCTGTGAAGTCTGGTGTATTGTGTTCGGTGGAGGGCTTTGCTTGGTGCTCTGTTTGTCACTTCATGTCAGCCTATAAGGATGGATGCATTCTGTTCGCCTACACTACCAGTCAAAGGTTTTTAAGACACACCTGCTCATTCAATGGCTTGTCTTCATTTGTATTGCTTTCTGCATTGTAGATTCAATCTAAAGGCATCTAAACTATGAAGAGGCACATAAGGAATTAAGTAGTAAACACAAAAGTGTTAAACAAAGTGTTTTATATTTTAGATTTTTCAAGCCATCTCTTGCTTTGATGGCAGCTTTGCACACTCTTGACGTTCTCTCATCAGCTTCATGAGGTCGTCACCTGAAATGGTCTTGAAGGAGTTCGCAGATACATGGATGCCAAGTATCAGTCTTTTATTATGTAAAGTTTTTTAGTAGTAAAACACTTTATGACTGTGTTGGTCGCTCTGTCTGCTTGACAGTTCCTTAGTGATGAGATGAGATAAACAGACTGAGATCTTTATCTTCATCAGTTAAAACAGCCACTGACAACATTTTCCTTTCTGGACATAATTTGCAGTTGCAAAAAGGTAATGAAGCATAATGTAATTGGGATCAGTATCATACTGTGTCTTCAGTGATGTGATAATATCTTAATGTAGAGCCTAGTGATTCCCACTCATAAGTGCAAATCTGAAGCTCTGTGTCTATTGTATGCCTCTTGCATTTGTTCACTCATAAATACCATGTCTTCTCCAGCTCCATGATGTTGTACAAACCCCCTCCACTGATAAAAGCAAGAAAGCTCCAACAGAAATCCAGTAAGCATTCTGTAAGTAAAAACTTTTTCCCATACTTTGCTTTCAACTACAAACTGAAGTTTAAGTGTGCATCGAAAACAACTAATTACCTAGTGGTTAAACACATCCTGAATGGGAATGTGGCCACTTTCCTATCCTATACTGTTAAATACAGCCAGGTGCCTGAGCTGTGTGGAAAGTCAAACGGCCATATTAACTGCAATTGACATTGTAAACCCTGAGAGGGCAGTCTTTACCCATTAAGTCAACTTTTTTTTTCTCCTATGGCCTCACCCATGCAGAGCTCATTCGCATTTACATCCCTAAGATCTTTTACTGCAGATGCACTACAACTTCAGAGCAGAGAGTCTTTCTGTATTAAATATTAATATTTGATATTTTAATATTTTAATATCTCCAGGAAAAATGGGGCATGGATGGTAAAGGAGGACAGACTGTGACAATAGTTGCATTCACCTAGTGTACTTACAGTATTACATAGTCTGGGATGTGATTTGCACATAACTGTTCTCCTTGATGTGGAATTCACGTAATACTGTGTACTTGTAAAGTCAATTCGGAGACTCCCCCCTGCTAGATGCTGTGTATCATCATCACCAGCACTCTATTAACTCTCCCTTTTCATTTGGGGAGGATTTTCATTATTCAGGCCATTACAGTTTTCATTATGTGTCTCTTTTGTATTTTCCCAAATGTCTGCACCAGGCTCCAGAGAAACGAAACAGATTACCTCTAGTGTTGCTATCACGATTTTGTTGAATGGAACCTGTTGTAGCTTTTGTTTTGGTGAAGTTTAAAACCCAGGCTGCATTGGCAGCAGAGAAACTGGTTAGAGACAGAGAGAAAACAACCTGAGGTGGTAAACATGGCTGTGTTGTCTTGACCACAGCTCTTTGGCCTTGTATTGTTTATGTTTATGTATTACAGTGTAATTTAACCTCGGCATTATGTGTCTTTAAGTAAAACACACATCCATGCACAGCAGTCCTACCCCACTCTTCTGCAAAGGAGTTAGCATCCTGTACCCTAAAGGTTTTCATCTGTTCCTGCTTAACTCTTAACTCTGCTTCAATGGATCAGTTACTGGCGCCTAAATTGTTCTGGATATTGAGTAATTGAAGATTAGTAGATAACAGGAAAATCACTCATCCCCCAGAGTAAAATGATCACTCAACTCTCTCCCACTCTCCCTCTCTCTTTCCCTTTCTTGCCTGGAGACATACCTTTCATGATAACAGAAATAAATTGGCAATATGACCATATTTTCATGGGTATGACGCATAAATCTTTTTTATATGGAATTACCTTAAGACATTTGAGCTGTTTTCGTAATGAATCAAAATGCCTCCTTTCAAATCTGGTCATAATAGAAATGGGAAAATACACATTGCTTTAATCCACGGCAACAAAGGTATTGCAATAAACGGTGCAAAAAGAATAAATGCAGTATGCAAGATGCGGAAGCAGAAAAGATTTGCATGCATTCAGTATAATAGCCACTGAAATTGTCCATACTCCCAGTCAGTAAGAAAACAAACAAACAAATCATCAAAAACCACAGCCAACAGAGAAAAGATGGTGACGGCATCACCTTATGGAGTTACAAGTAACTCCATATTCACCATATATTTGATTAGATTTGATTATATTTGAATATGGCCCAATAAACACCCGGTGCTACATTAAGTGACTCCACTTAAATAAATAATAAATAATAAATAATAAATAATACATACCTTAACATCAACCTACTGAAATACACAAACTCTGAATTGTTGTACAAACCCAATGCTTTTTGAAATGTAACTTTTCTCTAAAATTATAAACCCCCTCGCTGTCACAGAACATTTTTGTGATCCCATGTGAGTTTTGGGTCTTTGAAGCGTTTTGTGTGGGAGATTAATAGTTTCAATAAGATATCCATCATCATCAAAGAGCATTTTTGCAAGGACAAGGTCTTTGCTAAGCAATGAAAGGAGCATTACAGTCATACTGCAATGAAAACCATTTGCTCAGTTTCATCTTTACCACTGAATCAAGGGTCTCAGGTGCGGTGCAAACAGATTACATCACGAAAGTATCAGTTTTCCCTCGTGTTTCCCCTTCTGCTCTTCATTGTCAGCAGCCTCGAAACTGTAGAAATTACCCTCTGTCCATTAATAGCGGACCAGATCTGCTTGGTTTCATCTGCACCGCAACCATTGATGGGAATCTTATTTCCAACATCCTGCAACAAATTTCCGGAGGCCTGCAACATAAGGTATCGGTAACATGCAACACAGCGACAAATCATCTCCAGGTTGAAACTGGATATGAACCTTTGCCCTCACTACACTCTGCTCAATAGCATATTAATAAGGCGTAACCAAGGCCAGCGTGATGCGTAAGTTTTGTGACACAGCTACTCTGTCATGTTGAACAAATAAGGAGACAGGAGACAGACCTCTGTCACATATTGGTAAGCACAGTGTCCATTATTATTCCATCTTAGACCACTGTATTGATCAGAATGTGATCCTGATCTGGGACTGAAATGAGGCTGGTTTAAAGCATTTAGAGAAATTTGCATTTATTAATATTTTTGGTTTTAGCTGAAAGTTTGATAAGAAGATTGATGCCACCCTCATACCTTTAGCCAGCAGCCAGTTAGCTTAGCTTAGCAATTAAGACTGAAAATAGATCAAATGGTAACAAAATCCACCCACCACCTCGACAGCCCGCTGATTAACACATCATGTGTCATTTGTTTCATGTGGAAGTATTCCTTCACTGCTCCCTGTTGAGAATCAGTGGCACCTATTTCCGTGCAAAACTGCAAGAAAATGTTTTCACTTTTTCAGTGCAGGTGAAATAAAGAAGATATAATGTGTTAATTAGTAAGCTGTGGAGGTGTTGATTTGGATTTTTTGGACCAAGCAAGGCTTGCTGTTTCCCCCAGTTTCCAGTTTTTATGCTAAGCTAAGCTAACCAGCTGCTTCATACACACCAAACGGACATAAGAGGTACTGACCTTCTCAGTAAGAAATCAACTCACATCTCACTTTAAGACCTCCTATTCCATTATTTTGACAAATCTCCCAGCAGCACTGATATGCCTGCATCAAGGTTTTACAGTCTTTTTCAATTAATAAACATCTTTGCCTGTCCTTGATTCTGATGATATTGGACACTAGCTTTAGTTTTAGGTCTATAGGTTTATCTATCCATACATCATACATCAAGAGTTTAAGGCTGCAATAGAGCCTGTCCATATATAAAGTGGAGGCTCAAAATGAAAGCTCATAGAGGTCATTAACTTTATGCATTAAACTTTTTGCGACCGTAACGGTCTTTAATCTTTTGAGTAAAAATTGCTCTACGAGGAAAACTTAACTGTCTACAGACGTTTTATGACTGTTGTGCCTTCGGCTTAAAGGATATTAGAAAAGTGATTTGTGGGGAACCTCTAGCAGACCTTAAAAACACATAATCTAAAAGATTTGTAGTGTCAGTGTGAGAACATGGGAAACGCCAGGTCACTGTATGCCATATACAAAATGAAAAGCAACTAATAACAGAACTGTGTCTTGCCATGGACCAACAGGTAACCTCAGCTTTGCTTCCACAGGGGATGCACAATTTCTTCATACTGTGTTTTTGTGACTTTCCATCTTTTGAATCCCAGCAGCTGCCTTTCTGTTTCTCTGGGTCCCCCCTGTTTAGTTTGGAAAGCTTATTTCACCCCAGAGCCCTGACAACAGGTCAGCTGCCATAGCGGAGGTGGACAGGAAACATGGAAGGAGCCGACCGGCCCTGAAATATTTATGGTTCTTTAGGGTTTTGATTATATGAGTTTTGACAGCGATGGCACATTACTGTGACCCTTCTCCAAACAAAAAGCCGATCTGTTGTGACTTGGAGAGGTGAGGAGGAGTGCATGCTTTTTCATCGTACATTGATTCCTCAAGCTTTCCTTTATTTCTCTCTGCTCTCTGTATAAAAGATACATCAGCATGTTTTAGTATTGATCCTCGTCCCTTTCAGTATATTTTTGTGTCTTTCACATTTTTTTCAATAGCATTTTCTTCAAAGTCTCTTCATAGCAAGGTGTGCTTGCCCTCTCCTCTCTCTGCCATCTCTTCCCACGCCATATCCCATCTCATTTCCTCTACCTTGTCATCTCTGCACCACATTTATCATGACAGATTGATGGCTGCCTCTGCAGTACACCTCACAGTAATAATAAAGTCTGCCAGATTGGTTCCAACTAATTTACAACACGCTGATCAAATCTGTTTACACACTGACTGTAAATTATTCCATATTTAGACAATTTAAATCTTAAAAGTAATCAGCACTTAAATTTACTTTACAGCATTAATTACGATGTCATCTTTAAACGCGAAGTTCTGGAGAATAACAAAGTGCTTTTATGAATAAATGAATAAAAGATCTGTGTGCAAACTGTGGTAAATGGAAAAAGTTATAGTAGTAAATATGTAAATATGAAATTGGGTTTGCTTTTTTCACATTCAAGAGATGAACGAGCATCCATCATTTATGAAAGCTGGCTTTTCGTTGCTCTCATTCATACCCAAACAAAGCTGTGTTGTTCAGACCTTTTTTCTTTACTGTTTGCATGTCATGCTGAGAAGAGGAACAATTCAGATTGAGCTCACTGCCTTGATGTTTTGCATGAATACTGGAGCAGAGCCTCACACCAGGGACTGTCTCTATCAAGGTCATTTTCTGTATTTTCATCTGATACAGATTCTCACAGCGCCAGTCATTATCAGGCTTGACATGGAATTTCTTGAGTATTTTGATAACACTATCACACATCGCCTGTTCTCAATCTAATCCACTTTATCTATAATCATCATTTCAGTCCAAGCAACCGAAATGGGAAAAGGAAACTTAACAAACCAAATCAAGTGAATCAGCTAATAAAATTTCTCTTTCTCCCTAATATTAAATTTCTTTAAAGTTTTCATTGGGCTATGTCAAATCAAACATGATTTTTAATGTAAACCACCATCAAAATAATAGGAAATGTAATAAATCACAACCTTGTGACTCTGTTGCTATGCACGGTCTCATGACTGCTAAACAAAACGTTGGTCAACATTTTGTTGATCAACGTAACGTAAAGATGAGTCATAAAACACAACTTGCACAGAGTTTTTATGAGAATGTTTTTGGAGCTGATGGCTGTGAAATGGCTAAGCTCCTCTAGTTGAGTAGCCAGAATGACTGGTGAGTCTGTGAAGTCTCTGTGCCTGATCACATGAACCCTGCATGCCATCTATGTGTCTGTATTCATAGTTTGGTGAACCATGTGATGAGGCAGAAAACGGTCACATTGGAGACTGAGGAATCTTTATTTTGCATCATATTTCTGGTGAAATGGAATTCAGCAAACAAAAGCTTCATCTAACTTCGGCATCTTACTGCAACTAACTCTGAGACACATTCAATATTATTCTCTCATGCCTTCTGACTGTACCTCAGGGGGAGGATGGCTGCGCTGCCCTTCCCGCTTTCCTCATGTTTTAGAGAGATTAAAAAGTGCATTCTCCATCAAAGGTTGTAGTTTTTTTTTTTTTTTTGCTAAGCTTCCTCGTTTTCTCGTGGCAGCTCTTTTCCTTTTTATCTGGCTCAGGTCTGCTGTCTGCCTGCTCTGACACATCGAGTGGGATAAAAGGAAACGGATGAACAAAATGAATATTTTTTTATTTATTTATTGTCAGCACACAAACTTTGACAGGAGATGAAATGGTGTAAGTTCTTTTGTTGAGCATGGCTCAAAGTTTTTGCATCCTGAATCATTTGTATGCAAAGTAGCAGGAAACAGAATAATAAACTAATCTGGGGATTTAGAAAAAAACTTTTGGAGGGCTGTTTAATATTAAAATAGAGTACTGTCAGCAGTGGCTACAGTATGTATACAGAGAGCCATTGTGGATGTATTCTGTTTTTTCTTGCATCTATCCTGTATTCACACGCAAGGTTTCCCTAAAACGACTCCGAACCACCCCAAGTACAGCCATTAAGAAATACTACTTTACAATTAATAGTCCTGCATTCAAGATATCATTTTAGTAACATAAGTATGATAACATGAATCATTTAAGGTAGATCAAATATAGAAAACTTGACAGGCCGCTGCTGAAAATCTCTTTATTGCTCTATCAATTGCACTATGAACAACAAACACTCAAAGTTAGCAACTAGCTTGTGAACATTCAGTATCCAAGGAGGCCCATTTACGTCATGTCTAGCCTCTGTTCCCCTAGCTTCAGTAACTCCTTGTAATTTCTCATTTAGCATTTCTTTTATCAGTCTTTATGAAAAATGAAGCGTGTTCCTGTGGCTTACTTTCCATATTCAGAGACAAACTGCAATCTACTACAGCAGTTGCCCCAAGCAATTTAAACCTTTTTGACTTGAACAAAGTTAGACACAAGTACTTTGTGAAAACAGAAAAAAATACAACCTGCATGAAGGAACCGCAAGCGTGTATTCTCAATTACTGGCATAAATGTGTGTCAGTGGGATGAGGTTTTCTTAAGCAGGACACAGTAGTTCCAGTTTAACTTTGTTACTTTCTCCCTCAGGAGCTGGAACAAAAACAGAGCTCCAAAAGAGATAAGAGAGGATTTCCATTCACAAGTGCCCATAAACCCATAAAGTTAAGATGAATGGTTATGTGTGTCACACCAGTGGAGTTATGTCACTGTTGTTTTCTAAGCTTGTTTTTGCTTCCATGAGGAGCCCTGTCTCCCTTCTGTTACTGTGGAGCCACGACCTCTCAGGGTCAGCCCACGTGAGATGGTACAGTGCAGCATGTAGTGTTCAGTTTACAGTGGCCTCCCACACTTTCCTCCCCCTGAAGATATCATGTTTGTGTCTAAAAACATTCCTTAACAAGAAAGAGATAAGACCAGAACATATGCAGACCGGCCTTGAGGACCAACAGCTCAAATCCCAGTCGGCCTGTGGCCTGTGAGAACACCCATAAAGTATTTAAGCGGCTCCAATCATCTGTGCCAAGACCAAGGCTGAATTTGTCTCCCCAGTTCCCCAGTCTGACCATGGAGCCAATGCTGCCCTGGCTTTACCAAGGAGAGACCTACAAGCTGCTTAAAGCTCCAGCTAGACTTAGAAGTGGCTCTTCTTCTCCATGGGTAAGTAACTCAGTGGCTACATTTTGTTGCTTGTCTGTTTTGTCTGACTTCAGTAGCCTCAGTAACATTAGCCAACCAGCTAACCACGTGGTATCAGAGACGCAGATATTGCAAATGTTGCTATTGCTAGCTAGCTTTGTGTCGATGCAAATGGTGGCTGGTTTGTTTTTAATGGTTATTGATTGCACACAGTAACTTTATTCAGCTGTGCTTCTTGTTGTGTTCAGGAGCAGTTTTCAGGAGGCATCGAAACACCTCACTGACTGAGACTGAAGGGAGAGGAGGTGACGGTCGGAGATGAAGCTGACAAAAAGTTTGTTTTGGTCTGAGATTCTGATGGTCCAGTGTGACACCTAGTGGCAGTGTCGATCATTTACACAACATTTTGATGTTACCAGGTCGAGGTCAAACTCTTTAACCACATAGCAAGGACTGATTTAATCACATGTTAACAAAAGTTTTCTTAGTAGCCTAACCTGTATCTAGGCTGCATGTCTCAACTAAACCTAAACCCCAACTAAACTGAGAAGAAGCATAAAGTAGGCTATCACTGAAATATTTCCATGAAATAGGCTCCAAGTGCAATTGTGTAACAAGCCTCAGAGAAAATGTTGTTTTCTGCCAATACAACCTCATTTGCTGGAGTCTGACCAGTAGCAAATGTTAGTTAATGCTAAACTTTCGATAGGCGACATGCTGCTGTATTAATGGAAATCATTTCACAGACCTGACTGTTGTGTCTGTTGCTTCTGGCCAGTTAACATATTACAAAGCTGTCAATTTTGGCTGCTGCTCAGAAAAAGTAATAGCCTACATTATTGCTTAGTGTTCAGCACTTTAGTACAAGGAAAAGGTTTGGTTACACTGATCTTGGGTGGAGTAACAGTGCAATGCAGCAGGGACAAAGCAATAAAAAGTGTGAGTTCTCACGCTCTAAATACACACAGGCACAGCTCACAGATGGGAAACCCCTTGTGCATTTTTTCCTAAATCCTTCTGAAAAGGATGGACGCGTTTCACAGTGCGAATTGATTTGCTCTCTCAGAGCTATCTTGTTCTTAGTGTGGGCGGCGTGTTATGAATAGACAGGACACCTTGATTTAGGTTCTTATAGACACATGAGACTTGATGGTTTTGTATGTGAGAGCAATAGAGACGCAGCATTGAAGTGAGTAAGGAGAACTCATCATTATTCTGCTGTTGGTGGAACTATTTCTGTCTGAATAATGATACTGCTGTCAGAGCGGCGTCCTCTGTTGTACCTGCAAACAGCTTGTACAAAGACTGTCAGCAGGTCTCCACTGGACAAAGGAAACTTTCTTTTTTAATTGTGGGGCTACAAAGTCACAGGCAGCATGTGATGATAAGGTAAGCAGGATGAATAATGTTAATAAGTATTACAGTGCTGGTGCAGACGAATTTGGCTGTGTAAATCCAGATAAGTAAAAACAAAAACAAAACGGCAAACAACAAGCAAGGCACAACAATGTCCTACAATAATATCAATGTCATATTTAAGCTCCGCAGAATGTCAATAAACAGCTTAAAAATAGGAGTTTGTACGCTGTTAGCCTGAATGTCTTTTACAAAGCCTTCTGGCATTTCCGTCAAAGTAGCTCCCACCGTCCAAAATTACCACCGTCTTTAAAGAAAGTAATTATTTCAAGAACTTGATGAAGACATGAAAGGTTTTAGATGAAATCTTGAATAAGATCATCTGAGGGCACATTCCACTGACTAATAGCAGGGAAGTTTTTTGGCATTTTTCTCCCAAATCAGAGGTTGAGTCACCTGGTTTGGCACTGCTGATTAGCTGATTGTATCAAAAAGGCTGTCAGATTGCTGGGAGTATTATTAAGAGGATGAAGAGAGTGAGTGACACACATGAGCTTTCAAGCCTGTAGAAGTCATTATTTCAGGAATTAATTATTCATGAATCACAGCTTAAAAGTGGCTTAGGCTCCCAGCAATTTCATGGAGAGGTCCAGTAGGTCTTAACTCCTTTAACACACACCGCAGCCAATAACACAGCACCAGTGCTACCCACTGACACTGCTGCACATAAATGGTTTTCCATATGGTAATTAATTTTACCCACAGGCGCAGACTTTTTTTTTTTTTAGGAGGGGTCAGTGTGAGGAGGAACAGTGTTCCTGAAAATGTTGCTGAAAACAAAAGTGACTCAGATGCGATCATCCAAAATTGTATAGCGCAACAATTGCACTGGGCTGGAGGCTTATTGAGGTTTAATGAGACTAGATTATTCCTCTGTTGTGTTAATTTAGGCTCAGTGAGAGGATGCAAACAAAACGACCTTAAACTCAGGAATGGGAGCTGTTGGTGAAAGACACAGTTTAAGGTCAATTCATTATTTTATTACAGTGAATAGGACTCAAAATAAATTCTAATTAGATAAAAACAAAAAACTCAGATTATTCTTCCAGTCTATGATTGTCTAGTCTAAAACTGCTAATAAGGATAATAATTATTATTCATTATAATATAAATAATAATTACTATTATAAAAAATGTTGTAAATGACCTATTTGATCTTAATGGAGCCAGAGGAAAATTACAACTGACAAAAAAGTGCATAAGACACACAAGACAAGATCAAAACATGTCATCATCTTCTCTCACTCTGGCTCTTTGTGACCTGCTGCCTCCCCCTCAGGTCCTTTACACCTATCATTGCAAATATTAGTCATAAAACTCACAGTAATGGCTGAATGATGTCACGGAAGTATAAGGTTTCCCTGGAATAAACTTCAGCCGCAGCACAGGTGTGCGCCGCGGGTTGCCAGTTTCGCTCGACATTTTACCACCTTTAAATTTTACTCGACACGCAATCCGCAACTTTCTAACTGCAAAGGCGAGCTCGGCTTTGGTAGATCTCTTGCAGTGTTCAGAGATCAGACGCCTTTAAGTGAGACCCCAATTAGTCATTAATCAATTCCATTCCAGTCGCTGCATAATTCTGCTTCAGGTTTTGGCCCTAACAGGCTTTCAGAGTCTCTCGTGGATGACAGCAGGGAGCAGTGCTGGAGATGCTGTAGCTCACACTACCGCTAGAAGACAAACGCCGTGGTCCTCCCGCTTCACCAAAGCTCCCGGAACGGAAACTGTTTTTCTTTTTAATAAACCGATGAATGGGACTTTGCCCCGCGCGGGATCCCGAGCCTGGCTCTGCGTGGAAGTGAGGCGCACAAGCAGACGGAGGGACAGTCTTTTTCTTCCAGAGAGAGCCGAGGTGGAAAAGACGCAGCAATGACAGAGCGGCAGTCGTGCGCAGCGGCAAAATAGACCAACTATTGTGGGGACCAGAAGATTGATAACACAACTGGGCGAGCGACGAGAGCGGCAGATGTAATTTGCAGCTGGTTCGGTGCCAGTGGTGTGCTGGATGGGTTATTACTGCGTGCTCCTTTTCATCAGCGGCTGCTTCCAGCCTTTCCACATTACTTGGGGATCTCGGACGGCTGTCTGTGAGGGAGTACTACTGCTGCAGAGACTAACGGGGAATGCCATGTGTCGTTGCGCGACATAGAAAGCTCTTTGTGGGCTGTTTTGCACCGGGGACAGGTGGTGCCGCGTGTGTGCATGCATGCGTGTGTGTGTGTGTGTTGAAACTAGCAGGGGGCACGGACACACAACCCCCTGAGACAGTTGTCTTAGGGATGTCAGGCCGGCGTACGGGATCAGTTTTTGCCAGAGACAGGTGCGACAGGGAGGAGTAGTTTACAAAGCCCTACACAGGATCTGGTAACGCACTAACGAGCCTCCCCTTCTCTTCTGATCACTCGGATTTTTTTTTGTTTCCAGTTTGACACACAATTGACTCAGACAGACGTTGTTTCGCCGGCACCTTTTCCCTTCACAATCTGAGGTAAGTGACCCGAGCTGTCCGGCGTGGAGGTCTATGATGGGTGGTGGTGGTGGTGGTGGTGGCAGCAGCCTACTGGTGGTGGTGGTGGTGCGCTCTGGGCACAGGCTCTGTCGCGCCTTGATGCTTTGTATTGACTCTGATTAGATGAAGGAATGTTGTTGGGAGGAATGGTTAAAACCAACTAAAGCCCGAACACAATGCCGGGCTGCTCCACAATTTTTTCCGCCTCTTGGCTCCACACTAGCTTTCATTATATGATTTTCAATTTCATACTGCGTAGCTTGCAGCCACGCACAAAACAAGCAGCTTTTTCAGCTGTCCGGAGCCTTCACGGAGGCGCTTCACCGTCTATGTATTGATTAGATGTTGACACGACTCGGCTTACTGGGTTGAAAATGACACAGTTAGGTCCTGACCAGGATCGTTTTGTCATCCTAACATAGCCTAATGATGAGTGGCGTTGCTGCCCTCCTAACACCTCAGTGTCAGTCAGCTGCCGCCTTAATTGAGCAGCTTCTCCACAAGGAACCTGTTTAATTGTGAAATTGAGGACTTGTCTTGCTGTGTCAATGGAGATTTCCCCTGTTTCCACGTTAAAAAATGATTTTAAACCATAATTAGAAATCCTCATTTTCAAGTTGGAGAGCTGTAGAGGCACAGGCAGTGTGTCTTCACCATGGGATTGGTCATAATTTCTCCCTCTCTGTCTTTCCCATTGGGTGTGTGTGTGTTGCTGCTGTTTGTTTGTATAGCATGTGCTGTGTGGATGTATGTTAACTGCTAGTTGATGTGTGTGTCTACTACAGTCCTACCCGCTGGGCCCCTGGTGTCCACTACCACAGCCTTCTGGCTCATGCCATCCCTCCCTCCCTCCCTCCCTCTCCCTCCTCTCTCCCTCTGCAGTAGCTGCTATCTTTACAGTACATTGAGCTGGTTGGTCGGATAGTGTCAGAATCACTTTTTTTTCCCCTTCGCTTTCTCTGCGAGGACCGCTAACACTCAATAGCTGGCTCCAAGTCTCCTAAAGTTTCTCCATTTGGGAGCTGCATGTTTTTGTTGTGGCCCCTGTTTCAAATTCAAATTGCCTTTCAGCTGCCTTTTGTCCAGCGCCGAGGTTTGTGGACTGGAAAGGGAGACAGAGAAGTAAGTGAAGTCCCAGAGGGTCAGAGAATTCCTATAATGAGTCCTAGTGTGTGAGAGAGGAGAGAAGAATAGGAAGAGAGAGAAAGACACATCTAAAGAAAGTGAGACAGACCTCCTCGTCCAGTGTGAGGGCAGAGGCAGCCAAGGGAATACCAGCACCTCCGCTAGCCTTGCTGTCGCTCTGACTGTGTCAATCAGCTCTTGGAGGACAAGAGCCTCTTTAATTCCTCTTCCTATAGGCTGTCAGCCACTCATGAGAGCCGTGGCTCGAGGGGTTGCTGCCGCAGGTTACATACATACAGTAAATCCTTCCTCCCTGCTGCTCCGCTGCTACATCAGGGGGCGACGTACTGCGCCAGACTCTGTTTCAGACCTTTGTCACAGTAACAGAAGGGAGACAGAGTAGGTGGTGAAAGGGAAGACGTTGAGATAAAACGGGAGGCAGATGAAAGGAGAGATGATCATAAACTAGATATTGTCTAATCATCCGAGTGTCGCTGCTGCTTTGCCATGACAGAGTGAGAGAGGTGGCCTTTTCTCACATGTACTGACATCCTCCTGTAGGCCCATCACGCCACCGGTAATTAGAAGAGAAACACTATCAGAGGGAAAGAATTAGTTGACAACACAGAAAATACCTGTCGAATACGATCCCTGATCTTCTTTTTGTGCTGGATCTAGGTTTCATTTGTTCAGGAGCAAAGGACAAAGCACTTTACGAGAGCTAAGAATAGAACCAGCACTTTCTTTTTCTGGCGCTTCATGTCATCTTTAGAAAGATTAGAGGGTAAATCTACCCTAAAATAATACTTGTTACATTATATTATGCTTTCACCGGGGTTGCGAACAAGATCAGGGAACAAAAATTATCAAGAGGCAGACCTTGGAGCAGCTGTGCTGATGTGTGCTGTTAATCTTACTGTAACTACTACAAAAATATTAGCCCTGTGTCAAGATCTAAATCCCTAATAGTTTCACAAGAGACAGTTTAGTTTTGTTTTGATGATATTGAAGGAATTTATAATAAGCTTCCTCAAGAGAGTTTAATTTCTTTCTGCAGGAAGGGGAGAGGGGATAAATGTTTTCTCAGTCAGTATGTAAATAACCAGAGTGTAGGAAGCATAACTCCTGCCAAAAGAAATGACTCAGTAGGGGGCAAGATTGCACAAAGAATTATGTAAGGCAAACATAAGGAGAGCAATCGAAGGAGCGGCGTACCTGATGTTAGAGCTGATGTCCTGAACACTAAAAGTGATTAGCGGTGAAACCCCAACAGACGAAAAAGCAATAACTCCAAGTAAAAGCCTAATATACGAGCAGGACTTTGTGTCAATGGAGAACTCAGATAACAGGGCTAAATGTGTGCCCAGGAAACCAGGCAGGGGGTTTGTACCGTTCCAAGGTCCCAGTGCTGATGTCAGTTTTTGGCTGTGTTTTCTCCATCCCAAGTGCTTCTCCTCGCAGCTTAACAAACTGCTCACTGGAGCTTGGCTAATCCTTGGCTAGCAGTGCCCAGTGATTTATTATAAAGTTAGTTAATTTGGGGCGATCTGCAACATCGCACCATACACACATGGCCTTGACAGATCCCTGCTGTCTGTACTGTGTAGTCTGAATTGCCAATTAATTTGAAGAATTGTCTGTGTCTGTGTGTGTGTGTGTGTGTGTGTGTGTGTAAGTGTTTGTGTGTGTGTGTGTGTGTGTGTGTGTGTGTGTGTCAAACGTAAAAGAGGAGAAAAACAGTGAGAGTTTGCTTGTGTGCCTGTGATAGAGAAACACAAGGCAAATTGTTCATCGCATTGTGTCTGTTTGCCTTCCTGTCATGTGTGTGCATGTGTGTGAGTCAGTCTGTGCCCTACACAAGTGCGATTCAGCACTGTCCAGCCTTGGTTGAATGGGTGCCCTGTTTGTGCCTGCTTTCTGACGCCAACAGCCGCTCTGCACCCCTTGCCTCGGAGCAAGTGTTGTGCCCTATGTGCAAAAATAACAGGTGCTTTTACACAGTGACTTAATCCCTCTTTCCCACCTCCCTGCTGCACACCCTGCTGTGGGTTACATCACCTGTGGGCCTGGGGCAGCTCCACCATAGAAATAAAATGCACAGATGGGGCAGACAAACTTAATTTGCCAAACAAGTTCAGGCCAAACAAAGGACGTAAAGTTTAACTTCATGTGTTCTTTCTTCTACAACCTGCCTGCAGAACATATGGGTCAAAACATATTCTGTGTCAAAACTTGAATTCAGTATTCAAGCAAAGTTTGAGTGGGTGCGAGTGGGAATGTTGCCTGGGTCATCAACTGGGGTCCTCCCTAGAAAAACGTTCCCTTATGATTAAAGGTATGAGCTGTCATGTTCTTAAAGGAACACTGCAGTGATTTTACACCTAGAGGTCGTTTTAATTGTCATCAAAAGTATTGTTAAGCCTGGTCTGGAGAGAATTTTCTACAATATTTGAAATTGTACTATGCATCACACTATCAAGTTGCATTATGGAAGCTTGACTCATAATAAGTCAGCATATCTTGACCTCTGTCACTTCAGCTTTGATTATTTTTAACACAACTCCCCCAGTGTTATGAAAGTGCAGCGCTACATAGGTGTGATCGCTCGCTGCATTCCTCATTAATATATATGGCCCACAAGTCAGGTTACAGAAATGCATAGACACAATAAATGTCTATGTGGTACAAGTCTAGTGGTACAGTATTTGACTCTGGACTGGGTTGGTTTATATTCTCAGGCTTTGAGAAATCTGCCTCCACCCCAGTACCATAGAGACAAATGGTACTTCATTTGTTGAGCTCTCAGTTGTAAAAAAAAAAAAAAAAAAACGAAAAAAAAAAAGAGAAGAGTTTCTTACTAGAAACCACCACATCCGTCTATATAATCAACACCTTGTCAACAGTTTTCATCAGGACTCTCAAGTTGTTCCAAGAAAAACTGCACATTCCTCCAGATGTAATGGAGGCATATGACCCCCTTGGCTTAAGTTTTTCTTTGGAAGAAATAAACCATACTCCAATTGAATTCCAATATTGTACCAAAAACATGGCCAGGAACACCTGCATTTCTGACCCCAGTGGGCTTGTCCAGTTTGTCTTGTATTTCTCTGGGTGCAGGCCAAACTCAAGCAGATGGATTAGAGGTGTCCTCTGTGGCACAGCTGAGCAGAGCTGTTGCTATCTACATCAGTCCAGTGTGTGACTGACAGACTGGTTGGAAATACTACTGAGCTGCTGGGTCTGGGGGTCTTGTGTTAAACCTGGCACCTCAACCTCCCTTTCTTTTTTTCTGTCATTCATTCTCTTCGCCATTTGGCCCCTGCTTGTTTTCCTTCGCACATTCTGCCTCCATACCGCTGCCTCCTCATTACCTCTCCTCTCCTGTCCCCCCCCCTTCTCCTGTTGTCCTTCGCTTTCCTCTCCTCCCCTTTCATCCCTCCTCCCCCTTCTCCCCCCTCCTCTGGACCTTGATGTCAAGGCCTCTCAGGCAGTGTGGTCTCTGTCTGCAGGCTGTCAGGGCATGGACTCTGCCCACTGGGACCCTGAATGGGACAAATTGACCGTAACAATGTTCCCACTTAGCATGTGGAGCTGGGAGAAAGAGAAGGTGAAAAGGAGGGCCTGATGATTGAGGTGTAGGCCAGCCGCACTGGCAGAGAGGGGGAGAGACAGAAAGGAAGGGAGGGAGGGGGGAAGGACAGGTCTTTGAAATGTATGAATTGAAGACTTATATAAAATCACACCTCATCTTTTTAAATCCCTAGTTCACACACTCTCTCTCTCTCATGCACTGACACACATACACATATGGCTTTGCTTGTTGTTATTTGCCCAAGGCTACTACCAGGGTTGCCATAGCAGCAGGATAAACACAGTTGCCTGTGACCCTGTGAGCCCTCACATGCACACACACACACACACACACACACACAAATAACACCTCATTCTCAAGGCCCAGATGCCCTCCGGGGGGTTTTGTCGAGCCTGGCAGTTTGATCTGCACTAAGGTGCTACCACAGCCTCACAGAGGGTCAAGGATCATCCAGCCCACCCATTAAAATGCAATAAGGACTACAGCCCAATGGGACCACCTCTGCCACTTAATCACACACTGCAGATCCCTCATCATCTGCTCTCTTCCTTTTATCTTTTAATCACTTGTTTTTCCAGCCATGTCTTCCTTTCGCTCTCATCTCTCCGTCTGCTTCATGGCTCTTATACATCCAGCGCAATGCCAAGCAGCTCGAATAGATGAGAGAGTTCAAAGAAGGCAGCCTGATATAGTCAATAATAAGCACTCTTTCATTTTTCTTTGAAAGCCCTCTCTTATGGCCGCTGTCATTGGCAGCCACAGGCTAGCCTCTCCTCGGAGTCTGCAAAGAGTATGATTTCAATATTTTTTTGTCTATGCCCTTTAAGTGTGACAGAATGTAGTGGAGAAGTTGGAGCAGTATCATGTTGTGTAAGCCCGAGGTGGGCCTGTATGACAGGAACAAAGAATGCAGCTGCTATCACCAAAGGCCAAGTGGCTGTTGAATAAAGATGCTTCCCGTTGGTGAAACTGGCATTCCATGTAGGCTTATTGTACCTCCACAGGGGGAGTGTGCTCCTGCGTGTGTGTGTGTTTCCTCTATCTGAATAAGGTAGGCAGAGGGGGTTCTTCCATTCTCTGCAGCAGTGAGACATTTCCATGAGTATAAACTCCATCCCGCTGGCAGCAGACCATGAGTGATACTGTGGGAGACAGCATGAAAAGACAGGCCGACATGACAGAGACAGACACCAACGTTTACTTCCTGGACCCGAATAAAAAGTCAGTGTGTGTGAGCTGAATGTTTTTTCACGGCCTGTTTGCTTGTCATTAAGTTGCATTCACATACCCTCGCTGCCTCCCACACACATACACACTTTCTCTGTCTCTCTCGCGCTCTTATGAAGTCTTGGTGTCAGCAGAGCCCCAGTTTGTTAACAAGAGACGAGACTAATGAGGGGCCATGGTCAGGAAGGGAGAGGACAGGCCAGTCCCATATACCACCCAGAATATGAATACACACTGGCACACACACACACTTGGATATTCCCAGTCACACAAACAGACAGACAGACACATACACAGATTCACAGCTAAGCAACAAGCCACCACAAGACCAAAGCCTGGAGCAACATATCCAGAGCCAGCAGCCATACCGCAATAATAATATTTTTCCTCTCTGACATGATATAAATAGCGACACTTATTTCTATTACAGCGTTCACGGGCCGAGATTGTTCACCTCCTAGGTTTTATTTCCCATGCCAGGTACTATGAACACTAAGCAGATCACTAATAAGGCACAGTTTAACCACTGTATGGTGAAAGACAGTGCAGCGAGGATGCTGGTCACACACATCCTGAATCATTTCCCGCATCAGCACAGCATGAATCTGAGAAAAAAAACATGCCCTGTGGACCAGAATGGTATTATCCTGCTGCTGTTTTATAGCTGATTCATTTCTTAGGGGAACTTCCAGCCCAAATGGCTCTATCCTGTAGTTTTATAGTCGCAGAGAAGCTGCAAAAATAAAATGAGAATGTTCTCATCTGCGTTGTCTGTGCCCGCTGTTGACAGCATTGTTTATGACTGGAGCTGCTGCTGTGGTCTCTGCCCGTCTCACTGGTGTTCTGGATTTAAGTTTGTGACTGTACTCTCAGAAAAAAACAAAAATGTAAATGTCCTCTCAGTTTGCTGCCAAGCTACCACTTGTTTTGTGTTTTAAGGTAATTAACAGCATAATGCGTTCAGTGACCTAGGGGAGCCAGTCATGCTGAAAAAACAAAAAGAAAACTCTGGCTTGCTGGCACCGGTGCGGGACAGTTGGCAGAGTGGAGGGACTGAGCCGAGACTGTGACTCTCCTCGCTCGATGGCGGTGGAGTTGAAGAGAGAATGAAGGTGAGGCAGGTGAAGCAAGTAGGAGGGCACGGGCACATCGATGGTTTATGGGCAAAGCTGAACTGTCAGGTAATTGGGAAAAGTAAAGAGGCTCAGAGCAGAGAGAAGGCCGTGAGCTGAGAGAAGGGAGAGGAGGTGGAAAATAGCGGAAGAGTCTTGAGAGGATGCTTGTTCAGCCTCGGTTGCCGTTGAAAAGTGGAGGGAAAGTGGGTCCTTGAACGTACTCGCCTAAATTAATGGCTCAGAAGCACCAATTAATGTACAGCCTCGCTGTGGGTCTCTGCTGTGCTGAATCAAAGAGGTCTTGCTGTGCAGTGCGTCTGCTCATCTCCCTAGCATGTGTGCATGCACTCAAATAACACACACACGCACACACACAATGAAGAGATTTTAGCCAAGAAACTGGAGCCAAAGAGTGAGAGATGAGATGAAAGCTTCACATGGAGCTCAACGCTGAGTGTCAAGGTTAAAGAACAAAAAAGAGTGGTGATTTGGTGTTTGTTAATAAATGGTGAAGGGATGAAAGGAAGGTCAAGTTTGATGTATTTGTCATTCGATAAGAAGCCGAAGAAATGAAATAAGGGACGGAGGAGGAGAAGGAGGAGGGGGACGGAGTGTGCTCTCTGAGGGTGGGAATCACAGAATCAGACCCAGGACCCATCTGGACGCAACAGGTCTGATGACAGCAGGCGGGTTCCCCATCCAAGTATCCCAGCCGTGGGTGACAGCTAGGAACAGAGCCAAGGTCCCCCCCTGTCAAAGACCCCTGGAGACCCAGACGGTCCACCAACAATCTGTCCCCTGATACTAACCGCTCAATATGAGAGCGAGGCATGTTTGTTATGAAGGGTTCTGGATTATAATTGTCCAAATTGAAAGTGGATGATTGATTACATGGTATTAACGGCGCCGACAGAGATGAGTGGATGCTGTGAGGATGGTAGACGGTCTGTATACTGAGGAGTTATGCGAAAATGAAAGAAAGGATTTAAGCATCTTCACAGCAAATCTGTTGATGCAGTACATTAGGTCCCGCGCTGAATTCATTAACATTAATTTTGCTTGATACAAGGAGCGGTAACAATGGCAGTCACAAACCAATACAGCACAAAAGCAGAAAAAAATAATTGATATCCTGCACACATAACAGCTACTTCTAAAGCTTGTGTGCGGTTACAATAGAGCTGTTGATTGGCAAGTCTTCAGTGCTGAGGTTTTCTCTGGTTGCTGTGCATTCAGAATACCATAGCTAGCGTGCTCACAGTAGCTAGTGGGTCATTCGTATTTGCATGTAAATGTTTTTCACCCTTTGGCTTGACTGGTGGGGCAATCAGAATGGCTCTCTGTCTGCATCACTTAGAGGGAGGCTGCAATGACTGACTGTGACATTCAGAGCTCAGGCCATTTGCTTAATTCGCTTGTTCGCTCAGACGTTTGTTTCTGTGTAAAGGAGAAAGCAAGAGACAGGAAAGGGTGTTTTTGTGTGTGTGTGTTGATGTGCTATCAAGTCACTAGATCCTTTAGTGTGCCTTCGCTGTCCCACTCTTTACAGCTTGATTTGTTCTAAACATCCGAATCAGACCCCATCGTTTCACATCCTCCCACCTCATCATCCAGTCTCCGGGAAGCCTGTGCTTTGGCCACCTCCATCCTCCCATGGCGCCACCAAGATGGACACTTGCAAAGCTTTTCTTGCTCGAACCAGTGTGACACACACAGAGACATGGGCTCAAAGACACACACACCTCCCACATGGCGATGATGGATACATGTGCAAATGCATATCTGTACAACGGAGGAGTGTGTGTGCTTGACTCATGTAGCACATCCCAGGGTTTGGCAGTCTGTCAGGCATCTATCAGCCTCTGTCATCCAATGATGCATGGTCCTTCAGGTCTCTGAGCTTGACTAACTGCTGTTTGTCGGCTGTGGAGCGAGGAGGGCAGTGGGGACATTGGCAGGGGCTAGGTAAATCAAGAGATTGAGTTTGGGAGAAAATAGGTTCTGCAAGGAACTGGGCAGGAAATAGACAATTGAGAAAGTGAATGATTAATAAGGAAAATATTCACTTTCCCAAACTGGTGCAATATGTATTTACATATTATGCCACAAGCATGTCCATTTAACTGACATTATTCTAAACATCCATCATATTGGCTGCAGCCTCGTTGTGCTCTTCCCAGCTCTGGTTTGGGTGAATCTTGCGTCTTTGTCAGAGTATTTGAGTGTATTTCTGCCAATGAGAAATTTAGTCTGTACAAACTGTATAATCTAAATAAACACAGAATACTACTCATAAAGTTTCCCTTTTCCAGTTTATGCTGGTGTATGTTTGATGTGACAACACTTCAAACATTTCTCTAATCCTCCTCTTTGACATTTGAGCGCTTAGTTGTTTTATGACAATTATGGGATGTATGACTCGGTTGCTGCAGGGTAAATGGAAACATTAGTTGGTTGCTGTTATTTTGTGCTCTTTGCCGTTGTTTAGTATGGACTGCGCTTCTAAATATAGTCTGACTGAGGAGCAGTGGCACCTTAGAGACTTTAATTTTTTTTTCTGTGTAGTGGCCTTTTTAACAAAGCCAACATGTTCAAGTCTTGGTTCTAATTTGGTTGGTGGCTTTCTGCTTGCTTTCAGCTGGCTGTGTATTGATTTTGACAGAACTCCTCATCAGTGTGTCTCCTCTGATCGGCTGCTCTTCTTGACCCTGCTCTTACCTGGCATCATCATCAGCGCGCTGCCTCGACATCTTGTTGTGTGCATCAGCACGCAGCTCACTCGTCACCTGCTGTGGCTGATCTAACCTTTTCAACAATTATCTGCTCTCTTTTTATAAATAGCCTAGCTTGTTCTGTCTGTTTTATTTCAGCCACGCTCTCCCCTGACTCCGTGCAGCGGCAGCGGCAGAGCTGGGAAACTCAATCTCAGGCTCTAAACTGAAGAAATAAACAAGAGAGAAAATGCCTGAGAATTTACTCTTGCAGGCCTGAGATATGTCACGTACCATGAAACATTAAGGGTGCTTCTACAAGTGGAAAGCATTGACTGAGTTTTTCCACTTACATGCATGTTGGAGAGGAATGCCAATAAAAGCCATGTTGTTGTTTCAAGAGCAAGTAAACATCTGCTTTGGCCAAAAAACTCTAAATCACAGAAACATGCAGCAGTGATTAAACTTTCAGATCTGCCTCCTGTCTTTTCAGCATGCCCCTAACTCACAATGGAACCATTTTGCTCCTCAATTTTTACTTAATTGATGACTCTCAGTGTCTTTAATTGTGCTATATCCTTGGGGAGGGAGGGGTGATTGCTGAGTCACTGGTGAGCACTTTTCCTGCCAGATGTTAAAAGATGGCAGTTATTCTTGAGTGAGATTTTTTTTTTATTTTAGATTTTATGACTTGCCTGCCGGACAGTGCCACTCCTCTCTGGTGGACAGCTTTTATTAATTTTTTTTTTTCTCTTTACCTTGCTTTCTTGGCTCGGACCGCTTCACCTGGCATAGAGAGCCTCTCTGCTGTCATCATCGCCATTAACGGCCACAACAAAGTAGCTTTGAAGCTCTGCAGGGCTTAGGCCATAATAGGAGGACAGCTCCGGGCATACAGTATAATGGATGGAGAGCTCAGGGGCGCCACTGTTTGCTCTTTAGTTCATATTTCTGTCCCTTTTCATAAGATAAGGCTCTAAAGACATTGGGACCAATTACTCTCCCTGTCTTTTCGTCCACCTTTCTCTCTGACTCTCATGTCTGTTTGACCAGTCTCTGACATTAAAGGTGAAGTCGACACATGTGGCAGTATAGACATAACTCTGTAGGATAAACAACACCAAAGTAGCAAATGCATGGCAGTGAAGTCATCAGTCTCTGGAGCTATTTTCAAAGCAGAGGTAACAACTGCTGGAAGCTCCGTATTTATTGCTGTCTCTTCTGTTAATTGGATACATTATGTTCATTTCCTTTGCCGCTTTTCAAATCTTAATCAGATGGTTAATTTACTGTCTTGCAGGCTATAACCAGCTGGCTCCAAACATAGATGCTTTCCCCCTCTTCATTTCCATCTCTTCGTTTTCAGCACATGTCTCCATGGTTTCCTCAGCTTGTTTAGCAGTCAAGCGGGTTGGGTTTTTCTGTGCGAAAGTGCTTGTGTGGCCCTGTTTGTGTATGTGTGTGTGAGGTTAGTTGGGTATATGACGGTGTCCCCTTGTTGGTCTGGCATTAATACAATGAGGCCAGTGAAAATGTGATGGGGATTATTTGTTTTGGCACGTCTGAGTCAGTCCACAGAAGAAAAGAACAAGCCGCTGTGAGAAGCCGTCATTAATATAATAACACTCCTCGGTTGTAACAGACAGGATGCCTCACACACTTTACGTGACATGAGCGCACACACATGGACACCTAATGATGTGCCTCCCTAGACCACCATGGCCACCTCACTTCTTATTTATGTGTTTGCCATTTCACAGAATTCACCGAAAAGTTAAGAGGGGAAGCTGATTATGCTCCTCGCAGTCACTTCTGCTTGTGTTTCACAGGCCAGCAGCTCAGCATTTCCTTGCCATTGTGAAGTCGGTTCCCTGGTGCTGATAAGGAGTAATTGCCAGTGTGGCAGTTGACTTGTTTCTTCCTTGAGAGTTGCCATCCAGGCTGAAGCAGGCTTTGAGTCACTTTTTGTTCCCATGAAAAGTCTACATCAGTATCTTTGTCTGGAGGTGGGGAGATTTCGTTTGCATCTGATAATCCCTTTTCACTCCTGAAATTAGTTTCTCTCTCTTGAGGCTAACATGGAGAAGCAAAATTACAAATGAGTGAGGATTACAAATGTAAAAGTGTGAAACAGAACAGATAGGGAAATGAGTGGAAAGTATGCATGTGGATGTGCGTGTGTGCTTGTGTGTGTGGGCGTGTAGTGGAAGAGGTTTCTCTGCCAGCAATCAAGGACTTTTGCTGGAACACTCACCTGATTGAAATGAATAGATTCCTGGATGTAGGAGGAGGGGACTGGGGAGTATGGAGCATCAGCCCGAGGACTCGTCAGTCATTATGCGCATACACAAAATGCACACACGCACACACACCCACAGATACATATAGAGGCAGGCTCAGTGGCTCATTACTGCACCTTAGCACCACCGGCAACACCAGGCAGTGAGCCAAACTAAAAGCTAAAAGGTGATGCTCACCACATAGGCCACTGTGTGCTGGGTAGGGCAGTAGAGCCGAGCCTCTGGCTAGATTTAGGTATCACTCATTAGTGCCCATGCCCAAACTAATGAAGAGCCTGGAGAGGAAGAGAAGAGTGAGAAAGAGAGGGAGGCACAAATCAAACTGGATGGAAGAAACAAAAACAGACAAACACAAGCTTTCGCACAAGCACTTGCATACACACAGTCTGGCTGTAAAAGCAGCTTAGCTAACAACTGCTGATGTTTTCACTGAGGAGCTGATATTTAGTTAGACTGAAGGCTGAGGAGTGCCTGTGTAAGTGGATGCAGTGATACATTTTAAAGCAGATCACTTTCCCCGAGCAGCTGCTGTGTTTTGGTGAACCAGTTTTCGTTCATCTAAGTACCAGGGGACAAACAAACACACACACACACACACACACACACACACACAGGGGATACTAGTTATAGAAATAGCCTGGGCTTTTCTTCATAAACACAACTCCTGGTTCAAGCAAACACAAAGAAAATGTGTGTGAGTGCGTCTGTGGTTGTGCACCGGAGCCCCCCCCCCCACGACAGCTTGCGTCAGCATGATTAACAGGAGAGCAGTATTGACTTGGTCAAAGCAGTTTCAGAGGAAAAATGTTGTTATTTAGTCAGGACATTTTGTTATTGTTGTCAGGCGTCTCGGTAGCTTTGCTCAGGAAGGTTCAGAGCAGGGATGGGTTATTTTTTTAAGGCTCAGCGAGTCTACGGCCAAGGCAGCTAGTTTCTCTTCCAAAGCCTCCTGAGACTCAACCCCAAGGACCTGGACTAATTCTTCTGCATCACATTACCATTCTCATTAATGTGACTGATTATGCACTTGGAAGGAGTAGGCCACGGTCCATGAGCCAACCAGCCAAATTGTTTACTGGCACATAAGTGTGAAAAATCAGAATGCCAGAGTTATTTGTGTCTTAGATCATTCTGATGGCTGCAAACAGACCTTTGACATCCCGTTCTCTGTCAGAAATGGTTTTCAATCGTATTTGGGTCGTGATTTAATATGTGTGTCTGTGTGAGGTTGTTTTTGTGCATGCACTGCTGGTGTGTCAGTGCATTTCCATGCTTTGTGGTGTTATTTCTATATATTTATGAACGAACACTTACAGCTAAAGTTAAAGTTGACTTTGTTGATCGTTTTGATCACACACTTAATTAACCTTTCTTCACTCTCACTTGCTGAAACTGAAGGAGAACTGAATGTACTGCAATCTTCATAAAAATGTTTCAAAAAGGTCTTCATCGCAAGACATGTTTTGTGTGAACAAGCAATGTCAGGCGCAATTTAGTAACAAGTTTTTTGTAGATTTGTAGGTTGGTATAGGAAACAGTGGTGTTCTGGTAGCTTGAGTCATTTTAGTGAGTTATTTTTGTAGTATATTACATCAACACAGAAGATAGATATCCCATCTGTGGAATTAAGACTAGAAAATATGTGTAAACTAGAAAACGACTGCCTTGGTTTTCTCAGTGCTCTAAGTGGTATCCTTGAACGGATGAAAAAAGTAATAACACTTAATGTATAAACCATTTTTGTGATAATTAGATGTTGTGCGGAGACGGTTCAAAATGCAGACAGACTTCAGAGGAAAGGAAAACACAAACCCCCCAGAGCCATCACACTGTCCTGACTGCAACATTATGTGTTTCTTGAACTCAACATAAATAGCCTGTTATTTCAGGAAACTCCGCTTTTGTTAGCTCCCACCAGAACAGCAAAATGGAAATTTTAATGGGTCCGTCTATTGCTGTGTTTTGGGGTATTTTTAATCTGTGTACTCCTTAATATAGACGACTGCAGCCACCCACCATTAGATATGTACTTTAGGCTTAATATAGAACAGACCTCCCATCTGCTTAATTCAGTTCAAGTCTTTATTTATAGAGCAGGTGCAACACATTCAGGAGGAAGAATCGAGTTTAGAATTTAAAATAGAGAGACCCTGAGGGACACCAGCGCCCCAACATGTAAAAGGAAGACAAAGAAATTAACTGAGTGCATTTAAGGAACTAATTGTAAGTTTTGTAACTGTTGGCATTAACAGCCTTCTAACCACCGTTAGCATAAACAGCAATATACAAGAACAGTTGCGAGTTCAGCATCAAACTTTGTTCCTTAACTCACCAAAATGAACACTTGTCACATATTTTCATCTACTGAACTTAGCATGTTAACCAGCTAGACTTGGCCTGACTTGTTACTTCCTCACAGTGACTCACAGCAGCCTCCAATCTTGCCTGAAAGTGTAACGCTGCTCAGAGGGTCTTATATGCACTACAATCGCTGAAGGTCATTTCAAACAACAATCACCACTATGGCACTTACAAATAGCCCCTTTAATGCATAAAGGCAGCAATAACAGTATGAGTAGTTTAATCATGTCTTTAATGGGTTCTCTGAAACTAGCCAGAGCTTCAAAATCCTGTTATTGTAGGAGATCGGAGCAAATGGGCCAAGTTCCCTTTCTAATGTAATGGTGCGTGTCACTGTGTGAAACACAGACTGGTGCTTTAACTTGGCAATAATAGAGACTCTGCTTTGGATGGCTGATGCCTTTTATGAGAGAGACCTAGATATTATCAGATCAGACTTGACTACTGTTGGACTCGATCTACCATTGTATTTATAGACCTACATGCGAAAAACCACTGACAGATCTCTCAAAGCTCACATGGAAACTCATAATGCAAATTTAAATGGAACAATTTTACTATGTGGTTACTCCAACACAAGTTTGAAGTAGAGAAATAAGTGAATGAGTCTTTAGTGACGTAGGTGTTAGGTTTTGTGAACACTCAGCAGTATGTACAACTCATCCTTTAACTCAGAGCACTTTAAGTGACAGAAACAAATGATTATGGGCTGTGAAATGGGGCTGAAAATGGTAGACAGACATTGACTAGAGTTAAAAATGATATAGACAGCTGTTTTCATTAAGATGACAAAATACCGCTTTTTCGTACATGAGGTTGATGTTACAATGAAAGCTTTATGCAAAATATCTCTCAACCTACAGAGACTACAGCCTTCACTGAAGTGTAGATGATCATAATATTAATTTTGCACTGGAAATCCCCATCCTGTCCTATGTTTGCCATGCTTGATATCCAAGGCAGGAAAGTTACATACAGAGGGTCCAGCAATATCAAGATACACATTGAACTCTGTTGTATTCTTCTCTTCAATTAAATTAGCATTGCCTTTTATTCCGCCTCAGCTCAAAGCCAAAATGCCATTGGACATGTGTTATGGATTTTCGTTCCAACTGGGTTCAACTAAAGTGAACTTAAAGCACAAAAGCTGGTGAAAAATCAGTTTAGTGCACGACACAGTGGCTTGTGTGGCTGCTCAGGACAGTGTGCACGCTCTCTATGGCCTCGCTCTATGCAGTGTCACACTCACTGTCCGGCCTTTGGTGTGAAATGGAAAGTGGGCTAAGAATCTGGCCTAATTCTGCCCAGTGGCCAGAGTCCTCTCTCTCTTATGTCATTGTATTACTGCCCTCTGTCTTCCCACCATTGACCTGACTGAAGCCCCTGGCTATGAGAAACAATTATCTAGATTGTGTCAATAGAGTTAGTGAAGCAGGTGAAGGCATCACTATCTCAGTCTAAGTCTTGGGTCAGTTGCAGTCAATGAGGAGTAATGGCCTTCACTTACTACAGTGTGTGAGTTCAACTGGAAGACGACCAGCTCAGCCAGAGAAGCTACTGTATGAGCCTCTCCACAGGGACCTTTGTACCAAACTGAGCAGAGGGGAGCTTTCAGAAGAAACCAAGCACTGTGTTTGTCTCTGTGTGTATGTGTGTGTGTGTGTGTGTGTGTGTGTGTGTGTGTGTGCGTGCGTGTGTGCGTGTGTGTGTGCGTACGTGTGTGTGTGTTATGTTTCTGTTTCTGTCTGCTCCACTGTCTAGCTGACCTGGAGTCCATCCAAAGGCCATAGTACAAGAACTCTCCTTTCCTTTCCTCTCCTCTCCTCTCCTCTCTCCTTTTTGTCCTCTCTGTTCTCTCTGTGGGCGTCAGCTGGGGGACAAAAAGGAGAAGAGCCTGGGTCACTTCCAAAATGATTTCCATTGCCGCATAAATGCCTTTGGAAGAATGCAGCTTGGTACATGCCAGAGAAGGAAAGAAGTAAATGACCCTAGAGCTGAGAGCCTGAAGTGGGCCAATCGAAGTTTTGTTGGTGGAAGACCACAGTAACGTCCTGGCAAAGTCCAGCAGGGCAAATTGAAGAATTTGGAGCAGCAGAGAGAACAGCATGAGGTGGCGAAGGAAAATGAGCTAGAATAAATGAGAACGATTGCCAAAGTTTGGATGAAGGTTGTTGCTGGTGTCCGTGGCCAAGTTTGGGATGTAGTGGTGCTCTGAGTAGCAGAATGGAGACGGTATAAGATTACAGCTCCAGATAAAGGCTGACATGGAGAAAGGCTCGCAAACAAGCCTCCATTAAATTTGAATAAACTGCTGAAGAGGTGAGAAGACGGCAAAACAAGTGGGCGTGAGGGATGGAGAAAACAAAAGCTGAAGGGAAAGCAGTGCCCCCCCCCATTGCATGTTTGTAATTGTTTCGGCATGTGCATGGCCCCCCCACCCCCCCACTGCCTTTGCAATTATCATTGTGAGACCAGGGGCGGTCTCCCTCAAGCTAGAGTGCTTGAGACACTTGGGTGGTTTGATGGAGGTTTGGCACGTAGCAGTGCACAGGCAGGGCCCAGAGACACCACTTAGTTAATTAACCAAAAGGACTAAAACTGATTCTTCAGGCAGATAAACAGTAATGAGGTGAGCGTTTTTGCGCCACCCCCCCTTCTCCCCCATGAGAGAGAGTCCACAGAGAAAAATCTTACCGAAGTTTCAGGCTGTTTGCTTTTCTCACAGCAATAAAGGCTGGGAATCTTATCGGCAAGGGGGAGGAAGGAGGGAAGGTACCAATTTCAATATCATTTGAATTTTTGTTGTTGTTGTTGTTGTTGTTGTTGTGGGAGGATGAGAAATCTGCTTTATCATAAGTCACTGCATTTATTTCATATGCCCTGTCTTTGATACGCGCTTGGTGTATTTTCCATCATTTATGGGCGTTTTCCTCCATGCTGTGCATTTATAGGCGACTATCTGCGGCCTGGGACTGTCTTTCTACAAAATGCAATTCCACAGAGAAAATGCACCTGTGTTGATGCGTGTGTGTGTGTGCACGTGCTTTGTATGCAGCTGAAGGAGAATGTTGATGAATACGGGTAAATAAACGGCATGGGAGCGTTGGCAGACAAAGCATGCTGGGTTCTTGTAAACCAGTGGTGGAAATGATTAACATCCACACGGTCCTCAAACGAACCCCGGCCGCTCCCCCCACAGCCTCATTTGTTCTCACTGTCAGTCTGGGGGCCTAATTTTCACTCGGGGAAGGAAGGCGGTGTATAATTGTTTTAAAGGAAACACTTTGTCTCAATCGCTTGAACATTTTTCTATCTTAATTACTATCTTAATTTTTCATAGTAATTTCCTCAAATTCATGTCTTCTCCCCTCCGTTGTGCCAGAGTGCTGGCAAATTAGGAATGTGATATGCCAAAGGATGTCTAACCTGCTGTGATGTATCCGTCTGACTGTCTGTTTGTCTCCTCCCTTCTCCTAATGGTATTTTGCTGAGTATTTTCTGAACAACGTCCTGTGGTTTTGGGAGACCGATTACGCCCTGGACACTGTGTGTGGGTGACTGCTCTGTCATTGCTGACTCCAGCACACAACCTGCAGAATGTGCAGACATCCTATGACCCCCCCTCTCCCCCTCCATCTCTACACAATTTGCCATCCTGGCCCCCATATATTGCCGGCCCTCCTGTGCCCTGACATTTTAGCTTTGCCCTCCTATTTGCCCTGTCCCTTCTCATTATGGTACTGCATCCATTGCTGTCACAATGGCTCTTTCAGGCGGTCTAGCTTGTGTCCTTGCTGCCATTCTCTGGCTCCGCTCTCATGTTGTTTTTTAATCACTGCCTGTTCACTTTATATTATCAGTGTCTATTTAGATCAGGGTGGAAGCAGTCACGCAGCACTTATTTGACTATTTTCAACCATATGAAGCACACACTGGTTCCCCTGGCTGGTTGATATGACTTCAAATCAACATCACAAATATTCAAACTTTTGTACAGAGCAACAAACTCTACATATACTAGAGAGGAGGTTGTGGTGGATGAATGAGTGAAGTGGAGTGCAAAAAGCATTGTTGGATACTTTTCTCTCCCATGCTATTACCAGTGTATTGTGTATGCGTCCTGGGTGGAACTGGTACTAGAACTAGCATATGCCTTATATTATTCTCCCTTGTATGTCTCTCCACCCTACCCCTTTTCTCCTCCTTTTTCATTGCATCTCTGTCCCACAATGCTCGCCTGCTCTAAAATCCCCCCTTCTCTTCCCCTCTTGCCTTTGCTCAGATGTTCAGCCGCTGCCTGCGTGCCTGCTCTGTGTCTAAACATTTCCCTTCATTAGACCAGGCCTTGTTGCGGCTGCTCTGCAAATTGGCCTTACAGAAAAGTAGGCTGTGTTGTTCATTGAGCTGCCATGTCAGTAATAGTTGCCTGGCACCGGCTTTTGTTCCCCTCTGAGGTAATTGCTACTGAGGGGATTAAGTATTGATATGACAAGGGTGAGGGCATGGGCGTGCCATCCGTCATCCATCTCTGGGTTTATCAGTGCAGTGAAAGGATCTCTAGTGAAGTGAGAAGTGTCATTTTCTTAACATTTCTTACCGCCGCAGGCCTTTGGTGTTATTCACCTGCAGAGTGAGACTATGAATGAAAATGATATTCAGATCAGGTACTCTGTATATTTTTTGTTTATGGTTTTGACTGTAAGGGGTGTCGATGTTGTCCTTGTTTTCTTTTCTTTTCCATGCATCTTTGCTTTGGTACTATTTTTGCTCCGTCATGTCTCTCTGATTCTAAATGCCAGTGATGCAGTTGGGCAGTAAAACAGTTATTTCTGAGCTTGAGCAGGGAAAAAAAGCCCACACACACAGACAGCAAGGGCAACGTTGGAAAAAAAAAGAGACAAATAAACACAGAAACACAACACCACCTCCAACTGGACCTCTCACAAAGTTTTCTTCTTCTTGGCTTTTCTCTGTTTAAGCTGTACATTAAAGTGGCATAAAACAGAGGACAAAGCAGGTCCTGTGAGTGTTGGCACTTAAATGGCTTGATTTCCATTCTGGTAGAGAGATGTAGTGTCTTGGCCTGCCAAGTGGTGTGTAGACAGATCACGGCCCTGCCTCACCTCTATAAAGAAATCTACTGTACACACTGTGGTCCGATAATGAGATATACTCAGCATCCAATAGATTCGAGTCTTTTCACTTCTCCTCTGCCACTCTGGACTGACTCACTTTAAGGACTGGCTCTAAAAAACACATTTAAAAGGTGCCATGCCTCTCTCCATCTCCCAAACACACACACACTTCCAAAAAGGCTTATATCTGCTTACCGCAGCGGGCCCTCTGCGAATTATCACTACACAGTAAGGCGAAAAAGAAAGAGACAGACACAGGAAGACACTGTTTGACTATTTGACTCTCCTCCGATCCCATTTAACTCCATGTCCTCCTCACAAACACGTCGGAGCATCTGCGGATGGCATCTTGCCCTCTCAGTGGGAGATGAGAGAGGCTGGTAGAGGGTTCTTCACCACAGGACTCCTTTCTACTCACCAGGCACGTATCACATACACCCACATACACACTCCCTGGCACTCAAGTCCCAGTGCAATTTACAGTGGAAATGAAAACACTCCAATGGCAGAGAGTTTGACGGGGCATGAGTGCTTTTAAATATGGCCCTTTTTCTTTATTAATCACAGCTCAGGTGAAGCCATAAACACCCCTTCATATCTATAAGTCAAGTTTAGGGTGTTTATGTTATTTGGAATTCCTCCTGTGTTTTGGCTAATTTATGGCTCAACAATTCATGCTTATATGTGCACTGGTTCCATTAACCACCCAGTTAGTTCCTGAGAACAAACCACTACGAAGGAGAAAATGCTAACAATAGATGATATGTGTGTTTATAGTCCAAAACATTCATTGGTTTTTTTATTTGTTATAGTCATGTAACTGGCACAAGATCAGGTATTTACAGCAAGTTTAGCTCTGACAGTTTGAAGTCTCTTCTGGGAAAAACATATTGGCTTCAGGGCAGCCAGGCTGTAATGTGATGTCTTTAAATTAAAAGCCACACAGCCTTTCTTACAGGCCTCAGCCATCCTAATCGACCTATCAAGCAGCACCTTGGGTCCTAATCTACTCACTTAGCTCGGCGACTGTTTTCTGCACTGCCTCCCAGCAGTTCGCCACATTTATGCTGCTCTTTACATGGAACTGCTCTGCATGCATATGGGCTGCTTTGATGCTGGAAGGCAACAGAGAGCGACAGAATGAGCTTTATTTTTTTCTTTCTGAAATGCTCCTTTAAACCAGAGACCCGATGCTGAGGATAAAATCTTGTGTGCCCCTTGAAATTGCAGCACAGAAACATCATACGGCCAATAGAGTTCCCTCACAACACACTTCTGATGCTACAATTTGTACAGGAAACCTGTGACTGCTTGCGGTAATACCACCAATATATTAAAGCGGGATCACAGAGCTCATGGTGATCAGGTCAGATTCTGCCATGTGGGTTTTAGGACTGGGAATGTGTTGCTTGGCCTTCGTACAAGGATCAGGGGTGTAGGGACTGATGCCAAAGAAATACCAGGGAACCTTTAGAGAACTGCCAACGGACGGGGAATGGTTGTTTAACAAAGTTCCCCAACACGTGTTTAGTTTGGCCACACAGCCCAACAATACAGATGACTCCCATTTGTCCTGTTAACTTAATCTCCTTCTCTCCCTCTCCTTCCATTTCTCCCATTCGCTCGCACACAAAGTTAGTATCACACCCTAAGGCCGGAGTAGTTTCTGATTAAGGAAACTGAATCAGCCTCAAACTGCCAGAGGTACAATAGGGAGCAGACAAAATTACCAGGCTACAGGATGGCCCACCTTTTCCTGGCCTTCCTCTATATCACGGGGTTTTTTTTTTTTTTTTGAGTAAGGTCGTGACTGAAATTTTAGGACCTGAGGCAAAGCTTTTTTACTTCCTGCCTACTCCGAAGGAAAAAAAAAATCTTGACTGAGCATTTGCAAGTGCATGAGCATCCAGTTGTCTCTGAGGAGTTGGCCCCAGCAGATGGGTCCTCCTCTCACAGCCATCAGGAGCATTTTATTTAGCTGTTTGTCACGCTGTAAGGCACGGGAGACCTCAATCTCTCCCCTCTCCATCTAGTGTGACCTGCCACGGCTCCAGCTCGAGAAGGCCCTAATGGAAACGCTCCTATTAGTGCCGCAGGTTGGAGGGGGGGACTCCCTGACTGTCAATCTAATGGAATATTGGATGAACAGGGGTCAGAGGTCATGTTTACACAGCAAATCCTCTATTTCCCTGATGTGATGTCAAACAGGAGATATATGTAGGTGGGATGGTAAGTCTGACATGATGCAGCTTTACAGCGACTTTCAATCAATGCCCCCCCCCCCCGCCATGTGCAGCTCGCTTACATTTCATAAACATACAGACACGGCTCGAACTTGCAGTATGCCAATACCCCAATTTGTCACCTGCAAACTATTTGGTCTGTCATAAAACCCCAAGCAAACTTTAATATTAGCATTTAAATTGAGTGGCTATTGGGGGATTCACAATATTTCTCTGCAAACACTTTTGCTCTTTGGCTTCTCAAAGGCTTCTCTTGGCTGAGGGAGAGGTACAATAACCAATAATGTCGCTCCCCTGATATGATAAAGAGCTGTCGTGATTGATTTCCATGCTGCCACGACTTTTTATCCTGAATTAATTTGGCACTGTCTTCATCCTCCAGTTTCACCGGTCCATCCAGTCTCCTTTTCGCTTTCTCCGTCTCTCTCTCTCTGGCTCTTCTCTCCTCCCAGAGCTCATTTAAAATACCTTAATGCTGTTGGCCATTGTCCGTGCTTGGCCATTGGTGTTTTGGCTCGAGCAGATGTTTGGATTTCGACTGCCTCTGAGCTGAATGCTAAAAAAAAAAAAAAAAAAAAAGTGTAGGTGGTTTTGAAGAGTCAAAGATATGAGAGAAACTTTGGCAAAGTACTTTCTGACGCTGCAGTCCTCAAATCAACCGAGCTCAGCGCTGAAGATTACGGAGAATATCTATGAAATTTCTTTTTTTTTTAATCCCCTCTTTCAGGTTAAGAAGGGGAAGCTCTTTATCTTTGTGTGTGTTCATGTGAGTTAGCAAGAGACAGAACCAGAGGGGGTGAGAGAATGAAAAGAAGAGAATAATGGAGAGGTGATGGCGGAGATGATTGGCCCTAAGTCGCACAGATCAAGGTCACATCACCAACCGGGCCACCCCCACCCCTCCCGGCTGCGCGGGCGACAGTGGGTGACCTCTGCTTCATTAACTCCGTAATTCACTTGTAGCCCTCCCTCTGTGTGCAGAGTGAGTGAGTGTGTCTGTGTGTGTATGTGTGTGTTGGTCTGCTACTGCTTTGTTTGTGTGCATGTCGAGAGGCTGATGGAAGGATGTTGTTAATGAGGGAGACGGCATCAGGATGGGAGAGCAATGTGAGCAAGAAAAAGTAAAGTTTCTCCAGTCAGCTCCTCAATACAGACCTCCTCCCCCCACCTCCCCACCATCCTATTCCCTTCTTCCAAACTGAGGAAGAGGGCTGCAGGCTGAACAAGCAGACAGGCCTTTGATCTCAGAGATGATGGTTACCAATCTCTCTTTCCTCCTCTCCCTCCCTCCCTCTCCCTCTCTCTCTCTCCATCTCTGTGCTGCTCGGCCCGCTCTCTCTCTTTACAGCCATACCACGTCCTCCACAGATACCCACCTAAGCACCGTCTAGTCGAGCCAAGCAACGACGCGCCCAGCACCTTTCTTCTCTTTCCGTCCATCTCTTCCTCTCAGTCTGTCTGTCCTTCTTGTCACTATTCAACACCACCCGCTCCCCTCTTTTCACACCCCACCCCCTTGCCTCCGTCTCCTTCATGCAGTCACTGTAAGTGGAGTAAACACAAGTTGTCACACACTTCATCCCTCTGCTCGTCTCGGTGCAGCTGAAGAAACGCTGCATCCTGCCGACACGCTCGGAAGCAGGCGTCGGGCGAGAGGCGGCTGGCAGGCAGGTGGAATCTTGGGTAATGAATGAAGGAGGATTTGGCTTCTGTGAAAACAAAAGAGTTTGAAACTTGCTCAAATCGCTTTAGGGGAGTAAATCGCAGTGTAATATCCCTTTTATTTGCCTGGTCGTTCTGCGTAATGCAAGACTTTCTCACAAAGTCATGCGTTGCTTGTCTCTAATTTGTAAAAACCAACCTGGACTTATATTTCAATGCAACTTTGTTTAATTGGATTAGACAGGATTTGAGCCGAATAATCACATTAAAGAGTGAGACCTTGCTAACTGGCACTGAGTTATGCACTTTAATCACAATTCTCATGGGAATTTAAAAGGCAGTAGCATTATTTACTGAACTGCTAATTTACCTATTGATTTGAATTTAATTTCCCCCTCCCTCCAAAAAAAAAAAAAAATCATCCAGCCTGAGGAGACTTGTTTGGAGATAAGATATTTACTGTAGTAATCAAGTGTATGTAAGAAGTGTTCGGATGGCTCTGCTGCCATTGAGCTCAGTTTCATAAGAGTGTGACAGAGAGAAAGGATTAAAAAAACACACACGAAAGTGTCACTTGTCAAGATTACAGAGGGCTGGAGGCTATTTCAAAAATAATGACTCCATAATTGTAACAGGCCGCACATTGACAAACTTCATTACAGTCGATGAAGATGTCTCATACCAGTCTTGATCAAATATGAAGAAAAGACAGGAAATAAGTAAATAATACTGTGCTGTTAGTGTAAATAGACCAGTTTGCACGTTGCCAACATCTTTAGCATGTCCAGTTTTTGCTGTGGGAAAACGGCAGAAAAACACAACAAGATAATAACTGGTTCGGTGCTGACAAGGAAAATTAATTATTGATTCGGAGACGTTTATTTGGAGATTACTGAGCAGAATAATTTAATGACATTAATGCAACTGAAGGGAGAGCAGCCACCCAGAGCAGAGCCCGGCAGCATTGCAGTTAAGTGCTCTCTACACACAGGTGCATCGCCATTGGTATTCTTCTCATTCACCGCAATAAAAACAGGTTAGTGCAGTCAGGATTCAAGTGGGATAGCAGGGGATTATAGGGTAGGAAGGTGTTTTTTCCTCTTAGGTCTCTCTCTCTCCTACTCGGTGTATGTCTCTCTACCTCTCGGCCTCCTCTTCCCTGTGTTCTTCTGTATGCTGTGGGAGTGTTGTTTAGACCTAGCAAAGCCCCTGATTAGGGACTGTACTGCAGAAGAGCAGATAGGTGTTTTTTTATTATTTTCCTGGAATACAGACAGATGGACAGAAGTGAAACGCAGAAGGCAATTTAAAACAAAGTATTTGAGCTGACCGGGCAGGAGAAAGTGGATGAGGAAAGGCACTGGAGGTTTTTGGCTCACCAACCAGGGAGCAGTGAGTTTCAAAACCATGCCTGAAAAACATTACAGCAAACCTGATGATCTATTCATTCATCCATTATTTTATACCCTCTCCACCTGCCATGTATGATGTATATCACCTTACATTTGCTGCTGATTTCCTGACTTGCCTGGAGTTGAGGTTTTCAGACAATTCTCCACTTCTTGTGGTCTTCTGGCAAAGAAACAACCGGCGAGGTGTGACATGCAACTCAATTTTCAGAGCAATTTTTAGATCAGTCAAGTCTGATGTGATTTGTTTACTGACTTAATTTGAGTTGAACTTATTTTCTTTTTTTAACCACAGTTCAAGTTCTTCCAACTATTATTAAGTTGTTGTTCTCAAGTAATTCACCCATCTTAAAAAAGTGTGAAGAAAATGTCCCAAGAGTTATTGAACTTAATCTTTAGTCGTCAAATAATTTATTTTAAATCAAGTCAACACGCTCATGACACCTGGATATTAAGGATATTATGGAGTTTTAAATCTTTCTCACTCAGTTAAACAAATAATTCAAACCACAGGAGTACCTGCAAGGCTGCAATAACACTCAAACGCCACTCAAGGTTTCAGTTTTATTATTCCAATATCAACTCCCATTTTTTAAACAATTTGGAAATTGGAGAAACTCTACTGTAGAGTCTCTTTAATAAAAGCCCATTGATTTGCTGGAATTTCATTTGCCCACTGTCGGCTGGGAGTGCACAGCGGTCAGCAGAGATAAAGCTTGACAAGTGGAAGATCAGCATGTTTAAATGTTATCGTCTCAATGAGCCCTTATTGATTAACTGCATCTGCCAGAGTGTGAGTTTATTCAGACTTTGCAACTGGTTGGTTGGGAGTTTCTGGATATATGGGTGCAAAATGATGCTGGGAAAGTGACCTGATTTAAGTGATAAGAGGTGGGCAGCAACAGGTGGAGTGACAGTTTAGGTGGTTCACATGACAGAGTGCAGGTAGGGTGGGCTGCCAATCAAGTGAAGACTAGTTATGTGGAGCACAACTAGAGGAGGAAGTAATGTAAGGGAAAGTGTCATATAGATTCTGAGCTGAGAAACAGATGGGTGTTCATTAGTAAGAGAGCAGTAACATAGGCCCGCACAGACACACACACACACACACACACACACGCACGCACACACACACACACACAAAGTAATGGAAAGAGGATGGAGAGTAAACCCTCCAGAGAGGAGCCTGTGAGGTGGTTAAGGTGCTGATACACCACAATCTACTTTCATCTTCTCACCCTTTAAGCCCATTCTACCTCCTCTCTCTGTCCCTTTGTTCCTATGTCTCTCACCTTTGTGCAACCTTTTCACATCCACCCCCTCCTCCTTCCTTCCTCTCCCTGTCTCTCTCCATCGCTCTGTTTTTTTTCTGTCTTTCTCTAAAATTTCCATACTCTGTCAAACTTTGGCAGAGGCCTTTTCCATCCTCTCACAAACAGTAGATCAGGACTCGTCCCGGTCCAGTTAACTGGAAGCACATGAACAAAGCGTTGCAAAACAGCTGCTATTGAGTTTGAGAGCAGGGTTTGGTTATGGAACACTACACTGCATTACAGCTGTGTCCATTTCCTTAAAGCAATATTTTCTGATTGCTGATAGGGGAAAGACACAAGACAGGATTACTCTGTACAACTCATAAAGAAAGCAGTAATGCAAGTTTGCACCCTCACTAACATTAATGTTTAGCTGAAGAAACTTAATTGGCTTCTTTTACACATGCACGTCTATGGCAGAGCTCAAAGTCTTTAAAATCACTGCATGCCATGGTGAATCCCCCCCCCCCACTCCTGATCACATCACCCTCTGCTACTTTAAGTAAACAAACAACAAAACAAACAGCATTGATGTGGAATAAGTGACATATGAGTTTGGATCCATAACACGTGAAATAAAAGATCCATTCTTTATCGCTGAGGATAAAAGTTAATCACTTGGGCTGTTTATGTTGAAAGAAATCTGCTTCATCAGTTGATTAAATATTTTTCTTTCATTTTGTTTGCAAGTAAATTTTACATCCACTTTTTAATTACATCCTCAAGGACAAAAGACATAATGTACTGATTATGTTTTCCATTTATTTCCCACAGCCAGGTGAGGTGTTCAATCTTTGCTGGCCATAGGGAGGAGGTATTTTGTCTTAGTTTGCCCACTTGGCACCATTGCTGCATTTAACAGCATTGCCTGCAGATGACATTCAGGTGCTGCAAAGCTTTCACTAACCTCCAAAAGCAGACTGCGATTAAGACTGGGACGTGTCAGCTCTGTTCAGTCATTGATTTTTTTTTGGTTTTCTGGATCTCCTTTTTTATTTGACAGTCATTGTCTCTGACTGTTGCACACCTGTAAAAAGTGCACACAGGAAAACATGTTGCATCGCTATGGCAACAAGCAACTGTAAGCTGTAGTCAACAGTCTTAGCTGCAGCAATAGCAGCAGATTTAACAGGGTTTTTTTCAGTGCATTTGATGCCTTTTTTCCTCCCCCATTTAAAATGTACTGTAGTTAATAACCAATCTGAAGGTGTTTCAGATGCATGACAGGTGCTCTACTTCCCACTGAATTACTCTTTCACTACTGGAACCTCATCTTATCCTTATCCTTATTAGGATTTTAAGTATTTTAAAGTAACCAGAATGAGTGACTACGCAATCCCTTATGCACGTTTCTGTCTTTTCTCCCATAATGTAAGCAGCACTGTTTGTAATCTGGCAGACAAAAGACAAGTTGGGATCAAATTGCTGTGAAAAATCTTTTAAACAACCACATTCCTGAACATGCTTGAAGATCCAGACTGGTGGGTGTGTTTACAGCCGTAGGACTGACTCACTTCTATTTCCATTGTGCAATTTTAGCCGATCACATAAAAGCACTGAAATGGATTTGGAAGAGTAATTTGACCCCTGTCAGATAGTGTAGCCCTGGGCAGTGTTGCTTTACTAGCTAGCGTAGTGTGCCTTAGAACAAAGTAAGCCGGGCCTAAGCCAGCTGGTAACATGATCTGCCCAGCAATGATTCCCAGGCATCTGGGGGTCAGACACACACACAAGTCTCTCAAAGACGATGTCACATCAGAGAAGACTACTCCCTCACCACTGGCTAAAAAAGGGAACCTGATACAGCAAACACACACTTACATGCACACCCCCACACACTCCTCTGATGGTCACAAGAGTGAGAAAGGGACAAGGCTGAGTTAAGTGTTAGACCCTGAGAGTGTGTGTGTGTGTGTGTGGGTGTGTTGAGTATCGATTAGGATTTGATCCCTGCCAGTCGTTCCTCTCCTGTGTCTCCCTGCAGGCTCCACGCTGACCTTCTCTGACTGTCTGTCTCCTCACACACACACAGACACACACGCACAACACACATGAACACGAGCACTGCCTCTTGCCACTAGCGTGATAACTTACCCTTGATGGAGATGGTGTGAGACGTTGCGGGGGTGTTAGGGGGCAGAAAAAAAACAAAAGGGAAGAGAAAAGAAAGAATAAAGGAAAGGATTTGGCTTTGGGCATGTGATGGGAGACAAATGGAGTGACTCAATAGGTCCATTATGAGTTGGGGAGACTTGGTGGTTGAGAGATGGATGGCAAAGACGAGGCTTTGAGAAGACGTGAATAGATGTGGGGAAGCATAGTCAGATCAGGCAATCTGCTTAACCAGCTTACTGCTCCTGGCCCTGTTCCCCCGTCCTCTCACCCTCCCTGTGTGTAATCACACGTACTTCGATAGCAGTCATTACCATAACTGTGCCAAGTGTGCATTAGCAGTCTCCTTTAATATTGTTATTAAGCAAATTCTTCAGTCGTCTTACATTTCCATGCACCTCTGCCGATGAGTCAGGGCGAAAGGATTGGAAGTAATCTTCGATATTGTCTGCCGGCCTCTATATTTGTCAGTGCATTCCCTTCACTTCTGAACTCCCCCTTTGTCTCTGCCCACCCCACTGTGCCCTTCTCCTTTTTAATCTTCGTCTATCTCTTACCCCCCCCCCCCACCACACCACACACACACACAGACACACACGACACACACACACACCCACCCACTTCTGTGTCCCCTTTTTTTCCTCGTCTTCTCCTCCTCTGTTTTTGTAGCCCTCTTCATTAGTGCATCCTCTCGCGCTCTGTAACTGTTAAGTCATGTTTTATAGTTCTATTTGCTGGCTGGCCCAGCTGCTGTAATAGAATTGCTCCTTCCTACATGGACAACAGTTTCCAGGGTAACAGAGACGGGGGAGAGAAGGCCACGGAGTGCACTGTGGTGCAGTCGGTTTTATCAACAGAATGTTTTTGGCCCATTTCTGATACACACTGCCTCGCTTTCCCTGGCAACCCGAGGTTCAGAGATGAAGATGTGGGACAGTAATGCTTCTATCATTACTGCAGTTTTCAATTTCTGTGATTGCATTTACTTTTCTCAGAATGAGATAAGTATTAGCTGCTTGTTTTAGAGGTTGGGCAGGTGATGCATGTCTATTGTCAGAGGTAACCCTGACTGGCATTTGTAAGGAGATGGAGTCAGAGCTAGAATGCCTGGCAGCCATTCGCTGGCATTTCCCTAATCACTCCATCTCATCTTTTATTACCTCAGAAAGTCATTCTCCTCTGTGGTGCTGGCACTGCAGATGTTTCTACTGCCTGCAGTCCTGGACATTTTGTCAGCCGCAGACTAGAGCAGAGGAGACAGACCATAATATAACTGTCTGTAATATTCTCACTTTGCTCCTGGGAATTAATATTCGAGTGCAGAATTGCAACAAACTCTCGCAGGTCTGCAAAACTACATTAAGAAAATAGTCCTTCATCAAATCTTTATGTCACCTTTGGGATTGAGGATGGAATCACAGGGCAGAGACCATCCATTTTCCTGTAATCCACATTATTAGAGCTGTCTGAACAACCTTGCAGATATTCCGGGAAAAAAAACATCAATCAAAGCAATAAACGATGAAATGCTATATTTTTCACTGAAGGCCAACTAAAAGGGTAGCCATAATCAAATTTTCAGAGAAGCTTTTCGGCAAACTTACAAGAAATTTAGTAATTAGTATCTCCAGACCTTACAGTGAATTTGGACATCGTTTTTCACATAATTTATTATGCCGTGGGGCAGCTGTGCTTTTAAAGCTAAGGAGGAGTATGTGTGAATTTAACTGTGTTTACAAAAAACAAAAAGGCTCTAATCACTACATGTTGCATGTGGTTTGAGAAAGTTTCACTCTAATAAATGGATATACACTGCTGGTGTGGATGGTGTTGACTTCAGATTATGTCAGATTGCCCATCGCTTACAGTGGAAACACATTGGAAGAAATCAATCCATGCAAACTAAAGTGAACAATAATGGATTCAATATTCTTACAGGTAACTGACTGTTGTTTTCAGCCATTCTGGGAAAACAGTGAACTTAAGAGTCGACCGAGTCAGTGTGTATGATTTATTGTTTTACACTCATGTAGTAACTCAACACGGGAAAATATGACTGTGTTTCTTAGAGTTCAAATACCACAAGTTCTTAGGAACAAATCAAACTGAAGCCAGAAGTCAAGCAGAGGTTTTGCTACATTGCATTGTGCAGGAAAAAAAAACAGTAACTTCATGTAACAGAAAGTAAAGAGGAAAATGGAGAGAAAACTTAAATAGGCTGTTGGATGTTCAGAGTAACTAATGAATTGCACTGTTAATGTGCAGAAAATAGTTACATAATCTGCTATATTATTGCATATTTAATTCACTTGAAGCAACATTAAGATAACTCTCCAGTTAAAAAAGAAATGCCAGAAAATAACTGGGCCATGCTTAATATGGAGGTGAGATCAGTCTCCAAAATCTGTCATCTTCACAGTGACCCTCCACTCCAGCTGCCCAAAGATAGACACACAAACAGCTCTGAAATCGGATGGGGATAATGTTTGATGGCCACCTCTGTGGTGCCAATAGATCCATGTTTGTTATTCCTGCTCACAGTAATGTCATCATGTTTCTATAAAAGGGGATGAGATGAGAGAGTGATAGTGTAACTCGGTCGGCAGGCCTGACCACTGTACCTAGTTTGCTCCAAATGAGAAGTTTAAATGGGGGGGTGGGAGGGATATGTGTGTGTTTTTGTGCGTGTGTGTGTGCACAGCAGTGCAGTGGGGGGCAACAGAGAGAGAGGGAGAGAGGGAGCACGGCTATATTTAGTCTGACCTGAGTGCCCATGTGTAGAGGAGGCCAGGCGGAGAGACAGGTGCAGTGGCTGGTTATTATGGAAGAACACAAGAGCCCCAGTCAGAGGCTGATAATGGGGCCTCATCTGACAACTACCTATAGCCTTACCTCACCACCTATAATTAGCTCAGATCTGAGAGCAGTGGTTGCTGCCCAGAGCTGTGTATGTCTTCGTGCAAGTGCAAGTGTGGACTCCAAGAAAAAGAGTGTGTATGTATGTGTGTGTGTGTGGGGGGGGGCCGACTGACCTAGTGGACTGGCATCTGTTTGAAGACAACATACTGCAGCCAATCACAGAAGTGTTTCTGACCTGCAGGGTAATGCCTCTCAGCATTGCACAAATATGAGCCACCAAGGAGTTTGTCACATCTTTGTCACATCTGCTGGTCTTGTGCAAGTATGAACTACATGTGTCTCCTTTGTATTTTCAGCACGCCCCTAACTCGCTACTGATATTACACTTGAGTGATTCTGTTGTACAGTCAGACAGATATCTAAAATTTGACTGGGCTGACATCAGGACAATTTAGTAGAAGTGTTTCAATTTGGTTTCTCCAAATCTAAAGAAAAAAAAAAAATACAGATACGAAATACGAATCCGGCAGTGACAGGGGATTGCAGAGCACTGTGTGTGTTTTTCCCCGTCTTTTCTGACCCACACAGCTTGTCTCTTAACACCAAACAAATATTGGCTGCCATGTATCAAGTGGAGTCCATCATATCTCTGTATCCTCTGCCTGTCTGTCTGAGCAGACCCAATACCCCGAGGGAGAAGCTGAAAAACAGGAATTAGTCAAAAGTTTCTGCACTGCTCAACCTTGGACTTTCTCTCTGGGACTAAAATGCTGTGTCACTATGCTGAGCCTAATAAAATGACATTGCTTTAACTTTCTACACTTAAAGTAGTGCATCTGCAGACTGTGTCTGTACTGGTGGCTTTACATTTTAAAGGATGATTTCTTAAAGGGATTGTTTGCCAGTTGGAGAAATGCACATAATCACTTTCTTGTAAAGAGTAACATTAGAAGTAAAATACCACTCTCATATCTGTACAGCAAATATGATGCTGTGTAACAATAATAATAAGCATGAAGTTTGGGAACAGGGGGAAACGGCTAGCCTAGCTCTGTCCAGAGGTAACAAAATGCATGTGATAGGACCACTGAAGTGAATTAATGACTTGTATAAGTCAGTACAAATACCAAAGAGTGACAAGCTTTAGTTTCACATTTGTGCTGGTCTATCTCTTGGTCAGGTGCAGACAGTGACTTCCTGGAGTCTTGGGTAAGCCAAGGCCAGACTGACTACTTCCCTCTGTTTCCACTATTCATACTTGTTAAAATAACCTTGCATAACCCTGCAGCAGCTTCACTTGTAGTGTACAGAAATCAGGGTGAAATCAATCTCATCTAACTGAGCAAGAGATGCTGGCGTCTCCCTTTAATTTTACATATTGTAGTGCCATTCTCTCTCTCATTTTCTGTCCGAATAGGCTGTTTTAACTCATTTGCATTTTACTGTACATACAGTGAAGGGGGTTACACAGTAAAACCAAGCTGGTAGGGACATTCCCAGCTCATCTGAGGCTCGCTACTTCAATTGTGTCATTAAGTCCAGCTTGAATAGGAATCAGTCAGATTACAGGTTGGCACCAGAGTGTGAAAAGAGAACGAGAGCCCTGCTCACTATGGTAATCCAAGGCGGGAAAGCAGATAGCCCCTGATAACTGTAACATATTGGCTCTGTCATAATGAAATAATGCCACCTGCTCCATTTGCAAACACCCCGTAGAGCAGAAGGTAAATTCCACCTTCGGCTCCTTTCTGATTTTGCAGAGAATGAGCAGTGTTTTTGCAGCGGAGTTTAGAAAATGAGTTTTTCATGCACTCACTGGGATGAGCATTTTTATATTTCTATTTTGTTGCCAAACAGCGAATGAGTCAGTTGGGAATACAGCATGTCACAGGAGATACCATTTTATCTGGCCCTGCCTGTTGGCTGCAGATTGCAACAGACGAATAATGTTCCCCGTTTGATGTATATGGCAGCGCTCCGAAAACTTGTCTTCATGCTTGCGAGAGAGGAATTTACTGGACTAGATTTGGTGAAAATGCTTCACAAGTTGTGCTGTGTTTACTGTTGCTAAGTGAAGCCTCATAATTGAGGTGCAAGTTTTACCGATGACCTTTAGTTGACTCATAAATTGCCAGCTGGACTCTTCACCCTGGCCCCATGGAGTCCGCCTAGATCTCATGAGGAATGCACCATTTAAACCATTAGAGTGTAATTTGAGAGCAAGGGGCAGGCTGCATGGGTGGGTGGGTGGGTTGTTGGGTGGCTGTTGGTGTTGGCAGTCAGTCAGTGATTCTTTATCTGTCTTCTATTTCAGTTCAGAAAGCCAAGGTCACCGTCACTTGAGGGGTACAAGTGAAGACACTTTGCATTCTGGGTAAAGAGAGTGCAGAGTCAAAAGACAGGGCTCTGTGACAAGCCGTGATTGAGGAGAGAACATGGTGAAGGGGTGGGGTTAAGAGACATCAAGCAGTGAAAGAGACAGAAATAGAGAGAGGTAGGAGGCTGTGGAGGAGTTTGGGGATACGGAGGCCTGCAGAGGTCTAACCTGCCTGAGGCAAAGAAAGAGATGGAGCAGGGCCAAGACGATGGAGGGAAGAGGAGGTGTGTCTGTGAGAGTTTGTAATTTAATCTCTGGTCACTGAATTGAAAGTGGGAGTGCCTGGCAGTAAGGCCTGAGTGAGCAGAGGAGGGAAAAGAGCCAGTCAAATAAAATTGCTGTTAAAATATGTATTAAAGTGCACTAGTTTGGTGGAAGCCTAAATCACATGTTTGCCTCTTTCTAGCACGTTTTTGTCTTTTGTAACTCAGCTTTGTGTATGAGCTGACAATGTATGAATATGTATGAATCAAGTGTTATATATATATATATGTGTGTGTATATATATATATATATTTTGCTTGAGAAAGGGAGCCAGCAGCTTAAAGATGGAAATGGAGTAAAGGCTGCAGGCAAGTGCTTGTGTGATGGGGGGGAGGATATGACAAAAGGCTGGTGTGAATAGTAAAAGAAATTGGCGCTGAAAGCTATGTGCAAATTCTCAAAGCATCTCACAATCTAATTTAATAATGTGCTTTAGCTTGTTAAAATCATCCTAAAGTTGGATTTTGCATTATAAAAGTAGGTTTATAGGCAGGGGGAAAACAAGTAAATCCTATAATTTGAGTGTGGGAAGCCAAAGCATACTATTAGAATAGCCTTAAATTAGATAAATGGATTCATCTGTTGGTTTAACAGACATAAGAGACCAATTAATAGAGTGGAGCGCTGGAGTTTATTCAGTCTGAGCATGATAGTGCATGTGTTTGTTTCTGTTTATTTTATTGATTTAAAGGCCCCCAGTCCAGGCAATCAAGATTTTAAGCCCACTATAGATTTCTTGATGTAAATCTTTCCACACATGTGCATGTACACACACACAAACTCTTTCCATACAAATGCGACCCCCGCAGCTCTGAGCAGCGGTGACTCAGGGTCTGTATCCGAACATGATGCGCCGTCCCGGTTTCCTTGCCTGCAGCCTCTCGCCTCCTCCCCTCTGCTCTGCTGTGCTCTCCTCAGCCACAGCCAGCGCCTCACCGCCCATTTATCAATCGGCATTAGGCTGTGGTAGGTAGGCAGACAGGTCAATCCACCTCCAGATGGGCCCATATTAGAGACAGCCGCTCCATCCATCTGAGCCCAAACTGCCCACCCTCAGCTAGGAGTTCACTCAACTCAACTTTAAGAACCCTCGACAGGTTCTGAAACACTGTAAGAACATTTCAGAAGTTGGCACCAAAGAGAAGAAGTTTGGTGTAAAGATGCTGTCTAAGCACAGAGAAATATATAAGCTTAACATGTTGATCCTTATCTAATCAATCACACTTTCTCCCACCATTGTTGGGCCAGCCACTTGCTCTCTTTCTCTGTCCCTCTCTCTGCCTGTTTTCCCTGAGCCCATAAAAGTTGGAGCACTTTAATAAGAAGATGAAAAGGGGGAGGAAGTGTGTGATGTGATGGAGATGAGAGAGTTGATGAAATGGAGATAGATTGGATGTGGATGAGAGCCACAGGTGACAGCCTCATCCTCTCCTCCTCCTCCTCCTCCTTTTGTCCAATAACTTTCTGGAGTTTCTTTTTTTTGCCCTCTTTTGCAAATCCCACATCCCCACTGCCTCTCATTCCAACCATTTTCCCCTCCTCACTGTCTCCCTTTTCTCTCTTTCACTCCCTGCCAGTCGCCGCCTCTTTCTCCTCTCTCTTCCTCCCTTCATATATAGGACGTGCATGGTGTGGAGCAGCGCTTGGATAATTAGCAGTAGTTTATTAATTATGAATGAGGAGCGGGTTCTGTGGGAGCCAGTGAGTGGGCCTCTCACAGAGACTCATCAATTAAACAACAGAGTTTCCCAGCCTTTTGATTAAAGATAAAGAGGAAATAGGATGATCAATAGAGACCTGTTAGAGGCTGGCAGAACAGATGAACAAAATGCAAGGAAGGAAAGACGGAAAGAGACAGACAGGGGGACAGTTGAAGGAAGGACGCATCACTGACGCGCAACAACCATCCGCCCCGAGCTTTGCTTTGAGGTTCATGTGACAGCATTATAAAGTGACTGGATGGGTGGAAAATGATGTGTGTTTGTGAGAGAGACACTGGTGTATGTGTGTGTATGTGTGTTTGTGTGTGTGTATGTCAGCGTGTGAACATTTCACGTGACATCGGCCGCACGGTGGGAAAAGACTGGTGATCAGTCTGCATCAATCGTTACTCTGCCCACACAGGGCCAATGCTTGGACCAATGCCAATGTGCCAGTGCGGCGGAGTGCCAGACCCTGCTGTCTCTTCTCGCCCTCCTTTTCCCTCTGCCTTCTCTCTTTTGTTTTCTCTCCTTCCTCCCCACGCTTTCCTCCTCTTTCCCGTCTGTTACTCCTCATCTTTTTCTCACCTCCTGCCTCCCACCCCTCTGCCATGCAGGCTTCTCGCTGCGGTCACTTGTGTTCAACACATCTCCCCCCGTCAGCAGGGTCCTCTGTCTCATCCCCCCCCCCCACCACTGCCCACAGACAAGATTTACAAGTCTAACCCACTTTTATTTCTTTATTCCACAAAAGGGTAAGATTTGATTGGTTAAGATTTAAAATTTGGCAGCGTGAGCTTTTGAGCTTGAATCCTGCTCTTTCAGACGATGTTGCACGTTTACCAGCTGGTGCAGCTACCTGGAAACTCCCCATACAACCAAGGGATTACACACACACACACACACATACACATACATACTTGTGTCTCTGAGCATGAAAACCTCTTGCACAACCTCCCACATGTTCTCCCCACTCAGCACCCTTGAGGTTGAGGCCAACTGTGCAGTGAGAGGCCTGATGGACTGGTGCTGTTAATTGACGCCATGTCTGATTGCACTTTTACACCATGCAAAAGAGGCGTTGTTGCTAGGCTGCTGTCCAGTAAGTGGCTGTAAAAGTGGGTGGATGATGCTGTCATCACACACACACACAGGCTCTCTCTGCGTACACTCTGAGATTAAAAACTCACATCCCATCTTTCCATCCAGGTGAAGCATGAAAGGAAATTAGCTTTCACCCATATTTCCAGTTCAATTACTTTTACTTGCTTTTGAAATTGACTTTAAAGCGCACATCAACTGGGGCTGCCTGTAAAGATGTGTCAGACTAATCTCTTGAGTGAAACGAGTAGTTTTGCTCTTACTCTCATCTAATGCGAGGTAGACAGTCTCAAAAATAAACATTTATAAATCAAAAGCCTGAGAGGTTATCTACCCTTCACCCCCCCCCCCCCCCCCGGGCTATTGCTCTCATCTAAAAGCTGCATTATGTAATAACCACCAGTGACACCTGCAGAGAGCAGACAAAAATATTTTGTGAAGCATTCAAATGAAATAATAGATTTTTTCCTGAAATTGTTGCACTGAGTGCTGAATTTTTCTCTCACAGTATCCTTGTAACAGAGATAAGATTTCTGTTGGAACAAAACATTGTATAGGTTGAACTGTTAGATTTTTTTTCCCTTTCATCTGCGCCGCTCTCTGTGTTCCTACTGATACTTTCCTCTGCAATAAGAGGTGAATGTGTGGTGATATAATATACACCAAGTCCGAGTGTATTTCTCACTCAGCCGGTCACTGCTCATAAGGGTCACTTGCTTCTGCTCAAATGCTTGATGTTGATCAATAACTGAGAAGGTTAGAGGAGGTATAAAATATCTGAGCTTCTCTTCCCACCTCACCCTTCTCCATATCTTGTTTCTTTTTCTCCATCTTTGATCACTATAAACAGCATCTGGTGCTCTTGGACTAACCAGATCCCCTCCCACCTACAGGAAGACCAGCTAATAGAAAATGCATTCCAACATCTGGCCAGCATTCAGCAGCGACTGCATATTAACACCACTGGAAGATAAAACCAAGCATATTTTCGGTAGCATGCGAAAAACATATATTGTGCATTTTTAGGTTCCAAGTGCATCCTCTGCCCTCGCTCGTCTCCCCTTCAGAAGGCTGCAGCTCTGTTTTCTTGGCATCCTCTTGTGCAGCAACTTGCCAGGTTAGCATTACCCTCATTACTCAAACCCCCTTCAAAGCATCATGGCCTCAGGATGAAGGAGGCAGCCTCCCTGGCCTCTGCAGGGAGCTGAAACTCAGCTTGACGAGTCCACCAGCCACTGCAGCAAAGAGCAGCTTCAGGCAGAGCCGAACTTCCTGGCATACTTGTGATTGGTCGGATCTTAGTGATTTTAGTGTTTTGCTGTCTTTGTAGGCGCACGGTCTTTGTTCAGTCCACCAAACTTTATGTTTTTTTAACAGCAAAAAACAGAAATCTAAAAATCAAAGCACTCTGAATCGTGTTTTTATGTGCCTCAAGAGAAAATCTGTGTTTGTTTTCACATTCTCTCTGATAACTTTCAATGTATAATGAGAACTGTCAACTTTTCTTTGTGTGGGAAGCTCACGATCATTAGCCCCTATGATACTTGACTACTAGTACTTGATGACTGGATGCATTTGCAGGGAAACATGGCCCAAGGCAGCACATGTGGACCGGCTAGATCAGGCTGTGTAAGAGAGAAACAGAGCTGAGTTAAACTTCTGTTTGCATTTTGTTGAGAGGATGCAATGTTCTTACTTAGCCTATGCAATATAGGAATAAATATTTAAAGCATGTAAATGTGCAAATCGGGGGAAATCAGTTATTTTCAATGCGATTCCTGCAGTCTTAGGATTCACTTGCAGAATCACAGTAAACATCATTCAGCCTTTTCCAATTTTGACGTAACAACACTATGTTGACTATGAGGGACAGACAGCCGTCTTGCCAACATGAGAGAAAGCTCTCTAAACGTTAGCTCATTAGCTTGTGCTGCCCAGATTTATTTACTTTAACCACCGCTGTCAGAATAAGCTGCTCCACAAGTGGCAGTCAATTATGAGACAGGAGACCCGCCTCAGTAACAGGTTTTTTTAATGAAATCATCCATGACAGAAAAAAGAGAGAAGCCTGGAGAGATGCTGGAAGTAACGGGATTCCTGGCGTGTTAACAATGAGGCTGCCAGTCACAGTGTTTTCAGTAGCCATGCCCTTTGTCACCAAACCTCCAGCACCGTGTATTTCACAAAGACAAGGTCTTAATCCCTCAGTAGAAGCTGGCAAATATGCATGACTGTATTTAAACACATAGAGACACACACACACACACACACACACACATGTTGATTCCCATATTCACTGAGACTCTGCGAGAGTCAGTGTCTTGTTGCCATAGCGCCCGTTGGCATTGAGGGACGCAGCAAGGCTTGACTGTAGGAGCAGGAAGACAGGAGGCAAGACATGAGGAGGAGGAAATACACACAGGAAAGGAATGAGTGAAGCACAGTGGGGGGGGGGGGTTAGGTTAATGAAAATCATATAGCGGGATGTTTGGTAATTCAAACCTCGTTGTTGCTCCCTTCATCTCTTTGCCTCTCGCTGCCTTCACATTTTCTTTTATCTCTCGGACAGATTTGCCACAGCATGACTCATTCTGATTAGCACTGGGCAGCCATTTCAAAGCTCACACACAGGCTATAACATATAGCCCAAGCCCAAGTCCCTTCATTTCCACTACTCTGTGGTCAGAAGTCTGCAGTAGAAGAAGAGGGAGAGGGGGAAAAACGAAATGAACCAGCTGCCATTAGAGCCTCAGACTCATAAAGACAGCGGTGTAAAGCAGGAGCACAAATTGATGAACTGTGACTGTCCTTTTGCAACGCTCTTTAAATTCCATTTAATGCCACTGTAACAGCTAATCATTGGTGTGTGTGCTCCCTTTGTATTTGTGTGCATTAGTGTCTGTGTGTGATTTTAAACAATAGCACCTCTTGATAAAAAGGCTGTGGGGGGGGGGTCGGGGGGGAGTTTTAAAAGGAGTGTTATTCAGCCACCACTCGGGACGAGTAAAAATGGAGGCTCAGGTTGTGATGGCTGTCCTTATCTTGTCAAGAGCCAAACGGTTTCAGCGAGAGCGCGGCGTTACCACACTGCATTTCTGCTATCTTTCCATTTGTCTCCAGCCGTTCCAATCCAACCCTCTATTTTTGTTTTTATCTCCCTGTGTCATCTCTCTCTGGTTCTAAAATTCATTTACGCGCTCTTTCTCTCTCACCTCTCTGTCCTCTCTGTCTCCGCTTCTTCTCCCTATGTCCTTATTTTTACCTTTCTCCCCATCCTCACCTCCAGGTGGACATCAAGTCTTTTTCTCCTCCTTTTCGTCTTTGTTAAGGATTACCAGGCTTGACAGCTGTCCTTCAACTGTGCGCAGTGTTTCCACAGCCACTTGGCAGCTGATGGAGAGTGTGTAAATAGAGCTACAGTGCGTTTTCATCACAGCTTCATCAGAGCTGATTAAAGCAGTCCAGCTTTGTCGTCTTTTGACAGTACTATAGGTTTAAAATGATTTGGTGTAAGACATTTAAAGGGAAACTTCAGTTTCACTTAACCTGATGAGTTAGCTCTTGTGCTTTCTTCTTTTTGTCCTTTACAATGAACAGTTACTTATCTCTGAACAAGTCAGTGCTGCTTTATGAGACAGTGACTATGCACAGCAGTGCTTTGAGCTCTGAGAGAATTGCTCTTAGTGCTCACCATGTACCACTGTGAGCATGTTAACATGCTCACAGTGGTTCATGGTAAAGCTCAAACAAAACTGGATTTTGGGCCTGATTACGACGCTAGAGGCAAAATTTCATCATCAAATAATTCTTTTGTTCCATTTCAGTCTATGTTAAAATCTTCAATACATCGACCGACGTTAACTGTAGTGTGGCTACAAATTTAAGTTATTCCCAATCATGCTCAACGAATAGACCACTTTACCCATTTATTGTCTGATGCCCCATCAGATTTGTTGTATTTCCAGAATGTAGTTGGATGATTAAGATTACGATATTAATGGCTAAATCCATGAAATCAATTTAAAGTTGTGATAAAACAGTGTAACAATATATGATATAATATATATATATATATATATATATATATATATGTGGGTTTAAGTTGGTTTAGGTTTTAGCACACGCCCCATTTCCAAGAGGTTTTATTCAGACATTGTAATGAATTAATGTTGTTGAAACTATATTCAAATCAGTAGCAGAGACAAGGTCGGCCTTTACCCAGCTGCTTTGCCAGCGCTAGAATTAAATAGTAACAGCCTTCATGCTCCGAGGCTGGATATCTATGTTGATAGGAACACCCAGCCCGACGCTGGCAAGGCATTATTGAATAGTGCTGTTTCTCACATGGTCACAGAGAACAGGGAGCATGGGTGAGAGACGCACAAAGAGAGAGAGCGAGAGAGAGCTGGGGCCCAACAAAGTGGCCTGAGGGCATCTGTGCCGCAGCGAAACCCCGGAGATCTGTCAATAAACAGGCAGGTTGTTGTTGCAGGATCAATCCAGGCCCAGAGCATTGCTTCACTTCTAATTGCCATGTGCACTGACAGCACAGCACAGGCACCCTACTTTGAACCCAGCCAAAATCTTTACGGTATTTCTCACATGTGTTCAGTGGCTGCTGGCGTATGGGATATATTTTCATTTCCAGGCAGCTAGTGTAATGTATTGCAGGAGGAATCGTCAAAACAACACACTGCAGTGTCACTGTATTTGTTTTTTGTTGTGAGGTTTGAAGAAAAAATCCATCCTAACAGGGAGGCTGCTACTTTGTGATTTGTTTTTGTTTTTTCTGGATGGTTGTCTTTCTTTCTTGACTGGCCACAGGTACGGAACAAAGCAAAAACATCAAGGCTTCTTCAGCATGGCGACATATTTTACAACAGTTTAACAGCAGATACTACAAGTACATAAATGTTTAAATGTCACCGTATGGGAGCGCGTGTTCAGGCGGGAACATGAACATGTGCTGCGCAGTTGAACCGGTGATCAGCTGCTGCTGCCTGCTGTTCACTGACCAGCTGAAAACAAACTCATACATTATTAATTTGAAGCTAATTCATGAATTACTTGCTGCCTTTATCGCATCTATACATCATATATCATGCATTTGCAGCCCACGGTTCCCACCATATACTGTTGTGCTGTGCGTTGTCATGTGCACAGTTAACACTGAGCAACAATGTGATGACTTGGCTCCATTCACTCATTTCCCACAGGGTGGTTTTGTTTTTGCCCAGTTGGAGATGGCTATCTGAGTGGGCAGGAGAGCTGCTTGAATGGAGCCATTAAAAATCTAATGCAACCATTTCCCTCAGTTATAAACTATGACAGGAATGTGAATAACTGACTCTGTATCAATCACAATCAAACAGTGAAGAATTGAGTTTTCTATATGAGTCCAACATACAGTCAGACATTGTGAACAGAGGCAGTGGTGCTCGGTTCTCCTCTGACAATAGCCAGTACAGTCTTGAAAACACTGTAGCCTGTGGCTGTGTTGTGTGCAAGATACATTTGTTACTACACAGCTTTAGTTGTGTCCACCTGCACGCACCGAATGCTACATATTTACTTTTGCTCAGGGCAGTTCAGAGTCACTTTTAAATGTAGGAAACATCGGCAGAAGCAGAGCGAGCTGGTCTCAGAGAAAAGAGGGTAAATGCAAATTGCTTCATCACAAAACAGCTCCTGGAACTGACTGAACATCACAGATTGAGGATGTACAACTCTGAAAGAGTATCCAAAGGAGGAATTTACTTTTCATGCAAATTGGACAACAATTCCCTAAAGCAGCCCCCCATCTCTTATCCTCTTTTTTTACGGGTACACTTTCGCTCTTTTTTTGAGTATTCCTACACGATGAGAGTGTTGGAGGGAAATGTCTAGTGAAACCAAGCTGGGCAATTTTCCTCGATGCCTTGTTGTTTGTCCTCTTCTCAGTGTTTTTAAATGGCAGGCTCTGTCAACAGCCGCAGCAGGGGGATTAGTCTCCTGTCTGTTTGGCTCCACAGCGCTATACCCTGTTGCTCAAAAGCCCGGAGAAAGACCAATCAGTGAACGAACCACTTACCCTGTTATCCAGAGAACAAAATAATGTCTGTAGCTAGCAATCTGCCAGAGTGGAAGAAGCACAAAGAATCTGTGTACCAGACCGGTGCTTTAATGGGGAGATGAGAGAGCGGGCTGATGGAGCTGTGTGTTGGATTCTTGTTTTTGTTATGTAGGATTTAAAAAGCAGGCCCAGATGAGCTGCTTCATTCCTCTCCACTGACTTCATGACAGGTAACCACAGAGAGAATAGCTCTGCCATACAGCCTTTTCACCCTCACATATCCTTGAGCATGTACCGCTGCTCTCGCCTTCTTAATCAATACTACGAATGTCCCGCATAGCTCGCCCTTTCTCGTGTGAAGTTTTGTCGTGCAAACCGAGACGCTGGCGGAGGTATTCCTCTGCGCTCGTTGTTTCGTCTCTGCCTTTATTGAATCAACTTGACAACCAGAGCGGGGGCCATTGACTTGCAAGGGAAATGGCTTTTATTGATTTGATCCGCTCCATGAGATGCCAGGTACTAAATGACATTGTTGAACATCCAGGGAGCCCATGGACCGGTGAGGAGGCTCGAGATTGTGTTGAGCCTGTGTTATGCAAATGTGAATGGGTGTTACTGGCTGGCTGAGCAGAGAACCCCCCTCCCATCCCATTGAGACGTTATCTGTGAAGTGTGTCATGTGAATGCATTTATTTTTAAGTGCAACATGACGGATGGAGGCCAAGCCCGCGAGCCGTATGGGGTAAAATAAAGAAAAGAAGCTGTCGACCATAACACATCTTCTTTGACCGCCTGCCTGGATCATTCAGGTCATGGAAGCAACATCTCTTTTAATTTCTGTCTCAGCCCTGTGCCATTGTTTAACAAAGCTAAAGGGCCTTCTGTGCTTTTTTACTTGCATGTGGAGCTATTGAATCACACTCCTCTCTTTAAAGTGGCTGCACTCACCACACTTCTTCATGTTCTCCTTCTCCTCTAATTTCCCCTCTCCCGCTCCCCCCACTTCCCTCGTCATCATCTGTCTCACCATTGTTATCTCTGTCCACATGAAGATGACCACCTCCCTTCCTTCCTCACTTCGTGACTTATAACTTGTGTGCTTGGGTAGAAATCTCCTTAGGAACCGTCTCTGCAAACACACAACGTCTGTATCTCTTTCAGAACCATCACTCCCTTCACCGTCCTCCCCATCCTCAACTCCTCTCTGTCTCTCCCTCTCTCTCTCTCTCTCTCTCTGTCTCTCTCTCTGTCCCTCTCTCTCTGCCCTTCAGCTTTTCAAAGCTCGCTCTTTAAAACTCATCCTGTGAAACTCATCCAGCATCCCACAGCCACCCACCCTGATGCAGTCGCCACAACCAAATCCACTTTAGCACAGGCACACAACAGATTCCAAAGCCTCAGAACAGAGGGGTGAGCAGGAAGGGGTGGGTGACAGGGAGGGGGTGGGGCGGGGAAGGGGAAGAGAGCGAGAAAGAGGGCAAAAAAAATGTCAGACTGATGGGTAAAAGTGAGCTATCCTCACTGAGCCCCTCTAAATAAACCATCCAGTCTTTAGTGCCCTAAATCCCATCAGTTGAAACTGCTGGCAGTGGGGGGGGGGTTCATTAAAATGTAGGAGCAAAAAGAAAGGCATGATTTGCTGCAATGGGATGAGAGCTGGAGTAAGAACACAGGAAGGAGAGGAATGTGAGATAAATACAATGAGGCAGAGGTGGAGGAACAGGGTTTGACACAGGCAAAGACAGATTGGAGAGAAGAGACGCAGATAGAGGCAGAGAGACGAAGACACAGGGAGTGAGAGCAAGAATGATAGAGACATATATGGCTGAGCTGGCAGCCTCCTTCACTGATTAACATGCCTCTCAGACATGGTGAGAGGGATCAAACTTGCACACAGCCGGGCCTGGGAGTTATGCCTGCAATGCAATGGCTGCATGTGTGTGTATGTGTGTGTTTATTTCTGTATGTTTGTTTTGAGTTTGGGTCTAGTGCTCGGTACACACTCAGGATATGTGTCTTTGTTCGCAGCAGCCTTGTGTGCACAGTTGTCAGCTGGAGATGTGTGTTGATTGACGCCACTTTGTGTGTGTGTGTGTGTGTACCACATGAGATGTGACATTCAAAGCAACAGGGAGAGATAAAGCAGGAAAGGTAGAACCTGGAGTTACTGTAGCGCGTGAAGCAGTATTGAAAGAGATACAGCTGGAATGTGTCTGACTAAATTGGACGAGCAGGTTTCCGATTTGTGCTGAGAGGAGACAGACTGTGAGAGAAAAAGGAGGTGAGAGGAGGAGGTGAAAAGGGGAAAGACAAGTTTAGGAGGAGGTGCATACGCGAGTCTGAGTGCATATACTTGTGTTGGATGCACAGCGACAGCTCAGGCGCATGTGTACACAACAGTCAGTGTGAAATCAAACGCTGGGGTTGACGGGGGGGTGGGGGTGGGGGGGCATGCAGGTACACTTTTCTATCTTTACCAGTGGCAGCCCTGCTCTGCCGGCCTTCCACCGGGAGAAGATACTGTGCTTTCCCTGTCCCTGTCAGGAAAGAGAAAATTGCTTTTAGATACCGTTGATGATGGGGGTGTTCACAGCAGGGCGTTTGACAAGAGCATTTTTTTCTGTGAAATTTTCCATTATAAATAAAACATCTGGACACAGCAAAAGGGACACATTATTCCTGAATTGTATACAGCCGTGAAGTGAGTTATTTCTCCATCAGCTCTGCTTTGGAATATGTCGATCTTGACAGTCGAAAACAAGCAGGGGCTTCATCTGGCAGAGATTCACGCACTGCGCGGGGAGGGTAGGTAGAGGAACAGAAGGTAAACACCATTAGCATACAGAGATGTCATTGTGAAGCCCAAAATGTATACAGAACTCCCTGTTCCTTCTCCCTCTCTTCCCTCCTCTCTGCTGGCGGCTCTGTGCTTCTCCAAAACAGAATCGCTTAGACAGACAATTTCATGCTGCCCTTTCACATACGATTCATTATTCAGAAGTAACTGTGTACTGTAGAATCTGACCTTGTAAATGCTTTGTTCAACCATTTTGTGTTGTGTTTGAGAGACCACAGCACTTTTTTTTTTTTCTTTTCCAAGGCCATTTGTTATTCGTCATAGCAGCCTTTCCACTGCTGAAATTTGAAGGACCAGTTTTACACTTTGGAAAATACACTTATGTGGTTCTTGTGAGTTAGATGAGATGATCAATACCACTGTCAGCATAATGTCTGCAAACAGAGAGAAACAGCGACGGGTCTGCCTTCGAGCACCTCTTAAGCTCGCTAATTAATGCTTTTATATCTTGTTTGTTTTATTGAGGGGGGAGGACTGTTTCTTGGCTAGGCACATTGGCTTCCTGCAGTCTCTTCTGGTTTCCTGTCAACCTCACAGTGACAACACGACTCTTGGAAGAAACTGCTTCAGGCCAAGAAATAGTCCAGCACATAAAAGCACAACTTATCATTTTCACACATCAGTTTTTGTATGGATTAAATATACAAGATGTAATGTGTTAATTTGTGAGTTTTAGAAGTGTTGCTAATAGGCTTTTGTTGCCACCCACAGTAGGTAGTGCTGTTTCTCATTGTTTCCATTGTTTAGGCTAAGTTGCACTTACTATGGCCACTTGAAAGCACACAGCTGCCATCAGGAACCATGACAGCAGACATCAAGTAGTTGTTCATTATGAACCTATCTTGACTGTGCTTTTGTCTGTTAGTAAACTGTAAGGCATTATTACATCACTATGCCATTGGTAACAGTAAGGACAAAAAAAAAACAAAAACAACTCTCCAAGTGAAACATTTAATGTTGTATTTATTCAGTAAGACAGACTCCATAATAATTTACATCCTTCAAATATGTTTCTAGATAGTGTCTAATGAAAGCAGACATTAAAATGTATGTAGTAGTACTAATGTGCACAATAAGTGAGCACTATAATCTGCAGAATCTGTTTCCATTCGTCAGTGCCCTCCACTTTCCCCTAAATCTTCTTCTTCTGCCCAGCACCCGGCCCCCTGCTCAGCTGATAGTCACTTGTTGCCATTACAATAAATCCACCTATCCTCTTGATTCACAAGCACAAAGGGCAAACAGTCTCTGGACAGGAACATATTGCCCTATTGAGTTACCCCTGAGTATTTATACAATATAAAACATGTCCTTGGGGGGAATTTTAGCCAAATAATCACATCACGAGGGGTTCTGTCATGCTGCAGAACCTCTTACTGCCATTAGCAAGGTTTCTGTATTATTTATAACGATGGTAGAGATTATCGCCTCATGTGTTTTCCTGTTTTACTGGCTTTATGGAGCCTCCAGCCAGTGATGGATGGAGTTGCTTTTAGCCTCCCGTCATTCTCAGAGTGTGTTTTCTTTTCATTTTTACTGCAGTGTATCTGGGTTCCTCCTACATGGATGGTTTGAGTGTGATTTATGGCCTTGGTCCCTGATCCCTGCCCCGCTAATGATGGTTGTAAACTGGGGGGTGGGGGCAAAGGTCAGGTCTATCTCTGCTGTTGTGATGTTTCTCCTTGTCAGATCGCTTTTTGATGATCAAAGTCAGAGCTGTTCAGAAGTAGAGGTATGTTGAAGCTTTAAAGATGAAGGAAATGGGGAGATGTAACATTAAAAAAAATAAGATATGTGCAGAACAGAAAATAGAAGATTTATCTCATCCCTCCTTCGTGGAGAGTCTTCGTCCTGAAACACGGGCCTATAATTAACCTGCAGACATTGGCAGACAGCGCTACGAAATCTTTGTTCTACTCCTTCTAGATTGCGACTTTGTCTCCCGGTGTCTCCGCAGCTGTAATTTTGAGAACTGTGAAGGTTAATGACACTGACACAACGCTGGCTGAGAGCTCCGGTAATACTCAAAGATATCCATTCATCAACAATAAGCTATTACAGGTATTACATTACTGCTCTGTCATCCAGCGCTCTTTAGTTGGGCTACCTTACGCCTGTTAATGGGACCACATCTACAGCACTGAGAAAGTCTGAGATTATCTTATTCCAGTACCAACCTTTAAATCCCCTGAAATTATATATCCATTAAAGAGATAGTGTAGAAAAAAGATTATGTCCTTAGTGCATCATCTTTTTTTTCTGGCCCCTGATATCAGGGCGCAGAGACAGTGGTCGTGTTCTCATGGTCCGATTCTGAAAGAAGAGGAGTGTTATTGAAATGTTTTGTCTTTCTGCACATGCTGCACATATTCCACTTTTACATAAATCCATGGTGCTTCTCAGTGCATGGGAAAATCAGTGTTCGTTGTAGAAAGGTCACTCTTCACTTTTCATTTACACTGCACTCCCCCTTCTTTTCTCTCTCTCTCATGACCTATTCTCTTCTCACTCCCCCTCTCTCTCTTTAACTTTCTCTCTCTTTAAATATGTGTGATGTTGTTGAGGCTCCAGGACTTCATGGTGATGCAAATATCTAGTAAACACAGTCTAGGTCACTCAAATCCAAGCCAACAGGAGAGAAACTGTGTGCGGTTTGCTCTAGCGGAGGGAATTCCTACATCATTTTTACATTAAGGTTCAAAAAGAGCTGGAGGGGAGGACTGTGGCTTGGTTTAAGTGAAGGCACAATGCCCAGAGGAGATAAGTGTGTTGGTCACTTTGTTCTGTGCATATGTGTGTGTATATATACAGAATAAAGTGTATGTGTTTATACATATGTGAATCAATACCAATATTCAGAGGAGATGTTAACTGTCTGTGGCCAGCAGAGCAGATCTGAGGGGCTTTTTCAGGCAGTAAAAGTTTATTCATATATATTCCAGTGTAGATACAGTACACAGATATACAAAAAATATTGGATACAGGTTAAAACACAACAAAACAAATTAGAGACAGTGGAGAAAATGTGTTTTCACTCTGTCTTCTCTGTCTTCTTAACATTGTTAAAGTTTGAACATGTATATGGCAAAATGGCCAAGTATCCCAGAAGCTAGGATCATCGTAAAAACTCCAGTCTGGCGGTCTGAGAGGTGTAGCTATATATGGTGTAAGCAGGTCAGGGAGCGACTTGATAGAAATGCCATGTAGGGCCTTATCAAGAAGCAGGAAAGGGAGTAGAGGGGTGTTTCAAAAGAATAATTAACTGGCCATTATCCTTAAAAATGTTATTTATGTTGGACAGTTTCACACTTCAAGATTTACATCCAGTGCTAACATTTATAGTCTGTCCTTTAACAAGCACGGCTGAAAGTGAGAATGTGGAGGTCAGGGTGTGTTGGATGGGTACGGGCGTGTAGTGTGGTTGACTTTCATACATTATACAGAAATATGAAGGTTGTATCCTTCTGTCACAGGGACCTTAGGGCCTTTCTATTAACCTTTAACCATGCTATTTTCTTTCTTTTAACTACAGATGCATAACTTAAACCATACCATGGTTTATTTGCCATAACCACAACATCCTTCAATAATCTTAGCCCCAGGTACAGAGAGCTAAATTTTTAGGACAGTGTCATTAAAAGGCCTCTAAGCATCCTATATTTTTGGGATATTAATAGGAGAGTTTCTGTTTTATTGGTGTTGTGGCTTCAATTTACTTTATTTACATGGAGGAAAAAGCTAATGAGAATATGTTTCCTGCCACAGAGGCTCAACAACAGTAACGAGGGCTTCTGCTTTATCTTTAGTGAATTCCAGGAAGTTGTCACACATGAAGTTAATTCAGCCTTTAATACTGTCAACTAGTGACTTTTAAAAAATTGAGGTCTCTAGGGGACGAAGATAGGTTCTGTATAACAGTGTCATCACTATAATTATGTTAAATTACCCATGTCTGTGGATTATGTGGTTTGGAAGTAACTTGTGGAAGCTAAATTGCGATGGTCCAACTATTGCGCCTTGTGGGACTCCACTTTCCCACACACAAAGAGACACAGAAAAATGTTACCCCTTAGGATAAGTTGCAAACCAGACAAGTCCTGAGCCAGAGGGTCCTTCCCACTACTCTGCTCTTGGCTCAGTGTGGAGATAAATCTGGCAATGCAAAAGTACGATTGGCTCGATGCTCTTTCTTTCCTTCATTTCTGCGTCTTTGTCTTACTGTCTCTCTCATTCCGGACATTCCTTGGCTTCGCTCTCTATATACCCGCCATGTCTCCCCCTCTCTGTTTGAATGCCTCACTTGTCTCTTTCACCTCTGTTTCTCTTCATCTCTCCCTGCAGTGCATTATTTTTGTCATTTTCTTTGTCCTGCCTTGTCCTCTCCACATTCTCCCACCTCTGAGTTTTATGGCTAGTTTTTATATTTCCATCTTTGTCTTAAATCCCCCATCCCAGCCTTCCTCCTCACGTCTTATTCTTCATTCCCTTTCTTCCTTACATCACTGCCACATACAGCTTCTTGTGTTATTGCTGATTGAAGGCGCTCCCAGCAGCACCAGGCTATCACCTGTCATTGATTCTACACACTCCATAATACAGCCTCTCCTATCTTGCTAATATGACAATTAGGCCGGCCTCTGGGAAATCTATGGGGTGTCTTTAAGTCCACATAAAGAAAATGGAACAATCATAAAACCCCCTATTGCTTACTCAATATCTTTTCCCTATGTACTGGCACAGTCTCATGTACAAAATCCTGAAGGTCATCTTATTGATGTGGAACAATAAAAGCAGAGAAAAGTGAAGCTCAACCTCACGCCTACAGCAAAAGTCTTTGAACATTAAGTCCTCTTCAGAAGTTATTTAATGTTTTAAGGATCAAGCCTGAAATTCTTTGGTGGTTGTGTGTGTGTCTCCCATACAATAACAAAGGTTATTAGAGCTTGAACCCCATCAGGTTGTTGTTGTTCTTCCCTCTAGTATTTTCTCTTTTTAGAGCTTTATTGGAAACAGTGGATTAAATTGAATCAAAACAATAGTCTGGTAGTAGTTTGTTATCTTCTACTGCTTGTAGAGCTTATTCCACCACCACAGAAAGAACCACACATCTTCACAGCAAACATCTGTCTCTTTGACACGTACAAGTAGATCTATTGTTAATATAAAAAACCCTGATCAGGGCAGATTTAATACATGTAATACCTGCAAGGATTAGGAAAAACAAAATAAATGCAATGAAAAGAAAAACATAATTTGGCTTGTAAAAGGTTGATAAAGGGATTTCAGTGTAAATAAACCATGTGTAAATTCATTCATTCTCTGTGCAGGCTTTTTGAAACTGGGTGACCAGTGTGAAAAGGGATTATAGCTTTGGACTATTGCTTGGGTACTGTATTCTACCAGAACCGATACCTCTGCATAATACTTTACAACCATTCTGTTAAATGTATTAATCATAAATACCCTAACCACCGCCACCGCCACCACCACCACTGTGTCCCCATTAATGCTGCTCCATTTCATTACCATTTTCTCTATATCTAGGACACGCATAATCTTGGTTTTTCTTTCAACCGTTTCTCCAATTTTTAGTGCAAGTACCTCACGGCTGTGTAATGGAAACACAGTGAGAACGTATACACATCAACAAGGCTGAGGTTCAGGCAGAGCAAGAGAGAAACCAGGGTGTAATGAGATGGGAAAGGGAAAAAGGTAGAGGGACTGGAGAGAGGGAGAGCCATGGCAACTCTAATAAGTGACAAAAGCAATGCAGAGCATATTAGCGCCTTCATTTGATGATGAGGTGTTCTGTTTGCATGCAAAGTAACCAAACCTCAGCAGCAAAGGGGTCACTTTTTCCGTATAACTAGCATCCAATTCCAAGTTCCTCACATCTGCCATCAAACCATTTCCTCCTCTCTTTCTTCTCTTTAAAGCCTCTGCTCTTTGGTCAGACTTTACTCTGTATCAGAACAGTATCAGTCCTCATTAGGGCTTCGCTAAAGACACTATGCATCATTGATTTGCTGGTGATTTGTTATCTAAATTGTTGCCATTCTGATGTGGCATTGATGGGTCCAGGGACCCTCCACACCCAGCTCCCTCCACCTTCTCAGCAGCTAAATTATCCCTTAATGACTTTGTTTAGGAAATTATCTGCCTAAACAGCCATAATCAAATTGATCAGAGGCTGTGTTAAAGGACAAACTAACAAGTCAGTGCAAATCCTCCAAAAGCGAGTGGAGCATGGCAGCGAGTCCAGGAGTCCTGTTGTATTAATAGTTATCACAAGATAGTTGCAGTGGATGAGGTTGTACAGCTCACGCTGACGTTCCACTCAACCAGCTATCGTTTGCGTTTTCTCTCCACTTTCGTCACTTACCATCTGTATTAACTTGGCACTCAACTAAGACTGCTGGGATGGTGCCCGAAATCAAGCTCAATTCCTGAATGTGTTTGTCACATCACTGGAAACAATAGTCTCTACGGTGAAAGAACTGACAGAATAATTTGCTCCTGACAGTATAGTTTTTAAAGTTTTCTTTTTTAAACCCACAGAGCTCACACTGTGTGCCAACTCCGATATGACTTCAGTGCCATCAACTGCCATTTTAGTTTTGTACATGGAGTGCTATAGCACCCAGGGGTTGAATATTTTGAATTAGTGTCTCCTCCAAATGGCGAATGTATATGTGACTTTTGGTACGTCTCGCTCAGCGGTAATGGCAGACCTACCGTGCAGCTTGTGCCATGCAGCGAGGCTTCTGAATGGACTCGACTGCAGCCATTTGTCATAATTACGCTGATGCTTTGGCTTGGAACTATTTTACGTGCACACACACAGGACACACACATACACACTCGCTCTAATACTTGTGTGTATCTACTTATTCTGCTGTCCCATGAAATTGTATAGCCCTGGGTGTCTAATTATACTAATCGAATGCGTACCGCCTGACATTTATTCATACATTATTAATAGCAGAAACAATAGAATCTGTGATTGGATATACTGACTTCCTGACTTCTCATCTTCTCTTTCTCTCTCTCTATTACTGTTTTTCACTTATCTCGCACTCCATCTCTCTTCCATGCTACCCCGTGACCTCCTTTCTTCTCTCTGTGACTCTCTCGCCTTCACCTCCTGTAATTTTGCTTGTGGGTGTTGGGTAATTAGCATGCCTCCCACTTTTATTCTGATGTCAGAACAAGGAATTTGAGAAATGCCCCATAAAGATAATGTGTCCTGATAAGGTTATGTCTGGGACTCCATTAAAGCGATGGGCTGCACAATGGCTGTTTGTGTCCTTCGGGGGAGAGAGAGAAAGTGAGAGAGGATGTGTGAGAAGAAGAATGACAGAAGATAAGAAACAGGCTCAATATGCATGTGTACTTCAGAGTGTGTCAGCGTCCTCCATTGCTGCAGTTTGCTCACACATTTAATTTCAATATAACATCAACGTAAAACCATTGTTTATTACATATGTATTATATAATGTATAATTAATGAAGTTTACTTAATCACTTAAATTACAATATTAATATCCATACACATATTTTTGTTTTCTGTGTGTGGTCTGGGGGTTGTGTTGTTGAGTTAGGTCCATTATTATCAATTAAGGGAACTCTTACAGCAATATTATGTAATTTGTTAAAGAAAAAACAGCACATATTGGTCTTGCAATACAAACTGTATCCATAAGAAATAACATACTTTTGCTCAATTCACCACACTCTGCAGTTTCCTCTCACTTATGAACAAACTGTAGATATTTAGATTCACTGTTAATGACTCTTATTTTCTGGCCTCATATGTTGTTCAGCCTTTATTATTACCCCATCAAGTGTCTGTTGCTCTGAATGTGGCTGCTTTGTTGCTACGATTTCATACAACAGTTGTTTGTCTGTTCTGTTTCAGCATCACAGTGACTCAGCACACAATTGATGCCAATAAATGACTGTCTTACCCGGTTTGACTCAGCCTCCTCAGAGCGCTGACGTCATACACTTTCAGCACCTTTCCTATGAACTGGAGCACCCAACATCAAGTGCTCAAACTTAGTTTTGCTCTTGTGCCTTCGGAGGTACACACCACAAAATGTCATATTTACCAGTACAACTCTCAAAGACACAATGCAATTTAGCTGAATTGAGCTGAGGTGGAAGTGACATGAGGAGCCTGCGAGAGACAAAGGCTGACACAGAACATGCATAGAGGATACTGTACAATCAGCAAGGTGTTTGTTTTTGCATTGTTATATGCTTTTGCATCTGTGACCACAGTAAAATGCTTAAACGATTTGCATAAACAAATTCAACCTTGAGTATTCAAATTAGAGATGTTGCAATTGTGTATGCCTGAATGAAATGTTTTGTGTTGGCAGTGCTGAGGATGTTCGGTCTCCAGTTGATTTTCAAAGCAAATCATTCAACCTTGCATTAAGATGGCAGCGTGGAGTTAGATTTTTTTTTTTTTTTCCTAAATTACATTGTGTTTGAGAAATTTCCTAGACAACAAAGTTCATTGCCAAGCTCATATGGAGAGGGTGAAATTAATAGATAATTACAGAGGAATCAGACCTCAAGATAATAACAGCTTCAATCGAAGTGTCTGCAGAGCATGCAGAGGTAGCGGTCGGCCCACTGTGCTTTCTGAGGTTTGTGGCTGGAGTCAACAGCAGTTCTGAGAGCTTTTCTCCTGTGAGGCACAGAGCCCGAGTCATTTACCAGATGGATCGTGTAGGGTAACTCAATTTGGGTATCATTTGGATTTCCACATGAATCACATCTGAGACCCTGCATGTGCCCAATGAAAATTACTGACATCGTCTGCGTCACTGGTCAGCATTTAATTTATGTAGAACCACCACTTCACTCCCTCTCGCTGTGCTCTCATGTACTGGATAATGCTTCACATCTATAGCATTACTGAGCTTTTCACATACTCTCTGCCTGTACAGATTTTCCACTGTATCTCGGACTTTGACTCACCCCAAGACGTCACCCCTCCCTCTGCTTCTTCTCCTGTGTCTCTTTCTTATAGTCTTCAGATTTGTCATAGGCCGTACGATGCTTGATGTGGTGATGTTGTGATCTGGCCGCACTCAGAGCTGACTGGACACTTCTCTCTCATTGGATGACTTAACCTCTCGCTCTGAGCAGCTATTTGTCTTCCTTGGCATCAGGGAGAGGAGATAGAGATGCCGTGGGAATACAAAGAGAGAGCTTCACTCTAGAAAACCAGCCACTAGCCCATTAAGCTAGTTAGTTTGTCAGTCGGTGATTGAGTGAGTGAATGTTTCTCTGTCTGTGTATGTTTATGTATGTCTCCTTCCTCTGCCTCATTTAGCAACCACTCACTGCATTTTCTCCTTTTTCTCTCTTTTTTTGATTTCAGCAGACTACGGTTCTGTTGCTATGGTGACCATGGCCCCTCCTTCCTTCTTCCTGCTGTGTTGGCTCCTCCAAACTGCCAGCTCGGCATTCCCAGAGGAACCGGGGCCCCTCAACTTCATCCCCACTGAAGGTACTGGCCCCCACTGATTTTCTCACCCACCACCCTTCAGCTCTCCTCTGTGACTCTCACGCAGGACGTGATGTGTGAGGTGCTCTAACACGTAGGGTGTTGAATAGGGGGCGAGGGCATGGAGGTGGCTTGGGGTCACAGTGTGGGCCGTAGAGGTCAGACAGGCTCTCACACGACGGGTGTTGACTGGTGTGCAGGTCAGGGGTGTGGGGTCACGCTCAGGAATGAGAGCAGAGTGTAGGCAGGGGCTCTCACTTTCATGACTTTCCCACACACACACCAGACCCTCAAGAGACAAAGCTCCTCACACGCTCAGACTTTGAGTCTCCATAGCAGCTTGGCAGTCTCCAGCTCAGACCAGACCTTGATTGATTACAGTTCAATAGTATTGATTGATGGTTTCCCAGCTGAGTCCAGACCCTTCTCCATGTATCAATACCTCACAGTAGAGTGAAGAGGCTGTCAGGCTACAGAGAGATACGCAGGAGCAACTGCAGTGGCTTGGCATATACAGGTATACGTTAGAGCATGAAACACAAGCTCATCTGGATGGACAAGACACATAGAAGAAAGCATGGGAATAGACTGAAAAGAAAATGTAGAAGGAAATATAAAAGAATGAACAGTGGATCCCAGAAGAGTGATGTAGGTAAGGAATTACAGTATCGAAGCAGGCAAAAACACAGAGGTGGATAAGAAGAGGAAACTGATGAACTGACCATAGGGTGGGATATGAAAAATAATGATGGTAGGAGCGAGAGAAGATAAAGGAAATCTGTCTCATTCACCTCAGTCAAGGTCACAGGCTGATAGCCATGCAGGTTTTCCACCAGTAATCCATCTGATTCATGGATAACTCTTATTTATGCCTCGCTTTTCACTTTTATATTTACATTGTGTCACATCTGTAGGACAGTCTGATTAAAAGAATAGTAGATGAACATTTTCTGCCACTTTTATCGTTTATTTCTTTGCCTCAATTTTCCACTTCTTCCGTGTACAGGAACTATTGTCCTCTGAGACACTTTTGTGTAGTTGTTTTTGATGCTTTCAAAATGTCACCTCTCTCTGTGTCTCTCTCACTTTGTGTATTATCTGATCCAGTTGGCAGAACATGCATTGCCAAAGTTGTCAACAAAAAACAACATGTAAATGAGCACTTCAAGTGAGTCTCAGTCAGCCAGCAAATCAGCACTGACACAATGCTGTATAGTTCAGACAGCTTTCATTCTCAGAAGGTTATTTTTTTGTGCTCTGCTCTGTGTCCCTGTCTGCTTAATGTATCAGATATGCTGCAGTTTCAATTGCGGGTCTCAAACTCTGCCTCCACATCACCCTGTCACTGCAGCTGAACTGTCAAAACAAACTAACGCAAAGCCACTTTTATTTTGACTACTTTCGTCAAAGATGGATGTCAGTTTGGGATCAGTCACTGCGTGTTTCTGTCTCTCAGTGGTGAGAAGATACCCAGTGTTTCTGGGGCGACCCCACCGAACATGGCTGAGACAAGAGCCTCTACACGTCCAGAGGATCCTGCAAGTCAACCGTACTCTCTACATCGGAGCCAGGTAGGACGACACGCCAGCGCACGCAGCTACACAAACAAACATATTTGCAATTCGTTTCTGGCCATATGTTAGCACGGGCTTTGACAAATCTGGGTAATATGCATAATATGATAATTGCTTATAGCACACACACATGTACAAATACAAATATAGCTCTGTCAGAGCAATTTTCAGCTTTAAATTTGGCTCGATTGTCTTTGTCATGCAACATTAGCCATATACATTCAACATGTTTTAGGACTTAGTTACAGCTGTCTAAGCCTCAGACTTAATTTTGTTTATTATATACAGAACGCCATCAGCATTGCTATACAGAGCCGAGTTTTACCTCTTAAACATATTAAGTGAAGCAGGACAGAATAGAGATGCCAGTTGGTTGAACCAACACTTTGCGCAGCATTTCGACAGGCTAACTGTAGGCTAAAGTTAGCATTCAGCTCAGCTACACTACGCCCACATGCAGCATTCAGATTATAACACAAAATCAATGTTTTATGGATTTTCCCTTTGAAAAACAGTGCTCTGACCATTATAAATATCTCTTTAATATTCAGTTTGTTAATACACTCTGCCACCTCCATTTCCCTTTGTCATCTACTCTACATAAAAGATGTGAATCATCAAATGAATTCAACGAGTATCAAAAACCTTACCTTAACCTTAGAGAGTGACAGAGATGTTTGTTAATCCGGCTGAATAGACCTGTGCTCAGTTTAAAGTTGGATGAAGCCACTAACAGATCTGATGTTTATCATTCACAACATTAGGTCTCTGCATGGTCAAGTGGACAGAATAAAAGAAAAAACCTGTGAGATCAGAGGTAGTTTTTTTAAGACAGTGCTTTAAATGTAGTTGTTTGATGCTGCATGAGCTGGCTGTGGCTACATTGCGAACATTGTTGACTGCAGAGAGAAAACTACTGAAGTTTTCAGTCAGTTTTTTTAGACAATCTGGTACAGAAGCTGCGTCTGAAGAATCTGCTGATGTGTGGGTTGACAGAAATGTGTTCTAGTTTGGTCTCCATGTAATGATGGTCCCCATATGTCTGTCAGGCTGTTGAATGTGCTGATCCTGGACAGGCAGTAGCCCTGGTGGTCAGGAGGGCCTGGTGAGGACGGCCCGCTCAGCTGCAACAAGTTTACACTGTAAAACTTACATCTGCTGGTCCCTGGAGCCATTCGGGAGCCGTCCCGAGACAAACTGAGCTAACAAAAAACATGCACCTTGAGATTTACTACCCGTGTTGTCCTAAAATTAATTTAGCCTGAAACATGCTTAAAAAAATGAGACACAGTGGGTTTCCACATATGGCGCTGGTTATTTGCTGTAGTGGCAGCCTGAAAGAAGATTGAAGTGGTTTCCAATAAGAGACGCCACTGTGGTCCAGGAAATGACCCAGTCCCTGGCCTCCAGCTGGTCTAACCTCTCCAGTGAGGGTTGGTAATAAATATATCAAACCATGTAACATGGTTCCAGCCATGCTGTCTGTGCTGAGAGGGTCTGTAAGCGCACACATGCTCGCACACTGATAGTAAAACTGCCCACAGACAGAAACTGCTACTGTAGGTTTGCTTTTAAAATACAACCAGAGCTATGAAGCTGTTTTTTTTTCCAAAATGTTCATTTCAATTTACAGCTGTAGAAATTGTTACTGAATAGCAGAGGTGAACTGATATGAATGTCTCAGCCAGCCAGATGATAATGAAATGCGAGGCTGACACACAGTAAAGCTAGGGCTGTTGGTGGCAGCGAGAGATTCAGAGAAAGAGAGTTTTAAGTGCATATTTATATATTTCTTGTAAGTGTGGCTAATAGTGTTTGCAGCCTCCTGTCAGAAAATCAGTCGCAAAAGAAAGAGATCCATGTGCAAATGCATGTGTGAGCTGGCGACAGCCCAGCAGGAAGGCAGATTTAAAATGTGTAATGTATAAATAAGTACCTGTGGTGGCAGGTATGACTGCCAAAAGCTCCTGCAGAGTGCATGGCCTGATAAGACGCCTCACTCATCCCCAATCCTGTCACCATTAGCATAGCTGCTCCTCAGACTGCAAGCACTGCTAAATCCCTGCCCCAAGCACCTGCTGAGAGCAGCTACCTCTTGCTGTCCTCTTCCCGTCATCACTAAATGAAAGTAAACTATGTATTTGGCTGGTGGCAGGCAGCGCGCAGTCAGATCCAAAGGGCTAATCCACACAAATATAAACCAATTGGAGCGTGTTTACCAATTGACAAGATGACCAGAGACATGCAGCCAAATCTTGATTAACTATTTGATTTTGATAAAGCATAAGAGGTTTTTGCAGCATGAGTGTGCGTTTTGCATTAGATGGAAAGGGAAAGTGGACTGAGTAGCAGGTGCTCAGTTTATTGGCCCACACGTGCTGACCACAGAGGTCACTGGAGGTTGCGCAAAGGTCACAGCCAGGTCAGATGACTCATGGCAGACGGACAGGGAGACGATCAACTGTGGCAAAGACCGGGAAGCTTTGGGGGGGGTAAAGCTGCCAGGCTGCTCAGCTGTAGTGAGGCTGAGAGAGAAAGTTGCATGCAGACGAGGATAAGTGTGTGAAAAGACACAGGTGAACGCATCCAAATTGACACATATCACACTATACGTTGGCACAGTAGCATATACACCATTGGCTAATCCTCACAGATACTGTTTTGGCAGCTTACACACAACAATGAATTTTGATGACATTTTGTATCATTGTTCTCTGTTAGTGAGTAAAAACCTAATGCAAAACCAGACATTCAGATCACTGCCAGAAAAGAAAAACCAAGAAAATCCACATCTGAGAAGTTGGAATCTGTACATTTTTTTTTTTTTTTTTTTTGCCATTTTTCCTTGAAAATAACTTTAAATCATGACTATGTGATATTAGCAACATTTCAGTTCCTGTTTATATTTAATCAGTTATGTAACATCTCTGGTGTTTGTGATTTGAGTGCTTTAGGCTCAATAAACAGACATTACATTCTAAGTGCTGCAAGTTTAATGCCAGAAGATGTTAAACCAAAAATCTTGTCTTTTTTGTGTTTTCTTTTGTGTGTCAGAAAATGCATGATGTGGTACAGGAAATCACAAAAAAACAAAGAGATCACTATGCAGAAAAAATAAATACATTCTGAATAAATCCCCTCTCCCTTCTGCTTAGTACATTGCATGTGAGGATGAAGGTTGCAATGTGAAATAAAACTAGAGGTGATACATAATACAAGGAGAAGCAATGTCCTCTATTGGTTGTTGTAAAGGTAACAAATGAGAGTCAGCCATCTTGTTAAACTGTCAAAACATCTGTCTGGATAAACATAGTGCAGGAAGTGTGCAGGAGTTTACTACCCACTGCTCACTTATAAAATAACTGCATACTCAGCCGTCACAGTGAATACGTTTTCAAAAAAGCATGACATGGGTACTTAGATGGACATGTTTACCGACACCCAGGTACATGGTCAGACACAAGTCATGCTACAAAGCGCTCTCCCTCAGTCAGCATTCATGTTGAGGTAACTAGGTGGTCAGCTCAAATCTTTCTATTTCAGTTTTGCCCAGTGCAGTGGCTTCACCTGCTCGCTCTATTTGCAGGCTCAGAAAGGCTTAGCACTGCTCACAGTGAACCACAATCCTGCAGCTGGCAGCGAGACGGGGAAAACGGAAAAACTGAAAAAGAGATGCAGGGAAATTTGGCGACTTAAGAGGTCTTGACCCGACCTGAGTGTGCTTTTGTTTGGTTAGCCAGAACCAGAAAGTTCAAGAGCTGGTCAAGAAAGACATTTAGGAAATGTTGACAGTTTCACTAGAGTCTGTGTTGACTTTGCATTATCCAGGTCAGAAAGGTCGAAGGCATATATATGAAATAACAGCACAGGCACACGCACTTTCTACACACAAACACACACCAGGGCCAGACAAGGGCAGAGAAATAGGCGTTTTGATTTGTGGCTACAAGGACAGGGAACTGTGAGCTGAGGCGCCTTTATAATGAGCTGAGGTTTTTGAAGCTGTGTGCACATAAAGAAAGGAGCCACCTAAAGAATTATGAAATCTTTATACAGCTCATGTGTTATACTTTACTCTGAGTCCTAACCTTGTACCAGGCAGCACACATTAAATCCACTAACACACATATAAACAAACAAAAGCATGCAAGCCACAGGCTCTGTACCATTCAAACAACCTGGAGCAGGCAAGAGAAAAGAGGAAGAGAGAGAGAAAGAGAAGCTGCAGCGTAAATAATTCCCCCTCCTCTGTGCTATCAGAGGCAACAGTGCTGGCTGTCAGCCACTCTGACTAGGAGGCCTGTTGCTATATTCATTATGTTAATGCTGAGACAACGCTGAAGCAGCCTGGATGAGATTATGCCTCACACTCTGGCCCACTCCACTGTTTGGAGAACGCTTAAACTCTGACCTGTTAAGCAGGGACGTACCAAACAAGTGTTTGGAGATTTTGCACTTCTTCGCCACTCAGCAGTCGTCCTGGTCTGCGAGGTTGAGGAAAAATAAATAAATAAATAAATAAAAACAGGAATGCTTCTAACACAGCAGCAAGAAGTGAGGATGAATAATTCAAGAGATGAGTAACCTGATGGCACTTGGCCCTACCTGTGCTTTCATCAAGCACCTGTTCTTGCAGCTCGCTCTGTCAAATACAAAAAGGAAAATAAATCCAAAGCACAGTGATATACACACACTCAGGTGGTCTGAACACCCGGCTGCGTAAACACTTGCATGTGGGTGCAGACGCATAACAACCAGCACCTCTGTTAAGGAAAAAGGAGGAACCAAGAAAGAAGGTGAATTGCAGATGGAAGTCAGACCTGGATCAGAGGTGGGATCAATACAGCTGCAATAACACAGCTATGGCAGATTTACAGATTAGCCCATTCAGAGCCCAGTCCTTCACTTAGATGAAGCCTGAGCTTCAGATCCATCCCATCAGATAGCGAGACCTTGATCAGTATGCAAACGTCAGCGGTTAGCTGCCTTGCCCAACTCTCATTTAGTGGGCATTTTAACAGGTTCGTCCAAGGTTACTGCAGGATTATCAGCAGAGTAGCAGTGCAAAAAAGCAGCATTCGAAAAGAAAAAAAAAAGAAAAAATCATGAATACATGCATGGTGTTTTGGACCATGTGTAGGCAGTATGTGGGGGTGTGCAAACATCAGTATAACAACTTGATTGAATCATCCATTAATTCAATTTCAGGCCTTTTGAATAAGACTGATAAGCCGAATTCGGGGGGCTGGCAGAAAATTCAATGCAGCAAGTCAAGTTTAATGAGCAGAGGCACAAGGCGAGAGGGAAATAGGAGACATCATTATGAGGACGGGTTCCATTGCTCATATATATTGGGAGAAATGGAAGACATTGTAAAGCTGTTCTCTAATCTCTTTGGGTCTGATCAACTTTAAAGGAATAAATGTCTCTAATATGTTTGCATTACACAGCTGCACGCACTGCAGCAAGATTATACACATGGGAGAGAATTATTTAGATTCAATACTGTGTACAGTGGAAATATTCATACGGGGAGTTTCTATTGAGTGTGTGGACTGGATTTCACTCAAAAAAGAATCTGCATCGACTCGTACTATCCTGAGCTGGCAATAATATGCAAGCTGTACTCTTGCACAGGAACTGGTATTCATGGTTTGCTCAGCGCAGTGTCTTGCTCTAAGCCTCAAGCTTTGGATAGTGTTCTGTTGTCTGACACTCTCTCTCTCTCTCTCTCTCTCTCTCTCTCTCTCTCTCTCTCTCAGGGATGACCTTTTCCGTGTGGAGTTGGACATCGTTGCAGGAGACGAGATGTTCTACAGTAAGGTGAGGACCTGCAGGACAAGACATACACAGTGTTTACATCTTTCACGTGATTGTGTTACTTACCGTTAGGCTGGAGGAACTAAATTTAGTCACCACTACAGAGAGGTGTATGTGTAGCTAACCAGTGTGTGTGTGTGTGTGTGTGTGTGTTATCTATGTGCTGTTTAATGTACAGAAAAGAACATGGGAGTCGAACAAGAACGACATCAGGATCTGCAGGATGAAGGGAAAACATGAGGTGAGACTGAGACTGTGATGAACATCTGCGTCTTTTCATCCTTGTCTTCTCCAACAGAGCTGTTCTCTGTCTTCTTGTCTCTTAAATATTATTTACAACAAACATACAATATAATGACAGTGTGAAAGCAGCACTTCACTCCTCTTTCAGCTGATTTTTTGCGACCCTTTTCACCTGCAAGCAGCCATTTGTTAAAATTGCTTGTAAAAAACAATTACAGCAGCCTTAAAGAGCCTCATCACAAACCGCAGCAAAACATCACAGTTCTCTCGCTGAAGTGACAAAAGGCTGGTTTGTACTTAGCACTACACTGATTTATTGATTTTGAACGAACTTTGTTTGAGTTGTTTTCTCATCTCGTTGCATCACTTGATGTAAACTAGAATGAGCAGCGCCTGTTTTTTTCAACCAGCAAATTTTCACTGCACAGTGGGGATAAAATCTGAGTGAAAAAAAATTAAACTGATCTGCTTCCTTCCAGCTGTCAGACATTTGTCTGTGAGAGCTGGTAAAGCCCCAAACACTGAGAAATTACAGTACACGCAGACATCATGTACTGCAGAATGACAATGGACCATGATACTTTGAAAAATATGTTGAGATTGTCAATTACAGCTTTTGTCCCACACTACACTAGCTCTTTCTTACACACTCACACACACACACACACCTTGATCGTCATAAATTATGGCACATGTTCTACTCTTCTGCCTCCAGCTTTGGTTTCATTGTGCCAGCTATCTGACTGACATGCCTGCTGGAACAGCCTCATGAAGAGAGAGGCAATGACCGTGTGTTATCTCATTGTCCCTGCTCATCTGACCATCTAACACACACACACACACATATACACACAGATACACGCATGCCGATCAGGAGCACAGGACCACTCCCACCTATACACCAGTCGTTCCGCCGTCATGAGTTAGGAATTTGGTTTGTGCCTTCGGAAAATGCAGGTGGGCGTCAGGAAACTAAGGCAGCAAGGAAGAGATGGGGTGAAACGTCCAAGCAGCCACCAGCAGCCCACGCCTGAATACCTCCTATATCTCCAACACACACAGGCACACATCCCTAGATGCCGTCTGCCACACATAAACACCCGTATCCATTCTGTGTGTGTCTGTGTGTGTGTGTGTGTGTGTGTGTGGAGATGGTGATGGTTGTGGTTGACGGGGAAAACATTGGCTCTGTCCCCTGAAGGCAGAGAAAAAAATGACTTATTTAACACAGCGAGAGAACACCTGACATTAAATCTGTGTGAGACAGTGCCAGACAGAAACACAATGGAGAATAGAGGGACAGAGACAAAAAGCTAGGCTGAGAGCAGGAGGAGAAGGGGGAGATGAGGAGGGGTGAGAGAGGTGAGGTGAGAGGAGAGGAGGTGAGAGGAGAGGAGAGGAGAGGAGAGGAGAGGAGAGGAGAGGAGAGGAGAGGAGAGGAGCTCCCTGTTGGCCAGCCCTGAGGAGAGCTGTGGGGCTGACTGAGATATGAAAGGTCTTCTTGCCCCTAATGACTGTGCTGCCTGGTAATGCTGTGAGTCACACGGCAATGTGAGGGAGATAAGAACGCTGCCAGGTCGTCAGTCCTCTGGGCTCGGACGCATATGAATGGATGTGCTTGTGTGTGCATTATGCAATTACACACAAGCACATACACACACAAGATCGAGTGTGGTCAGTCATTTTCTTTCTTTTCTTTTCTTTCTTTTTTTCCTGGTTTTCACCAATAAAATACAACTGAAGACATAATGTGTTTTCATGGGTTAAATTCTAAGAGTCACTGACAATTGTGAACATTTTGGAACTGCTAACTTTATCTATATAATGTAGTCATGTGCAAAAACAACAGCGCAAGTTACAGCCTCAGAAAAGAACAGGGTTAAGTCAACACCTCTGACAGTGTCAACAGAAAATGCAGCGGTTTAAAGGTACCCTGGGTTCGGTTCGGTGTCTAATGCATTCGCTTTATTATAAAACATTTATATTTTTACATTCCTATTTTTAACCTGCGTTGTTTACATCCATGTTTTCTATCTTGCACGCGTTTGTTGCCTGCCATCGTCGACGCCTTGTTTTTCTTTTTTGGTACATCTTGTCAGCACCACTTCAGAGCCACTTGCCGATCAGTGGAATAGTATGAAAGCAGAAGCATAAATCAGCTGGTGTTGACACCATGCACCTTTATGCCAATGCATACAGTAGCCTACATGTGCATCCTTTTGTGCATGCAGGAGATACAAAGAAACTGAGGGCCCACACCACTGAAACATTATCATATAGGATACACAGAGTTACCCTAAAGCTTTATGTCAGTGTCTCTATAGCTCTATATGTTATGGTACAGTACATTCTCTAGAGATTCAGTTGAGTGACACAGTGGAATAAGCCCCAGGTGGTGACACTGTGGCAGACTGAAACAAAGACGTTTTAGACTATTTTGCTGGAATGTCCTGGAAGCTGTAATCAATATCTTTCCTGTCAAAACACAGGTGAGCTCTGATTTGATGGTGTTATAAGACATGAGACTACATTTGGCCCTATCAATAAATACACAAGTTGGACCAAAGTGTGCGCTGTCCTCAACTGTTCATATCTGATTATTTGGCCTTCTTATTACTTTAAAAGTTCACAATGTTGCTTTTAGATCTAAAAAAAAAACAGACACCATTTAAGACATATTTTGATGTCACAATATCTGGATTACCTTTATGTATTGACCAACTGCTGTGTGCTGTGTTTACTCTGGGGGCTTTGATTGCATCAGATTGCTACAGGTGTGCTTTTGTTGTTCCCTGTTGCTGTTTTGATTAAGATGTTGGGGATCAACAGTGTGCTGACTGAATACCTATTATTTTTTTAGTGTAATGCACAACATGCCATTCGTGCATACATGTAGGTGGGATCACCAACCCCCGTTTACCTCATAGGAACTGTCTGCTCATAAGTATTCATGATTTCAAGTGTCATTTTTTTTTTTTTTTGCCACTCTCTCCCACATGTATACGTGAGCACAATTAAAAAGAAAATCTCCACAAACACGTCAGTCAGGAAACCATTTTCCGTGTGCCTCCCTCGCCCTCTCTCGCCCTCTCCTCCCTTCTTTTCTCTCCTCCGCTTCACCTCCTGAAAATGTCCTGTTCTGCTTGGGGGATGGTTGTGTCAGATGTGATACATTCGCCACCTCGTAATTGGTTTTGTAATTAAATATTTCTGCTTGGTTGATCACAAAGGACATAGTATTCTCCTTAATTAGGCTGAAAATTCAATATCCTAATTCTTTAGCTTTTTTTTTCTTCTCCCATGTTGACCAATTGATAATTGATGAACGCAACAATCAGCCTCGCTGTCACTCACTCGGCAAATTCCCATCATATCTTCTTTTGTCCTCGACTCTCTGATGCGTCTTTATCTCTCCTGTATTTGCCATTGTCATTGTCTCTTGCTGTCATTGCCTCGCCCCTCTGTCGCCCATTTCCTTTCTCTTCCTGCGGAAAGCAAAGGACTGTAAAGAGGTAGAGGGTGAGACATTCCCCGGAGGTGGCTCTGTGCCAGAACACCAGGCCATGGCAGCGTGGCATGTACATGCAAACAAAGGCAATTCCACATAGAACGCTCTTAAAGAGCAAGTGGGCATCATTATAAGGAGCACTTACTGAAATTGTTTGATCAATATGGCGTTGATCTCGCTCTCTGAGGAGCTCTGAGTTGTCAAACGTGCAGAGCAAACGCCTTCTCTGGGTTGGACTGTCAGAAGATTTGGTTTCACGGCCTTTTTTTTTTTTTTTGCTCGTAAATTAATCAATTTTTGAATACCGCACGTGGAGTCACTTTCACTTCTTGTAGTTGTGGTCCTTATTTTGAATCTCACTGTCACTTCATGTATTTAAAGGATCTAGATTCTCGGCCTTTCCTATTAAATCTCTGAGCAGATCTTTACATTACACTGTGCAGTGGAGGTTTCCTCTGTGCAGGTTGTCCAACACTTGGGGCATTAATTTAAGTTTCACTGTGTTGCTTAAAAGGTATAATTTGGAGATGATTACCACACTTACAGCTCAAATCTGAGGTGCAACACAGCCAAAAACATCAAATAGAGACTAATAAAGTCTATGCACCCTTTAGTGCCAATATAATGATATAATGATGACGCAGTTCTTGATTAGCACGGCATGATGCATACACAAATAAACTCCATGTCAGCTTCCCAGATGTTGCAGCATTCTCTTCCCTTTAATCACAATTTTTCCATTATTCTGGTTTCCCACCAGCCGTCTCTATTGATTTGTTCTCAGTTTTTGTGATATTTTGCAATTGTAGTGTATGTGTGCATTTGGACCTGGGAACGTACAGCTCTAAATTGCACTTCTCATGTGTACTTGTGTGCACATTTGATGCCATCACGATATGAGGTTTTGTCAAATATTTTGCCTAATGAAGGTTTAGTGACTAAAAATGAAACTGCATTGGACCTGAGCCATCCTACCGAGCCTTTTTTTCTCTATAATCCTAAAAAGCTGTATTTTTTAACATTATCACAGGCATTAATCACAGTTTGGTTGGTGTGACAATCTGCCACAGTTTTCTCAGCAGGTTGTCAGGCCATCCATCCAGGGGTGACTCAGGTTAAGTGTTGTGGTCAAGGATTGAACGGCAGTGCGTGCGGGTGTGTTTGTAAATGCCTGTCGTGTGTATGTGTCCACTGGGGAGTGGAGGTCAGCCGACATGGGCGATCTGTAGGTCCTGCTCCACTGCTGAGGCCGCCACATGGCTGACTGGCCTGGAGAAATCCTTCTCGTTTTCTATGTTTCGGTGTTTCCCTACATCGCTCTCTCTCTTTCTTCACCCCCCCCCCACCTGCCCATCTCTATTATCTCACTTTCTCTTCCTCTCTCCCTCCCTCCGGTGTCTGATGTTTGTTTGTGGCCTGTGGTGTGTTCAGTCAGAATTACCATCAAACAGAGAAGAAGGGTTGCAGAGGGATGCGGATTAGCTTTAACATGCTGAGTAAGACCGCAGCACTCAGAACAGCACATTGCTGCTAATTTGGTACCGCTGTTAATTTATCCTCCACCCACATACACATAAACATACCCAAGCTTTCTTCCCGTCATGGAGAGTCACTCTGTTTTCAGTCAAAATTATGCATCAGGGATTTTTCTGGAAATGACAGCCCCGTTGTTAATGAGTGAAGAAGAGGACTCGCCAAATCTTGGTGTGTGTGAGTGTGTATTGGGTATACAGTACATGTGTGTGTGTGTGTGTGTTGTGTGAGTATGTGTGGGAGAGTTCTGGCTCAATGGCCGCACTTGGCAGAGCAGCACTCTCTTCTCCCTGGTCGCTAACATCAGGGGACCAGCCAGGCATGTAATGGAAACTTTGGAGATTTAGAGGAGCAGCTTGCTAAATATGACCCCCTGATGTGCTTCCTTAGATGGCTCCTATTGTACGAACATTACTACAGCAGGTCATCAGCATTACTTGTTATATTTTATTAGATTGAGAAAAATGCTGTGGCTCCTAAATCAGGAAAATGAGTAGAAGATTTTACAACTCATGAACCTGTTTTGTATTTTGGTTTGACCTAGCACAAGAATGTTGATTGTAGCCCGAGGTAACACACCGCCTTCATTAGGTTTAAGGATAAAGTCTCATCGTCAGAGCAAACACTGAGCCCAGGCTTAGACCAAATGAAAAGGCTGTTTATCATCCCAGTGTAAAGGTTGAGTTACAGACAATAGATGGAAAGCAGATGCAGACGATGCAGCCTCCTCAGTTTTAATGTTGTCTGACTGACGCAGCTTGTTTGGAGCAGATGTGTTGTAGCAACAGGGAATTCTATTGTCAATCCTCTGGCTGTGGCTGATCACTTGCATTTATATATCTATGAATACTTTTGAATATATATGCGCATTTGAGTGTTAAAGGAAAAACTCTGCGTCTGCACCGGAAATTACAAAAGTGAGCACTTGCTCAGTCAACATCTGCAGAGTCGAAGTCTGGCTAATATCTGCCTCAAGAGCAAAGAATTGATTAAAAACTGCATAGCATCTAGTTTCCAAAAATGTAGTCTGACATGGCCTATACATGCTTCTGGACCATGTCTCTGTATCTTTCCACTCCCTATCTCCTGATCATCTCTTAAATCTTTCCGTCCATTCACAACTAAATCCATATTTGCACTGGTGCACGTGCTTCTGCGTAACTCATCTGTGCTGCAGATTAATTTTTCAGAGCGCAGGCAGCTCTGCCACTGTCAGTAAGAGGAGCAGGAGCAGGAGCAGGAGGAGGTGGAGGAAGAGAAGGAGAGGGGCATCAGGCGTCTGGGTCTCGGAGAGTCTTGCCAGCCTGCACAGGTGGCGTTTTGTCTGGATTCTACCCAGGGAGTGAGGGAGCAGAGAGAGAGAGAGAGAGAGAGAGAGGGGGAGGGGAGGGGCAGCGGAGGGGAGAAGAAGGAGGCACCATGATGTACAGCATTTGGATTTATATATAAATGTTTAATTCTGTGATTCACTGCTTTGTAATTCCTTTTTTAATTGGTTTATTTTTTTTTTAAATATGGAAATCACAGTAAAACCCTAATCCTCCTAACTGAATTGAGCTTTAATAAAGAAAGATCCATACCTGAAAGTGCCAATTCGCTTCCTGGAACTGATGAATAAGGGTTAATGAAATGCATGTGTGCAGCAGTGGATGAATTTTGACGGTGTCTGTCAAGTGCAAATTGCAATCAAAGCTCAATAGCTAAAATGTTACAAAGGTTCCAACCCTGTTTTTATCCTGTAGCCATGAAATGTTTCATTTTATGTGTACAAGCACTGCCAATTGCCCACATTTGTGCAGTGGCTTGGCTCTTTGAAGTATTTACTCTCCGCTCTGAGATGCTGGCAGTGAGACTGGGCTGTTATTAAGAGTGCTTCATCTGGCTTTGTGATTACAGCTCTGACCAAGCTGACAGACTGCAACCCCACCGACAAACAGCATGCAAATGATGCTCGCACATGAGCACGCATCTGTGCCGTGATACAGAGATACACACACACACACGCAAACACACACAGATGTAAGCTACACGCGCTTGAGCACACGCTGTTATGTGAGAGAGTGACACACATACATATATTGCGGCTGTCGCTCCTCAATTTGTCACATAGTGCTGCGCCATTAGAAATTTACACTTCACACTTTGACACACCCCCTGCATCCAACACCCACACATTCACACACACACTTTACACTGACACATGAAAACACTTCCCTCTCTGCTGTTTTTTTTTTTTTTTTTTGCTGTTGAAAAACGAGAACCCTGCAGGGAGTGGAGTGGGAAGGTGAGGGGGTAGAGGGATGTAGGGTGGAGCATCTGGAATAACACTCACCCGTCTCCCATATCACTGCTGTCCCTCTGATCTGTTCGACACAGACATGCAAACACACGCGCATACATAGTCATTTGACATACCCGCAATCACGGCCGCCACCACCACCTTCAACTCCAACCCCACTTCTATTTCTGATGACATCAGTCCGGGTGATGGTCTTGAAGTAGACCCCATCTGGTGTGTGTCTGTGTGCGAGTGGTGGGGGTGGAGCTGGTGCCATCCTGGCGGGGAGACTAGTTTGGGGAGGGGGTTGCTGGCTGCTTTCCACCACCGAACTACTGTACATCACCAGTCACTCGACACTGACACAGGCAGGTGGTGGACCTGGTCCTGCAAAGATAAACTGCTGTCAGTACCTTTAGGTTTTTAAAGTCAAAGGTCGTGACTGGAAGGTTTAATACACAGGGTAAAATGTAAACACCTGCACACACAGATTCACTGCTGTGTTGACAGGTTTTTTGTTTGTTTACTATCATGTTACTTTTTGGTTGTTAAAGCCCTTGCGACAGCGGTTCCTTGCCTGGGGACAGAGACTCCCATTAGAGTCCTAAGATAAATCTGAGGGATCACAAGAACAAAAACTCATGTTGCCCCTCTGTACAGTGTGTTTAGTTTTCTTGCTCTAAAATAGGCACTGAGTAGCTGCACCTCCCCAGACTGTGAAATAACTGAATCAAACTCACAACTAATGTCCACACCAAGGAGGTGGAGGTGGTGGAGGTTACAGGTAGATAGTTGTATAGCTTCAGTTTTAAACTTTCCAAAAGTTTGTTTTATGATTTATAAGTGTCATAAATATTTTAATCATTCTTTGTCTTACTTTGCATCTGAGTATGTGATAAGCTAGCAGGTCCATAGCTTGATCTCCGACCACACAGCTCTCAAAGACCTCTCAAAAAAAAAGTGACCGCTCAAAAAAAAAGTGATAGAACAAAAATAATAGTGTGATCTTGAAAATATATGTGGGTATTGGGTATTGAGCTCGTAGTAACGTCGCACTTAAGATAACACATAAATGGTTAAAATAGATAACTAGCAAATGTATTGTGTAAATAGTGCTTAAATAATTCAGTTAAAGTATTGATAAAAATGTAAAGGTGATAAATAGCTGCTAAAAAGTGGAAAGTAAAATATATTGCTAGAGGTAATGATGAAAAGTCCCTTTATAGCTATAAATCTTAATCTTGATTTACATGATGTCAAAATAGCAAACCAGAACTAAATGATCAGCTAAAGGTTCTTGGTAACTGGCCATGACTAAAAGTAGAGTATCTGAAAAATGTGGTCATAACAGTAATGTAAGGAGTACATGTTATTTCTGCTACGAGCACAGTGATACTCTTGTGGAGGCATGGAATTAACTTAAATGTCATTTTTCTCTGTTTCACTAAACCAACATTTATTACCATCTGGCACTGTGGGTGAAACGCTGCCATTAAGTCACGCGGCGCTTACACGGATTCTCGTTTCAAAGAAGGGGCACGGGAGAACGAAACTGTGACTCGGGCTTATTTAGTCATTAGACGGGCATCATGTAGTCTGACACTTCACGGTGAAGGAATTAGCCTTAAATCTGTTGCTTGTTTCAAAATCCTGAGGCTGGGTTAGATTACCATCTGTCAATCAACAGCAACTGTGTACGTGTGTTCCTGTGTGTGCATGTGTGAAGAGGGTAGACACTTGAAGTCTCTGCAGGCTACGTTTAGACTGTATCAATATGATTGACAGCGTTAATGGTGTGATAATTCTTCACATCAGGCAACTGAAAGCTTCATTTCACAGAGCGGGGCCGGATAATCAATCTGAAAAATAAACGGAGTTTTTCTTTTATTCACTCCATCATTTTTTGTCTTTCTTCTCTTCGGTTTTACATATCACCCTCCTGCATATTAAACTCTGCCTCTCTTCATTTGTGCTTTTCCTGCAGGATGAGTGCCGCAACTTCATGAAGGTGCTGCTCAGCAGGCAAGGAGGCCTGTTTGTGTGTGGAACCAATGCCTTCAATCCACTCTGTGCCAATTATACTGTAAGTCAACACTGAGCATGCTCACACCTGAACACCCCCCCAGTCACGTGTTCACCATCGAACACGTGACTGGTCCACGCCGCGTATTAATTCTCGCCACTGGTTTGACGTCACTGACAAATGACTCCCATAGTACAATTAGTAAGTCTGTTCAGGTGAAAATTTACAGCTTGATTAAAGTTGTTTGTTTTAGCGCCGGAGGCAGCGTTGACTTCCTCTTCAGGAGTTATTTATCCTTGTTCCCTGGCAGCTCTAGTGCCTTGTTTTCCTGAGATACAACAGTTGTTATTTCTCAGTGGTTAAACTTTGTGGTCTGCCGAGCTTGTTATCATTGCGAGTCAGAGTCGACGGATAATCAAGAAGAGCACAAAGAGTGGAGAGGAGGAAGAGGAGGGTATTCAGAGACAAGGGGTTGTGCAGACGTGACTTGTTTGCCTGGTGTGATTCCTTTCTTGCTAGCGGTTGAGAAAACAAAGCAATTTTGCAGTTGCAGGAGGTAGAATTCAAGCGACAGCACGCTACAAGTATGAATGTTTGGTGACCTGATTCGTACATTTGTCAAACTGTGAAGATGTGTATCCATCCCAACAGCAACTCACCTGAAACCTCCGCCGCGCAAAGCCGAGTGCGCTCCACTTCCCAAACTACTCCCTGTCTCGCTCAATTACAGTAACAATCTTAAACTTGTAGAAGAAAAACTACACATAAATATTAATCATCGGCTCGGCTGATTTCACATCATTCAGCGGGAATATTAAATGAGGGATAAAGGCAGTGGAGCTGTGGAGAGAGAGAAAGAGAAGGGGGGAAAAATCCTTTCACTATCAAAGGCTTTTTCAGATAAGTGTTATTTTCAGTCTCTCACATTTCAAACACAGTGGAGCACAGTGACGTACCTGGCCCATTATCTGTCAGCCACTAATGACATTCTACAACAGTGTCTAACACACCTGTCTCTGCCTGATAGGCTGTCTTTTCCCTCTTGGGACTAGTTAGTGATGCTAGCTACTGTTTTATTTATAGCGGCATTTTAATGAAATGACAACTATAAATTATTTCATTTTCAGCTGTGGATGTGCTGCTGAAGTAGTTTGCTCGAGGCCTCTTATTATGTGTGTGTTTGTGATATGTTTGTGAATATGACAGAGAGGGTGAGAGGGAGAGATGCAGATATTTCACTTATGCTCCCATATGTGGATGTTTGAGAGCTGGGAACATGTTTGAATTGCCGGTGACTCTATGTGGGCGTATGGACCTCTGTGTGTGTGTGTGTGTGTTTATCTGTTTTATTTATGTATGAGAAGAGAGAAGAGAACGTGACTCTTGTTGTTGCTGCTGTGCCTAATTGCCACCAGTGAATCATTAGTTTGCACTTACGGTAACACTCCCTAATTGCCGTTCTCTTGTGCCTTGTTTTCATGATGCTGCTGTAGACACATTCGTATTGTTTGGAGTATGTTGATTGATGTGTGCAACTGTGTGTGTTTATGTGTGCGTTGTTGCAGGGTGACACTCTGGAGATGGTAGGAGACACAGTGAGTGGGATGGCAAGGTGCCCCTATGACCCCAAACATGCGAACGTAGCTCTGTTTGCAGGTAAGACACGCTGTGATATATTTAGTAGTAGCAGTGATTAATGTCATCACAGAACATCATCGCTCCTCCATCAAAGATGTTTTGATGCTTCAATATGTTAGATCAGTCAGCCAAACTGACTCATTGTGATTCCTCAGTTTTATTCATCTCTGGTGTTTACTAGATCAGATTTAAACACTTCACTATAATCAAATCAACAGCGTTCTGTGGCTGAAACTGTGGGGAGCCATTACTGTTCAGCCATCAGCACATTATCCCACATTAGGTAGCAGTAAAAAAAAAAAAAAAAGCAGTTTCTTGCGTGGGATTGGTGCAAAGTTGCAATTATGTTACTACAATTACATTGTTGACTGGTCAGCCACATCACATTTATGATGTGAGTGTTTCAGAAAACATTAACATTGACTTTATTGTTTGCAGTTATGCTGGCTGTCCGACTCACGTGTGTGTGTGTGTGTGTGTGTGTGTTGTGTGTGTGTGTGTGTGTGTGTGTGTGTTTTGTGTCAGAGGGGAATCTGTTTACAGCCACAGTGACAGACTTCCTGGCCATTGATGCAGTGATCTATCGTAGCCTTGGGGACAGTCCCGCTCTGCGCACCGTCAAGCACGACTCCAAGTGGTTCAGAGGTACCCAAGTGTGTATGTGTATGTGTGTGTCGTGTGTGTGTGTACCTTTGTACACTTGTCAAGGTGTGTTTGCTTTTGTGTTTTTCGAAGTGCATTTTCTCAAGCACGTCTTCTCATAAGCATCGCGCCTGTTGTTGATGTTGTCGTCAGAGACTGATGGGCCGAGTGTTCGTCCACATCACTTAGCCGCACACAGGATCGATACATGTGTCAGCAGCAGAGCGCTGACTCAGCAGTGCTGACGACTCTGTGTTCAGGTCACTGGGCACGGAGTTGTCAAGCTCTCTACACCTTGACAGAGTTTGGAACATCCACATCAAGACTGGCTCGCACTCAAACCTAACTAAGACAACAGGACAGTCCAAAACACACAATATCTGACATACAGGTTGTAGCCCGTCCCTGGTGTAATAGCAACAAAATGCATGGTGTGAAACTCATTTCTCGGAAACATCAGGGAGTCATAATGCGGTTATTGTTTGGTGTGAAATCCCCTTTCACCATGTAATGAAATTAAGCATGGCCTGCGCCTCTTTCTCACTGGCCTCACGTTACCTCGGTGTCATGGGAGCGAGCGATGTCTTTACAAACGGAGACTCTGTTTGCTGTACACTTTCTCATGCGCCATTAAAGTTTGTCAGACCTTTTCTCTCCACACACATCCCTTACTGTATGTACACTCCCTGTTTTTTCTCCCCTTTCTCACCATTTTCTCTCTCTCTCTCTCTCTCTCTCTCTCTCTCTCTCTCCCACGATACAGAGCCATATTTTGTCAGCGCTGTGGAGTGGGGACCTCACATCTACTTCTTCTTCAGAGAGATAGCCATGGAGTTCAATTACCTGGAGAAGGTATAGAAGTCATTCTGATGAGCGTCCTCTTTTCCTTCTGCACTTTCAGTATTTACACAGAGGAAGTGCTGGTCCTTTCAAAGTATCTTTCAAACGGACCGTCGAGTCTGTGAACCTGTCTTTAAAATGCACCGCCATGAGGGGAGATGTCGGGCCTAATATCCCTCTGCTGCTATTATTTGAATGTCAATATCAACTCTTTTCCCTGCAGCTACTCTGACCTTTCATCTACATATTTGTTTGTCTGCATATCAAATCCAACAAATCGCAGTCTGAGCAAACAACTCATGTCTGTATTAACCTGAGAAAAGCGACTGTATATTCCCTGCCCTTACCAGAGCTAGGTTTACCTCTTGAAAAAAACAAGCAAACATAAAATCAGCATCAGGAGACCCGTGCCCTAATAAATTAGCAACTCACATTTGGGGAAAAGCACTTGCACAAGGTCTCTCTTTGACTTGTTTACAGAAAGCAGAGTAAATGGATACTTAAACAGCAGCACGGTGGTGTAGATGAGAGTCTTCAAAGAAGCAATTTTGAGATGCGCTGACATTTTCATGAATAATTGATATTAAATTTACCATTATAAAACAATGATCTGTCAAAACAGGGCCTCTGCATTGCAAATAGCATGCAAATGACTCTTAAGAGATCACCCTGGAGTTGAAAAGAGCCTTTAAACATAGCTTTTTGAAGATAAAACCCAAAGCTTGGGAAATATTTCCTAACCCCCACGCCTCATCTGTGGAGTTATATGTGAACTGTGGGATGGATATGCTTGTCAGTAGACTGCAAATATGTTTTGAACACTCATTTTCTATGCCCATGTCTGCGTCTCTGTGCCTGACCCCTCACAGGTGGTGGTGTCACGTGTGGCCCGGGTGTGTAAACGGGACCAGGGCGGGTCTCAGCGTGTGCTTGAGAAGCAGTGGACGTCGTTTTTGAAAGCCCGCCTCAACTGCTCCGTCCCTGGTGATTCCCACTTCTATTTCAACCTGCTGCACTCCACCAGCCCCATCATCAGGATGCACGGCAGGGACATCATCCTGGGAGTGTTCTCCACACCGGCCAACAGGTACAACACAGACAGGAGTCACAGGACATACTGAAAACACACTTTCTTTCCCTCCTATAAAGGAGCAATCCTGATTCTGATTCTGAAACATGTGCACCCAATAATGTAAGTGTATGATAATAACATACACATGTCTGCATATAAGATGTGCCCCACGGTCCTGCCAGATGAACTCAAGTACGCCTGCAACAACACTACCACTGTATAATTCTCCATTTATCTACTACTCTTTCAAACTCTGTGCTCTCTTACTAGTTCGCACAAATTGACTCAATATGAGGATTTTGTTGTTTTTTTTTTTTCAAATCGTAATTTCTATTTTTAAAAATTACTGCTTCTCAAATTACTACCACAGCTACTTATTACTATTCAACCATCTTTCCACATACCCCCAAGCAACTGCAGATCCTGGTTGGGAATCACTGATTAAGATCAATACTCAGCCTTTCTGCCTTCAAATAAAAGCTTTATTTGTGTGCATATGTGCATGCACTCGTGTGAGTGTGAGGGTTGAAGTGAGAGAGAGATTTCAATCGATGTCCTCTCTCAGACAGAAAAGGAGAAGAATGTTTTTTTAAGAAATACAAAGAGGCAGAGATGCATCTTGACATACTTCCCAGGGATACGGGGTGGCGGGGGAGGCTGACACCCAGTGTGTAGCTGCACTCATCGTCTCACCTTGAAACTTTTAGTGGACCACCACAGTTTGTTCCCTCACCTGTGAAGTCAGAGAGGCTTCCTACAGGCCAGTCAAAGCTCTGGAGAAATGAAAGAGGCGTGTGTGGAGGAGCAGAGGTCAAGAGTGTGCGGCACGGAGTAATTTAAGACACATGGGATGTTTTCATTGAGGACAAAAGGGTGATTTGTTGAAAGACAAGATTAAATTGAGAAAAGGTGAGAGGACACATGCGGCTCCGGTAAATGGGGGGTTTTATGGGAGACTGAGGGTATTTGTGGAGCCGCAGACAACACAAACAGCAAAGCAGAGAAACTGAACAACAGAGAGAAGAAGGGAGTGTAACAAAAAAATTCAAGTCAGCTACACAGTCCTAACTTTTCCTAAAACGAGGCTAAAAACTACCAGTGGGATAATTCCCCATTGTATTGAGTGGAGACAGTTTTTCTTTTTTATTCCTGTGTCTCCTTTCTGAGGCAGTAAGAGTAATCTGCTTACCGTGCTTTGTTTGAGGATACTGACACAGAAAGTGTTAGGATTTTATTCAGCAATACAAAGAAAAATGTGCTTTTAATACTGAATATAGCCTTTGTTAAGAGGTGCGCGTGTTTGGAGAAACAACCTCCACGTTTCCTCTGAGTTGCACACAGATGAACAGACACTTTATGGTTTAAAGCCTTGCTACATCATATTGCAGTCTAAGTGTCTCAAATAGAAAAGAATCAGTATACAGTACTTCTCTACGGCTCACCCACCCTCACACTACTTTAATGGCCCCGGCACCACTTAGTGTGTCCGCTAGTGCCGGCATATTATGGTCAACATTTAGAAATACAACTGCCTGCTATTTAACTCTGCTCTAATCAATACAGTGTCTCACTTCATTGCAGCCGGCAGCGATGCTACAGTATCATCTGTCAGTGGTCTCAGCGTAAAACCCTCTCAGTGTTTTTAGGATATAGAAGTACTAGTTGCAGGACAGTGGCTCAAAGCAGAGGGCATCCCATTTCACAGTGTGAGACAGGAACAAGGGTGTGGGGGGTGGGGGTGGGGGCACTGAGGTAAGTAAAGAAGGAGATGGTGAACAGGAGGGGGAGAGGTGGATGAGAAACTCAAGGATGAGGAAGTCAATAATGGACAACACGTGCATCGCTCGCTTTGTGAGATCCAAAACTGTTTCATCAGCTGCATCTTATCTACGTGTTTGGAAAGGTTACTCTGAGAGAGGGGGCCGCAGCCTGTAGAGACAGATGGAAGCTTCACACAGACACACACACAGACACACACTTTCATACCCTAAACACACATGTCTACAAACACGCTTACAATGGTTCCCAGATAACAGCATTTACAGCGTGTCACAGAGGAGAACCAGCTGAACACACACACAGGCTCACACACACACACCTACTCACACACCCCTGCCTGGGTAAACTGCTACTGCGTCCTATTCTAAATAACTTCCAGCCACGACAAAGAGAAAGGGAAACGTGTGATGGAGGAAAATGAACACAGAGAGAAAAAGAGAATGTGTGAGGTGAGCTGCAAAACTCCCACTAGCCCCATGTGGCCCACTGCGCCACACTGGCTAAGTGCTTGCCAGACAAATTGCTTTGGCTGGCAGCGTGCAGTGAAAACAGCATGAAGTAGGACCTGTGAGTGGAGGAATAGCTGTTTTTTCCTGCCATTTGGCCCTGGTGCCACATGTATGTGTCTGTACATAGCATGAGAATGGCAGGATGGAGTGAAGGTTTTTACCAAGAATCTCACCCTCGAATCTCTGAAGTTACTCATCTTCCCCTGTGCCCACATACCTCCGGGGATCATTTTACAGCTCCATACCAGCTCCTTAACTGTTATGGAGTTGCATTTTTGGGATCCTCACTCTGCTTCCAGGGTCCAAAATTGCCTCCAGTTGCTAGTTCCTTTGTGCATCCACCTCTGAAGCCCCAGGCCCTTCCTCTTGAGGTGAAATGAAAGAAGAGCTTGAATTTCCTGCTGAGCACCTAGCACCAAGTGGTCAAGAAGGCACAAGGAGTAATGGTGAAACCACTGGGGAGAAGATGGAAGAAAAATGTACTCTGTGCTTTATTTAGCAACATAAATAAGTGGGAATACTGTATGTCAGAAGTCTTAGAGTTATCCTGCTGCACCCGGCTGGTCTAAAAACACAAATAACTGTTGTTATTCAGCTATTGTTGTGGCAGCTGAAAACATCAATTACTGCTGGAGCAGACTGATGTAGGCTCATCAGACATAATGGAGTCATGCAGGAATGCAAGGAAAATATCCCATGCAAAGTAAAGTAAATCTAGTGCATCCTGAGAGTGGGAGGCCATGTTTGGTTTTGGCTGTTAGGAATCCCATGTGACAGGGTCAGACAGCAGGATGTCCCCGTGGGAAAACACATCAGAGGAGGGAAAATAAGGAGGACAAGGAGCAGGAGGAGAACAGGTTTACAGTGCCAGGAGAAGTGCCGCATTGGGGATGATGCACAGATGTGCAAGATAGTTCCCCCTGGCCCACAAGCAGAGGAATGTACATAGTTAGGAAGATACCTGGAGACACAGAAATGTGTGAGTGGGTGGGTGGGTGGGGACAAATGTAGTTTACAGCTGCATGGGCCATATCTCGAGGAGCTGTAATAGAGGTGGTAGCTCATCTGCATAGATTAGGATAGTCAGCTGAGAAGAGGAAACCCACAGGGAGGTGAGGAGAAAAGGTCAAAGAAAAGTATGAAAAATTGGGTTAATTCAAGACAAAGAAACAAGAAACAGAGGTTTTGCAGGAGAACAGATGAAAGAAAAAGGATAATGGAATTATATATATATATATATATATAAATCAAAATAAAAGGTAGATGTTCAGAGGGTGCAGTGGGTGCTGAATTCAAGGCCTAATAAGAAAAGGTTTAATATGAAATTTGTTTTGCAATTTGTGCCATGTTTCATATAAACTGGTTAAAGTTAGAGGCTTGATCTCACTCAAGTCAGAGAGATAACACACTGGAAATTGACTGTACATTGACTATATATATATTAGGCATGGTGTGTGGCATATGATTCCCCCCTTAAACTGTACAACGTGTCATTTTTATACTTCAGTTTTTGTTTTGTTTTCAGCAACCATCAACTATTAGGCTAATTAACAAGCTGTGGAGTTGCTGGTCGGCAGATTTCTTTACATTGAGACAGAGCCAAATGTTTCCTTCTGTTTTAATGCTAACCTCAGCTAACTGTCTGCTCATTGCAGCCTCATATTTACCACAAGATATGAGAGTGGCATTGATCTGCTCATTTAACTCTGGCAAGAAAGCAAACAAGAGCGTTTTCCCAAAATGTCAAATCGATTCTATAAAATTCCACTGAGCATCGATCAAACTAATTTTGGGTTAATCACACTTAAGGTCATAAGTTTAGCCCAAGGCAATGCCCTTAGCAAATGTCCTTCCATTGTGATGACCAGTCAATTTATCTGACTGTGTTGGAAAAAAAAAAAAAAAAAAAGTTTGGTACAAATCAAAGTAAACATAAAAACTGTTCAGACGATGTAAAAGTAGAGAAACGGTTCAGTTGGCAAGATTGTGCTGTACATTTAACCAGACTGAGTGTGTGGGATTTATGACCTTTAAATTAATTCACATTTAACAGATTTTTTTTTTAGTATTAACTGTGACTGTTCAGTGTGGTGACTTTCAAGGCTCCACAGTTTATCAAACTTAAACCACTAATTATAAGATTGGCTCTCAGCGTGACTCCCACCTTCTTCTCTTCTTCCTCATCTACCCCTAAAAGACATCATGTGTCCGTGAGGGCCATGTTGTTCCAAGCTGTCAGTGAGCTTGTTAAACAGTGAGGAAGTAGCTTCGACTCCACAGCAGCTCTCTCAAACAGACACCCTGCGTATCTAGCTTGGATAGCCTGTCACTCAACAACAGTCAAGGAGAGAGACTGAAGGAAGGACAAATTCCGGTGGACACAGGGAGGACTGAGTTTACTTAGACAGTAAACAAAGGAAAGCAGTCTCAAGTGTGAAGGGTGACTGAGAAAATGATGGAAATTACATTTGTTTCCCCCAAAAAAACAAAAAAAAAAACCAAGAAACAAAAGCAGGGGAGACTGGAGGAGAGAAAATGAGAATATTGAAAGAATTCAGCGAGGAAAACAGCCTGGGGTCCTTTTGTCTTATGACTGTTAGACAAAGATCACTACATGGGGCGAAGCCAGTGACCTGCAGCAAGAGAGAAAGACAGAGTAGGGGGATGGAGGGGTGAGCAAAGGTGGAGAAAGAGAGCCAAGCTGGCACTGGTGCAGAGCTGGCAGACGTGTCGCATCTAACATCTGGTGTGTGCAGTCTTGAGAGAGAGAGAGAGACGTTGTATCAGCCACAGCTCCGCCTGCAGCTTGGCCACACTGGCCGGGGTTGAGTCACAGCCCTGCCTATGAATGATAAGTACAGAGGGAGACAGCGTGACCTGATCAAATGCAACATCAGGAGAGAACAGCTCCCTGCTGCAACCCAAAATCCAGCCTCCAGGCGTTGCCTTCCCAAACAAACCCCTTCTGTGGCTTCCTCACAGAGCGACTCAAGAGAAACAGCGCTTGGCTTGGTTCACAATCACGGGGGCACAGACACTCAAATCATCAGCTGGACATTTGTTTTTGAGGAAAAAAGAAACAGATGGTGTGTGTGTGTACTGTATGTGTGTGGGGGTTCATGTAGCAACAGCCAGCAGGTGACTCAGTCTCTCAGGTCTTTTTTTTTTACTGAGGTATTAACACTTAGTCACTCGCTCTCACACCGCGCACACACCATTAGTCATTAGATGAGGACACATTCGGAGCAACGAGTTGAGTCTCGGAGCAGGAAGCAGAGGATGTTGTGTTTTTTTCAACTCATTCCTTATCTCATCCTGACACTGCGCTGTTTATTTCTGTCTCTGTAGTTTCTGTAGCCATAACAGACACAAAAGGCTCAGTTGAAGAGATACTCTAACTTTGTGTCTCCACTTTTTGTGTCTGTGTGCATTTTGTTTGCGAGTGTGTGTGTGGGCTGCGGACACGTCTCGGAGCAGATGTTCTGTTCCCCTGTTGCAGGGTTCACGAGTAGTTAAACAGCCTCCACGGTGCACTGGTCTTTTTATTGGAACGACGTGTTGTTGAGTTCATTCATGAGAATCTTCCATCCTTTGTGAAAGGCAAAAAAAAAAAAAATCACTGACTCATTTCCTATTTCGTTTTATATTCCAGGAATTCCAGCCAAGATCTTTTCATGGGTCTAATCTCACCACTGCATCCGTTTCATATCTATTCTTTGCCCACAGAGTTGACAGCATCTATTTTATCTTGTCTTTCTTTCAGTCTCAATAATAAGTTCCTTTTGTATTCAAGCATTGACTGTCAAAATAAAACCAGCCCAAATCCAATTTGTCATATTCACCAGGTGTCTGTCCCTTTCTCACACTCACTATCGACTTGCTACTGTATATTTTAACTTCCCGGCTCAACTCTATTTTTCAGAGATCATCTTCTCTGCCTTATTGTCTCTTTTCCGTCACTTATTTTTCTGTCTGAAAGTAAAACCCACTCGACACAAAACTGACAGTCATTTCTGTGTGAGATCAAATTGTTTTATCAATCTACTGCCTCTCAACTCAATCTACGGTCTCTCCGCTCTCTCTCTCTGTAGTATCCCGGGTTCGGCGGTGTGCGCCTTTGACATGGAGCAGCTGGCGGCTGTGTTTGATGGGAGGTTCAAGGAGCAGAAATCACCGGAGTCTATCTGGACGCCTGTTCCAGATGAAGTCATCCCGAAGCCAAGGTGCAGATGGCTGTGATTGGTTTATGCACCTGTGTTCATGTTATTAATTGGCAGAATAAACAACTTTAATTCAAGTTGAAGCTGTGATACTGCTTCAGAAAGTGTGTTTTATAGGGTGCAGTTCATGTCAAGGTAAAATAAGTCTGATCAAATACAGAGATAATGTAGAATGTAGACAGATACTGTATGAGAAATTACAGCCTAAAAAAGCCTTGAAAGTCACATAGAGATGGAAAATACATTTTTTCACACATATACAGCTCATTCTCTGTCAGTCTAAAGGCCTGTCTTGACCTATCCATCACTTTCCTTATGCTTATATATACAAACGTGAACACAATATCAACTTTTGACAAGAATCAAATCAGTGTCTCGCTCAAAAAGAATCAGTCTGAATGTGAGACACTCAGACAGTCCAGACTGCTTAATTATGTAACTGCATCTCCAAGTAGGCCACAACCAGAGTGCCATGCTACCTCGGCACTGTCTGCTAAACTTGTGCTGAAACTTTTCTTTTTGTCTCCAGACCTGGTGGCTGTGCTGTTGAAGGATCCAGGTTTAATTCCTCCAACTCTTTCCCTGACGACATGCTCAACTTCGTCAAGACGCACCCGCTGATGGATGAAGCTGTCCCGTCACTCGGACAAAGACCCTGGATAGTGAGAACCATGGTTAGGTGAGTGTAAACTCAGACCACCAGTCAAATGATCTTAATTTACCAATAATTAGCTTCAGCAAACACATTATGAAAGAACTGTATTTTTCACTTCAGGTATAATGTCTTTCAGCATGACGAGGAACCATTTGATGAACGTATTTACAGTATTTTTTTTTGTACTTGTAATATACAGTTACATCGTTCATTTGTTTCAATATTCATCCACAGCAACTAAAGTTAACTTAACAACTAAAGTTGAAAGATAGTGCTTTAAATACTGAAAAAGTCAAAGGAAACTACAGATTAGTATTTCTATTCATAACGCCGCCATAACACATGAAAAAAAGTGCTTTTATTGTTTTATCGTAATCATATGCAGCTCAGGGTGTGCAACTCAGCCTCCACTGTCAAAGTCCATCTTTGACAACAGATCATGATCAGCTCCAACATAATCCGTCTTTACCATCTGATTCTTTACAATACTAAAATGAGCTGCACTCAAATAAAAACTCTTGAATGAGATCCAAGCAGCAATTACAAGTGGCATGGTGTTTACAAAATTTCCAAAAAAAAAGTTGGGGGTGTTTAATCACTCCAATATTGCATACTAGGAAATCTGCTAAAAAGCTCATTCTTCATTGTTTCTGTTTGTTTTGGTTTTGTTTTTTTTGCCTAGAGGCTTAATGAGTTTATTCAACACCCTGCAGTGCATTCATTCAACTTATCACAGGACTTCAAGTCAGAACAACTCATCATGTCCAAACTTAATCATTTCCGAGAGGACCTGAAAAAGTAAAGTGGGAATTTTGAGCTGACTAAACTTAAAATGAATAAGTCAGATTTGATATTAAACTAATGACAAAGCATGAGTTGATTACACTATGTATGCTTTGGTAAAGGATCACAAACACACACAGATGTATGTATGTAAACACACACACATGGCCTGTCTGTTCATGCTGTGGGCTCCTTCTGTGGAAGTTATCCCGGTTCAGTGCTGAAGCCTGTGGTAACAGCGGAGCAGCTGTAGCACATCAAGTCTCACATAGATGCATTCCTCCCTCCCTCGCTCCATCTCTTGCACTTCAATCTACCGTATGGAGTCCCGCTGCCGTCCTGCCACCCGGGGATTATAGAGACTCGATGTATGTGGAATATTAAACACCCGGCACAACATGGCATCTATTCTCGTCTATTGACTCGTACGCACAGGGCTGTGTGTAGTTCAGCAGCACTCTGCTATTGTTCCAGGATGAGCCCATTTACTTGACTGATATTATTAATGACTCAACGTCTGCTGTAATTAGTTTATTATGTAAATTTGATGAGGAGTTTTTTTTCTCGGTGGAATTCATTTCATTTTGCAGAGACTCAAGAGAAAATGGCGTCTTATTATTTAGATTCACAAGAGTCCATATTTTGCACCTAAAACAATCAGCTATAATGCACTTAAATCATAAATTCACTTCGACGATGCTTTTAGCAGCTCGTGGAAGAAAGGTCCCAAATGAGCCGCACAGCTGTGTGGCGCTAATGTAATGTCTCTCTCCCTCTCTCTCTCTCTCTCTCTCCCTCTCCCTCTCTCTCTCTCTGTCCTGCAGGTACCAGCTGAATAAGATAGTGGTGGATACAGAAGCGGGGGCTTATAGAAACAGAACCGTCCTGTTCCTCGGGTCGAGCAGAGGGACCATCCTCAAGTTCCTTATTATGCCCAACCAGGACAACACCGTCACCAACAGCAACATCTTCCTGGAGGAGCTGGAGGGATTCAACCCTGATAAGTAAGACGTTAGGGGAAACACTAAAGTTTTATGAAACACACTTATTAGCTTTTATGCTGAGAGGTAGAAAAGAAGAGTGATTCCCCTCACATGTCTAGATATGAAGCTTAGCATCAAAAACAGAGGTAAACACTTACCCTGGTTCTGTCTTAAGGGAACGAAATCACCTGCTGGCACTTCTGAAGCTCGCAAGTTCAAGTTACATCATGTTTGTTTAATCAGTAAATAAACTGAAGTGTCAAATTGTCATGTTGTCTTCATAGGAGGTTCATTATTTCATGGAAGCGCGCCGCAACTTCCTGGAGTGCTGTTATCACATTGAGGTTGTCTGACATGTTCATTAGTGAGCTTTAAAGATGTTGCTAGGCAGATTTTTCCTTCATCTTTAGACAGAGTCATGCTAGCTGTTTCCTCCTGTTTCCATTCAGCGTGCAAGGCTAAGCTCACTGGCTGCTTTAGATTCATGTACATTAAACTACTGCCTGCTACACAAACCTGTACATTGACAGTGGTTGATGTAAAACAGCTCACAGACCCACAGCGGCAGTCTGGAAAGAGTTAAATGACTGGCTGGGGTTGATGGACACACAGAGAGGGGAGCTGCTGCTGTGGTACGCCTAGAAAAAGAAAAAGAGTCGCAGAATGGAAAGAAAAACAAAACACACACACACACACACACACACACACAACGTCCTGGGAACATGACGTGTCCTGAATTATGCAGAAAACCTCACCTCTTCTCTGAGAGATGCACATAATTGTGCCAGATTTGAGTGAAACGCTGCAACCCCATGCAGAGCATACAAATAGGGCAAACAGAAAAGAAAAGGATTATAGTCTGATATTCATTATCACATCTGAACATCTTCTAATGAGGTGGAGATGTACTGTAGGACAGCATTAGTGGGAAGACATCAGAAAGTAATGAAATGATGACAAAATCACATTATCCTCAATCTTCTCCAAAATTACACTCTGTCGGGAAAAAATGACCCTTTATCTTCAGTCTGAAGCTGAATCACATTTAATATCTGGATCTTGACAAAAGATCGAAGAGAATCTGGGCTGGTCCCTCTCTAATTAGCATTTTCACATGACGCAGACAGCTTCAAGGATTCGGTGGATGCCCATCGGCACATAGGGAACACCGAGCACAATGCCTTTTCAATCCTTCAATTTGTTCTTTGTTGAGATGCACTGTTCCACATGGTGGAGGGCTGCAGGGTGGGGGGTAGAAGATTGTCACACAGATGCAGGCACATTTGGCCGGTGATTATCTTTCACCAGGGCTAATTAGAGGCATTTTGAAAGAAACTACTTGTTTCCAAACACAAGCTTTCTGCCATGGTAATCGTGCTCCTTGATATATATGCCATTTTTCTGCAGCAAGGAGGAGGATGGGATTATTTCTTGAACCAACTGCCTGGAAACACTTTCTTCCTATCCTAGAGTCCAATTCACTGTTTTGCTTCTTATTTAGCAATAAACTTCCTTCCGTTCTTGTTCCCATCCAAAACATGCCCACCAATTTGTGTCCCAGCTTATTTGTTCTGCCTCACACATGGTGAAATGGGGGCTAGTGATGGCAAATGAAATAAAGGGACTGTGTGATGAATGAGCCGGTGCAGACCAGAGCCAGTGTGTGAGGGTTAATTTGGTGTGCATGGTGAGCCCACCAGGAGGTCAGTGACAGTCCTGCTATCACAGCAGTCACCCAGCTAATCAGGAGACAGAGCACAGGCACATCAGGGGTTTTTTTGTGTCCTTTTATGCTCCGGCCCCCCCACCCCCCCCACCCAACCTCACCTTACGTGCACAGACAAAGCCAAGCTTTGTGCACTGCAATAAACCTCAGGGTACAGAGAAGCAGAGCCACTAACCTTTAAGAGATCAGCACAGATAGAAGTCACTGGTTTATGACTGCTGTGTTGTTGCCATAATGAACCAGGAAGTGACCTGAAGGAGATGCAGTGCTAATAGAGCCTGGACTTCCTGCCTGATCTCGGTCCAGTCGCTCTAATTTTTATCCTCTTTGATTTCTCTTGCCTTTCTCCTGCCTTTCTTAGTTGTGTGTTCTCCTTTTCCCTCACTCTCCTTTTTCTTACCCTTCTTGATAGTGGCTGTGAAGAATGACTCACAGCTTGGCCTTAGCAGAATGATAGATTTATCTTAATGACTGTGGGCCCACTGCAATGTTATTACCATAAACCATCCACATACAACTGATGCATGAGTGCACATGTGCATAAAAAGGTATAAATCCACCGCACAGAGGCAGACTGTGGCCAGCTATAGTAGCTCCAAGTGCCAATTAGATGTGATTCAGCTCCTGGCTGCTGTTTTTTTGATGGCCTAGACCAGACGAGCCGACCCCTCAAACCTCTACAGTCAGCACAGCGTATATTTGGCTTGACACCAGCAACACTGATGGACTGGTCACTTTTATTATGGCTTTCATTTATATAACTGTTTTGTCGTCTTTCACACTGAGCCATGAGCAGGTCAGAGATTTAATGTACCGCCTCAGACTGGTAATTGGAAGTTACCTAATGCATTTTTTTTGTGTGTGTGTGTGCCTGCTTGGTTGTGCGTGTGTGTTGCAGGTGTGCGGAAGACTCTCCTCAGGCCAGGCAGCTGTTGTCCCTGACTTTAGACCGAGCAAGCCACACTCTCCTCCTAGCCTTTCCCTCCTGTGTGGTCAGAGTGCCGGTGGCACGATGCCAGCTCTACTCCCGATGCATGAAGTAAGTCCACACCAAATCCTGTGCAAGCAGAGACACAAAAGTGCAGTGGGGGCAGCATAATAAAAAGCCGGGTGACTACACAGGGAGCATCTTGCCTTCACACGTGTCCTTGAGGAAGACACAGTGGAGTGCTGCCAGCTCCAGGACTTGCTGTTCTCTAGCTGACCTGAATTTTCTTGCAATAATAACAACTGTCACTATGCCCTTGAGCAAGGTGATAAACTGTTAATTGCTGAAATGAACAAAAACACAATAAAATGTGCCAGTAAATGGGAAGAAAATCTAATAAAAAGCCGTTGGTGTAATACACCATCATTAAAAGTAATGCTGCATTATTGCCTCGGCCTGCAATTTCACTTTATCATAGATGCACTGTAATTTTACTGTATCATGATAACTATAATTATAATCTTTTCTGACAATGTGATAAATAATGGCACAAATAAATGATAATAAATATTCATAAACGTCATTAGAATAGTAAACATGTTCCAAATAGTGTAATGACATTACTAAATTGTTGTGATTTTATTCCAATGAGCAGTTAATTTATAATCTTCTATTCTTTCCTCATCCAGCAGTTATTAGATTACCACAAGCTCAGTTGCTCAGTTCACGGCATGAATGTTGTGAATGTGTTTAACTTTGAAAAGCAGCAAGTACCCTGAGTCTACTAATCCTGTTTAAACATAGAAACGCACAAATTCAAAGTGATATATTCTATATCGTTCCTGGTGAATGATTCCTCATCTGCATACGCCCACACCAACACCGTAATACAGACTTACTTTCCCTGGCTGGCACACTTACCGAGCCTTGATGCCTTGTGGCTGTGGCATGTTAGGCTCCACTGACACCGTTAACACAACCCGGTACACACACACACACACACAAAGATACCAGCACATCAGGCATGCAAGTGTGTTCAGTGAACCAGGTGAGTCAGACACGAGTGTAATCCAGAGTGCATTAAGAAACGCTTGCATGCTCTCTGAGCTGTGTAAAATGCGAACGCTTATGTGTTTAGATGCAAGTAGGAGAGTTAATATGCGTGTATGTTCAAGATTTCCTAACGACGCTTGAGCAGCTGAGGATTTTCAACCTTTGTAGAGTGCTTGTGAGAACTTTTGATCTTATATGTTTGCGGCTAATGGACTGATCCCTGTCTGACCGGCTTTCACCCTACAAGGTCAAATAAATCTTTAATAATGCAGCATCTTACAGTAAATGGTCTGCTCTCCTGTGTGCACAGAGCATACACTTACAGTGTGACCTTTTGACTTCATTTAACTCCACAAACAGTCTCATCATTAAAAACTCATATTTTGCAGTCCACTACTGAGCAAACAGACCATATTGGTGCAGAGGCTTTGCATACTGTACTACTGGTCAGCACTGACTAATCCCTTATGGGCTGCTTTTCCCAAATATGCCTCAGAATTTAAGGCTGATGCTCTACCTGCCAGGTACAGCGCTTTCTATTCATGGCACTGGTTTCGACTAGTAATCTTCCACAGCTCATCTCATCGGTTTTGTCAGAATAACATTATCATTGCGTGGTAGTGTAGATGTGAACTCCAAAATCCTCCATGTACTGTCGTCAAGGACAATCTGATATCTCATATTTTAGAGATTGACTACAAATACGATGTAAAAGATGTTGAAGTAGTATTTTATTTATGAACCATGAACCAAACTATGAACCAAAATACAAGCCTTATGCAGCATAGATGCAGTGAAATGGTTACTGTAATGTGAAGGTTTGTTGCTGTAAAAGTCAATCCCATATCTCAATGTCTCAATGTCTGAATTTTCTAAAACCAGTCTGAGAAAATCATTTTCCAGGTGCTAGATTTTTCCAAGTTGCAAGTTTGGAACTTATAAGTTGACCAGTTTTGTCTGATTGCTTTTTCCAAAGTCAAGAATGAATCTGCCTTTGCTCTCAAGTGCATTGTCTCACACCAAGTAGTTGATAAAATATTCACTGAGATGAATAACACTATCAAGTAAATTTCAAGGCTTCACAAGTTTGAAATAACAGAAAATCAGTGGCCTCCTCTGAGGTAGAAAATCAGTCTAAAACATGACGTTCTTTGGAAAATTTAATAAATTGCAGGTGTTATGTGCTTCATAGCGGATGGTTTAAAATCTGCAGAAACCATCAGTTCTGTCCTCAGAATGCATGAGCTCGAGTTAAAGAGATGAGGTGAATTTCTGTGTTTCTCTGCAGGAACTGTATCGCCTCCAGGGATCCTTACTGCGGCTGGACCAGAGGAAGCACCTGCTCTTTCCTCAGACCTGGGACCAGGTACGACACTTCTGTGTTTGAGCTAAACATCACCACTGTTTGCTCCGCTTTCTCCATTACATAGAGCATTGCCCTGTGTCACCACACCGCCGCTCCACTCTGCCTATCTGCTTTATCCATCTGTCCATCTGACGTGTTGTTCTGCCACCTCTCTCTGTTCTCTCTCTGTAATCCGACACTTTTTTGTTTGTTTGTTTGTTTTGCTTTGATTTATTTCTACCTTTACCATCCCTCTCAAGGTTATTTTTCTGACAGCACGCTCGTAGAGACATCCCATAAATTATTTATTTGGTCTGGAAGTCCTTCTTTCTGTCTGCGACTATTTGAGCCTCTGTGTAACATCTGTGCCCTCTAAGTAGCCTGTCACACAGTCCACTCTGTTTACCCTTATTGATTCAGAGCGTCTGCAGCCACTGTTTAACAATGTTCTCTCACTTTGCTTGTTATCAAGTCGTGGATATATAAAACTTTGTAGGTGTCTGTTGTGTAATGCTGTCTGGATTATGCACGTGTACCCAGACAGTGTGTTGTCTGAGTGTCTGCATCGATATCTGCTTGGATATCTGGATGTGTGTGTGTGTGTCTGACCTCACTCGTCTCCTGCTACTGAAATGCAGCGGTCTGTCCTGACAGCTCACCTCTCCGTCGCAGCTTGCTCCCTCCGGTGAAATCAAATCTCTCTTTAGTCAGGCTGCTTACTGCATTAGGTTTTCGAAACACAGGTGTGGTGCCAGCAGAACAGACAACATGGGCCTTAAAGACCACTCCAGGCTGCCTGCTTATACTATTAAAGGCCTGTGTTGGTCTTGATTTGATTTACCAAGGGCGGTCAACTCGACAATCGATTTTGCATCGAGTTACTGTGGATTTCCTCTGTGTGGAATAATGCAACCTCTCCTTCCAAACTGACGCCAGAGGAGAACTCGGCAATTGGCGTTATATAACATCAGACTGCGACGTGGGCTGTTTCTGAAGGAAGAGAAGTTTTGTACTTTTTAATGAAAGAAGTTGTTGTGGTTGTTTCACTGGGAGGGAAAAGATGGTTTAAGGTTTGGTTTTACTGGAGAAACTATGTGTGTTTCTAATTATCTAATGTTCACTTTCATCTCTATTGTTAAGGTACTGCTGAACAAGGTGATGAAAACCGTTGTTGTGAGGCTGCTATGGTGACAAAACAACAGTTTATTCATTAGATTTAATGAAATATTTGAACTTCTTATTCATTATTTATTCATTACTGTTTCTCTGCCCGTATGCTGACTACATACACCCTTTGACTATAATTGCAACATGTGGTGTTGCGATGTTATAGCTGACTCAATATATGGAGATTTGTTTTTTAATTAAACAGTGATTTCATTAAATGACTTTTGCCGCTCCATAGTCTCCCCACGTACCCCCTGGCTGCAGAAGTATCCGCCCAGGGTGGAAATACTCCAGGTCAGGTGCCTGTAAACATTGTCCACAGGACCCAATATACATAAACATATGGTCTTTATCACTTTCTGCTTTATTACGAAGCAGAAGAAAAAAATACACGCACACATAGAGCCCACAAACACAGTTAATGTATATAAAGCAAATGACCCAGGCCTGCGAGAGGCAGCCAGCTGAACACCGAACATTGTTCTTTATTAAGATGACAATCGCTGTAGGTTCGCAGCACAGTTGGGCTCGTTTGTCACAATGTTTTCTCAGCATTAAAAGCACAAATGTTGGCCGCTCCGCCACCGGAGCCTTTAGCTAATTGCAGAATACTGATTTCTCAGTCTCTTGTCCCAATGAGCTCAATTCAGCATCCTCCGGCAGCGCGTGCTCTGGTTCTTCAAAGGCTGTTTGTGTGCCAAATGGTGTCTCAGTGTAGAACCATGAAAAACTTTAAATGATTGTTTACTTCTCTGTAGCAGTTTTTCATGCTAATTCAAAGTGTCTTGACTGATTTATTTGAACAACACATCAGGACAAAGAAACACATGTCTGTGCATGTTTGATTAATGATATCCACCCACCACTTCCCTGAAGGCTTGTAACCTTAACTAGGACCACATATATCTTAATCTCCCTTAACTTATTACACGAGCTTGCATCAGGTCAGGGCATCTCTGCTGCCAAGTGCTCATTGATACAACAGATCCTCACTAAGAGAAGTGTTTGGTTTCCAGCGTGAGTCATGTCTCAGTGGTTCCCTCTAACAATTTATGCTCAAGGGAGTGAATCAATTTATAGATCAGACATGAAAGTGTTAAAGTCAGGGTAAATTAGCCTCAGGAAGAAATGGTTTGAGCTTGCACCTCTTTAGTTAAGACACAACGGGTTGTGTTTACACTGTAGTCATTTCACTGATTAAACAAATGAGATGAAATGTGTTAATTTGGGAGTTTAACAGGAAGGCTAGCTGTTTTCCAGCAGTTTACAATTGTTAAGATAACCTAACCGGTAGCTTCATATTCACAATATAGACTTGTGAGTATTATCAATCTTTCCTCTCTAACTCTCAGCAAGAAAGTTAATATGAATAGTTCCCAAAATGTGAGACTATACCAATTGTCTCATGGTTATCTTATGTTACATGGATATAATGCTATTGATCTGTCTGTGTGTGTCTGTTTTCTGACGTCAAACAGCATTATCAAAAACTGCTGTTTCACACCTTTCATAGCTTTGTGTTATAGGAAAAGCTAAATCATTAATGTCTTAAATATGTTACCTGAATCACGTAACTACCAGTGCCCTGGACTGAATGAGACCCACAGGCATACACACACACACACACACACAAACACTCAGTCTGTCCATTGAAACTTTTCTTTTTTTTCTCTTATATACTCAAAACAGATGTGTTTTTCTTCGTAAGCACCTGGCCGTGTGCTGTTCTCATTTCCTCTCCACTTCCACACTTCATCATATATTATATTGTCCTAAGACTTTGCAGTGCCTCCCTGTTGTCCAAATGGGAAATGAGTTTTGAAGCACAGGGCTAAAGTTGTAGAAATAAGATATGTGATAATTTATCTAACCTAATAAGCCAGTTTGAGGCTTTGTTTTCATTGAGTATTTAATTTATTCAACAAGCTATTTTTTAATCGGGGTAAAAGTGGTTTTTCGTAGAGCTGATATGATGATCTCCTGACATTGTTTTGAGATCCTCACTACCTTAAAGCAGCATATTAATGATGGGCTTGCAAATCCTTGAAGGCACAAGCTTTATATTTACACCAAGACAAGTATGCTGACCTAGAAATATTTGCAATTTGGTGCATTAATTAGCTTAATTAATTACCCTGCAGGCACAAATGGTTAACTTCAAATTATAATGACAATTATTGCAAGATACCAGGTTCAAAGGCCTCGTCTGTTCTCCTGCTGTTTGTTTTTTTTTCCTCCCATTCTCACAATTAAACAAAGACTTCAACAAACTCGATGTCAAAGGAGCTTGCAGAGATATTGGCTTCTTGTTACTTGTCCTCTGCCGTAACATTGAGATAGTTTTCCTCTATCAGAGTAGATCTGTGCTGTGTGTCAGTGGCCGGGTTGCTGTGCCTCTGATTAATGGCTGTGTCTCTTCTCCTCTGCAGACTGCCGTTCGAGCAAGATGTTGAACAGGGAAACGTGGCCCACTTGGGTGACTGTGACGGTAAGAGGAGTGATTCTCAATGTTTGTGTGTGTGTGTGTGTGTGTGAGACACTTGTTTGCCCACAAGTGTTAAAGCTAATCGCGCTCTTGTTTTTGCCCAGATCCTTACATAACTTGTGTATCTTCAGGGTAAACAGCAATACAGTAAAAGAGAGGAAGAACCTGGTAGTTTCAGTTTATACAGAGGAAATCCACAAATAAACACAGAGACACATCCCAGTCCACCTCACTGCTCTGTAGTATCGCACTTCTCCCAAGAGCAACCACCAAGATCCAACAGCAAGACAGTCTGCTGGTCCCATTTTGTCTCTGTGCCAGCAGGAAAATCCCTGTGTTTTAACTAACTTTGTTCTCCTTGCTGTTTACTTGTCATCACTTGTATGCTATCTTTGCTTTGGTCTGGTAGGTTTTGTTGCGTGTACATGGTGGTTAATTATATTCAACTCCAGCTTCAATTCCCCTTGATGTTTCTTTCTTCTGTTTTTTCCCTACTCCATATCGTTATGAAAATAGAAGTGGTACACAGCAAAGCAAAATCTCTATTCTAGATACACAGAGGTTTTGGATACTCCCATGACACCCCCTCGCTTTGATGTGAGCGCTAATTCCAATGCGTGCAAATTAATCCTTTGCTTCTGAAAGTTCCCTGAGTTCATGTGCCGTGCTCCCCGAGAAAAGAACAGATAAATATTGCATAATCGGAACCCGCGTACAACTTTAATCCTGTTTCAGATGGGCGCTCTGTTTGATTCTGCTCTCTCACTTCAGGTCCTCTGACCACCAAAGCACAGGGGGATGGCCTCTGTAACTGATGGCTGATGCTCTTACTGTTCACAGTGAAGTTAAGCTAGTTATTTGTCTTCATTAAGCTCTTGTCTAGTTCCCCATAGAACATTTGTGTGGGGGGGGAGGAGTTCAAGCTTTTGGTCCTGCTCCTACTCAAAACTCATGATTTTCCAAAAAGGTCTGTTTCCCTTCAAAGCAGGTCGTGCCCTGCATTTCTCTCCTGGTTTTGATTAGTTTTTTTGTTTTGTTTTGTTTTTTTTCCAAAATAGCATAAACTCAATGAAATTTCGTCTCCACGAGGGAACTCCACTCCAGCAGATGCACGCTGTTGTGTAGAGAGCTCGTAATTAAAAGTGCAACTTCTATGATCATTACTCTACTTCTGCACTACACCAGTGGGTTAGAGATGAACATAATTACTCATGTTCAGTGCTAATGGACTGTTTTACAAACTCCAGATCTTCTCCTGTACTTGTTATATCTTGACCTCTGGTGCATGCTTGGGATCGAAAAAAGTAACGACACTCATGTAGAAGGTGAATTTGTTTAAGTTTTCTACTCTTGGCATATTATAGATTATCACAGCACTTTTTGTTTCCAGAGGCTTTGTAGAAATGTCTATCATCTGTACTTCAGCGATTTAATATTTCACTTCTCTAAAGTTAGTGGATTTGTAGAGAATGGTTTTATATATATATATTGAAAAAAAGGTCAAATAAAGCAGCCGAAATATCCTGAGTTTTAGTCCCGAGCGAGTGAGAGAACCTCGTCACCTCACATACTCTATAAATATCAGACAGCGAGACATACTGTACTCGCTCTCTCTGTCATTTCCTGCACTGCTATGCCTCACTACGTGCACCTGCAACAGTGTGTCATGTGGAATTTGAAACTGAGCAATGCATCACCTCTATGTGGCTTCTCCTTCTCCTTCCACTGTGGACAAAAGCCAAATGAACACATGTCAGTGGCGTGAAAGAGTGAATGATCTGAATTGTATTTACATGTTAAGCCACCACAAGGGCCGTCGCTCGTTGGATTGTTAGACACTTTTACAAACTATCAGTCAGTGCAAGAGGAGAGTGAGTCAGCCCAGGTGATCATATTGAAACAAATATATGAGTCCTTATTGATGCAAACACCCACTCATTCACACAGTGAAATCTCAGTTTGAATGTCTTCAGTTTTTGTGAGTCACTCGTATCAAGAGAAGAAAGATACGCATTTAGACACTGGACAAATTCAATTTCCCTACAAGGCAGCACACTGACCCTTTCTCTGAACTAAGAGGCGGTATGCTATTTCTTATTTTAGCACAAACAGTAACAGTTTTTCCTAAATCATTCCAGTGAGAAAAAAAACATTATTTCTCACTATTTCTTTTTTTCCTATATAGTTGATGTTGTGAAACGCCCTCTAACTGAGACATATATTATCAATCTTCCACAGCTAGTATGGGCCAGGCTCCGGGAACAGTGCATCCTACACTTGCCATAATGAATTTCAATGGTGTCTTTCATTAGAATTGAGCAGCAGAAGACCTAATAGATCTGTAGTACTTTTCTAAACTGGACACAAATATGAAGCAGAATTAGATTTTTCAGATTTGTAGACATCAGCTTTCTCAGTTCTACTGGCATCTAAGTGTGATGCTCCTCAGTATCCGTTCTTCTTGGACCAGTGTCAGATAGAGATGTACTGTCCAACTCTCTGGCCCTGCCTTTAAGGAATTTCATAGCTCTAAGGCATGTTTGTGCCTGCATCTGACCCTGTCATGAAATATGCCTAAGCTGAAGTGTCTTGACAGCGGTGAGCTCTGTTGTCACCAGATGAACGAGAGCTGCTTGGCTCGCGTGAGCAAGGCGAGCCGGCATCTATCTGATGGCTGCCACCGACGCTTTATCTCAGATATTGTGATGAACTTGGTGCCGCTGCCTATCTTTTCATCATCTCCTTTCTTCCCTTTTTTTTTTTTGACACTTTCATTGTCGTCTGATATGGATGTTTTCCACAGTGTTTCCTGTTCCTAGTTAACGCTAAGTCCATCTTTCTTTGTCTTCTTGAGAGACAGATTCACTCAGCCATCTGCAAACGCAATATTCAGTCAGAAGAAGACAGAGAGGCGCAGCTTCAATGGGCTTGTTATGACAAACTGTCACTGACACCGTTAAGACTTTGAAAAGTGCCTGCACACCCTCTGTATACGTGTCTGTCAGCATCTTTCCCTGTGCCTCTCTTTTCACATGCCTCATTCCTCATGCAACGGAGGAGGCACAATCTACATTTGTGTACTTACAAACACACACAAGCACAAATTCTCCGAGGATTTCTGTGTGTTTGTAAGTACACACACCAACACGGGCTCCTCTGGGACTTGGATTGGTGAAACAGACAGAAGGCTTTTGCTTTGTGAATATTTCATATCTCTATATTGGACTCATTCCACCTGCCTGTATCTTGACCCAGCAGATGGGAGGTGAGATATGGTCTGGCCTATCTGTCTCTCTATGGGGAAATTCTGCGATCTCATTTTCACTCTCCCTTTGCTTACTTCTTTCCTCGAGGAGGAGTCGCTCTCTCTGCAGCTGCGTGTCAAACTACATTTTCCCACTCCAGCCTCCAGTCATGATCAGGATTCACACTATCCTCAACAGTCAATTATCAGAATAAACTGTTTCTTTTTCACTGTGGCCTCATGAGAGCTCTTGCGATCTCGTTTTTTATTCTGACTATTGTTAGCTGTGAGGCTACAGGTAAGGTTAGAGAGTCACCTCAACCAGCAGGTCGCAGCCCTGGGGGTCAGGGTGTCTCTGGTGGAAGACAAGATAAATCTGAGGGGTTATAAACCTGTTCTCTAATCTGTGCCTGTTGTCCGTGGACCAGAGAGTTTTACCTCTTGTGGCTAATGAAACAATCTGAGTTTACAAGGCTGAATTCCTCTTTGGAAGGAACCTGTGACGAAGAAATGTAAAGAGACATTTTTATCGGATCACAGACCCAAATTTCACCCAAATTACCGCATTTTCTCTCTGCCTTCGAGTGCCACTTGATAAAGCATTTACTTTTATATGCCCTGATCTTTAAAAGACTATTTTCTGTGGTACAAAGTAGTTTCAGTGAAATGTTTTCCAAAGAAAATTGGGGCATTGTCTGTGGCAAGTTTTGCTTTTCTTCGTCACCTTTTAGATAAATAATAAATTGAACTCCCTTGTTGCATCTGCGCCACTTCTAGAGTTCCTGTTTCTTTGAACAGGCTTCCATTTCTGAAGTGTTTTCAGTGCTGTGAGGACCAGAAACAAAAGATTTCAGTCACCTCGGTTGAGTTGTAATATCAGAGAGTGATATTTTAAAATCCAGCCACATTAAGCCAAATCTGTCTTCAGGGTATTGCAAGTGAGAAAATATGGTGTTTGTTGTTTGGCTGAACCAGTCCCTTGAGTTTAAGATGGTTAGATTCATCCTGTTAAAGGGAAATTATGCTGGTTTTGTCTTTGAAGTTAGTCTGGAGCAAATTGGAAAACAGGTAATTTATTGTTCTAAAGTCTTCACTCTTCTGCTGCTTCTCTTCCTCGTGCTTCATCCCTCTTCAGCCCCGGTCAGTGCTACACTGATTTCAGAGCAGCCTTGTCGTCAGACCTCAAAGGGAGATGGATGGACAGCCTTACTTAAAGCCCAGCTAACTGCCTCCCCTTTCTCCTTAGCCAGAGAGAAGCAGTTGCTGGAAGGAGAATCGATTTTCATCTCTCCTCTGGCTGATGGCAGTCGAATAGTTATCAAGGGTGATTCTGCAACGGGAGAGGAATGGAGCTGAGAGGAGCAAGAAGGGGATGGTGGTGGGGGTGGTGGAGGGGGGTGGCTGGGTAAATCAGATCAAGGAGTAGAGAGCAGAGCAAAAAGAATGAGTAAGCTATTGAGAGATCACAGGAAGAAGGCAAACTTTGAGGATGGAAAGGGTGAAACGGTTCAGGGGATCAGAAGTGTGAAGTCATAAAAAAAAGAAGTGGAGGGATGGGGAGAGAGGGGACAGAAAAAGTGAGGTCACAGGAAGAGAGAAAGGCAAGGTGGCAAGGGGGTAATCATGTAGGAAACTGAGGCGAGGCAAGGGTGAGGGGGGCAAACGCTTCGAGAGTGGAGGGAGGTGCGGAGGAAGGGAGAGGAGCAGCTATTTTCATGGGCCGGTGTGACAAATGGTGTGAGAGTGCCACTGGCGTCTCCGGTGTCACAGCACTGTCACTGGCCTCCTCAGTGGGCTCGTGGCCAAGTTGTAACTCTGCCAAGGTGATGTAAACCACCTGCCTCTTATCCTCATAACTTTTTTCTTTTCATGTATCACTGGGCAGTTGATGCCCTTCTGCTCACCTCACACTATCTACATCTTTATTTTGGGACGTTCACTTTATCTTAATTTGGCCTAAAAATTGATTAAATGAGCATAATGTTCCTCACCGCTGCTAACTAAATGTGTTTTTGCAGTGTCAGAAGAGCACAGTGTGACATCACTTTGGTTATGGGAAACTACAGGGAAGTCAAGTGTAGCTGAGGGTAGTGGCTTGTGGTTATGCATGGTCTTCTCGGCGTTTATTGGAAATAAAGATCACACACACACACACACACACACACACACACACACACACATCAAATATTAGTATGTAGAGACATGCTGTTCCTCTAAGCTCGCTCTGATCAAAGCAGGGTTTGGAAGCACAAAGTCTAATTTAGACGATGTGTTGGGGGGGGGGGCTTTGATGAAAGAGATGAGGTCAGAGAAATATCTGGGTTCAATTATGTGTGAGTGTGTGTGTGTGGGGGGGGGGGGGGGGGGTCAGTAACAAATAAGGGCTGGCAAGATGAGCACTTCAGAAATATCTGTTTGAAAAGCATCAGATTTGTTAAAATGTAAATTTTGTATTCCTGTTGATTTTATGACATTTGAACCATTTTTTAACAAAAGTCAGACTGAATGCCCCTGAATGCCCCACACAAGAATGAGAAATATTAAATATTTTATCCACCTACAGTGGATTTAAGTGTACTTATAAAAATATACTTTCTTCAGAAAATATTAAATTCAAATAGAGTTTGTTTTTTTTTTGCTGTTTTTCTACATTTAAATTTTAATGCATTTTTCAAGTGAACGCAGCTGTTCTGACATAGTGAGTTGTGTTGTACTTCCACCTGCTCAAACCACATTTTATTGAAAACACAAGTGCAAAGACCAGTTTTTAAGGCTTTAACAAGCAGATGTGCAAACACAGACCTGAACCAAAAAAAAAAAAAAAAAAAAAAAAACAATAAATCTTGAATGCCGCATGTTTTGACTTTGACACACCTCAGATGATGATTTTCAGTGTGATTAAAGCAGAATTTGATCTGACTCTTAACCATCATATGATCTACAGCTGCATCGAAGCAGCAGCTGTCATACAGCAGCAGGAGTCACGTGTTCAGTCCACCTGCAGAAATGATATGATGTAATTCCTCAGACTTAGGTCAAACCTTGCGGACCTATTCATCAATTATTCAATTTTATGACACACATAAGACATATGACATCACCCAGCTTTTCTTACCGAGATTTGTCAATAATGTGTGGATGATCAAATCTCCGTATCTCTGTACAATTTTCCTCTGGCTGGGGTGAGTTTATTCCTCTCAGCTCATCAAACAAATGGTGTAAACACACTTTGAACCCAATACACACCTACCCTCAGAGATCAAAAATGGACAAGCAATACTGGTGCAACACTGGCTCTTTCATGTGATTTATAATGTTTGGGCAACAATACAGCTGTATAGCACAGAGGGATGAGCAATATCAGACTTCGGCAAATAATACATGTTAGTAGACTATATTCATTTATTATTTTAGTTTCTTCAAGAGAATGGTTGATATTAAATAAAAGGACTTTCTCCCTTTCAAAGGGAAAGTGTGTTTTGAAACTGCCAAAACTTAGTTTGGACTGCTTTGGACATGTGGTTTTGGATTCTGCACCAAGACATTTCTTGGCCCATTAGGAAACTGTCAGCCCTGACGTGATTGGCCATTAGCGAAGCCCGCTCTGACTCCACCTGCTGATATTGTATTCCTCCAACTAATAACGCATAAATTCCTGCTTTATCCTCATTTCTAGTTTTGTGCTGTTCTGTCCCTCTGGTCTCTGGAAATTGCCAAAAAAAAAAAAAAAAAATGACTCCATCACACCCATTTGTACCCAGAACTATAGTAGTTTAGCTTGCAGGAAAATAAAGCTATTGATGTATGCATGTGAGCAGTTGTGTGCCCTCTAAATTAGTAGACTCTTCACAGTGGACAACTCAGCCAGCATGACAAACTGCAGCTGGATTTGTGCTGGATTTAGTTTTAATGATGTTTGAGCAGAACACACTCAGCTGACAGAAGCCACCTAACTAACTCTGAACTGCTGGGGGGGCTGTGAGTGTGTGTGATAGGAGTGAGCACGTGCGAATGTGCACGCGATAGGTAATATAAACCATCTCTGTAAACAGCTTAATGAGACAGATTTGGTTCAGGCGTCGACACCGGGTATAGGATGTCAGATCCACTTACGGCAGGTTATCGCAATGTGTCGATTGGCCGGCTTCACTTTTTCCAGGTTGTGACCCTTGCTGACAGGCAGCTCGGTTACAGCATAAACATGGCCTAAATGCTCTGTCAAACCTCAAGCGTCTCTGTTGTGATTTGCTGTGAGGGTCTCGAAATTCTTAAGGCAAAAAATTCTTGTATCCAAGAAAAACCCAGCGCCTCCATGTTCCTGCTGGAGCTAGACACCCCCTTATTTTATTTTGCTGTTTGCAGTGTGTTTTGGGGGAATGGCTCAAATTGTGTTTTGCAGAGACAGTTCATCAGCTAAGGTCAACTCAGTTAAATCAGCCATCAAAAAGGCAGAGGAGTGTGAATGTGTGCGAGCCAAGCAAGCCTCTCAATGAATGCATGTATGAATGCGTGCACCGCACACTCACACACACATGCACACATGCAGACGTTCACACTCGCACATACTCCTTCCTTCGCGACCCGTTTTGCTGTGAACTCACTCAGGCGTAATGACATAGCTAGTGTTGCCACAGTGTAGCTACAGATGGAAGCAATTATGGTGCAGTGAAAATATTTCCTGAAGTAAGGCAGTGTTTTGACTGGTGGGACAGCGGGACGCAATCACTCAGTAATTGAGGTCCACTGAAACATCAATAAGGCGAAGCGAGATTGAAGATTTCTTGTTGTGCCGTCATGTTAGGGTGGATGACGGCCACCGTCTCTGTCTTTCTCTCCACCGGCTGTAATGTTGTGAGGAGCTTTGTGCAAGGAAGGAAAATTTGTTGCCAAATTTACGACTGTGGTCTCATCTAATTCCACTCTAATTACTGCGGCTTGGAGAGAGGCCTGAGTCGCAGCAGTGGAAGGAGAACCCATAAAGTAGACACAGTTCTTTGTATCTACATGGCAGCTACTTAAAGCACAGTCTGCTGATGATAAATGTGTTGCCCCGTAGTCTGAACCCCAACAGAGACACAGACAGACAGGAAACATGAACGAAAGCAGGGGGTTAGTTCATGTTTTTTTTTTTTTGTTTTGTTTGATGCGGTCTTCTCTTTCAGAAAGAGCGAGAGAGAGCTCTGTAACCTTGACGCCGCAGTCGTCCTGCCTCCCTCCCCTGACTCCCTCTGCTGTCACTCCTGCAAGTCAGACACCAAGGGCACGCTGAGGGAGAGAGGGAGGGAGTTGGAGAATAGACAAGTGGAGATAGAGGAAATGTGGTGTGTAGCTGAGCATCCCCAGACACCAGACTGCGCTGTAACTCACACATCTCTCCCACCCCGAGGACTTTCTGAGAGAACAGAGATGATCCCCTCAGTGAAACCCGTTGGCTGATGAAATATGAGGACCTAAGTATGCGCCTTATAAGTATTGATGTACGTGTGTGCGCGCGTGTGTGTACTTTGGCAAAGCAGAGGAGAAGAAAAGTGAAATAGTGTATGGCATGTGTGCACTTTTCAGCATAGAAATGGGGATTTTTTTTTTTTTTTTTTTACTCAGCTTTAAGATAAGAATAGCAGCCTCAGCCTCTGGAAAGCTTGGCGAGGTGCGAGGACTCCTGAAGGGCTTCAGCTTTTTCATCTGACTTCCTCCTCTGAGTCCTCCCTCTGCTCCTCACATCTCCTTCCCCCAGCAGGAGCCTCAGAGAGAGCCTTGAAAAACACAGAGGGCCCGCTGACCTCTCAGCGAACGGGTCTTCACTGATAGATCTGTGTGCATGTGTGTGTGTGTGTGTGTGTACACACTGTGTTGCCATCTTTCAAGGACTGGTTGAAGTGAGATTTTGGGTGGTGAGGGCAGAACGCGCACAGACTACAGTAACTCTTAGCTGTTGGTTTTACTGACTTTCTACAAAAAAAAAAAATACACAAAACTTTCAAGAGACTGGCATCAGTGAAAAACCGAAACTCTGCCCCTTTTTATGTCCACACACATCTAAGACTGGTTCCAGCCTGCAAAGGGTCAGTGATATAAACAACATTATGGTAAATGAAGCCCTTCAGCAACCCTGATAGTTCAGATTATATGCATTTAAGAGAAAATACAAGAAGATTCAGAGCAACAGATGAGCTGTAAGAAGGTCCCTTTGTGTAATCAAAGAAATGTTTATAAAGTAAATGATACAACAGTTAGTTCCACCCTAGTAATTTGATTGAACAAGAGACAGTCCATAAGAGCTTTTACAGAGCACAATAGCAGTGTGACTTTTAACTATGCATCTATTAAGTGTTAATTAGCATCACATTAATGTTATTCTGGATGTCTTTGAATGTCATAGCTTTTGCCAAGGTGCATATATTTCCAGAGACAATCAATAATAATAATAATAATAGATATAAACAGACAAGGGAACAAATAATATGTTAACTCTAAAATATGTAAATCCCGGATGGCAGTTAAGCATGTTCAGGTGGCTTCACTCAGATAGTTTTGTATCACACTGTTACAAATGTAGTATTTAAAGCCTGTGTCTCTGAGTCAGCGCTTTTCGTCAGGCCACATACACCCACACCAACACAACGTTTCCACCAGAGTTCTCACAGTTTTGGTTGTTTTGTGTGGGAGATTTCTGTATTTTTGTTTCCTTTTTTTTCTCCTCTTACTGGTTTAAAGTGATTGTGGTTCTGCTGGAAAGTTTCACGTATTTATGAACCCGTTTGGATTTTGAAACACTTTGCAACAAAACTGTGACAAGTTGTGGGAGGAGGTTTGCTGATGTTGGCAGGTTACTGCCAGTCCAATCTGATCAAAGCACAAGCACAACAATATCTGTTTGTATGTTTTTTATGAACATTCAGTCATGAACAGTTAAAGATTCAATCATGAAACAAACATTTTTCTGATAAACCTTTTTTCGAAAAATTTCCACCTAAGAATTTTTTTTATTAAAAAGACTTTACTCCTTTAAAATCCAGTATTTATGTACATGTTTTTTGTTTTGAAAGTCTAAATAGCAGAGACATAATGTCCGCTGCTTCACAGTTATTCTCACTCTACAAGTGCTGGAGGCTTCATCTCGTCTGTCAGATGAGTATTCGACTCCGACTGGCCTCGGATCTAGCTGTGATGATAAAATCATCTCACACATGCACATGTTGAACTTAGATATGATGTGAGATTTAATGTGAGAATGTGAAGAAATACTAAAGTTTTTAAAACCAAGTTCTTGGGGACTCAAATGTCTAATATTAGTTCTGCCCCCAGCCCCCCCCCCCTTTTTTTTTTTTTTTTTTTTTTTTTTTTTGGATTAATTAAAGCTGGAAACCACGACCTTGACAAACTGTACCTGTAAGGCACAAACAAAACTGCCGGGGTGTTTGATCATCAAGACTTCATCAAGTAGAACAACATAATGAAAACTTTCAAAACAAAATGTATTACATTTGCATAATGTAGTGCAGTAAATTGACTTTACCAAAGTAGCAAAATTGAGTACAAGCTCATGGCTAAAATGAAACTATTGCAGGTGTTTTGTCGCAGACAGACTGGAACAAAGTTGAAATCAGGTGGCAATATTACCACTGAATGGTTCAATAATGTTTTATTTTCACTGCTTCTGATTTTTGTGATGTACAATGATCCAATAATATCACACATCACCGATAGGGGCTACTTTCTGCTGCTCTTGAGACTCCAGGTGCATTTTGTTGCTGTGTCCCTGAAGTGTGAGGTGAGCATTGGTAAAACCTTGTACCTTGTATCTGTGTTCACATCTGGATGAACATGTTGATCTTATGTGATCCAGATGCCAGCCTCAACCACAGGGCCTGTGTGCATGTTTGTGTGTATTTGTGTGTGTGTGCGTGTAACACCGTGGGAAGACGGAGAGGAAAAAGATGGATGGCCACATTAAACTTTGTGTGACAGGACCGAGAGCCATTTTACACACGACTACACACAAACATACACACCACCAACTGAAGCCATCGGCTCTTAAACACCAGACACTGGCATTTAAGGAATTTGGCTGAACATACACAATCACACAAACTCTCTCACACACACACACACACATACACAGCTGATGATGAATAAGTGCCCGGGGCAGGTCTGTGTCTTGTGCTGAGTAATAGTTGTCCTCTAAATTGCAGGCAGGATCTACAGGCGCTGTGTAATGCCTCAGCAGAGAGTCCTGCAGCATGACTTCAGATTACTGTAACTGCTCCCCACTCACACCACTGGGGGTTGTTTTTGTGTCTATCATTCAGACAGAAATCGACCATGGTGAGATCTCCTTACGCCCTGTATCAAACAACACGTTTCCTTCTTTCTGCAACACATCAATAACGCTATGCTACTTTTTTCACACTCCCTCTCTTGCTCTTTTTCTCCATCAGTCACGCACTCTTTCCATCTCTATCTCTTATTCTCTGATCATGTTCCTCCTCCTTCTAACCCTTCGTCTCTGCTCTTTCCGTTTCTGTCACTTCTTCCATCCTATTGCTTTCACCCCTGAGTTTGTTGCAAAACCTCAGTATTGATCACCTCAAACTCCCTTTCATCCAGGTCATCTGACAGCCGCTGTGATTCTGAGTGATTGCTCGGCCAAGGATGTGTCCTGACAGCATGTCCACCTGCGAGGCCTTGGCCCATGTCACAGCTGAGGCATTTCATTAAAGGCAGCCTGTAAATTAAGAGAACAGGGTGGGGGATGTGTAGGTGAACAAATAGAGGAAGGGCAGATTCAATCAGCCACCAGATGGCGTGCAGCCATGACATGAGGCCCGATGGTTTAATCATTCTGTTAAAACTCCATAAATTTGTATTGGGAACAAGTCCAACACTACAGTGCCGGGGGTGTTAACATAAAAATAAATTGGCATGTGTTTTCGGCGGGTGGGCGTATAGTATAGCACGGTGCAATGCTCTGATGTGATATGCGGATGTAGCATGTGAGAGAGATTAAGGTGAAATTGCCTGGTTCATGATTTGGGAATGAGAGATATGAACCCCCTGGGCGGAACGTAAGAATAATGCTATGCGGACCTGCGCTCCAATTTACTGCCCGTGACATATTTGTGAATATTTATTATTGCTCTCCACAATCTGCTTTTGGCTACACACCTAAAATGAGAATATCAATTACCAAATGCAAACTGCAGCCAACACCATCACCCATAAGTCATGGGATATACTGCGGAGGAAAAAGAATACAAACTACATCCTACTGAGAAACCCACACATGTACATTTGCACACACAGACTCTACTGCACATAAAAGTCTCTGGAAAACAATTTATTTCTCCACAGTGTCCACCATGGCTCAGTTGCTTTTTTTGGACTGGATGTGGCTGAAACTGCTCACAGACTCGCCCTTGTTAAGCAGCCTTTCACTGAAGGTTGACCAGATTGGGAAAACAAGAGCCCCTGGTGTAATTGAACCCACAGATTCAATAAGGAACATTCCTGACAGCAACACATGCGCAAAGGCTGAGAACAGAGTCCTGTAGCTTTTGATTACACAACAGTATGAGAGAGTCAGCCACACCTCGAGTGATTTTAGCACATTGCATTACCCAAATCTAGACTTACCTCACTTACCCCAAGCAGAGACTTTCCCGTGAGTGTGAAAAGGGAGAAAGAAACTGAAAGAAGGATGAAGGGTGAGAGTTAAAAATTAAGATACACTAGGCAGCCGGGAGGAGAGAGTGAGAGGTGGAAGTCAGGAATGTATAGCTAACAAGAGAGTCGTGCAGGTATGTAATTATGCAGTCATCATTGCAAACCTTGACTCTGAGCCAGCTGAAGGCCTGATCTGCCCTCGCTAATACATGCAGCTGAAGACCTGAATCTATTAACAGCAGTTTGGGTTTTTTTGTGTGTAGATGTTATGGAATTTTAATTGCAAACACATGGCCGGTGCACATAAATGTTTTAACATATTGATCATCCGGGGTGCGAGACAGGCATGACTGACTGGCCCTCAGGAGCTGAGGTTTTGGGGGTGGTTTTGAATTTTTTATATATTTATCTTTATTTTACCAGGGAGTCGAGCAGAGCTCTCCTGCAGCTTCCCTCAGCCGTGCTCACGCTGTCAGGGAGGGACTGTAAATGCTTTTACAATCATCCCAAAAGTAAGCTTGGTTTACGAGCAAGCGAGTAAGGAGCAGTAAGGAGCTCTGCAGCGTTTGGGCCTCATTTTTAAAAGGCTTTAACTCTCTCTCAGTTTCTTGCCATCCACATTGGTGTTTGGCTCACAGCCCCCAACAGGAGGTACACAGTACTCTATGTTTATGTGTGATTGAGAGACAGATGCAATAGGAGAAATAGTGTCACCTCAAAGAAAATATGGAGGGTAAGGAGAAAAAAAAATGGACAGACGGAGGATGTGCTAAAAACAGGAAACAAAGTAGTGCCTGCAGTCTTCAACAGAGGCATAGGAGGGAAGGATAATGAGCAAAATCAGGTTGCCCCTTAATAACATACACACATATTCATACATCTAAACACACTCATTCACATGACCGTGCACATGCTTTGCCACGTGTGTGTTTGGCATCGGTGCGTGCATAAACACATTAACATGCAGAGAAATGGAGGATTCTGAAGATGAAAGCCCCTCAGATCAGTGGCTGTACGCTGACACAGTCGTAACCCATCAGGCTCAGAAGTGTGTGCTCGTGGCATCGACAGGTCCACCGGGATGCTGTGGAGTCTCTTTGTTCTGGTTTGATGTGCTGTGTTTCTAATACATGTATTCCAGCTCTCAAAACTGCATAAAAGTTCCCCTGCCCAGCTTTTGATTAAGGAACTTATTGGACTGTAGGCAGCCTCAAATAGTTACCAAATTAATTCGCTAACATCTGAAACTGTGAACACCCCCAGACGGTAATAAAATGCAGTGTCACAAGCAAGGAGGTGAAGCAAACTCCTCTGTGCTGTTCGGTTGTTTTGGCAATCATTTTATTTAAGAATATTTCTGGTTTATAACAGCCTGGGTCTTATTTTGGTAGTTTTGGTCATGATCATGATTCCTATAGGTACATGTTTGTGTTGGATATGTTTTTTGTTCTTTCCTACCTCCTTGAAAATCCTTCGCCCACTCAGATTTATTGTGCAACTCCTTCAGGGCTGCTGACCTGCAGGTGGGGGACCACTGGTTTAGATACACAGGCTTAACAATCTGTCTTGTTTCTTGGCCTGTCAGACTTTATTGTAGTGTTCCCAGAGCCATTACTTTGATGAATACAGCACTCTCATACCAACCAGGGAGAGATGGCCAAAACTATGAAAATTAGACCCTAGCCGTAATAAACTGTGATTATCTCTCGGATGCATGTGTAGAATCAAGATCATCATCTTTGAAGGTGGGTTGAAAATGATCCTCTTCCCCCCCTTCCGTCCCATCATCCCACACTCCGTCTTTATCTCACGCACACATGTTCACGAGGCCACTGTCGAAAGCGCCGCCAAACTGTGAGCACAGCCCAAGCAGATACACAAGAGTCATCTGCCAGTGCTCTAATCAGGGGAAATGTTTAACAACTGCCACGGAGCAAGCAGGGCTTTTCATTAATTTCTCTAACTCACGGGCAGGATGGAGCGAGGGAGGGACCAGAGCGGGAGACATGAGGGAAAAGTTGGACGAAGCCACACAAGTCACTCCGATTAACGCGACCACAGCTGTCACGTTCGGCGAGTAACAGAAACATCACTTTGTAGCTTTAATATTGAATTTGATCATGCAGGAACAACCTTGATTTTATTTGAGAGTGTGCGAGTAAAAGTTTCTTTACATCTCTTATGAATTTTTAAGCCATTACTCTCATCATGCTGCCACCCCTGGTGATCAAAGCAGTGGTGGGTAAAAGAGAGAGAGATATGGAGAGAGGATTAATGGCTAACAAGAGGATTGGAGGAAGGGAGGGAGGGAAGATACGGGATGTGAAGGAGACGATGACTCTGGGTTAGAAACAAAGGAAATCAAATACCAAAGGAAAATTGAAACTCTGTGCGAGAGCTGTTGTGCTTTGAATTTGACAGTTAACTGGAGTGGATGTATACACAAATATCCCATCAGTGTTGCTTTCAACAACAGAGCCATTCCATCCTCTGTGGTACAAACTAGGTCTCTTCTCTCCTACGAACCCTCCTCGTCTTCATCTCTCCACCTCTTCAATCCCCACTTATCCCCTCCTCTCCACCTTCTTATCTTACCACCTTTTGTTTCAGCTCACCACGTCTCATGTCTTCCTTCTTTTCCTCAACCTACATAAAATCCCTCCTCTCCCTCTCCTCTCTCTCTCCTCTCCTCTCCTCTCCTCTCCTCTCCTCTCTCTCTCCTCTCCTCTCCTCTCCTCTCCTCTCCTCTCCTCCTCTCTCTCCTCTCCTCTCCTCTCCTCTCCTCTCCTCTCCTCTCCTCTCCTCTCCTCTCCTCTCCTCTCCTCTCCTCTCCTCTCCTCTCCTCCTCCTCTCATTGTTACGCTGTAATTGGAGCTGGAAGCCTGAAGACAAGCGGCTCAGTGTGCGTCAGGTTGACAGGCAGTCCCGTTGGCTTCTATTAAGCTTTAATAAGTTGGAGGATTGGAAGAGAGAGAGAAGGAGCTGAAGGGAGGAGAAAGTGTGCATGCTGCTGCCTCTACTGTCACCCCTCGCTAGGATGCAGAAAAACCTGTCTGCTGTCACACACACACACACACACACACACACACTACCCAAATCTCTGAACATCCGCCCTCTCATTTTCATCCATTTTTCTTTTTCAGCTTATCACTACCAGTTAAAGATTTTGTCCTCGTGCTCCTTATCCAAGAGAGGCTGTCCTATGTGGGGGATAAAAGAAATTGACAAAATAATTAACATGTGTGTCTATGCTGAAGACAGACAGGGAGTTGAGGCGAAGTCTCGGCTTCTCTCAGCGATACAGCGCTAACACACAGCACACACTTGTCAAGCCCTCTCCTCCTGCATGAAGATGACAGCAGTATTATTGCGCCGTGCAGAATTTAATCTGAAGTGCCACGCAGCAACTCTGGACCACAGCTGAGGTAAATGTTGGAGAAATATCTTACAGCCTCTGCCTCTGAGTACGGCAAGAGTAATTCCAGCTGTGATGTGTGTGAGAGAGGGGAGATTTGTGGTTTCTCCCTCCCTGTTATGTTCCTGCCTTGTTCAGATTTTTTCTGTGGTTGCAGAGCTTCCGTTTTGTTTACAAAGTCATCAAGGCTGCGGTTTATTGAAAAAAAAATTCATTACCTGACTTTTCAAATTCCTCCAGAGTGTGCGCGTATGGAAACCATAAACAAATATTCTCACACTGTAACCTCCAAATGCCTTTCTTTGTGTCGCATCTGCTGCCCCAAGAACGCCCTTTTTACTGAGGAGAGGAGCGATAATGTAATTGGAGCTGGCAGTCATTCCAAACTGAATATTGGCCTGAAACATGGAAATAAATACAGCGGGAGTCAGGGCTATGTTTAGGCTGCTGTTGCTGCAACAAAGATGCCAGCAATGTGTTCAAGGAGAAAAGAACTTCCAGTGAGCAAATGCCAAATTCAATATAAACACAGAAGAACATGGGTGCTTAAACGAATACACAAAGACTACAAGGACGTCTGTGCTGGTTAGCCTGTGTAACCACAAGCTGGCTGCGTGACAGTTGGAGAGAATGTATATTGAGGCAAAGATGTGTAGCGTGATCCGAATTATGGGTTGCCATCTGTGTTAGGAGCAGGTCTGATATATTGAGCAATCAGGTTTTAAATAGATAATGAATCTAAATAAACATTAATAATGAGTTAAATAAACACTAATATTCAGGAGAATTTTTAACAAGATGTTTTTTTTTTCAACAATCCTATTTTACACCAAAGCATTAATACATTACTCCAAGATAAATATTCATATGCAGTGATGAACTAGATTGGAGGATGAGCAAAGAACAGGTTTGAATTAAATGAGGGGAGCTGAGGTTGAGGCCTTAAGGAAACAGAGAAAATCACGTCACATTAAATATGACCTGACGCAATCCCGTTTATTGGGAAGGATTTGCCTGACCTGTAGGAGCCATATAATAAATGGGCTGTAGCTAAGGCCTTTGTCCACATGTATCGCTGTGCTTATTGGATTGGCAATAAAGGACTAATTAATGCTGAAAAGGACACAGGTCCAGTTGATTAACATCAGGACTCAGTCAATGGAAATTGCAAACTTGTTGAGCATAAGGAACGAGTCCTTATTGATAGTATTGATGATCCATTGTCAGAGCCATTAGATGAAATCATAAATGACAAGATATCAATTGATAGTTCAATGTAATTCTAGTTTGTCTGTTTGTTACTGTGTAGAGTATAATTATGCTTTAAGGCTACAGACTGAAGCTACATTTAACATTACTGTCTAAATAAAAAAACTGTATTTTTAGCCACCACATATTTCAGTTGTCCACTAGGGTTTTGATCCCAATTTAGTGGATCCCTTTTCCTCAAGCATGTTTGCTTTTTAGTAAATCTCTCAACAGCTGTTAGCTGGCCTGTCATGATTTTTTTTTTTTTTTTTTTTTTTTTAATCAAGCACCATAGTTCTTTTGTTTGTGACCAAAATGGCTACTTGTTGTTGTGTTCATCCTGCTCTGTCTTTCTGCACACTGTAAGGTCCTTGTTCTTGAGTCTGTCTGAGTCTTTGTGCCTCGGCCACCAAACCACTGAATGTGTTTTTTTTCTACAATTGAGAGCATTTTTTTCTTTTAACCAAAGCACAGCTGACACCTTATGCTGAAGGGAAGAGAAGTAGCTGTGTCATTGTATTTGGAGAGCATTGTTATTGTAGAGCTTTGACAGTGTCTTCCTTATTGTATTCACCAATGAAAACCAGCTTTCGGTTCTATCCTGTTGGGATTAGTGAAATCAAATACACCCAAACAGAAAACTGCTCAACGAGACAGATCGATGGATAGAGTGAGCAGAACCAGTTATTGTGTTTTTGGGTGAACTTTTCCTTTTAATGTGTTGCAGAGCACCTCCGGCTCAGCACAGCAGTTAAGCAGTCTCTCACGTGGTTTGAGCTGCCATTCCCCGACTTAATGTCAGTGTGTAGAGTAACACATTATTATACTAAGCCACAGGCCACATTAATTAACCACCAGGCTGTCTCATACTGGAGTATTTGCACCACAACCAGTCCCATTTGTCCCCATTAAAATGAATGTGTCAGACAATAAAAGTATGTTTGTTTAAAAGGAAATGTTGTAGTTCTCTGCACGTTCGTTCTTCCTCTTGTTCTTTGTCCTGCTCCTTCTATGCACCGTGTGCAAGTGAGTAAGTGGCTCCCAATGTCTTTTAATGACATCCATTTATTTTGTGTGAGAAAGGATTTATTTTGCTGTCCTTGTGGAGACAGTCCTCCCTCTGCCTCTATTGGTGTTGTAATTTAACAACTATTACTATGTTTGTCTAAGGCCCCAAATGTTCAAGTTTGCTTAAGGCAACTTCTCTGTCTCTCTCTCTCTCTCTCTCCCTCTCTCTCTCTCCCTCCTTCACTCCTTCACTCTCTCTCTTTCTGTAACAACCTCCCCGTTCCTTCATCTGCTTTTCTCCAATCTGCTTCCCTTGGCACAATTTCATTGTATTCGTTGGTGTTGGTCCCGGGAGCTCATGCAGCAAAGAACAACTTTTCTTCTGGCATTTTCCTAATTGATCCGTGGCAGCCCGTGCTGTGGTCTAGCTGAATTCATATCTTCAATAATTCATAAACAGCTCTCTCCGAGGGGGTTCATGACATGTTCTTACACCAAAGAAATACAGAAATTTGTGGTGTTCTGTGCTGATGTGATACCCGTCTACAAGTCCTTGTAATTGCAGTTATTTGGGCTAAAAAGGAGGACATATATATTTGAGTCGCTGCATGCAAGTTCAGGTGTTGGTGCACAACCATAAATGGGAAGTATAGCAGATTGTGATGGCATGAAAACTATGAATTATTCCTCACTATTATTGCAGGACTTGGCATCTTTCCCTATAAAACTAATGTTGTGAAACATGTTAGGGTTGAGAGCTGTTCTCAATCAGGAAGACAGTTATTACAGCTATTAAAATCACCATCCACTTTATGTAATGAAGGCAATTAGCCAGAGCTACCTTAGCTGGAAAGCCTACCAGCATTCCCACCCACAGAGTGGAGAGAGAAAATAGGCCATTTTGTCTTGCCATTTGTTAACTCCCACATTTAAAACAGGAAATAATCGTGCTATTTAGATGGTTGCACCAGCTGACTGATGGCCTTTTTGTCTGTGATTTTATCTCTCTTTGCAGGAATGCTGCTGCAGGAGAGTTTCATCGAGGAGCCTGACGGCCTGGTGTCTGTGAACCTGCTGGTGGTGTCTGCTGTTTCAGCCTTCGCAACAGGAGCCATCCTCTCAGGCCTCACCGTCTGCTGGATCATGAGTCACCGCCACCGCCACTCCCGCAGCTCTGGAGCCAACGGCGCTCGCCGCAAAAGTGACAAAGAGCAGAGCATGCTGGGCCAGGGCCGCAGCGGGTCAGTGATGAGTGTAACAAGAACCAGCGGTGGTGAGAGGCGCCGTTCACAGGCGGACAACCCCTTCGTCACACCCAACGGCTGGCCCAAAGGAGAGATGGACCCAGGATTGCTGCCTACCCCAGAGCAGACCCCATTGCAGCAGAAACGGGCCATGCGTCTCCCAGACACTGAATGGGATCAGAGCCAGACCTTCCTCACCGCTGTGGGGACACCCTGCCCCAACAACTCTGTCATCTACCTGAGCTCCAAGTTCCTGCATGGAGGTGGAGGGGGTGGAGGGATGGTCCGGATAGAGGACCCAGGAGAGGTTGTGCTGCCCCCGCACACAGAGCGCCAGCGCTATCTGATCCTGGCCACCCAGAGAGGGGAGCATGGTGGCAGCCGTCCCAGCGGCACCCTGAGGAACTCAGCGGGAGAATACATCTACCCCGCCACGCCACAGGACTCCCCTGACCGACGGAGGGTGGTTTCCGCTCCCACTCCCCACGTGGACTATGGGGAGCCTCGCTGGAGTCATGAGGCGCTCAACTACAACAGCAACAATGGAGCGCCCTATCACTCCCAACGTCAAGGCCTCATCAGGCCAGACATGCACGGGGCTCGAGGCCTGGGAGAACTGGCTGATTTCAGCCATCTCCTAGGCAAGAACATGGGCGAGCGCACCCCCAGTGGCCAGTGAGGTGAAGTGTGTGAGCCCTGACACCAAACTCTCTCTGAAAACCCATTCCCTCCAACAGTAAACTGGAATAAATCAACCCCTCAGAGTCACTGTCCCGGTCCGACCTTACCCTTTCTGTCCTCTCTCACTGTCATTCAATGTTCAATGACGTCATTCAGCTGACTGAAGAGAGAGACAGAGAGAAAAGAAACAAAGAGAGAGTTGAAAAGAGGAGAAATCTCCTCACATCTCTGTTCCTCTGCTCTTAATCTGAGGTGCACCCCTCTGCTCTGTTAGTGGTGCAACCAACAGAGCGTGACTTTGACACCAGGACAAACACTAAGGTACAGGGAGGGGTGCAAAGGAATCTTCTAAAAAGGACAGAGTGGAGATTAAAAAAAAAAAAAAAAAAAAAAAAAGACAACTTCGCTTGCTGCGCCAAATGTGAAAGGTCTCCCTCCACCATTTTGTTCACTGTTTTGACACCATGGATCTTCTTTGAGTGTGAAGCTTTGTTTCTGCTTTTGTTCATTTGTTTTTCTGTGCCAGAGGCATCCAGCAGACAACAATGTGCTTTACTTTGGATTTCAGATGAGACTAAAACTGTTGTAGCCAGAGGGCAGTTTCTCTCGATGGATCAAGCAGTGTGTGTATGTGTATGTGTGTGTGAGAGAGAGAGAGATTGTGTGAATGTATGTGGCCACAACAACCCCAACCAGTGTCCTGTCTTAACTGTGAAGAATAACTATATAATGAAGTACCCGCGAGGAGAAGGTTGGTGTTAAGATTATTTTCCCTTTTTATAAACAATCAGAGAGAGATAAATGGAGTTTATGATGTGTCTCTCTTATGTGTTTACCAATCAGAGGATGGTTGACCAGTGTCTAGTGAAGGGCTGAGACTCCCATTGTAATTTTTGTGATTCCCAGTACTTCAGACGCAGCACTAGACAGAGCCATAATGAAGCGAAAGAGAGCAATAATAAGCAAGAATCATATAATGATGATGAAAAAGCCAATTTAATTTGATTTTTTTTATAATATCACTGATTTCTCAGCAAAGGAAACTAAAGTTTATAGACTCTAGAAAGAGAGCTGGGAAAAGGAACAATATATCCCTCCATTCTTCTCTCCCTCACTGCCTCTCAGTATGTTCGGGTCTTTCTGACCTGACCTGAGGCCTCCCTGGGCTCCGCAGTCCATTTGAAGGGGGGAATGTGAGCTGTGGCTGTCTGGCTGTCTGACTGAGGCTGTGAGGCCAGGCCGCTTGGGACCTCCATTCAGCCTCTTCTGCCCGACACTGAGCCTCTTTGTGCCCCAGAAGCAGGAGGAGACTGCTGCAACAAATAGCCGTTAAGAGTCAGGGACCTAGCCCAGCATTGCAACATAGCAGAATATCAATGAGGAGGAGGACAGCAGCTCCATCCGTCATGCGAGGTGTACCAACCAGGCCTGGGCATCTCTCATGCTTCACCTACTTGCCAGGGCAGGGAGGAGCTGAGGGCTGAAGCTGGGGCCAAGGCCAGGGTTGGGGCACCGCTAACTGTCACAATGGTCATCCCTTGTGGCTTTATCCCTTTCTGCCTTTCAGTGTTTCCCAACAAAAGCAGAATAAAGAAAACAGATAGGCATGGGTATACTTTGGTGTGGAGTTACGCTTTCACTTGTCTTTGTCTTTTATGTTTTCTTCTTTTTGTTGGTTCTAATTCTTCTTGATTCAGATGTAGATCCAGAGATAGTCTTAGTTCATCTGGGTCATGGAGGTGTTTTTGTGCATGTCTGTCTGTTGCCTTCTGTATGTGTGTGTGTGTGTGTGTGTGTGTGTGAGAGAGAGAGAGAGTCTCTAAGGGCTTGTATCCATTAATGTCTTGCTCATATTGAGTGCATAAAACAGCTTTGATCACATATACTCTCATTTTCACCCCTCCTTTTCCCCCAACCCCATTCTTTTCTGTGGTGAGTCATTAATGTTGTGCAGCAACCTTTTGCCTGACATTCAAAAATCTGTGCAAACGGTGTCAGAGCCCTGCGTGAGAGCAGTACATGCTATACAATATACTTACACCATTATAGAGTACACAAAGACCTGCAGATAAAATGGAGATGATGGGCTGTGCTGAAGGGAATTCAGGGTCAGATGGTAGACACTACCCACATAATAAAACACCACAATGTATAAAACCTAGAGCTCAGTATTGATTAAAACTTTTATTAAACTAGTGCCAGTATACTACGATGCCTTTCAGTTTTTGACATCATAATAAAAAAATGTGTTCAGAAGATGCATTATTTACCACAAAATCATACTTTGTTGCTTAATTGGGTCTTTAAGATCATTGTTTTGGCTTATGACCCATTTTGGTCAACTCCCACAGCTGTCATCTGTGGCATCTCTAGCCATGGCAGAAAGTTGTTTACAAGAAACATGCTGGAAAAAAAATCAATGCTACTAACCTAGGAGGCTGAAGAGTCAAGGTTAGGAACCAGCTACTGAGCATTTAGCAGCTAAACATCCAGATATTTTCCTCAGGAGTTGGTAGAGACCAAAAACGGAGCTAAACAGAAAGTATAGTTCAACTGGATGTGTACAGTAAATAGACAACTTGATGCTAACACATTAGTTGTGTTAATGTGTCAGTCTTGTCTTAACAACTAATGTCACCAGGTGACCACCATTCATGCACTATTGCTATTGCTTTATGTGAAAATACTAAGGCTGGGTATTGTCCTAAATGTTTAAATATGAAGGTAGTTAACGGTACATTATTTACCAAAAACCAAAGCAGTTAATTACCTGAACACTGTCAAAGCACAGTGTAAACGTACTGTGAATTTAAATTGTGATGTAAATATATGTAAATGAAGAACTGTCTGATCAGAGAAAAAGTAAACAAGCTTGTAACATAGATCAGGTATATGATACCAGCTGAAACTTTGCCACTGAGATTTGATACCCAGCCCTAAAAACAGAGACAGCCAAGAGTTGGAGGTGGTGCATGAGACAAGCCAGTCTAAGAGATTTATGAAAGCAAGGACAGAGGAGGAGGTCAGGCGGGTGAACATGATGTTACTGCATTACCGCCTCTCCACATTAGTACAGTGTATTCTTTATACATTCCACCCCGAAACAGGTCATTAGTACTGAGGATAGTGAGCTTTCCACCAGCCCGGCCCCTCATCTCTGCCTCTCTTTATCTCCCTCCTCGTCTACCATGTCTGCTGTGGCCTGAGTTCTGTGTGCCTGTCTGTCTGCCAGTGTGTGTGTGTGTGTGTGCGTATGAATGAGGCCTCTCTGTCTCGGCCGGTGTGCCCATCCAGCCGTGTCCTCGCTCTGCATCTCCTCTGGTGTTTCACTAAACATGCTTGATTAGGCAAAGTACATTCCCAGCCCTCTAATGGCCTGATGAGCCCCTGAGAAGATTACTACAGACACATCAGCCCTGAGAGGGAGGTGCACGTTCAACCAGCTCTTTACCCCTCCGCTAACCACCAGCCACGCACACACACATGCATGCATGCATACACACAATCTCTGCAGGGCCCTTTAACCAAATGTGGGATGCAATTGAATTAAGATCAGAAATAGAGCTCACGCTTGAAATAGGCCATCAGTGACTGGTTCTGGGAAAGGTACTGTACATGATGTTATCTTACTGACTGCATAATTTGATTACCTTTGTTCAACATTACGGGGCAGCTAAAGAACTCAGATGTAACCTCATGCAGGTCGGTCTGTTTATTAGAGCCATCATCCTCCCCCTTCTTCACATACTTCATTCCCTCTCCTCCTCTCACAACAGCTGCACCTCTTCGTCTTCTTCTTTCAAGCCCCTTTTATTACCAGCTGACTCACATCTCACTTCATAGTCAAACACCCACACTCAAGTAATATCTCTACCCAGTCCTGTTTGTCACTGTTAAAGGTTAGGTTGTTAATTAAATGAGTTGGTGACAGAAACAGAAATCAAAGTAATTTACAAAATCCAGCTTTATTTCACACGCAGTCCCTAATGTGTTACAATTTTGTTAGACATTTTCAAAGCTTCTCATATGGTAAATTGGTTTCCTTTCCTTGGAAATGATTTTGTTTGGTATTTTTTTTGTAGCACACATTGCCTCTGGTTCTGCACACACACATTTTCCCTCTTTATCTCATCCCTGCACATATTGTCACGCACACACTTAAAATTCCCACCCAGCCCTCACGGCCCGGTCTGTGTGTGTATGTCATTATTTATCAGGTTGTGTCTGTGTATGAAGTGACCATGCCTTTCTGTTTTGGGGTTGTTTATGCCATGTGGCCCAGTGATGAGATGCCCCCCAGCCAATAACTGCCATCTTGCCCTGCGGTGCTCCTGCACTGTACTGTACTGTCTGTGCTCTATGCCCTAGAAAGAGACCAGAAACGGAGGCTAACTTGTATCAAATTCACCATCACAGTGAGGAGCAGTGACATGAAACTGTTTCTTTCCAAGCCAACGCACGAGAGGAAAAAGCACAAAAAGGCGAAAACAAAATCAACATTTGCATTTTTGTAAAATTGTAGATGTATTTAGTCAGCACTGATCATTTTTGTCAAGTTTGTTTTTTCTATCGTTTGTTTCTGTGGTAGATATTTGGTTTGAAATTATATGGGATATTATTGTATATGATTTCAATTTCAATTCTCTGGTGTGCCGGATTTGATGATGACAATGAAGACGAACTTGACGACTATCATTATTGTTATTATATTGACAGTGACAATGAAGCAGTACTGTGATCTGAGCTGTTGTGTCCTGTTTGGATGCTGAATTGGATAGGAGAAAGTGGAAGAGGAGCGAACGAATGAACCCAAACAGACTGAGGTTCAGAAAGAGGCTTCTCTCCTGTAGAGTGGAGTCTCCTGCTACTGTGAAGGACCCGCCATCCTGTGGCACTCACCAGAGGCTGGCCCCCCACCATCGCCCCGGGTACCTCGGGGCCCAGTGTCATCAGATGACAACACATGTTCCTACTACGTGTACATAACCTTGATGCTTACATGTAATTAAAGTGCAGTAGCTGCATGACGACACAGCCTCTGTGTGTGTACAGAAGTAGCGACGTGTGAATTTGTACAGTACATGCAAGTGTGTGTGCTTGTGTCCGCGAAGAAATCTGTTTGTCGTCATGCAAAAAGCAACACGTGCATGCACCTTCCAACAACTGCACAGAACACACATACATTAGACACAAACACACATACACAAACACACCCCAGCAGTTGTTCACCATTCTCCACATTGTCCTGAGCTCTGCCTGTCACTCCGCATGGAGACTTTGCTCTATGTCAACTTTCTTATTCTAATAAACCACTCAGACATTGAACTCCATGTTGTGTTCATTGATTATAGTGTTTGACTACACTGGTTGATTTTAATGTATGTATTTATAATTTGGTGTTAGCATATAAAAAAAAAAAAAATCTGCAGCATACAACATGAAATGAGTGTCAGTGAGTTACAAACGGTGGAAGAACTACTCAGATATGAATGTATCTGAATGAATGTTAAAGTTCTTCATTAATTCTAATTGATTATTTCCAAAAACAATGTACTCAAAAGTTTTTATTATGCAGTGTAAATAGGGATGCAGGGTGGTAAATCAAAGTAAGTAGTAACTTGTGTCTGTGTGTGTAAAATTAATGCACAGCTAGACTACACTAGTTTATTTGCATATGAATATTATAATTTGTTCGCAGGGTGTGTCTGTACTGACAAGGTTTTGAATTACAGGGGGATCAGAGTCTGGTCTAACACAAAATCACCAACAAAAGACGTAAAGAAACAACAAAAAAAGAGCTCAGATTATTCTCGCTTTAATTGTAAACATTCTACAATGTAGAAATTCCATATTCAATGAAATCAATGATACGTTTTCAGACACCCCTAAAGTGGACCATACCAAGTCTTTGCCAGTTGAACGTCTCCTTTACGTCAATTAGCGTGTTGCTGTTGTTCGTCGCGGTCGCACCTGTAGATTAATGCAGGTAAAAAGCAGTTGATAGCTATCGAGCTTGTGTAATATACCTTATGCTTTTACAGCTTTCCATTATATTTTCTCTAGGTGAAACTGGGTTAATTATCTACGGACGAACAACAGGTGTTGGTTTCTAGCTTAGCCTAGCCTGAAGTTACAGTTTAGCTGACCAGCGATAGCTAGCTGATAGTGGACCACTGCAGACCAGGAAAACCCCACAAGAGCTGCAGTTTTTGAGATGCTCAATCTAGTTATCACAGTTTGGCCCTTGACAAACTCGCTCAAATCCTTATACTTGACCATTTTTCAACTTTGAGGACAAAATGTTCACTTACTACCTAATATATCCCACCCATGAACAGGTGTTGTGATGAAGTGTTATTCAGTGTTATTCACTTCACCTGTCACTGGTCATAATGTTATGCCTGATTAGTGTATACCCTCCACTACATTTACAATATATGATTGTTTTAGTCAAACAAGCATGATAGCGACTGTAACACACGCCATGGAACACAAACAGAGGGCGGAGCCAGCAAGAAATAGATAAGTGTATCAACAAAACTGAACTCTGGAAGAATACATCAATACCAAGGACAATGTAATGTTAACCAAGGAGCTCATACGGTTCAGCTCGCCATCATGTGGGAACAAGATGAGTCACCATGACTTGAACACCATGTTGGAATTTGGCCTGCAGTCCTCCTTTCCTGGGAAGTGGACCATGAATTTATCCCACATGACAGAAGTTAAAAGTTAACTGAGACCAATCTCAACGACGCGTGAACTCTTTACCAATACTAGTAATGGAGTCAGAACTGGTCAGAGTCATTTAAACTTATGGCGGAGTCTTGAAGGAGAAAGGCCAGCAAGAAGATCATAGCAGAAGGTAGGCCCTCTGTTATATTCTTATTCACACATTATGGACTAAACTAGTTGAAGGAATAGAGTATGTTCTTGTCTCCAAGTTGTTGTGGAAGTTCTTGATATGGCTTGTTTTTATATTGTATCATCTTGTCTATATCAGCATATTTGACATGGTAAAAATCCTGTGTGATACAGGTTATTTTTTTTGGCATACATGAATTGATCGGTGTGTGTATGAGTGTGTGCAAGACATTGATAGAAGAATTTTTATCAGACAGCTGGCTAATAATGTTGATGTTGCTGGCCGGTCTCATATGTGCATTGTAAATCCTGTATGATATTATATCTACAGGTGTTTATAATGTCCTTCTGGTTGATATAATGGGCTGATGTCTGTCAGTGTAAATCCTGTATAAGCCACAGGTGTTTCCAGAAGATAGCATCCTCCACTGTTAGCACCCATTATTCAGAGCCTGGACTGTGTGTTAAATGGAGAGCAGGGGGGTCAAGATTTTGTGCCCAGGGGCCACTGCAGTCTTAATCTGAGCCTGACGATCACACAGGCTAACCAACAGGAACTGCAACATCCTGTCAAAACCCACTCAACCTCAAAAACAGTACTAAGTTAAACCATGTTGTTAATATATTGGGGTGCAAAATGTCTACTGAAATATGAGGCAAAAAAAACCCCATTCTTTCAGATAAATACTTTGCCATCCTCTGAGAAAAAAAACACTGTATACAAATGTAATCAATGAAATTGAACAGCAGTATAAACCAAAGCTGGTCAGTGAGCAGGTGCTGTAGTATAGTACCATCTGTCTTCACTAGAAGATGCAGTTTCTTCATAAGAAGATAATTCCACAACAGTCACAAGAAAAACTATAAATCAGTGACATGAATTGTCATTTACCTGTCAGTACATATTGCCCCATGCAGACAGACATTTACATCACCCTATTTCTCGACCCTCCTCACTGTACTCCTGCTCGCACTCCTTCCCATCCAGCTCTTCATCTCTCTGGGGAGCCTATCAGGCCATTTCACATCTGTTGAGTGGTGGAGGACCGTGAGGACCTGTCAGGGGATCTCATTCACCGGTGTTTTATAGGACTGAAGCCCTCCATTGCTGCAGTTCTCGAGTGATAGAAAGAATGGAGGAGGGGGGGAGGAGGGGGAAGTTGGTGGCCACTGTGTCCCGCACTGTCTGTGCTTCCAATTCCCCAGATTTGGCATTGTTGTTTATTCTCCTCTGTAGATTTAAGGGGACTGCCTGTTCCAGCTTCTAGATAATTTACAGCTTGTTTACACCTGCTCCGTGTCCTATCTATCTATCTGTCTGTCTATCTATCTATCTATCTATCTATCTATCTATCTATCTATCTATCTACCTATCCATCCCTCCTCCACCCACACTCTCACTTTTTTTCTCTCTCTCTTTCATTATGAGGAATCTGATTAATGAAGAGGCTGAAACAGTGCCAGTGGGTACTCTCCTTGATTTGACTCCCTACTCCACAGCTGAGCTCCACATTATGCCAGCTCTCATCCATTTCACCATCACAATATTTGGACTCCACGTAGCCACTTTTATTCAGCTAGGTATCCTCTATACTTTGCTCTTGATAATCTACAGCCACGATGTTGCTTTACATCAACACATTATTACAGTGAGTCAGCGACCATAATAACTTACTGAGGTGAAGCAGGTAATATTACTCATGTTGCTCCAGTCTTATTTGAACCTGTTAGGATGGCAACATATTATAATTAGTACTTGTGCTGCACTCGAAGAACAAGATCTTAGGAGGTTTTGTTGGCATCATGCTAAAGAAACTCTGCACTTAGGACTTAGGACTGCCACTAGGGGACAGCAAAGACAACATGTAGTGCAGTGAATAATTGGTGACGTCATGATTTTATTTATTTATGTGTTTTAGAATTTTGTTCGTTGAACATGCAATGTTTCACAATGTCTGTGTTGTCTTTTTAATGGCAGCAGCATGGGTGTAGAGCCCACAACAAATGTCTCACCTGGTGGGACAGTTGTTTTAGATAAATTCATCTTACTTCCTTATGTCAAATACATTCGTCATCTGAAATTCTATAGAGATTTTTGCAACATCTTTTAAGATGCTGGAGAGACGTCTGAGAAATATGGTGGTAGAAGATCTAAACTAAAATGAAACTTGTCATTCATGTAACTTATGTACAAACCTAACTAGGTGTCTCAAGGTAAAAATACAGTTTTCCCCAATAAACTTTCCACTCTTTTCTTTGTATTTCAAAAAATCTGGAAAATCATGTCAAATTTACAAGAATAAATTTTATTGAATTTTTTTGTCATTTAAAATATATCTGCATAAATAGGAATCCGTTACATTTGCTTTCTGTGCAGAAGATGCTCAGAGACAGGTTTTCTCTAGCACTGTGTGCTCTTGGAGATGTTGACTGGACGTTGTGAGCCAGATGTTCTGAGCAGCAGCTGGACGTCTGTCTGCCACCACAGTGTCGTCTGCAGACTGCGGAAGACCTGTGTTAACGAGCTGCTGAGACAAAGTCAGCTCATTCACAGACACACAGTGTCTGGTTTGTCAGACCAATTAGTGAAGAGTTAACATTGTTAAGTCATTGTAGTTGAGCCATTTGAGGGGGCTTATTGAGTGAAAACGCTAAGGAGGAAGAGGCAGGGCAGATATAAGCAGCTTTTGTGATGAAGCTGAGGTGTGGAGACCGTGAACAGGGTCTGAGGAGTTGGGGACTGAGCAGTGGAAAGTGAGCAGCTTGTTTCTGTTGTGATTCAGAAGATCTTAACACATGTCACAAGGAGCTTCAGCGTCTCAAAAGATGGAGAATGCTCTAATTCTACTAATGTTCAGGAGCAGCAGCTTTGCTTTTCTTAAATACCTGTCTGGTCTTAACCAGTCTGGTGTCTGCAGGTTGGAGGAACTGCAGCTTCTGAGTTTTGAGATGAGACAAGATTAAACTTGCCATTTCTATGTTGAGCAGGGTGGTGTCAGGCTTGGACGGAACAACAAAATAGTGAATCAGGATAGATTAGGAGCGGTGGTGCTTCAAGTGTATCCTGATAGATCTAAACTCAGGTAGAGTTGTATCACTGTGTCAGCAGGATGAAGAAGAGAGAGCAGCAGCAGTGAAGCAGGAGGACTCAGGGTATATTTGACAAAGACACCAAATGTTTCAGGAAGTACCTAAAACAAGTGCTTCTAACAACAGGTTAGAGCACTGCAGAGCACAGAGGGTGCGGCTGGTTGGAGGAGGGCGGTGTGTTGTGGTAAACTACAAGAGTAGTAACCAAGTGGACTTTATGTGGGTGGTTCACATCAGGGGATAATTGAGCACTGGACTGTAAAGCAATATTAAAAAGGGGTACCAAGGAGCAATTAGTCGGGATTTCACTGGACAAAGTAGATTTTCAGGTGCAGAGTTGGCACATTTTGTTGTCGCGGGCCGTTTCAACACCTTCAGCATGGAGGCGTCTAACCATGAAGCTTTTATGGAGTCATTAGACGGTGAGGACAAAGATGTTGATCTCAGAATTCAGGCAATTGGGAGGACATTTTTTAAGACTGATGAACTATCTTTAGGGGAGGGAGTGCTGGAGCAGACTTCACCTGCTGGGGTCACTGAGGTGGTGCACAGGTAAGTGCCACCATGCACAGTGTTACAAACCTGGGTGAACAGCGTTTTAAGATTTTTTATCTCTCTGTTTTCATGGGTGATTGATTGGTCAGTAGTTTAAATGTGAATGTGGAAAATGTCTGAGAAGAGATTTTTCACGACAGAGCAGCAACTGTTTTGTTTTTCACTGTTTGTGCATAGCAACCACCTGCTGACAGCAACTACCTGTAACACTCTGGAAACAGAGAGGTGAGTTCTGCAATGCCCACATGCACAGAGGAGCATATAAGTTACAGGGATTTACGGCGCAGCTCATTATTTGTTGTCTGTGCATGTTGAAAATACAGCACAGACTTTCATCACCATGACAACACCACACATCCTCTCAGGAGGAAGGTTCAGGTGTGCATAGCATATCATAGGGATAGTGCTATCCTCTTCCTGACTTTTTACTAACCACCACCTCTTACCCTAACGGTTTGCCGTAACCTTTTATGTTAACCCACACACGTGTTTTTAGGGTGTTTTCATTTCTGCATGCGATGAGTGCTGTACGTGCTCCTGAGGCTGGTGGAAATGAATGGAATGTCATTAGTTCTGTAGATATGTCATAAACCAAATAGATTGAATAAACTGGAATTTGACTTTAAGATGGCTCTAAATAAAAACTCAGGGCATCGTCATAGTGATTGGATTTCATCCCAAGGGGAAGATGAGTGTTGAGCGCCAAATTTTATGTTCATCCAGTAAGATTTCGCTCACAACTAAACTGTCAACCTCAAGCTGGCACTAGAAATAAAGTCTGGATCAAAGTCAACAGGCTTTACATTTACATGTAGGATTGCAGAGGGCCAGAGCCAATCCCACTTGACATAGAGGGAGGCCGGGGTCCACCCTAGACAGGCTGCCAGTCAGCCCTGTGACAGACTGGAGAGAACTGAGAGAGCACCCATCCAAGGAGAACATGTAAGATGTTAGCACTTAGCTCCAAGTGTCGCATAGATGACAATTGATAATTGATTAGTGCACGTTAATATGGTTCATAGACACCCATCCCTCAAATCACTCAATAAAAATCATCATCCTTACTGGCCAAGAGAAGTCTGTGTTATGTAAGAGCAATGTTACTGACATGCAGTTTTCAATCTGCTGCCTGGCCAACAAATATAACACACTGTATGTAGTGAAGAGAGAAAAAATATTGCAGGTGCTTTGCAACAACAATCTTGACCACCAGGGGGCGCTGTAAGCCTAGTGAGCTGAGACCACTCAAATCCATAAGGTTTAATTTAATTATTCCCTTTTTGTCTCTTCCTTTCCTCCAGCTTTATAGCCAGCCTGAATCAATGAAAGATCAAATCAGACCAATTTAATGCACCTTTTCACCAGTTTTAAGACTATTTCACACTTAATTCTGAAATGTTTTAAATAATTCACGGTAAATGTCTAGAATGTATAATAACCAACTGAAATCACAAGTGGGTATGAGAGGCGAAAAAGCATAGTAATAAGAGGGAGATAATGAAATAAGAATCATGTGGGGGGGGAATACAACAGAGAGAGAGAGAGAGAGAGGGAGGAGGCTTAAATTCAGAGGAGCTGTGTTAGACAGGTCCACTTTGGTAGCTTGAGTGGGAGCAGAGAGCCCCCAGGTGGACATATAGAGACATAAAAACCAGAGGGGACAGAGTTTATGGCTCATTGTTGCTTATCTTATATCAAACGGAGCAGCTGCTTCTGCATGAACTGGAAGACTTGTAGAAATGCTGAGTGCTTTACCAACAGGAAATTCTTGAGCTCTGAGGACATATCAGGGATGTTACACTTGGGTTGCATGCATTGCAAGCAAACCTTATGTTATTAGTGATTCTTATTTAGGTCTCCACTGGGAAAATCCCAGCCAGCCGGGCCGCATGGCGATCCCTGGGCAGACAACTACCCAACTGCCATTACAGGCCTTGTGAGTGTTGATGGGCCTTCAAACTGGTTCCTCCAGCTAAGGAACAATCACACCACCCAGGTCCACATGACATCATACTCTCATTGTTATTTAGATGTGATGAGGCATGTTGATGGTTTAGAAGCGGTGGCTCTGTAAATAGACATCACATCTTACTATTGGAGCGTAAATCTGTGACAACTCGGCGTTCTTTGGTATTTTTCTGTGCAGCAACAAACAACATTGTATTTAGAGGTGCAGGAGGGGCTGAGTAAATAGGTCAGTTCAGCTCAGTTCACTGCAGAAAGTAAGCTCTGCAGTTAACCTTGGCTGGCCACATGTTTAATTCGCTTTTCTGTAACTGCTGGGCTGTGTATCAACACAAAACCACTGCCTAAGTGTTGTGCAGCTTCACAAATCCTATTGCTATATCCTTTACATCTCATTATTTATCAACTTAACGTATCTTTGCACTGTTATTTTTGACTGATTTCTAAATTGAGTTTGACTGCTGTACGTTATGAGCTGTAACCACCACCAGTCACACATGATATGCACATCTGTGAGTCACAGAGAGCACGTATATGGGCCCTAATTGCAGTCAGCAGCATTTGTGGCTGTGTAGGTGTAATTGGAAAATCAGCAGGGTACACGAGCAAATGTGTTGTTCTAATTGGCAAGTCAGCAGGGTGTACAGCTGCATCCTGTGCAGACAGCTTCGGCAACAAACATCTTCATGAACATGATAACCACTGACGTCTGGATGAGGTGTGGTTTTCATTGCTTTCCCTCACACCATTGCAAAGAAATACTCAAAAAATTATGTTTTATTACCCCAGGGTGCACTGTGCGTGAGCTGTAAGCACAGCAAGCTATCTTTACTGTGTGTTATGGTATGTAAAACTGCCCTGTGTGCTTGGGCTTGTCATACTAACACAGTATTTCAGCATGAAGTAATACCTAAGGGGAACTGTGATAACACAGAGTTAGAGTAAGGTACATGCATCTGGTGGGCTTCTACAGTCATACTGTGAAGTTGCAATTCTATAAGTTGAAGATCCACAAAAAGAAAGAGGAACAGAAGAAGAGAAAAACTAACTAAGTAACAAGAATTAAGTTTTTCGATAGCTATCACATGCTCACCACCCCAGCCAGCTGACCCATTAAAACCCCACTTACCACCATGAAGACTCAGGCGCTCACCTCATCCTTCCAGGAAGCAGCACAAAGCATTTCATCTTTTTTAGAGATGACAGCCATCAGACAGTGTGTGAAACTGCAACAACCTCAGCTAATTAGTAGGTTGCTTTAATAGAGGGTTTGAAATATCCCAAACTGCCTTTAATCAGAATCAGAATTTACTTCATTGATCCCCTTCCCTTCTTTCTGTGCAACCTAGCTGTTTGCACATCCAGTTTCATTGTATTTCCACTGTTCCTATAGTACACGTCTTGAGATAAATACTCTAATCCAGTGGTTCCCAACCTTTTTTCCTTGAAGCCCCCCCATTTGTGTCAGAGACAATCCCATCCCCTCCATCCACAACCCCTGCCTGCACAGACGCAGTGATAAAAACTTATAGGAAGAAATGACATCTTTCTACTCGAGTAGACAGCTGTAGTAGCTATTATATATAATACAGTGCATGATTTTTTTTCTGTTATTGCACCTGTAATGTTCACAAAACATCATAACACACTGTTTCCAACTATTATACGTATCATCTAGTTGTATTAGATATTGCTAATGATGATAATGGTGATGAGATAATGATGCCATTTTGCTTCTAAATGCACTTACAAATTGTCTGCACCCTGTCTTGGTTTCCGACTGTGTGATACTATTTACAGGAGTTTGATCATTTTTATAAAGAGCAGTCTCTCTGCCCAGACAACCGGATAAAATAAGCAGCTTTTGACAGAAGAAATATTTTTGCATATCAAAGTGTCTGTGGCAGTAACATACTGTAGTCCCAGAGACTCCAGGCTGACAGGCTATGCTGCACAGAGCAAAATTGCCCAATTATCCTACAATCTGACATTATATCATTAAAAGGCAGCAGTGTTCAGGGTAAAAAGAAAAAGGTTGTTGGGGAAAAAAAGTCATATTTTTAAGTTTCTCTTTTTTCCTTATAGTGAGTAAAATAATTGTTTTTATCCTGTGGTGAAAAATCTGTGACTTTTACACACATTTGCAGTAATTGGGATTAAAAGAAAATATACCTGATATCTTGCATGACATTCGATCAGAATGTCATTAGCAGGCATCTTTCATTCATTCAATTATCAATTACCAAACTTCTATATGTAGGACAATGTTTTCTGTTTTTTTTGTTTTTTGATTGTTTTTTGTTACATGACTGTTTCTGGCTGCTTGCGTGGCAAGACTGCAGGACACATAAAAGGTGGTCAACTTGTAGATGTCAGAGTTTATTGGGGCAGTAGAGCAGAAGAGTCTTTCATTGGTGAGGTCCTTTGTCCCATTTCAGTTCCCTCTGCAGCCCTTTTCAGTGCAATGTCCACTTTTTGCCTCAATCTCTTTCCCACTTTACCAGTAAACTGTCCTCATTTTTTTCTTTGCTGCTGCACACAAAGGTGTTTACCTGCTTTATGTGATGCTGAGATTACCTCTGCCATTGTCCAGCTGCGCAGGTTGGTGAGGCAACCAGGGGTGTCCATGGAAACGTAGTTCAGGGGTCAGTGTGTTGCAGATGTACTTTGCTGTGATGAGAAAAAAAACCTGTAAATTGACGTGGCGTGAGTCGTGACTAGACTTTGAGTGAATCCTGGGTTTACGTGCTGTGCTGATTCCTCTTCATGTTCAAGTATACATTTATATACAAACATAAAAGTAGCAGTTGCACACACACACACACACACGTACTGACACGTATCTGTATATTCTGTCCCTGTGCTGTGTGTTGTGTTTGTAATCCAAATCTTCATGTATTAAAATATTATTTCATTTTATATGATAGTTTCATTATAATCTGGGCATTTTCTCAGTTTACTGTCTTTTTTACTTGTCTTTTGTATATTACTAATTTCTTGAGAGTGTGAAGAGTTATGTTGATAACACTGTACATCACACTACACGTAACACTCACACACAGACAAAAGAACAAACACACGCACATCACATGCATTGCTCTCAGCAATCACTCAGAGGCTTATCAATGAGTGTGTATGTTGTGGTTAGAAATTTGTGTCAGTGTGTCAGTCCCGGTCCTGGTGATTAGCTGTGGTACTGATGTGCTGTAACACAATAAGGGTTGGATTAATTGAAAACTGAGCCTCCTCTGAGCCGTTATAGATCATTCACTGTGATATGTCTTATCTTGTGCCTGGTCTTACCACAGACTGCTAGCCGCAGCAAGACTGAAAGTGAGACCAACAGGACTGACACACAGCACTCTCTGTCTCTGACCCAGTCAACACGGCCACTTCACTCACCTGAATGTCACAGACTCATTTCTAGAGCACCAGTTGTTTAAGGACAGATGCAGTGTGAGTCCATGGTTTGGTTCAGGCTCCAGTGCAGAAGATCTAAGAGGCCTGAGAGAAAAATGTCAGCAAAATGAATGTAATGCAGAATACCAGTATTTCACATTACATTTTGAACAAAGAGGGTTTCAGACGAAAAAGAAATGTGTAGTTGTTAAGGACTCATGAATTAATGACACAGTAAATCCAAGTCTGCATGTGACAGTTAAAACAGACGTCATAATCACTGTGTGTGTGTGTGTGTGTGTGTGTGTGTGTGTGTGTGTGTGTGTGTGTGTGTGCGTGCGTGCGTGCGAGTCCAGTTGAGTTTGAGACCATTTTCTTTCTTTTTAACTATATTTTGGGGCTTTTATGCCTTTGAATCGATAGGACAGCTGTAGAGAGACAGGGGGAGGGCGAATGACATACAGCAAAGAGCCACTGGTGAAATCGAACCAGGGCCGCTGTGGCGAGGTCTGTAACCTCTGCACATGGGGCACCTGCTCTACCCACTGAGTTACAGCAACAGCTCCAAGTTTGAGACCATTTTCAAGGCAGTTTGACAGCTTGAACTTTTCTCCTTTTTACAGAAGTAGTTAGACATTTTTCAAGTACTCTCACAAGACTAAATATAAAGGTACCAGCAGTAGCCTGTTAGCTTAGCTTACCATAAAGAAACAAGGGTAAACAACCTGCCTGACTGTGCCCAAATGTCACCAAGTCTGCCTACTAGCATCTCCAAAGCTGACTGATGAATTACAACCAATGAGTTGGAACCAGAGGTTGTAGTTTTGAAAGGTTTTTGAACTGTTATTTTAATGGGTACTTTGGCTTCAGAGTATTCACACTCATTCAGACACTTATGTTGAAGATTTTAATTTAACCGTAAATTGTAAATCATCCACTTGTAGTGATGTCAGCGTCATTAAACCTTTTTATGTTTGTGTTAAGGCACTTGTGTAATTACAGGGAAGGACTGTGGAGACCATCATGACCATCTCAACAGAACACAAATCAATCAGGCCTTTATGGTCAAGTGGCTGAATGTAGGTCACTTTTCGTTAAAGGCATAGGACAGTTCACTTGGAGTCTAGCCTAGATGGCAATGAGCATGAGGCACATTAAACACTTTGTTCAGAACAATGATCACCTGGTCAATACCATTCCTACAGTGATGCATGATCGTGCGTGCTTTGTAGATGGGTGTGGAGAAGATGGCAGATCATGTTCATGGTGTCTGCAGCTTTCTGTGTACACAAACCAATGTGATCTGAGTTCAACCTATTGGGGGTCAGAAATACTTATAGCTTCATTTAAAGATTCACAAGGGCAATTATATAACATGTACTTTTTTGTTCACACCTACATTTGAGCTTTTATTCTGTGTGTACTTCTCTCGTTGTGCACGTCCACTACACTATATAGTGTTTTCATCTGACATCACCCTTCTATTCACTCCTCCATTCATCACTGTCTGCTTTGTGCATCATACAATTAACAGGATGAGAGAGCCCATATGTAAGATGAATAGGGAAATTACAGTCCAACAGATACATTACTGCTTTGTTGAGATGTCTCCTTCCATACATCCTGCATCACACCCATACAACTGCCTGTTTCTTTACATCAATGTATTCCTCTAGTTTCACATGCTGCAGTGTCACAAAAGGGTAATCTAACCCCAAGCTCTTTGCTAGCTCAGTAGTTATGATCAGACAGATAATGAATAGAACGACACTGTTGCCTGCATACATGCTCACCTCTCATAATCCTTGAGGCTGCAGAGCAGTCCTTTCCCTGCTCAATGTCAAGATTTAAAATACTATACAGTCAGAGTGACTCAGAGAGCTCTATATATAGCCTTCAAATAGATTAAATTACTTGATTATAGCCACCGGTAATTTGGTTACCTTCAAGTGTGATTGTCTGTTCTTGCACACCCAGTAAGAGCAGCTGTGTGACCAAAACATCACCTAATTTCCTCTGGTTTTCTCCAAATACGCTGTAAGACCGACTTTTTCCTGTAACCACACCCACATCACACTGCATGAGAACAATCGGTCTCCATGACAATAGATTAGCAGCTATGTGTTTTAGTGTGCATGTGTATGGGTGTGTGTTTCTCCGTTGAACTTTGTGTTCAGTGATATAAGGCTCTTCGTTTTCTAACAACCAGATGAGAAAGGAGGGATTTTATCACTACTTTCTTTGTCAAAGAACATGAAAGGAGCTAAGCAGTACCCCATTTTCCATTTCTAATTTGTTTATGTACAGAGACCTGTTTTCTTTTTTTTTTTTTTCTTTTGTGCTGCAAGCATGGTAAATACCACCTGTCCTCTTGTCCAGCTGTCTCTTTAATAATTACAGTTAAACATTTAAAAGAGTAACACCGAGTGTGTGTATACATACGAAAAATGGTGTGTTTATACTACTTATTACATTATAAGCCACAAATACCTTGTACTTCTTTCTCTCTCTCTAGCTCGTTTTCCGTGTGTCCACATAATCCATTTACTGCTTTTATCTACAGATTGCACAACTGATCACAAGTTGCAATCACAAGATGTGGAACCATCACAAAGTCTGTGAAACAGGACAGGGAAACAGGAATATCTTTGTTGTCTTGTTTGTGTCCTCATTTCTCAGGCTGACGTGCTGCGCCACATTTTTTTGCAAATTCACTTTATTCTCACAAACAGTTAAGTTAAATGTCCCGTGTTTTGGCGGGCACTCGGACACGTAATTTGACGAAAGGAAAATGGAAATAAAAAAGACGTGTTAAATGAATTAATTCTTAAAATCCTGATCTGGGTCAGATGGACTATCCTGGGGCAATGTGTGATCTATTATTCACAACTTCTGGCACAACTTGCATCAGACTAATTAGGGATTGTTTACTGATACTTTGTTATGAAATTAGATTTTTACACGCTTAAGAGAAGTAAGTTATGTCTACATTACATTATATGTACTAGCTAACAGATGCTGCAATTTCTGAGCCAAGACATACTGTACCACATATACATAGCCGTGTACTTACAATTCAATTATCGTAGGCAGCGAGTTAAGGTAATTCAGTTTGACAAATTGTCTTAAATAACATTTAGTGTAATTCCTAGAATACAATTCTATGAGAAATTTACTTATTAGGTATTTAAATAGGACCTTGGGCCTTTTACACCGTACACCTTGGCCTTCTGTGTAATTAAACATTATTCTCATTTTATTTCCCACCTGAAGTAAAGTGTTAGCTGCTTTTTGAGAGTCCGGATCACAGCCAAATGAAAATTCGAACGTGTGTAAACGTCACACAGTTTTTTTTTATGCAGGTGGTAACAATGAAAGACCTTTTCTTTTTCAAAGATAACCTACAAATTCTCATGAGAAAAACAATAAAGTATCAGTGTGATCTCATCTAATGACACTCTATATTGAATCTGGCCAGAGATTAGATTAAAGCTCCCGGGAATGTCTCTGAATATTACTGGGGGGGTTATGAGCAGGAAATAATAAATCCAAGGCTAAATTTCTCCTGCAATCCAATTCATTCAATTGACAATCGACCGCACTGTATATAGTCAAAAAAATCTCTGCTGCTGTATCTAGTCCTTTGTGATCTTTTCCAGCGCAATGATGCTGCTACCAACATTTTCATTGCTACGTTCACAACTGCTTTGTGAGAAGTATGACATCATTTATGCAATAATGTGTATTAACATACCAACAAGCTCTGAAACACTTAAATCATCTGTTAAAGCTGCGGCTCTCCTACAGCTGCTCTCTGAGAGGATATTGAGACTTCAGGTTATTCTAGCAGCAATAGCAGGCATGCTGAATGCTTCGCTGCTGTTAAAATGTGGCGCCTTTGTGTATGAATGTAAATACAATATGTTGCTGCACAGGATGTTGAGGGTGTGGCTGAGACTGGGTGGTGGACCTGTGCAGTGATTTTCCTCTTAGCCCTGAGATGTAAGTAGGTCCCCCCCCCGCCCCCTCCCTGTTCTCCAACTCTCAAGCACCCCCCCCCCCCCCTCTCCACCCACCTCTTCCTCTCCTGTTCCCCTCTCCCCTTTCCTCACCTTTCACTTCCTGCCTTTATTGTTTGGTATTTTCTCACACATTTCTTACCCAAGTGTCTAACCTATCCGTTATATTCAAGTCACGTATGCACAGGTACCTTTTAACCTAGAAATCTGAATGAAGAATATGTCTAGTTTATTTCATAAAAGCTCATAATATACAATATTGTCGAGAAAGGCCTTAGATTTTGATTTAATATTTTAATATCTAATTTATCAGATGTTCGTTATTGTATAACGATACAGACTTTGTGATTACAGGTCTTTTATGATGATGTCAATCAATAAATTAATAGCAATCTTATATAGGTCGCTCTCATAGGTCAACGCAATTTAAAATGATTTACAGGTTAATAACAAGGCAGCTCTAGATAAATTAACATAAACACACATCAGAAAGAAATGGCACGTGCATTGCATAGCATCTCTGGCATTGTGTGTGTGAGTGTGTGCATGTGCATGGGTGAATAATGAACGTGTATTAAAGCACACTGGACAAATTCACTGTCAAATGGAGTTCATTTACCTCAATTTATCCATACGAGTCACAACTTATTTCTGCTTTGCGGAGATAAGCTTAGAGACCTAAAATACTTATTCAGTCACACTTTAAAAATGTGTCAATCACTCCGCACGTGGTTTGGTTTTCTCCTTTTTTTAGGGGTGGGACTAACCTTTGGTTTACATTCAGAACAGCATCTGTGCCCGTAAGGTTTGACTGAGCATATTTCCTCCTTAATCTCCCATAGAGAAGACAGGAATTAGGCTGCTTCAATTGCCAATTAACCTGTTTTGCAGACAGTTTTAGTGGAAGGTTTTAAACTAAAACCTGTTTCAATCATGCAAAGTGTCACACATCAACTCGTGCTACCAGTACCTGTTCGAGTTAAGTGGCAGAATCAAATGTTAAGATTGAATGACAAAGATGCCACAGGGCACAAAACAACCTGTAAATCCCTGCACCAAGCTCTCTCCACTGGAGCAGTTGCATAACAGGAGCTACTTTAATTGTGTGAGTTCAACTGATTAATCTGGCTTAGATAGAATATTAATGCCTGAGTTCCCAAACACACATGAAAAGAATTGTAATGTTCTCATTATAACCACTGAGCTTCATGAGCTCTCATTTACATTTCATGCAGAAACCAGCTGTGCCGGAGGACCGGGCTCAGGTCTATTAGGTAAGGAGTACGAGGAGTCTGAGGTGCTTCCACACTTCTAATCACCAGGGGTCGTAGTTTCACCATAGAGGGTTATTATTCAAAACAATCCTCTCCACATGACTCTAATAAACCCAGAGAGGGAAGAAGGGGACATGCTGTATACAAACAAATGAGTGTCTCTCCTGCTGAGCGTCTCTCCTAAGACTGTTTCAAACTGATCGGAGTAACCAAACAAAATAATCTAATAATCTACGGCACCTATGAAGCCTGGAGAGACTAGATGTTTGTTCATTTAGTTGTTTATCTGCTCTGGAGGAAAAGCAATGAAAAAGCATGAGAGCCTCTATTGTAATTTAAACAATGAAGTATATTATAAAAATGACTTAAACACACACAAATGCAAACCTCTTACAAAGTTACGGATAAATCAGGTCGTTTTAGTTCACCATTGATACGGGTTTGTTTGGCTGCACTGTGAGCAAATACATCAGATTTTCCTCTGTTGTATTTTCGACAGTGCAGCTGTTCAATAGGTGTTTGCTTGAACAAAGGGTGTCAGGACCAGAATCATAATGACTGAATATAAACAAACAGCATTTCTTGAGAGCCAAAATGCCTGTAGTAACTGTGTTAAATTACAGTTTGGTATGAGTGTTTACCAGGACATCTGGATCATATATTTTGCCTTTGTGCGTATGACCTTGGTGTCTTGAATTATCACCAATCATATAAGCAAAATGCGGTTGCATGATTATATTAATTATTAGCAGAAAGGAAGGAAAACTTGTGCTTTGGATAGGGCTCTATATCTCAGTCTCTGTATGTACAGACGTAGGGAGTTTGAGAGTGTGAGCGAGGAATGGAGAAAGAGATAGGTGGGGCCCCGGGTCGGCCCTTAACAGACCTGGACTAATGTATGGTTTGTCATAGAGCACAGAAGAGCCTCGAGTGTATTTTACGCATGTTTGATATGAGAAACTCTCCTCTTTTTGATCACTCAGGCAAAGCATGTCAGCCATTACAGATATCAAAGGCTGATGTTTTCTAAATTTAATACAATCAGAGTGTTGTGGCTGCTCCTTCAGCTTCTTCTTGAAAGGATTAACTGTCATCACACACACTCAGTCTTCTTCGTCGGAGCAGCTGTCTAGAAAGTTTTTTTTTTTTCTTTTCCCCCCCGAGATACATACATGCCTGTGTGTCACAAGGATATAGGCTGGTACACATGCAGCAACACACATAAAAGATACATGAGCACAAATACCAGGTGTGTCTGAAAACCAATAATCAGAGTTGGTCATTAATCACTGTTGGTGTCGTTGAATGTACAATCCACTTCTCTTTTCAGCAACAGGCTGCAGTTGAAAAACAATCCCCTTGATGTAAACAAGCGTGTGTTTTTTTTTCAGACTCCACCTCTGTTAAAGATAAACAGCCACTCTCTGAAAGCCAATCTCGCATGAGAGGAGAACAAGGCTGAGTGTGAGTGTGTGTGCATGTTAATGTGTGTGCCCATGTAGTGTGTACGTGTGTCCTGCCACGCGCCTGGTGTGTGAGGCTTTGCATGCACATATGTGTGCATTTGTGGGTGTTACCTCACCTTCAGGGCAGATGATTCATTACAGACAAGCCATGGGGTCAGGGGCCCTGCACGGCTGTTGTCATGGAAGCAAGTGCTGGGAACAGCAGATCTTCTTTCAGTATCATCTTCTGATTGTTGGGACATGGACTTGGCTTACTATTTCTTTCACTCTGTTTCTCCTTATTATTACTGTGCACCACTGTGCTTATCTTTCTTGCTGAGATGATATCTTGTTTTTTTACTTGTTTTTTGAAATCTATATGAAAAAAAAAAACGATGAACAGAGACAGTGGTGTGCAGTGACTTTTACAGATGATGAAGCAGGGCCAGACAACCAATCACAACTCGACCCCCAACCCAAAATCACACTATGCTAATCAACAAAGTATTTGTGATAAACTGACAATGATACTTTCCAGTGCAGCCTCCTGTAATTATTTTGTAGGCTCTCTCAAAGGTCTCAAACTTACTGCAGGTCCTGCACAGCCCACACTTTGAATAACAGAAAGGACATGTTGACCAAGGTCAAGTCAGACCAGTGCCAGTCCTGACCTTTCTGGGGCCCTGAGAAAAAGTCTGGTAAAGGGCCCTCCTTCCTGACCTATGGACCATTTAAACCATTTGCTATTGCCTCACAGTCCACACCTGACACCCAGAACTCCCACTACAATCCTGCCTCCTTTAGTTTGCTCCATCTGTCAGTTCAAGAATAAATAGACACAGAACAGAAATAAAATTTTTAAGAAGTGTATATCAATGTTAATATGTATACAAAACTGTAAAAAACCTAAATATAAATTGGGAAAACATAACACTGAGCTTTGATTCTGCTGCCATATAGTTCAGATTTCACAATAATATACTATTAGCCCAGGCTTTGCATTGATAGCAAAAGCATTTCATTTGGTGCACACACATGAATGGTTGTTTATATGCAATTAGTGTTACTGTTTCCTGAATCCTCGATTATGCAGAGATCCAAGTGATGAAAATTTCATGAAAATAGGTGATTATAGGCAGGATGTCTTTAGCATTTGTCTATTTTTTTTTTTTATTCCTACTGACTCTGCCTTTAAATCACAAGCTGAATGCAAACAGATTTTGAATCCTTAATTATACAGAGCACTGTCCTGAGATGTAAGGAGACATCTTTTTGCATTTGTCAGTTTTGGTCATTAATATGTACATATGTACAAAGATGTTTTGCTCTAACTAGAAGCAGGCTATTAAAGTGGACACACAACAGGTCATGCTCATGCTCATATGCACATATCTTCCTTTTTTCTGAGAATATGTAATGAATTTCCATACCATGGCATGCACACATACACACACAAACAAACACACACACACAGACATACACTTAGGCCTCTGTAACTGTATGCATGACTGTACCATGGCTTTTTATGATTCATCCATTGACCTTCAGTCTGGCATCTCTCTACTCTTTTCTGTGTTGAAACTGAGGCTGGCCTTGGTTAACTGGTTTGCAGATGAAATTCAGAAGAGGGAGTTAACATATATTGTGTAAGACTGGTGAGCTTATTCATCTCAAAGTACTTTGAGTACTATGGATGGTATGTGATGGCCTCAGACTCTGGACATACACAAAGGCATGTCCAGACATGCATGGATATTGTGTGATGTTGACAAGGCCCAGGTATTTATCTTCAGTTAACATGTGTTTTCACTCAGTTGCTTGAATGCAAGAAAGAATGATGAATGCAGTCTTGCAAATATGCACTGTAACCATAGAAATGTGGAGAGGATTAGCACTTAATTAGCAATGAAGGAAGGGATGAGAAAAAATAACAGCAGTTGGGGAGAGGGGTGGGGGGAATGAGGTAACGAACCACCAGGCCTCACACAACTGCCTCTGGGAAATGAAGGGACTTATTTATAATCAAATCTGGAGTCAGCAGGAGAACATCCTGTGACTGTGCCAGCTGTAACAAAGTAGAAACACTGTTAGCTGTAGTTTTGCCTGTGTGTCAGACTGAATCTCATCACAGCCTGATATCAACCCCAGTAGATGAGTATGAGTGCCGGTAGACTGCTGTCCCCAGTCCAGATCCATTCTTATTTAATATTCTTCTGAGATCTGTTTTTTTTTTTTTTTATCTCACAGACATAATCTCTGCTATAATCTCCTCTGGGTCCCAGTATTATATATTAGGCTGTCTAAATTGATGTTTATTTCTCTATCTTTTTATCAAACCCATGTCACAGCTCTGCAAATGCCTGTAGTTGCTCCTTCCTGTCATGACTGTCAGATGCAATATTATCTAGATGAAGTCAGAGTGATATCGACAGACGACAGGACGAACACTGCGTGCGGAAGCAGCGTGGACAGATACACCATGGTAAATGTCATCTTTAATTGGATGTCTGTCGTTTAAATATTGCCCGTCAAGACCAAATAAACAGCATGACTCCCAGTGACAGGATGTGAAGCTAATGCACACCTGAGGGCAATAAATTCAGTCATATCTGGTATCAGCAGCTGTTGACGGAAGACAAATACCAAGAAGTGAAGGGCAGATCCAGTTTGCTGTTTGTTTGTTTAGCTCATTAGCGGCGGGCTACTGATGTCACATCTAGTTTACCTTGCCACAGGCATAACTCCAGCTGATGAGGTTTTAGGCAAGGAGCAAAAATACTCAAGCAGCAGCACGAGTGCAGTTTAAAGGTTATTTTAAATGAGAACATGTGTCTGGAAAATCACTTAAGCAGGAGCAAAAGAGCTTCTGTATAGTGCTTCGTTGCTGTTGTTTTTGTCTGTTTTTTTTTTTTGTTTTGTTTTGTTTTGTTTTTTTGCCAAGCTGGCTCTGTGGCTCAGTGGAGGGCATGATGACCCTAAAATACATCAACAACTAACAGATGGATTGCCACAAGTTATTTTTAGAAACAGTCATAGTCTCCAGAGGATGAATTCTACCCACATTTGTGCCCCCCTGAGGTCAAGAGTTTTCATTTCACTCTGTGAAACTCCTCCATCTCTATTGATTGCTAAGGAATTTGTTATGGATGTTCAGGTTCCCCTCGGGATGAATTGTAATGATTTGGCTGATTCCATCACTTTTCATTAATGTCACAATTAGCAAATGTTAGCATGGTAAAAGACTAAAGTAAGATGGTGAACATGCTGAACAGCAGCTTATTAGAGTTGTCATTGTGTGCCTGTTTCGTGATGTGGCTTGCTTGTAGACTCTTGGTTGTCATCACCTGCATGAGTGAGAGACGGCCGCAAACGAAATCGGTCCACCACTGAAGTGACATTAACTCAGATTACAAGCCCTGTAAACCGAGACCTCAGAGATTGCCACTCACACATCAGCAGCAGTAATTATAGGGTATAGCCACATTTTAAATACAGCGTAGAAATGGGACCCAGACGGATTTCTTGAACATGTAAATAACCAATTATTGTCTCGTTGAAGGAGCACTCCACAGGTTGTGGAGGTTTCAGTCAGTAAGATGTTGTTACTCGCTTTTGAAGAAGACTATGTGATACCAAAAACACCGTAAAAGTGTGGGTCTGGGCCTTAAATTAAAAAGACATTGTCATACCAGTAAATAAAAAAATAACCATCCAATCAAAGCAGGTACTTCCATGTCAACAGGAGACCTTAAAATTTTACATAAAAGAAAACATCAGAAGAACTACTAAATAATAACTACTTATAAAAATGTTATTGTCACCTGCTACTCACAAGGTCAAACTGTGTCTTCTGTCTGAAGACATCTGAACCGTCACTGGCCTTTAAACGCCAATCAAACACCAGAGAAGGACTTCCCTGGGGTTGTGGCAGGGACAGGAATGATATGGCTTAGTGTAACGGGAGATGAAGGAAGAGGCACCCTAGAGTTTGGCACACTGACCTATTGATGTGAACCCGGTGCAGGTGAAAGATAGGTACAAACCAGATTACAGCCACACAGGGAGATGAAGTGGGAGAGATTAGAGGGCATTTGAAAGAGGAGAAGAGAGAGGGTTTAGCAGGATGAGGGAGAGGAGAGAAGAGAGGATTATGGAAGCCAGAGCTTGGATCCTAAAATAATCCTCTCAGTATACTGGGCTTTATGTGCTGTGGGACAGAGGCCAGTGTGAGCTATTAAATTGTCACTGCATTCATGCACTGCACTTTGAACGTGCAGAAAACACTTCCAGCTGTCAATATGTCTGCTTTAGGGTTGGTGGCGTTTTGATTTCTTCTTTAGTGTATGCCTGTCCCAGCACACACAGAGTATACACACACACACACACACACACACATACGCACACACAGTGACAGGCGCGTTCATTCCATCTGCCTTAATCTGGAAATCTGGTTGGGAGCTACGTGCCTGTATGTGAAGCTCTAAGCACCTCCTTCTTTCCATGCTCCATGTTCTAATTTGGGTATTGCCATGGTTACATAAGATTCAGGGTTAGGAGGTCAGTGATGTTGCAGGCGAACACCGGATGGATGTGTGACTGCTTCATGGCGACAGTAGGACATGCTCAGGGACATAATATATCCTGAGAGAGACGGCAGCAGACGCGGAAGGAAAGCATCTGACTGACAAAACCACCTAAATGGGAGGAAGAGGAAGTTTACAGCCACTGAATATAATAAAGCAAAAACACTCTTACAGCACTTTTCCCAGCATTGTGTTTTTTAACTGTGCATTTAGGAAAAACAATACATTAATTCTTTGCATTTATGCCCAATATTTGTTTGTTTTTTTGCACAATTTGAAGAAAAAGTATAGATTAAACACCCTCAAACACAAGGGAACAACTGATAGAGATAGGGCCATTACGCGGGCTGAGTAAGAGTGTGATCTGTGACTTAGAAATGATTCAGGACAAAAGCATTCACAGCAGGAAAAGACAGAAACACAGGGAGAGACTGACCACGCATGCACAGCAGAAAGACAAGTAAGGGAGGGGTGTGAAAGTTGTGTGTTGCTCCACTAACCTACTTAACCGTAATCTCTCTCTTCTACTCATTTCATAACTGTGCCTAAGTTACATGATACATTCGTCATCTTACCCACGCCTGCAAATCAATTGATTTCATCGCCAGTGTTTTTAATGGGTTTGGTTTGTGTTGGGAAGGGTGTGCCTGTACACACACACACATACAATAATAATAATAAAGGTGAACCTGGTGATCGCAGACAGACAGACAGACAGATAGATAGATAGATAGATAGATAGATACATACATAGATACATAGATACATAGATAGATAGAGCAAAGCACAACACAACACAGCACAACAACTTGTGGTAACATTTAATTCCTCTACCAAGATTAGTGTTTGTTAATCCAGTGATATAATACAGAGTTAGTTACTAAGGGAAAACTGAGGACACAACAGCAATTTAATTCACAAAAAAAAAAAAAAAAAAAAAATCACCACAGCAAATTTAGCTCATATTACTTAATATGGGCAGACTGTATTTCTGGCCAGAGCTTTGGTCCATCGTTGAATGGATTCTTATTTCATGTTTGTCTGAATGCTCAGAAGCAGGTGTGTACCTCTAATATGAAAATCAAACAGCGCTGTCATTGTGCACATTCATTATCTGTGCTAGATGGTAAAGTAATATATTGTGACCATGCAACAGACCAAAGGTCATAATAGTAATTAAGGTACAAGTGTTATGGCTACCATTACCCTGACCACTTCAAAATCAAACACAAACACATGCCTGTGACACTGTGCTTGCATGAATACATCATTTTAATTTGGGGAAAATATAATTAACAGCAGAAAAGAAAGTTGATTAATACAATGGTTGCTTTGGGTTTGTGGATGAAACGCTCTCATGGTTCTTTGAGTGTAAACCTACAATCAGATAAATTTGGTTTTCAAGTGGGAGCTCCTTATTGTGATATTTTTATAATATCTAAAAGGAGAAACCTAAGAGAAACCCAATTTTCACAGAAGACAGATACATTCGCTGCTGCTTATTAATGTCAAGAGGGGTCTGCTAGGAACTAAAACTGTGCGCCTGTTATTAAATAGTTCCCACGCTGGGTGGCTCTCCGTCTGAACTGACACACTGCCACACTTTCCCACGCACGCGAGAGCCTCCTTAAAGCGCGCGGAGGGTGGTGCGCGCACGTCAGCTCACGGGGCACGAGGCGGGCGGACCGCGGGGTGAGGATCATGTGTAGTCCACGCGCCGAACGAAACCAGGTTACAGCGAGTTACAGAGCAGGAAAGAGCTAGGAGGAGAGGAGCCGCCGCTTTATTATTTTACAGGTGGTTTATCGCGACAGGCCCGTCTGAGACTGCGCGGAGCGGACAGAGAGCAAACACGAAACAAGCTTGCCTTCTTAAAAATATTTTTTATTGTCGGCGTTTGTGAAGAAGAGGTAGGAACCCCCATATGAGGATTTGCTGTTGTGACAGTTTTCAGCTGCTCCGGTTTGGAGCAAATAAGTGCGCGTCGCTCTCATTGCCTCTTGGCTTCGTGTCCACCTGGAGTTGTATGACTGGAAGAGTTGGCTAGACTTCACCGCCGCCATGAGAGGTGAGTTTATGGGAATTATCACATTTGCACTAACGTATTTTTGACGTCCAAGCGCGTCTGCTGTTTTTCAATGCTAACTTTTTCAGCTGCGCTCGCTGTAATGAAGGCACTTTCAAACAGAGTGCGTAGTGCGTAGTCTGCATGCGCGCACTGGAATAAACACTAGCCTGCACTAGTGGGAAATACCCCCTCGTCTTCTAGTTTGTATGTAACACAATAAACACATCAGTCTGGATCTAGAACATTGTTTACAGATTGCTGGATTTAGACACATGACAGGATTTTAAAAAGTGGATTTTTTTTTCAATTATGGCATAAATACATGTACGTGCTACACGTTTTTATTAATGAGTGTGTTCAGGTTATTTGTAAACTGCAAGGCTTGTGTGCATTTATTTGTTTTTCGCCCGTGACAGCAGGAATGTGTTGCAGCTGCGGTTACTTTATTTCGCCAGTGAGCGATTCCACTTATGTAAGAGTCGAGTAAGGGAGGGAGTGAGCGGAGTGATTCACGGGCCGTCAGCCCGCACGAAAATCTGTTGGCAGGAAGTTGTTACGCTGGAAAAGTAGTCAGTTCCCATGGATTTTACTGCAGATTTTATCCTCTAGTGTTTTTATCACAGTTTAAATCACTTTTGTGTGACAAAATATACAAGTTTGAAAAATTCACTGGGGACGTTCCCGAAGTTATTCTCTGTGGCGCACATTGTTTTAAAGCTGTCTAAAGCAGTGGCAGTTTGTTTTGTGGTGTTGCTGTGTCGCTGTTGGTCAATTCATCTTCCAGCGTGTTTTTGTTTTCAGCATCGGCAGTATGGCGGCCAGTGAGAGGAGGGAGGGCGGCCGAGGGAGAGATAGGAGGTGCTCCATTGACCTAGTTCTGTCATTGAGGATTACAGCCAGCGTGTATGTGTGTGTGCGTGGATGGGTGGAGGGGCAGGGACTGTCGTCATTACTGCTGAGACAGTGTTGATCATTTAAATCAGTTGACAGTGGTAAACGTTTGCCTGTGGGTTACTGGAGATATTTGCTGAACAGGAAAATCCTGCTCTCTGTGCATCACAACATAGCTGCTGCTATTTGTTACTACTGCTGTGACAGATGCATATTTATCAAGAGTTTGCTGATGTTTAGTTCCACTCACAGTAATTCAGAGACAAAATTACTTGTTACGTGGTGTCATGATGTCAAAGTCATACACCGCTGTGACAAGCAGGATATGGGCACAGTAAGCCCACATTTAACCATGAAAGCACAGCAGGGGTCAGTTAAGCTCAGTTTCCTCTGTCAGCTAAGGTTACTTACATCAACCAGAGTATGTCACTCCAGTCAAGCACAACTTGTCAGTTACATTTTGAGGAAAAACACACATGGTTTATAATGTCCTCACCAGTTGTCAGCTGAACTTATTGTAAAAATGGGGGGGGGTACAATAGGCTGTGAAGAGCACAAGCAGTGTTTAAACGTCTGGGTCACTGTTACACTGTTAAGTGCACTGCAACACAATCAAATAAACAATCTGCAATAAAGCTCTGTCTCAGTGCACCAATGGTGTGCATATCTGAAGACTGTTTAGGACTATATTGGAGCTTAGTTAGCACCAGGATCAAAGGTAGAGTTGCAGTAAAGATAAAAAGGCTACACTGTGCTCTCTTAGGGCACTGCTGTGCTGAACTCAGGTTCAAAGCCACTATCTGTTGAGTGTGCAGCCTTGGGGAAGTTCACAGCGAGCTACAGTATGTGTCAAGGTGCCTTTCTCTCTGACAACTGCATGCTAAGATTCCACTTCTCTTATCTAAAGCTCCAACTCTTCACCCAGCCTGCATGTTAGTATGCACGCAAAATGTCAAAATACCCTGCTGCTATAACTCTTTTTTATCTTTTGATGACATTTCATTTTGGACAAAAGGTATACAGCAGGTACTTGAAATAATATTTAACTCTTCAAGATTTGTGTAAGCTTAGCAGTATCATAAGGCAAAGCTGTTTTGATAGTTCATATCTATTTTCCAAGTATGTATAAGGATAAGTGACAGCTAGAGACGTAAAGAGATTTTAAGTCAAGGTGGCAGTGATTCCTTCAGCACAGTCCTAAATTTGTTCCTGTGGGTTTGAGCAGTGAGCAGAAGGATATGCTGTGTGCTGTTTTGGCTTGGTGCTGCACATTCAGCATGATCAAGCTCATGCACCTTATCTTTTCTGATCAGTGGGGGACGGGTTTACACAGGTACATAGTGCATGGCTGCATCTCTTGGCTGGTAGAGCACCACTGCAAGTGTGGTTAGAGTCACTACATAGGTTCACATCAAATCACTCAGCACATTTGTCTAGTTGATCAATGGGAAAATCACCTAGTCACTGTGCTGGCAACTTCCTATTTAGGGTGTGTGCAAATAGAAAGAGAAACTATATTCTCCTCTTCAACACTAAAGATGTAATGATAGTCACAAGGAAAAACATACCACCTGTGTGTTATTAAATAATTTTATTAAATGAAAGTGTATGCTAAATGAGTTACATTTTCTGTAGACATGTGTATACCTTATTTGCCACTTTGTACATAGTGTACATACTATGATATTACTGGCTCCTAGCAAGGTAGGCTCCTGCAAATATAGCTGAAACATTTCTTGGAACACACAAAAAACACAGATCCTATTCAGTACTATTCAATCTACATGGCAGCATGGCCGTGCATTAAGAGCAATGGATGTGGTTTACAAGGATACCTTTCATTCCACTACTGCATCTGCCGAGTAATTACCTAAATCTGCACTGAATTTTTAAAGAGTTTGGGGTGAATGTCAGGCCATATTATGTGATCTGTGTTCAGTAGGTAGGTCAGTGGGAGGAGTGGAAGAGAAAAAACAGTCATTATTGTCCACATACTATAGCTGTATAGAAAACAGGTGGTAGTAGAGGCCGCACATAGGGAGAGATGCGTAGAGAGAATCACAGACAAGACGACGTGGCTGTACATTTAATTAAAAATAATAACCGCCAAATCTGATCACGCAAAGCCTTACAGTATGTTACGCAATATACCATTTATCTCATTCCTTGCACTGAGCTCCCAGAAGCCCTCTCAAATGTAGGTTAAGTATACAGTAGCTGTGTAAGGTAGATGTAAAGCGCAAGATAAATAGGACCTTGGACTCTGTTTGATTAGCTGGGATGAGAGAGCAAAGTCTTACAGCACTGATGAGGAAAAGTGCTGACCAACAGCCATACTGACACACCAACACACTGACTGACTGACACAGAGAGCACTTTTAAATCAGTGGACACTAAATGTGAGATGATGATTTTATGCAGTTGTGTTTGGCATTTATTCATCCACTGTTTGGCGTCTCTACTGCTCAAGAAAAATACTTCAAATTAATGTTTTGTGAAAAGTCTGCTTATCTTTCATTGGGTATTTATTTCAATTCAACTTAAATTATACAGCTTTCGTAAACTACTGCAAGCTGTTATTCTCCAAAATTTAGTTAAGTTTAGTTATAATTTTCAGCTTTCTAAAAAGTGGGGATTGTTTGGTTTAAACAAATATGCTTTTTCAAAGTCTTACCAGAAAACAAACAGGGATGATATTTTGCTTGTTTGTTTAAGAGCATAACCGTAGATGACAGGTTTGGGGAAAATACGCTAAATGAACTCTGATTACAGTAAATGAGCCAAATTTCACACTCATTTTGCAGTGCAAGCCAAAAAATTGTGCTCACAGTCTAGACTGTTATCACTATCTGAAGCCAGTATAATAGTTGTTATTTACAATAAACAGTGTGTATGGTTAAGTTCAATGTTATGATTTTTGTAACATTTATTTGCTAATAGACCAGAACGGCAGAAGGAATCTCTGGGCAGCCAACTGCAGCAGAGTAAAAATAGATTTATGGTTGAGCTCAAACACAGCTGAAATTTCACTCAAATACTTGACATGCTGCAACAAGCTGAGAGCTACTATTAGCTACCTCTGCTCGCCCCTCTGCAGCGTACTGTACTAGATGTTTTTGAAAATATTTCCAGATGTTGTGGAAACTGTAAAATTTCCAGTGGGGTGGTTTGACCCTGTCAGTTTCAACTGGTCATCCAATCAAACCTTACATTGTTTTCATTTCAAAGCAAGCGGAGGCCTCCACCCTCCCTTTGCTTACAGTCTGAGTCACATTTGGTTCCACCTTAAAACTTGCAAGAAACCAGATTGTGCTCCTTGTGAGGCTGCCACCACTGGCGCCTCCCCCTTCACTGAATGGGAAACTGTGTCAGTGGAGCAGCTCCTGCTCCCCAGGCCTGACTGTGCTGCTCAGCTGACTGGCAGGTGAGGCAGCGAGTCACAGACAAAGCCCTCTCGCACAGCAGCCAATGAGAGCATAAGAGGGTGAGGGAGGATCGTCACACCGTTGCCAAGACAACCACCTTTGAATGAGTGTGTTCGTGGAATGCGGCCAGACGGCGGTTATATAACAGGCTGAAGGGCGGGGGTGAGGCTCTGGAGGGGGAGCGATAAAGGGAGCAATGGAGAAAGGGATTTTTTTTCCATTGCCCTTTATTTATTTATATCCCTCAGTTTCATTTTGTTGTCTAGCAGGAGTTCTACCCAGCAAAGACACTCAAAAACCTCACCTGCCCTACACAGAAAGTCTTTTTTGAAGGCAGTATGTAGATTTTTTGTTCTGTAGTCATGATTTTCAGGGCAATTTCAGTCACTAACGTCTTTTGTTTTCCCTCAACGTGTGACGCAAGTCCCTCTCCACACTGAGTGACTCATGTGATCAGTTGATTGTGGGGACTTTATAGGAAAAAAAAGCCTTAAGGAAACAGAAATTTTCTGCAAAGAGCTGTGAAGGCTGGTTAAAGCCTTTGCAGCGATTTACAGGTTACCTAATACCCTGTGTGATCCAACAAAAGTGGTTTAGGGATTGTTTAGCACACCCTGCAGCCCAAGCCAAATCAAATCTTGCAGGCAGTCCTCATGGTAACAGTGGGTTGCAGTTGATTTTTGGGTTACAGTTGTATGGCTTGGAAGGTTCAGCACAGCAGTATGTCTTTGTTAACCTGCTGACATTTTGTTCATCCTGGATGAGGTGTGGCAGAGCGAGTGAGAGAGAGAGAGAGAGACACGAAACTTTATAACCCCGGGCCCCAGCTAATGCAATTGACCTGCTATTCTGGGCTTGAGGAGGCCCAGCTACTTAGATAAACAACATAATGAAAAGAACAGGCTGTTCCTGAGTAAGAAGGCTCAGGCTGCCACAAACACAACACAAGGTGTATAATGTATACACAGTTTTCTTTGTGTTATTGACACATTTCCTCATACTGCTTTAACATTATCACAAATGTATCAGTATTATTAACTCCATTTTGAAACTCATACTGCACAGATGACATTTGACTCATGAAATAAAGTTCATGAGTTCTTGTACCTATGGCATGTAAAGTAGGCGTTGTCGGTTTTTAATTCACATGTTGTGTATCAGTTCAGGGCTGTGGAGTTAATGATTCACTGATGATTGCTCTTATTATTGGTGAATTATTTTATTGTGATTATTTTTTTTATTATTTTGCAAACAATTCAAAATTTGAGTTTTTTTATTTCAGATTGATGTTGAAGAGAGAAAAGCACCACTTTTTTTAAATGGGAGAAGCTGGAACAGATGGATTTTTCAAAAATGTTTGAAACTTATTTTCGAAATTACAAACCAGTCCTCTGTTTATTGACAACTTGTTGTTTCAGGTCTAGATCATAGTGCTAAATGAAAGAACTGCAGTGTTAGGACTGTAATTATTAAATGGCAGCAATTAGTATTCAACAATATTCTCTTCCAATGACAAAATATCATTTTTAGGTGAATAACTGCATAATTAAAAAACGTTTTGTGGTACCATATCTTTTAAAATGTATTATTTATTTCATTTTTTCCATTTTTCTTCTCTCTCTCTCCAGCTCAAATAGAGGTGATTCCTTGTAAAATCTGTGGGGACAAATCATCGGGGATTCACTATGGTGTCATCACCTGTGAAGGCTGCAAGGTGAGTTGTCAAACCAACATTAAAACAGAGCTTTAATGTACCCAGTCATCTGCAACTTTCAGTAGATATGTAGTGTTGCTCACATTGTCTCGTTCTCTTTGCCTGCAGGGTTTCTTCCGTCGCAGCCAACAGAACAATGCGATATACTCCTGCTCACGACAGAGGAACTGTCTAATTGACCGGACCAACCGTAACCGCTGTCAGCACTGCAGGTTGCAGAAATGTCTCGCTCTGGGCATGAGCCGTGATGGTAGGTTCGGCTACATGATCTAGATCTAATTAACTCAGTTTCCACCTCCTGCTTTTTGCTTCTTACAACAAATGATTCATGTGTAACCTTGTTTGACACTGAGTCCCTACCTTCTTGAATGTTTCATTTTTGTCCTTACATCATCTCCTTGCAGCGGTTAAGTTTGGTCGAATGTCCAAAAAACAGCGTGACAGCCTGTATGCAGAGGTTCAGAAGCACCAGCAGTCCCAGGAGTGTGCAGGTATTGGTGCCCATGAGGAGAACGGTGACATGGCCGACCTCAGCCGCCCCTACAGAAGAGGCTCCAGCACTGCGCTCAGTGATCTGGATGACATTACCACGCTGCCAGAAGGCCTGCTTTTCGACCTGCCGTTGACCCCAGAGGATGCTGGTGGAGAGTACTGTAACCTGGACATGCTGGGTGGCAGTGGAGGCAGCAGCTCGTCCTCTCAGAGTTCACCAGAACAGACCAACTTGGATTTTGTAGACGGCAACCACAGCATCAAGCACGAGTACCAGCTGTTGCATGAATCTGGACTCTTCTCACATGCTATCCTGAACCCGCTGCCTGGGGGCTGCTCCCTTCTTGAGATAGGTAGGAAAGCTCAACCCATAAATCACTTTACAGTTTAACAACAGCTATGATGGAGAAAACATTTCACAGTTCATAAAGCATACAGCTATTTAGTATTGTTGTAATGGAGTGATCTTTACTGAGAAATGACAAATGTTTGCCCCTGTTTAGAGCGTATAACCCAGAGTGTGGTCAAGTCCCATATTGAAACGAGCCAGTACAGCACAGAAGAGCTGAAGAGAATGGCGTGGACCCTGTATAGCCCCGAGGAGACACGCTCATACCAGACCAAGGTATATGTGACATTCTAATATCCACCTGCAAGCATTTGATGGCACATCCTCATTTATACACAGAAAATCTTGATGTTTGAATATAGTGTCAGTAAAATGTATCATAAGTCTCAGTCTAAATCTATTGACAAATAACTTGGGCTTGACATGCCCTTGTCTTGTATAAAGGCTGAGAGAGGAATGTTGTCAGCTTGTATGAAAATCAACAGTGAAATCCTGGAAATAAGTTACTTAAAACAAATGGAGAAGTGCTCCCACTTTCACTATACTTTATTCTTAACACGGAGTTTTGTAAATCCTTAAAGGATAAAGACCATAGTCAAACATTCTGTAGGCCAAGATGTCCTTAACTGAAATTGGGTCACACAACTAGACAATCCTTGATGTCTAAATAAGAGTCAACAATCAACCATGTAATACAGTGTGTGTGCGTGCGTGTGTCTGTGCGCGTGTACGTGTGTGTGTGTGTGTGTGATACAATTCTCATAAAAGCCTTTCTGCTTTCTTTTTCAGTCGGCTGAGGTGATGTGGCAACAATGTGCCATTCACATCACCAATGCCATCCAGTATGTGGTAGAGTTTGCCAAGCGCATCTCTGGATTCATGGACCTGTGTCAGAACGATCAGATTATCCTCCTCAAAGCAGGTCAGAGCATGACACCAGTACCCACACTCCCTGCGTGCTGAAATTCAGTTCCCCACATTGTGTTTAGCAACATAACAGTGAGGAGCTGTTTTTAAAAAGAGATGTGCCGCCACTAGCAAGGCAGACAGCCTGCTGTGTGTACGTTTTATTAGTTTGCACACTGGCTGTGACAAAGATAACTGTTGTCATATGAACAGTACGCTCCCCTCAAGTGGTAGCCGAGTTCACCGAGTTCAAATATCACATGCACAGAGAGTGACTTGAAGGGGTGCACAGTTCTGTTTTGAAAAAGAGGCTGACCTTGTCACACAGCTTCAGGCTTGATCTACTTTATGTATTGAAATTGAATTATGTTTTGTTTTTTACAGTGACAACTGAGACAATGTATCATTCCAAACATTTGTTTTTTTACAGGCAGCAAAGTTATTCCTTCCTCATTTTTGGGGGATAGATGAAACAAGGGCACATACGCTGAATTTTTTCACATGGTGTTTATTAGACTAATTGGATAATCGAGCTAGAAATATCTCAAAGTTGTGAAAAGTTTCTACACCTACAGACGAACACTGGAAGGAGTCTTGAATTGTTCAGGAGAAAATTTCCCTTCAAAGTTCATCCTTGAAGATATATATAATTATCTTGTCATTAAAGGCTGATTTCCTCTACATGATCGAGACAGGGCAGGTTAAACCAGAACTACATACACATAAAGGAGGTCCTCCTGCAATGTGATGAAGTGATGAAGTACCTACATTGTTGTCACCTCAGTGGATCAGTTCTGTATATTTTTGTGTAGCTGTCTTCATTATTCAGGACTAAATAGAAATCTTTACAAAGTAGATTGCATTTAGGGATAAAAACTTTACTGTTCCTGTACATTCATCCAGAGCAAATTTGTGTATTGCACATAAAAGTTAGTTCTCAGATACACAGTGTGTTGGTTATCGCAGCCTATTTGAATATCTAGTTAGGTTCTTTTGGGGTTTTTTTATGTAGAGACTCTCACAGCATCAGACCTGCAACTATTAAGACATAAATATGTTGCTAAACTTTTTTCGCATTCGTCCACAGGTTGCATGGATGTTCTTCTTATTCGCATGTGTAAGGCTTATAATCCCATCAACAATACATTGCTTTTTGATGGAAAGTTTGCCACTGCTCAGCTTTTCAAAGCTCTTGGTGAGTAACATGTTCAAATCAAATGTATCAACATGATAAAATGAGTGAGCTTCTGTTTTTGATGATCTTACTCTTTTTTTTTTTTTCATTCCACGAAGGCTGTGACGACCTTGTGAATGCAGTGTTTGACTTGGCTAAAAGCCTGAGCCGTATACAGATGTCAGAGGAGGAGATGGCTCTTTTCAGTGCTGCTGTGCTGCTCTCACCAGGTATTTCTCAAAATAAATAAACTCACCTTAAGTACTTTCTCAGCTTTGCCAACAGATTCTTTCTAACTGTAATTATTCATGTCATCATAAATGTCTGCAAGCACTACTGAAAGTTATGACACTAGTTTGCTAGATGTAGGCATCTGGAATGATAAACCCTTACCACAAGGAAACAGAATAATATAAGTAGACATAACAAATCATCATCCCTGTGCTTTCAAACTGGCTTATTTACATTTTAACCTCATTTATTAAGTCACATTTCAGAGACTATTGGAGAATTAGATACTGCATTCCCTCCAGCAAGTGGGAAACTTGCTAATGGCAGATATGAAATGCAAATAATTACTGTTGGCCATTTTCCGAAACATGACTATACCTTGTCAGCATGTCTCAGTCAAACAATTAGGGTTAGGGTGTGATATTTAGCATCAAATAGCTCACTCATCAAGACGAAAAGGTTAATGTCTCTGTAAACTAATTACCTTAGCCGAAAGAAAATCAAGGGGATTAAGTTTTAAAATGTATAAGCTAATAAACTGTCTTCCAAAAGTTCACAGGACAACTCATGTATTATTATAGCATTTTGTTATTATTTTGCACCTGGACATACCATGTAAACCTTACCAGGTGCAGTTTCACACTGGCAATACGACAACACCGATGACACTATTTTGTCACTGTTATTTCCTTCAGACCGACCCTGGCTCACAGACGTCCAGAAGATACAGAAGTTGCAGGACAAAGTCTACATGGCTCTGCAGCGCTGCCTACAAAAAGAGGGAGCGTCAGAAGACAAACTAGCTAAGGTACAGAGGTTGCTGCACTGCTATGCCAGTTTGGTGAAAATACCTGTTATGATGACTTGTCAAGATATTGCATTAATTCATTGATTTAATCATTTTAATGCCTTCTTTTCTATATGTCTTATCCAGATGGTGTCGAAGCTTCCTGTCATGAAGTCAATTTGCAACCTTCACATTGACAAACTGGAGTTTTTCCGTCTAGTTCACCCTGAGACAGCATATACGTTCCCACCCCTGTATAGGGAGGTTTTTGGCAGTGAAATCACCTTCCCAGACTCCACGGAGGGCTAGCACCACGTAGCTAAATAGCTTGATTCAAATATAAACGCTGAGGTTTAGGGAGGGGGAGATAAAACAAATGTGGCAACCAGCTGAGGCAAAGTCAACCAGCAGCTCAATGACAATCTTGCACGCTACACTTTAGGACACACTCCTCTCACCTCTGAACTCCCAACCTTGCGGAGTAGCTCATGCTGCCTTGCGTGGCAGTCCTTTCAGCTCCAATGTAACACCACAGGATCTCCTTCTGGGTGCTCAGTGCATGTTACCTCTTTTTTTTAGGGAGTTAATGAAAAGATAAACTTAGAAGCCTACACTAAAGATATTTTTCTATGAGGAGACCTTAAACCTCTCATCAAGCTGAATTCCTTTATAATATAAATTTGACATTTATCGTTCTCACAGTTCCTGTAAGCTATTTTTGAATGTACCCCCTTTTCCCTTTACCGTTCAGCACAGCCCTAGGCTTGATATAGAATGTACATACTAAAAATCCTCACCCACTTTGTGGAGGTTTGCAGTAAAGATGCCTGTTTCATTTGTCAGTCAAATCACAGTTTATTGTTTCATTTAACATTTTTTGGTAGTGCCCATATTTTGCAGTTTTGTAACATGAACAAACTGTTTAAAGGGACCATGATCAAACTCACAAGCCGACAGGGTTTTTTAAACTGTGTGAATCATGCGCAAACATTCAGCATCTGCCGCCATGCACCTACAAATGCTTGCGCAGAGCACAAAACATGGCACTTATGTTGATCTTTGTAGGTATTTTTATTAGCACACCCTCAGACACTAATGTGAGCTCTTTATTTTTTTTTAATGCAATCAATGACCTCAGTCCTAATACCTTTTTCCCTTTGCAAATGCCACTTAGTGAGTGAGAGAATGATAAAGGTATTGTGAAAGTATTTTCAGATTTTTACATGATAATATACATGTAATATATATATGTATGTATATATATATATATATATATATATATATATATATATATATATATATATATATAACCGTCTAAGATGAGAGGAGCTGTTGTTGTGAATTTATACAGAGAGAGGAGAAGGAGGAGGGTAACCATGTTGTGTTTGTGCTCAGGTCTCTCAAACAGATACTGCCTGCCCATACTTTAGGGTTCTGGGATGGAAAGATGGTCATTGAAATGATAATCTAGTGGATAATTAGCACTTATGAATCCTTGTTAGAATCCAAACTGAACTCTTGGCACAATATTTTACGGGTTCGCACTTAAACTGCCATCTGTGACTCTAAGGTCAAACCAGTCAGAGATGTTTGATACACCCTCCTACTGTAAACAAGTTGCTGGCCAGCCGACCACTGTGCGGTTATGTGCTCTGGTGGAGGAGCCTCTGGAGTTTGATGTTAAAATGTGACGATTAACTACACCGACACCTACATAGTTGAATAACCGGCAGAGAATAAAGAGTGGTCAGGTGGGTGATGGTGTTATTTAAGCTCCTTAGACATCAGTTGGAGGGATTTACTGTCTTGTCTCAGCTCTCAGTCCTTTGGGGTCGCGCAAATTGTGCTGTCACAGACAGCCAAGATGTTCTGATTGGAGAATTCAACCCTCTGTTCCTTATTTCCTACTCCCTTACTACCTCACCCTCTTCAAACACTACATGGCACAGGAAAGGGTTGACAGAGCCATCAGCTACCCCCCTGAGTTAGTATTTCTGCGATCATACTAGAGAGCTTTAAAAAAAAAATACATATATATATATATATATATATATATATATATAACAATTAGTGGTACATTTGAAGGCCAGTGATGACCAAACAATCCCTAAAATAATGCTCTTAAACCTTGACAGAAGACAAACACAAACTGTAAAACTGGATCTACTTAGACTGAGGACACCCTCTCCAACTGCTTCTCTGTCATATGAGAACAGTCCAAGCCTTAAGGCCCAGGAAGCCCCACATAGATACAGATCTATCTGAAGTCAAGTCTCTGGAGGTGCAGGAGGGTGTGTACAGCTGAAACCTTTATTATCAAAGTAGGGCGACATATAGTGTTTCTGTAGAACTACATGGTCTTATCAGTATACTGAAGACACTACAAGAAAACAACAGTTTTAATCTGGGAAATCACTGCTGTTAAATCTTTCTAAAGCATTTAAGACAATCACATGGCCGATGTTGGATATCTAGCTTTACTTTATATTTCAGCCAGGTTTGCTTTGCACTGCTGGGACAGTGCTTTTCCCCATACACCAAGTTATCTCACACAGTGTGAAGGCTCATTACCCTTTTTACTGTGTACACAAGCCCGTGGCATGGTGGGATTGTGCAATAATGTCTTTCCCATTATTCTCAGTGTGTTGGGCCTTTTGCTGCCATGTATTAATAGTTAATATTTCCATGAGCACTCCTCAGAGCACAGCAAGATAATGTTTATTTAGAATATAACGTACCAAATACACAGCCAACTACTACACAGGTCAGCGAGCAGCTGACATGGCCAGATGACACTTACAGATTGTGACAAAGTGCAATACTTTGTGTGTTAAAGTTAGAGAATATTAGGCATGCTGATTTCTTAAGAGTCAGTGTACTTTATAGTTGTTGCAGGCCTAAAATCTGTCCAGGGGACAGTCCTGGAGATCTGCACTTACATTTCCGTTTAGAGTTACTCAGGGAGATAGCTGGGCTCTCTGTCCTACAGTGTCTGCAGTTAGTCTAGCTCGCAAGACACCTTGCACCAACATAGAAGACCTTAAAACCTTGATCACTGTGTACAGTACATGTTCTTGTGAATGTTTGATTACAGAAGTATCAAAGATTTTACCCCTGTCTAATATCATTGTTGCGAGACTTTTTTCAAGTTTGAGTACTAGATGAAATAGGATGTTAAAAAAAAGTAAATATAGTAAAATAAATATAAAAGATGGATTATAATCTCTGAATCTTGTGTTGGTTTTGTTGTGATCTTTTTGTTTCTTAATTTTTATCCTTATATGTACTGTTTGGTTTTTTTTTTTTTCTTATCAGTTTAGTGTCCTTTTTGTCTTGGAGAGATGTAATTCTATTTTTTTTAAAGAGCATTTTTAAAGATGTCTCCCTAAAAGTTTCTCTTTTGTCATGATCCTTCTGTTTATGATATTTTCACTCTATTTTAAGATTATTAATATTAAATCAATATAGATTTTAATAAGAAATAATTTATGATATGTCATGGATATAAACCCCAAGAGGTTTTAACACAGTAAAGTGTTATTGCACAATGGTGATACAATATGTGGATTTAAGAATGTAATAAAAGTCTTTTTACAATAAAGAGTAAAAGTTGTTCTGGTTTTTATCAAGTGTTTAACTGAAATTGATATGCTTGGATAAATCAGCTTAGCCATATAGAGATAAACGTTTTTCATGTAAAATCATATTTATCACAATCACACAATATGCATTTTAGTACACTTAATGGTCAGGTGATACAGTGCATTCAGAAAGTATGCAGACCCAATTTCGCATTGTCATGGTGCCACTTTATGCTAAATCAATAATATTTTTTTTACCATCTTCACTCAGTAATGACAAAGTTTTTATAAATGGCAGAAATGTATAAATGGAACGGCCTGCACAGCTCAGGGACAGTGTGTTGGGACCGTAGTGTGTATATAAAGAAAGTGGGGACAGATCTGGGAGAGGGTACTGGAAATTTCTGCTGCATTAAAGTTCCTTAGAGCACATTGACCTCCATAAGTCATAAATGGAAAAATGGAACAACCTAAAGCTGACTGCTGGCCAAACTGAGCAATCAGGGAAGAAGGGCCTTGGCAAAAGAGATGACCAAGAACCCATTGGCCACTCTGGCTGAGATCCAGAGATCTTGAGATGAGAAACTTCCACTGCAGCTCTGTAAGAATGATGATGAAACAGAGACTGAAGTGTTTGGTCTCAGATCTGAGCAACTCGTCCAGAGGAAACCAGACATGATGTGTACAACGCCTCACAGGATCTTTAGAAAAATGAACTGTACATACTGAGATATGCTTGGAAAAAAGTTCTTAATCTGACATTAAAGGCCAATTTTAGGTAAAGGGGCAATTTCAAATGGGGCATAGAATTTCACTTTGAATGAACTATGAATTCAGTTACTGTGTTGCCTAACAATGAACCTAATTTGATTACATTCACAGCACCATGCCGATATTGCACACTTGGATTATACAGTATTAGCAGTACTGAAAGAGCCTCTATATCAAAATAAAGCCTTTGCAGTTTGCACTTTGTCACTCTGCCAATCTCAGACCTGCTTTAAAAAAAAAGTCAATTACAATGTGCATTTGAAACATATTGTCTATCACCAACATATGGTAGATAATGCATTAACTGTGGTTCCCAAGCTTGGGTACATAAACCCCACTGGGTCCTTAAATAAATCTTTGTTCCTAGTAAGGTAATTGAATTTGTTTACAGCCAACGGGGGATGGTGAAACAATCTGATCAGGGCCCAGACTTCATTCTCCCATCTTAAGTTATAGTGCATCTCTCCCCAATCACAAAAATACATTTCAGTACCCTTACCATGATATTATTTTGTGTTTGTTAGGCCCACTGACTCTTAATGTCTTAAGGCGCTGTTTTGCATGAAAAAAAATAACGCAAGTATAAATAAATACAGACATGAATTTTTTTTTTTTTTTTTATTTGTTTGTTTCAACATTTCTGTTTTTATGTATTTATGTATTTTCTACATTTCTGCATTTATTCATGTCTGTGTTTATGTGTCCGTATGGAATGGTAATCAAGTCTATTTATTAGTTAGATTTATGTATTTGTTTGTTTGTGCTTAGGTCGTTTTTGTCCTTCTTGGTTCCACAGTGTGAACATGGGAACATGGGGCTCCTGCAGCTGCAGCTGCAGTAGCAGCAGCAGACGGGCGGATTTGTGTGTGTGTGTGTGTGTGTGTGCGTGTGCGTGCCTGGTCCATCCACCAGGGGGCAGTGTGCAGTCATCTAACGTCACACTGAATCTGTTGTGTTAACTGGGGAAACTGATTTCTTCAAAGTGGCTGGTGCAGAATCGTCCCTCTGTCTATCGTACCAATCTGCCCTAGATCGTTCCTACTCGGGTTTATAGTCCGGGGGATAACACTGCTGATAGCGTTTATTTATTTATTTACTTTGCACATCTCGCCCCCCTCCTCCTCGGTATCTGTGGTGACACTGGGGGAGAATCATCCTCGACGTGGACGTGGTCAGTTGGCGTGTCCCGACTTGGAGTGACGGCTGTGCAGTCCTATGATTCCTCCTAAACATTTCTGCACTGGTCCCATTTCTCACAAACTACAACGCAAACTTTAGTTATTTTTGTGACCAATTTAAAACTTCGGCGTCGGAACTTGAAGAAATTCCGGGTTCAAGATGTCTGTAGCGGGCTTGAAGAAGCAGTTTTATAAAGCCAGCCAGGTTTGCACAACTTTTTTTCCCCTTTCTTTTAGCTAGCAACTGTCATCGTTAGCAGCTAGCCTCGCTTAGCACCAGCGGCTAACGGTTAACGACTGGCTTATGTTGACAAAAGCTGTGTTGATATATTGTGTTATAGTGTGTTAACGATGGGAGGCTAGAGTTTCAAGTCCTTTGTGGCAGCGTGTAAAATGTCATTGTTATTTTTAGTTGGCACTCCGTGTTCTTTTACAGCTAGCCCTAAAGTTAACAGGCATCTTCCGACGTGTTTGGCATTAATGTGAGTTGAACTAGTGTTAACCAAGTTTAGCCAATGCTAACTGAAGTTATCGTGCTATAAACATTTACAGGTATTTCACATTTCTCTGTGCTTTAAAGTTACCTCATCCAGCGGTGCCCCCGCTCACATACAGTAAGTGCACATCCTGTGGTAAACATTAGCTCTGTTTGCCCCAGGGACTCTCTGGGTGAGTCAGTGAAAATTTATACACAAATAAGTAGTACAATATGACGTATGGGGTAACTTTCCGACAGACTCTCCTTTTCCAGGGGTGCTGCGGCGAAACCTGAAAAGTTAGGTTTGTGTAATGGTCCTGAGCATTTTTCAGATCCAAGTGTTAGTCTTTTGTTTAATGAGACAGATCAATAGCAGCTGAGGGGAAAAGCTAACGTCCCATTGCATTATGGAGGTCACTGCTGCCCGTGGAGGTATAAAAGTCACATAGTGTCATGTCTGAACGTTGGTGTGAATGTTTTTAATTTCTGCCAGCTCTCTCAGAGTCATGGGCGGGGACGGTTGAAAAGATTTTTGAGTCTCTTTTCTTCCAACCCCTGCTGATCTAAGCAGGAAAGACATTTGGTTTCTGCCCCAGCTTCCTGTCAGGAACAGACCCAGATCCCCATTGGTTTGGTTGTGAGGAAAAATAACATGATTTTTGCAAGCTGTCATGTTAGGCCTGTTGGTACTGAGTGTGGTGAAAATGAATAGTAAAGGTGACTTAGGGTAGGGAGCTTAAGTGGATTAATGCAGGAGAAAGTGACCCAGAGGGATGATGAGGAGAAGGAGGAGAAGAGTGTGCTTTCCCTTTATTTCACTGCAATGCAGCTCCTTTTCTTGCCAAAACTCCATGCGAGTCAATAACACTTGACATAGCTCAGATTTTCTACACTGGAACCATGCAGGAAGTTGGCTGTGGAAATCATATTTGTGTCGTCTTGTAGCACGCACATCCCTGTTTCCTCTATTCCACTGAATCGTTATGTTTTTTTCTGAGAGTAACACTAAATCTTGAAACCTGAAATGTCTCACTAAGAGGACACTTGAAAAGATCTGGTTGTGATACTAGGTAGGGATTTAATCATGAAGAGAGATGATGCATTTAGACAGTATCCAGAAGGCTTTTTAAGAATAACTGTGCATTTTTTTAAGGAATTTTATGCACTGATATAGTAATGAGTCTTCTTTTTTTTCAAGGGTTCAGTTTAGCACCGGAAATCATCAAAATCATTGTTTAACACTTGCTCCAACAACAGTAAACGGCTGCGTTTAAGATGCCCAGTTATATTGTTGGGTCACCAGGACTTGGATCCTATGGATCCTCCCGGACTGCAGTCAAGAATTGGCATAGTAAATATCAAGTAATTATTTTTTTATACAGAATTTTTGTTATTTTAACTTGAGGAAGCATTAAATATGTGTTTCTATCTATGTATATCTTCCAAATATATATATATTTTTAAGTATGTTCATGCATTTGTTAGACCAAAGCATAGGTTTACTACCATTCCACCATTTGCCAGCCTCACACCTCACTCTTTCTGGCCCAAAATGCTCATCATATTGGACCTTAGAACAGAGTTAAGTCAGGAGAGACTGGTTGATGGATATGTTCCTAAAAGCTAGATTAGAGTCTGGTACGGACATGGAGGAGTAAGCTGCTTTATGGGAATGATAATCGGTCTTCAGTGTAATCCCCATTTTGGTTATTATTACTCTTAATCAAGATCAAGTCATAATGCAGGTGCAGGTGAAGGGATGATGGAGTTGGGGTTAGAAGCTTTAGGTTTACATCATGCTGCCGGTGCAGCTAATGGGGTCAGTGAAGATGAAGGAGGAGAAGTATGATGATATGTGCTGTGAGGTGTTATGAGCTTGCTCTTTGTCAAGGGTTGGTCCACGTTGTTTACACAGTGGCTACGTCTCTTTTAATAAATCAGGGTGTAATGCTCTTTCTTGGCTGAGCAGGGGGACTTTACACCAACATTGTATATACAGGGAGAAATGTGATTGATCGAATGTTTTATTTCTGGTTCAACTAAAACCAATAATTCTGTTATATTGTTATTTATTTTGTTATAAATAGTTTGCAGAAATTCTCAACTGACTTTATGGAAATCAATGATATCATGATATACCAAATATATATGCTTATAAATAACTTTAGAGTGAATTTTATTGTAACTCTGTCGCTCACCCTTAGTGCTGGTAAGTGTTTGGCTCCTGTGTGTTAAATGAGTTAATGATCATTGAAGGCTTACAGATTTACTGGAAATAACCAAGAGAGAGTTTTAGTTTAAAATTTAAATTCTGGCATTACTTCAAAATTAAGAAGAATAGAGAAGATTAAAAAAAAAAAAACGTTTTGAATAGTAGCTAAGCTCCACTGATCTAATGGGAATACCAGCCAGCTTCTTATGTGTCAACAGCAAGGCCGGTAATAGCTAACACACCTTCCTTTTCCTTTTTGTTTCCAATCACAACAACATCATTTCCTTTTTGATCTGAAGTTTGTTCACATATGTGACGTAGCTGTTTTTTATGACCATGTTTGATCTAAGAAAAACCTTGACCCAGATTTAGGTGTCAGACCAGAATGTAACTTATGTTTCCTCCCACAGTGTTATTCAGTTGTATTCTAGACAGAAACCTCTAACTGCATTGTTTATGCTGGGTTTATAATATTCTCATTACGTATGACACCTTATACAGAAGTACCCATCACACATGCTGTGGCTAAGACAAATTTGATATGCCTAGAGTAGTGGAATTGTGTACTGAAATGAAGTGGTTTAACCCACTGACTGTTGTCAACCAGCTGATTTTCATATGCAGCATTACAAACAAAACAACATGAATCTACCCTAGGCCGCTACTTTCCCTCTTGCTATGTTGGTATCTAAGCTTCTGTGCAAGACGGTCCTCCTCTTTAGCGTGCTATCTTAGTCATCTGCAGCCAAACAAGAACCAAGGAGCATGCTTTGTGGTAGTGCACCACCATTTAGCTAATACCCAGTCATTATCATGAAAAGGATACCTGCTGTAGACTGATCTCTCTGTGCAGCTCTACGTGTTGTTCACACCAACACTTCCAAATGATAACCTGTAGTGGATGTTTTTGGGCTCACTCCTTAGTCTGTGTTCATGTAAATAAAGTATTACACATATCTGAGAACCTGACGTTTTGATTACCAAAGGAAAAGGGTAATGTTATGAATTTAAGTCTTGTAAGGCGGGTTAGTGTGCGAAAAAAAGATAAGATGGTGAAATTTTGGACTGCAGAATTGCAATCTTATCTTTCCTTGGAGGAAGGGAGTCAAATGCTGAGTAGGCTCGGAGCCGAGGCCGAATCTTCACTTATGACCTGAATCCCCCAAGGCCCTATATCATGTGCTTTCTGTATAGGGCAGATATTCAGCATTGTAACCTGGAAGAAACAGAAACTAGATGGTTCAGCACAAGTATGTCAGAGTTACCTCAATGCTTTTCATATTCCTACAATTCTTTGGATTTTTATTTTTCTTAATCTCTGAGCATTAGATAAGAAAAGCATTTATGAATATTCAATCTGTGCCCTGGTATGAAACTTCATGTCACCGATCATAAAACTCTTTACACGAACACTTCCTTCAGACCCAGAAAGTCCTGGCAATTCCTATAATCACAGCATGGTCACCAACTGTAATTGAGTCATAAAGGAAATGACTCAAACTGCTGTTGCTCTATCACAGATAATTGAAGTTGACTAAGGAAAGCAGTGAAGAGAAAAATGGCAGCTTAATCTCTTCATCAAAAGACTGGATATATGTAATAAATGTCACGCGCCACCTGAAAAGATCATGTTGTCAATGTGCAAAAGTGTCAGTACTGGGCCACATTACATTTTTATGAAAACTAGGTCAACCTGCCACAGCAGCCCCTCCCTGATGACATACTCTGTGAAACTCATAATCTCACCTCATTTACTGTAGTGTTTTGCAGAATAAAATTTGGAAATCAAATGCTGTTTCATTTACTGATCAGGCAGCTTGAGCTCTTAATACTGTAGAGCAAAATAATTAAAGATTAACACCAAGCTTGTTACAGCTCTTCTAAAAACTTAAAACAAGAGAAGGTCATTACAGCATGTTGTAATGTGACAAAATCTTCTACTTCCAGTTCCTCAAAGGGGTCTGTGAAAAATTTTCACTGGAACCATGACGCAAACCTCGTAAAAGCACCAATTAGTCTCTGTGGTTTGCTCTTGTCTTTGTAGAACAGGGCTGGGAGACACTCCGCATCAAGGTGTGGTGTTGCATGCCGTTTTTATTGTCTAAGCTGAGGTGATAGAAATAGTTTTTCTGGGAAATCCAGAGAAGCTGAGATGTGAAAGCATGTAGCTCACAGAATGGCAAACAAGATTTTAATTATCTGTAATTGTCACCAATGTACAGCCTCATTACAAAACCAGAGTAGCAGTTTTATTTAATCTGCCATTCACTGTGACTGACATCTGTCTATAAAAGCACAACTGCTTCTCATAAATCAAGGAATTTGCCAAAAGGTATGTAGCAGTGTGCACTGTACATGTACAGAAAGCTATCTTGGATTGTTGTAGGCTTTTGTCTGTGGCCCAAAAACATGCTGTGAGATCTCACTTGGAAATACATGTGCTTTCAATCAACATGTTTTAGTCTGCTTAAGTTGTAGCATATTGTCTGTAGTGAAACAGATAGGATGGCGTTAGCTGGTCCTACATTTTTTCCTCCAGCAAAGCGTAAACAGAAGGAGTTGTGTAACACTTTTCATGTTGCTCTTCGTTTCTTCTGTTTTGCTCATCTGTTATCCTAAATTCCTTTTTTAAAGTCAGCTGGGTAAATGTAGGATTTGTACAACGCACAGCATATGAGATGCTGCACTGTTTGCATACATTTTTCTAAAAGAAGACATGTCTATGCGTATTCTACAGAGAAGCATGTGAATGAGTGAAATGAGTTAGACACAAGCTTTGGCTTGTTTCTCACTAAAATGAAAACCTTATGAGCAGTATTCAATAATCTGTACTCCTCTTCTCTCTCCATGTCTCTCTCTCTCCCTCTAGATGGTAAGTGAGAAAGTTGGAGGTGCAGAAGGAACTAAACTCGATGATGACTTCAGAGACTTGGAACGGGTAAGAGAGGCATGTTTCTGTGGAAACAGCTTTAATCAGACAAGAGTTGTTGCTTTTTTCCTAAACAGTACATGAACATGCTGTTGTTGTTTTAAAGTATATTTTTTGGGCTTTTTACCTTTAACTGATAGGATAGTTGAGAGAGGCAGAGAGAGGGGGAATGACATGCAGCAAAGGGCCACCAGATTTGGGATTCGAACCAGAGCTGGCTGCAACGAGGACTGTAGCCTCTGCATGTGGGGCGCCTGCTCAACCCACTGGGATAAATGGCACCCCGTCGGTTCTTGCTGTTTGCACCTCATTTAAAATATTAATAAACAACTTTCAAAGCTGTGGATGACATTCAGAATTTGTTAGCATTTAATTCCTGAAAAGTTTGAAGTGGAGTCAAAATGATCAGTTTCTCTTTTTAGTTGAATACAAGGAACATTTTGATGCTTGACAAACTTTAAAGCAAAAATTCACTGGTTCCATTAAAGCATTCCAAAGATGAATGTTCTTTGGTTTTCCTGGTCGTCTAATATCTTGGTACATTGAATCTTTTGGGGTTTGGACTGACCCAACAACCAATTTGAAGATTTAACATTGCACATACAGTGCCCAGTATCAGGTGCATGTGGCTATAATACTCTGTGGGTATTTAAACTTGGATTTTTGTCTGGACCACAAACATGGGCCCAGCCCTGTAATTACAAATGTCACAGACTGACCAGTTTACTGACTGACTCACTGATGGTATTTCCACCGCTGGTCAGCAGAGTGCTGAGCTGTAGTCTACAAGGCCACTCTGGTATACCGGTTGGCTTGGGAACTTTGGGGGAAGCATGTGCAGCACATTAAGGCTTATCTCCATTTCTTTCATTACATGTATCATTAAAAATGAGACACTCCCAGCAGAGAGAAGTTGGCCATATCAACTGACGTTCTGGAGTTCAAAGTAAATGAAAGTGAAACACACCGTTCCCAGACAGAGGTTGTGAGTTGTGTGGGAGAGGAAATAAGATATATAGTCTGTCTCAGGACAGGTGCCTCACCAGCTGGAGTGTGTGCCACTTCAGCTTTCACTCCCTGACCCAGCAGCATGGATTGGAGTTGAGTCTGGCTCTTTGCTGTATCTTTTCTCCCAATTTTCCCATCTCTCTTTCACTATGACTGTGACCAAGGCAAAATCCACAGAAAAAAATATACAAAAAGAAAAGTAGTGTGTCTCTTCTTTGAGGTATAAATTGCAAGGATCTTACATCAGTGGAATGAGGATTTTGGCACATTTTTGGGGGCGCTACCCCCACTTTTAGCTTTGTTGCTCATTCAACGGATGTAAGATCCTTACAAGTTGTACCTCATTAGAAAGGTGACTAAGTAGGCTTGCCAGCGATATAAAATACAACACCAATTGGTATTTTTAAAGGGTAGAAAAGATTGACTGAAATAACATTTTCAAAAATTTTTGAGGAGTTTAGGTATTGAATTAGTCTTATTTTAAATTATTTTCACTATGTGCAAGAAGCTATGCACAAATGTGCTTAACAGAACCTTAAACAGAATAGTTTCTTCCTCTGTCACGTTTATTTTAGCTCTTTGGCTACAGTAGCTCTGTTACACACCTGTGATGTATATGCACTTGCTGTGTTTTGTAGAAAGTAGATGTGACCAGTAAAGCAGTTGTGGATGTAATCTCCAAAACATCAGAGTATCTTCAGCCCAACCCAGGTGAGAACATAATGTGGTTACATGAATGTATGGAAACTGTTTCAGCAGCAGTTTCATTCACATTTGTTTCATTCCCCCCCCCCAGCATCTAGGGCCAAACTGTCCATGTTGAACACCATGTCTAAGATACGTGGTCAGGTGAAGAACCCAGGATATCCTCAGGCTGAGGGGCTGCTAGGGGAATGTATGAGCAAGTATGGACGTGAACTGGGAGAGGACACTAACTTTGGTAAGTTATTTATGTGTGTGTGTGTGTGTGTGTGTGGTTTAGATAATAAATTCCTGGCAGACAGATGTTTGTGTAATTGTTAGTTGTGATGTGTGTGTGGCTGTGCTCCCTCACTCAGTGTTTATGAAATGCTTTTTTGACTGTTTTAAATATTGTATGTCTGTGTGTATGAGAGTGGGGTTTTAGCAGCTACTTTTTCTGTACTCATGGTCTGAGTAAATACTGCAAACTGTACATCTATGAATGTAACTAAGCCTTTAATCTCTGTCTGTGCAATTCAGGCGGAGCACTAGTAGACGCAGGAGAGACCATGAAGAGATTGGCAGAAGTCAAAGACTCCCTAGATATCGACGTCAAACAGAACTTCATTGATCCGTTACAAGGGCTCTGTGACAAGGACCTCAGAGAGATACAGGTTTCTGACACACTCACAGGCTGTTTCATGACAGGGAATAAACTGAACGTCATTTTGTTGATTATTTGCAGTATTAAAAGATGCCAGTCAAACCTTCCATCACCATTCCTTCAAATTGTCAGATTGTAACTTATGCAAGATATTTATTAGTGCTGAACTATGGCTGTGATCTTTTCAGCACCACCTTAAGAAGCTTGAAGGCCGTCGTCTGGACTACGACTACAAGAAAAAGCGGCAGGGAAAGATCCCAGATGAGGAGGTTCGACAGGCCCTGGAGAAGTTTCATGAGTCAAAGGAAGTGGCTGAGACCAGCATGTACAACCTACTGGAGACTGACGTGAGGACTTACTTCCTCTCTTTCTGTTCAGTGTGTGGGGTTGGTGTTTGTCCTCCGAAGCATAAATTTAAGAGCAATCCCTTTAAAATAAAAAGTTCTGTCTACATCCAAAGGTCAGGCATTTCTTTGCCATTATCCACTGGCAGAGAAATGCCTTATGTTGGTTATTTTTTAATACAGCACTCAAGTATTTGTGACATTTACGCTCAACACTGTACAAAGGGAATAGTTACATCACGCAATTATATAGTAAAATAAATTAAGTTGTTAATACTTAATAAATGTAAAGATCATATTAAATGGAAAAAAACATCTATCCCCGATATCTACAACATGTCAAAACGTTACTACAGTTATTTCTGCAGCAGATATTGCCACGGCTCTATCATGTCAAATATTTTAGCAGTTGCTTCAGTGTAGAGCATACCAGAGCTTCAGATTTTGGCTCTGAAAGGCTGCTTTCCACCACCACACACCCACAGGACAAACACACGGCAGTAGTTACGCCTGTAGAGGTTGATGTAACACACTAGTTCAACACAAACAACACTGCCACTGCTGATAAACATGGATTTAAATAGCTGTAGATGGACAGTTATGACATTTAATCACTATTTGGGTTCAGCAGTTGTGTGAGATATACATACCTGCGGGTAAACACACCTGTAGGGTCGTCTTAGAGCATACACTCAGATTCGACAGTCGTGTAACAAAACCTTCACAATGATAAAGATTAATATGTTCAGTTTGTGTTGAAACCATTGTGGAGAAGCTCATTCATCTTTACAATCATGGTGCTGTTAAAACTGTGTTGCATTATACAGAGAGCTGTTTGTGTCGTGTACCCTACATGCTTTGTTTTAAAGGGGTGGTTAAAATAATAGAAACACCCATTAGTATAACACAGTGTTGTGTTACTGTTCATTTTATCTACTTGATGTGCTTGTTTTTGTTGTGATACAGCACAGCAGTCAAGGGTGTAGTTTTATTACTTACAATAAGTTGAGAGTGTGAATACGACCACTGCAGTTGCAGGAAGTCTGTCTCTTCCATGTTTCCTCTTTCATATTATTTCCTGTGGCTGTTTAAATACCAGATATGTGGAAACGTGAGTGTGACACATCATTTTGACTTTGAAAACAGTAGTTTGGGCAAATAATTTAAACTTAGAGTATGAGTTGTGATTATTTTGACAAACCTACATTATTTATTGCCCATGAACTTTTTGATAAGGTATCTAGAACATGCAGTATATGCATATCATGTATTATCACTGAGGTTATTATGAACTGTTGTTCATCACTGTTGTGATTACTCAGATATTACACTGTTAAACCTTTGGACTGGGTAAAACAGTAGCAGTACTGAAATTGAGGTGTGTTGTGGTGTTTGTGTGTGTGTTTTAGATCGAGCAAGTTAGCCAACTCTCATCTCTGGTGGAGTCCCAGCTGCAGTATCACAGGCAGGCTGTGCAGGTGCTGGAGGAGCTTTCTGACAAACTCAGAGACAGGTGCAGTAACAAAACCTGACACAAATAATAACATAGTGTACGCTACCTTGGTTGCACTGCTTTCTGTTCGGGGCTTTACAAGGTTGGTTTGTCAGTCTCTCCTCACATTATATTGTATTTATCATGATCATTTAAGAACATAGGATTCATTATTTTATCCTTCTGAACAGGATGAATGAGGCTCAGTCTCGACCAAGACGTGAATACACACCCAAACCCAAACCTATCTTTGACTTTGGAGACAACAACCACTCAAACGGCGGATACTCAACCTCAATGGCTCCTCCTCCTTCATGTAACTCAGGTAAGAAAGAACTGACAGGCTTTAAAGAACAAATACTTACGTAGATCATTGTCAAGGTATTGTCATTTTATCATGAACACTCGAGTGAAATAACTTTGAAGTAACAATGAATGACAAAAAGATGAAGTGGCTGACTCAGACAAACAGACGGTGTCTTGACAAAACAAAGAACAACAAAAACACTGTCATTATTTGTGTCCATCCTTACACACTGCTTTGCATCACTGTCAAAGCCACACAAAAGAGCTCTGGAAGAGGGCTGCCATTCCAGAAATCAGCAACCACCAAACATCCAGCTATTTAAACACAGAAAAAGCACCAAGCCAATGTATCATGTCTGCTTTCTTAGAAATATGACAGACTCTGAACTCAAAAAACTCAGCCACCATAGCCAATGAGATCACGTGAATACCAGTGCCACTGAACACAAATATGTCGAGAACATCCAGTGCGCAGTTGTTTGTCTTTTCTCCAGTGTGTTTGTGAGGCTTGGTGGAATGCACTGAATGTTTGACTCTCAAACACACTCAGTCATTGGCCATGAGAAAATGGATGTATGTGTCAGCGTTAAGGGGAGGAATGAGTGTGACAGTGAGTATTTATGCGTGTGTGTCCTGTCCTGTCCTGACGTCTGAATGGCTTTCTCCAACTGACCTTGTTCCTCTTTCCTGTGACATCATCAGAGCCCTCTTTTCACTTGGCCAGATTGTCCTTTCGGAAACCCACATTGTGTGAGTCAAAGATTGTGTGTGGGCCATTTTTCAGTGTCACCGTTTCAGCTGTGGTCTTGAAACAGCCCTCTGTATTTGTACAGCCTCTCATGTGATATGTATGAAGTGTTGTATAAATCGCTTCTCACACAGTTGTGGTTTATGATGCATGTGTAGTCTTACAGCGTTATACTCGCTTTTGTGTGAAATTAACATCCTGTTCTTAAATACTGAAACCTGCCCTGCCCAAGTGCACACAAGTACAGCTCTACAACTGCTGGTTCAGTTTACATTTGATTAAAACACCTATTGATTTAAGACATTGTGAAAGAGCAGTGTTCTCTGAATTCAATGAACAAATGTCAATCATAGTACAGATCAAACAGCAACTATCTCATTGGTTCACATTCAAAACAGCAGAGATACAGAAGTATCAGCCCTTAAATGATGAAATGACAAAACGTTCGTATTGTAAAAGTTAACGTACATTGTGACATTTCATTAAGCCTGAAGTGTAGTGATAGATGTCGTCTAACATGAATGTATGTATTAACTTAAGTATAGTTCAGTTTGTTTATGTAAACAACAATATAGAACTAAAATCACTATTTATATTCTTTTAAGAATCAGTATTAATGCTCAGTGTGTCCACAGAGGACGGCTGCTGACCTCTCCCTGTGACCAATGTGACTTATTTAGGAGCAGTGTACCTTAGTTTTTAGACTGGTGACCTGGGCAGTGTGCAGTTTCAGGGCCATTAACAACTAATGCTGCTAGTACCAGAATTATGATTTAATATACATTTTACTTACAGTGGTTTGTCAGTCAAAATCAATGTTAGTGTTGTAAGTGTTAAGAGCTGTTTATTTTAGCACCTTGACTGTTTTGAATAATGGAGTTGAGACTGGTGAGTTAAATGTCTTCAAAAGTGAATGTTTTCATTTCGAAGCAGAAGTGGTGCTGATCTTTGTGGTGCAGCACAACTTCTGTGTTGATAATGGTGTTTTGAATGAAATACCCATCTTTTTTTTCCACGTAGAATAAACCAAGGCTTTTTGCATTAGTGTGCCTCTTGTAATATAACCTCTCTGGAGACATGTTTGTTATTGTGGTGCAGCTGCTACAAAGTTGGTCTTATTTCATTAAATGTTTACACCATTTTTTCTGCTCTGTCAAACTGATATGGCCGGGACTAACACAGAGAACGAAGGCCAAAGCTTTCCTCATCTCGAGCCTACCCAGCAGTCTGTGGGGTAAACTTGATACAATGAGAAAATTGTTTGGCGAGAAAAACAGGCTAGTTTGTCTGTGCATGGAGCTCCACTCTCCTCTGCCGATCTATGTGAGGTCACAGAGAAACGGGTAGATGGAGGAAACCACAGAGAGGGAGGGAGGAGTACAGTGATACAGAAAGCTGTTGTCATAGGATACTGTGGTTTTTGGTTAACATTTAAACCCAAGCTTGTTTGCACTGCTGCTGTGTTGCAGCTTGTTTAACTCAACCACACGCTAATGTGTTACTAACGTGTATAGAAAAAAGTGGAGTACAACACACACTTCACCTTTTTCCAAGACTGGCCTGTTGCAGTGTGAGAGCATCCTGACCTGACGTTTTCTTGTCATTCTCTCCATCGCCTTCATCTCTTCTCTCCTCGCTTGTGCTTTTTCAGCCCCCGAGCAGCCGAGCTGTAAGGCACTCTACGACTTTGAACCGGAGAATGAGGGAGAGCTGGGCTTCCACGAGGGCGATATCATCACCTTGACCAATCAGATCGACGAGAACTGGTATGAAGGCATGCTGAACGGCCAGTCGGGATTCTTCCCTCTTAACTATGTCGAGGTTCTCATTCCGCTGCCACACTAATGCAAAGAGAGCGAGAGCTGAGAGGAGACCGATGGAGAGGAGAAAGCAGGTAGTGTTAGTAGAGAGGGAGGAAAGTGAAGCCAAGGGATGGTCCGCAGAAGATTCATTTTGACCTTCAGCTCCAGTGTCATCCTCACAGACAAGCACTTTTTGTCATCTAGAGATCTGGGGAAGATGGTAACATTTCAAATCCAGACCATAATATATCAACCTGTTCCACCCAAAGGTGAAAGGACCTAGACTAAGATGGACACAAACCGTTGTTACCCGTTACCTGACAGTCAGAAACATTTCTTGAGGACTAACTCATGAGACATTTTTAAGCAATATTTTTTTTCTTTAACCACAAATTACTGATACAGTAAACAGCATTGTCATAGATGATGCATTTATCATATCATCCTCATCATCTGTGTGACTGCAGTCTGTACAAAGCTCAGGTTGCTCACCTGTTGGACAGTCAGTTTTCAGGCTGGAGAGGCTGACTCCAACCTCACAGTAATGTCAAGAAAGTTTACCGAATTTTTTTTTAAACTCATTTCAAAACTGAAAACTTTCTGTGCCACTCAAAGAACTGGAGCTCATCTCTGATGCCCCCTGCTGGTGTGACTGAGATTTACTTTCACCTAAACTAAACTTCAACTATACCTGACCAGAAATATAGTTCTAATGGATCCTGAAAATGAAATCTGCTCCACATTTTTAATAATTAAAATGAGCCAAAATTGATCTCACGTGTGATTTAGCCCATTTTCAGGTTTTGGCCTATTTGTTATTGCTGTTTTTCTAAGCTGTGATGAATATAGCTTCAGAAGCCAACAGTTAGGTCCTTTTGTTATCGTTTCAGTATTTGATTTGTATTAGTCTCAGATTTCAACAGTAGTTTTTAAGAGTAGGAGTGCTTACAGAATAAGTGAGAAAAACATAATTGCACCTTGGTCCTCAAATGAGATTGATGTGTGTGTGACAGACTTACTCCACCGTTATACAAAGACCCAAAGTTAAAAGCAGACGTTGCACCTTTTTATCAGTTAAGGCAGGCGTGTGTAGAAATACGTAATGATTAGTCGTTTAATGGTTGTGTGCTGGTCTGTTTAATAGAAGAGACAGAGCCAAAAAAGTCTTTATAAAATGCAATAGCAACATATTGTTAAACAAGCCTATCTGTTAAACTGCTAAATATCCTAACAGCCATATATTCATTTAGTTCTTGGCCTGTTTGTCTTACTATGTTAAGCCCTTTATTTTCTAAGTCTTTAGGCTCCTGTAAACTCCTGGCGACTAGACGACGCTGCTGGCAGCGACTCGGTCACTAACTGTCCTACTGTGTCTGTCTGCCCTCGTGTCTTTTAAGAATGTGAAACTCATCTGTGCTTTGATGCTTGGTCTGACCCTGTGATCCTGATCATTCACAATGGCTCTGATTGGATTTTCTTTGTTAGTATAATGGGTTGATGTTGACTGGCATTTAATCTACTGAGACAAGGCTGGTTTCTTGTTTTGGATTGGGCCACAGTCCACACATGTAAGTGGAGTTTAATCCAGAATACACTGGACAGTATGAGGGAAAGACCTGGAGCGAAAGGGAAAATGTCAAGGGAAAATGATTGGGAGATGATTGGAGAACCCTTGTTACCAAACATTTATCCTTACCAAACAAGTATTGTCAGTCCAATGTCTTGCAGGAAAAAAAGTTTTTATTGTGAATGACAAATACGTGCTCTTTGACTGTTTGCAGGATCTTTCTGATACTTCCCCTCAGATATGTGTGTTTGTTCTTCACTCTATGCTGGCAAGCACGTCCCCCACTCCTGAGTTTCGCCCTTGTCTTTACGTGTTTACATCCTTGGTCTTACTACATTTCATTACTCGTATCAAGTTCAGGGCAAAGTTAAAGGACTGCCGGAGGTGCTGTCTGGATCACACTGACATCAAAACACAGGTCCTTTGTTTTTAGTGCCTTTGGAAAAGAAAGGAGGGAAAGCAACGCAACTAATACAGCAACCAAAACCTAACTTAGCTAATTGTGAAAAACGGTCATGAATTTCCTTTTTTTTTTTTTTTTCTACTCTTCGTTTATTTCTAGCCATTGGTATTTTTCCTGTGTAAAGATGAAATGCATGTGTGTACGTTTCCACACATTTATGACACTACAGCAGTTTCCTGTACATGTTGTGTTTAGATAATGTGACGTTCATCAGCAAACCACCAGTGGAAACTGTTCTTACATAGACTTCTATCCATGTTAAAAAAAAATGTCCCATTGATTTCTTTTTTTTAAAAGGCTATGCGTTTGTTTATCAGTCTTAAATGCTCTTTTGAACAGCGTTAAATCATTCTGGCTCTCCATAGTACTATTTTTTATATACAAGACCTTTAAATTAATCTTTGCATGTAGTCCTGTATCACACCTTGTAAATGTTATGTCTTAGAGTTAAGTGGCCTTTTTACTTTTGGTATGAGTACAGAATTTAACCGCAATATTTTGTCTTTTATTATCAAAGTATTTGTATGTGCTTCTTTCTCGTCTCCCACCTCCCCCCATTCTTACAATAAATAAAAAGAAAAAATGTGTTATCTCTGTGTTTGACTAACACTGAGGCCACATTATGACTGGAAAGCCACCAAAAAAAAATGTGGTAATGTTCCTCACAATAAAGGAAGAGACAGTTGTTTAAATAGTTCCAGTGTGTATATTTTAATGCTTTGTGGATCATCAGTCAGCAGGCTTAAGGCATACGTCTTCATACATGTACATCACACAGTCCACAGTTAGTTATAAATACAGTACAAGTAAAGAGGAACCAAATATGTGTCCTAACAACAGGACTCTTGTCTTGTGTAACCTGACGGGGAGACAGTAGAGGGGCACATTCACAACACAGCTCACAGACATACAGGTTCATAAAAAATTGTTTGGCAAAATGGATTTACTTGCACCACATTGCAACCTTTCACTTTGACTTAAGGAACACAAACATTCACAAAAACCTATTGCAGAGTAGTTTAAGTCAAACCAAGACACTGTTGCCTACTTTGCATACGCTGTATGCAGAAAGTATTTAGCACTACTGTTTATTTCCATTTTCTTTTCCGATCACTGCTCCTTGTTTAGTCTATGAAGGCAACAACTTAACATTGTACATATCTGGCAAGACCTGCTCACACCACAGGATACTGGCACAGATAGGCACATAGGTCCAAGTGTAAAAGGTAAAGAGGCCAGTTCTTACCTGGTCCATGAAACAGTTCCATTTAGTGTCCTTGAAACAATATTTAACTTTAGCAAAACATTGGTTTTTACACTAATTAGTTTCACATTGTATATTTCTCTAAATACAAGCTCCTGGGGTGACTAGTGTCACAGATTTAGCACCTTCACCTCCTAAGTCTTTGAAGTGTGTCTCAACTCAGGACAAAGCTGTGTTAAATTAAGAATGAGAGAATTCAAGGCATCTACATGTTTTTGTTGTTTTCAAGCAGGTTTTTACATTGTACGTACGTCACACCAGAGCCTGTCGGCTCCGCACACAAGGTGTTTGAAATGGATCAACTGGAAGTGGAGGGCGGCCGCATGCACACACATGCAGAGCACATCCACTCAGTGCATGTTGCTCAGCTGACTGTAGACATGCTCCAGGATCTGAGAGTAGGCCTGGTCTTTGGGGGCATGGCAGCTCAGAGAGCCCTGAGAAGGAAGAGGATGAACTGGTTAGGTAAGCTGCAGGGTCAGACGCGCCAAGTCACATTATATTATGGTTTTGTGATTTTAAGTCCTCTATTCTACCTTGATCTTGTCCATCATGGTTGTGTCAGGGCACCAGTACTGGCTGAACTGGACGAGGTCGGGAGCTGCCCTGTAGTAGTCAACTAGCAGCATCTTGGGAGGAGACACAAAGGGCATTCATAAAAACCAGGTACACATATGATGATATCTCTGTTTTATTTACAGAAGTCTGATATTGCAGTCTCATCTCATACCATCTCATTAAGGACGTCACTGGTGAGGAAGTTGTCCTGGACGTAGGTGACCTCTACAGCCACTGGGATACCGTAGTCATTAGGCCGTTGCTGCAGGAAGCCAGATGATACAGAGATTAAACTTAAACTGAGAGACGACTACATAACAAAGATATGAAATCAGATCATTAGTTATTTCTGTGTCTTTACCTCAGGTGGCGGTACCACCCAGAATGGAGTTATTGTGGAGGCCACACCTTGATTACCATGGTAATATGGTCCTGTTCAAAAAAATATAAATACAACACACAAAAAAGGTTGAGAGGTCAGAGTTTATGTCAGGTGCTTGCCTGTTACTGTTATGCTCTGTACAAGTGTTTTTTTTTTTTTTTTTTTACCTGTCTGTCTGCTGCTGCTCTGTGATGATGCTTTTGTTGTTGTTTTGCCCCCGCCCCCACCCCATAAGACTGTTTTCTTAGCAATTCTGCCTGGTTAAATAAAGGTCAATGATGATGACTATGATGATGTATATATTGCAGATGGATGTTCTATATCTCATTCTTTGTAATCTATATTGCAGGAGATATACCAATAGCAGGACTTGTGCCTTGGACTTGAGCACTGATTATTCGGACTTGGATTGTATAAAGGCACACACTGACCGCAGATGATGCCCAGACAGGGCTGGAAGCCGTTATTTGAGCCCTGCAGCCTCAGCTGGTGGTCCATCTGGGAGTCGATGTCCTGCAGCGACGGCAGAGCCGGACCTCGTGGGTGACTGTGGTACCAGCCCACCAGTGACAGCCCGCGCATGAACAGGTTCTGACAGATCTGGTGGAAACCAAACTTGAGGTTAAAATTGTAGACATGTTTAATTCTTTTGTTTCATCTAAAATAAATACATATAAGCCAAGAAAGTGGTTATTACAGTGGTTACTCTACTATTTTTGAGTAACATTTACATAATATGAGTGGACAGATCCAAAGAGGAAGGAAATCATTTCATATTTCAGACAGATATTTTCGACCTAAAACACTTAATAAAATAATAATAATAATAATAAAAAAATTTTAAATTTGTGCTAGAAATGAACCAGTATTACATTATTAGCATTCAACTCTCAAGGTTTGTACTCTCAGCACTACAGACACTATTTTTCATTTCCCTGTCATGGAAATTCAAGAGTTGGGTCTTTGGTTTCTGGCTTTTGGAAATAGAGATGCATGTTGACAGGTGCTTGTTGCCCGAGTGTCCTGTGGTGCAGGATGAGCTCGTGAATTTTTTAAAATGGGTGTCATTCACCTTCATGTTTTCTGAAGGCATGAATGCTGAATGCAGAATGGACTTGTGATACACTGTCCATGTGTTACTGTACCTCCTCCTCGACAGCAGAAGCAGAGTCTCTGTCTGCCAGCCTGGTCCGACAAGGGAAAGCCCTCAGGACAGTCAGCACTGAAACACAGGGGAAACACACAGATGATGACGAGTGCTCCATTCTGATTCACTCATGTAACATTTTGCTCCTAAGTCACACTCACGTTGTGTATTAGTATCCCACCGTCCGCCGAGGTATCCCACCACCTCACTGGTGGTCAGGTGACAGTGAAAGTCCTGTGAAGGGCAAAGAGCAGACATCTTGGTCTTTTTGAAATTGTCATCGGTCTTAATGATCTTGCTCTAGCTGTGTCTGTTGCTCACCATTAGCAGCAGTACATTACTGGACACGGCTACATTGAAAGGCTGGAATCTGTTGATGGCTGAGAAGGCTGACAGCTCCACTAGTGTGTGTGGATCTCTGAGGATACAAATTAGTGTCTGATTCACCTCAAGCACCTCAACACAATGATCACATGAAATTACACCAATCAGTCTGAATAATGGAGAGTACCTGGCAGCATCCCTGGTGCCCAAGGTGCAATATCTGACAGGAATTCTCTCTCTGTCTGTTCTTCGTGAAACCATCACATCTGTAACAGTGAAGAAGGTTTTCTGTTCAGCTTGGAGAAGACAAGATACTAGAAGAGAAGAGAGGACAGGACAAGACAAGACAAGACAAGAGAGGGATTGTACCGTGTAATCCAGGCCTGTTGTTCTTGTTCTTCTCGTCTGCTTGAACAGCCGTTTTACCCTCCTCTTCATCTTCATCATCATCCTCCTCACTCACCAGGCTCTGACATCACAAGAAATAAACACAACATGTGACTGGATGACTTAGATACGGTATTGAAAGACAACAGAACAAGAGGAGCCCAGGATAAAATGATGGGAACACACGGTCATTACAAAAATCCCCTTTTCATCAAGTTAGTTTGGAACTTGTGACTTTAATGTCTTCTCGTCGGCAGAATATTTTGTTTCTAATGTAAATCAGTTTTTAAGTTTCTTATGTCCAGTCCAAACAGAAGTGACTTGATGTAATGGAGATTTTCAAAGTTTGTTTTTTTTTTAAAGATGAAAGAAAACTAGGCCAAGAGTACAAAAGTGCAGGAGATGTGACTTCATTTTAAAGGGTTAGGGTTCAAAAGTTCAGAAACTCTGTCCCCAGTATATCTTGACTTTACCGTAGTGAACTGCATGGCGTGAGATAATGTAGTTTTCTTCCACTCTGAGCCAATAAATCTAAAAGTAGACATTATTTCCAAATGAACTAGTTATTTTCCTGTTAAATGATTTCAACATCCCTCTTTCAAAATCAGCTGTGTTTTTTTTGTTTGTTCTCCTCAACTCTTCCCTTCTTTTCTTTGCATGTCAAGCGTCAGGCAGGACTGTAACCAGAGTCTTCTTTGATTTGGCTGCTGTGCTACAAGGTCAATGGATTTCATCTTCATTCAGCACCAGATCTGACTGATTTTTGTTATGAGTTTCACCAGTGTTTTCACCCCATTGGTCTAAACTTTGGTCATGATGTCTGACTGCTCAACTTATCAAATTTGATTCAGCTGCAGATTGCTTCTGATGTTTCCTCTCACCATGTCTGCGCTGGGTTGGTACTTGTGCAGCCAAGTGGTTTTGTACTGGACCAGCTTCTGACCCCGGTAGCGAACAGACGCCCATCCACAGCCAGACTTCTTGGCTGGGTTGACCAGACGTTTGCAGTGAGTGGCCCAGGCACTGGGGGAGTTGAAGATCTGGCCCGTCTCCACCCATCTGATTTTCCCATCATTCAACAGGTCTCCGACAAAGTTCTTACCCTGAGGACAGAGAGACAGTGCATGTGTGGGTTTACTACTCCTTTAAGGCAGCTGTCTGCTCTTTTTCATTTCCTGTGTATCAGACACACAAGCCCGGTGTGAGCTCACACAATACAACACAACACTGACATAAATAATAAACAACAACGCTCATACTGTCTACTGCTGTTATTACCAGGTAGTGGATGGCCAGCACTCCGTCCCCTGGCTCCACCAGGCCGTCCTTCAGCAGCACTCTCAGGGTGATCCCCCTCCGGGTCAGCAGGGAGCCCCGGCCGGAGCTGGACCGCAGGTCTGCCTCCTCCCCTCCGCTCAGCTCCTCCTCATCCTCCTCTCCTCCGTCCTCCACCACCTGTGGAGAGTTAGGTGGCTCCGAGCCTGAGGACACACACACAACTGTAGGTTTACACATTTAGGATCATTCATCATGTCTGCTGGGGGTGATCTGTGGGTGTACTGTTAATGCTGAAAAACAAAGCCATCATTTCTAATCTTTTATGATGCACCAACTTGATGTTTTCTCCTGCCAGAGGTCATGTTAGTCAGAGAATTCAACATCAGCCAAAGCACCTGCATGCCACTTAAACATCTGTGTATTAAAGTTAATCAGAAATAACGCCAGTGTAAACGTCCATTATTTTAATCATAATGACTTTTTGATGAAAGCTCCACTGCAATGGCAGCCAGCATCATCATAATTGCTGCATGCTAAAAAATGATAGCAATCCCATCGTGGTGAAAGAATCTCTAGGGGCCAAAAGAGCCAAAAGATAATCTAAATTGGCATTTCATTAATTACGGCTAAAGCTATGCTGGTTGGCCTTTGTTTCCACCTCCCATTAGGGCATGGCTCTCTCCCTCCACCAGAAGAGGCCTACTCCTCCTCTCTTAATTTTTCCCCCAGAATTACAATTAAACCCCTCTTTCATTATTCTCACCCATGTCTCTGAAAGCGTCGGAGAGCGCCTTTAAATCCAACTCGGTCAAAAGCAGCTCCTTTTCGGGGGCACTTGAGGCTGTGCGGGGCTGAGCTACGGGCAGTTTTCACAGATACACTTCGCCACACTAGCTCCGGCTATTATTCAAAAACATAAAATGAAGGCGTCTGTGGCTCTGCAGTGTAGTTTCCTTGTTGTGTTGCTTTAATGTCAGTTCCCCTCCCCTTTCTTTCTCCCTCTCCCCGTCCTTGTCACTCTCTCCCTGTGTTCTTATGAACGGGTTTTGTCTGGCCGTGCCATGCCGGTCTTATCCGTGCTCCCTATTAGCCTGTAAAAAACACCACACAGCCATTGTTAAGGAGGAAGAATCGTGTGCGGTTGTGGAAAGATGCGTTCAATGTCCTTAAAAAATGTAAACAATAGCGACAGTTCTCCGGAAAAAAAAAATGAAGTGTCGCCAACCGCTATTTGGCATTTAGGCAGATTAAAAGTACATCCTGAAGATTACAGCGCGCGCGTGTGTGAGAATCACTGTATAGCAGCTAAAGGTAGAGGTCTGTGTTGTGTTTAAATACACCTTGTCCTATTGTGGACTATGTTACACTGTGATTTTCTTCACTACAACGAGATGTTCCGTCTTTATCTCCGGAGAGAGGCACATGTACCGGGGAGTGGCCTGCGGGGGGCAGCAAACACAGAGCTGTCTGCTTCCTTAACCGGGTCCAATTGCCCCCACCTGGTGGTAACACGGGTTCATGCTTCACAGCGACTGGGACAAGTGTGTTGGTATGACCCCCGAACACCTCTGCGGTATTGCCAATACGGAGGCCACTGTTGTGATGAGCACAAGGACATAATATAGGTTTCATTATTTGTCCATCATAAAACAACATTGTGATGTTTGTTTCCTGTCATAAACCAACGATAAACAAAGTAAAAATATTAATATAATACACCAAAAGACAAGAGAGATGGTGATTTAGCCAGCAAAAGACAATGCAGTGCAGAGGAGTACTGCACAAAGAGTCATTGCACAATAGCTGAAATATCTTCTGTTCGTGTAGTTTAGGTCTACATGAACAGCTGTTGTGCTTGGAGTGTAGGCTATTTGCAGCTGGGTGGGGTGATTAATGGGAGTAACACTGGTAACAACAGTTCAGACCTCAGTGTGGAGATGATGGGTGATGGGGTTTCAATTTTAGCGAAGTAGCTGTTCCTAAATTTGTTATAGTTCAGTTGCTATTGTTAAAGACAGACCTGTTTTTGGAGTATACTCCCGCTCCATCAGCTGATGGTGGACGGTCTATTATGGCTCCCGTACGGAGCCGGAGACTGTAGAGTGTTGCTAAGCAACCATGTAAACTACGTGAGGGAGTAAATAAAGCCAGGCAAAAATGGATATCAACAGTTGACATGGAACTGCAGGTACAGCTTTTTGATACATAAGTTGTGGAGCAGATATTGTGACGTTTCTCCACAGTACGAAAGTTAAAGTAACAAAGTTAAAACAGCAGTAAGACGACGACAATAACAACAACAACAATGTCCACAGCGGAGGAGCCAGCGAATCTCGGCAAAGTGCTCAGTTTTCTCCGGGAATGGGACCGAGGAGACAGGACGGTCCGCTGCCGCATGTTGAACTCCTTTCTCCGACAACACACGGGGAAGAGCTGCTACGAGTTGGAGTGTGAGTTTGCTCAGGTGTCCAGTCTCTTTCTGGCTCGACTCACCACCTGGATGAGACTCACGTATCCTTGATTCACTCGAGACTGTGTGGTGTCAGTGTTGTGGACCTTGCTAACACATGGCAGGCTAATCAAGACCACTACAAAGATCTCAATGTAGTGTCTGACTTACAGAAATTATGCTTATTTGAAATGTTCCATTTACACCATCTACAAATCTTTTTATCATGTGGATAATATAGTGGCTATTGATAGATAATTGCACAGCTAGTGCAGTTATCTATCTAGGCTAGGGAGCTAGGGAGTTGGATGAATGCAAAGCTAAAATACATTTGTATATAGAAAATATGGGCACACTGCTGGCCTGCTCTTGTACTGCTCTGCACTGACTACACTCAGTCCTTCACTGAATATGCAGGTACATGTTTGGGACACTCTTGGGACTCCAGTTAAAAGCAATCAGAGTTTACCTGTCTGCATCAGGCCAGTAAGTGAGATGACATACTGCACCATAAACTATAAAATCCCTTTGTGATTAACACTTTTGTTGGCTGTGGTGGGTTGTTGTTTTGTTTTTGTCAGTGATCAGTACCTGGTGGAGTTTCTGGAGGATGGAGGGGTTCTCACTCTCCTGGACATCTTGAGCCACACTCAGAGCAAAGAGGAGGACAAGGCAGAAGCCCTCCATCTTCTGCTCACTCTCTCCAACGCAGGGCGAAGGTTCAAAGAGATGATCTGTGAAAGCCATGGTAAATTAACTTTATTCATACCAGTATCTTTTATGTTCTCTTTGGATTATTACAATTTGTGTAGCCATCATATCAGCTCAGACCTTTCTATTTTCCTTTTTTTTTTTTTACAGGTGTCAAAGTGATAGCAGAGCGCCTGGCTGAGTCAAACACAGAGGAAACCCAAGAGACAGCTCGGGCCCTGCTGGAGTCCCTGCACTTGGGAAATCCTAAATACCAAAATCAAATCTACAGAAGCCTCATTACCCTCATGGCTTGTAAATCTCCTAAAGCCCAGCAGCTGGTCCTGCACACCTTACGCACTGTTCAGGTAAAACTGGAAAAAAAAAAAATAGTGCATAAAACAAATACAGGCCTGCATTAGCATCATGCAAGATGCAGAAAGTTAACAGGTGTGTAGTTCAGATCAAAGTGAGGGCTAAGTAGTGTGGTCATTTTCATGAGTGTACCAAGGCAGCAGCAATTTGTTCAAAGAAGGACACAGTAGATGATGTGGAGTTTAAACAAGTGGATCTGAGAATTCCAGCTCTTGTCTGAGAAATCTACCAACGTGACATATAAGAAGACAAGAGGACACACAAAATGTTATTCTCTCTCCTAGTCCAAAATGAAAACGGCCCATCACAGCATTGTAGAGCCACTGCTGAATATGCTCCAGTCCCTGTACCTGGAGGTCCAGGATGAAGGTAAGCAGAGAATGCATTTGCTGTATATCCTCATGTTTGCTGTCTCACTGTTTGAACTCGTCTATCACTCCTCCATCTTTGTGTATCTTTCTGGCAGCTATAAATCTTATCTTAGACCTCAAGAGTTACGATGTGAGACCAATGCTGCTCAGTGGCCTGGTGGCTCTGCTGAAGCCTCTTACAGAAGCAGTAGATCCACATGAGATCACACAAGGTAACACTTTGGTCTGGATGTTTTTTTTTTTTTTAAGTGTAGCAGGTTCAAGTTAATTCCTTCCCAAGACTGATACAGTACCTCCTTTAGGAAATCAGTTACCTGTAGGAAATGTTACTGAGGTCTTGCCCGTTTTTTTTCTTGACTTGTCAAACAGACAACACCAGATTCATTCATTAATGTCCATGCATCTTGTGAGAGACCTAATTTGCAATATTAACAAGGTATTATAAAATGTTTTGTTGACATGTACAAACCCATTAGAGGCTGAGATGATCAAGATGACTGGATCACTCCGTGTGTTTGTGCAACAAGCTGCTGCAGCTAAAGCTATACGGTACGCTCATATTCAAAATGTCAGCAAACATGTCTTGTAAAAAATCCTGAGAATAATTAGCTTTTTATTATTTTATTACATATTCCACTACTGTCTACTTTTAGACAGAAAGTCTATTCATTGTTTTGTGTCCAAGAGCTATTGATTGTTTTATGTATGTGAGCTCTTCAAAGAAAATTTTCTCTTACGACAGACAGAGTTTTCTGGTTCTGATTCTGATTTGAGTTATTGTCAAACAGTAGTGAGATATTTTTGTGGTGTTGAATGTGTTAAAGGTTGCTGACTGAGGAAGATCAAGAGGTCTCTCACGAGCTTGTCTCTCTTGGGGTGATCCAGTATCTCCTCTATGCTATGGGCAACAAAGAACACACTGACGCACAAATACAAGCCAGCCTGGCCTTGGAGGTACATACATGTTTACATTACTGTGCACTACGATCATTTCTACAAAGTATGGTCTTGCAAACAGCAAACATTGAGATTTGTCATACAATTAAATGCAGCTTACTAATTTATGCTCCAGTAAACTCCATTGTTCTCTTCTTTCATAAAATAAACCAAAAGTCTCACAGAATGTACAAATCACTTTCTGTGAGACATATCACATCACAAAACAAAGGGCGGGAGAGCAGCAGAAACCCACCCACATATTCACATACTGTACTGTGTATTCATGCACAGTGGTAAAACTGGATGTCTGTCATATTTTCTTTCTAGCACTTTGTTCAATCATTCCCAGTCATAGAGGAATGTGTGCAGAGAGTCATGGGCACTACATTGTTTACAGCCTTCATGGTAAGCTGTAATAACTGACTAAATGCTGTAATAGAAAACAATGGTTCTGAGTCAGTGTGAAAGCTGCTGCAATTAAGTACTAACAAATCCAGTCAACCTGTCTCTACAGCACCAAGCTGGGAGCTTGTACATGAATCTGGATGAAACACAAGCAGAAATCCTGCTCACCAACAACGTGGACATACCTGAAGGTAATGACTGCAAAGAGTTTAACTGGAGGCTGTTCAAAGTTTTTGTCCGTCTAAGCTCAGTTTGATGACTTTTTTTCTTCTCAACACTTGTTCAACAGTTTTGGATGGACAGAACAACAAAGGCTGAGAAGAGGAATACTTGAACAATTTTAATCATAAAGACAAATTAAAATGTCAAATACTTTCCATAAATGTTTGTGCTTACATGTGAGTAAAAGTCACCCTTTGCTTTCTACTATTATAGAATCATGAAAAAAGTTATTCATTTGAGTCTTAACTTCATAAAAACACATTGTTTTTATTTTACTTTTGTTCAGATTCAACCAAGTTTTACTCTGAAATATTAAAAATGTGCTGAAACCTTCTGGTGGCTTTGATATATCAGAATGAGATGTTAGTATTTTTTCATATATACTAATGTTTAAAGTGATTATCAGTAATAACTGATGTGAAATCATTCATTGTGCAACAACAAGACAGCCATTAAGTAACTTACACTTTGACCCGCCTACCGGAGATTACGTTATCCTACGTCACATATTTCCCTCCAGCCGATTGGACGAGCAGCGGCCCTCCCGTCCTGAACGTGGCGGGAGTCAAAGTGAATCCGTGAAGTAAACAAGAAATAAAAAAGTGTGTCCATACGGTGTGTGGTCATGAGCAGATTACGTTCAGCGATGCACAAAGGCAAAAAAGCTGCACAGGAAATGGTTGAAACTGCTAAACCACAGCGCAAGAGGACAAAGACAACAGTGAAGGAAGGTACAGCTGCCATGTTAATGTTACTTATCTATCTATACACTGTGGCAGACAGACACCGTGGGTTTGTCCACATGAAAATGAACCAGCACATGCATGCTGTCTCTTCTGCAAACATCCTGGGACTTGCATGAGATTGTTGTTACTAGTGAGGACTAGCCTAATACAGTCTCAGTCTAATTCACATCTAACAGCGAGACCTCCACAGTGTGGGTACATGTTTCACATTTCCTTTTACAGACTGAGCTCGGAGTGTCTTATAACGAAAAAGAGCTTTACTTTACTGTAAAGCCGCTTAAAATTAGGCCATTACCTTCCTAGCTATGGTCGCATGATAGTACATGTTGTTTGTTAGGCTATCTGTGACGCTGATTTACTGCCTCCCTGTGATTTACAGAATATGATATCATATGTTATAAATATAATAACCACACATCACAGTAAAGCACAGATGATAACTGAAAGGTCTGACAAGAAGCAGGATGAACAAGTTATTTATAAAGTAAAGATGTTGGGGACAGAAGGGGTCACAGGTTTGCTGCTTTTCCAGGTATCCAGGGAGATTTACACAGGGTTTAAGCTTTAGAAATAATTTAAAACACCTTATCAAAGGTGATGTTATATATCAAGTCATTCACTCCTAAACTGTTACATACAAGACAGTTCTAGTAATGGCTATTTGTTACCTTGTCTGTTCTGTTTTCCACTTCTCCCTCTCAGCAGCATATGATGAAACATTTAAACCATCCTGGAATAAGTGATAAATACTTAATTACTTGAGCGTGAGTATAATTGACAGTATTTTTGCTCTGTTAGAGGAAAGCACAGATGCTGCCTCGGCGTCCACGTACCACACTTTCTCTGATCCTGCTGACGTCGTGCAGCTGCGCTCTCAGCTCCTAAAGTGGTACGATCAAGAGCAGAGGGAGCTGCCATGGAGGACTCTGGTAAAAACAAACACTAGTTTTGATCATTTTCTTGGAGACCAACTCTAGGAACCACAGTATTTGGATTATGATCATTAAAGTATGGTACTTTAGTGTGTTTTGGGTCCAGGACAGTGGTTAATGCATCATACATGACACCTGCAAGGGTGATTTTATCACTGCGGTCCAGTCCAGATACCAAATTGTCAGTTCTCATTTAGTTTTCAGCAGAAATTCCTGCATCAACATATGATGTAATGAGTATGAATGATAAAATGCATATTCATCATTCAAGGTGAAATCTCTCATGCCCCAATGCTGCAAAAATGTATTCCTCGTATGAAGTTATATATCTCTTTGTTTTGTGTGTCTTTTTTTTCTAGTCATCACCACATGTGTCTTATATTGTTTGTCTCTATACAATGAAAAGAAAAAAAAATCTCTTTGAAAACACACATTAGGCACTGAAGCATTTAGGCCTTGAAGTAATGAAACTGAGTGGCTCTCTGTATCGCCCTGACAGGCTGTGACAGAACCAGACCTCGACATCAGGACATATGCAGGTGGGAAAGCGTTTCCTTGTCAGATGTGTTTTACTGCTGCTGAGCCATTTTACAGCCCAGTTTCCTCTTTGTCTCAGTGTGGGTTTCAGAGATCATGCTTCAACAGACTCAAGTTGCCACAGTGAAAGACTACTATAACAAATGGCTGAAGGTATAAGTTGCCTCTGACATATAAGTACCGTGGATTCCCAGTGACTTATTAGATCTCTGTGTGTAATTTGCTCTCTCCCTTCTTGATGTTCCAGCGGTGGCCCACTGTGCAGGATCTCGCATCTGCTACACTTGAGGTGATTTCTTAAAGGCAGCTGCGGAAACTATGGTGGTGATGTCATTGTTTTCCATTTGGTTTATTTGACTTTATTTATTTGTAGGAGGTGAACCAGATGTGGGCGGGGCTCGGGTACTACTCCCGGGGGAAAAGGCTACATGAAGGAGCTCAAAAGGTCTGTGATGCACTTTGTAACATTTGCTTTACACCATGTACCTGTGTCACCCTGAGACCTTCACTGTTTTTCTCATTGTACCAGAAATGTTGTTTTATTATAGGTGTGGTGTGTGTCAATCATGAGACTGTTTTCTTTCAGGTCGTGACAGAGCTGAAGGGTCAGATGCCTCGGACAGTCGACAGCCTGCTTAAACAGTTACCTGGTGTCGGACGCTACACTGCTGCAGCTATAGGTTCAATAGCGCTGGGACAGGTTGGTCATCACACACACACACTCACTCACTCACACTCCTTTAGACATTGTGCATGTTTCCAGGAGACAGATTAAAATGTCATAACCTCTATTACAGACATCTATCATACTTGTTGCCTAGGTTACTGGTGCTGTGGATGGCAACGTGATCCGCGTGCTGTGTCGTCTCAGGGCCATCGGAGCTGACAGCACAAGTCCTACAGTAACAGAGGCGCTGTGGTGAGTTAAAACTCCAAACTAATATCCTTCATACCAGTTCTTTCTAATGTTGTTTCCTTTCTTCTTTTAAGGGTTTGATGTTGTTAGTTTGGTGCTTCGAAATTCACACACACCTCCCCACTGGTCAGTTATAGTGTCTGCCGCAAAACAAACTTTCATTGCTCTGTTCATATTCAGTTTCTCACTGGCAGCTTTGTTTTTCCTGTGCACAGGATGTTTCCTGCATGTTGAGTCTCAGAGGATCCAGGCAACTGTTGTTCAATATTTTTGGAGCTCAGATTTTGTTTTCTGGAAGGCACTGAAGGAAACTCTGTTTTAATAATTGATGAATATTCCCTAAAAACATTAAATCTTCTTTATATGATCATGGATTTAAAAAATAATAATTATTCTGCACCTCTGGTCTGTCAGTTCATTTAAGTGGCATTGAAGTAGTGTGAAGCTTCATTTTGCAGTGGTAAATATGGTCTGATTCTAGCTTTTAATGTTTTTCTCCTTGTTGTATTTCAGGGGTCTAGCCAACACACTGGTAGACCCAGAGAGACCCGGGGATTTTAACCAGGCTATGATGGAGCTGGGGGCACGAGTCTGCACCCCTAAAGCACCAGTGTGCAGCCAGTGTCCTGTACAGTCCCACTGCCACTCCTATCGCAAGGTAAAGACTATCTCAAGTGCAAACCATTGCTCATAAGAAGTTGTTATGGTTTGCGATTTGCTCTGTATTGTAAACACAGAAGAAGTCATGTAAGATATCACAGCACAGTGTGTCAATTTGCAGGTTCATGTCAAACAAGAGCAAAACTCCAAGAAGCTTTTTTGAAGCCAGAGAAGAAAACCTCATCCCTGCCTGATATAGAAGACTGTGGTGAGTGCACTCCTCCTTCAGACCTTCATGCTGTCATGATATTGCATCACCTCTGACTTTTCTCCTCTCCCTCAGTGACCAATGGGTCTTGTCCACTGTGTCCCTCTGAGCCCTGGGATGATGAGTTGGGCGTCCAGAACTTCCCCAGAAAGCCGGCAAAGAAGCCACCACGGGTGGAGCGAACTCTGACTTGTGTGGTGACCAGACCCGGATCAGAGGGAGTGGACGAGTATTTGCTCACACAGAGGCCGAACAAAGGTCAGAGGAGGATGTAATTGTGTAGGTCAAGAGTTTGCTGTAAAGTGAATGAGTTTATGACCTGATAATAAGACTCCATCTGAGTATATGACACATCTTTGTGGTCAAAGCTCATAGTGACCTCACAAAATCAGATTTCTGGCAATAATAAGAATGAGAATTCATACTATAATTATGTGTAACACATGTCATGATGACATTTTATATCCAAATGGTCAAAGGTCAACTTCATTTTGACATTATATGTAAATACATTATTTACACATATATAGTATTTTTTGGGCTTTCATGCCTTTATTACAGTGTCAGTGAAAGAGTGACAGGAAGGCTGGGGAGGGAGTATCGGGACATAACATGCAGCAAAAGGTCGTGTGTCAGAATCAAACCCAGGCCGCTGTGGTCAGGACAAAAGCCTAATGGTACGGGCTCAGAGCTGAGCCACTGTAGAACCCCTACTGATTTCATTAAGACACCAATAAATGAAAAAAAGTTATAGTTACATTGAATAACCAATTTAACAACACAGTTTGTTAACTGAGTGTGTGTGTGTGTGTGTGTGTGTGTCAGGTTTGTTGGCAGGCTTGTGGGAGTTTCCATGTCTCCTGCTGGAATCGGAGAACTCTGAAATCAAACAGAAGAGGGCGCTGTGTGCAGAGATCAGCAGGATACTGGGATCTCCTCTGACCGAGAGCCTCTGCCAGTATGTGGGAGAGGTGAGCATCAGCAGCAGCACCACCACCGCACTTTTCTACTTAACCACGCTTATGAAGTCTTTTATGTAGAAAGTGTGACAGCCCTGTGATGGAGCACTGCTGTTTGCAGGTGGTTCACATCTTCTCCCACATCCACCAGACGTATGTGGTTCACAGCGTGCGTTTGAAGGACGGTGACACACAGGCACAGACTGAGAATGCACAGTGGCTCAGCAGATCTGCCCTGCAGGAAGCTGCTGTGTCCACGGGAGTGAAAAAGGTTTGTGTTTTGTTTGCACAGCTGTGTGTGTGTGTGTGTTGAATCCCTGCTATGTAATTGAGGTTGGCTGTACCTGAAGTGAACTTGATTTGTCACAAACAGAAAACATGGTTTTGCAACAGCAGTCCACTTGCCCAATGTACCATCTGTTCCTCCAGCGTGTACAGATGTGCCAGGGGCAAGAGAGATGAATTGAAAAGAAAATTAAAGTTAGTTTAAACCATTATCAAAAGAGCAACAGGTGTGTGACATTTAATGTGTGATGTGTGTAGTTTTCTTGTTGTATTGCAGGATTTTAGTGAATTTCTGGTCTCTGGTATCATGCATGAAACACAGTTAGCTGTTGAGTTTGTTACAGCCAACCAGAAAGAAAGCAATGAGCGAGTGACTGTCCATGTGTTACTGGGATCAATGTATGGCCTTTCCTGCAGATTGTGAAGCTTCACGACTCTGTGGACAGTCAAAGAGAACAAACCCCCGAGGTAAACACCCTTAGATTTATGCATCCAACTGTTTAAACCATCACAGATATCCACTGTCTTCTATAACCCTGTGCAAAGAACAGATTTCATGTGTCACTTGTCTCTGTTTGTATGATTCAGGATGGAAAGAAGCGAAAAAACACCGCTGTAAAAAACAAGAAACCACAGACCTCAAAAAAACCCAAACTGGGTGCAGCGAACAGTGGAGGCAGACAACTGTCCCTCAGCTCCTTCTTCAAGGCAGTGAAAGAGGAATCTTGAAGGAAAAGTGTGTGTGAATCAAAGTCCTGCATGGAGCTGCTCCGTGCACATGAACTCCCCTGTGTTCTTTTGGTGCTATGGTCCCAACACTGGGAATTAAATGCAAAATACCATCAAGTTATTTTAAAGAGATACATTTTTTAAATTGTCATAAACATATACATATTTCTCATTTGATATATTCGTGTTGGGCAATGTGTACCAGTGGCCTACATTGATTGACCTTGTTAGAGATACTGTTTTTACCACTGTATTTTATCACTTTGTGACTTTTACAGTTTCCATCATGATACTGTGTTGACTGACTGACTGTATGTAAGCTGTATGTAAGATGATACCACAATAAACATTAGAACTGTAGACAGTGGTGTAGTGCAGGGTGTACGTGGGTACACGGCGTACAGTACGAGCTGACGTGACACCAGCCATGTATAAAGTGAGATTAAAATGTAAACAGCAGATCACTTTGCCTTTCTGAGGTTGATTTGCTCTTCAACATTATTCTGATTCTGTGATTTTTTTTTTTTTACTTTCTTTTTGTGATGACCAGCATGAACACTGTTACACTCCTTCCTTCATAAGTAGTGGTGTTCATGTGCATTTTTTTTTTTTTACTGAAGCAAATGTTGTCTTTTCCCTCTGTTTTCTTCTCAGACTACAACAGAATACTCAACTTACGTGTTAAAATCACAAATTCCCCCACTGACCCGTTAAGAGTGTACCCACTTCTCATGGGACCACTACACCTCTGACTGTAGGGGGGAAGGTTCAAGACTCAAGACGAACACCAAGCTCTGTCAGCTTCTAATCAAAACAGATTTTTACTATCCATGTTTACATTTTTTTGTAGTATGAATGTTTACAATAAATGCTATTTCATCTCAGACTGGCATTATATTTATTATTACAACAAAAAAGATTTTGTGTGATCAGTTTTTTTGTTGTTGTTTTTTTTTTTATCAGGAAAGTTATAAGTTATATTTAGTCCAAATTTGATTCATAAAGTAACTAAAGCTGTCAAGTAAATGTGAGGATGAATACTAGTAAATGTACTAACATCCATACTCCGCAGATGGACAATAGAGAGCTTTTATTCTGTTAAAAAGATACATACACACAAGATGATGAATAAAAGTTTATTCCGTTACTTTGGAGGGGGACAGCGCCCTCTACTGAGCTGAACCAGTAACCAGCTCACCCAGACACAAACCCAGGGCGAAGAAAGAAGAGGAAGTGGCTCAAATCTTTCTTGCTCTTTTCCTCCACTGACAGTAAAGTGAGTCCTTCAGGTGGAAGAAAACACACTGTGTCTGTTTCTGTCTGCTCGCTCCGGTCTGTCTTCACTCACCGCTCCCACGACGAGGATCTGGATGCGACCAAAGTGCAGGACGTGCTGCAACTTGAACTTTAGTCCAGCAGCTCCACACAGGCTGTGGAGGTCCTGCATGCAGCGTTGTCACTGAGGTTTGAGTGCGCAGACGTCGTGTGCATGGTCAGAAGCTGTGAGTGGGGTTTTTGTCTCTAGTTGCTTCAGATTTGACTGTTTTCCTTTTTTTAATCAGTACTGTATTTTATGTTTTCAGATGGCTTCAGTGTGGCAAAGTGTCCTGTCTGTGCACCAGAGGATAGTGGACAATGGAGGTGTGGTGACCATTATTTTCTCCTGCGTGCAAAGTTATTTTTTCTTTTAAATTTGCTTTTCTGCAGCACAGCAATAACGAAGATGTCCCCAGTCTGTAGTACAAGCCTGTGTGTGTGTGTGTGTGTTTTTGAGTGTGGGGGAGTTGGGAGCTGCAGATGTGCTTGTCTTCACAGTGACTGCTTTGTGGCTTGTCCCATGGTTTGCCACCACCACACCACTTTTCAGGCCCCATTATCTTGTTACAGTCATTTGTGCCGTGGGTGCATGTGAGTAGGTGGGACACAGACCCACACTCATGGAGCGCCCTTCAACTGTCAGTGGAAAACTGTACTTTATCAGCTGCATTTTTGAATATATTTCTCCAGCTTTATAAAAATGTGTTTTTGTTTATGCTTACAAAGTTGCACAAGTGACAGTGTGATGGTCTTGAGCTGAGCTGGAACAAGACAAACTTTAAATCTTTGCATTTCCTGTGGAGCCAAAAAAAAAAAAAAGTTCTTAGATCAGTGATGAAAGTTTTGGTGAAAATCAAAAGCATCTTGTAAAAATCCAACTCTTCGCTCCAGCTTGTATCCTTCACTTTACTTATTGATGTATGACTAAAGCCTGAAAGTCCCTCACACAGTGCTCTTGTTATGTTGCAGACAAGAGGACTGACCCATGGCTGCTGGTTTACTCCCCCGTCCCCGTGTCACTCATCTTTCTGGTTTACCTCTGTGTGGTCTGGGCTGGGCCTCGCCTGATGAAACACAGGGAACCCGTTGACCTCAAAGTCGTTCTGATTGTTTACAACTTCGCCATGGTTGGCCTGTCTGCCTACATGTTCCACGAGGTGCACGAGAGCTGCCTTTTTTTGTTGTGCTCACAAGAAAACCAAATCAATCCTGCCTTTAAAACACAGTTTTTTGTGCATTATAAGTAGTGATGTTGTACATGCACCAATTCCTGAAATTGTTGTTTTAATATTTGTAGTTCCTGATCACATCATGGCTCTCAAACTACAGCCTGCTCTGTCAGCCTGTAGATTACAGCACCAGCCCACTGCCGATGAGGGTAGGCCTAAGCATTTCTCTCACATAAGCTTGTGAAATGTGAAAACCAGATGGCTGAAAGACAAAATGACAGTTACCTTTACTGCATTGATAATAATAATGTGAACTTTCACACTTCCTTCCTCCAGATGGCCAGAGTCTGCTGGTGGTTTTTCTTCTCCAAGGTCATAGAGCTCTCTGACACGGTATATGTATTGGAACATTTTCAGTATCCGTAAAAATTCAGTCAGCTGAGTGAGAATACAGAGTTGTAACTGCGTCGCTCTGTCTCTGTGAGCAGCTCTTCTTCATCCTGAGGAAGAAGAACAGTCAGCTGACTTTCCTTCACGTCTACCACCATGGCACCATGATCTTCAACTGGTGGGCTGGAGTCAAGTATGTGGCTGGAGGACAGTGTAAGTCCATCTTTAAACACAAGAACTGATATCAATGATATATGAATGATATCAATATATTTAAAGTCAGATGATATTCTCTTTGTGGTCGTCTTCAACAATTCCCATGAAAACAAAACACAAACAGCAGTAGGAACCCATGTGTGTGAGGTTATTTGCCATAGATAGTTGGACACCTTCATTTATGCTGGCATTGTCTCATCTTTAAACATCATTACTTTCATGGCAAAGATATCAGTCATTCAGTTTCCCTCCTGGATGTGAGGTACATAAGCGACTGCTGTATAATTGTATTATTCAAATAACAACTTTTTGGAAAGAGGTTCAGTGTCCTGTCTGTGCACCAGAGAAGTTGAAAGCCACTGAAAGAGGTTCAGTGGCTTTCAACTTCAGCACCATGACCTAATGATGAGGACCTACACAGACATTTATAACTGTGCTTTGTCTCTATTGTTGATGGATTCAGTAACTTAAGTTTTGGTGTAAAGATTTTTTTTAACCAAGAAGTTTTTATTTATTTTGAATTTTTGCACTTTTCACATCCTGCAGCATTCTTCATCGGCCTGGTCAACACCTTTGTGCACATAGTGATGTACTCGTACTACGGCCTGGCTGCGATCGGCCCTCACATGCAGAAGTACTTGTGGTGGAAACGATACCTCACGTCTCTGCAGTTGGTGAGTGGCTGCTGCCCAGTGTGACACTAACTGTCCATGTAGTGTATTTAGGGAGTGCACCACATGCAAAAACATATGATTTGCTGACCAGGGCATCTCTGTGGCATCACAACAATGTTGTTTCACATTTTACCTTCTAAAATAAATTGCAGCTCCCACTATTTGGAAATTGTAGTTGGCCACATTTCGATTACATTGCGATTAATTCTGCACCCTTATTTGAAATGAACACAAATCTGATGATCTTTGTATTCTACTGCCTCTCCAGGTGCAGTTTCTGATGTTCCTCGTGCACACGGGCTACAACCTGTTCACAGAGTGCGACTTCCCGGACTCCATGAACATGGTGGTGTTTGGTTACTGCGTCACCCTCATCATCCTTTTCAGTAACTTCTATTATCAGAGCTACCTCAGCAAGAAGAAGCAGAAATAAGACAGCGGCGAGGCGTAGACACACAATCGAACACACTGAGGCTTTAATGAGAGGAGCTGAGGCAAGAGTGTGACAAAGGGTTTTTTTTTTGCACAGTGAGTCAAGTGTCCTGTGTCTGCAGTACTCACGGGTGTCCACTAGAGGGCACAACATGTCTTTCCTCATGGTCCTCATCACCTGTTTGTTCTATGGTCGAACTTGAACGTTGTATATTTTACAGACATATACAACTATTTTGAACGACCTCAGTCCTCTCTGCATTATTTTTAATGTAAAAATGACAAACATGATTGCTGTAAACAAACTGTACATTTTATACATACAATAATAAAGTAGGTTGGTCTCTGCGTTATTGCAGAATTCAATTCATCAGCCCAAACTCTCCTCAGTAAATAAATCCAAAAGCAAAAAAAAAAAACACTTAACCACAAAATACAGAAATGCTAACATTTTTTTTCCACTGCTAAAACAACACGGCAAAAATGATATATTCTTTTCTACACTTCAGTCTAAAGTAGAGTGAAAGATGTAGATTAGAGAGGAAAAACACAAGAGGAGGGAGGTTTCAGTTCAAGTCCATTCAGAAGTTTTGTAGTGACTGAAATTTAAGCTGAATAAACTGCATGTGTTAGCTCAGAGTGGTTCCACTGTGAGCCTGAGTCAGATTCTCTGTACGTGATGAGTCCTGGTCAGTAAGTGTGATTCTGAATCTAAGAAGGAAAACTCATGTCTCCTATGGACATCGATGGGAAGATGCTTTAAAAAGTCATAATTCTTCATTAATAAAAAACAAAACAAAACAAACTTCCGTGTCATTTTTTGACTTGAATGAATATTTTTTTTTTTAACAATCAGCCAGAATCAGATGAAAGTTTTCCTTCTTATATCCCCAGATGTCTGACCCCCAAAATGACCCAAATCTGACAGGTGTCAAAATGATTAAAGGGACCCTGCAGCAATTTAGTGTTTACATTAAGGGACTTGAAAGAGACAAAAACAGAATGGACAAAACTGATCCAGTGAAGATTGAGATCTTCTGACTTCCAAAAAAAAAAAAAAAACAAACGTGCAGCATCTTTAGGAAGAGGACAAGTTCCCACATATTTCAAACTAGATTTTTCAAGCTCATAACAGAGGATTTCTGTTATTAATCTCTATCGAGCCCAATCCCAAATAACCCTGATGGCATCATGGTGGGGATGTCATCAGGGTTATTTTCCTCTGAGGTTAGAGAGCTTCCCTCACAAGTACAGATGTGTTTTACAGACTGTTAACTGCTTTCTCCTCAGGACAAGTGCACTGATGTTAATGTGTAGAATCAGTGGAGTTCCTTAAATGTTTATTTTCTCTGATTTTTCCTTAAATCTTTGCTTATTTACTCACGAATTACTGGGCAGGTTTTACATCTGAAAATAGTCCACATGTGACCTGGAAAAATCCCCTTTTTTTTGTTAAACTGGTGATATTTCTTTCTTTCTTTTTTTTTTTTGAGGGGCACAAGCCTTAAGGTTGGGATTCAAACTTGATCATCGAAATAGTGTAAGTAAGGTAAGTTGTCGAAACTGACTTCAGTGCTTTCCGTCTGTTTTTATCTTCTTGGATTTCACCCATGTGACACCAGGGTGGGGCAGAAGAGTCTATAAATAATGGCGGATTCGGAGCGTGACGTTTATTATGCTAATGACAAAATACAAAATGAATTTACGAAATGAAGAGACGAAGTGATCCGGGTGAGTCGAGATGCATGTGGAGGGAGTTGGACTGTGGAGTGGGTGTGGTGAAGCGTGCCCTGCTCTAGTGCTGCTCTACGTCTCTGTGTAGACGGAGGACATGTGGCTCAGGCTGCGGTCGAAGCTGCCCACCTGGAAGAAAATGCTCTCCTCTGGGCTTGAGGAGAACTGGCACCCTGCGTTTCCTTGCAGCTCCTGAGTCAAGCTGAAGCCTGGAACAGACATCACAAGTGCACTTGGTTTAATATTTTTGATAATCTTTTATGATCTTTATGACTCCAGCACACAGGCCCGAGATAAAACGTCCTCACCTGCAGAGCCAGTGTTGCTAGTCGACATGTGGAAGCCATTGTGCTGATGGGAAGTGTAGGCGTGAGAATCTCCTGGGATGTGGACACCGCCGACCGTCTGCTCCATCCTGTAGGAGTCTCCGAAATGGAAGCAGCTCTGAAAGCTGCCTTGGTATTCTAGGAAATGAGGGAGGATGTTGAGGAGTGGGGGAGAGAGAGAGTGGGGAGAAAAATAGAAGCCAGACTTGATCAACTGCCACCAACGTCTATGGGTGATTGTTTCCAAGGTCAGTAAGCGTCCGCTCCATCCGGCTGCAGCTTAATGTGGATCTGAAATTATGACAACGCTATATTTGTGCTGGTGCTAACTGTGCCAGCCCCATAGTATGTAACATTTATCCCCATCGTCTCAGTTTGTACTCAGAATCGACCGCAGGAGTCACGATAATGGGAAAGCAGCCTTTCCTGGAGCGCTTTTACGCAACTCCCCGACCACAGCGCGGTTACAGAGACGTCCATGTGTAGATCTTTACAGGGAAAACAGTGTTTAAGGCATTAGGAAAAAGGCTCTGGAGTGACAGCTGAGCCTGCCAATGTCAGGGCGCTGAGAGACAGCTGAATACATGAGCCAGCATTTTGTTGGCTAATTCAGTGCAGGGAAAAGGCTTCCGGCATGTGGTTTTCCCCACTCTGTTTCTACGACTCTAATCTCTCTCTGTCCTAAAAATGCTATGACAGAGCCACAGGGCAGTATCGCTGCTGTAAGAGACAACTTCCTCTCACTGAGGCCTTTTATGTGGCTTTGGTGGTACAGTAAGAGTTTGAAAAAAGGACACTGGGGTGTTCAGATCTGAAGTGTTTTCAAGTGTTCTGGCAATGCGAGTTCTCTCATAGGACGTTATATAAGAGTCTCAGATGGGCTGCATGTTGCTGATTCACCTGCCACAGGAAAAATTTAAGGACAGCTGAATTCAACCGCGCCGAACACTTTTGAATTCAATCAAAAACAGATTTCCTCAGACAAGTTAGATCCAGACAGATGTGTCTGGGTCTGTCTTACCGTCGCTGGCAGGCTGATGGTGGTGATAGTGAGAGTAGGGCTTTTGGTGAGGGTGAACATGCTGTTTCTCCAGAGGAGGAGCAGGAGGGGGAGGAGGAGGAGGTGGCGGCGTCCCTGTTCCCTTCATCCCGGGAGACAGGAGGGGACCCGACACCCTGAAGGAGACACGGAGAGAGGGAGGGTGAGATGATGCATTTAAAACTCTCAGACTATCAGTGCTTCTTTTCTTCACATCTTGTCATCAATTTGTCATAAAATGCTTTGACATCCTAATCAAAGCCGGAGCTGCACGCCGGCCCAGTCTCCTAAACCACATGATGGGACAAACCCAGCAGGGTAGACAGCGATCCTGAAGAAGAAGAACAAGAAGAAGAACAAGAAGAAGAAACAGTCCAGGCATGTGGAAACTTGGGCTCCCCACACATAATCGTCCTCCTACCACATATTATGAACTTAAATCAACAAACAGCAGAGTGTGCATTCAAGTGAAACCACCCTCCCCCTACTCTCTCACACACGCACACACACATAGCCCACCATTGCAGGGCTTTGTGGCCTGAAGAGAAGAAAGCACAATCGTGTTTACATTCACAACGTCTGAGAGAAGGAATATTCAGATTACATGTTTGTGACTTTGTGGATTTGAACAGCCTGGAGAACAACTGAGGTTTTCATGTTGCCCTTTTTTTTGTGGATATCAATCACCTTGCGAATGGTTTTGGGTATCACTGGACATTTGAGACAGCAGTGGGCCAATTACGTGGCAGAGAAATAATCTTCAACTTGACAACACTGTCCCAGAGAAGGGTGATGTCTAAATGGAGCAAATTGTCTTTAAACTTCCACAGTCTCAACTTTGAAAGAGCCTCACTGTGTGCAGGGGGAAACCACAGTGTGGAGATCAAAGGTGTCATAGCAAACGGTGAAATACTACAATCGTAGCAGCTGATAGTAATTCCTCCACTTAGCGTCACAGCTAGACTGGTTCACACTCAAAAAACCCACACAGGCAAACGTACGCTCTTGCAGCAGGCCTTGCTGAGCTTGTGCAGAAGCTCTCATCAGCATCTTACAGCAAGTTCTGTGTAACATCACATCATCTAACAGGAAAACTATGCTACTATCATGATGGATGTTTTGTAGAATTACATCATGAATTTTCAAAATAAACTTTGTAGAAACATTAGCAGAGCGGCCGAACCTCTCTCAGATACACCTTACTGTATCTTAAATAAGGTAAATAAGCTTCCTGAGTGACAGTGAAGCAAAGGTCAAAACTGCAGCCTGACTGAATCACATGGAGTTACATTTCCGTCAACACTTAAAAAACAGTAAAAGTCTGAATTTACTCACAATAAACTAATAGTGTGACCTTTCAGAAATACTCCTATTCTAGTTCAAGCCAAGAGTTGAATGGGAAAATTGATACCACTCACATGTCTGTACAACCAATGTGGGACCAGAGCCAGGAGACAGTTAGTTTAGTTTAACACCGGCTGTAAACAGGAGGATACAGCCTGGCTCTGTCCAAAGATTAAAAAAAACAAAAAGACCATTAAAAAAAAACAAAAAAAACAAACAAACCCAAAAAAGTAAAACTGACAGGTTGTATGGAGATACCGTGTAATAATCAGATACTGGATTTACTTAAGTCAAAGCTAGGTTCGCTTTTTCTCCTAGTTTACAGCCTGTGTGCTGAGCTAAGTATCACATTTATCATGCAGTGTGGCATCAATCCTCTTCTCAAGCTATGAGCAGACATATTTATCAAAATGCCAAATTGGTCCTTTAACTTACAGACCACGGCAGCACAAGCTGAAGCAGGCAGGGAGAGATTTTCAATGTGTGTCTAGTTAAGCCTTCATAAGATCATAGTGATAAATTCACCCAGAAATAAGAACCACGTCTGGTATTTATTCAGACACTTAAATGTTAAATGTGAAATTTAACAAGAAACTCAAAATGACCAACAATTTAATGACTTAACGTTGCACATTTGACATTAACTTAATGAAACAGCAATCTGGTGAAAAATCCAGACTGATAGCCAACAGAGCTGCTTTTAAAAACAGTGCTGGCCAATCACTGCCCGCCACCCCCCCCCCCCAAATATTCAGCAGCTACTTAGTACCCTCTCATGACTGCATATCAGGAATGCCAACACATAAACTGCTGCTGTGTTACTATGTGGAAGCATATGGTTTGCACTAAGCGCTATATGAATGTGATGACAGAGTGTTGCTGGAGGCGGCTGAGCCCTCAGATGACTGCTCATTGCTGGCCTGGCTGGAGCCTACTATATGACCTACTGCTCCATGCATGAGGTGCGTCCCACCCCGGCACTCAGTAGCTCAAAGTGGCTCCATGCACTGTATGGCACATGTGTTACAGCAGGGAGCGGCCGATAAAGGGAGATAGTAAATGATGTCAAATGAAAATGAAGAACCCTGCAAAGCTTTCCTGCCAATGCTACATTTATTTTACATTATACTTACAGATGTATACACATCTTCAGGCTCCTTGTGTTGCTGCTTTTATCAAAAAAGATCAACACACATCTGTGTATTATGCTCTCTTTAATAGCCTCGGTAAAAGAGATCATGTTTTTGCTTCTGTGTGTCTGAATCTTATGTCATGAAATTTCTTGAGCCAATGAACATATGAGTATATATTGGCAATAATCTGGGAACTCCATCATACTAATAACAAGTGGTGTAAAGTAACTATTTAACTACACTTAACTGGGTTTTTCAAATTTTTACTTCAATTCAGGGGGAAATACAGTACTTTTTACTATTCACTTGACAACTGTAAGAAGCTATATTTTTTCAGTCAACAGTTATGTATTTTTTCCCAAATAAAACTAAGAACAGACAAATAGCAACTCGCTTAAGTTAAAGATCTGAGCACTTAAAGAGGAACTATGCAAGTCCGGTTTTGCTAACCCTCCTCCCCGCCATGTGCATTTGTTTTCAATGAAGCCGGCGAGAAAGCAATCAAAAGAGTGATGGATAATGTTATTTATCATATACGATGTTATGATATGTATATTTGTGTAGTCTTATCATAAACAAGAGATTACGGGTTACGGGGTACGTTTGTGTCGCAGTGCCGCAGAAACAAGAGCTGGGACACCGGGTCGAGGCACTGATCCTGCAAGGTTGGTTTTCAGCCAAGAGACACCCCATTCTCCCTCTTAACAAGTAACAAGTAATGTATTTAACCATCACAATTGCTCTGAAGTTGTTTCATTAAGGTAAAAATGTAGCAAAGTTAAGCTAAAAATCCTGCATAGTTCGTCTTTAATAACTTTGATACAAACTAAAGCAGGGACTTTCCAAACTCCAAGAGTCTACAGGATTAGCCAATCAAAACAACCTAAAGCTGAGGTGATAGCTCCAGTGCCTTTGGAGGTTACAACAAATTAGGTGTGTGTGTGTGTGTGTGTGTGTGTGAGGGGGGGGGTTCTCCACTCTGAGACCCTTCATGTCATTTTGAAAATGTTCATGTAGGTATCAGATTTAAGTGCTTAACTGTGACTCTTTAAGTGACTTCACTTGAACTCCGTGTTCCACAGAACTGAGGAAGCTTGTGTGACACCTTGTGTTAGTCCAGCTCTGGAGAAGCTAGCTGTTAGCGAGCGTGGCTAATCCACGGGCTGGCAGAGGCCCAGTGCGTGGCCATGTGTTCCTGCAGAGAGCAGCATTCCCTCAGGAGCTGCTGTCAGCACAACCTCAGGAAACAGTTATACTGTTCATATTTTTACGAGCTGCCTCTATGTGCAGCTAAAGTGAATCATAAGCTAATCACTGCCAGCTGCCCCCGGCCCTGCTCTTGCTAGTCCTCTAGCTGGCTAGCTACTCAATCTTGAGGTATGATGGGAATCTTTCATATGCTACATTAATCTCCACTCTGATATTCATCTTCAGTGACCATCCTGCTCTACTCTAGTTTTTCCAGACAGCCCACCCACTCCTGCTCTGCTACAGTGAGAGTGATTTGACCGTTGACCTGTTGATTCCTGCAGGTAGAGTCAGAGGGGATTTTAAGGTGCGGCTCTCAGTTTTATAAATACAGAGAAAGGTCAAAAGTCTAGAGAACAGGGAGAGAAATGTAAAATATTCACTACTTCTGCAGAATGATGTAAACTTTAGCCTGCAGTATATTGTTTCAGAGAGAAATCTAAATGTGAGGTGGTTTCAAAGGGAATGAGGGGATGCATGCTTTATGAGACCTCACCCTTTGTGTACTCTTGTGGATGATAGCTCAATGACTTCTACTTGAGTGATTCAGTGAATTCTTCTGTGAGCTGATGTTCATGGATAAACTCCAGCTTCTCAACAAGGAGATGAAAAGGCCCCTCCAAACTGGACCGTCTGCTGCTGCTCTCAAACCACACAAGTCAAGACAAAACGACTAGTATTCAGGTATGTGGGCATCGATGTCTTCACCGAAGTGGAGCTGTGATCCAGAAACACTACGGCTGAGAGAATGCCTTTGCAGTCTTGGCCGACTGTATTGAAGGCATGATGGGATATGGAAAGAAACCTGAAGATTCATGAGCAGTCCTGCTCTGCTCCTCGTTCATCTTCCTTCACCTGCAGCTAACTGTCCCACTAGGGAGCAGGGATCAGACCCCGTCCTGTACAGACCCTATATTCTCCACAAACACCCTCCGCCTGCCCTCTCATCTCCCCCCTCTGTAGCCGGCCGTTAAGCCCTGCTGATGGATGACAGGGGCTTCTTTGGCGCAGGTCGGTGGGAACACTTCTGGTTCTGGTTAGCAGGCTAAAGCTGTGCTTGAGAGACAGACTACAGCATCCTGGCTAAAGCTAAGCTAAAGCTAAGCCAGCCCCGCAGGCCCCAGTGTGAAGAGCACAGCCAGGGCTCATGATATTTTTGGGGCCCTGGAAACTCTCTCTTAGTCCCAGAAAGATAACTGCCCAAACAAAAAGGATCCATCCATAATCACCATCCTACTTGGAGGAATTTTGACAGTAAATCATCCCAAATTTTCTCTTTGCGTTAACTGTTTGTGCAGACGGGTTAATTGAGGACTACGCGTTATTAACTGAGGACCACAAAATTATTGAGTGACCACACGCTGCCTCAAAAATGTTTTTGTTTGGGTTGTGAGATTGACACTCATTTTCTGGATCGCTGGAGAATGATAATGGCTGGAACAGACAGTGTAGAGTTACGAGCCGTGAACGTCTCCCTTCAGGGCAGGAACTCTTAATGTAGCTCTGTGCCGCCACTCGTAATTCAATTAACCTGTGTCAATCACTGCCGAGGTATCAAACCGCCTCAGTATTTATAATATTTGCAGAGGGGCTCTAATATCAATACTCAGGTAAAGGCAGTAGAGTCTCCCAGCTGCAATTATATAACCACATATGGCCAAAGCACTGAATGACAACATTTACCACCCATCTGTCTGTGAGCACAGGCCACCACAGTCGAACAGCCATCTCTATGAGAGAGGCCCGACACAGACACACACGCGCGCACTCCGATCGCACTGATCACCAGATGTATTTTAACTGGCATATTTTAATATTAGCTTCAGAAAAATGACACTGGTATTTACTAAGTAAAAGGAGTCTAAATGGCCCATTTCAGCCAGAGTAAACACATTTAGCTATGAGGTCAGAGGCTGCCACACTAGAGGCAGGTTAGTTTGATAATTTTGTCAAAATGTTTAATGTCCTGCTAAACCGTTTGGGAAAAACAAGTGTGGCGCTCATATTGACTTTGGCAGCAGCCTGTATACTCAAGGCTTTAAACATGTAAATCAAATGCTCCGTCTTCAGGCAAATGTAAGTAGACGTTTTATGCCAAGCTAGTTGTAGGTCCTGCCACAACTCGCTTTTTGACTCCCCCCGCCCTCCTTATATATATGGTATGATGAACAGATAAAGCAGTGCAGTATGTGTGTGCGTGCATTCATGAGACCTTTCGGGTCAAACATCTTGATTCGATGAAATCTGTAAATTTGGAAATTGCTGCAATTTCAGTGCAGTGTTGTCCCAAGTATGAAGGAGCTTAAGGTAGGGAAGCATAGATATACATGAACAAGTGAGATGACTGGCATAATGGGCACTTAAGTTACATATGAGGAAAAAGGGATTCTCAGTGTGCTCCACACACACACACACACAGTTCAGATGTTCCTCATCAAGCACCCAAAGGAACAGACCCATGTCTCACATCCAATATGTCCCCCTGCCTGTGTAACCGCCGTTACAGCATCTCCTACTCAGGTCCTTTTCACTTTCCATTTCTCTCCCCACACAGGTAATTGTGCATGCTGCTGAGAAAGAGGCACTGAAACCACACGGTTATTTCAACAACGTTCTCCTGCTTTCAAGGCCTGAAACAACAAATCACCTTCCAGATGCTTCCAGGCCGACCTGATGTCTGTGAGCGGCGCTCGGACGTTTACATCCACACGGCTCGACCGCGTCGGGCCCTGCTGCATTGTTTGTGCTGGAAGCCGAGCGGTCTGCTGTGCCTCACACCCCAATCACATGCAATCATGTGTGTTTCCTGGATTACTATATGTAAACTCCTCTCACTCACACACGTTCCCACAAACAGAGACACACATGAGTACAAATGCATGCGCGGCTCTTAGAGTAAGAAAGCCATCAAACCTCATTGTGTCATATGCCTGTGGTGTATATACTTGCATAAAAAGTGTATATACATGCACAGACACCCAAAGAGCAGACCACAGAGTTAAAGAAAAGCATGTTTACGTAACATGATCACTTTTGTAACACAGGGTTTATGATGCATGATTCCATCCACTCTTTCTCAATGTTATTAAACTGTAAAAGACTGTTTTCCTTCACTACCTCCCTGGTTTTCGGCACATTGTTTAGTACAGTACACACTGTGCCTGCTGACGACACTCGGGCTCTGTAACTCTGCTCTGCTGGCTCTCTGGGGAAATCATCGGCACTAATAGGAACCATTCTGTGCCTCTCGCACACACACACACGCACACACACTTCTGAGAAACAACCGAGATGCACGAAAAGAGCTGTCCATCCCTGCTGAAGTGTCGTCGAGCAAGGCCGTTGTACGTCTGTGAGCTGCACATTTTCTACACGCTCTTTTGTTCTGTTGGCATCTGATGTAAGAACAGCCTTGTAAAAATGTGTGTTCAGTTGAGTTAATTAATGTAATCTCGTCACAGTCAATTGAACACAACTGCATTTTCTTCTTTGCCAAGATGTAGCAATACTGGCAACGCTTACTAAATATTACAAAGTATCCCCAGATGTACTTACTTTCTGAATTATCTAGATGCGTCGTCTTTTGAGATGGTAAAATCTAATTCAGTTTATATTATGAGCCATAAACAGATCCAGTGTCTAATGCTGTACAATATATAAAGGTCTATACAACAAGAGCACCAACAGTAGATTTATATTTTATAAACCGTTTGGTAACACTTTTGTTTTTCTGTTGATTCCTGATCTTTGAGGGTGAAACGCCTCGCAACAAAAACATCAGAGAATGACACCATCACGCTGCTTTGACAGTTTACCGTCATTTAAGTTTGAATCATGTCCGGCCAAGCGGTTTGGTCATCACACTGATGCTATCGTATCCAGTAGAGATGGGGGACCTTATGAACACTGATCAGAAATAGAGCTGGTGATGTGTCCTGTTGACCCTGTGGTGACCAGCACAGCCTCTCTTCCCCTGAGGCATGTCTTAGGGGTTGTAGAGTTGACTTTGTTTCCAGTAACACGGCCAAATGGGTTTGTCAGCAGGACCGAGAGGCTTAACCTAACATGAGCTAAGTGGGTTCACCCTGCGGTTCGTCCTGGATCCAGGACAAAGAATAGGTGAAAAACAACGGAAACAAAGGCTGAGGAGTGTGATCATAATGATAACATCAGGATGATGCTTAGTAGAGGGAGAACTTTTGTGCTTTTGCTGAGGTTTCGACATTTGTGAAGATCCACATTCAGACTGGTGTATGAGAGAGTTAATGTGCTTCATGTGATTCATCACTGTCCACTGAGTCTTTACTCATGATCTTACCTCACATATCTGAATCTACTGCAGAACAACTGTGACAAAGCCTTACATGACTGTTCGCAGAGTTTTCCACTAACTAATCAGGAAATTTACCAGATTTCATGTTTATTTTACTGCCCCGGTGACACATTTCTAATTTTCCCACCCTTACTAATAACATAAAGTTTTAGTGTGGGCTGAGTATGACACAACATCTGAACACATCTATATAACACATCCATGAAGGACTCACCCGTCTCTCGTGCTGTCCATGGCAGTCAGTGGGGACAGGTGATGAGGGCTGCCGAGGTCCCTCTCCAGTCTGTGTTGTCGTGACGGCAGGTCAGTGGCGGAGCCGGGGTTGGGGTTGGGGGAGAGCAGCTCCACTGAGGCGCTGTGATGGGGGGTGCTGGAGCCAGTGTACAGGCCTGAAATACAAACAAAGCTAATTCAGTAAATGTGCCAAATAAACCCAAGGGCCCTGGGTTCCATCCTTGCTTTGAGCGAATTAGAAGCTCTTTCATGGCAACAGGGTTTTGTTTTGACAACCTTCATCCAATCAGAGAGCTTTGTAAAATAAAATGTTCTGTGTTTGCGCTGTCTGTAATTTAGGGTACATTGTTTGCGCTGCCACAGGGATTGGCCTTGTTTGTCCTTTAAGCTGTTTGCTCTTATTACACAATAATAAACTAAAATGTTGCATATGTTTGAACAGCAACTTTGAACAGTAGGGAATTTAAAAGAGGGAATAAGGTTACCGGACAGCCTCTGTTTTGTATGTGTTGGCGTGTCACGCTTATGATTATGAAAGTACATGCAGACGTATGTATAACTGCGAGCGTTCAACATATGTTTCAGAATGTGCCCTTCTACTGTAAGCACTCAGAAGAAAATGGGGTAACTCAACAACTCTATCCCATTATGTCCAATATGTCTTTCACTATTCAATCACTGATTTTTGAATTACATGTGATTAATGTTTTGTTGATGCATCAGTCTGTAGGGGGCAATATTTTCTATTTTTGCCAGATTTTTCTACTGTTTCAAGCTGCAAATTATGATTGTTTTTTTTCCCCCAGAATGCCCTGAAAACCAGGGCTGCAACTAATGAATGTCATTAATGATTCATGTTTTATTTCTTATAAGTTTTTAAAGAAATCTGTCTGTCCCATAGTTCTCAAAGCCCAAATGGACATTGTTTTGTCCAAACAACATTTCAACAACAAAATGTATTGATTTTCTAACAACATAACAGAAAAAAGTCATAAATCTCAACATTAAAACAGTTTGAACTATTGAATTTACCACTTTGGCTCTACTTGGACATTTCCCTTTGTGAGTATGCTGCGATGTTTCTGATCTGTCAGCTCCATACTTTGAATTTTCCAGTGGTTTAGTTCCATTAACATTTAAAAATGTTGTTCCAGAGGGAAATAATAGTACAAGTCAAGAACTAGATGTCACCAGGAGAAACTGAACCGGAGAGTAAGTTGTTCTCACAACACAGTAAATCTCCCCTCTCCATCCTTCTGTTGCGTTTATCACCTGATTTCTTTCCCAGCATGCACGAGCGCTCTGACTGTCTGGTGCTGTTAACCAGCAACGAGAGGGGGAAGACAGGAAGAGATGAAAGGAGGAGAGGAGATCGGTGCTTCTGGTTTTGCTGTTTCCAGGTCCAGCTGTTTTCAAATGGAAGCATGCCGAGGCCCTGATCTGACAGCACTCTGAAATGGTTACAAACTTGATTCATTACCCCCCAAATCATCAGTCACAGACCTTAAATGTTTTCCCCTTTAGCCCCAACATCTGCTACCAGAGCGGCAAAACAGTCGACAAATAATGGCTGTGATTGCCTCAATTTCATCGCTAGTTCCTTGCAGAGGGAGACAGAGAGGAGCTGATGGAGCTCCTTGAGTTAGCGGAGGATTATGCTCTGAGGATGCCGTGTAAAGGCTGCTGGGTGAGATCAGACAGAAAGGTATGTGTGAGAAGGACATGGAGAGGTATATAAGCCACTCAGCATAACTGCAGGAACGTGTAAACCCGCACACTAAAACTAGGATGAGTCCTTCCTCTGGTTAATCAGCGAACACTCTAATTATGCTCAATAAAACAGAATGGGGCTTCTCATAAGTCTCACTGCAGCCGTGTGAATAAGAGCAGACTTATAACCAGCGAACAGGAAAACAAGTTCAGCCCTGACTGGAAGCATGAGTCATTTTCTGCACCACAAGTGTTAATGATGGGATGGCTGCCCACTTTGTTCCACCTCTCCCATGCATCCTATTGGAACCAGAACAAAGCAAAACTCATGTAAATGCAGATCCCGAATGCCAACCTGCGACATCTTTGCTGGCCTCGCATAACATCGCATCCTTGAGCGCTTTGGCATCGGCTCGTGAGAGAGCTCCTTGGGGCTTTAAACCATTTAAAACAAGAGAGCAAGCAACATCCACTCAGACACAGAGGGAGGCCGAGGGTAAAAAGCCAAGACTCAGAGGCCCGGTTCGACATTCAAAGACAAGTTGAGCGTTCACAGTCGTCAAACGGTGCGCAGAGTTCCAGCAACAATAACAGAAAGCAACAGGGAGGCTGGATGGGCTACAGGAAGAAAACAAGGACAGATGTGTCCATAAACTGAAGACGCTGCGGGGCATCTTTCTTGTCTTTAAGATTGTTATAATCTATTTATCTCTCTCTTGTTCCCAATCCAGTGATGTGTTGACTTTTGGTGACGGTCGAATTCATCAATTAGAAAAATGGAAGTTTTAAAGGCCACATGTGATGAAGTAAAAGTTTCCGCTCGTAGCTGTTGCTAATGGTTTTTGCAGTCTTTGCATGACAAGATGACAGGTTAACATGATATGGTTATGAAATACAAACCAAACAAACAAAAGCGCTAGGTTGTAACACTTAAAACTTAAACAGCCTGCTACAGTCCAGCCACTAAAATGTTAATATAAAATGTGTATAAGCAATTACAGATAAATTATAGTGGTGTAATTTGTTTATATTTGACCAAAGGCGTCATAAGTATGATTTTTACTGCCTGAAAGTACAAAATGACCATAATACATCTGCAGGAATGTTGACATGGCTGTTGATTACCACCAATGACTCGGTGATTGCTTTGCCAGGTGTCGTGATTTCTGGCGGTCAGACCTCACTTGCTGGCTTGTTCATCTGTTTTGGAACAAATACTCCCTGGCCATTGGTTTTTGGAGAAACAACCAGACTCCTGCTCTCACATTTTGAATTGCTCAACCATAAAGAATAACGCTACTACTGGTGTCGTATGACATGTTGTGTTCAAGTCTAAAAGCCAGTGATTAGGAAGTATTGTTAGAACATTTTTCGGTTGAATTCGTGTAGTAATCAACTTACGCCCTGGCATAAATGTTACATGTGGAAGGTGCACTGAGATAGAGGGGGAGTTTTTGTTATTCAGTATTGGGTTACTTTAAGTTATAAAATGTAACTTTTCCACATTAAAATTGTCTAGAAACCACTCGCCCTAGGTCATGTGTTTTTTTGAGGTGTGTACTTACATTATCCCAAGCGTTCCCAGCAATTCTCAAACCTAGAGAGATGTGTGACTTATTCATGGTCATGGTCCGTTTCACTTGGTCGCCTGTCAGTTACGTCATATCCCCTATGTGCATGCGTCACTTTTGCGGTTGCCCGCCAGAAGCCCAAAATGGACTTTTATCCTGTTTTAAGACACATTTTTAAGATTCAACTGTGTATTTTAACCAGATGAAGTATTTCAGTCAGGTTCTCAAGTTACTAGAGGAAAAAAAAGCCCTGTTGAACAGCTCAGCTCCCAGCCGCTCGCTCGCTCACTCGCTCTGAAATATCCTGTGCCCATTGAACTGAGTCGGTGAATCAGTGCTTTTTAATGTCGCTGCTTTATTTTGCCAGTTTTAATGCCCTCGTCTGTTGGCTAAGGACTAAAGGACAACTCTGTGGATTATTCAGCGTCTGGTGGAAACCTCTTTAAGATAAAGATCAGACTTTATAGAGGAATCACTTGAGCCCTTAGATGGCTGCTAACCTTTGCACCAAGTGATTCTTCTATAAGTCCTTAGCATTGGAAAAAAACACTTATTTTCAATGTGAGACTGCTTTATTCAATCTTTTACCAGTTATAATCACAGGGTCTGTTTGAGTTGGAGAGGAGGAGACCTCTGTGGGTAATTTGGCTCCAGGTAAAAAGCTGATTACATTGGTGATGAAAACACCAATGTCCATGGTCCAACGCCACAACATCTCCCTCTGTGGTCATTGTTTTGACTGGGATGCCTAATGGCTGAACTAATATATCGTGTCTTTAATGCTTCCCTGAGGTTACATCATCGGGGTGCTGGATGACTTGTGTGCACCTGTGAAGATGTCTTGGCCCAGCCCAGGAGAACGCCCATCCTTGCCATTGTAGAGGTGCTGCGAAGAGGTGGAGCTCTGAAGGTGCTGCATGGACAAACAGTCACTCAGGACGTCCTGCTCCAGGTGGGGGCAGGGCCGAAGCTGTCAATCACAAAAGTCAGAAAAGGTGAAATGAATTCATATTAAGAAATTATGTTAAGTAATTCAAATTCAGATTCAAAGAACTTTATTTATCCTAAGGCGGAAAATAGAAGCACATACTGTAGGCAGCAGCAGCATCAATATCGAGAAGGTGTAATGTGGAGACAACTCCATCTGCTCTGCGAGATTACACAACCCCAGAGCAAAACATGGCTTCAAGTTCTGTCTGTTTGTAGCTTGGACCCTGTGTGGTGTGTGCGCTTTCTCTTTCTCTTTCTGCAATAATGTGATTGTCGTGTTAATTTGAAACAGTAACTCAGCAAATGAGAATACATTGTCAGTCAGGGGGAACCAGAGGAGAGATCATAAGCTCCTTTTTGAGTCATTCGCTGGCCTTGGACATTATGAGTAAGTGATCCCTGTACCAACTCGGAGCCAACGTGAGATTGCTTCTGTTTCTCTCGCTGCCAACAGTAATGGGGGCAACTGAAGACACATTTCAGCTTCAGAGTCGATCACACGGCACGCAGAAGAAACCTAAACCTGAGGAAACTTGTGTCCGTTTGAGAAATGGGACATCTGCCTTATGGATCAGTGGAACAGCTGACCTCTGTTGTATACATCAGTGGATTTCACTGTAATAAAACATTACAGCTGCCGAGGTACACACCAGGACTGTACTAACAACCACATCTCCCTCTGTCCTCGGGAGATTCACCTTCAAAGATTCAGAAAAACCCGACACAGGGATCAGGACAGGACGATAGCTAATAATCTGAAGTGTGCAGAAAAGAAGTCATTTTAAACAGTGTGAAATGAAACATGATCACCCAGTATTACAGTAAGACACAGACTGGAGACAAGGGGAATCTACCAGTAAGGCATCTGGCATCTGCCTCAGCTCCAGTGTTGGATGAGGAATCGTGGAAAAACAATAGCAGTGGACTTGATCTGCTCAGTATAGTACATTTACTACTCATCTGTGAGTTACAGGTTAAGCCTGGTTTCCTACTGTCGACAAATCCCATGAACTCAAGACCAAAACCAAAAATAAGTTTCCAACTTCCAAGTATAGCTCACCCCAGTGAGCTTTAACTCCCCATTGTTGTCCACAATCTAATGCGCTGGATGATATGTTCCTTATTTATAGTGGACAACTAAGCAATCATGCTAAGCTAACAAACATTATTTGTTCATCCAGACATTACTGGCAGAATATTATTAAATAGTCTCTTTTACCCCTCACTCTAGCTGTCCTACGTTTTTAATGTTACCTCTGTCCACTGGTTCACTTAGCTATGTAACACTAAAAAGGCAAATCTAATTCCTTTGTGAGAAACTATTTATTTGGCTTTGATTTGTTATTATTCATTCATGTAATATGTTATTTTACAAAGAAAGCATATCCAGTTTTAATTCAGTAATGTGTAAAACACTTGTGTCATAATTCGTTTGAGTCTGCACTCCAGAACATCGAGTTCATCTGGCTCTGAAGCTCAGTTCATCATAAAATCAAAGTATCAACTAATTGCAGATGAAGTTTTATTTTCATCATCATACTGTGATATCAATTATCTTGACTAATACATATTTTTCAGCGGGGTGTATAATAGTAAGAAGTGATAACTTTATGATGCCAAGAGGCATAAAAACCTGGCGCTGCTGCTCCAAGTCATTTGGATGTGAGCAAGTCAAGTGTGTCGCTGAAAGAAAGCGATCCAGTTACACATGACTAAGGTCAGTGCCGTCAGCCGAGCGTTTCTCTCTGTCATCATTCCAACGTTTTCACTGAGTGTGTCTTTCTCCCTATGTCTGCCTGTCTGTCCATATATCCACTAATCCATCCTTTGTTATTCCACGAAAATCAATCCCACATTTTGATTTTGCGGCCATGCACTGTGGGTGGAAACATTCTTCATCATTATCACGACAATCTAATTTACCCTCCGATTTTGATTCCCTTAGACTTCCCATCAACAGCGGTCAACCAAGTGGACAGATAACAACTTAATCTGTGCGTGACTTCCATCTTCTAAGACCTTCTGCCCTCGTGGCCATTGACATCACAAATAATGGCACCTGTCAACATGCTGGCATCATCCAGATTATGATTTCACAAGTTATGATCGGATGCTGTGCGTCAGTAAATGTGTACGTGTCCTCCCGGGAAAGCATTATGAATGCCCTGCAAAACATTCATCACGCGTAATTGGGGCTCTGTTTTCCCCACAGCGACACTCCTAACAGTTTTTCTGCAGGCCTGCTCCAAGAGTGGAGTCAGAGCATTTGTTTGACATTTGTCCATAACATCTGGCCACTGGGGTATTCTACACTACAGCTTATTAACAATGCTACAAGTACACATGTGTTTCCCTTTACGATGCTAAGCAAAGGAACACATCATCCAGCCTGCCACTATCCAGCCCCTTCCACAACAATGAGCCCTTTCTCTCTGTTATTTACCCGCTTCCAGTCAGGGGAAAGAATGGGCTTTTGACCATGAACACGATGAAATGTGGTCAAACCCGATCTATTGTTGGGGAAACGATTCACAGAGACACCCCTCTAGTCCGCCCCCAGCTTCCCAACCCCTAAATTAAAGCAACTAGTTAGATCTGTGGATAATACAGATCAGACCAGGGCGGATTACATAAAGTGGTCTGTTTGTAAAAACCTGCAGCCCTACCGTATTGACTTGAATCAGTCCATACTGGAAGATTACCAAGAAAAAGATACACAGTAGCTCTAGAGCAGGGTATACTGTAGCAGCTGTGTTGTAGCCTACACAGGCAAAGCCACCCATACATACTGTGGAGTTATTTTTGTAAAAAAGAACAAAACAAAACATAACAGATAATGTTCAGTTTAAAAAAAAATCAAAAAACCTGACTTATTTTACTTGACATAAGTTTAGGTATCTTTCATTGGCTTTTATTCAGTGCTCAAAAAACAACATAATCATATGGTGACAGGATTTTAATTCCTTTATGGCCTCGTGCCTTTTTCTTACTACTTGACAACATCCAGTGTTTTCATGGCTCTCCCTCCCCACGCTTGCACTCTTAAATATCTTACCTTTCTACGCACCTGTTGCTCTTTGGCTGAGTGGATCTTGACGTGTTTGCGTAGGGAGCTGGGATCGGTGTAGCGCTTGGTACAGCCAGGGATCTGACATGCATATGGTTTCTATGAGAGGAGAGGAAAACATTTCACATCAGTTAAAAGAAGTGAAATACAGTCGAGTTAGCTTTACTGTAAGAAAAAACAGACAGCAACAGAGGAAAAAAAGCAGGGCAGCTATTTAAAGAAGACGGCACAGGAACTGAAAAATTAAGGAGCGAAATCAATACATAGTGAGTTTGAAATGTGTTGAATTAAAGGCAAAGGTAAGGTCCTACCTTTTGGCTGAGAAACACACATAATTCGAAGTAAAAGGAAGAGCAGAAAAGGATGAAAAGAAAAGACAAACAATCAGTTGTAAAACATTTTAATATCAAACTTATCTGGACACAACAGAGCTGCAGTGTGTGATCATTCAGCTGTCATGGTGTGTTGCATGTTTCGTCACTGCTCAGTAATGAATCCTCACTGTCCTGGTGCTGACAACATTAATACTGCATGATTAATAATAATAAATTAAGTCTTTCAGCTGCTGAACAGTCAGACAAGATCTACATGTAAATAATACTTTACTTGTTTGTGTTACACTTTCTGAATTCCTTTTTTTTTTTGGCATCACATGAGAATAGACCTGTTATTTGAAATAATGTTTAGTGGTACTCTATACCATCAGTGTGTGCGCTGACATAAGTATTGGTCATAAAGAGAGAGTTGTAGGCAGATTAGAGCAACAGAAATGACATCTGTAAAATGACTACACCGTCATGGAGTTTCCTCATCATTTCACATTCCTCTCATTAACCAAGCAAATATAGTATAGAGCTCGCTGATTGAGGGATTTTTCCCCTCACGGCAATTTTCTTTTTTCATCCTCGATATATAAGTTGCCCATTAAAGTGTAAGGGGATACACGTCTTTATTAGCTCTGCCTCCATACCTCAACCTTCTCTGTAAATAATCCATTGTTATTCCAAGGTGCTTACAGTGCCACTCATCTCCGCCATGTTTGTTTTGCCAAGCAGTGTACCCAATACGTTGCAGAACCCTCAGTAAAAAAAAAAAAGAAATCAAGCATGACTTCTGTGTAGAATAAATATCATTAAAGCTTGAGAACGTTTTTCCCCCCTAAGTGTTTTTGGCAGGCCGGGCAGCTGGGCAGGCACAGCAAAGGCCTTAGCAGGGTGTTAATGTGAAGCCATAAGCATCAGGGTCCCATATTAGCTGTATCATTTGTCCTACTGTGGAAAGAGTGGGTGCTGGAAGAAAATCCATAACTGATAGAAAAACACACATCTGCATTCAAATTTTTTCTGGGATAAAAACTCTGAATGATTTACGGCTAAGTGCACTGGAAATACATAAATACATTTAATATGAAAAATACCGTGTATGTATATATACATATATTTGGATTTAACATTACAACAATGTTGCAGAGTTTACTAATAAAAAATAAATCAAGTCTGAATCCACCAGACTGACCTGAGTTAGAAATGACAAATACTACTATCAGTGAAAACAAATCAAAAGGAGTGAAATACTTACTGAGACATTTAGTAATAGAATATTTTTTCTCTTAATTCTTCAGTAATTAATATTCAGATCTGTGTCTTGTGTCAGACCAATGACCATTAAGATCCTGTCTCTGTCTCTCCGGTTGTTCATTTTGGTTATTCCTGTCCAACCTGAGGATGCTGTGTTGCTCTGGTTGTAAAGCCTTGTTAAGACAAGTATGTTTTTTTGGTTTTGTTTTTTTTTTTTAAGTGTATTTTTGGGCCTTTTTGTCTTTAATTGATAAGATGGTTGAGAGAGACAGGAAATGGGGAGGCAGAGAGAGAGGGAATGACATGCAGCAAAGGGCCACCGGAATCAGGATTCGAACCGAGGCCGGCTGCAGCGGGGACTGTAGCCTCTGCATATGGGGCGCCTGTAAGAGTTAAATTTTATTCAATATGACTGGATGAGGCTCTGTAGCAGCAGAGGGAAAAAGAATTTGCCCTGAATTTGGACATAAACACAGATTTCGTCAACGGATTAAACTCATAGCCTCTGTCCCTATATAACAGAAAATCCTTGGTTTCTATCCACAGTCTAAAGCTGAGGTGGTTTGTATTTATTGTGTTTTCAGTACTAGTAGCATACAGTGGATAAATATTATGTGGAGCTGTTTAAACTGGAGCAGTGTGGTATAAAGTGTAAATCATATAGAAATGCAGAGGAGAAAAGTGAAAAGTTCCCTGTAATGGAAGAGGAAACAAATACCTCAACTGCACATTAGTACATAATTTGAACAAAACAACTTATTTATTTCCTGACTGTGCTGGCGTGTGTGTGGTGATAAAGTGAGCATTGGTGCTGTAACTGAGACATGACGAGTGGCAGCAATGGCTGACTCAACCTTTCCTTCCCTCTGCACAGGTCAGAGAAACAGGCAAAGCTCTGTGTGAGCTCGCAGCTCCAATCCAAGTGCGTTATGGCCTGAGCTGCAGCTCGGCCTAATGGAACTGATCATTTAATGATCTGTGGCATGTCACTGCCAGTGCAGAGAGAGTGAGAGTGCCACACTGACTGACAGCAAATTAAAGTCTAACACTGTCAAGACATGGAAATAGGCACTGAGGCTTGGATGGCAGGGGCAGTTTTTCATGTTGGCATAGAAGTGGAGCATGAGCAAAGCTACACACTCAAACGCAGACTGGACAGTAAATGCCATTTATCCCACAACTGTTTTTCCTTAAATTTGCATATAATCTAATCCTTTAATTGAGTTTATAGGCTGTAAATGCAGCCTCTATCTGAAAACTGCAAACACCTAAGCGTCTATAATTGCGCGCAGCCATCCTTTCCACTATGCTCTGACCACCCAGACTATTTTAACTGTTGGCCAGAGACATGTTAAACATTAATCTACTCTGGTGAAACATTGGGAGGTGAGACAGAGCAGAGACTGAGTTGCTGACCGTGTCCAGGTGAGTGCGCTGATGCTTGGCTCGATCGCTGGAGTTGCTGAAAGCTTTCTGGCAGCCAGGGTGCTGGCACAGGTACGGCTTCTCTCCTGTGTGGCTCCTCAGGTGGATCTTCAGGTTCTCCAGACGTGAAAACGCTTTGTTGCAGCCCTCGAACTGTGGAAGACACACACAGATGACACAGGAATGCATACACACCAAGATGTGCGCAGAAAAAGACCACTCACACGGGTTTGTACAAAACCACACAAAGAAACAAACACCCACAGACACACACACAGAGAAAAAAGACATCAATCAGTGTAAAGCTGGCAAACCTTTGGTACAATGTGGGCTCTGTATACGTGTCTGTGTGTGACTCAGAAAGAAGTTGTCCCACTCTTTCCCTCAGTGCCTTGATCACTCGCACAGCTGGAGGAGTTCACTCTACACCACATAGTCACCAGCTATGGAAAAGTGAGAGACGCTTAGGAACGCGGGTGGTATGATCGCAAGCTTCTTTTTTTTTTTTTTTTTTTTTTTTTCCATGGCTCTTGAATTACGCAGCCAATTCAAGGACGTTTGTTTAAAACCACGTCCACTTGAAAGGCAGCGGTGTGCATGACACTGCACCTGCTTCAAGGCTGCTATTTAAATTGGAGGGGAAACCTCAGTCTGCAGCCGTTAATGGACTGTAATGCATAGCATAAGATAAGTGTTCTGCTGCGTATAGTACGTTAGACTGACAAGTGACAGTGACTGTAAACAAGCTCATATCCGAGCCAGCTTGGCCCATTTGATCCCAACCACTCAGCCAATGAACACCACAGATTTGTTAACATGTAAATGATTGATGAGGCCTCTCGTATATCCACTCCTGCTCTTGAGCAGAAAACACGGCTGATTGGTTGATGAGACGCTCCTACATGTCAAGACCTCCTACAGGGGCTGCTGTGTAAAGAGTCACAAAGTGCAGGGGTATACACAGCTGAGTGTTACTTATATCTACCTAATGTTGATCTCATTTAGGTTTTCAGCAGCACCTTTAAATCAATATACAGAGACTTGACTGTCACAGGGTACAGTAGCAGCAGGAGGGCGGCTCATGTTGGGGCGCTTGTCATTCTATGATGTCTTGAGATGACACCAGGCAGGTAGAGGGTAATACTGAGTAATGTGGAGACAAAACAAGGCAATGGAGATGGACAGATGAACAGATGGAGACAGGCGGGGATAGACATTAAAACAACTACTGGCCCTTTATAGGAATAACAGAACCAAAGACATTAAACTCTGGATCTAAAAGTCACTTATGCTCATTCCTGTTTCCATCACATCTGAGTAGCTGTGAAGATCAGACAACAAGACTAATGACAGATGGCACCACCACCTTTCACACCCGGAAGCAACAACAACAACAGAGTGATCACGCTGCGGATCCCGTTAGATGTAATGAGTTAAAGTAAAGGAGACATGCAGAGGTGGAGACGTCTCTACAGCTGATAGTTTCATCTCTTTTTTCTAACCAACCAGGAAGCTGGCCCAAAACCCAACGTTGTTGTCAACAAGAAAGAAACATTAAGAAATATCCTCCCCTGCTTCCAACATCGATAGTGGCAGTAGTTCCTCATTTTGTGAATTAGGCTGCACACGAGTTGTAGTTGTTGCATTTGTTGTAGTTGCGTTCAGCCAATTTGTCCATGAACCATGAGAAAATACTAACCCCCCTCTGCTCTAACTATAAACTCTGAAGTGCCCCCCTTAAATGCCAAACCACATCTTCTCGGCTCATAACCCTTACCCAAAACCAATTTCTTTCAAAGGGCCAAACTGACCTCGGTGCAAATAAAACTGTTGCAGAGGCTCTGAGGTCTCTACTGTCCATTGTCCCCTGACCTTTAGTGAAGCCTGCTAACAACGGGTCGGGTTACAACTAAGGAGAGAGTGACACCATTCTTCTAATGGGCCTTCTGCCTCATCTGGGCTCAGTGCTCATCCCTGGCCTCCTTCATTCACTCACACAGCACAGGCAGGGCCTTCTATTCACTGAGGCTCCATTTAATATAGGCGAAACCTAAGCCTGTCATGGTAGAGCTGTGTTAGGTGACCAGGCTGATCTGTGTGTATGTGTGTGTGTGTGGCTCAGTAAGAGAGTCTTAATCTGCTCGCTTATAGCCATGCAACACACAGCTCCTCATGAAGTTTGTAAGAGCTTTGAGCCAGTGAGTTTGGAAACAATGGCTTTAGATCAATGTTTTTTTTCCCTGTCAATTTTTCTTTAAAAGTTTGAGACAATGATGTGACTGAGGACAAACATAACTGCACCAAACAACATAACATACTACAGAAAAAAACACTTTTTTGGACAAATAAAATAAACCAAAACACCAGTATTCTGTTACTGTCAGCACAAAACTCTCATTCAAGTAAAATTACAGTGTGAAATGAAGAAAGTTCTGATTTATATTGAGAAATATCTGATAGAAGAAGGCGTAGATAAGATCAAGAATCTGACTGAGCATTTTGATGCCAACTTTTAGAGCTTGACAGTTTCCAATACTCAAACATTTCCAAAGCATTCGTTAGCCAGTTTGTTAGAGTTCAAATTAATTAGTGGCAATCCACTCAGCTTTTTTTGGATAAAGCTGATGCGTGCTGCAGTTGAAGTTGAGGCAATCAACTTGTCCCAGAGTGCCTATGATACAACAGATGAATAAAAATGTATGCAAGCTAAAATGCCGCCCGAGTAGACAGCAGCACGGACTTGCATTAAGGAGGACGGGAGAGAGGTACGAGGGAAAATACCATGAGAGGATTCCTCAAAGACCAGGCTTCGGCATGCAACCATGGAAAATATCTTTACGATTTCATGTTGCACAGTGTTAAACAGAGGAAACATATTATTCTTGAGTCATGCCAATCAAATGCTTCAGCTGGAAACAAGAGAGGCAGCCAGGGTGGGAAAGTTTAATAAAAATCTCAGTGCAGAGGAACATCCACACGGCCACGCCGGTCATGACAGACACGGTCCATGCTGACTGCTGAAATACGGCGCCGAGCATTTGAGTTGGGAAAACAAACAGAGCTATTATTGACTTGCCAAAAGTGTGTATTTATGTATAAGGGAATAATCACTCTTTCATTGCTTTCTTTTCTGCAGTACAAATTTGAGGCTAAATTATAGTTAGGGGTCCGTGGAGGAAACCGTGTTAATCGTGTAGAGCGTATTATTACTCAGGGAGCGGGACTAGCAGGGAGACAGCGGAGCATGAGGTTTTCCTGCCTGATGGGAAAACCAATAGGCAATGCCACCTCTAGGCATGGACATTACCCAGAAACCCTGCATGAAAAATGTTATGCTACAGTAAGATGTTTCAGCGCGGCCAATCGTCTGGTTAAAATGACTCCATTCAGTGAGTCCAGTGATTGTCAACTTCATTTTGCGTACTTGGGGCCTACAGTGCGGTAAAAAACTCTACTTCTACTGGTATTGACGGGTGAGAAGTGTTTGCACAGTGTTGATGTGGGCGGTATGTGGTCCTATTTTGGTTAAGGCACGATCCCTGTTGCAATTATACTACACCCCAGGTCAAAGATCTGATTCCCACTACAGTGAACTACATTACAAATATGACGATAAAAGTCAATAGAAATAATAAATACAAGTTAAAAGGACATGTGTCAGTATGTTGCTTCAAATGTAAACTGTTTGGAAAGTAATGAGCACCTAGGTTAAAGTGGTATAAACAGAGAGCTGTGGCGGATGAAGCCTCTGACACAGGATCAATTTTACCTTTGATATTATCTATGAAAACAGTTTAGATGGCGCTAATCACATTAATTGCTTTAAACATGTTTAGTTTTCCGCTCCGTCTAAGGTAAACCCACAGATCACCACACGAGGGGAGAAGCACTGGCAGCGCGGAGGGGATTTGAGCCCCGTTTGACACCATTTCACTCTTGAATGGGTTTGGTGGTGGTGGTGGTGGTGGTTGGGGGGCGGTGGTTCAGTAGCTCGGTAAACATTGGGGATGACAGCGGGGTCTTGACTTGGTTGAAGGGGGCAAGAGCGGGTTGAAAGGGTGGACAGGCAGCTGATCACAACAGACAGATTATGGGCGCAGCATGCGGGCTGGTGGAGGTGCAGGCCCGCCTGAGGCCTTCATGGGAAATGACTCCTGACTGGCAGGGAGAAGGCCAAACAGTGTCGGGGCTAAAAGGCAGCAGTGTGTAGCTCTCCTCACATGCGGAGGCTCATTAGCAACCTGTAGGAGCTGCAGATGATGCGAACAAACTGGCCGTTATGGAGGGGTGTTGGGGGAAAATACGGCTGCTGACATGTAGGACAGGAATCTGATCAGAAACTTTAATGGACGGCGTAAGAAGAGAGATGGGCAGAATCAGAAGTAAGGTGGAGGTTCTTATCTTGGAAAACAATATCAGACTGAAGGTCATCGCCGACAGGACTAGTTTTTTCTCCTGAAAGAAAGAGTTCCAGGATTTTCTCTCCTGACAGCAGAGTTTTTTTGGGGGGGTGCTACAGATGCAAGGGAATCCTTTGATATCTCCTTCAGAGTTAATATATCTCTCAGGCCCTGGGCAGTAATGGTAGATCAGGCCCCTGACTAATGATGCGGAGATGGGATTCAACTGTTCGGCCGCTAACTAGCATGAAATTCACTATTACTCATGTTTAGAGGCCCCCCCATAAAAGCAAAAAAGTTCTCAGAGCCCAACGGCCTCAACAGGCTTTCCGCTGTGATTAGTTTTGCCTAATACATCCAGGCTCCTTCACTGCCAAGCCTGACAGACATGATGAAGGGCAAAGAGAGTTTTGGTGGCAAAAGAAAACACTGCCAAATAAAACATGTTATAAAGTGCCAATGCTCAAAAGCAGCCTGTATAACTTTATGAGTATGAAAAAAAAAAAAAAAGCAAGCGGTCGCTGGAATGAGTTGGTTTATCACAAGGTGTCTTTCTCTGCCCTGACCAACGAGGAAAACCACCAACACTTCAGGATCTGTTCGGAGGGGAGGCTGTGGAGCAGAGTGGCCCGGCTGTGGATGGGAGGAACATGTGCATTTAATCTGCCTGCTTCCAAATGCCCTGTGGCAACCACAGCAAAGAGCAGAAAAACGTAAATGGATGAAATTATATCCATATGATTCAACGAGACAGCTAAGGAGAGACAGGTTTCTCATGCGCTTCGTCAGGATACAAAATTAAACACAGCTTGGCTAAAACATTTGCATTACATAGTTTACACATATCATTTCCACTGTGAAGCGGGACCCTTTTAGCAGCCAGCCTCATCTGCTGCGAATAGGGCTTTAATTTGAATCAAAGATAGTGACTGAGTTTTTTTTTTTCTTTTTTCCTCTTTGCTTTTTTCCAAACAGAAATGAATTAACAGACGCTTGCTTTGTTTTTGCTTGACACATCTCTTCTCCCCTGTGTCCTGCCCAATTCCTTGGAGGGCCTGATTTATGAACGATGAGATATGAGAGCGCAAGGCAAAATGACTAAAAGCGAGGGAGTGTTGTCCAGATGCGAATGAACAAGCGAGCTCAGCCGATAAATTGGTGAGAGGAAGTAGTCATGTAAATGACTAAAGAAATTGTTCTTAACAGCCATTTTGCACTCATGCCTGAACAGTTTGGGGGGGCCAGATTAAAAACTATGTGGATGGCACAACAGGAAGCATTCCTATGATGACTAAATGAGGCCGCGCACATAATGAGCCGGTCCAGCTGTTTTGTTCCTCTCGCAGACTGTTTTGCTGGAGATTGAGGAGGAAGTGCCATGATGGCTCTGAACCCCTGCTCCTGCGGTGGAGGCCTGGCAACTGTGCGAGCCTGGCTGCACAACAACGTGCCGAGGCTTCATGGAAGCACTTAACCTGTTGTGATTCAGAGGCCTTCATTCAAACGTCTACCAGCTCCGCAGCCCTGCATCAGATTAGAGAGCTAAGATGTGATTTCCTCTCCAACCAGGCAGCCTGGGGTTTACCGGTTCACCAGGTTGCGAGGAACAAAAAAAGGAAAACAGGGTCACGTTCTCAGCGAGATGAAGCGGACTGGCAGGGAAGAGGATATGTCTTTAGTGTTATCATGCAGCATTAGCGGAGAAACAAACTGACCCGATTCTTCTTTTGCCGAGAGCATATTAAATTTTCCTTCTGGGCAAAAGCTCAGGGTGTCAAATCCTTTTCATACAGACATACTTTATACTCAGCTGTATGAACAGAGGTTAGCTGTTGGGCTCCCTGAGAGACAGGCTCTGCTTGTAACAAACACTGGATCGTGTTTCTGATCGCATCCACATCAATGCAAAGGACAGAGGACAGAGCTTTGTACCATGGTTTCTTTTTGGTTTTACTTTGGAATATTTGCGTATCAGTTTCATCATTGATTAAGGATGACAAAGAATTCCTGTTTCCTTCACATGCTGTATGTGAAAGTTTAAAAGTTTGGCAGGTCTGGGCTTTTGATTGTCCTGCATCCTGATGGGAGGAAAAAACACAAAGATGTCACATTGGAGAAGAGCCTTACTGTCTTATTGCCGCACTTAATGACCTTATGTTATCCCCTTTTGCATAGGAAACGGATGAACAACAACTTTGCTACAGTGCTATGAACAAGGTGGGTTTATTACCTCACCTATAATTTAACCTCGTGCTATTTACACCATTTACATGAATCCAACACGGTTCAGTTGAGACTTGAGTCACATCCAAAGTTGAAATGTTGACCATATAAACCATCTTATTTATGCCAAAAAACATGAGGACGTTTGTTCCACTGCAAAAATGAGAAATTCTTCAGTGTTGTTGACTGAAAGATGAAGAAGATTTATGGAATAAATAACCACTGAATATTTTCTGGCTTAGCTCTTCGCTCTGGCGAGGAGACGTGATCCTGTGACCTCTCACTCAGCTCAGTGAGACTTCTCTAAGAGCCATCCCACTTTGTCTTGTGACAGTGTGCTTATTCTCACTCGCAATCCTAACCATTTATAATGGCTAATTAGAGTGCAACACAAACCTTCCAGTGCCACAGCCATTAGTAACCATCGAGGCATTAATTATAAACCCATTCACGAAATCCGAACCCAGCATGAAAAAGACAGACTACGGGGTTACACAATGAAAATCCTAAACATGATCTGTGTTCCGAGCCGGCGCCTGGACTGATGTTACTGGCAGTCAATACGGGATCCCGCTTGATGGGCTCATGAGCTACGGCGTCCTCTGACAACCGGGCTTCAATCTGTCCAGCACCTTTCACTCACACCTGCCTCCACTCTCACTCTCGCTTTCTCTCTCTGTCTCTCTCATCTCTCTCTCTTTACCCCCTTCTGCCAATAAGGCCGTCTCGCCCCAGCCTGACAATGGGGTGTTATATACCTCAGCAAACTCCGTGGCTCCACTGTATATCGGCAGTACTGCAGCCAACTCAGCAACAGCCGGCGAGGACAATAACTTGATATTTAATTGATCAACTTTATTGCTCTTTTGTCAGACCGTTAGACAAATACTACACGGCCCAATGTGATGATTGGCTCGAGCTGTGAGGTGATATTTTTATTGGATCATCGTCATCATCCATCATTTTCTCTTTCCACCGTGACTTCTCCGCTGAGTCGGCCTACCGCTTTAACGTTTGTATTTCAGGCATTTATTTAACTTTCTCCTCCACAGCTGCTGTTCTTCTTCGTGTGGTCCAAAAGTCTAATAACCTTAAATCTGCACCGGGCATCTGTACATGTTGACAACTCTACAATCACAAGAAAGAGAGAGTCTAGAGTCGAGCTCACTCTTTTTACAGCAACTGCCTTAATCTCCCAGAGTGAAAACTGTCCAAACAAAAAAAAAAAGGAAAGAAAAAGAAACTGTGCTACACTGCTTGCTCAAAATGCAACATGTCTTGTGATTGCATTCCATTCTGGTCTATTGAGGCTGCTGGTAATGGAGAAATTGGCATCTTTGGTTATTGCCACAGGTCTGGAAAGATGCCTTGGCTCCGACAACAACTCCTGACATTAACCACTCATGTACTAGAAAGAAAACACATACACACACACACACACATTTACATACCAAACCACAGGATCAGGCCAGAAAACCAAAGTAACCACTTTTGCTGGTAGCGCTTTTAACAGTGTAAAAGTATTGATGATTGGTGTGACCAGAGGATATTTCATGCTAACATACATATCAAATCTATTTTTAGTTAAACGTAAACACGCGCCATCTTGTCGGCCATGTTCCCACTTTGTGATTTCAACCAACTATAATATAATATTTTTAAATCTTCTCTTCTGGCTTAAATTCCTCTGTGACAACCTGATATAATGAAAACCACGGCTGAAGTCACAGCGTTCCTGCATTGTACAGACTTGTTAGGTAACGAAATAAAAGCCCTTCTCCCTTTTTGGCCAACCGACCGTTGTCCACACAAGTCAGGAGTTGACACAGCTGTGTAAAGGCTCACGCGTACTGTAGCATACACTGGCGACTCTATAACTCTGACGTGACAACAAATAAACATTGCAGAAGCCCAGCAGAGTTGCCAAGCCAAATGCCTCCATGCCAGAAGCACTACAGTATTGAGACAGAAAACATGCCAGCAAAATTAAACAATAGGTCAACATGGCATTGTGATCAACACCAGCCCGTGGATTCCAGCAGGGTGAAGGGAAAGAGAGAGCGTTTATGCAACCCTCTGGAGGGCGACCAGACCACAAAGCCTTTTGGGTAAAAAAGCAGCTGCCCAAGAAATGTGGTGCAACTGAGATGCCACGGTGCCCCTTGATTTGTTCACTCCTCGCCTTGCCAGGGTTGTGTTCTTTTCTGCTCTCTGTGGGTTTCAGGGTCCAGTTTCCAGTTATGTGGATATGGCTGGTTGCAATATATCAGACTGCACTAGACACTTTGAGTGTCAGGTCCAATCACAGCTCAGCCATCCTCAGCGAGCACATCGCCGTTCATTCACTTTTCAATAAATCAATTCACCACATTTCAGTATACAGTTGCCTCTTCATATCCAGTAATGCAGTCCACACCGACATGTCTGCGTCCACTGTCCTATAGGAAAAGACATTTATTTGAGAGTAAAACCACTCCCCATTCCAGCGCAATTACAATGGACTCGGCTGGCAAAAACCCCGCCGTTCCACTAATCACTGGTATTCTTTGGTAAATGTTTTCATATTTATGGAATATTTCCTTCATATTTTTTCAACAGGCATATGTTTGCGCTCGCTGTAATATGACTCCCAAGACTGGTGCTCACTCACCTCGCAATAATTTGCCAGTTAGGGTGCAGGCACATTACAATACAGTATTTTTCCCCTCATGCAAGATTTATTTCCTTGCAGCGCCTTAAATCACGTCTGACCTAATCTAAATTTCTTGGCCTTCTGTCTTTGAAAATAAAAGTGACATACTTGCGATACCAGTGTTGTTGCTGGTTTTGCCCCTGACACGGATGCACTGTGAGCGGAATGACAGTTGCTACGTGACAAAGGATGACAGATCGCTGTTATTAGAAGCTGGGAGAACAGAGGGAAAAGGGAAAAAAGGATATGCTTCGACTTAAAGGCTTCTTGCTTCTACTGTAATTCTCCCGAATAACCAAACCATTCTGCTTCTAAACCCTGTATAAACCCTTTTACATCGATGTTAAACTAATTCCAAAGCTGAACAGGCCGAATGTGAAACAGATGTTTTCAGACGTGAACAGAAAGTGAGCGGGCTTCTTTCTGGAGACAGTTAGAGATCATTGGGGTGTAAAACTCTACGGGGGAGAGGTAAATCCCAGCTTAAATATCAGTCTTGTGTGGTGCCAGTTCTGCTGGGTCAAATTATCATAAAAAACAGCAATAAAAAATTAGTACATCATTGTGTGTATCGTGTCCTTAAGTGTCCCACTGAGAGGCTTTTTGGTCCCGTCTCTCTCTTTCTCTAATTTCCGACTTCGCTCTTATTATCAATCATTACACTAGATGTGGTTTTGGTTAATGTGAGTGTTTTGATATATGTGCCATTTAACACCACCGCTCCATGCCTCGATATTCTGACTTGGATCTTTCCATTAGGAGCTTTCTTCGTTCTCTTCACTCTCTCTTGGGTGTTTGAAAACACACTGTGAAGGCCTTGACAGTGTAAACACACACACGTCTCGGCTTGGAGAGCTCATTTGACCTGTGACAAACGCTTGAGCTTTGCGCGCAACGGCTTCGCTAATGCTTCAAAAATGCCTCTCTTCAGTCCGCATTCAGCGCATACCAAATCACTTGTCATGCATAATGCCTTGTGATGAATTCTGGGCAAAAAAAATGTCTTTTTTGGGATGACATCAGTAGAAGTGAATTGCCTGTCTGGCTCCGTTTCTTTCAACCTTCACTGCGTTTCTCAAACATTCAAATTAAACCCGGCACACTAACCACAGAACACCGCAGTGCATAATTTAAACTTGACACCATAAATGTAAACATGTCTTTCGCTACATAATTTATCCATACTACTCTTGGTGTTTATTTTGCACGGTAGCAACTCAGTTTCTCATATATATATTAGCTGCAGGTCTAGCATGAGCATGAGTGTGGGTCTGGGCTGGGTGGAGGGATACCGTCGTCCTGGGGCTGTGGTGTGGCCCTGAGACAGAAGTGGTCCTGGTGTGTATAAATGTCCTTCTTGTTTGCTTGTTTGGTGGGTAATGTGAAGGCGGTCAGGGGTAGATGTTGCTCTGGACTCAGTTCTATGCTGTGCCCTCTGCCACACTGACAAGTCAGCAAAAAACAAAAACAAACATCTGGGTGCACTAAGAGATTTACCTCTGTTCAACACATACACATACACACACAGTATACACAAGCAATTGACCTGTTTAGTGTGTGTGTGTTTGCAGACTGGCTTCTGTGGCACAAATTGTGTGTTGGCACAGAGCGAGGCCAGTGTGTGACTGTGAGGAGTGGGTAAGGATGGAAGCCTCGGAGCAGAAAGGGCCTGTTATGTCTTTGTCTCGTAAAATGCGACTGTGGCTATAATTATCTGTTTGCACTGCAGAGAAGAAATGGTTAAGTCCGCCTCCACATTGCACATGATCCATGACAGTATACAACCAAAAGGCACCACTATTGAGCTCTAACAACCAGGGAAAATTTTAAGACTCTAGACCGGGAGTCTGAAAAGGCCACATGACCTAAGACAGAGATCCCACAACTCCTCTCCATCCATCCATCCATCCATCCATCCATCCATCCATCCATCCATCCATCCATCCATCCACCCTCCCTCTCTCTCTACTGCAATTTTGCATCTCTGCAACAGCCCCCCCGCCCCCCCTTCACCCCCTGTGAACGTGACAGAGACACCCGAACACACACCCCGGCTTCATCTCTCCCATGTATTAGTAAACTGATCTGGCTCAGCAGAGAGGTTAAACTGATTAAGGTTTTGGATGGGACACAATTATGACACAATCTCTATGCAATGTATAACCAGCCGCAGCCCTGGGTCTTCAGGTTTCCGATACCAGAGCGTGATTAAATGTTGAGGAAATGGGGAAACTCAAAATATTGCATTCCAGACAAATGCAATTAGAGTGTATCACATGTAGTAAATCCTCCATGCTTTGATACCTGGTTATGAGGTTGAAAGCAAGGTAGCTGGAGCTGTTTGACCTTTTAAAGCTATAGAGTCCAGTGCAGACTTGCAAGAAGCGAGAAGTGAAGAAGTGAAGCAAGAAATGCTTCACTTCTTATATACTATGTACATACAGTACCAGCCATGTTGACTGTAAGCTGTATTCATGAAATACAACCAGGTCATACACAGACGTACACAGTGATGGACAGGTACATGTTGTCAGACCAGTAATGGAGCTTCAAAACTGTGGTTGAGGAATCCAAACATGTCACATCAGTTATTTCAATGACAGCTGCTCACATGGTGAAAAAGTCCAGCCCTGTGATCCCAGCTCAGTCTACCAGGCTAAAAGGTAATGCGCAAATATTGTGTGTCGCAACAAACTGGACCAGCAACATTGGACAACTTTTGGTACAAGTGGCGGGTCCTGAGAACTTACAATGCATACTTCACTCTTCTGTACTAACAGGAAGTGATACAAAGTGTGCACGCCTGGAGATCCATAAAACTGCATCCTTGAAACGGCTCTGGTGATTTCCACTTTGGACACTTGACAAAGAATCAAATGAAATAAATAAAAAAGAAACCAAAAAAAAAAAAACAACTGCTCCCAACATTTAATATGTGAGCCAGCTGTGAGCAGTGTTTCTGTTGCGCGCTACTTTGGAGGCACAGTTTTCCATGAACGCCATGCTCAGTCGAGTGAATTTAGTATGCATGCTGATCCTAATTTTGTCACCCCTCCAATCGAAACATACCCAAACCCTGTTGAATTTAAGATGTAATTAGAACATGCTGACATGCTGATGTGTATCTTACTGACTGGAAAGAAAACGCAACTGAAACTTTAACGCAGAGATAAAATTTAAAACTTTTGAACGCTTTGAATCTTGAAATAAATTAAATAAACCAGAACATTAAGAGCATGTTCAATAGCCAGATGCTTAAAATCACTGCTTTTTGTTTATTTTTCTTTTCTGACAAGGCCTCTCTTTAATACACGTAAAGGCTTTTACCAGTTAACTGTTTGCCATGTCATTAAAGACAGACCTCAACCTACGTAACCATTAAGATCAAATATATTTTAATCAAGTCTAAATATATTTAGAAGTAATTGGATTAAGAGTAGGACTACCTTTAAAGGAGGTTCCTGAATCAAACCTTGGCAGAATGCTCAACATAAATATTTAATATGTCTACAGCATAGAGCAGCCCACCAGTTTATAGCTTACATCAAAGGGATAATTAATGATCAATGAATGGCTATATGTGTAATGGCAAAGGTAAAATAAATGGATTGAAAGATTAGTTGTCGACACAACAGTGTGACGTGTGTTGTGGTTGTGTAGATGCAGGAAGTGTTGAGTTTATCAAAGCAGGCTTTAATTCAGATCTAAATGATGGATAGTGGGGGAGAGAGATGTTGGGGGTGATGTTGGGGAGGGGGTTGTGGGGTACTGGATTGCATTACTGTAAAAGATTGACTGGAAAACTTTTTCATCCTGACAAAAAGTTGGCCTGGGCTGCTCAACAAGGAAAACAAGCAAGATCCATCCATCCAGGGCTTTCATTCGAATGCCAAAACATCAGTCGCAGAGCCCCTCCGCCAGCTGTTTCATCATACCACTATCACATATGGACAGTGTTGTGTTACTATTAGCATGACGGCTGCACTGCCAAGCAGCGCTGCAGTCCTGACAGGAAGACGGAGGAGAACCACAGGATGGGATTATGGGTTTGTAGGGAGAAATTAGACTATCAAGCTACCTGATGAACTCATTTTCCTTGGGAATGACTGACAATGCTAATTTTGAAAATGATATAATGGGGAGGGGAGCAGAGGAAGGAGAAGTATCATAAGTAGACCTGTAGCAGGTTCTTATCTGGGCCTGATAAGGTCTTTGCATTGCCAATTTAACAGACTTCAGTAGCTCTGCTTCCTAAGCATGCAGTTACTCTTGACATGCTGAATCAATGCCTCCTCTCGCCTGTTGACCCTGATTGCTTTAAATGAGCCATATACAGACCTCTTCTCTCCCAGTGAATCTGGCCTTGTTGATCCATAATGTTTTGTGTTGCTAGTTTCCTTTCATGCCTCAGTTGCTTGGGTCAGTTTGAATGTCTGCACCTTGTTGCCGCTGGGTGCTCTTGAGGATCATCCCAAAGTGAGCTGAGCTTGACTGCAGGTAGTTTTGGGAGCCACTGGTTCGAGATGGAGGCTCAGAAATCGTGGCTCCTAAACCTGTCCAAACAGGCCGGAGTGTCAGAGGCCCACACGGGTACAAACACATTAATATCAACGTCACTCGCTGCCCGCACCCTGTGCCCAGACAGCTCCAGTTTCAGGCGGCATTCAGAGGAAAAGTCAGGTCATGTGCTGAACCTCAGTTTTAATTAGCTAATGGCACTCCCTGTTTCATCTCCTGCGTCTGAGCTGATTGCTCACAAAAGACTCCATTTACCCCTGAAAACACACGCCATCTTGGCACTGGCTGGCACTCTACGTCTCAGCGTCTGCTGCCGAGGGATTTTGCCGCTCTCTTCCAAAAATCAGTCTAGTAAATCTAAATATATATGTTTGCTGGTTTCACACCAGTGGAAAAAGAGGAAATTCCATGATCGACACTTTTTTTCCAGCAGGCCTCAACATCCAACTTTCCTTCAACAAGTGGTTTGACTGAGTGTCAGTGAGTGAGCATGTGTGTGTGTTTTGGTGTTTGTCTGTGCGTGTGCACATGTCAATGTGTTTGGACAGGGTCCCATTAAGCAGCTAATGCTGGCTGGGTTTTATCATTGTGAAATGGGTGGCTTGCACTAAGATAACATGAAAACTAAAGTATGTGACTCTAACCTTTTATGGAAGAATTATATTTTGTTTTTAACTAAATTGTCAATTACGTCACCTTAGTGTTATGAACTCTGGAACTTAAAATAATAATGTAACACTGTAAATTACTATGGGCACGCTGCACTATGAAAACATGTTTATCTCTGTGCTTAATGACATATAAATCACCTGTGGGATAGCCTTGCTTTACTTACATAAAACATAATAAGCATGATTTAATAAAATTGTCCACATGCCAGGAGCAAAAATAAAATTTCAACTGAAGCCTTGCTGTTGTATCCAAACCAGAGCTGTCATAATAAAATGGTACCTTTGACATTTACAGCACATAATGCAAGAAAACTGTGCTTTACTTAGAATTCCTAAAAATACTATTCTTCCCAAAAGATTCTCTCTATGATATTTTGCATGTAAATACAGTGGCGTAACAAAACCACCGAATCATTCTTCATGCCTTGGACCACTGGCTGCAACAATATAACCTCCTCTAATACCATTTAAAGCATACTATTGTTCTCAAAGTCTTACTTCATGGGTGAGTTTTTCTCTGACATCTGACCAAAACTGCTACTGCCAAGCAAACCAAATAAAGTGCACAGTGCTGCAATTTTGGCCCTGAAGTCACTCCATGCCATGTAAATGCTCTGTCCTCTCCACACAGATCAGCCTCGGCGGTTCACAGGGATATTTTCTGACCTTCGTAGCTCACAGTGCAGCCTTCAGACACTTCAAATCCGCTAGGCCAGGCACTGACTGAGCAGAACAATATCAAAGTCTAGGACCATGTCAGGGCTTCTCCTGCTGGATATATTTTTAATATTTATGCAGACGCAGGGAAAAAATGTAATAAACTGAAACAACAAGTGAATTAAGCATGAAACACAACAGGATATTGCAGAGAGATTATGTTGTTTCCTTTTTGCCCGAGTGTCCGTCATCGCTTGCCTGCCGCTACACAACAGCCCAGGGCCGCCTTTAATTGGAGGGGAGAGGAAACTAAGCATATTTTCTAAAAGGCAACAGAACTGTCTGAGTTACAATGTCAGCCATCGACATATGGAAGAACTGACTTTTTTTTAATGAAGAATTTCTTAAAATATTAGCCAGGTACAGACTGTGACAGGTCCAAGCAGGGGTCGCGGTACAACTCGTACGTTGTGATAATGACTTTTTCCTGCCAAGACACAGCATGGAGCAAATGCTGCGCAGCTGTACAGTACATACATCTCTCCCTCTCTCTCTTTCTCTCACTCACTTTCTACATATGTATAAGTAGAGACAGAGAGTGAGAGAGAAAGATGTGTTATGTTTGGATGTGAGGAAAGGCCTGCTTCATAAGCGCCGGCTGGAATCTGCTGCTGGAAAGATAATAAAGGGATTAGCCCTGGTTTTTCTAGGGCATTCGGTCCTAAAACAGAATGTCTCATCTGTTTCCTCCATATGAATTGCTCAAATACTCGAATGCCTTTGTCTATTGCATGAGCACAACAAACACAAGAGGTATCAGTGCTACTGGCCAAAAAGCACACAAGTCCAGACAAAAAAATAAAAAAACAAAAATACAGACCTGGGACGGACACAACTAAAATTCATGAGCATGAACGCTTTTTCAGATGCACACAGAGACACTAGGTTTCCTATAGGTACAGCACTTAGTAAATCCATATAGACTATATACAAACACAAACACACTTACAAACACACACGGAGAGCAGGTTTATTTTCTCTGGCCCTCCAGGTTTATCTGCTGAAGTCCCAGATCAACATACATTCAATCCCTGCTGATTAGATGTGTTGATTCAAGCTTGAAAACATTTCACATTTCTGTTTATGTTCTGTCGGAAAAGCAGGAGTGTTACAACCAAACACACTGTACACGGAATCAATACTTCCTATTGTGAAAGTCAAAGGAAACAATATCCCCATTTTCCTATTGCTGCAAGGCTGCGAATATGTGTGTTTGTGTGTATGTGAATGTGCTGGAAATAAGGGGTGATCATGAGGTTAGGGTGTGTAGCAGAGTTTCACAGTGCCTCATGTCCGCAGACAGAGTCCAGTGTTTCATCCACACTGAGCTGAATTGTTCTAGCACTCACATATGGCAAACATCTCCAAAAGCACACATAAACACACACACATACGCGCGCACACACCTTCACAGTGACACATTTAACCATACCTATACGCATACAAACATGTGTCAACCAAATGCAACTGCAGCCTTAAATGGAGAAAAGACACGACCGCACAATGCTTCAAAGAGCAGCAGCAACAACAACAACAACAAGTGGAAAGAAAGCCTTTAATGCAAAGCAACTAAAGCTGAATTAACACTTGGGTCACGCACAATGCAGAAAATTACTTCCAAGTTTTTAGCTCATGCTGACTCAAGGCAGCAGAAATGCTAATACCGCAGAAGTGACGCAAAGCAGGAGAACAGCAGCAACAGTTGAGTTTGTCTTCTTGGCTTCGCTCGGCGTTCAGCTGAGATGTACATTAACAGCTTTCAGAATCAGTTGAGCCACCATGAATTTCTAATTCAATGCGGCCAGCAGAGTCATAAAATACAGCTCACAAGCCACTGTCATACAAGTTATTTAGAAAAATAAATAAGACATGAATTTTCTTTATTCTTTTTTTTTGGGGGGGGGGGTCAGGTCTTGAGATAAAGCAGGTGTTTTAACAATATTGCAGACTTGGTTTTTTCAATAATTAGGATTTGGACGGCTTCCTGAGCTTGAAGAGGACCACTTCTGACAGGGGCTTTGGGTGAAGCCGTGAATTGAGCAAGACTAGCAAATGTTACCGACTATCCCTCTGCGGCTCCCTTCTCCAGACTACTACATTTCTCCTCATGTTTAGCTTGGATATGGAGCCAATTCACTTAATACTTGTGGGACAGCTAAACATTTAAAGCTCCCATTTAAATGGATCAAGTGTAGGCATTGTTTGGTTATGTTAACCATATGTGTTGGCTTTTCATGATCTGAATCCCTTCTCAAAAAACAGAGTGCTTGTGAAAATAAACATGGCTTTGCCCTACACAAATTGTGGACTAATTGTGTATTTGGACTAAATCATTCTTAAGGTTGGAGGGCTTTTTCCATTTGCTAAGGGACGCGGGGGAATGACAGCTTGACATTGATTAGTGTGTTGACTTGTGGAACTGGAGCCTTACCTGTAAAGAATACAACCACAAATCTATTTATACTACCGAGGTAGTGCTTCCCTTACAGCAGCTCACATCTTCAGTAAAGATTTTTTTTTTTTCTTCACATGCCCCACTAAAAATACAGGAATTACAATCATAACTGTTTCTCAACCAAAACATAATAAAAGGTTCTGTTGAAAAGTAATCAGCAATGAAGCAAGTCCGGGCTTGTTTTTGGACATATGCACATGTATCTTGTTGAGGGAAAAAATCATGAACTGGGACTGTGTTATTTTGTGAAATATGTTCTTGTGCTGAATTCAAACAAAAAAATTATTTCTTCACAGATGACTGCAATGACTACTCTCATAATAAACCAATGAATACAACCTAATACTTTCAAAAGGAGAAAGTAAGACAGCTGAGATATAAGGGGATTTTCAGCAATACTAGACATACGGTATGTGTAACCACTACTGTCTACTGTGTTTTGGGGGCCGCTAAATGTTGGGTAGATAATTTTAGTGGTTTGTGATGACTCACCATACACTTGTTAGGTTTCTCCCCGGAGTGGACCCTCATGTGAATGAGCAGCTTGTAGCGTGCGTTGAAGGGCTTGTATCGGCGAATGCAGCCAGCCCAGAAACAGGTGAAGTCCTCACCTTTGCGCTGGTCGATGTGGACTTTCTCAATATGCCTCACAAGCTCCTCCTGCTGCTCATACGCAGCACTGCAATCAATCCAGCGACAGACCTGCTTATCACCCAGTGCTCCTCCAGCGGCTTCTTCCTGCTCTGGGGCCGTGTGGGACCCAGGAGGGCCTCCAGAGTTCTGTTTGTGTCCCAGGGAGGAGGCTGATGCCGTCTGCTGGCTCTGGTGGTGCAGCAGGCCCCCAGGGCTGGGCCCCACATACTGGTGGAGGTGGTAGGGCGGAGGCATGGCAGGACGAGGGGGGTGGTGAGGGTGACGAAGGTGCCCACTACGACCACTCAAGTGATGGTGATGATGGTAGTGGTGCTGATAGAGTTCGTCCTCACTTGGAGAGAAGTCATCGATGGGCTCCTGCTTGAGGGCAGCCCCCGATCTTTGGCCCCTGTCCAGGAGGGCCCCGGCATCAGGCCCTGAATGCAGAGTCCCAGACATTAGCGCCCCACTCATCAGAATCCCCAACCCGTCCGCGCCTCCTCCTCCTCCCCCTACTCCTCCCTCAGCCGTTCCTCCGGCCCCACGCCCCTGCAGCATGGAGCCCTGCTCCTCACACAGCCCCTGACCCTGCTCCGGCTCCACTGATGACACCGAAGAGGAGGACGCAGAGGAGGAGGAGGAGGAAAGAGACAGCAGGCAGGTGGCAGGTGAGGACAGCTGACAGCTCTCCTGTACCGTGGCTTGCTGGGGGCTGCCGTGAGGTGGGGGCCTTTGGAGGGCTTCCCGTGAGCAGGAGTTGGAGGGTGGGGACGTAGAGGAGGAGGAGGAAGAGGAGGAGAAGCCGGCACTGCTGGTGTGGCTGGGAGAGAGGTTAGTGCGGAACCCGTTGACGCACGCCACCATCGACATCTGGGAGGAGGAGCAGATGATGGCGGTGATATTGATCTCCTCAGAAGCAGCGCCAGGAGCTGATGGGGAACCTGTGGCAGCAATGGCGCTGGTGCCAGCAGCGGCGGAGGACTGCGAGGCCAGGGAGAGGCAGCGTTTCTTCAGACTGCTAGCACTGAGCAGCCGCGCTGAATGATGGCACCCAGTTGGGGACAAAGCCAGCGGGGAGGAGCCATCTTCATTATTAAACGGTTGCACCACGTCCCTCGACACAGCACTGCCCACACCGCCCGCTGTACAGACGCCACTAGCGCTGCTGCTAATGTGTGGAACTCCAACTGTCTTGTCCCTTGGCACCCCCAAAACGTGGCCTGCTCTAGAGTTCTGAAACCCGGCCTGAGACGTGCTATGGACCCCAGACCCCGTGCTGGTGGTCTTATAGCCCATTGAGTTCTCCTGTTTGATTAGGTAAGGCAGAGAGGAGCGAGCCCCACTGGCACTGCCGCAGCCCGGGCTGGGGGAGGCCCCCGGCAGGGTCCTCTGGAAGGCAGAGGAGGATCTGTAAGGAGAAAAACACACAGAGGAATATGAGCGCTTTCAGCTCACAGACTGATGACAGATACAGTCTGGTTCATCCTTCCCACCAACAGCACTGTCAGCGTTTAGTCTCCTGCCTCTGTCTCCTCCTCCACTTCTTCACTCAGTTTAAATAAAAGTCATGTCATTGTAAATAAACTGGTCTGAAAGCATTTGGATACGCCATGTTATGGATTGGGTAACATGAGGTAACGCTGGTTACCAGGTAGCATCCGCTGCTGTTGATCCAAAGCGTTGTTTTTATGAATAAATGAAACAGGATCTTCTAGTAGTGAGAGGATATGAATGGGTATTTATGACTAAGAATAGAGGGGGGGAGGGATAGATGGCTACCGAGACAGAGAGGCCACTGGCTACTGTGTCCATCTGACGGGCTTTGATGACACAAAGGGGTTAAACCCAACCCAACATTGGGGATAAATAGGGAGTCACCTGTTTTGGTGGCATAATTGCAGCCTATGAAGGGTCACCGTTTACAATACTGTGTATTATGGTGGGAATCTTTTCCCTGCTGAATGGGGAACCCAGGTCAGATTTCTCCATGCGTTGCTGTGATCTCCTACATAATCATTCCTGTCAGTTGGCTCATTATGGATTTTGTCCAAAGCCCCTGAGTGATGTGAGAAGAGCCCTCTTTTCTCCGGGCTGTCTCATGAAGGAATCGTCTTTGTCCCTTCCCATGAGCACGCCGGGGGAAAAAACGGAGCTAACGCTAACTCGGGGCCTGGAGAAAGCCACCGGCAGTCTTTGTCATCGTTGTTGTTAATAAAGACTTCATCCCCTCTCCCCCTTCCTCTCTCTCTTTCTCTTCTGTTCGGGAACACCATTTCCTGTTTGGCTGTGGGGGAAATATTGAGAGACAATATGAGAGGGGTGAATGTTTGTCCAGACGTGCCTACGGTTGGATGGCTGAGGGTCAGGGGAAAGAGGAGAGGAAGGGGGAAGTAGGAGGGTGAACCCCACAACATAGAAACACACTGGGAATTCTTCCTGACTTGACCAACAGTAGTCAATGATTTCACAACAGAAGAATCGCATTAGTGTAAGATGTATGTGTACACTTCGGACCCCTCCAGTGTGTTTTATGAGACTGGGTAAAGTTTTCAAGCTACATACTGTATGTGTGCATCTGATTCATAATAGCATGGCTAATCAAAAACACACTGCACCTGGATATTGTTAGTAATACTACACCAAACAGGAAACATTCAAAACTCAAACAGGAACCAAATTAATGTTACATATATGTATAATAAAACAGTAAAGGCAGTAAAGTGTTTGGTAAAGTGTTACACATTACCTGGTGTCCTGGTGAGGGCCGTCTTGCAGGAGGAGGTCCGGCGTGGGTCTCTCGCAGTGGAGGCTCTGGAGGTAGAGCCCCCCCGAATGACCCCCCACCGGCGGCAGCAGGCTCTGCCCACATCGCATCAGGGTGCCCTCAGCGTCACCCAGCTCAGCATCTACATCTTTCTCTGAGCAGTAGGCACCATTCACTGGAAAAAGGACCAGAAAAGTGTTACTAAACCGGCTCCATTACAAGTGATTAGAGAGTAGCTGATACATTATGTTTACATTCTTTTATACACAGACTAGTGCTTCCCTGACATGTGCCCATATCAGAGTGTTGCTTTAGCGAACAGAGCTGTGACCCACCGTCACTCTCACATTCAAAGCTGGCGAAGCAAATTGCACTCAGTGATCTAGTGACAGCCTTGGAAGAATAATCAGTTTACAATGGGATCTATGACATCAGTGACATGGTGAAATCCTATTAGATTATAAATATTCTCTTGAGGAATCATTGTTGGCTGCCACAACTGTAGTATCCAGTGATATATGGAGAACTCTTTGGCAGGGCCTGATTGGTGACAGCAAGAATAACGCTGGAGAGATTTATTGCCAAATATTATTGCTGGAGTAGTGAAGAAACCTTTAAAAAAAAAGGCGATGTGTCCATTTTGGAAAGAAAGAGTGACTCAAATAAATATGTCAGGAAGGACCAGCCAGTAAAAGTGTAATTACTGTATTTATCAAGACATTTAATTACCACCATTTGCTCTAATTTGATATGATCAATCATTTTATTGGAACAGTGACCTCGTTTATTTAATGAAGAAATTATTAATTTATGTAGGGAAAATTTGCAGTGGAGGGGCTTTGGATTCTTTATGATGTTTTGCTCTCACTAAATTAAAGTTGGATGTTCATCCATGGACACGAACGCAAAAAACAAAAAGTGGAGGAATTTTTTTTATTGTTTTGCTTTTTTGTGTTTTACTGAGCATATTTTGTAAATAACATTTCTGAGCTGAATTTTTGTCTATCCAATCTGAATATTTGATTAGAAATAGCAGCTTCATGCATGTGACTGAAAATATAACAAAAATAGAAAGGGGAGAGATGAAAGGGAGCGACAGGAGGGGTCGGTGCATGAGGAAATATTTGTGGAGGGAAAGCCGATATCCCCACACACACGTGTAGGTGGCCACGCGCCCCCTCTTCCAACTTTCCTAACTCAATTTCTCAAATTCAATTTTCTCCTAACGATGTTATTGACAATGTTATCACACACCATGAGCTATTATTAATAAACTCACCCAAACACCATGTATGTGAGGGAGAACACAGAAAAGTGGCGGCAAGGAAAATGATCTAAATGTGAAAATAGTCTCAGGACTTAGGCTCCAGATGAAAAAGCTTTAAAAAAAAAAAAAAAAAAAAGATTGACAAAGGAAAAAGAAAGATATTACAACATGAGTAACAGATGGAGAGGGAGAGTAAACAGGACAAGCAGGGAAGGAAGTGTTTTGGAATATAGGAAAAAGGTTACAAGAACGAACAAAAGACAAGAGAAAACAAGGGAACTTTGTGAGCCATGTTATCCTCAGTTTAAAGAACATCTATTCACATATCCCTCCTACAGCTGATGGAGCCACAGTCTCCTCTGCGTGTGTCGTGTCGCGGGTCACGGCGGAAAGACAAAGTAGAGAAAAGGCAAAGGCAAGCAGCACAAACAGTCCAGCATCGCCAGGGGACCCCGAGGAACAAGGCTGGCTTCACTCAGGGCCTTTAGCAGAGGGCAAGATGTCTTTCAACTCTGTTCTGTTTTCAAGCAGCGCAAATTGTTGTGTTTATCAAACTCTGGATTGTTCTGGGTTTTTTGTTTTGTTTTATTCCCTTTTTCACAATTTGCTGGCTGAGCGTCCACAGCAATTAGCATTTACAACTGTGTCTCTGTATGAAGGTTTCAAGACCTGCTGACATGAAGCCAAGTGTTTCCCTGACTCAAGTCAGGGGTAATTTGATCAGGATGGCCACAAGTGACATGAAGATGACTTCACATCATTAGAGATTTCTTAATTAGGCCTCAACTGCCCATGTGCATGCACACAAAAGCACAAACAACCAAATAAAAGCACTGTCATCATAAAGCACAGGATGGACTGGCAGGCGGTCAATACAGGCCTTGAATGAATGCACATGCTCTTTCTCACACACATATCAGAGTAGCCATCATATCCAGCAGACCCACACCAAGCAAAATGTAACTGGAGTTACAAGACAATGCTCTAACAAAGCTTACTGCTCTGTTCCACAGCATTAACTACAGAACAGTTCAATATATAAATGAGTTTAACAGAGAGAAAATAGATGAGCTCTGAAACAGGCTCATAAAGCCTGTTGTTTTGAAGAACATCCATTTCATCAAATATGATGAAAACATCTTGGTTTTACAGAAACCTGCACCTGGTATTTGGGCTGCTGTCTGGGTCTAGGCCTTCAGTAGTGTGCTGATGTCCAAAATGAGTCAGAAGAACCAACTAAAAAATAACAGTCAGCTAGAAAACTGGCAGCACATGCCTGGTCAGATTTATAATCTTACTCATTTATTCAGTTATGGATTGAAAAAGAAAACAGTTTACCAGTTCTTTCTTTTTTACAGCTGCTTGCTTTGAGATAACATTAAATTTGGCAACTCACACTTGGTTTTTGGGGCTGGGGGTTGGGGGTAACTTGCCACTTTGAATCTTTTGACCACTTGGAGGCAGATGAACCCACCCTGACATACCATCGCCTCTTCACACACAGCAGAGAGGGGGCGATACAGCACTCATTGGTCCGATGTTTATTCTTTGTATGTCTGCAATTTGGAGTTAGAGGTAGGCAGGTAGAGCCTATTGTAACTGAGGTGAGCAACAATCAACTCATTTCCCATTCATGAAGCCCTGTGATCCACTGTTATTAAAATTGATGATGGATGACTTAAAGAGGAAATATTCAAGTCTGGTCGCTTTTCCTCTGTTTTGCTAACCCTCCTCCTGGCCATGTGCATTTGTTTTCAATGAAGCTGGTGAGAAAGCAATCCATGGAGGGGTGGATAATGTTATTTATCATATACAATGTTACGATGTGTATATTTGTGTAGTCTTATCCGTCATAAACGAGAGATTACAGGTTATGGGGCGCGTTTGTGTCGCGGTGCTGCAGAGATGAGAGCTGGGACATCGGGTCGGAGGCTTTGATCTTGCAAGGTTGGTTTTCGGCCAAGAGACGCCAGGTGGAAGACAGAGAGCCTCCATTTTACCTGTAACATGTTATGAGTCATTTATTTAACCATCACATTTACTCTGAAGCTGTTTAATTAAGGTAAAGATATAGCAAAGTTAAGGTGGAAATCCTGCATAGTTCCTCTTTAAACACAAACTTGTCCTGTACTCCTACATCACAGAGCAGGAGAACAGATACAAAAGCTCCTCCTGCCATTTGGAGCTACCGTGCAAAACAACCTACAGCAGCTTTTAAGTTCCATTTGTTTGTAAGATGTTTCTTTTTTTCCGTGTTATTTGCTTTCAGGGGAAGTTATGAATACATCTGGATTTTCCGCCTCCTGCCAGCATCTGACTTTCATATGTGTTTTATCTTGGAGTTCGTGTGAGCTTTTGTGGCAAAATCATCAACTAGTCAGGAGAGAGAGACCATGAGTATCACTGAAACCCTTCTCGCGTGGCTTCAATTTACTGATTCCAATACAAACAGGTAGGAGTGCTTCCAAAAAAAGGGCTCTAAAGAAAAAAGGCCCTCCTGTCTGTGCTTGTGTGTCCAAAATTCATGATGTATGAATGTGTTGTGAGAGCTCAAATGGACTGAAGTGTCTCCATCAGAGACACCTTCTGAATGTCTCCAGGACATTAAAATCAGAGTGTTAAATGGGTGTTAAAGGTCTTGATCCCCCCTGCTGCAGAAAGTTAGCACTCCAGTGATTTAGAGCTTTACTACATTACCAGAATCAGTCATGCTCTCATTGGGGGAAACAGGCTTCTCAACATATGGTGGCTTGGATGGGACCCAACAGTAAATTCAGTTTATATTGAATGTGCCATGGTAATTCAGCGTTGAACATTTCATTGTGTGTTAAAGCCTTGTTTGATCAGGAGGTGGAAGCCAGAGAGAGCATCAGGGACTGAGGTGAAATGTAAAACATCCAGCAGCAGTGACAAGAGGTGAGAGAGTGTGTGTGTGTGCCTGTGTGTGTGTGTGTGTGTGTGTGTGTGCGTTTGTTCAGGACCTCCTATGACTGTGTTGAGATATTTTTGTTAGAAACCATTGTTGTCAGGACATTTTGTCTCATCTGTCTGGGATTGAGACTTGGTATAAGGATTAATAGGATTTCACTGTGTATTGTTATGATTAGCAAACAAAAGTTCAAGTAACATGAAAGACCAGTGCTTTTGCAAGTGGATCCCTATTTAGTTTGCATCTTGCACAAGCACAGGGGCGACTGGTACACTCACCAATTATACTGATGCCACTAAGATGCAAACATGCAATGTGTTTATGACAGCAGGGATATACAGTAGTGTATAAAGATGGACACCACCAATGTGAGGTTACCACTCATGTTCTCAAGAGTCAGACACTGTCACTCAAAGTGGTTCGCTATCAGTTATATGTAAGTTAAAGCCATCATCAAACCTAAACGGTTGAGTCATATAAAAAATTACCCCCACATACATTTGCCATGAAGGGGGAAATTAGCTAAATTACATGATTTGATAAATAAGCTCAGGCTGTAAACATATTTATTTTTGATGTAAAGTTTGGCATCTTAACATGGGACCTTTTGGGGTTGACTCACTTTGAAGCCAGTCCCAAGTGGCCATTCCAGGAACTGCAGCTTTTGACACTGTGTTAATGACTATATTATAATATAATATGTGTTTAAACAATACAGATATTAAAACCTTTTACAAAAATTACCTATGCTGGAGACGCTAAAGAAATTCATTAACACATTTGTTAGACATCAGAGATACGCACTCGCCAATTTGCTAAGAAACACTGAATGTAAACATAAGTTTTGTTTGTTCATCCAAAAAACTGCACAGTTCACTTTAAACTGACTTCAGTATTCTGTCCAGCATCTTAAGAGCAGGCAGGGTGGGATGCTGCTGTGACATACACTGTTGCAAGCATTCAGACCCAGTTAGGAGTGATGTTGTAAGGGCGTGGGATCAGGGATACAGGGACAGAAAGAAAGAGGTAGGACAGTGCCAGAAGCACCAGGGGCAAGTGTTGTGTTCAGTACAGAGACCATGTACAGATGTGCTGGCTCTTCCTCACAAAGAGCCACTGATGTCAGCATTGCCAACTAAAGACGCAGGCCCAAATAAGGACTCTATTGTTAGCTGCATCCCCTAAAAAAAAAAAAAGGGTAAAATTGGCACTCTTAACAAGAAACAACCACTGTTGATAACATGCTGTCTAATAATACTCCGATGTTACATCCAAAGTGGTATCATGCGTTCCATAAATGTCATGGCATGATATGTATTGCTCCTGTGCCTCCTCTCCTCTCCTGTATAATTAAAGTAGCATGTTCCTCTCAGTGAGCACTACTGCAGGATTACAAACCGGTAAAATGACGAGCGCAGTGAGACATACAAGAGAAGTCAAGGAGCAATACGCCAGTTTATATGCTTCATTGCACCATGGATACATATACTAATGCTTCAAACAGGCTGATTATAGTGTAATTATAAGAGGGATAAAGGTGGTGATTCGAGAACTTGTTCTGGGAGATGTGTGATTATTTTTTGGCCAAGGTTGTCGGAGGGGGAAGACGAGGTTTGAATCACCCTGCCATACGTCTGCTCTGATGTCATCCATTTATCATGCTTCCTCCTTGTCAAAATCCTTTGGGAAAACAGCACACGAAGCCATAAAACTCAGATGCATCACGAGCGTGAGTGGAAAGTGCTGTCTAATCCTTTTTCCTGCTGATTAATGCAGCCACTGTGACCATGGAGGCCGAAAAATAAGAGACAATAGACAGGAACAATGAATGAATGCAGGCTCGATAATTCTCATAATTAGGCTTCGACTCACTCCTCAGTGGAAGTTTTGCGGTCACTGTGACGGTGATTACATTGATTGTTGAACACGCTTCACATACTGGATAAATTTTACATTGGGGATCGTGGTCAGTTTGGGTGCGTTGTAATCGTACACCTATTCGGGCTGCCTTTGGGGGCTGATGATCAGAGTCATGTTCAAGTTCAGCAATGTTGTGCCTTGGCTAAAAAAGTCTCCCTCGGTGACTAATAAATGACTAATAAAGCAGAGCAGACACATGTCTCCAATCTAGAAGAGCTCAACCCCTCTGAAACAACATGGCTATTATCCCAAGATACGCAGTTATGACTACATTACCATACAAAGCATTCCAGTCCATACAGTACTGAAAAGATCAAACCACATCATCACATAGTTGAAAGTCTATGTCGCTGTCTCCCTCAATGAATCTCTCTCTCCTCCCTTTCTCTGCTATCATTATTTCTCTACAGACAACACCGTTCCTCCATCTGATCAGCAGATGGTCTGGACACCATTATTAACTGTAATTGGTGGTAATCTGGGGCGATTTTTTATTTCGGTGACACTTCATTTTCTATAATTCTCGCCTCTCCCTTTTAAGTCACCTAAGCGTTGCGTTAAGTGCCAGAGTGAGACTGTGCTTGTGCCAGCGTTTAATGCGTTCAAGTCTTTGGAGACATGCAGGCCTCAATGAAAAGCAGATGTGCAGATGGATAGATGGTTTAAGGAGAGGAAAGGGGAGCGATCAGAGGTGTACTGTACTTGAAGCTGGAGGAGGCAATTGAGGAGCGGAGTGGTGGTGGCGGTAGTGGTGGGGGTGGGGTGCTGCTGGGAGAGGGAAATGGGCTGTCAGGAGTGTGATGCAAACATCTGAACCCAAGGTACAACAACAAGCTGCCAAAACCACAAGACAGATGCCTCTGGAAATCCAATGTGACACCTCAACTGGCCCCACTTTGGCTCCATAAATCATAACATTCAGCACTTAAACAGTTAATAATGATCATTCTATTCCTGTCTGCCGCAACACCCCGACCTGCCGTGGTGCCCCCACCCACACACATACACACACACACACCCTTTCCTCTTTTAACAGGTCAACAGATACAAGTGTGCAACAGCAGGCTGCGGGACTTTGTAGCGGGATGCTCAAGTTGTGCGTCTTGTCCGGTGCAGATGTTGTGTATTAGTGTCCAAAGCCTTTCCCGGCTTCTCTGAATCTCATAACTCATGTCTATATTTGTGTCTGCGGCATAGGCCCGGAACTTATTTGTTTGCTTAGTAATGGATGTATGATTGAAAAACCTGGGGGCATAAGTAAATGAAAAATAACAATGTCTAGAGAGAAAGCTCCTCTTAAAGCAGGTGCGGAGCGAGGGAAGGAGGGGGAAAAAGTTCTATTAAATTACTGCTGGAGCACAGAAATGTCAGTGTTTTCGTAGCAGGATTACCAGTACCGGCAGACATGAGAACTTTCATGAGGATAAAATCAATTTGTTCTGGCTGATCTTAGCCACTCTCCACCAGGTATCTTTGTTGCTCTCCGTTTTCTCATGGTCAGCTTGGTCACACAATAACTTCAGATTAGCTGTTATGAAGTCAAATACAAAGAAAAAAAGAGAAAAAAAAACCTCAGAGTGAATAAGAGGGACTCATGTGGCTCCAGAGGCATCCAGCTGCAAGCCTCCATCGTTTCTGGGCACAGCACGAAAATATCTTACATCAGCTCCAACAAAGTAATAACATTAAAGAAATTATTAGTACATATAAAACCGAGGAACAGTTCAGGGGCCAGCCATCCAAGCAAACTTCTTTGTGGATACGACTGATTGTTTGCACTAAGTGGCTACACAGTTTTAAGTCATACTGATGACTGTGGCGGTCGGTAAATGATTAGCTCTCCTGCCTGTTAGAGAAGAGGGCACATGTTGTGGGAAGTAGGCGTCCTCATAATACCAGGCTCTTCAAATGGAGCAGTGCTAACCGCAGTCATGAACACAAACAAATAGTTGGCAGTCAACAGCCCCTCCGATCCCCAACCCCACCAACCTACCCCACCCACCCACCCACCCACCCCATCCCATCCCTGTGCCCGGCTCAGTGCCAGGCCAAGACTCAAAGACCTACCACTTTACCACATGGCTTAAAGAGGGGACGCTGTAAGTAAAACCCAAACACAGGAGAGAATGTTGTGGGATTATGTGACTCCACATGCATGCTAACACACACACACACGGTCCTCTCTCACTTTTACACATACACACACATCCCAGGAAGAGCTCTCAAACGCACTAAAGCTTTGCACTGTCAAGCTGTGGTCATTACAGATCACATCCCATAACCCCCCCCCCCCCCCCCCCCCCAAGTTGTCTTTGATCATCATTGTCTCTGCCGTCCTCTCTGATTAATTAAAATGTTCCACTTGTGCATGTCCCCACCTGGTGGTTGCACCTTGTCACTAGTGGGGACTTCCAGCATGTCCTTAATGAGGACACATCTGACACACATCTGTGACACACAGCAACAACAGAACACTAATAAAAGTTAAGGAGATTTGCAGATAATAGACCCAAGCACATTACTGGTCATTCTTTTTTTTACTGAGTTTTGAAAACAGAAATTTCCCACTGACCACAAACACACCTTGTCAGCTTTCTTTGTGGATGATTTCACTCATTATGATGAATGCTAATGCTTTTCATGAAATGATTAACAGCTGAACAACAGCAGAAACAAATGAACTTCGTAATACTTTTACATTTCCCTTTTTGCCCAGACATTTCATTAGTATTGTGAAAATACTCTTAACACTGGTGAAATAAAATACCTACATCATCAGCTATGACAGACTGAGGTATAATTTGTATATTTTCATACAAATAAATTGCACATTTGGTCTGTTTTCAACTGATATAATGACTGAGTCACTGACCCCAAGTTCATGAACCCTATATCCTGGTTGAAGCACCAATGTACACAGACCTTAATATATAATTATCCAATAATCAGGAAATGATGCAATCAAGTTTCTAAGAGCTGTAATAACAGGATGATCCATATCACTAGAAGTGAGTAATTAGCACAAGCAGCAATAACCACATGTTGAGATTTGATCAGAAAAAGAAAAGAGCTTGGCATGCAGAAACCCAAACTTAATCACCAGGAACTCAAACGAAAAGGCCTCATGACACTCAAGAAGTGACCTCTGGGCAGAGCTTTTTAAAGAATAACACCGCAGCGATGATTGATTATCACAAAAATAACCATATCTTCTATCATTGAGTCAAACTCATTTCGAATATTTTCTAATATAAGAAAAATGTGCACAGTCAACAAACCACTTTAAAGCCACGAGTAGCCGCAGCCCTATCCTGACGATCGCTATCACAACAAGATTTTGCCCACAAATCTGTACACGGCCAGGATTAATCACAGACAATCACAAAGTTTTACAAGGAATCCTCAGCCAAGCCACATCCTCTAATTTGACAGAAAAGCCAAAGAATTGTAAAGGGCCAAACTGGCCACAGAGAAATAGTGAGGCCCACGGATTAGCCTGATAGGGCCGAGACAGACAAGACGTGATGCACTTGCCTGGCAGAGAGGTGACGGGGGCGTTTGGTTTTGTGACAGACACCTTTATAGGGCTGGTGTGCAACACAGCTCCAGCTTCAGCGCCAAGGGTGCTGAAACCTCGGCAAGGGATCCGGAGGTGCTTCAAAGTCAGACAAGAGGCTGCTCTGTTTGGGGAGACGGCAGTAAATACTGGCAGAGTGATGTAGCCAGCGCAGTTCTGGGACTGAGGAGCAGTCGCAGCACCACACCCTCGGAGAAAATGCTAAGGTGAGACTGGAACACTTCTCGACTGAATCAAGTTTCCTGCAATAACTGAACATAAATAGTGTCACAAAACTTTTTAAATCAGTGTTTATTTGAAAGGTTTCAGATCCTGAATCTGAGTGTGCAAATGCTACTTTGAGAGCTAGTATTTTTATCTGAGTGTGTGCTTGTGTGTGTGTGTGTGTGTGTGTGTGTGTGCATTCATTCTCTCATAAGAATAACCAGTGTATATAAATCTCCTATAAAAAAATAAACACGGCGATTTAGCACAGAAGCTGTGTTTTGTCCGTGTGCCCGCTCGAGCTGTATCAAAACACAGCAGAGGTCCCTCTGCAACTGCTGTGAAATCAGATCCGTTTGTCAAACATCAGTATGACCTGCTATTTGTCAAAATTACTATAATAGCACAATAAATCTGTTAAGAACGGCTGGGTTAGGAAAATAGCTTCTGTCAAATAGAGGTCATTTGTAATGATGGCTTTATTCTCTTGTTGAATTCTACTTCACGTGACACAGCAAGCAGCTGGACTTCTCCTTTTTTTTAAAAAAATAAAAAATAAAAAGGGTGTGGGAAAATAGTTTTAGCTTATAATTAGCTTATAAGTGCAAAGATGTGATATCATGAATCCAAAAGTCTTAAATATTCCTAAATATTGGAAACTGAAAAACTAGAGAAAAGTCAAAATTATCAACAAACACTGTCAATGCCAAAAAATTATGCTTGTAAATACATATATTTGTATAATTTTGTCACTTGTATTATTATGATGACTCTATTTTTAGTAGCAAGAGGTGCACATGTGGATGTCTGGTTATTATGTGTATGTTTATGAACCTTGTGTATGTCAGTAATGACATACACATTACTGACATACACAGTAATGTGTGTAATTGTGCATATGGTTAGATTTAGTGTTATGCAGTCATCTTTTGGATTGGACTGAAAAACTGAACTGATAAGTGTAAATGAATGTGGGTGTCGGCCTACAGTGAGAACCTGTGTGAGGTGAACTACATGCTAGCATGGCAAAGCGCTCTCCATGACAATGCAAACATCCTGATGTTTAGTCGTGCTCACCAGTTTTGTTTAGTGTGTGAGCTAATTATTTGGCAAATTAGAATAAAACACAAAAAAATGTTGATCTCATGGCTTGAATGAACTTGAGGTTTAATGCAGTTCATCCTGCAGGGCACAGGAATGTGTGCACCAGATTTCATCGTAATTCGTCCAATAGTTGTTGTGGAAGCTGCAATAATCAGTGCAAACCATCACCTCATTAGTGATCTCAGGCATGGAAGCAATGTCTGTCCAGAGCTGCCAGATACTACACTGTCCCTCTAACCCTGTAACGGCTGCCATTAATAAGACTTTTGTTAGCCTGGCTCATCCCTGCACCAGTGTCCATATTTTTGTCTGATGTGCTACTCACGGCACTCCTTCAGACCTCTGCAGCCAGCACCCAATATTTACAAGCAAGCCCAAATCTGTGAGAGAATTCGATTGAACACAGATGGCAGGAAATTCCTCGGAAATGACAGTGGCCAAAACGCAACCACAGAACATGAGAGTATCTCCATGTAGCAGATTCATCAAGGTCCGTTTGACAGATAGGCTCTTCGTCTTCTCACCCGGCACCGCCTCCTGCCATCGATCACTGCAGGAGCCGAGATCTCTAAAAACCTTCAGTAAAACAAGTGATCAATTTGCAGCAATCACTGTATATTTCTAATGGTTTGGAGGCAGCAGTGGGGGAGAAATAAATGAATAGTTAGGAAAACGTCTGGAGGAAAATTCCCTTGATGGTCGGTGGTCCAACTGAGAGGTTGAGTTTAAGTGTTTAATTAGATCACATTTGAATGGAACAACATTTGAAAATGATTATTTTGTTACCTACACACAGTGCACATAACCTTCTGTTATTCTCAGAGGGGATGCTAGTTGTTTAAAACAAGGGCCAAACCAGATGTTTTGGGAACTAAAAGAGGAATCCGATTTCACTTCCTATTTCTTGGGTTCTTTTTTGTTGTTTTAGTGCAGGAAGAATAAAGGAATGCTACTTTGTGAAAAGGATCTGTTCAAAGCATGCATAGTAATTGCTTTGGCTATTGCAGTTTCCGCTCAAAGTTCAGGCCAGTGCTTCTCCACAGCGAGTATTAGCTGCTGCGGAATGATTAACTCACCTCCAACATGCAGCTCTATGAGGAAAATGACTTTTTCAAAAGCCCACAATTTGCTTTGACAGTAGAGGCACAGAGGGGACAGCTTTTATTTCTTATTAGATTATTGGTGTTGTTTCATGTCACTAGTTTGTAGACCTCCACATTTCAGTGCACAGAGTAAACTGATCTGCCTTTTGTTTCCTCATAACAAATGCTATATTAAACACAGGACCCATGACACAACAATATCCATTACAGCAATGCCCAGCTATGTGAGAGAGCCCAACTGTGGCAAAGTAGGCACGCAGCAACGCAGTGTAAACAAATGTTTGGTTTGTCTGTGTAGTCAGATGACATCACTGTGTAATTTCTCTTGTTTTAGAATATCTTGAATCCTGACATAAGGATGAGAACTCGAAAATAATTACACCTAATTAATGGCAGACAACAAATATGATTTATTTAGGGTGTGCGTGAACATCTGCAACCAAAGGGCATTTACATAGCTGTGAAATGGCGATAACCCTGGGCTGGAGAGGGACCTCCTCTTTCACTCGGGGGGCACCACATGATTCTGGGCTTTTCATAAATATACAGAATAAATAAGAGCGGGCCCCAGGTTTTCCACTGAGAAAACCTGTGTTGAGTTTCAAACCACACATACCTAAGGAAGTCAGCAATACCATTTCTTTATTGTGAATGGAGTCCTCATTAACCAGAGGCTTTGACACTGAGGAACACCCCCCCCACACACACGTACACACACAACCACACATACACTCGCAATCACAGATCACACAATATATGAATGTGATCTCTTGGTAATTTGAGACAGACAGTCCACACCAGACTTTATATATCACGTCACATCAAGGAGCTCAATATTGCTGCTGTGAGGAGGAGGAGGCCGTAGTTCGGAGTCACCCCCACATCTTTCTACAACCTCAGGAAGAACCCACTGCTGGCCACCGCTTCAGCAAACGATGGTATGGCTCCTGAGCCCCCGCGGTTACAGGGACTAAGGCACAGTGGGGCCTGTAAAAACCCGAAATGGAACCAAATGACACCTATGGAAACACATTCAATCTTGTGCGGTGGGAGGTCAACGCACAGCTATTTACACAGACAGCAGCGCTGTGTGTTGGAACGGACAGGGCCACCATCAAAGAGCTTTATGAGTAAATATATTCTCACTGCGTAAGCATTTTAGATGTCCTGGCGTTTAAGTCCTCCCGTGTTTTCCCTTCTCTTGTTTAATGGCTGTAATAAGATTCCTTTTATTATGATTTCTGCTCTAGCTGCCGTCGGTTATGGCCAAAGCGAGACATTGAGTTTGGTCTCAGGAATGAAACTATTTTGGAGTCAGAACCGGGCGCTCTGTTTGACTGTGGGTCAGCCCCTGCACATTCACTTACATCGCGATAACTCAGAACAATACAAGCGTTTACTGACACAGCATGGAGGCACTGTCTACAAGAAAAACACTCCATCATGAGCTTACTCTAAGAATGAGTAAATAAATACAGTTTCACTAGTCACACCAGTATGGAGCATATGCCATTCATTTCATATACAAACACATCCAGTCCACTCAACTCTAACATATATATCACATGGAATGACAACTTAACTTAGCCTAACCCCCTACCCATAAATACATACTGTCTATAGATGTATACCTTATACAGTGATTGCAACATGGCAAGAGACCATTGTTGCATGTAATCCGCGCAATATCTAAGCTGACTTATGTCCACGGCCCAAAAGCAAACACCCAGCAAACAGGAATAGCTCTGAATGCTGAGTTGATTCACATCAACCTGAGTGTGATAAACCCAGAAGGAAAAAGTGAAGGTTGTTGGTTGATAGATTTTTGGATGTGGTCTGTAGCAAGAAGAAGCCTAATCAGACGATAACAAGCAGAAATAAAGAAATCATTCTTCCTATGGATCTTGGCCTCTGCCATGTGTGTTGTTTGGCTGTTCTTGGCCCGGGAGTGTAAGGGCTGAATAAAGAGGGAATCTCGAAGGGCTCTGGCCTCTACCATGTGTCAAGCCTTTCACATAACCTGGCATTCATTGTGAAGCTCTTTTACAAACCATAAAAAATATTCATTTCGCTCCTGACCTGTTTTCCAATATAGTCTCCAAACCCATAAAAGGGTTTGCTTTTCATTTATTTTTATTTGAAGAACTTTGAAATGCAAATGTTTGTTTCCTTGCAAGTAAAAATTAAGAGAAGCCATCTTGAAAGAGAAATTTGATGTGAAATATGAATTCTAGCCATTTTACATCATCCCTAACATAAACATGCGGGTTCTCAGTGCAAGTCTTTTTGTGCTGTTAAATGAGTGTACTTTGGCAGGCTGCAGTGTACATACACTGATGCTTTGCCTCTCTCGCTGGAGTCCTTCATGGCCCAGAGCTCTCGAGGCTTGTAGAAGACTGGCATCTTTACAGTGGCCTAGATTGGCCATATTTTTGTGTCAAATGACAAGCCTGGCCCTGTAAAAGTGGGCGCTGTGGTAAACTATGCGTTTATATTTACAGCTAAAGCTATCAAGGACATGGCTAACAAGTTCTGTTGACTTTTGTTGAGTTGCGGTTTTAGGGGCTATACATGTAACATTTCTTAAACTACAACCATTTCCAGCCTTCAAATGGAAGTACATCCTTGCTAAGCTTCATATTTGAACTTCATTATATTCAGTTTATAGGTACTTTTGACCTTCCAATTTTATATTTGGAATAAAAAGCTGCATTCTTTAAGACAATAATGACTATTATTGAAAAAAATAGTTGAAGATTCATTAATCCCAGAGCACCAAACTGTTTTCAAAAATTTCCCCCGAAAAAAAAAAAAAAAATACATATATATATAAAACAGCTTGTGCTGGCCGCTAGCATAAACTTCCATTGCTGTGCAACCAGATATGATTGCCATTGACAATGAAAGCACCACAGATGCATAAAAATGACTCAAAAATAAACCTGAATTATTCATCACAGCAGTAACTGCTTAAGTCATACATACATAGTTGAATTTCACAATACAGGCCATATCAATGTCATTTTGAATACTTCCAATATACTTGAAGCATTGAGACATTTCTCAGACGACACATTACAGCACAAGTAGTGATGTTTAATTCAACATGTTAAACATTATCAGGCATGTGCAGAGACCTGCCTCCATGCCTGAGCTCTGCAAGAGGCCTGGTGTTTGTTTGAAAGCATGGCCTGGCCCACGTAAACAGTGACAGTGCATGAGAAGACGAAGCAGGTTTTTTTGTGCAATAATTGCTGACGGTATTGTTGTGATCAAGTGGACTGGGAATGTGCTTGGCAGTAAAACCAAAGGGCTTTCTTGGGAAAACACGGAGTGAGAAGGGGTTGGGTCTGATTAAGAACAGGATAGCAATGAAATCTGAAACTGGAGGAGACGGTCATCTTTCATCATTTCTACCTGCTGAGAGTATTTGTTTTGCTTTTACCTGTCATGTGATGATGTCATTTTGTCATTTAACCAGTTACTGTCTTCATCCTAAAATCACCAAATATAGTCAAAGTCTTGTCAGTGTGACTTGTTACTTGGTGATTTTTTGATGATTCATTTTTCACAGTGAATGTAATGTTGGATTGGGACTGTTTCTTACAGTGAGAAAATAAAACATGTCATTGATTTTTATAGCCTTTCTTATTTCGTTTGTGTCCCATTACTTCTAATTATATACAGTAGCTATGTTCCAGCTCAGATAACAAAGCACTTCCAGTGAAAGCTATAATAAAGGATTAAACAATAAAACTCTTTTCATTCAGCATAGTATTTCCATGCTTTCGCTCACTTAGCAAGTGAGAATATCATTTTACCAAGAAACCCTAAAAGGCCTGTAACACAGTAGGCCTGTGTGTTCCCCTACAGGACAGCAAATGCACTGTCAAACTCCATGGAGCGCTGCAGAAGGCACCAGCGTGTGTAATGCTGTGGAACAAGCAGCAGGTATTTGTTAGTTAATCAGCGTTTGAATTAAGCTAGAGGCTGAGGTTGTGTTCGGGAGCAGCAGGGCTGTTTTGACTAAGCCATCTCAGCGAGGGCCTGGTCATGGAGACTCCCAGCATTTGTAAAAGATTAGGGGCCTGGTCCTGATGTACTGAGTTCAGGTCAGGCAGAGTGCAGGGCTCGGACGTGAGGCGAGTTTCACCCTATCTCTCCCATCTGCAGCTCTCACACAGCATATCTACAAGTCCCGGTACATGAGACACTGAATAATGTGATTAAAGGTTTTGGAGCAGGGTTTAGAGTTCGCAGAGGGGAGATTGTACAGAAGTTGCTCTTTCAGGAAGCGGCGTTACCCAGTTTGACTGACAGTCACTAAGGTCATGCCACAGAGCCACTTACACCATATCAAGATTGTCCCTCTTATGCTACATAAACATACGTTTCCTAGTCTGCGTATCATCTGTGTGCATTTGTAGACCTTCTGTGTGTCATGTTTTGGTTAGTGTTGCATGGGGGTGTTCTATCACATGTGAACACTTCCAGTCAGAGTATCTTTGCTGAATAAAGGAATAACAATAGCCCACATGCTCTCAGCCTATCATTAGCCAAGAGGCTAAATGAAAACCAACTGTGTGGGAACAATAAAATAATTTGTCAAGGGAGAAGGGTGCAGATAAATTCTGCAAAGCATTTTCCAATTGGCTGAGGCTCCGGTCCGCCGGGCCAAGTGCTCAGCACCTGGCTGTCACGGCTCTGACGCTGCCTAACTCATTTCAACTTTCAAACACATGCCTATTAGATCACTGTCGAGCTGAAAGACCCTGATTAGGCTTTTTATCGGTATTAGTCAACATGTGCTGTGAGCTGACTTTTTAAGGGCAAAAGTTAGATAAACACAAAAAGGAGAGAAGAGAGAAATGTAGCTTTCCTCTCCTTTGCTCACTACCTCTATAATCTGTCCACTAAATCTGTGACTCAGCTTCAGTGAGGACATACTGGGGAGACAGCCAGGTACTCATCCTAAATGTTCTTGTCAAAAACTCCTGGTGATATATAAGAGACATTTCCTGCTACGGGAAGGTTTATTGGTTATTGAAGCTGTGTGAACCCATGTGTCCTGTCTGTGAGGATCCCAGAACCTCAACGAATCGGTTTTTAAGGTGAGTGAAGCTCCTCTTGATGGGTTTTGGCTTTGTCGTAAAAGGCTGGACCCCGAGCCAAGGGAAGACGCCGTAAATGTCAAGCTAGTCAGGACCGCTACGCGCTGGTTCCCATTAGGCCCAAATTTTTCAACTTCCATTTTTAACTGGAAGCTGCCCACCATCTCTATTAGACATGAAAGAAATCAAGCTCTGCAGGGTCCAACAGGTTTGGATCCAAGGCAAATATTTCATTATCGCATGTGTACACCCATAAACAATCACACATACGGACCTCATATGTCCTAATACACTGATGCATCTTCAACTGCATTGAATCACCGTAACATGTCTTCGGTGATTGATTCGGTCGTTGACAAATATCAGTGGCTCACCAAGTGTTCTTACTTTCAAGAACAAAAAATTGTGTGGTCATTTTATGGAAACACGCAACAAGTGTCTGACCAGTGTTGCAACAGATTTCATCAGCCAAAAATAATAAGAAACTACAAACAAAAACAGAGTACAGTGTGCTCTGCTCTAATGAGCTGGCAAAGGTGAATCTTTTAATAACTTGTCCATCACGTCCTGTCACTTTGACCCAAATATTAGCACATACAAGCACGCACACACACACACACACACACACATATATATATAGACAGTACACACATAAGCAAACACAGTCCAAATGTACTCACTACTAAAACAGCTAACAATGAGCCCCATAAGAGATCCTAAGTGTCCAACATGATGTTTGTGTTAAGCAATGTGTTATAGAAGCCGACTTCTGGGTCTTGGGGGGAATGTTAAGCATGTTAATGAAGAGTGCATACTGAGGTTATTACTCAGTGTAATGTGGATCCATTTAACACACTTATTGCACAGCCCATAGGAGCCTTCGTTCAAATGGAGAAAAGAAGTACTATACTTAATCTTGGCAACAGTAAATCAAAGAAGAACAGAGCTGATTGTCTTCAACAAAAGTGCTTCCAGCCAAATTATTTTCTCCTTTGGGATTACAGCAGGAGACTGCCAACAGAATGAAAACTGCACAGCCTTCTTTCAAATGCAATTTGATGCAGCAGAGAATGTAAATCAGACAGATACTACAGGAGCCAGCAGATAACAGATGTCTCTACTGTTTCCAGAGGAGAACCTCTGGACACGGCAAACGGCTCATCAGTGTGAGATGTGGTTTTCAGCTCCAGAGGGTGAAATCAAGCCGACGTCTCGAGCAGACAGCGACATCAGCACACAGCTTCGAGCCAAAGTCATCTTAGAATCCCTCAACTCCCTGTTTGGCCACCGGTCTGTCAAAGACCATTAAACACAGACGCTGACATGAGACGGACAATAGTGGGAGAATAAATACACAATTCTAGGATAAGCTGGAAAAAAAATGGAAAGGGAATATGAATCAGCAATGCTCCCTTTCCTTATTGAAAATGTTGCTGAAACACCCTGAAGGCACCCATCTGTCGGTGGTTGTTGTTCGACAACTACCATGTGTTAGGGTGTGTGGCTAAGTTGAAGGAGACCATGCTTGGGAAAAACCGCTCACTTTACTGGAATAATATAAGTGCTATTGTCTATTTGCTGTTCCAGTAGTACATAGGGAGTTCTCATACACAAGATATTCCCACACAATGAAAAAAAACAGGCAGGCACTCTACCGCGTCACATCATGGGAAATTGCATCTTCTTATCACATACACCATCTCCTTGCTCTGATATTAGCCCACTGAAAAACAGCCTTGCCTTTCAAATATAATTGTCTGTAAAAAGTCTGTAAAAATAACCCTAAGCTTTACAGATCACAGTGCTGGCATGCAGCCTCTAAACTTTATTAACATCCAGAGTCGGCCTGGCAGTGCTCCCAGCTCCCTGCAACTTTGAGTTACAAGCATTAACCTGAACAGGGCACCAGCATCACTTTCCCAAAATCCTCCACTTCCTCCCATCGTGCTGCAACCGAGGCTGTCCAGATTTTCTACTGGAACAAAACAAAACAAAGAAACATAAAAAAGAAACATTTTGACAAAGCACCAGTCCACCTGTGCCCCTGTGCTGCCTGTGTGATGAACGGGACGATATCAATCTCTGCACTGATGAAACCTTAGAGGTCTTGACTCCGAGCCATGCATACGCTATAATACATTTTGACTGATCAATTTGGTTGCCAGTGCTTTAAAATACCTCGAAAGAATAATCCAATAGATACTGTGTGATGAAACTTGGCTCTCTACCTGTACAATAATGCGCACAGATCTGTATCTGCCAAGACATAATGCACATGTGAATATCTGAGTCAGAAGTGAAAGTTGTCACGATCTGGGTTCGTGATTGATGTCAACCCACATCATTCACATACGAGAGAGAGTAAAGCATTTTTTTTCTCCACGCAGCCTTTATTCTATCGCTCCTTTGTGTACTTATTAGTCCTGGTAAGCAAGTTAATACAGCACAGGGGCTGGACTCCATTTGCACATGACTAGAGAATAAGTAATTCTTCCAGAACGCTGGGCTTCTATTAACGAGCACTAATAAAGTATATAAACTGCACTATTAGACTTTATAATGTCTTTCATAGTCCTCTGGGGCGGCGCCAGCCAATGGTGCGGTGAGCTGTCTGGGCACTGCCCCATAGAAGCTTCCTGGCAGAGACGGAGAGAGAACAAGAGAGAGGATAAAACTCAATCTTTTTGGCTGCCCTCTCCTCCGCTCTAATGAAGGCATTAAAACAGCCTCCACTCGCATCATGTTTGCCCATTTGTTTTTGACCACTCGGATGAAGCCAGTGTTCGACTGGCCAGCTGATTAATCACCATCATGACCAGTGCTGTAAAAAAAAAAGGGGGCCACTTCAGACGCTGCTTAAGTCGTTGGAGTTGTCTGAAACTGCGGCTGTAGCAGTTTTATACGCTGCAAGTGTGTGATGCACACTTCGCAGTTGCTAAGTGTGCATCACAAAGCGCTGATGCACACTTAGCACTACCTACGTGTTGTGTGTGTCACATCTTCATCATACTTATGATGAGATAAAGTGCTGATAGTGCCCTGCTCTCTGGTGGGAAAGATGAACCAGCAGCTGACTCAAATGAGCAAAACTCGCACAATCTGTTTTCTTATTGCCTGTTTATGTGGGTCAGTAAAGCCCTAATCCTTATGGCCACATCTCCCTCCCTTCCTCTGCCTCTCTCTCTCTCTCCAGCTGACAGCTGTGAGGGCCCCATCAGCTCTCGGCCCCACTCTGGCAGAGGCAGCGCAGCGGCGGACGGCCGCCTTAACTGCCACAGTCAGAGTGGAGCGGATTTTTCTTTGATGAAACACAGCAGCGTCGAGCCAAGAACAGCAAGTGGCACAGCTGAGATGTAAATCAAAAACCCACCCGTGTGCTAAGTCATACACGGAGAGGTCTGCTAGAGGAGTCGCTGCCGTCTGAAAATGCATGAGTAATGCAGACACTAAAGACATGCGGTCAGCTGTGGCATGCCTGTCCAGGAGAAAATAATCAAGAGATGAGAAGTCTTTCTATCTTTGCTACAAATAGTTAAAAAAAAGAGGCAAAAACAAATCTGTTTTAATTCACAAGAACTGGCAGCGTAATCCCCTCATCAGCAAAACTTGCAGTGCATGGAACTCTGAGTACTTCTCAAGGCAAGGTGAGCTTCTAAAAATACATTTTTATGATGATCTATCTGAGCCAACTCTGCAGCTTTCTCTTGATTAAACCGAGACCCAGAGCAAATTTCTTCTGGTATTCCAGAGATATTTCGACACTTACTCAAACCAGATCATATTTTTTGCTGTGTGACTGTTTGGATTTCTCTGGCAGTATGAATGTCAGAATGCCTTTGGTTACAGCAAAATGCCACAGTCATACCACACTGGTCACATAAGAATGAGAACATCTGACCCGACTGACACCGAGTATGTATCGAGGGAGGAGGGCAGCGGAGAGACTACAGTGCTTAAATTCTCATGTTCATTTTGTTATTTCAGATCTCTACTTCAAAAGAAACAGTCACAACATCTCATTAATCCTCGTCTCTTTCTTTGAATCCCACCACATTCGAGTCGACGCAGCGCTCGTCTCTTCCTCTGCCACTTATCTCCTGTTTCCACACACGTCATGTGTATCCCCAGCCAACTTTGATTGAGGTGATTCAGCCAAGCAGATGCCAGACCAGGGGTGTTCTCTCACTCTCCCTCTCTAGTGGCTGTGACTCAGGAAGCGCTCTCATTCCATTACCCAGCATTCCCTCCTCAACTTCTCAGCCAGACAGAGGTTTACGGGAATACCGCTGCAGAATCATCATCGGGCCTCGGCTTTATGAATCAATGGAACATGCTGCAAACATTACACCCTGCAACACCCTTCCCAGGCAGCACCCTCACATATGCCCATAACTCAGTGCTGAGCTCATACGAGAGGCAGAAAAGACGTGGGCTGAGGCTCATGGGAATGTACTGACTGGTGAGAAACCTTGTGAAAAGAATGCTACTATTACTGTACCACTGCGATATGAATAAACATGTCTGCATGTGTAGGTCCACATGATTTAAAGGCTGTTTGTCTCTAGGATTCCCTGTTAAATGCAGCTGTCAACAAACCATGCAAGTAACACACACACAAAAACTTTTTCACGATCCGGTGAAAAACAAGATGTTGGTCAAGTTCTTGGTCAACCGCGATAGTGAAACTAAGTGAAGCACTAGTTCAGAAAAAGGTCAAATCTGTTTTAGCTGCAGTGACAGCAGAATGTTTTCTCTGAGGGTTGATCGCTCTTTCACAACATCTGGGTGGGAGAGCTGCCATAACCTGGCCCCCGCTACTACGTCCTTTTGGCACACTGACCTGCCGTTAATGCTGAAATCCTCCAAATTCAAAATGAACTACTTTTCTTAATAGAAAAAGAGCTCCACTGAGGTGGCAGTGATTCAGGCGCTGGCTGACAAATCAGCAAAGAAAAAATTATTTGTTTGAGAAGAGAAGTGTTTCATTATCAGATTTTCACGACATGATAAATGGGACCTGAAGAATTCACAGTCATGATATTCTTACAATATTTAGAGGAAACTTTTCAAACTGCACTCACCCAAATTCACTTCCACTTATTCACAAATGACTTAGACTCAGACGTGAGTGTACGGAGAATATTAACATAATATCAGTGTTTATTTTGAGTCTTTATATTTCATCTTAGTCACTGATGCTGGTATATGGCAACTCACCTGGAATGACAAACTTTGGCGGACGAATGCAAACATGAGAATGGCAAAAAGCCAACATGATTTTACTATATACACAATAATTCTATAAAGCATGAATGGAAGCTGATTTAGTGTAGGCATCAAGCTTTCTGCTTTATATACACGCATGTTATTCACAATACAAAAACAGACAAAATACAACAAAATTAAATAACAATAGCTCAACTGTATATACAGTGTAAAGCGATATCCAGCCCCTCTTCTGTTGTACAAGAGATGCTACGTGAGCTTGAACCTTCTGTGACAAAAGCTCATATTCTTTACAGAACACTGAAAGGGTCAGCCATATTGGCTTGTTCAGCGGTTTCTTCCTCAAATATTCCCTGTAAAAGACAAAAGAGCGTTTCCCCAGCTCTTCTCATCACATTCTGGACTTGAAATTTTAATTTCACAGTGAGATTGCCAAACCAGACAATAACACTGTGGAGAATTATTGGAGTCAGTAGTCGCCCTGGAAAAGATCGTGATTATAATGCTCATATCTAATCCACATAGCCTTAATCTGCATAAAGTTTAAACACTGATAGATTCAAGCCTGATTTTACACTGTGGTCACAACTGTCACTGAAATATTTGCACTGTGTCACCTGCTGGATCATTTCCCCCTGGTGATTGATCCAACCACTGGGGATCCATATGCTACAGATCTAGGATCTAGTGCCATTTTTTGGTCTTTTCAACAATAAACCATTTAGTAAAGAAACTCTTAAAACTTGGATTCACAGACACTATCACACCCCTGATTCAGGAAAGTTGCTACAATAATTCACAATGAGTCGAGTCAAAACCGAAAAAATGACTGAAGTCCAAGATGAATAAACAATATGATCTGTGTGTACATCAAATCCAAACTTAAAGCAATTATAAGCCTGAAGTCCAAGGTAATTTAAGAAATTCAAAACCCCATGAAACAGCTGAAGCTAACATTTTCCCGGAATTATGGCTGTACAAACATTTTACATGACACAAATCGGAGGATTTATTTCAAGGGAACTATCCAAAAAATGCTGATAATTTAAACGTGAACACCGGCTTGCTTGTAGTTTAGGCTGAGCACTGTATTTTGCTGGTTTCAATGAGATGCTGAAGGCAAGAATTATATGTATATTTTCAGAACATTTATGACAATTACCACATCACTTAGTCTTCTATATTAGATGTTTTTACGGAGAGAAATATTCCAGGGTTTTTAACGCAACAGCGAAATCTATACCATGCAATTTTTCTTTCTATAAAAAAAATAATAATAGACCACATGGTCTGATTGGAATAGCCGACCTCACCAAAAGCACTTAATGTGTTCCTTTGTGCACTCGAGCAGAACTACTCACAGGCTACTGGGAAGCTGTCATTAAGTGTTTGACACAGCAGCAGCTCAGAGTGAGCTGTAATGGTCGCTTGTTTCTCATAACAGTCAGATTATCACCCTGCAGTCTGACGTCGACAAATGCTGCCGCGGAAAAACACAGGAAACTAAGTCAGTTTGTGGGAATTTAGCATCGGTGCCAGTGCCACTTCACGTCAGATGTGTGTGTGTGCATACATAGGTACATAGATGTGTGTGTGTGTGTGTGTGTGGGTATGTCAGTATAGGGCATAGGGTTTGTGTTGAGCGTATGCTGGCACAATGTCAACATGTATTAGAAATGGGTGCTGGTAACTTTGTTTCCTTGCTTACAGGTGTGTGTGTGTGTGTATATGTATGTGTTACATGTGTAAAGACCGTGTGTGGAGACCTTTGGGAAAACATGACACATGATGATGTGTGTTCACAACACACAGCAGGAAACAGTCAAAGAAATGTAAGGAAAAAAAAAAAAAGTACCAACAATGACCAAATCCAAAAGTCCATGACTCGTCTGTTTAGGGGCTGAATCAACAGACAGACCTCTGCATTTATCTGAGAGAGGGAGTGTGAGACTCCAGCACCCTCCTCTAACTCAAACATTTTCCTCAAATAAGCTCACAGGCTTGGCAGCATCGTCCTGGGCCAGGAGAAACGTTAGTAAGGTATCAAATGATGCTAGGGTACACACTTCATTCAACCCTGATAGTCTTTTTTTCTAAAGAGTCGTGTTTTTCTTTGCAAGCTAAATATTTTCTTTGCTGGTGGGCACTAACATTTATAGCACATCTACACGCTCGCAGTGTAAGGATGATCAGTGGCTGTTCCACTCGCGAGGGGTAACACACATGGTTTCCAAAGCTACGCACCTGGTGTGACATAAGCTGCTGTGATTTGTGCGTCATTCAGCTCTTTGCAAAGAAAAATAGAGGACAATTTTCCTCAGATTCGAGCTGGGAACGGCATTTAAAATGCAGGAGGGAACGGCTGAGAGGTCTGAGCACATGAAAACAGAATCCCAGTCTGAACAGAAATGACAGAGCACAACGGCACAGCTCCTTCTCTCTGCAACTCCCTCATCTGTCTCTCACTTAGCTATTTACTGCTTCATTTAAACACTTGTAAACACACATTACATTGAATAAATTACCTATTCAATTAAAAAAAAATACACAGCAAAGCAGCTCCAGGTGCAAATGTCTCTTAATTCATATTGGTACTTTTTGCAGCCTCCCTGGAAAAAAACCCTAACGTGAGGATGAGATGAAACATCGGCAGAGCACAATAGTTTATCACTTAGTAATCGTTCACATTTTGCAATCACAGAGAACATGTTCGAGGTCAGAAAATCTCCCGTCTGAGGTAAGTCCTTCTCCCTACTGTCTCACTTCCCTCAGGATAAATATTACCGTCTGTGTTTGTTCAGAGATTCTTCTCGGTATAAATCTAAAGTAATGGTTGAGAATGCAGTTTAAACTCCAGCTCTGTCCCCAAATGGGAGTGTGTAATATGATCAGCCTGAAATGAGGCATGATACAAAAGACTGATGAGTACTGAGATCACTTTCATACTCCGTGCTCAGCAAAAGAGACGATAAAACAACATGGAAATGCCTGGAAGACGGCGCATATTCATATAGGATACAGACAGCAACAATAGCAGTGCAAGTCAAGTCCAATGAAACTTTTTATTACTCAAATATAACTCCAAAAATATGTGACAATAAAGTCCTGCCAAATCATGAAACACATTTAGCTGAATCAATATGGGCTCTTTTTGTTTTTGTTTGCTCTCCAGAAAACTATTTTAATTCACAAAACCCACAAGATACTGAAGCTATTAAAAATATCACTCAGCTGCCTCACTGAGTCAGAGCAAAACAAACGGACATGTATGCGTCTGCTTCAGCATTAATGTGCACAACATAATCCACAAACACATAACACATCTTGCATTCCCACAATTTACGGGAAGCGAGTTCAAAAGCGCTGCCGAGACAATGAGACGATTCATTCTGGTACGGGGATGCTGGGGATGGAGGGCTGAGGGCACAACTGTGCTCCAAGAGAACTCATAAATGCTGAGAGACACATTCGGGAGACATATGGTTTGTGTTTAGCAAGAAGAAACAATAATCAAATCCGTTGATCCTCTTCTTGCTGCAAGGATGATTGCTAATATAAAAGTCTGTTCCGTCTAATCATAATTTAGGATGGGGCTGTAATTACCTCCGCCCTCTCACAACAACACTCTGTCTAAACAGGATGGAACAGGCTTCCACAGAGACCCAAGAGCCCAGTTTCCACTCTGGATGCTATCTGTATATGACAGTGCTCATTTCATCTATGTAATTGTTGTTGTAAAGTTTTCGCTTTCACTGATGAGCCCATGTCAGAGTTTATTCTAGGTTTGTTTTTTTGTTGTTTTTTTTTCCTAAAAGCACCGAAGGAGATTTAAGAGCAAAACTAGAGCACAGTAATTCGAAATGCCACTTTAGTATTATTTTTAATTAAGAGCTAAATTGGAGAACAAATATTTGCCAGTTCATCCATGAAAGTATTGTTTCAGACTGTCAAAAGCTTTCCACGGTCAAACCTAAATGAGCCAATATCACACTAATCCTCCCATGAACTAAAGGCTGTCATGCCTTGTTAACATCCACAGGAAATGCACATTTGCTCAGCAGTTACTCCACATACTGCACATCACTGCCTTCATGTGCAATAGACACTTTGATTGTGGTGGTAATTTATGAATTGGCGGAGGATCCAAGTGAGTTCTGGGTTTAATTAACGAGACCTAATCCACCACTGCAAAACAGGGCTCTCAGCACAAAACGCAGTATACAGCTGCATCAAAGGATGCTCACAGAGGAGCCATGTGGAAGCAGAGGAATCTCATCAAGATGATGGCTTTTTATCACATCTCAAATAACCTGGAAACTGATAATTGGCCAGAGTTGGCAAGAGTGGGGCAGCTGCTGTTTGACTGGATGTGTTGTTGTTCTCCTCGTGGTTTGATTTTATAGCTAAAGACAATAAAATGACTCCTTCAAATGTTGTGGTATTTAATCCGGAGATGTGATCAACTCTCTACAACCGCCTCAGTGGCATCAGTTGCTCTCACATCAGGACACACACACACACACACACACGGCCTACCTTGCATGGGCTGGAGAGAGAAGCACGAGCGCGGGGTTTTGGCTGACAGATGCGCGGCTTTCTGCTCGGACGCGCCGAGGCGCTTGGGGCTGGAGCAGGTCATGTGAGTCGCAGTGTCACTGGGGCTCCGGCAAATCTGAGATCCGAAACCTCCGCTCCCGGCTCGTCGCGCACAGATGTCCGCCTTGCTGCCGTACACGGAGAGAGTCATGCCGGTGAAGTCCGTGAAAGTTGGGGTCTGACAGTGGCTGACCATCCCGAACAGCGCTGAGGAGTTCTGCATTGATGCCACGGCTTGCCCATGCAGTGTGTGTAGCCTATAGGCGCCGCTCACATTACCTGCGCACGGGAGAAGGGAGGGGAGGTCAAGAAACGATACACAGAGGGTGATAACGATGTGTTCATTTGCACAGGAAGAATGGACATGAACAGAAAGACTTTTTGGATTTGGCAGCACCTACCTTGCCCGATGAGCTTGAACGGGGCAAGAGACGTCTAATTGCGCACATCAGCATGTTTGGCAAACTGGAGGTGGAAACATTGGCGAGCCTGGTCGATAGCATCCTCTCAGTGAGGATCAGTCATCAGCATCCCATGCGCCCCCCTCTCTCTCTCTCTCTCTCTCTCTCTCTCTCTCTCTCTCTCTCCCCCTCTCTCTCTGAGATTGACACCCGATAGCTCCGCCGCTCCGCAGGACTCGGGAGCACCAATGAAGACCGCGTCCGTGCCTCTGTGGGAGGATAAAGATCTGGATCAAGCCGCCTGTAAATCTGAGCTTGGATGTAAAGTTTGCGAGATGCTGCATGTGCGTATATAACCTCGTGTGCTCTCAGCCACGGTGCAGCCAGTCACGGGTCGGGTGACATGTATACTCATGTACGAGTCGTACAACAGGTCAGCGTCGGTGTTGTTCAAACTTTGGTACAGTGAGTTATCACACTGATGTCCTCTCTCATAAATGATCGCGAGACTATAACACCACAACAGTGCCATGTAATCAAACGACAGCGTCGGTGTTATGTGACGTTTATTGTAAGTTTAGTTTAAAAAAAAAAAAAAAAAAAAAACAAGTTAGGTTTGGTTTAGTAATGTGTCATGATCTTCTTCAGGAAAAAGAGCAGAAAGCGTGGGTTCTTCCAGAAACCTGAATGAAGACGTGAAATGATTTTTAAAACAAGAAATTCTGAATCATGTATCTTGGGTTTTGATTAGGTTTGACTGACTTTTTAAGTAAGTCTAAAAAGAGTGAAAAACAATGGTGCAAGATGGGATGATGATGCTGCTGCTGATGATGATGATGATCAATAAAAATTTATACAAAATCTTTCGAAGAGAACTATAAAATGCATCTCTTGGAACAGATCAAAGCATTGCATTCACTAATATGAATTTGGAAATATATATATATATATTATATAGAGCCTAAATAAACAAACATACAAACAAAGTAATTAATAAACCATTTCCTAAAGTCCACGATCCTGAATTACATTTTCTCTTTCCTGACCCAGTCTTCACAGAACAGTTGCTCATGAAGAGCAGAGTTTGTTTTTGGGAAACGCTGTTCCACAGCGCCATCTTGTGGCTGTTAACGTCAACGCCTGTGACTCCTAACTGGGTCACAGTTGAAACAGGGGGCGACGGCGACGGTTGTTAGTATGCGTCAACAATGACCAAGTGGAGCAACCTGTCGAGTGAGTTTATCAGAGCTGTGGGAACGGTGGGACTGGGTTTTTCTGTCGGTTCAATCGGACATGTGGCTGTTCGAAGGCGGAAATGCGTGACAAGAATTACTGGAGCTGATGCTGCATTTACGTGCTGTTGGAAATGAGATGAATGAGCAGATCTTCCAAGATATGAAGAGAGAAAGAGCACTCAAGTTTATTGGCACTAGTCGTTTAAGTGTATAATAGGTAAATACAATTATAATTTTTTGTCCATACCCCAATTATTTCTCTAATAAAAAATCAGCAAAACACAGTCAAAAACTAAAACTTGTTTAAAACTACTGCTCTGGACTTCTATCAAGTGTTATTCTAAGTCAAAGACACAGTCATGGTGACAAAGAGATGATTGATAAAGACAGCATAAGTAGAACAGCCTCCACGAGTAGGCTTGTTGTATCACCACGTACAGCCATGGTGGTGTGGCAGAGTCCTACAGATAATTTCAGTTCACCTTTAACATCTTTTCTACAGGCATTCTCATTCATGCAACATCATTTTCTGAATTGTCCCACTTCTCTTTTCTTGCATGTTGCATCTTTCCCTTACTCATCACCTGTCTGCTAGAAAGCAACCTGCTGGCTCTGAGGAATATAAACAAGCTATGGGCAAAATTAGCTGTGCTAACTGCCGCTAGCCAACGCTAGGCACTAACTCCCCTCGGGCTGCTAGCATTGCCGTCTGCTCTCTCGCTCCACACACAAACATAGTTAGCAACCTAACTATTTCTTAAATGAGCTGTTGTACCACTGTAACAATAGTCTGTCTCAAATTTGCTATAAATTTTGCACCAACATAGAAATCCATGGAAGTTGCCCTCGGGCTGGACACAGACCACTTCCTTGTAGCTTCATCTGCCTCTTTGCAGATGTTTAGTTTCCACACACCATAGAAGCAGAGTCAAGGACAGTTTGACCAGTGCACATTGACTATCACTAATCACCATGGAGCAAAGGGGAGGTTAAATACAACCTCAAGAAATCAAGCTAGCCTGAAGGGACAACATCCTGCTGCCACCACAGGTAGGCAGTATACACACAAACAGGTAACCGATCCTTTATACTGATTTTATGGGACATAAAGCTGCTCTGAGATCAGATGTAAGGAGCAATATAGCTCCCACTTCAGTGTCATCTTTATTAATATCTAATTTTAACTTTTAATTGCCTCAGTGGTATGCCACTGCTTGGTGTCAGTAATTTCATTGTTATTCTTCATTCCCCTTCTGCAAGACCTCATAATGTTATTGCTGCTGGTGGAGTTTTTCATTTATTATGCTGTTAGAGGTGCATATCCTCAGTCAAATTTGCTTTTAAGTACTTTATCCCAGGTCAGGTCAACATTTTGAAATGTCACAAGGGAGAAAGACAGTGTAGCTTTGGTTTCAGGCTCTAGAGAGTGAGATTTCATAGCAACAATAACATGGTGGCATTACGGCTGCTCTCAATTTATGTAGATCTGGGTCCTGATATTGTGTACCTCAGCCCATTTCAGAGCCGCCCTTTTCTTATCAAGTTGATAACACCTTTCCTGTCAACTGAGAGCGACAGTTACTTGCTATTGAGGACCAGAAGTGAGGAAAGCCATGGAAATATAAAATAAAACTCTGAATGGATATTGGGTCATGATATTCTTTCAAACCAAGTTCATCACAGATAAAACGGCCTTCCACAAAATGAGAAGAATTGTTATTCAAATCTTCTCTTGTCTTTAGTTTTTGAATTTGAAAAAAGCCCAACACTTAACCTTAACACACAATAAATGTAAAAACGTAATCAGGAACTCATGCTTATTCATGCAATTATCCAATCAGCCAATCACGTGGTAGCAGTGAAATGCATAAAATCATGACACAGCAGATACAACTCAGGAGCTTCTGTTTATGTTCATATCAAATATCAGAGTAGGAACTAAAATGGGACTTTAGCAACTTTGACAGTGGCAATGAGGAGGCAAGACCAGTTGGTTTGAATATTTCTGAGACTGTCTCCAGTTAACAACAGAAAGGTCATGGTTAACTCAGATAACATCTCTCTTGCAGCTGTGGTGAACTAAAAAGCAACAGATTTCTGCAGAGGCATGCAGATGATAGGGTCAGTTGTCAACAGCATGGGGTCATGGGGGTCATCTACACCAATCAATCATGGTTTGAATGACAGAGCCAATTTGAATATCATTACTAACCATGTGTATCACTTTATGGCCACAGTTTACCATCTTATAATGGCTATTTCCAACATGATAATGCACCCTGTCGCAAAGCATAGTCATCTCAAATTGCTTTCATGAACATGACAGTGAGCTCAGTTCAGTGCACCTCACTGACCTTTGCAGTCACCAGATTTGAATCTGGTGACTGATCCATGCTGCCAATCTCCATATTGGCAGCATGAATAACTGTGCAGCTGACAAAGCTGCACCTCCAAGCACATCCTGGCTTGTTAACATGAACAAGAACCTTAAGGGAGTCTTTTCACCATATTGTAGTAAAGGTAAGCCCTACCCATTCTCTTCCTTTAGAGCTCAGTAAGTTTATATATTTAACATTTCTTGACTTCAGAGAATAACTCTCATTCAGGAAGCAAAATGTGTTCTTTGCATCATGAATGACTATGATTGGGACTATGATGCATGAGGCAGCTCAAACAGCATTTTAAAAAAATATTATAATATAATATAATTTTAAAAAAAAGTAGAAAATGTCCTCAAATTTCTACAAGATGATACATTAATAATAGAGTCATAATGGATTTAAGTCATTTATGAGAAAGCAGTGGCAAAGCAGAGAGTTCAACCTGAGACTGTCCTGCAATGGTATAATTCTGCCATTACTCTGCCTTGACTTTGAGTGCTCAGTAGTTACTTCTACATTATGTCATTAGTATTCAATTGTCAATACTACATTATTACATGAGTACTATGTAGTCATTGCATTATTGCTTGAGTACACACACAACAGTGCCAGCCTTTTTGTTCTCAACTGATGCTGAGTAGTGAAGAAAAACTTGACCTCTAATCTAACCAGCACACAACAAAGTAAACAGTCATTCAGCACAGACCACAAAACCTAGACTTAGCCCACAGTCCAGAAGAAATTTTCAGAACCCCATTCCTTTCTATCCATCTGGACCAAAGAGAGACTTTTGCAATTGGGTCATTTATGTTTTCACTACATTACTACCCAAACACTCAACAGTTATTGCCACTCATGAGCAATCATGCACTGGACCACAACCATCTTTGAACTCTGTGTTCATTTTTATGTCAGCTGCTGTTTTGTGGAGGTTGATAGTGATGCCATTGTGCTGACAAAATCTGCCCAGACAGGTACCATGGAAAATGCAACATTGTATGGCAGAAAAGGGGAGTTATGGGACTCCCAATGTTTGTCTTGTTAACAAGGATTTTGTTTACCCCCTAACAAACACCTGGCCTTGAGCACTTTTCATCTCTATTCAAAGTAAGCTACTGTAGCTAAAGATCTTAAATGCACCAGGTCAAGTTTTTCCTCTTTTTTGAGAAACTCTGGTTGCTAAGGCAACAAATGGAGCAGATTTTTTGTTTCCATGGAAATTAAATGCCATTCTACTATTGCCAGGGAAACTTCTCTACTCTGTGAAACTGAACGCATCCTCACATTACTGACAAACCTTTCCCCACCAAAGTATTTCGCGGTTTAGAAAGTACGAGCTCACTGAGGGGCCGTGAAGGCAGCTGTTATCAAACATGAGCCGAGTGGGCGGTAACCTACATGTTCAACAACCTAATTACAGTCTACAGAGAGAAACGCTGAGAGAACGGGACCTCACCATCAAGGAGCAAACATGTTTGTGCAAAAAGTGTTGCTCTACTTGTCGACAGCATGCCTGTTTTGCTACATCGTGGCAGTCCACATCATAATCACGATTATGCATTTTGTCTCACCAAGCTTCACTAAGAAGCAAATCCTCAAAATGGGTGAAAAAACCACCATGACCCAAATCCCAAGTTTAAGTATGAAGACTGGGGACCGACTTTTCACTCATTGCAGTTCGTCAGAACCGCCGTCCTGACCATGTGGCTGTCTCTGGGTCAGGAGGCGTTTGTGGGAGAAGAAGCTCCGGACTCACCTGTGGTCACCATGGACGGAGATAAGACCAGCGTCTGCAAGTACTTGAAAGGTTAGTTGTGCAGATGCATGCGTTCATCCTAACTGTGTCTCTTGATCTTATATCTAAACCTCATATATTTGTTTGTTTGTAGGGAACAGACCTCTGGTGTTGAGTTTTGGGAGCTGCACCTGACCTCCGTTTATGTACAAACTTGACGAGTTCAAGCAACTCGTCAAGGACTTCGGCGATGTGGCCGACTTTCTGGTGGTCTACGTCGCCGAGGCGCATTCATCAGGTGAGTGGAAGCGGCCAGGTGATCATCCTGAAAGTATGAGTGGAGGAGAATCACTGCTTCCTCTACAGTGAGAGGAAAGAAAACTAACTTTATTTACAAAGACTTTCCTGGGAGTGCACATTGAACAAGTATAAGCTATGATAAATGATGAAAATGAATGTTCAGTTATAATGGATATGTGTCATGGGCTTTTGGCGCTTAAGATCCCTGTTGAAGTGCTGTAATTGAAGATCAGGTTAATTCTGCTTTCCAAGAATAAATAACTTGATTAAATGTCTCCTCTTGACTGATATCACAGTCTTTAACTAAATCAAATGTTGAATCCCCGAGTTCAAAATTGAAATTAATTATAGATCTGTGATCAGGTAGTATCATTGCAAAGTCTGGGCTGCATTCACCTTTTTAACTTTGCATGCAGTAATGTATGTATTGACTGTTGAAAATGATTTATTGTATGCACTGCTGCCTTTAGTGTTATTCTAGTGAAATCACACTCTGTATCTCTCCCTCAGATGGTTGGGCCTTTACCAACAACTTTGACATCAACTGCCACCGGAGCTTGGAGGACAGGCTGTCCGCAGCGCAGATCCTGGTTCAGAAGGATCCCCTGTGTCCGGTGGTCGTGGATGAAATGAATGATGTCACCGCCATAAAATATGGTGCTTTGCCTGAGAGGCTTTATGTGCTACAGGCTGGGAAAGTCGTCTACAAGGTGAGATCCGTGCACCAAACACCTGCACTTTGATTTTTATGGGACCCTGATTGATTGGCTTCCAGCAAAATTGATAGGAAATTTTTTCCACTCCACACTCTTTGCGCTTCTCATGCAATAAGTAGGAACAGTATCGCCTACTCACGCTATGGTGTAGGGTGGAGCAATAACAGGCATGGAATTATTTGGCATAGAGCCAGGTTCATGTTAGATCTGCCAGAGATGTTGAACCATGTGTTCTTGCATCATGACAAAAACACTGACATCTTATCTCAATTTGTTTTTCCTGATTCTAACAAAACTGAGGATGATCTCTAACATTCCTCGCTCTGTTTTCCCTAGGGTAAGATGGGCCCTTGGGGCTACAGTCCAATGGAAGTGCGTTCATTCCTGGAGAAGATGAAATAAAAGATTGGCAATTCAAGTCAGGGCATGTCGCCATGTAGCCAGCTGAGGAAAAAAGAAGGATCTCTGAGTTCAGTGGGGAGCAGGACATGAGAGTAATGAGACGGATTAACATTTTAACCAACATATATTGCTGATATTTCCTCATGGATTTTGTTTAATCAGACACCAATTTACTGCCACATGGTTTTATAACCTCTCTCAGATATTTCTCATATCAATCAGTGTGTATTAGTACATAAATATTGCAACCCCTCTGAACTTTCACTAATAATGGCTCCAGACTCTTCTGCGCTCTGAAAGATGATCTGAGCTGTCAACCTCTGAGCTTGAACTCATGTCTCAGTGTTTCTTAGTGAAGACTACAGACTAAACCCCAGGCATCTGTAGCCAGATGAAATGAAACAGAGAGATGGTTCGCTCAGAGTTTGTGGTTGAGGTATAATTACGTACAGGGGACGTTGTGTGTTTCTGTGTCTGTGTTTGTCCAATGAAGTTGTCACAATTCTTAAGTTTGCTTGAAGTTAAGGGACATCCTGAGAATTCAAGTGAGTGGAGGACGTGTTTCCACTTCTTTGTCAATAAATGCTCCTGGGTAATTCAACATGAAGCTGCTTTTTACATGATGATTACAGTGCAAACCTCGGGTCACTGTAATTGGATGACAGATTACTTTAAAGTAGCTTTTCTCTGAATGATGTGGGAGCATTTATGACTGGACACGTTCAATAAGCGCTCTCAAAAAAACCAAGTACTTTATCAGAATAAATTTGCCTTTCATTGTGGTTTAATTCAGAAATGTTTGAATTTGAACATCTTTTAAGCCTGCTTTCACAGGAAATTATCAAAGGGAGAAGCATCGTAACAGCATGTACGCCATTGCTTGCCACATGTCTGTAGTTGTATTGTCACTGCTGAGTCATGGAAACATTCACACAGAAGAAGTTGCAGAGGTCCTCATGTGTAGATCGTGGCTCTTCACAGAAATCGGCTGCAGCGCCGCACAGCACAGTCTCCTACCATGTGAGGATCTGACTGGTGTTTACTGTCTGGTCTGGATGTGATAGAGGGTAAACATGCTGCACTGCACTGTATGTCAGTTATACAAGGTCGATGATTCCTCTGTGCACACAAACATACGTGGGAGTTGTCGCGTGGGGCATTCAGATCCTGATAAGTTAATGCTTAACTGTCTCAGCTTTGCACAGGAACTGATTTTGGCTCAGATTGTATATAGAGGAAATGTCACTCACTATTAAGATGCCTCTATTGTTTTAATCCTTCGATTGCGTTACATAACTGTCAAATGTGATGCAAGTTTTGCAGCTTTCCAGGGTCTATTGATCAAAGTTTGTGGTGAACGGGCTTCTGGCTTCTCACTGTTTTGATAATGGAAAACACTGCTGATAAAATACTCACAGATTAATTTCTCTAATTTGCCGTGAGGGAAAACTAATTAGACTCCCAATTGCTTAATGGTATTTTTGTTATCTGATTGATCTGCTTTTCTCACGCCTTTTTACATTTTTCTACTGCTTCTTCTCCACATTGACAACTTGCACATGTATTTGTGTGCATTTGAATGTTCACATTTAATATTTTCATGATCAAGCAATAAAACAGCAGCATTGACACCAATGTGTGCCTTGGCTTTTCTGATATGTGTAAAATCGACTATAAAAGTAAACCCCGCTGGAAATGAAGTCATATGTTGGTAACTATGTTAACTATATATGTTAACTACACGGATATGGTAGTGAACAAAGCCATTTTCTGTTGCTACGGCTTTCATGACATTAAGTGTGTGGATCTGAAGTTGGAGAGGAGGGTTGGCTCCTGCCCAGCCAGGCCACATCCTGTGGAGACCAGCCAGCAGCAGCTCAGCCTCATTTCCTATTGTTAGACAGGAACCAGAACACAGCGAGTTCCTCCACGACGTCTACTTTGGGTAAGATTTACGCCTGGATCATAAAATAAAAACTGAAGACTTGATGTACGGTGAGTTCAGGGAGTGTAAATGTTGTGTAGTGTGGTGTAGTCCACTGAAGCCCAGCAGAGGGCAACGTGAAGCCATTTTTTTCTCCAGAAGAACAACAGACTGAAAAAAACAACCCTGGAGCTGTTTTCCATCCTGACTCCTAGACTTTGGAGAGACCCTTCAGATAATTTTTAAAACCATTTATTTTGATTGAGTCTTGTGTTTTCATTTTAACCTATTTTTGATGCATTGGTTGCACTGTGTCAAGTCTGTTGTTTATTCCCTGGATCAGACTAACATTTGCATCAAGACAAGAGAGTCATTATCTAAAGGAAGTGGACCATTCATTATAAAATCCAGCTTCTTTAAAGGCAGATTTCAGTCAGAGTAAAAATATTTAACTAAACTAGACATGAAAAAGACAAAAACGGGGACAGTGGCACAGTGAAAGAAGCATATTATTGGGGCTGTACATTTACTTTGAATTTTTCAGTGTCCTTTATATTTTAACTAACAGATCTCAGATTGATGCAGCAAAAAAAATGTAAACCTTTCAACACATAAATAATAACCAATAAATAAATGACTGTCCCAAGAAAAAGGCAAGACATTTCTATAGAAGTCTGTTTTTCTTTTGCTTTCTCGCCTCAATCAGCTTGCAAGCCCTCAGATTTAGCTGGTGACCCACTGGAGTGGTCCCAACCTACAGCCTGGGAACCAGTGTCCCTTTCTCTGTCCTCAGCAGGCTCAGCCCCAGCGTGCAGGGGGTTTTCCTCTGCCAAATACTGCACTCACGCTCCAGGATTTCCTCTTACTGGTCTGCCGGCTGCGGACTACAGCTCCCCCTGGCTCCCCCAGAGGGATCACTGACTGAAGACATACAGTAAGTGATCTGATGAGGCCGGCACTTCCTGCCTGCTACAAGCTAGCCTGTGTGTGTCTGTGCTGCCTTTGGAGCAGTATCAGGCGAAGGAAAGTCTGAATATGATGTTAACTGCTGGCTCTATGCAGATAGCCCATACCCGTTTATTCCAAGGCTCCTTCCTCTACTCTGATGTTGCAAAACAACCTATGGCATTTTTTTCCACTTTCAAATAAATGGTTTGTCTCTGTGTTAATTAACTGCTCATTTAACACTTGTCATACTGACAGTAACAAGCCTCTGACATGTGGCATGAACCACACTGAGTCAAAATAACACAACCCACACAGTGAAATAAGTTATTGTAAAATTATATTAACAAGCAATCTTTCCTCAATTTGAAATAAAAAAATATCAGCAAATAAAGGCAACATAGGACAGATGTGTATAATGCGTAATGTTCACAGGAAAAAAAAATGAAACAAAAATTCTCATCACATTTACAAGACTGCTGCTAAGTTTATAATGATGCCTACTAGAATCAATTTAGAAAGCTTTGACTAACTGAATAACTGGGGAAATATACATAGTCAAAGATTGTATCAAAATATAAAAAAATGTGTGGGTCGGCAAAGGGGCGAGGGGGGGGGCAGGGCCAAGTAGACGACCATTGATACAGGAGGGGAAGTATGAACAACCAATATGCATGAGATTAAAATGGGCAGCTCATTCATAGCCATTTCATCATAATCAACCAAACTGGAAATAACACAGAAGGCTACGACGATGAAGAGCACAGAGTGTTAAGCACAGGCAGGTAAAGAGATATACACCACATCTTAAAGCAGGTGTCCACATAGAGAAGAGCAGCACTAGGTAGTATGTTGTACACAGATTCTCAGCATTCATGCACTCACTTCTCATGCCGAAGTCTGATTTCCCTTGACAGAACACGAACGGCGGCCCGGCTGTTTTAAATGAAACAGCGAGGGCGCCGGGTAGCATGGCCGTCAACCATTAGAAACTGATCAAGGGGGATCAATTTGACGTTGCAGGAACCATCTGAGCACTTTCATACTGTGAAAGGTGGTCACAATAAAAGCCGTTGTCTTTCACATCTTTTTCCCCTTAAAAACCTCTTTAAATAGAAGAGTGGGCATTGGGAAGAATAGTACATTATTCTGAAAGGTGGCCACAGAGTAAAAGGCAAAATTCTGAGTCCTGTGTCAACTGACTGTTTGTGACACAGTATGCATGGCAATAAGTAAAATGACGAGACAAAGACTTTCCAAGCACACAATGCATATGCACACTCTCCAGTGTTTTAAGTGACAAAAGCGGAGACATTTCCTGCACATCTTGCACCACAAAGCAATAATTAAAAAGTACAAGAGGTAAACTTCAACCATTTTTTTTTCCTCTTCGCTCTGGGTCTGAGGAGATCGAGGGGACTAAAAGGGGTTGGCAGGGGATGGGGGAGAGGGGGGGTTCTGCAAAGAACATAAAACGTGTCATGTATGCATTTCAGTAGCTGGTTTTTGTCACACTTGGGGCTGTGGTAAATGGAGAAATTGTCCTTCATTTTGAGCAAGGAGCAGTAGTCGCCAGCCATTTTGATTTTTTTCTCCGATCAGCATTCTGGCGATAGTGCGGAACCAAAGTGGCGCCTGTCCCTGATTCGGTGCTGATGTGTTTGGCCGTGTCCTATAGTGAGTTCAGATCCTTGGAATGATGGCAAATAATGTTGGGCGGGGTGGATGGAGGTCACACACTCATCGTCATGGTTGGAGAGTACTACGGAGGCACAGACAGGAGAGGATTAAAAAAAAACTCACATCCACAAACACTTTTTCCCTGGCGAGTGCTCCTTGGTTTAACGCACAGCTTGCTCTTCACAGTGCTACTGTAGTCAGTGACGTTAATATGCTGTGACTGTGACTTCATTGTGCGGTCAACAGTGCTCTACCTCTGGCTTGCGCGCAGCACATCACTACAGTCACCAACAGTCCAGTGACATTAGCCGAGGAGAGGAACTGGCAAGAAGTGGCAACTTACGTTCTCGCTCTGAAAGGAGTGGAGGAAGTTTCCGCTCAGCTCCCCGTCATCCCTTGGGGTCCCAGGAGGATTGCTAATGCCACTTAAATTATTTGGGGAATTCTGGAAACAGAGCATGAACAATTTTTTGAAATATATCAACCATTTAACTTTTTTTCACAGATTGTGGTTCAAACGTAAGTGTTCTTTGTGTGGTTATAATATTTACCTTGTTCATTCCATCCATGTCACCAGAGCCTAAGAATGAAACAATGTGAAAAACAGTTAAATAACATTTGTATTGGATGGCCATAAGAAAGGGGCAAAAGGTTAACTAATTCATATGTATAAGAATGCACCCCCAACTTGTGCGTTGTGTTGATGGGAGTATGTGGTGTTACCTAGTGACCCGTTCATGTGGTGTGGTTCCATCCCAGCCATGGCTCCCAGGGGTCCGTCAGAGCCGGGGCCCATAGGGAACTATAGGAGAAACAAGACAGGACGGGACTCAATTATCACATGTCCTCAGCACAGTCCACACACAACTGAGAAGTTCTACGCAACATGTCACAAAAGGAAACCTGTCAAACAATTTCTGTGCAGTAATGCATCTACTTATTTCTGCTGCTGTGAACTTCAGTCCTTCCTTCAACTGAAAACAAAAACAGGTTCTGATTATTTCCGCTCCAATACAGTGATACAGTAGTCCACGGTATCAAACACAAGCACAACCAGTACAAGCATTTGTTTTGTTTCTAGAAAACTCTCTCTTGTGCATTACTGGGAGGAGAGAGCACCATGGGGAGAGTGGAAGTGTGATTCAGCAAGGCGAGGATACCAGAGTTGAAGAAAAGCGTCTTTCACAAGAGGAATTCCCTGTTTTCGGTCTTTCCCCTCAGCAGTAATATGCAGGGTCGGTGTGTGTGTTGTGTATTGATCAGTATAAAGACTATTAGATCTTACGGTCTATACCTCACTGCGAGACAGACACAGACACAAATCACATAATGGTGCTGGTGTTGGACATAATCATGTAGCTGGCACGTAAGTCCAAAGAGGATTCTTGCACTTACACATATCGCATAAATTTAAGAACAGAAAATTTTTTTGTCCAATGACAACTAGATGAATTTGTCCAACGTGGTCTATATGTCCACGCAGGGATGGAAATCCTCTCTTTCCACCAGCTACATGCAGCCATTAGACAAACAAGTGTATTGATCTGAGGAGGTCAGGTGTTTGGAGTATGGTAGAGGCGTTTCAAAACAATCAGTTAAGATCACAACACATTGTGTGCCTCAGCCACTTAACTGCAGTCCTCTGTCAACCGCATCTTTATTAAGCAGTCCTCACTGTAATTACAGCTTTATCTGAAATTAGGTGACTGGTCTGGTACGAACAAGTTGTTGTTACGTTGTTAGGAAGCAACAAAATAATATTCTCAAATAGGTTTATGCAAACTGTGCTAAACCCCCAAATAAACAAATCAATTTTCACATTTAATGAAGGATGACACTTACATTATTTCGGTTGCCGGGTCCAGTGTTGATCATGGTGTATAAATTGTCACCAGAGTTGTTAGAGTCTGAAAACACAATATGTTGTTACTGGATACTGCATGAAAAGGGTAATGATTAACTTATTAGGTGAGGGAAGCACTAACCTGCAGGGCTGGGCATGATGGGAGTTCCCGGGGGTCCTCCTCCTCCAGACGCCCCCTTGACAAAAGAGTCAAAAATTCAATTATCATTACAAATGTGCATTTTGAGAAAAATACTTGACATTCTGTTGTACTATTAGGTCAAAAATTCTGTAGCATGGAGGAGTTAAGACATCAGGATGTGGACTCACCCCATATGCACCGGAGAGGGTGATGAGTAAGGCATCTGAAACCAAAAGCGCAAACATTACAGACCAGAAATGAGAGTGCAAACCATTTTCTATACCTCAAAATGTCATCATTCATCATTTGATCAACCTAACACCATTATGGCCGTCTGTCCAACCGTCTGTGGAAACCGTGACACATAATACTACAATTACATCCCAGACTAAAACCTTGGAGCACATTAAACCTCTGCCGCTCTGAGAGGAGATCTGCCTGCAATTTGAACCACCATTTCTTGGGGGTGTATGTGCGTTTGTGTATTTGTGTGTGTCATTAGTACTTACAGAGTTGGCATTGTTGGGATTGGGCCATGGTCGACCAGTCCCTGGGCCCCTAAAGACCGACAGAGACCTTAGTAAGTTATTGTCATTGGGTTGAAATACTTGAGAGAGAATGTATTCACAAATAAAAAAGACTCACATGTTCACTCCTGGCATACCAGGACCCATGGTGTTGTGTGGAGGTCGCATCCCGCCACCAAAGTTCTGACAACACAACCAGGAATCATAGTATGAAATTGTGCCACAAAACTGAACAAAAACTTTCATAAACAGGGCTCTCTCATCACCAGAGCCAGTTAGGTAAAACAACGAGGAGTCGGCGCAACCACTTATTCTAAGTGAATGGAGCAGTAGCCTACCTGAGGTCCAGGCCCCATGGGTCCCATGCCTCGGGGGCCGCCCATTCTCTGCATTGGCCCCAAGTTAGGATGCCCTGGGGGGAAAATGCACTTTATATGAAGAGAGACACCAGGAAGTAACTTCTCTGCTGCAGATAGAGAGTGAAGTTAAAGAGTGCTCAGTGCTGATTCACACCTTGTGGTCGTGTGGGGTCCATATTCGGCAGCATGGGGTGAGGACCTGGTCCTCCGCCTGGTGGCTATAGGGATAAACACAAAAATCAGATGAAACTTAAGTTTCAAATACATGCTGTGTATTCTGAATAAACTGTGTGTGTGTGTGTGTGAGGTCTACCTGGTTGGCCATCCTGATGGGGGGGCCTCTTGGGCCTCCAGCAAAGCGAGGCGACATAAAGGACTAGAACAGACAGACAATTGCTCCATGAGATTATGTGAGGTGATACACATCTCCTAAAATGTAGCACTATTCTAATTTCTCAACAGCATGTTTGTGTGAATACAGACAGCAGCATAAAGCATTAAGCTGAGACAAATGCCAAAGCATGAAGCATCAGCACTGAGAACCAGCGTTCCCAAATGACTGCGGAGAGCAAAAACAGAGAAAAAGAGAGAGAAAGAGGGAGAGGGAGCATTACCTGACTGTGAGGTCCCATCATACTGTTAGGGGGAGGAGGCTGAGGGTGAGGAGAGCCCTGGGGACCAGGAGGACCCTGTGGCATTGCACAAAATGGAGAGGCACAGGAGGGAGAGAGGGGAGGATGAGACGAATAAAGAAGGTGGGAGCGAGGAACAGAAGTGACAACAGAGGGGCAGAGAGAGAAGCAGGGTTACTGCAGGGCAGAGGACAGTCGAGAGTGCAAGAACCAAAGTGCGCCGCAAAAAATGTAAAAATGTACAAAAATAAGATGCTCATTTTCATGTCCCAAACACAGTGAGAGAGGAGAGAGAGACAGAGAGAGAGAGCAGAGAAGAGCAAGCGAATGATTTAGCCTTGAATGAGAGAGAAGAGACAGAGAGATGGAGAGGGTGTGTGCTCTTTTGCCTGTCAGTCAAGACATTAAGAAGCCTGCTGCATGCAGCATGTTATCAGTGCTAATTTCCCTGAATTAACAGCATCAATTAAGCTCTATGCAATTAGCTCCATAACAACACTAAACACCGGCACTGTGTCGCTAATGTTGCTGATCTGACAAGAGAGTGAAAGGTCTAATTGAGTCTCCTCCTCAACTCTGGTATAGAGGGCATAAGTGTGTGCGTGTTCATTTATCACTGTCAAAATGCCTTTCCTGATATTAACATGATCACATAATAAGTCACGGCTTTGCGGCTTCTGTTTTGTAACGGGCGGATAGTTTGGTCTAGTGGTGGCAGGGCGACACTGCAATTTTATGTCACCTCTTGGAGGTAGTTCCACACAGTTGCCTGCCAAGAGTTTGTCCTCATGAGATATTGATTTACAGTAGGTGCTGCACCTTTCGATTTCTCCATTAGGGAAAATGGCCACGCCTGCCTGTTTACAGCACTGGTGGGGCCCAGGCAGACAGAACGTCTATGATGTTTACTACAAGTTCACCGAGCCGAGTGGAGCAAAACAAAAAGACACGAACCAGGGCCGACGCCAGTGTGAGGGCCGACAGCTCCACAATATAAACGATACCTTTTACACGGACGTATTGTACGAGTGCAGCTAGGAATATGATCAATCCATCAATTCATTTGTCCATCCAGGGAGGTTAATTTATGACAATTCTGATAATTGATAGCAGAGATAAAAAGCCAATTAGCGTAGTGATGGACTGACCTGGAAAAAGCCAGGTGGCATGGGTCCTCCTGGCATGCCCTCGCCAGGGGGCATCCCTCCCATCACAGGACTGGGGGCTGCTGCTGCACTCTAAGATGGAGAAAGAGACAGAGCAGCAACATTACAAACTCTCATTCTCACTGTGCTGCACAATACAGGCCACCTGCTAATACAGCATGCTGTTCAACATTTATTTTGCCCCTTCTTGAACATGATACTTCTTGACACAGCTTGTCCCAGGAGGAGTGTGTGTAAGGAATCCAATATGCATTTGGATTAATTCAAAATAAAAATAAAAAAAAAAAAAGAAAGGAAAAGAAACAGAAAGTGCCAAACACATTCAGCAGACCTGACATCATTTGTGGGTCCCCCTTGTATGAAAGAGAATTAATGGGGTCCTCCTTATTGAGGCTCCTGGGCCCTGCTGATCCAGGATCCAGCGGGTCAGATATGGATCAGCGGGATTCACTGAGTCAGTGGCTCCAAAGTGCTGCTGCACAGCAGGGGCTCGCTGGGCCGATTTCCTGCTCAAACCGCAGCCCTAATTCACTAATGTGCCATTTGCTTCGGTCACACGCTCCTAATTGACTGAGTTTTTCTTCCCTGTAGCTGAAGCAATCTGAGATGAGCTAATGTCTTCAGAGCTGTGGGGTTTAGCTTGCAGAGAATGGCTACAGAAGGAGAGACGCTCCTGATGTCCATTTGTTAATGTGTAGCTCCCTTGCTTTGTAGTGTAGATGTACATAAACAGGCTTACTACAACGATAGATATACAAGGAACCCCCCTCACCCATCCCCCCACACAAACTCGCTGTCTCTGTCCAAAGCCCCACAGACATCACTGGTTAATAGCCAACACACTCCCTGGTATCGACTGCACCTTCCCTAATTATATCTGCCCAGGCTGCCACTGCAGGGCCACTGTGAAATACCTCAGCAGGGAGAGAAGTGAGGCCACAGGGAAAAGTCACGTCTCATCAGGCCCTGCCACCACTGGGACACACACGCACAAATCATCTTCAGGAGGTGAATCCAAAGGGGAGAAATCCTAAAATATGCAAACCAGCAGGGTTTTTCATCCATTTACTGTGGAAAAAGTGAAGTTCTCAGTGGATTTACAGACTCTAGCTGCATCCCATGTAATCTTCACCCATCTTGACCTATTACCCATAACTACCCAACCCCCTCCGGTAGAAAGTGCTGCTTGCTTTCAGAATTGATGGCAAAACTTAAACTTCAGACATGAAGAACACCTCTAATGTAAATAAATATCAACCAAGAGTTAAAGTTTTTAATTGTTTAGTTATCACTGTTTTTGATGAAAATGTCTCACAGCACCTACTTCTATTAGACCTGCACTGGTACACAACTTCACAGCCCTCTAAAGCTCCTACTTTATACTGCTTTATGCTGATAAGAAAAGGTGTCGCTTCAAAATGTGTCACATTTACATATGACACACCACATCAAAAATATACCTTGTGCACATGTGTGTGTGGTCACATTAGCATTGGTGATGATGCAGTGTAGGTGTGACACTTCAAAAGGGAAAAAGACATTTATTTAAATAAAGAATTAGATAGGACTTGACATGTCTTGTTGTACATAACATTCTGTTCTATTAGTGATGCTGTTATTTTGTTTTGTTTTTTCACCTTTTCCAATTTGCACACGAGTACATTTAATCGCTAGGCTTTTTTTATATCTCCGACATGTGGGAACAGCTTTTGTAGAGACAGAGCTGATCACAACAGAGGAGACTACACCGACAGTAGACAGTATCTCAGTCATTCATTTAATTTAATTTTATTTGACAAAGACATTTGACTTGATTTAATTCATACTTGTAATAGTTTAAAAGCACCTCCACTTAAGTAGTATTATGTAAATAGGATTTTGTCTTCGGCATAAGATGCCAGAATTAGCACCATTTGGGAGTTGGTGTACACTAAACAGCAGCTCCAGATCAGCACTGCAAGAAGGAAATATGACCAAATCAACTTCATAGGAAACCCAACCTGTTTTGCAAGAATTACAATGCCCACACAACGTGTCCATATGCAAATCAGACAAACAGCAAAGTTAAGAAACTACCCTGCCTGAAACAATTACTGGCTTTTGAGTCATCCACCAAGTACTCTATCAAACCTTCATGGCTGGACAGATAAACGAATATATGGGTAAATATTTACACATTCCCTCTAATATTAACATTTTATCAATATCTTTTGTCATGACCGATTTGATCAGAGGCTTGAGAAGCATCTCAGGATCAACATCAGTGATGTTAATGGTAACTGGGAGTGATTTCTTAAGACAGTGGTGGTAAACACTGGCTCTGTCTCTGTACTTGCAGGTTTGGTTATCACTACTATTTTGCTAAATTTATCGTTTGTGACAGGAACTAGCAGCACTCAGACCACAGAGTCAAGGACACGGTGCACTAGGAAGCAAGTAAAAGTTTTAAGAAGAGGAACAAGTGTTTGATGGGCATATTTAGATACAAGTGTTGTGGTCAGTTCCTTATATCCTATAATTATCCAGCTTCCTTGAGGCACAGTAAAGTCAGCTTTATTAACAGTAACAGTTTCACCATAACCTAAAAAGTTCATGTGAGTCACTTGCATCATTTGCAGTAGATGGTGAGGGAGTTCTACAGTTATTCATAGTTGTGACCTCCTTTCAAGCTTCAAGGTAACTAGCACTTGTCAGTTTCCTGGCAAACCTGAGAGTGATCTGATATCCAATTAATATTAATGAAGCGGATGATGCATTTGAACATATTGTTTGCTACAAACAACATTAATCATCAATTTCTGCATGTAGAAAAAGATCATCAGGTATTTAAAAGTGTCACAGGCACGGCCTTCGACCTTTGCCATACTGTGCTTTTTTTAAGTTTAAAAACACAGGAATTCTTTGTCCAAGTTGAAAGTACATTTGCCTGGCTGGCACATTTAATTATTTAAATTTTTATTGACGTTAAAGTGTTGACCAACTATACTGGGACTGTTCTCTTCTGTCCTTGCAATTTGCTATCAGTAGATGAGGGAATTAAGTTCTTTAACTTTACAAACATAGCAACAACTACATGGTATTAGGCTTCCTGTAACAGTGCTCAATGTTAACCACAAAACACGTGTCAGATGTACAGATACAGCAATGGAGCTTGTTTCAGGCTGCACTTATTACGCCTGCCAAGGAGGTTTTGCCTTTACCCAACTTTGTTTATTTATTTGTTTCTCTGTTAGGATTATACAAAAAGTACTGAACCGATTAGCACCCAACTTCGTGGAGGGATGTGGCACAAACCAGGAAAGAAGCCGTTACATTCTGGGGCAGATCCAGACTTTATTTTTCTCTGTTGTTTGGCACTGGCAGATGTCAGCACTCTCTGAGCATCCTTCTGGTACAAGCGATATTTTATGGGAATAGTTTAGAATGATTGTAGCTTTAAACTGTGAAACTTGACTTGAAAATATTTTACAAAATACATCGACTGTCTGGTGACAAAGATGAGCTGTGGTGTTACCCTTCCATGAATAAGTCAATAAAGCTCATCAACAGTGACATTCAGGCTAAAAGGACAGGAATGGTATTTAAATTTCCTCTCACTTGATTGTTTCAATTCGATTTTAACTTTCACAAGATCACTATTTTATACTCTGACTCTGGGAAATTTGTTTTGTGAAGAGATGTGTGTATCTTAACCCAAAGTCTAGTTCTGTGGCGTACAGTAATTGTAAGCAGATGTTAGTCTGTCTATCATGATCTTAGTGGAGATACAGTCTACAGTTTATGGCTGGCTTCATTGTAGACTGGTATATGCTCACACAGTCACTCTGTCTGGCCCCTTTGTAGTGAAACAGCAACGGCTGTTTGTTTTGTTCCTCTACTCTTAAGTAGCCCATTCCTGGAATGAGGCCTAAAAAGAAATGAAGAAGTAAAACAAAGCCATACTTAAAAGGTACTGCCTACAAAGTCATAAAACGGTGTCAACCATCTACACACTCTGTGGACATTGGAAACAGTTAGACTCAGAAGCAACATGCATGGTGGTTTCCCGGTCATGTTATGTTAGATCTTTATCATGCCCCTCTGAAGCTCACAGCTGTGCTTGCTGGACTGTCTAAAACAGACTGATGCTGCTTTTGGTCTAAACGAGCCACGTCTCTCCACAGACTCTGTGGTACAGGAAAGGGACAGATGTCTCAGCCCTGCCTCGGGCTATGAGGCTCTTGTCCAGGGCCTTCCTTACAACTTCCCAGGGGACCTCCTTTAATACAGACTGCCCCCCCCCCCCCCCCCCCCCCCCCCAAACCCATAATGATTCAGCATGGACATGCGTGTACTTAAGAGCGTACAAGCAAATTCAAGCCAAACAAATTTTCCCCGAATCCCTGAATCTCTGCAAGAGGTTACTAAAGGCCAGAGTGGCAGCGGATGTGCTTGTGCTGCCTTTATAAAAACAAAGAGAGAGAGAGGGGAGAGGGGAACACATGGGGGGAGAGAGAAAAGGAAAGAGAGGAGGGTGAAGATGAAGAGGTTGACTGAGGTAACTGAAAAAGCAAGGGAAGACACAGACAGAGAGAGACACGGACATCTAGAAAAAGAAAAACTGAAGGATTTAAAAGGGGATGAAGGAGAAATGATGAAGGGGGTTGGGCTGCAGCACAGACCACCCAACTGCCGGCTCCTAACCTAGCGTGCTCTTAACAGCCTCACTTCTTCCACTGGAACCAATGCTCAAAAGAAACCAGGCCCTATGTTTAGCTTGTAAATGTTTAACCATCAATCAACATCATAAAACCCATGCTGGATCCTCACTGGATGTTCACTCCCTCTCTAGTTACTTGTAGCAGGTCCCTTCCACCTCTCATCTCCCTCACCTCCCTCCTCTCCTTCCTCCCCAACCCCCTCCTCTCCTTATTCCCTCTGCTCCTCCGCGGCGGTGGATGCTGGGCATATGCCACAGTGCCACTCCCCTTTTCTTTTTCCAATCTGCCCCTCAGCTCCATGACAGCCATCAATCAGCCACTGACGCCATGGCGACGGGCCCCCTCGGGGAGCGTTTGTCAGGCCCAGTGTGAATACGCCGGGGCTTTACGAGCGCTGCCGGCTAACAGAGCAGCACTCACCTCCCCCACACCTAGACAAAGGCTAGGGTCCAAGGACTAGTACTGTCCACACACACACACACACACTTCCCTGACCCCCCAGCATCCACAAATGAACACAAGGAGAACCAACATCAGAGCAAAGGGCAACCACAAGATGTTGGGGAGAGCCAACCACAGAGAAACTCTCAAAGCTCCACACCACAGTAGCACCCTGCCCAGACTGACGTTTCTCTGTTCTCTCATTTGCTTAATGTTTTCCATGTTATGAAAATGGTCTCAAGTCAAACCACGGGCTTGACGGTGTAACAGCTTATTTTGTGTTGTTTATTCTTTCAAAACTGATCTCACAAAGCTTCCTCATTTTAACACAAGGATAACTGCTTTGTGAGTTTCAGTCGTTCTTATACCTCAGACATAAAGAGTATTTTCAGTGACCCCAACACAGATCCTTGAATTTGTCAGAAATTTGTTCCCCGTTAAAGTTAAAAAAATCACATATTGCACATCTTACACAAGCAATCAAAAACAACAACAAAAATCTAAGGAACTGCAATCAATTACCATGAAGCAGGCTGGGTGAGTAAAGGCTGGTTTCAGACTACACACACTCCTCTTTTGTCTCTCTGAGTATGAATAATAAGGAATATAGTTATTGAAAGGGCAGAGCCACGCTGTAGCCTCTCTTCAGGCTCCCAGGTCACCTGCCAGATCAGGAGGCCGGTTACCCTGACAACCCTATCTGCCACAAGCAGGACCAACATCTCCGTTTTAACCCTTTGCTGTCAGATGCATCAACCTAGAGTACCATTTAACCTGTGACGCCTTCGCCTGGCTGTGCTGACGCAGCAAGGCCTGATTAGCACTTTTGTTTTATTTACATCACCTACACTGTTCTTCATACTTCTTTAGATATGGCCTTAGAAACACATGGATGGGAAAAACCGAAGCCACTGACAAGCTGTTCTCATTTTCTTTGATCATCATGAGGCGCCTTTTGATGTCGATTTTGAATGCTGACTCAAAGCAGGAAACAATACCGCACATGAAAACAGCCCCATCTCCAAAACAGCATAATTATCAAGATGCAAAACGCCCATAACTTCATAATACAGAAGTGCTTTCATAAAGAGGAGTGTTGCACTACAGGATGATGCAACGGCCATGAGTGACAGACATAAAATTCAGTTAAAAATCCATTAGGTTCGTGTCGACATGAAGTTGAGCTGTCACACATTAGGGCAGATGCAGGTCAAAAATTAAAAATCAACTGTGAATTAAGTCTTGAAAGTTGTGCCGTACGCACAGCAGGTTCTTTTTCGTCTTTACAATTGAGACAGGGCGCTTGAGCCTGGTGTGGACAAGGGGGAGAGCACTCGACAGGTCTGACTCAGGACCTGCTGACATCAGCATCATCTTCCCGGAAGCCCATAAAGCTCATTGTTGGGCACATCATTCGACCCACCAACAGGGCAAGATGACCGATCGTAAATTCAAAAGAAAAAAAAAAAAAAAGTACTGTTCAAAACTGCACATGGTAGTTAAATAAAAGGTGGAAGATGAGTTACATCTCCAGAACAGTGTGCAAAATATAGTTAAGACCACACAATAAAAGCAGAGAGCAGACAGGCATTGTTTGAGGATGAGTCATTATAAAATTCTTCAAGCTAAAAGGGAATCACAATAACCTGAAGAATGGCAGCTGTATTACTTTTGAGGGGGGAATGTGGGAGATGTTGTAACATCTTGAGTATTGACAGAAATTAGGAGCACTTTTCTCTGGAGGAAAAAAAAAAAAGAAAACGTCTGGCTCACAGCACAGCCTGATCTGGAGGAACATTATTTACACCACTTCTGAGACAGCAAAGTTGTTGTTGTCTTCTTCAGAAGAGATATGCTCAACAGTTCTCGTGTAAGCACTACTCACGTAATCATGGAAGGCTTTCGCTTCGCTGGAGTGGTCACATGTCTCTCTCCTCTCCGGTGCAGCACAATACAAGTCCCAGAATACACTGTGGACAAGACAGGTCATGAAGCAAACAAAACCACACAAACAACCCCTGGACATGTTTACGTGGAGATCAGAATACCACCACTTACCACCACCAGGAATGGAGGAATCCAGGGGGTTCTCCGAGTGTTATGTTTTTCTCCCATCGAATCTTGGAGAACAGGATTTAAATAATTATTCATGTAAGTCAATTTAAGTGCATTTTACAAGAGAACATGCAGTACATTTAAAAGCAGATTATAACATGGCGTAAACTTTTGACCAAAAAGCTCACTTACCTCTGATAAAAAGGTCTGTGCAGACTTCTGTGCCCCTATGTGTAACAAATACTCATAGACGTATAGAGCCAACCTGTGTGAAAAAAAAAAAACATCATCTTGGGTGTAATTCAAAAATACATATACAGACAGTAAATAGTTAAGTAAACATCAGGTTAAATCTTCTACGGGCACACTGAGTGACTATAGAGTCGGGCACAGGCCCTCTGAACAATGGCTGCCAAATAGCCTATGCCAAAAAATTAAATGGGGACTGTGCAACCAAGCCAAGCCTGGTAAAGATCCACAACAATGAGAATGATAAAAGAAAGTAGTAAAGCGGCAGTATAATTTAACATCGTGATGTGAAAACATATAAAAACAGAGCACCAGCCCGCTGTGCATTGGCTAGGAACAGTATCCTGGTGGCACTGATGGGGCTGAGGGAAATAAAAACGGAGCCTATCCAGAGAGCGCAACAGAGAAAACAATGTACTGTGTTGCAAAGCGATGTTATTGTTTTCTGCTTTCCGAGCTCTCGGCTGAAAAACCGTCAGAAAAATACGAGACAACTGCCGCTTAAAACACAACCAAACTGCACAGAGGATCGTGTAAAAGAGGCAGCGTTAAGGCAAAGGCATCAGAAACACGAGTGAGAGCAGGAATGGCGAGCAGACAAGGCGGTTCATTCAATTCCAGCCTCGGTAGGAGGAAATCGCCTCTTGCTAGCCTGTCCAGCGAACAACAGAGAGCGAGAGCGAACAACTTGCGAGGCAGAAAATACACAATAATAAACGTTTCTGAGCTTACTTTTCTCGTGCTTGGCCGTCAGACGGTACCGGGGTGCCTTTGCCTTTGGGGAACATTGTTTTGTGTGGGAGGACGCCCGCCTTCTCTGTCTTTTTTCGCTATTTCATCTGTCAGATCATCGCGGCCGCGACCCTCTCGCACTCCAACCGCACTCCTCCTCCTCAACCCGACGACTCAACCGAGCCTGGTCCGGGGGGAAGAGGTGGACCCAGGCCTGACTGATGCTCCCGTCAGCCAATCAGAGCGCGCCTTTCTCCTTAAGGTCTGCCTTCTGGTGCTTTCAGTTTGCTGTTTTGACGTTGATAGCTGCGATATCAGTGAGCTTAATTTAATGAAGAAATTAGTTCCCCTGACGATGTTTCCTCTGCCTTTCTTTGCAATGTAGCCTTCTGTGTGCTTTCTTTGTTTTTTCTTTCGTAAATCATTCAACGAATGATTTAAAATGTAAGAAATATTTCTGATAATAACTTACATCATCTCAAAAATATGGATCCCTGAGGATAGAACAAATTATCTCATGTTCATCAACTGTGTCGATGTTACAGAGAGGGTTTAAAGCTTTTATCTTTCTTCTATAATAATGGATTAACTATAAGTATTCAACTTAATAGACATAGTTATTTCTGGCTTGTCTAATTGTTGATTACTTTTGTATCAGAAACAAAAAAGCCCTCTTCACTAAACAAATCAATACTAGTTTCGTGTACAGGGTGAAAGACTTTATAAATGGGCTCTTCAGGAGAGGTCGTTGATGGTTGACCTCCACATAAAACTGAACCGTTTAATTAAGTTTTCATTTTCCGCTTGTGAATGAAGGGGTAAAGTGTACCTAAAGAGTAGCACGATAAAACAGATCAATAAGATAAACTAAACTAAAAAACGATTTGTACTCTTTGTAGTTTATACTTTCATTAGATTTCTAGACTCTGTTGCTTATAAAATGCGTGTACAGACATTTTGCTCCACACGCTCCAACATTGTTTACAATAGTGAATATTAAGAGAAACCTAAATAGAAAAGCAAAGTATGAGGTGACTAGAGCTCCACCTTAAAAATGTGAACATAACTGTAACCAGTACGGGGGATGGTCTCTCTCTCCCTCTCTCTCCCACCCCCCAGTGGCGCGTGCGTGCGTGTGTGTTTGTGTGTGTGTGTGTGTGTGTGTGTGTGTGTGTGTGTGTGTGTGTGTGTGTGTTGTTGTTGTGTTGTAGAGGACCGGGTGAAATGAAAGGGGGTTCAGTCCGGCGGGTCCCAGGCTGCCTGCTCTCAGCCGGTGCTAATATTTTGTAGCCGACACCTCCGGACTGTAGCTCGACTTCACCCTCAGCATAAACTCGGGTAAGACATTTTAATCGGTTTGACTTAACTTTGAAACAAATCGACTGTGTTTACTCGCGGTGGTTTGCTTTGTTTTTTAGGAGAAATAGCAGACATTGTGTGATATTCCCCTGCTACGCTGTTGCAGCAGAGGTTCACGCTGAATGTTGCGGTATGAGCCATTTCTGCTGAAGTTTATTTAAAGGTCACTTCAGCGCCTGTCATCGGTTACAGGAAAGACAGGTGACCGCTGCACGCGCGTTCCACTGGAGCTGAAGTTATGGCCAAACGCTTCAATCCCAACAAACAGTTTCCACTAACACCTCAACATCGGCATGCCTTGATATGGCTAGTTTGTATGTGTGTATCCTAAAATAGTTTCTGTCCACAACTCCACAAAGACAAGCCTCAGCCTGTAGTTTGAAAAACACAGCATTTGAATCTGAATTACTCATAGTGGAGGTGCAGTATCTTAAAAAGAAATGCTCTCAGGACATAAAAAGGTATTTCAAGTTTTTCCTGATCCTTGACTTAAGGGAGAAACGTTGGGCAATTCCTCAGACTTGCAGATTATTTAAAGCTCTTTTGTTGCAGCACTGGATCAGACTGACTGTGCAGTTCTCAGATTTGGTTCTGAAGAAAGTCAAGGGGTGTTGACATTGACATTATCGATATCTGTCTTTTGAGTGGGCTGCTTCCAACACTTTTATGTTGCAGCCACTTTAACCACAAAATTGACTATTTTTCCTATGAGATAAAAACAGAAAATGTATGATGAATATATGAAAAAGGTGGCTTGGTCAGAGATATTTGTTCTTTTTGTTTGTTGAGCATCATAGCAGTAGAAGATAAAGGGACAAAACAACTAACATTACAATGGTTATTATAGAATTACTTGATATGTTTAGTGATTATACTTATTTATGTTTATGGGAGGATCAAATTAATAAGTTTTTAATATATGTTTTAGGAGACAGCATTTTACAAAGGACTCTTTGCTCCATAATTTATACTCTGGGTTTTCGTACATGAAGCAGAGTTGAGTTCTCTGGACAATTTTGCTGAATCAAAATTTCAGTGGGTGTCTTTGTTTTTACCTCTGCACATATTTCAGATTTTAGGCGCTTACGCAGACGATTTACAAAGCTCAGACTGCTGTTTTTTGCTACTGGATTTTGGATGGAAACATATTGTCTAGGTTTAGTCAACAAAGTGTATTAAATGACTTCCTAGTTATAATTTTATAGTAATGTGGGTTGGTATCATATTTGGGCGGTGTGGCAATTGTTTCCTATGAAAGACTTTTACTTCATGATGTGCGATAAATGAAATGGACTGCAATGGAAGTAGTTGGTAGTCTGTTGGTTTCTGTAGTAAGTCATTTCTCTGTGTTTCCCATCAGTGCAGGTCTGAGTTATGACGTCGGAGGTGGAGGATGCCGACACAATGCTTGACCCTCTGTTCATTCAGGAGAATGAGGAGGCATACAGAAACCCTACGGAAGTGAAGATGAGTCAGATAGTGCTGCCCTGTCATGCCAACCACTGTGGGGAGCTGAGTGTGGGACAGCTGCTGAAGTGGATGGACTCTACAGCCTGTTTGTCTGGTAGAAGATCAGAAAATCTCTCTCTCTTATTTTTCTTTACAATTTATGCATGTTAGAATTAATGACGACTTGCGCAAGACAGATAAACACACACCGGTTTTCCTCCAGCTCAGCTTTTCTGAACTGATGATATCGTATCCCAGTCTTCAACTTCAAACAACTCTAGGTTGCATCACTGTTGTGCCATTAACCAAGGCAGGGAGTAGCTGCACAGTTTGATGCCCTTCCTGCTCTATTAAGTTGTGGTAACTTGTAGTGTAGATGGGATTTGGATTCATCTTTTACAGACAGTTAACCGTTATTTATCCAGACTGGGTGCTTTATTTTCCCACCGCTGCATGTTCACACATACACATGCACTCCTTGAAGTCCTCCAGTGCAACTACAAGTCAGCTGTTCTGCTCAAGTGCACCTGAGTCAACAGTGGCAAGGAGAGGGTCTCCCCAACAAGCACTCTTTACTCTCTAGTGTCAAAATCAGAACATCGTCACCCACTGACTTCCCTGAATCAACACTGTGAGCTGTGTTGATCAAACCAGGGGCCCTGCAGCCAGGAGTTCAGCTCACTAGAGTGGTGTGACTTTCTACACTAAATGTGTAGGTCAAGAAGTGTGTGTGCATGTGTGTGTGTTAACATTCACAGTTTTAATACTCATCAAAAAGGCACTTATAACATTTGAATGCACCAATGCACTTGATGTTTTTGTAGGTTACTGTAGTTATGTCTCAGGCCTCAGCAGGGTTTACAGTGACTTTATTGTGATGCTCTTTATAAGTCTTTTCAGAAAAACTCTGGATGTGACAAGTAGTTGTTGAGATTTCATTTTATCTGCTGCTGATGGCCAAGAATGAACTTTAAAGCTCCTAATTTATACAGAATCAATTCTTATAAAAATGACAGATGCAACAATAGATAATGTTCATGTGTTAATGTGTTTTGCTGCAGTTAAACAGGTCTGAGTACATTTATTGTGATGCCTTTACAGTTGCACATATTTACAGATCATAAGCTTTAAATATGCCTGAGCTGCAGATGCTTTGTGGCTTTGTGCTGCACTAAATATTTGTGTAATCCCTCCTCTCCCAGCTGAGAGACACGCAGGTTGTTCCTGTATCACTGCCTCTGTGGACGACATCCATTTTGAACACACCATAGGGTAAGTTATTAAGCTTAGTGCAGTTATGAAAAGAAGTATCTCCTACTGAGAACTGGTTGTAGGGACTGAAGGGATTGCATGCACTGACTATATGGGAAAACAAAAAGGGACTAAAGCTGTTCTTGGACAAATAAAACTTGTATTTGTATTACAGGCCCAAAACATTGACACTGGTGCAAAACCTTAATGGATTTATCAAAACTTTAGATTTTGCTTTTCCAAGAAGAACACTTGGGTGTTATTTGTGTTATTTTTAGGAGCTATTTGTACCTTTTTCTATTGCTACATAGGCAGTTTCAGCGAGCCAATGTGAGCCTTCACAGGTGTTTACTTTTCAGTCTAAAAGAAACTGTTTGAGTTGAGCATCGAGCTTCATTCCTTCACTAACCACAGCCTGTCTGCAGTGGCACAAAATAACCCTCTTGTTTTTGCCTCTATTTCCATCACTCCTTTTAAACTACTGAAGTTAGCATGCTAACCAGCTAGCTCCATCTGTCCAGCCCATCTTGTCACTTAATGATAGCTCAGTGTGGACAAAGTGCTGCTCAGAGGAGATATTATAAACCTCCTTTACTGTGAATACAACAGTGGCTGTATTTCTTGGCAAGACTAAAAAGAAAACTGCTTTTATTGCAAATACTGGCTATGATAGCAATGGCAAAATTTACACACAGCTCTTTTTTAAGTAAACGTGTTTAAAAACCCTGTGCACTGATGCTTCTTCAGATAATAATGTCTCTCAGTAGAGCTTGTGTAACTTTACAGTAGGTAACATGTTGATAGTAAAGAAAGGAATCTGTGTCTGTCTGCCCCAGGGTGGGAAATGTTGTCAACATCATTGCAAAGGTCAACCGAGCCTTCACATCCAGTATGGAGGTTGGTGGATGTAGGTTTTGCGGCACAGTGAATATATGGGATTTTTGGTAAATAAAATGAAAGTAGTTATTTTTGTTATTTTCAGGTGGGAATAATAGTGACCTGTGAAGACCTTTACACTGACAGGCAGTGGAAAGTTTGCCATGCCTTTGCCACATTTGTTGCCAGACGGACCGAAGCTGGAAAGGTAAGTGGCAAAAATCAAAATATGGACACAAGGGCACTTTTCTAGCATTTTTTCAACATCCCCCGGAGCTTTATGTGTGTTATGTGCACATAGGTACAGCTGAAGCAGGTAGTTCCTTACACACAAATGGAGCAGATGGAGTATAGCCTGGCAGCAGAGCGGAGGAGGATGAGGCTCATCCACGCTGAGATCATTACAGATCTACTGAGCAGCAGCACAGCTCAACTGGGTACAGTCTGTAGACACAAGGGTTCATACCAGATTCATGCCAGATGTCTGTGGCATTTACAGTCTGATCGATTAAGACTGCTTGTTATTGCTTTTTCACCAGGAGAATGCCAGGAGTATCAGGACGCTGTGCCGGCAGAGCGGACACGAGTGGAGAGTGTAGAGTTGGTGTTACCCCCGCATGCCAATCACCAAGTCAGCACCTTTGGGGGCCAGATCATGGCCTGGATGGAGAATGTGGCTACAATTGCAGCAAGGTATGCATCAATAGTGTTAGCAGTGTAAGTTATAAGTGGAAGTTTGTATCACTCATGTCTTTACTGTAACAGATTAAGATACAGGAAGCAGCTGTTTAGCATAGCTTAGCACAAACATTGGAAAGCAAAGGAAAAGGTTAGCCTGGTAACAGAGCCCGTTTTCACCTTCATGCAGTCTTTAGGCTAAGGTAAGTGGCTGCATATTTTCCTGCATGATAACAGAGCAGTAAAGATCCTCTCATCTAACTCTCAACAAGAAAATGGATTAATGACTTTTCAAAAGATAACTAGCCCATCATTTCCTAGTCTTGTTTAGCTTCACTGCAAAAGGTCTCTCGAAAAAGAACAAACACCTTCTTGTTTATTCTCTACATTTTGATATAGCCGCTTGTGTAATGCCCACCCAACCTTGAGGACCATAGACATGTTCCATTTCCGTGGCCCGTCTCACATTGGTGATCGACTGGTATTAAAAGCCATTGTTAACAATGCTTTCAAGCACAGGTGAGTCTCCATGTAGTGATGGATTCTAATCACTCAAAGGCTAGATTGCTCTAATCTAATACATATTTACACAGTAACACTACAGATTAAATATTTACAGAGTATATTTTTATCGTGCATGTGTGAGCATGCATTTCTTTTTGCAAACTCATTTCTCTGTGTACATGGTGTGCTCTAGTATGGAGGTGGGAGTATGTGCAGAGGCCTACCAGGGTGGAGAACCTCTGCGGCACATAAATAGTGCTTTTATGACCTTTGAGGTGCTGGACAGTGACAGGAAACCACGCACGCTGCCACGGATACGACCTGAGCCTGTGGTGAGTTGTCTATGTGTACTGTTGCTGCCTCGGCAAGATTATAATACATAATACATATACTGAGGAGGATATTGAAAGAAGTTCATATAACAGGCGTCATTGTGCCCTTGGTTATGGATTGTGATCTCGCATGTTTCACAGGATGGAAAAAGACGTTATCAAGAAGCTATCGCAAGAAAGAAAATTCGGCTTGATAGGTTGGTATCTTCATTTTAAACCAGCATATTGTTTTCTTTGTAGGGAGAGGTGGATGTATTAGGTGGTCACAATGGTTTACTGGGGATATGTATAATGTTGTCAGTGTTAATTTTGGCTCAAATGTGAAAACATGTTTTCTGTCTAAAAGACACCTCCTTTAAAAATTCCTCTCTTATTAAATTAAGAAAAGTTTGGTTCAAGCCAACAGATAATAAATCTAACTGCAGTACTCCCTCCTATAGGTGTGGCCACAGCTATCATCCATCAAGTCTTACACCAAATACCAATGGTACATTTTACCAAAACAACATTGTCTACATAAAGAATTGTGAAAAACATATTATAAAAGCAACAAACATATGCAGGAAATATGCAAAAACAAAGCTATTTTGGGTGATGATACAGGATAAAGCAATGGAAATAGCAGATAAACAGTGTCATCAATACTTAGTTTTCCCAGTGTCGTGCAACAGAATCCATTGTTTACACTACTCTGCAGTAGCACATGACTTGGCAGAGCAGCATATCACAGCTGAGCAGACTTTGGTGCAGAGTCTGTCAAGCATAATAAGTTCATTGTTCAACTGTAAAACACTCTCCCTCCAGTATAATCTTTATTCCGCTATTAGATAACTAAATGTGCGGGCCCATGCTGTAACTATAATAAAAAGGTTGATATTGGTCAAGTTGTTGTTCTTTGTTTTGTTTTGGGGTTTTTTGTCTTGTACGTACGTCATTGCTGCCCTTTGTGTTTACAGGAAATACATTATCTCCTGCAAGCAAACTGAAGTGCCCTTGTCTGTACCCTGGGATTCAAGTAACCAGGTATTGTAATTTCTAAAAACACAAAGGCACACATGCTTAGTAATACTGCCCAGATATTGCCACTGTATTCTGGCATATGAGTTCAGACAGTCCTTTTGTTTTTTCAGATGTACTTGAGCTACAACAATGTATCAGCACTGAAACTAATGGATACCAGAAACAACTGGATATTAACCTCTGAGAAAAATAAGGTGAGTTTTGTTTGTATTACTCTTCAGGATATGCACTGTTAAACCGTAACAGCTGTTGCGACTTCACTATGAATTCTGATCTTTATTATTTTGGACTACAAAATGCAGAGTCACAGTGGCTGTGCTCAAAATGCTGTGCTCATGTAGCTTTAATTAATCTGTAGAATAATACAGATAAGTCACAAAATGTTGCCTAAAGACAAGACTTGGAAAAAGGTTATTTTCAAAAAATGTCCGATTACCACTTTTATACTTTGTCATGCAGCCACCAATTAATGTGGCAGTTTTGACAAATCAAATTTGTACATATCTGCACCAAGAGTGAATCCCAGATATAGACTTTGACCCCACTGCCTCTTTGTGGATGTGCTCTTTTCCTCAGGTCAGACTGTACACACTGGAGGAAAACCACATGCTGTGTTTCAAGGTGGAGATGCACGTCAGTGTGGCAGCAGAGCAGACTTTCCACCTACTGTCAGACCTGAGGAGGAGAAAACAGTGGGACCGACATTATGAGTCAGTATTCTGTGTACATACTTGGCACTTTGCATCATCTGACGCAGAGCGACTTACAGTCAGAGCAGCACCAGAATGAGCTTAAAGGATAAGTCTGGTGTTTATCTATATTTTTCTTACTGTCAACAAATCAAGCTAGAACCATTGTTGCGTTTATCTGTCACTACCTCCTGTCTTCGCTGCTCTGTGGATCTTAGTCCTAAGTCCATTTGTTTCTACTGATGACAAAACTGGTTTAAAACACAACACAAATATATAGTTTGAAATAAAAAGTTTAATTCTATTTTAAGGCTCAGTAATGTCCCCGGCCATCAAAGTTTTTAGCAAACTTAACTCATACTAGAGGGAACAGGACATTTATTGTGCATTTATTGAGTACCAGTCAGTATAATAGAGGAAACAATAGAGGAAATGAATATCATCAGACATCCTTTAATTCCTCAGGTCAGACCTGGTTTAAGGCATAGAGCTAGAGTCCCACCAGCTGGAGGGAAACCAGATATTCTGTATTCTGTAATTGCTCCTGATCTACTTTAAAAATATGTCAGAGTAAAAGAAAAACTCTGTTCACACTCCCCTTAACATTTGATACTGATATTAGGACTGACTATAGAGGGACTCGCTGTTGGAGACTGACTCTTGCACAATTTTCTGTTTTTCCTGAAATTTTCCAACCCATGGTTCATTTACTCATAACACAATTTAAGTAAGTAACCAGATTACTTTCATATTAGGATCCACTATGCATGCCCTGGTGTGTCAGCAGCACATGTCATGTAGCCTGTGGTAATGGTAATAGTAAGTTAATGATAAGGTTAATGGGTGTCTGAGTTTTATCCTGACTATCCTGTGTTTGACAGTCTCTCTCTCTTAGTGTCGTCCTAACATGTAACAGACAGATGATGCATAAGAAAAATACAGAACAGAAGTTGTCTAGATAAATTTGAAAAATCAAAATATTCAAATGAAATCTATCAGTCCTGCAGTTGTGAGACTCCCACCTATGACACCAATATGTGTGGAGACGGCCTCACCTCAGCTCTGTTATAACAAGTAGGTGATAATGACAGGAGTGTGAGACATATAGCTCATTGCTGTTGCTGATAATTGTGTGTCAACCGCAGAGAGTGTGAGCTGATCAACCAGGCGGACGAGGATGACACCCTATATCGTGTGGCTACACCCTCTGTCAGTAAAGGGGGCAAAGGACAGGACTTTATCTTACTGGCATCAAGGAGGAAGCCATGTGATGCCAGGTGTTGTGATATACAACATAAACATGTTTTGTTTGTCATTTGACTGCTTTGTTCATTCTTTATTTCCTACTTCTCCTTATATATATGGTCTTTTTATGCAGCCAGTGCTATTGCATTACTGTCTCCCCCTTGCTCTTTCATAAAGTCTCATGATGCTATCCTCTTTTTTTGTCCCTCTCAGGGACCCTTATCTGATTGCTCTGCGCTCTGTCACTTTGCCCACTCACCCTCCCACGGAGGACTACACCAGGGGAGAGGTGCTCTGTGCTGGCTTCACGATCTGGGAGGAGTCCAGCTCTGTCACCAAGGTTGGCCAAATGAGAGGGTCACTCAGATCAGCATGCACGTCTACTCTTGGCACATTACAGCACCGCACGTCATAGCTCAAACAACACAACTGCTCCAAGAGAGGAAAAAAAGTAATTACCAATTGTAAAGAGTTACTGTACCACAGCTGACCTTTGCTTTCGTTTTAGATCACCTACTACAACCAGGCTACACCAGGTGTCCTCCCCTACATCTCCACAGACATTGCCGGCCTCTCGTCCAGCTTTTACAACGCCTTCTCCGCCTGTAGCCTCTTCCTGGAGGCCAATAAGGACAGTCCGGCTGCTCTGCCACCCTCTGCGCTTCGACAGAACAGCAATACCACAGTCTTGCAGCAAGAGGAACAGTAGTATCGGTGCCACTCGGACATTGCAAACACCCTGTGGCCATTTGTGTAGTTGTTTTTAACTTGCTAATTTTTTCTTGAGCAAGATTAATAGGTATGAATTAAGAGCGCACAATGTTTCTGAGTCTGTCTTGATTGTAAGCTTCTCACGTTTTACAAGTCAAGTCAATATGTTCTGGAAAATCTTTTGTGCAATACTAATTTATAGGTCAGTGAATGATATTTTGGTTCATAGGTAACTCAATGTCACTGATCAGTTGTCTTGTTTTTAATGACACATTCAGGCACAAACTAATGCGGATAAATCCAGTTTGAGCTGATGAATCAGCTTTTTTTGTTATAGATCCTTTTCTACCTCCTTGAAAAAAAATATTTGATTAAACCTTTAATTTAAAAATTAAGTTGTACATTTCGTGTATCATGAAGCTGTTTTCATTTTGAGACCTATGTATAGTTGTTGAGCAGTGTACCGATTGTATAATACGTATCTCACATGACGAGCTGTCTTGATTAAGCTGAAACAATAAACACATTAGACCAGTGGACTCTGACTCTGCTCGTGTAAGCTGTTGTGTTGGTGTTCACCTCCCTCCCCTCTCCTCTCCTTCCCTCCCTCCCTCTTTGCATTCCTCCCATTCCCAAACCTTTTTTTAATGAAGAAAAAAGAAAAACAAACACAGCTTGCAGTTGTATCCCACTGTAACTTGTGATGTTGGTGTCGCAATAGGTGCACAAGGCCGGCAGCAGAGGAGTGGGATGGGGTTGTCAGTGAAGCAGTCATGTCTAAGCCTCTTCTGGCTGCCTCTGACTGGGGGCTTATAGGAGTCGGTGTCTCTGCATGTTTTCCAGGTATTGTGTTTGTTCCATTATCATCCTGTTATGCTCCCACTGCTTCCTGGACAGCAACATGAGGAGAGCAAGACTGAATGAGAAAACATGATCTGAAAATAAAAAAAAAAACAAACAAAAACATGTAGGCACCAGTAAAGTGTGATTTGTCGGATAAAATGATGAAATACTGTCAGATACATGCCAGTCAGTAATCCTGTAAAATAAATAGTCCAAAGCATGGCTGAATCAGTGTCTTGTGTGGTTTGGCCTGCTGCTCAGCACGCTCTCTGCCAGTTCACACTGCTCTGCAGGTCACTGAGCAGCGTCTGATGTGTGCTATTCTCGCTTCAGTCGGTGAGGCAAGCTGCCACCTGAGGGCTGTCTTCAGTGCCCACTCTCAAACCATTCTCCTCCTCCTCCTCCTCCTCCTCCACCTCCTCCCCCTCATCCCGCTGCCTGGCGCCTGCAACCTGTTGGCTGTCATGCTGTGAGGCAGGATTGTTGATGGAGCTTTGGCTGTACAGGCATCAATATTACTGGATGTACAATGTGGTTGGAAGTGGCAGAAAGCTTCTCCCCGACTGCACCAGAATAGCAACATGACTGAATCAAAGCAGTAATGTCCTGAGATACTTTACTATATAAGAAGATAATGAGAGACAGAAATACATACACAACTGAGACTGATACATTTCTGATTTTAGAAGCAATGTTAATGAAGGCATGTCTTAGTCACCCTGTAGAACCACTGAGAGGTGTTTTTTGTAAACCCTTCACTCCTTAGATATATCCTTGTAGTTATGTTGTCATGGAGATCTGAGGAGGACTGTAGCATCTGCTTTTCCCAAAACAGCATCAGAAATGTGGGTTTTGTGAAATAGCCTATAATTTGGACCTGAGGCTAAGTGTACATTCAATGGATGAGCACATATTTTTTAGATTCAATATTCATTTGACTATTTTACAGGATAAAAATGGAATAAGAGTATATATTATACATTTCTCTATAAGCTGACAGAGTGGTTTGACCAACTCTCAGGAAGATTATAATTACAGAAATATTTAGTGCATCACTAAATGAACAAAGAAAATAAAAATGCATATAAATGAAATATGAACATCTTACATGAAACCTGTAAATGTTTAAGTCAAGGGGTTTAATATTTATTTAACAGAAAAAACAGCAACACAGAGGACTTTTATATCTTTATATCAAAGTTCTTTTTCAAAAATAACGTTATAAAAATAATATAACAGTAAACAAAGAGGTGATGGAAAGAAGTTGTTTGGTTGGTTCGTCACAATTATTGTAACTATTTTATTTTATTTTATTTTATTTTACTTTATTTGACCTGTTGCCTAACTGCTGCTGCTGTTGCAGCAGTAACCACGTGCTGCGTTTACGCCCCGCCTATGTTGTGAACACATCCAGTCACGTGACTGAACCCGGATATGGGCGAGAGGGCTCACACAGTTGTAGTCGTGCCACTTGTTTGAACTTATATTGGACATTTCAATGGACACTGCTGGTGGCAGTATGAACAAGGAGTGTGTCCCGAAGCTGCAGCTCGCCACGAGAGAAAAGCTGAGAAAGTTTAACGCTCTGCGGGGTCAGTTTGGCTTTTGGCTTCAGTGTCAGTCTTCAGCTACAAATCAATGTGGCTACATTTAATTCACCGCTGTCCCTGAACTGTTTCTGCTGTTTTTCCTTTTCCTTTCTTGCCTCGGTGTGTGAAGGTCGGGAGGTGCGGGGTGGTGAGTTTTGGGACGTGGTGGTTGTGACCGCTGTGGATGAGAGCCAGAGAGAAGCCTATGAGCTGCAGATCAGAGAGAAGGTGCACAGAAGAGAGCTGCCCCTAGGGATCCACTACAAGGTCTTCTCAGATCCTCCTGGAGCTAAAATAGGTGAGTGAGTGAGTGCTCTCCAGTTTCATTTCAGTCTTCTGGAGGTGGCAGACAAAATACTGCATCTTTCTCATAATGATGATAATCATTGTCTTTAAGGGAATGGAGGCTCCACTTTGTACGCGCTGCAGGAGCTGAATGATGTCTATGGGAAATCTCTGGGAAAATGAGAGTCATCCTGATCCATGCAGGTCTGACATTTCTCACGGATATGTTCCCCTTTTTTCTCAGATCATACAGGGAGAAGCTCCACCACTTCTGTAACATTTAACTGCAGAAAAAGGATAAAGATGGACAAATTATTATTGCAAGCTTATATAATGTAAAAGCACTGGTAATGTAAAAACGATATTGATATACTCTGCAGAGCATACATGTGTATATGTATGTGTATGTTAGAATTTAAAACAAAATCCTTTAACCCACGGTGAGAAAAGTTAGGTGAAAAGTGACTTCAGTTAGTTGTCAAACATTTTTTCCTGGCCATGTGTGACTTTTCCCACTTTAACTATCCCTCCAGGTGGCTTCAGTCAACGTTTGCCCAGTGCCAGTGCTCTAGGAAAGATCTTCACCGCCATGCCACTGGGTGACCCTCTCTACCAGATGCTGGAGCTCAAACTGGCCATGTATGTGGATTTCCCACCTCACATGAAGCCTGGCGTGCTGGTGACCTGTGCAGATGACATAGAGCTCTACAGCATTGCAGAGAATGAGTACATTACATTTGATAAACCTGGCTTCACAGCTTTGGCCCACCCTTCCCCGCTGTCCACTGGAACCACCCACGGGGTGTTTGTGTTGGATTCATGTGAAAAATCTGCTGGTTTAGAAATGGAGAACAGATCCTGTCTGCGCTTCCTGCACAAACCGAGCATCAAAAAAATGCATGACTGCGACGCTGTGTGCAAGAGACAAAGGAACGGTTGTGTTTCTGAGTTTGTTTACACAGACAGCACCTATTGTGTTAACTTTGAAACTGTGAAGACTCTTCTTCATCTGCTGAAAGAGTTGGGACAATTGCAGTGTGAAATAGATGCATACGGAGACTTTCTTCAAGCACTGGGCCCCAAAGCCACAATAGAGTACACCAGCAACACTGCTAATGTCACCAAAGAGGAGAGAGGTCTGGTTGAAATCCGCCAAAAGATCTTCCATCATCTACAAGGGACTGATTTCAATGTTATACTCCTCAATAACTCAAAGTTTTATCACATAGGCACCACATCAGAATACCTCTTTCACCTCACTGTGGATGTGGCGTTGAGGAGCGAGCTGGGCCTCCTGTCTTCTGCCTTCAGCGTCCACGTGAATGAAAACTCTGGCTGCTGTGTTATGTACAGCGTCCTTGAGCCCAGTTGCACTGTGGGAGCTGGATCAGTGGTGGAGTACTGCAGGCTGGGAGCAGGGGCCTCTGTAGGTGAGGGCTCCATCGTCAGCAGCTGCTGGGTCGGTCCGGGCCTCTCGGTGCCCGACGCAGTCTTCATGCACTCACTGTGCGTGAACCACCAGGGCAGAGCCGGGTTTGTAACCGTCGCCTTTGGGATCAATGACGACCTGAAGCGCAGCGTGGAAGCCCCCGCTCACATGGAGAGGCTGAAGCTTTTTGACTGCGACATGGCAGAGTGTCTGTCCCGCTGGGGGGTGGAGAACGAAACGCTGAGGTTCTCTGGTGACTCTCCTAGCTGTAGCCTGTGGAACGCCTGTATCTTTCCTGTTTGCTCAGATCAGCAAAGCTCATTTTCAACTTCTCTGGAGATGCTGCGGGCCGTCCTGAGTGGCTCCACAATCATCCTGCCCAAGGACACTAAGCTGCTGTCCATGCAGGAGAGTTTACAGAGGAAGAACCTGGAGGAGATGCTGAAGTTCAGGATGGGACTACACAAGGACATCACACAGAGAAGACTGAACCATTAGAGCTTCATCGTTTAACTTAGATTACATTGTGAATTTTATTTTGCCAAATATATATATACAGAATATTTTCATTGCTAAAGTTGTCAATGAGGATCCAATGATTTTTGGACTGTGATAAGTTGTTGTATTATATTGAATTATGAAATCTGATTCATTGTGGCTTCACATGATTTAACATTTCATAAAACTGATCCATGTTTTTAAGTAAAAGTGTGAGTTTGGGATCAATCCTTATCTTTTGCTTTGTGCTGCATTCACGTTTCATTCTTTTTACCTTCAGATAAGGGCATGACTAACGTCAGATTTCCAGCAAATGTCGAAAAACCAGTTTGACTCATAGTTGGTATTTGGAGCACCTGCTGCTCTACATAGACATTTCTATTGTCCTCGATCAGAGGGAGGAGAAGGGCCGATTCATCTCGTCATTCCTGGTGGGCCTGCACTCCTTGTTGTTGAGTGCAGTCATCATTAATCTTCTTAGATTCAATCCTGCTCATGCTGCTATTACAGGTCAACATGTCTGCTGTGAACGTAACATAAGGAGTTTGGGAATCACTGAATGTGTCAATAGAGAAATATGAAGTGCTTCACTTTTAATCCAGACTGCCCACATCATACAGAAATAGCTTTGGTAGGCTAACTGGGACAGTGTAGGATACTAATCACTTACTTTGCTTTGTTTTATCCTGTATGTGTATATATACACTCACACACACACACAGTCACACTGATAGATGCTCACTTGTGTTTGGAGGGAGATCAGTTGTCGTAGTTGTTGGCCATTCCACTCAAAGGTGTTTATTTTTAGCCCACAGACACGATCCCCCTTTATCTGGGCCTGTGCGATTGTGGCACAGAGAGCGATTGTGTTACTGCTTTACTCTAGTTCACCCAACTATAGAGTGCATATTACAAGAAAAGAAGCTTATCAATGGGAAATTACAAATCAAGACCATCTCAGACGTGCACAGGTAATGGCTCAGTGTCTTTGTGATTGTGTGAGTGTTGTATTTACTGAGGGTTGTCAACAAACTCTGGGCCCAGTGTGGGTGTTACTTCTTTGCTATGGGTGTGTATGTGAATTATATAGTAGATAAGTTGTGGTTCATTCTGCTTATAAGCAGTACTAATGATATTAATTTGTTACTGTGTTTGATGTTGTGAAGACGAGTGGAAGAAGAAAGTGGGCGAGTCGTACTCGGTGATCATTGAGAAGTTGGAAGATGATCTCAAACTCAAAGACAATGAGATTGCAGACCTCAAACTCGCTTTTGGGTAACAAAATCTCTTTGTGATTTTAAAACTGTAGCTCACTCTGTGTTTTCATTTAACAAGTGGTACTTTTGATGCCTGGGTTTTCTTTAATGTTCTGTGTCTGAGTGGCTTCAGCTGTCACAGTCAGGTGATGTTGCTTTTCTGTGGCTCAGCTCCGATGAGGCTTTTCAGAAGGTGAACTTGTGCTACCGAACAGAGAAGGGGCTGTCGCTGCTGCATCTCTGCTGCGTGTGTGGAGGTATGCATGACTACCAGGGTCTATAAATAAAGCCTCGACAAAATGTGACAGTGCGTGGGAGGATTACTACGGACTGGCAGGTGTTATTGTCTGAAGATGACCCTACTGGTGTTTACCACAGACGTGAACAGTACATTTGAAACGCACTGTACATAAAGTTTGAATAGTAGAAGTTAAAGTGAAATACATTTGAAAGTTGCATCGGCAGTTTTCCTAACAGTCTAGATCATCCTGAACTTGTTTGCTCATTCACCATCAACCAGATCAACAGCTGAATGAAAGCATTTTCTCTTGATTGCCAACAGGAAACAAGGTCCACATCCGCACCCTGATGCTCAAAGGCCTGCGCCCCTCCAGGCTGTCCAGGAACGGCTTCACCGCACTCCACCTGGCTGCTTACAAGGTGATTTCAAATTTCAAAAATCTACGTATATAGGTCTAAGATCAGTCTTTTCCCCATTTGTCTCATTTGTTATTTTGTAAAGAGTTTTCTGTGTTTTACCACATGGTGGAGTGCAAGTACTGTCAAAGCCTGCGTGCTTACAGCTCATTGTCTGAGATATTTAACTAGGTTTACCTGTCTGCTCTGCTCTGTTTCCACACTGCAGGACAATGCTGAGCTGGTGACTGCTCTTCTTCATGGAGGGTCAGATGTCCAGCAGGTGGGGTACGGTGCCCTCACTGCCCTGCATGTCGCTACGCTGGCTGGGCACCAGGAGGTGAGAGCTGAACTTTGGATGTCTTCTTCCACTGAATAGAGATGTTTCAATGCTTTTCTATACTGATCATCTCCCCACCAGGCTGCAGATATTCTCCTGCAACATGGAGCATATGTGAACATCCAAGACGCTGTGTTCTTCACCCCTCTGCATATTGCATGCTACAATGGCCATGAGCAGGTAAACAAGTCCAGTTAACCACATCTGCATTCTGAAGTGATACAAATCCAAAATGTTTCTCCTTGTGAATATATACTTTACATTTCCCCAGTTGGCAAAGTTGCTGCTGAAGTTTGGTGCAGATGTGAATGTGAGTGGTGAGGTGGGGGACCGGCCGCTGCACCTGGCTGCAGCCAAGGGTTTCCTCAGCATTGTCAAACTTCTTATGGGGGAAGGCAGCAAAGCTAATGGTGAATACTTTCCCACATTTATTTGAATATAACAGCTTAATACATACTCCATCTTGTAAAACTGCCTTTTAGGCCACTTCTCTCTGCAGCTGGAGATGACTGCAGGAACTTTCTTTCGCTTTTCTGCTTCTTGTTCCAGTCAATGCTCAGGACAATGAAGATCACGTTCCTCTCCACTTCTGCGCTCGCTTTGGTCACCATGAGATTGTGCATTTCCTTCTGCAGGGCAACTTTGATGTTCAGCCTCACTCTGTAAACATCTATGGGGACACGCCTTTACACTTGTAAATATTTGTCGGTGTGTGTGTCCTTCTGTGAGTTTTACACAGATGATATAGAGCGGACATGATGTGTTGAATGTGGTGTCTCATCAGGGCCTGCTATAATGGCAAATTTGCAGCAGTGAAGGAGATTGTACAACTCTCTGGTACAGAAAGTCTGTCAAAGGAGAACATATTCAGTGAGACAGCACTTCACAGGTATTGTGTGTCTTTATGTCTTTATTTATAGTCTGTATACACAGAGATAGACACACATTGTGTCACCTTCAAACACATGACTCCTGTTGTGACGGTGTTGATGGGAACATATCCTGTCTAACAGTGCATGCACCTATGGTAAAGACCTGGAGATGGTGAAGTTCTTGTTGAGTCATAACGCTATGAGCATCAACTACCAGGGCAGAGACGGACACACAGGTGACTCATCACATCCTGTGTTTACATGTGTAGCTAATGTGAGTGCAGAACCAGTTGTTTCATTGTTACTGCCTGTATCATGTGACACGTTCAGCTCTGCATAGCGCCTGTTTCCACGGCCATATCCGTCTGGTGCAGCTTTTGCTGGACAGCGGGGCAGACATGAACCTGGTGGCCTGCGACCCGAGCAGGTCCAGCGGGGAGAAGGACGAGCAGACCTGCCTGATGTGGGCTTATGAAAAAGGTTTGTCAGGGTGATGATGAGCTTAGCTGTCAGGAAACATCAAATAAAGACTGTTATTATATTTTTACATGTGTTCTCCAGGTCACGATGCCATTGTCACCTTACTGAAACACTACAAACGGCCAGATGACTCCCCCTGCAATGAGTACTCCCAGCCAGGAGGGGGTGAGTCACCCCTCTAAAAAGTTATTATCTGCAATAAAATCCACACCCATTAATTCACCGGAACGTGCCATCTCTCTTCCAGACGGCTCCTACGTTTCTGTACCGTCTCCCCTGGGAAAGATCAAAAGCATGACTAAAGGTAGTGAGATGGAGCGAAGTGCAGCAGGTTTTACCCACACCTCACATCACTGTCAAGTGACATGAAAACACACACTACCTGTTGCCAAGACAAAGGGCCCCAGCTGCAGATGATGAGAACACTGTGCTGATATCCTCAGTAGTGAAATCAGAGCTGGTCTCTCCGTCATGTGTGAGAAACAATTGATCTGAATTTGATGGAAGCCCATAAACATCAAGGGTTAAACATCAGGTTTACAAATACTATAATTGGACTCCACTATCAGCATCAGTGAAGTAAAGCATCAGTGGGTGAAGACAGGAATACCACAGAAATCATGTCTTGGCTACACTCAAGCACAACTCCCAAGAAAAACATCATCCATTATTGGCCTAATAGACCCTTATTTCCAGAACATGCTTTATCTCATGCTTGTTACTCAAGAACCAATAATCACGCATATAAACATCCCAATATTTTATCTGGTCATGTCGATGTGACTCAGACAAACAACCATGCCAAAAAACTTTGTTGGCTTTTACACATCAGTAAACATTTCCTACTAAATGCTTTCCTGTCAAAGTGCACTAATAGGCTCAGTTGTGAAATCAGAACATGAAGAAAACACATTACAAACATCATTTTCCTCACATACCGAATTAAAGGAACAAGATGAATTCTGTTACTGATTCACATCACACTTTTTGCTGAAATGAACTCTGCTCTGTTTTTCCAGAGAAAGCTGAGGTTCTCCTGCTCAGGGCCAGCCTCCCCTCTCATTTCCACCTCCAGCTGTCTGAGCTGGAGTTTAATGAAATCATTGGATCAGGTACCTCTGTTCATAACTTCTCTGTTTTCAGCCGATCTGAAAATGTTATTAATAATCATATCTGTTTCATGCTCAGGCTCCTTTGGGCGAGTCTACCGGGGCAAATGCCGGAACAAAATTGTTGCCATCAAACGGTACTCGTCCATTTAAAACAGAAGTGAAGATGCCATGTTTACATCCCCTTCCTGTTGTGACACACTCAGTCTCTGCTTTCCTCTGTAGCTATCGAGCCAACACATACTGCTCAAAGTCAGACGTAGACATGTTCTGCAGAGAGGTCTCCATCCTCTGTCGCCTCAATCACCCCTGTATCATCCATTTTGTCGGGGCTTGTCTGGATGACCCAAGCCAGTTTGCCATCGTCACCCAGTATGTCTCAGGGGGCTCGCTCTTCTCCCTGCTGCACGAGCAGAAGAGGTGAGGAAATGACGTGCTGGAGCTTACAGTTTGTTCTAATGTGTAAAGAAAAAAATGATTGCATGTGTGTTGGTGCTCAAAATGGAAAACTTCCCCATCATGTAACCTTGTTCTCTTTATGTCAATTGACTTTATGCGTTAGAAATACTAATAATAACAGTTTTACCACATAAAACTACAGAAAGACCAACAACATCTAAGACTTAACATGATTAAAATGAAGGAAGGTTGATACTGAAGTCTTGTAATGAATCAGTGCTGAGAGTAGTCGAGTGTCTAATGGTGGAGTTACAGAAAATTTGGTAAAATTAACCAATAGGATTTTGCAAATTTGACTTATCTATGGAGCACAGATGTCAAATATTAATTTTATATTTGAACTTAGTGGTAAGAGTAAATCAAACAATTTAGTGAACACTGGTCAATGATGGAAACAGTGGTTCAACTCTGTAACTTTTTTTTTAAAGAATTTATTTTTAACTGTGGAGTGAAGCTAGACATGTCTAATTCCTACTATGATGGTTGTTCCTCCACATATGTAAAAGAAGTCAACGCCATAATGGGAACAAAAATCCATTAAATCACCACTGCAAATATCAACAACTCACAGAAACTTGATTTTTTTCAGTGCATGTTTTTTGTTATTGCAGGGTCCTTGTGTTTCTTTTTACTTTATCTTCATTGTGCTTTACTTAACTTTTATCAAATTAAAGAAAAAAAAACAAAGTTGAGTCCTGTGCAGTAAGCCCCAGAGTTTATTGATGTTACACTTAGTTGCTCACACACTCTGACAGCGACTAAATCCTGATGTTGAGATCTTACAAGAGGTCAAACTACCCCCCCCCCATCCCCACCCCTCCTCGGCCAGGATCACCATTGATCCAGATGAAGTGTTCTGCTAACTGTGAGGCCAGGTGCTGTCTTTATAGACTGTCCTATTGATCTGTGTAAAAGTGGGGTGTGTGATTGGCAGGGGCTCATTGATCTGGGACTAAGTGGCTGCTGCTTTAATGATGTGTCAATGGACAGGCTCATCGACCTGCAGTCCAAGCTCATCATTGCCATCGACGTGGCCAAGGGCATGGAGTACCTGCACAACCTCACCCAGCCTATCATCCACAGGGACCTCAACAGGTGGGTGCAACAGTAATAACATGTGTGGCGGGGTAGAATTGGCGGTCTGAAATAACGGTTTTCATTGTAAATAATACATATGTTCCTTTCAGTCATAATATTCTGCTGTATGAGGATGGACATGCTGTGGTGGCTGATTTTGGGGGTAAGGCCACGAGACTTACTGTAGCTGAGTTAAAGCTGTTTTCAGACACGTCTTTATGCATGGAATGAATATCTGCATCTACATGTCCATGTGCCTTTTGAGAGAAGAACATTCACATTCAGAAGAAGAAGAATTTGATGATTAATCAGAAGTACTGATGACTCACTTTTGACTCACCTTTGCTTAACTGAACTGACTCATTTGATCTGATGTGACTAGTAGCTGATGGTTGCTAATTCTAGCAAACTGTCAGTAGATAGTTTTGAAATATTTAACATTATCGAGTCAGTTTACTTACTTAATGATTACTCTCTGCTTGTGCTACTAGATTGCCTTTTCAGATTTACTCAGATTTACCTCTATCCTTTATATCCTCACTTTAATGTAGCTTTAACATCATGGGGCAGAATTGTTCACCAAAGCTAAGAATAAAGAGAAAATATGAAAAGTAATGATGTTATTTCTATTAGGTAAATAAGCAAAGTGATGTGACATCAGTATAGTACTGAAATCTAATAGGATTACACTGATGAAAATAGTTTATTAATATTCCAATAACTAGTTTTGTTTCCTAAATGAATGTGTTGTTATCAGTTCAAAAAATAAAGAAAAATTACATTAGATGATGCTACTCTATTTGGAGCTAATGTTGTGATAGATTTTGAAAAACGATCAGTGAAGTCGGATATCATCCCTCTTTATGCTCAGGGGAAATATTTAGTGTTGCTGGCGGCCATGTATCTGTTGGTTTCCCTTCTGTGAGTTTCCTGTGATGCTGGCACTTAGCAGCGTTTACTCACTGGCACTGCTGAGAAAAGTTCAGTTAAGTGACTTCACTGTTAGTGGATGTGCATTTTCTTTTCACGATCACCGTATGTCCCTCCCTTTGTCCGCAGAATCAAGGTTTCTACAATCTGTGGAGGAGGATAACATGACCAAGCAGCCAGGGGTCAGTGCTGCCACCTCTTTTTTGATAACACACACACACACACACACATGCACACAAAACTTTCGGAGCCATCTGCAGCACCTGAGGAAGAATAAGGCGTTTTGGAAAAAATATGCTATTTTTTGTTTGTTTTTTCTTTTGTGGAGTTCAAACTAGAGCTTCTCTTGGCACCTGTCATCAATTACCCAATTATGCACCAGCTAAAAAAAAAAAAAAAAAAAAAAACTGCCTCCATGCAGATTCTGTCTCAATGTGCTGACTCATCGACACACAAAGTGCTTCGCCTGCAGTTTGGTGTTAAGTGTGTTGCATCTCTTGGGAGCTGCCTGTTGTGAGGAACTACGTGCCCTTGCTGGGACGCAGTGTTTATGTCAGTAATTGGGTCTCATTTTCCCTGTCTGTGTGTGTGTGTGATGGCCTGATTTATTATGTTGAACTTAAATCTCACCATATTATCCATTTTTTAAACAGTATGCATGCATCTGTGTGTATGTGCAGAACCTGCGCTGGATGGCTCCAGAGGTGTTCACCCAGTGCACTCGCTACTCAGTGAAGGCAGACATGTTCAGCTACGCCCTCTGTCTGTGGGAGCTGCTCACTGGAGAAATTCCCTTCGCTCACTTGAAGCCTGGTAATGGTGACACAAAGTGTTCACAACAGATAAACAGAAAACTCGAGGCTCTGCAAAACACGTTGTTAAAACTCTCACACTGAGACCCAGCTCAAGTAAATGCGACAGGTTGAGGATGAGAGGTGCTCTTTGGTCATAAACCAAAAGACTCAGTGAATTTAATTGTGACGTGATGGTGACACTGCGCCACAACCAGCCCAGCAGGAAGGAGTGAGTGCAGCTAAATTCATGGTAATGCATCCAATAGGTGTCAAAACCACATGGTGGCATGTAAGAGGAACAGTGAGAGTCACCAGAACCACAGAGAGAGTTCCCCTGTGGTTCATAACAATGAACATCACGGTTGGTAAGATATCTGACAGACTGACAATAACCAGACAAGACCTGCTACTGCAACAAATGTTTCACCCTTTTTGGATCTCCTGGTGACAAAAACTTGTTTAAAAACTAAATTTAAAATGTTTTACCACCTTCAGCCGCTGCAGCAGCAGACATGGCCTACCATCACATCCGGCCTCCTGTTGGCTACTCCATCCCCAAACCCATCTCTGCTCTTCTGATGAGAGGCTGGAACGCATGCCCCGAGGTAAACCACCTGAAACCATGCACCTCTTGAACCTTGATTACCACTTACTTGTTGTCATAATGCAGTATGTACACTACACATCATACAGTACAGTTTTTCATAATGCAGTTTACATTCACAGTACAGTCATGTCTATGCAGCTGTCGCCTCTTAGTTTTAAACTGTAAAACATTTGTCCATTATTATCTTTCTAGTTCATTAGCCATGCGGCAATACTGAAGCCCTGAGAGGCAAATAATGCTGAGTCAGCTGCAGCACATGCAGTACTAATGAGTGGGACTGCCGTAGTCCCATGTGATACATTAACACATGCCTGCTCATATTTAGGAGCACACACAACCTGAATGATGATGATGCCTCCTCAGCGGTGTTGTGTTCACAATTAGCCAGGCCTCATTAAGACACATTATTGCCCAGGCCAGCACGCTGGCACAGTTCTCCCTCTGTGGTCCATCTCCTTCCTGTTTGCCTGTCTGTGGACCTGTCCCCCTTGACGATCGCTCTGTCCTCAAGATGTTTTCTTTCTTCTTTTTTTTTTGCGTAAACAAGAGTGTGATTGTACGAGGCCATCACAACGTCGCGTGTGCACACAATTCTCATGGTGCCACACTTGTGCAGTACACCAGCTACCATGGGGTTTGGAAGTAGGACACTCTGCACTGTGTTTACAGGGTTGGAAAGAAAAATGCATGAAATACTTTGTCGAAACTTGCAATATACATGATTATATAAACTCTAAAGACCAAAACACTGCTGTGAAGTACATTTTCTATAGAGCAGTAATTACTTGATCATCAAGAAAAGTACACTTAATGATCAGAAGGTTTTTTCTTCATGATTTTGTTTCCGTCCTTACTGTTCTTTTCTTTTTCTGTCTTGGATCTCATTCATTGAAAACAGAATGCACACAGACTTTGACCACGGCTCTGTGGACGTCATGTATAATTGAACAGCTCTGTCGTGGCGGTGTTTGTTCTTTTCCAGTGAGGCTAGAGATCTAAGGACGGCAGAGTTCCCCTTTGCGTCATGTGTGGGCGGACTAAAATCAGCAGAAAGAACAGACCACCGTTAGAGAGGATGCACTTGTGTGTGTCTGTTTTGGGTTGTACCTGCTACATCTGATTGTTCGACCTTGTAACAGGTAACAAAAATAACAGTAATGGTTTGATTTCTCTGCCTCAGGACAGGCCTGAGTTCTCTGAAGTAGTTTCCAATCTGGAGGAATGCCTGTGCAACGTTGAGGTATATAAAGTCATGTTCTTACATCCTACACTAATACATGCTGTAATAATTAAATTCTCCCTGTCATGAATATATTTTTGCTCCCGGCACAGCTGATGTCTCCGGCCTCCAGCAACAGTAGCGGCTCCCTGTCACCCTCCTCCTCCTCAGACTGTCTGTTTGGGCGAGGAGGACCCGGCCGGAGCCACGTGGCCGCCCTTCGTTCTCGTTTTGAACTCGAGTACGCCCTCAACACTCGCGCCTACGCTTCCTGGACACAAAGGTGAGAGAAGTAAAGCACGTCCTCAGACAGGTGAGGGTCAAGAGGGTGAGAATAATTTACTGCACGATGGCAACGTTCACATGCACCCAGTAAAATGAGCAGCTGTTGGTCATGGCCAGGTCTGGGTAAGGTTTCAGTCAGTTTAGATCATCTGCATGAATCTTTCAGATTTAAATCTAAACCACTTGAGCAGTGGATCAGACATTCACTGAGTCACAGTGAACAACGATGCTGAAATCTTTGTGTCTGCACATTCCTAAACTTTACTGTTACAGCTTAAACACTGTAAACCTATTTCCTGTCATACATTAACCCATCCAGCCATTTGCTATAACTTCTTATCCCTAAAGTGTTATAGGGTGCTGTATGCGGGGTAGCCAACACCAGAAGGGAAGCCATAGCAGCTCTTGATCCTTTCTGAATTAAACTAATGTGACCTGCCAGACAGTGTTTCAAGTCGAGTCAGCAATAAAATTACAGTTTCCAAAAAAATTTGCTTATACATGCACTCAGTCTGAAAATCTGATTAGTTGTAAATATTGAATCCCTCTATAGCAATGACATATGTAACCAAACAATTTTTTATGAGCACAATCAGTAAAGCAGTGATATCTTCTGTGAGGGATGGTGTTGTGCCTGGCCTGACTTCTCTAAATAAGTGTAGCACTCACTAAATCTACATAACAGACATAGAGATATCAACAGTAACAGCTGTGAGAGCTAAGTTTTAGGTTGTTATGTTGTGTATACGACAAGTGTAAATATGATGAGATAATGTGGTGTGTGACAGTTGAATCATTTGTGGGTATCTCTTTTAGGTAAACTTCTTCATTCAACAACTTTGTTTTGTTTTCAGAGCTCAGATGTTCAAATTTCTTAAAATGATTCATATGGTTTATGTTTTGTGGATGAGATGTAAAAATTGGCTGTAAAAGGTTTAATCAAGAAATCTGTTACTGTTATTAACCTACCTGAGTGAAAGTAAGTAAAATTGGCAACAGAAACTCTACAAACATCATGTCTGGGCTTGTAGAGACAGCTTGGTCTGAACTATTGTTTTGGCAGCAACATGTAGACTAGTTAAGATACTTACTGCAACAGTGAGCAGACGAGTTGCTCAGATACGAAACAGGAAACAAAAGGAAAGCAAATCCAATAAAACATGCATGTGTGTATGTGTGCCTGGTAACAGTCACTATGAACCTAGTGACTGGAGGTGGGGTTCATGTGATGTGGCGATTGCTTTCCAGTAATCTCCAGGCGCTCTGTCAAAGGTTAGATGAGGCCTCTCTCTGTGCCACTGCTTACACTCCTAAATAGTGCTATTTAAACACATGCAGATCATCTCCAATATGATTAATATCTATTGATCATCACTTATTAATAGTTTTCTCCTTTGTGAATTGGTGTTCTGTTTTTGTTTCTGGTGGCCCCATCAAACCTGTCATCAGTTTTGTATAAGAGAGCAGCCTGGTATTAGATTGGACATTTGATACTGGATTTCCTCTGCTTGTATCTAAGCTGTCTCTCATCTTTAGCTCTCACCGTAAACAAAGGAGTATATGTTTCTGAACTGGTGCTGTTACCTAGAAGATTATTAATGAGTTCTTTTCGTTTTCAGCGAGCAGCGGCGAGCATCTGGAGGCCTTTCACTGGAGGAGCTGAGAAGGAACATGCAATTCTCGCCCATTGATCGAAATGGTCTGTGTCCAGAGTACACATGCTGTACTGCATAGTGATGTTATTGTGCTTTGAAGTGAAAGTGTAGCATTTTAACTCTAAGGGCAAGATTAATTCAGATGATTCAAATTCAGAAATGAACACAGCTTTCAGAGATTGCCGGTTATATTTTCTTAGCAAGTTAAGACTTCATATTAGACTGGATTCTTAAGATGTGTTGTCAAAAAACAGCATTATTTTTTTTAATTGTAAATAATACTAATGCATGGATGTGACTGAGTCACTGTTGCTGTGGCCTTGTCTGTTTTCCAGGCTATGTGTCTGATCCCATGAGCACCATGAGATTCTGCTCCTCCCTCAGCAGCAGCGGCAGCTTCGAGGATGGTAACTAACTCTGCAGAGAACAGCCAGCGCACGTTATTGGGAACATATTCACTCAGACATTTATCACTGTTTAACTGTATGAACTGGTGGTAAGAGTAGAGTAGTTATATTCCTGAGTAACTCAAACATATAAGGTTCTAACATAATGTAAGATAAGTTTTAAAATACTCTCTCCTCAGTATCTCCAGTCCTGTGTCATAATTTGATCCATATGCTACATGAACATTTTTAATTATTTAATTGAGACTTTAAACTCTTGTAAATAATTTTGATTTTGTGTACATGTTTTCCATGAAGCTTAAATAAAATTTTGGAAACTGCTGAACATGTGCAATGATGTGTGAGAATATGTGCAACTATAAAAAGCAGAAGGTAACATCTCAGTTCTTGATTTTATTTGCTGAATGGCTAAATCACACAAGCGACCAATCACTGACAGATACCAAATGAAGAGGTTAAGCCTCACCAACACACACTAGCCATAAAAATCAGCTGGTAAGTCAATACAAATACACTGTAACTATATATCTTTTTAAAAAGAGGTAGCATTAGCAGCAACGATGACACAAATCAGTGCCTTGATTTTACATTTCTCAATGTCATCTCCTTTGTTCAACTAATTATCAGAGTAATGATGAGAACCATGTTAACTTAGCTCGGTATTCCTGCTCTGCTGCAGTTATGTCTAGATACTGTCATCTAAACGATCTCATTATGTCAAAGCACAAACTAACAGTGTCATTACCCCAGACATAGAGTGATAAAATATCTTTGATCAGAGCTGTAAAATCATGCTTGTGCCCAGTCGGTGGAAATATAAAGTGGACTGGAGGCTAACTGAACAGTGGGAGTCCAACAACGATAAATTATTCAGTCATTTGTGAGCGTGAGTGGTATCTGTTTACAGGTAATAGGTGATTGAGGCTGTACTTGATACCTCACAAAAACTATGCCTCTTTGCTACCAACAATAGGAAGAGACGGTCTACTGTAAACATTTTACGCAGCAGTCAAAACTCATTGTGCGGCTTCCTTCTTTATGGTAATTGAAGGATGAAGACTTTCTACGAAGTCACTGTTATGTAAACACCGAAACCATGAGACACTCCAGGGCTTCTGGATTTCTGAAGCCTGAATTTCCTGATCACTACAAATATTCGGTGCCATGTGATTGTCTAAAAGCTTCCAAAAGTGCTTTCTCTCTAGGACCATTGCAAGTTTTACAGTTTTGAAAATAAATAACTTTAATATCTGAATTGCTGCCAGAAATCAATCCATTTAAAGTGTCATTGTCAGCTTAGTGCCAGTGTCTGAGGTGTGCAGCTCTAATGTCCACTCTCTGTCTTTGCAGCAGTCAGCAAAGGATATGAACTGCGACCAAACAATGTTTCGTCCACTGAGAAAGTGCTCAGCCTGTCTTTACTGAGAGTGTGTTTGATGTCTTGGATCAGCTGCACGTCTCTTCTCTCTCCGTTGATGCTCCCATCAGTAGGCCTGGTTTGGATCTCTCCGTTGTGGGGCTCCTCTTGGCTTCCATCTCAGACTTGGACGTTGTAAAATCATTTATTTCTGTAACTTCTCCACTTTGTTCATTAGTTTTACCCTGCGTGTCCTCTCCATCTCTAAGTCCATCTGGACTTGCTGAACGCTCATGATGCTCCTCCATTTTGGATGATGGTAAGAGATCTATAATCTCTTCAGCTTCCGTTTGTTTTTCATTCAAGTCTGGACCTTTATCAATTGTTTGTTTCTCTTTGACACTCTCAGATTTGCCACTGGCAACTGAATAATTAGTACCTGCAATACTATCCACTTCAGTTTTGTAAACCTCAGTTTGCGTCAGAGTTGGTCCTTCTTGAAGTTCGTCCTCTAGAAATACCCCGCTTCCTTTTCTCTGCCCATTTGTAGACTCTATATCGTTGTCTTCAGTCTCTGCTTTTGGTATTAGCTCCTGCACCACAGTCTCCTCCCTCTCCTGGGCTGTATCTTTGGTAGGGTCGTTCTCATGAGATCCACCATTTTCAGTGGTTCAGTCTCAGTGTCTGACTCTACAGCTTCCACTTTGTTTTCTCCACTTGTCTCACTTTCATCTTTTTGCGTTGGTTCTTCTTCTTCACTTTCAGACTTCTTAACCATCTTCAGAGGACTCTCTGATCTCGGGAGCTCTGTTGATCCTGTCGCTTCCTTACTGGAGACGACTCTTGAGTGTGCGAAGCCTCTTCCTTTAAGTCTTCTAAAGGTTCGACAAAGGTCTGGAAAAACTTTGACGTTTGATGCATGTTCACCCAGTTTGTGACCAGATCTGCACTGTCTTCTGCTGCTAGGGCCTCTGGGGTTTGTTTATCTAAGGCAATGCTCTCTTCTGCCTCATCAGCCCCATTGTTTTGTGCTTGAGGTTTAAGCAGGACACTTGCCCCTTCCTCTGAGGCCTTGCTCGCCTCCTCTGTGTCAGCTCCATTTTCTCCATCGGCTGCAGAAAGCTCGGCGGCGGCAGCATTTTCATCAGACTGTGGATGTTTGTCGGACATTTCAGAAGATTCATTTAATGCATGGGTTGTACCATCTAAACCAAAATCTATAGGTGTAGACAGTGCCTCAACAGCTGAGGAGGCAACTAGTGTCTCATGGACATCATCATCCTTATCTTTGGCAGAGTCTGAATCTCTGTTTTCAGTATCCAAGTCAGATTTGTTGCCATTTTCATTTTTAGTTTCCTCATGCTCTTCAGTCTCCGTCACAGCGGTCTCTTGCTCTGAATCTTTTTGAGCAGATTCTTCTTGTTTTTCAAATATGTCCTCCCCTTCCTTATTCTCACTTTCTACCACATCCGTGTCAGGCCCCTGATCTACCTTGTCATCTCCAGACTTCACAGTTACCTCTTTTACCTCTGTGCTTTCATCTTCAGTTAGTTCCTCCTCCATTTTTCTTTCATCTTCAACATGCTGTGCTGCTTTCACATCATTATTGTCCTCAGCTGAAGCCTCTGGTTCATCTATGTGAGTTTTGCTCTCTGCTCTGGCAGAAATCTCCCCACTTTCTGCATCTATTTCTCCCTTTTCACTGTTGGTAATTGCTCCCTCGGTTTCTTTCTTTCCGTCTTCAGACTCCATTATATTGTTGAGCATCTCTTCACTTGCTTTAGTCTCATCTGCTTCATTGTCACCAGCATCCTGGGCCTTAGCAGTATTTTCATTAAATATTTTCACATCATCTGCATTTTTCTCAAGTTCCTCAGTGTTTGCAGATATTTCCTCTCCTGTCTCACAGGCCACTTCTTTCTCTTCAGATTCTTCGTCATCTTTATTTTTTTCAGATTCACTTTGTTCAGCTTTATTCTCATCATCATCTCTCTCATCTTTTTCTGTTTCGTCACCCTTTTCTTCATTGAGGGTATCTGTCTTTGTCTCTTTTATTTCTTCACCTTCATCAGTTTTATTATTTATGGCTTCCCCTGCTACAGGTTCTTCCTCATTTTTATTCTCCTCACATTCTCTCTCCTTATCTTTCTCAGTCTTTTCTGATTCATTATCCATCTCTTCATTTGCACATTTATCTTCAGTGATGAGGTTTTTCTCAGCTGGTTCTTCGTTTGTCTCTCCTGCAGTGTTTGAGTCAGTTTTAGTATCCTCATCAATGATTTCCTCATTTTCTATCCTTTCTTCTGTCATATTTTCTTCGTTCCCTTCTTCCTTGGTTTGAAAAGTTTCATTCATTAGTTTTCCCTCACTATTTTCACCCTCTGGTGTTTCATCTGAGTTAATTTGTTTTTCTTCCTGCTCACATTCCTCCTCACTTTTGTCCTTCTCTACCTCTTCATCTAATTCCACAGGATTTTCCGTTGGCTCTTCCTCCATCTTTTCCTGTTCATCAGCATCCTTACTTGCCTCTGCTGCTAACACTCCTCTGCTTCTTCCTCTTTAATATCATCTTTACTTCCCTCATCTTTTACACTGTTCTCACTTTTGTCTACTGTTTTTTCACTTATGTCTGCTGAGTTTTCTGCTGTGACTTCTGTCTCTGATGCTTCAGTTCTGTCCTTGCCGTCTTCCTGCTGCCTCTCCTCTGTGACGGTTACAGGTGCCTCTTCACAGTTGAGGGCCTCTTGTTCCTCTAAGGGCTCTGCTTTCATCTCCATTGTCTCGCTTGCTGTCATTGCCTCCTCCGCCTCTGCATTATCTGACAATGCTTTCTCATCAGTGTTTTTATCCGGCTCTGATACTGATTCACCCTCCTCAGTGCTTTTTGTCCCTTGCCCCTTCTTATCGGGCTGCACTTCCTCTACAGAACTCTCCCCATTTTCTTCATCTTTTTGTGCTGCATCTGCATCAGTGGGTTCAGCTGCTGCACCCTCCTGAGGCTCTGAAGTTTTGTTGTCTTCTGTCATTTTCTCTTCAGACACAGGATGTAGATCTGCACCTGTGTCCTCTGACGTCTCTTTTTCTGCTGCTGCTTCTTCACAGTTTTCATCACCTTCATCTATTTTAACCATCTCATCTTTAGCATTACTCTCATGAGGCTCTTTTTCAGTTTCACCCTCCTGTTCTCTTGGCTCAGATGTCTCCTCCAGATCCTGAACCACCTCAGCTTCAGCTTCAGGTTCTCTGAGTGTCTGTTGCCCCTCTGTCGCTGTCACTACAGCGACATCTGTAAAAAAAAACAAAAAACAAAAAAACAACAAAAAAACAGTTGAGGGCTTGCCAGGGAAAATGTATTTTCTCAATCAGCTGCTTTGAGTAGCTTGCAAAACCACTTATAGGAAATCGTTAAATCTTGTACCATTGTTGCTCTGTTCATGTCTTTTATCTGTGGCCTCTTCCTCCTCCTCAGTAGTGGTGTCGCTCAGTTCTGGCTCAGAGGTGAAGTGGGACTCAGTCATCATGGCTTCTGCCAGCTTCTCCTGCACAGATTTAGCTTTGGACAGAAAAGCAGAAGACATGCAATTACATGATTTCACATTTCTGTAGGACCAAAATGACAAGTGGTGACCAAGTGTTAAACATTATGTTGGATAGTGAAAAAGCAATGACAGCACAGAGCCAAAGAAGAAACACATAACCATGAACAACAAAACATTACTTTAATCTTTTCAGGTGCAAACATAAGGGACAAACACAACATGCAAAATGAAAAAAAGTAATCCTGTAGTACACAACACAACAAAAGTGTAAACACAATGAAAAGTAAACTTTTGATTAAAAAAAAAAAAAAAAAAAAACTAAGAAAAGAAAGAAACTCACTCAACTTTGGCACTTGTGTGTTTTTTGCAAACTGATCCCATGTGTTTGAATAGAAGTCCATCAAGAATCTAGTTTCCTTAATGGAAGACTTATAAGTTAAATATTTATGGGCAATAAGACAGGGAAGCAAGGAAGCTGTTTGTGTGCTGTGCTCAATACATGATTATTCAGTAGCTCTTCAAAATTTTATATGTTGTGCTTTCTGAAATGCTGGGATCGTACACTATGCAAATACATGTATTTTTACATCAACAGCTTTCTATTCTGATTGCAATTTCCCCTCCCAAGGGCTTTTCACTGTTTTCTGAGCTATATTTTGAATTGCTTATTTATTTCACAGCACTTTTTTTTATTTATCATATAATGCTGCACATGTGTAAAAAGCAAACACAATTTCACTAAGCTTTTTGCTAAAAAAAATACTGTGAAATACATCAAAATATAGTTATATTATGTGAGAATCTCCTATTAGTATTTTAAAATCTTGAAACTCATTATGAATGAAACTGAAGTGGATCAGACAGAAACACACAATAGAAACATGGCACACATACAAAAATAAACAATGACAGGCATGCAATTTTTCCACTATTAAAATGTAAAAACATCACAATACCACAGTTAAAATATCACAAACAGACAATAATGTAGTAGTGACACTGTAGTAATTATTTAGTTACTGCTTAAACCTATACACACCTTAAACGGTGACTTGTCTAGAGCCCTGGTTAGTTGTGATAATAGTGGAAAAACCTCCATAGAAGATGAACAGATTCACTCCTCACTCAGGTGGAAGCTCCACAGTATCTCTTGGTTCATACTCACCCCTCTCCTGTTCCTGACCCTGCTTCTCTTTGCCCTCATCTACCGTTTTCTCAGCCTTATTGTCTTCCGATGTGTCATCATTCTGTTTATTCTTTGTCCCCGAGGGGACGCTTGAGTCAGAGATGTCAATCTCTGTGCTGTCCCCTGCACTGTCCTGTAACTCTGAGTCATTAGCCACAGCAGACTCAGCCTCAGTGGCAGCGGCTGCTTCTTCTGGTTTTGGTTCATCTTTTTCTTCTGGTGGAGGAAGGGATTCTTCTTGATCAACCTTTCAGGTTGCTCTGGTTTCTCATCCTCTCTGGAGTCTTTTGTGACCTCAGCATCACTTGCCTCTCGGTTGCTGCCTGAACAGCTGGAGCCTGACCGAGACTTTACATCTTCTGTTTGAGAAAGACAAAACATTTTGAATTATTTAATCCCCCCCCAAAAAAACATTTTCACTCATCATTCTGTTTTAATGTACTAAAAGCGGTTTGCTGGCATAATGACACCCACCATCCCCCTCATCGTCTTCTGTCTCAGAAGTGTCCCTCTCTTTAACCTGTGTGTCAGGTTCATTTGTTGGAGATGGAGATTTCTTTTCTTTATCCTGCTCTGCAGGGCCTTCATCATCTGCTTCAAAGTCCTCTTCATAATCTGAGGGTAAGCACACAGAACATTTATTGAGATGCTACACAGATAAAAATAATATTTATCTCTTATTGAGGCAGTTGTTCTCTGTTTACCATCTCTGACTTTGCCCTCCTCAGCTGCTGTTTCTTCTTCGACTTGAGTCTCCATGTCCTGTTGCTGACTTCTTTCATATTCAGAGACACTGTCCCCTCCTGTCCTTTCTGCTTCCATCTCAGGGGCATCTTTTGGGCTGGTGACTGACTCCTCTCTTCCTCTCTCCTCTCTGACTCTCTTTGGTGGAGGTGTGGGCTTTTTGTCCAGACCCATTGCTATGATGCACCTGGAAAATGTTCATAAAGTAAAAGAGAGCACAATTTAAAAGACTCACTGGAAAATACATATACAAATAGTTGCTCTCTTGCTGAGTCAGATGACAACATGAATACTATTTTCATATCCACATATTAAGCTGCATTAGTGTTCATTTGGGCCAATTTTTGCATCACAGCTCTCTCTCTCACCTGTTATGAACACAACCCACATACTGATCTATCCCTGAATAGAGCTGCCCTAGTCCTGTAAGAACAGTATTCTGTCTTGGACTTCACAGAGGTGGGAAGTCAACAGTGTGATCAGCTCATGTCCTTGGAACTGCTGCTCCTCTTGATGCTTAATGCTCAAGTTTAGTCTCCACACACATCTGCATGTAATGCTGCAATATCATAAGTAATCTCAGAAGCTCAGTAAAGGACGGCATCAATCCGTGTCAATAGGAAAAGGTCACGCACAGGAAATTTATGGAACCCACTCACACAAAATTTAATTTTTAATGACTTTCCTATGGAACATGATGATGACGTAAGTTTGAAACTTGATTTAACTTGTGAGTTCTTACTTTCATCTGCTGAAAGTGATCAATTTCTCTGAAATGAAATATATTTATATAGATACTTATCTATTCTTACCTTATTTATAGATTCTGGTAATTACATACACATGTGATAAGAAACTGCATCTTAAAATATGCCTTTTTTATTTTCATGGCATTGGTGTCATTTGACTTTTCAGAGTCAAAGTGTTTATATAATCATCAAATCACTCAATGACCCTAAAAATGTTTGTATTACCAAGGCTAAATGACTTCTCCCCCAAAATGAAAAAATTCCTGGTCTCATTATAACTGCTTGAAGCTGGATCCAGGAAATACACTGACTGGTCAGATAAGGGACTGGGATTGATATTCTCATCTAATTCTTGGCAAGAAATGAAAAATTGTTTATCTCAAAATCTAAAAATAAACTAACATTCCCCCTCTTGTTTTTAATAACTCAGTTGTTTCATAATAGATTCCTTGTGTTAGAGACACAAGGAGTCTATTATATAGAGGGAAACTTACTTGTAGCAGGGCGAGGCCCCCTCTACACTGGAGAAGCCAAAGTGTCCGTGCCTGCCACCAAGTCTGGAGCCTTTCCTGTGTTTGAACTCACAACAGGAGCTCAGCCTCTCCACCTGCAGCCCGTTCAGGAAGAAGGTCAAACTGAAGGGGAACCCCCTGTGTCGCCTTGAAACGAACCGGAAAGACTCTGAGGGAAAGATCGGGCATGCAGATGAAAACAAATGATTTAAATCACTGAGTTTGTTGTTGAAGGACAGCCTTCCTCCATCCTGTCATGTACCACTGCACTTGTGGTTAATCGTAATATGCACACACACACACACTCATATTTTCGAAACACAATCACAGATGGCGACACACTGACCTCCCTCGCGGAGCTTGCCTTTGTACACACACAGGTTCTCTCCTCCACAGTGCTGCTGGAACACTTTGACCTCGTCCCTCAAGTCAGTCAGGTCGTTGGAGAGATGCACCGTTTTACCAAAGTACACCATGTTCACACACACTCTGCTCTGGTGCACAGAGCTCCTCAGCATGGGGGGATCCTGGATGGAAAAAGTGGGCAGGGGTCACTTAAATTAATCTGATTTAGGAAATGACTTTACTTTTTAAACCCAAATTTGACTCAACTGGGTGAAATGTACTGTCAACATTCGTAGTGATAAATGTACTGACATTTTGTTCTGATTAATTATGATATGACCATTTTCAACTAATTGAACTAATTGTTTAAATAATTAGCATACTAAGTTTACACCGGTAAGAGATGCATAATGTTGATGAGCTTATTTATTTATTTACTTTATTTATTCAAGTTTATTTGATTTTGTTATGTGTAACCTCTGAGTAAAATGTGCAAATTATGTGCGTTTAAAAATGATCTGCTGGTTCAGATGAACAAATATGAAATGCTTGGAGTTTTTTTTTTTTTTTACACAGTTTTGGATATGCATTTAGAGTTTAGAAACACAAATACAAAGAAACATTCAAAGACTGTGCATTTTTCAACACAGCGCATGGAAATTTCAATTGTCTTTTCCAGTACATCTGAAGAGACTGAAGCTTGTGAGTATGTTATGAAAGGTTTTGTTTGCAGTAAAACATAACGGGAGACAAAGACCTCAGTGATGTCAACTCCGCTGGTGGCGGTGGTAGGACGCAGTCTGCGGCCCCTGAGCGTGCTGCTTTGAGTGACCTTTGCCCCCTCTCTTTCCTCTTTGTGGCTGGAGGCACTGGGGTAACAAAATTGTTGATGACTGGGAGGCAGTAAGGCGAGATGCCATGGGAGGCCTCCATTGTGGTCAAACGTCTCCGGCACTCCTTGTCCATCTGAGAGAGATGTCAGTGAAGTCACATTTATCTGTTGCTGTGGCAGCACAATAATGACACTGTCTGTTCGTGTGTGGCCAATTTCTCAAAGCTGTGGAATTCTGCATTTAGTATTAAACAAATTACATTTAGTTAGTATAACAAGAAAAGTAGATTTTGAGATTTTAAAAAGAGGAAATAGTTGTTTTTTGGATAGAAAAACATGGTTGTGGTCTCACAGTGCAGTTGAAAGGTGGGTCGTTCTCATTGGAAGACTCATGGTGTCTGTAAGGGGAGCTGCGTCTGAGTGAGGCCGTGGTGCTGTTGCTGTGGATCGGCTTCAGACGCACCGGCCTCTGCATCTTCCCTGGAGCTGTGTTGGGTCGAGACGATCCGGGCTACAACACACACAAAACACATGAAACTGTGTACATATCACCATGGAGACCTCTTTGTCAGTGTTTTCCTGTTTGTCAACTGTTGCTTTATACATGCCCATATACCGTATGCATGCTATGATTAATGTTATATGCACCATGTTGTGTTGTTTTAATTTAACTGAACCTGCTGTTTGTTTCATATCATTATGAAGTATTTTTCTTGCAGTGTCAAAGTTTTCAGTTCGGGATCATTAAAATGTCACCATGCTTTTATTGATGATAGACTTATTTAATGAATTGATGATAAATGCCATATGGAAATGCACATTAGTTATCTTCCCAGAAGTGCCCTGATGTTTTTCCAAACCTACTACTGCTGCTGTTTTTTCAACAAGGCTCGACCTGCTGACGTGAGATGCTTCCAGGAGAAGAGATTTCACTGAGTAAACACAGAGATCAAGGCCAGGATTACTGGCTCTATTTATTCTGGCATCAAGGTCTGTGTCTTTTTATGTTTGAAAGATAACATGAATCTAATCCGTCTACTTCACTTTAAACGCTCTCGTCTGGGCACACACCAGATAGGTTGACTGCTGCGGAGACTCTTCACTCATTAAGTGTCAGTATAAACATGGCAACTGTCAGCGTGCACAGAAATGATTTACATTACAGACAGACATTCATCATGTGAAGGAATGTTTTGGACCGAGTCTGAGTGATTAAGAGAGTTTGATGTTTTTGGACAGTGAAGTGAAATTGTGGGCGTTTGGCTGCAAATCAAACTGTGTATCTCTCTGTCCATCAAATATGAGTTGATCTCATTTTTGACACAACTCAAATGGTTGATACATCATTACATTATAATTAAAGGAGCAGAAAACTCTTTCTTGCTGTGAGTTAAATGGGAGGGTTGATCCCGCTCACCTGTCTGTATAGTTATCTTAGCTTTGCACAGAGACCAGACACAGGGGGAAACCACTGATCTGACTCTGTCTAAAAGAAGGCAGTTGCCCAGCAACAGTCAACAAAAACCCCAGGAAGTCAGCATTCAGCACATAACCTTTTCTAAAAGTAGAGCTTGTCATTTTAACTCTTTGGTCTTGGTGCTGACACATTTGGTGACCTTTGGACAGAGCTATTCACTGTTTCACCCTCAATCTCCAGCTGAGATATCTGACTGCTGACTACAGCTTCATATTTACTGTATAGACAAAAAAACAGGTCTAACTGACCTATACATCTTACACCGATTGGCCTAAAAAGTCTCCTTAACTAAAGATAAACATATTTAACTGGGACATAACATTTCTCTTGTAAACAGTAGCATTTAGAGTATTACTCCTGTTTGCATGATTGAGATGAAATAAGGACTCTGGAGTGTTTTTTTGTAGGTATGATTTGACCAACGGTATGTCTGGCAACATATTAAATGAAATATCATAACAGTCACATGACTTGACTCAAATCAGACACAAGACACAAGTTTGAGGACTTTGCCACACAGTGATTAAAGACTTGACTTTGACTTGGTTTTCAGGACTTGAGACAGGTGATTCAAAACCACTTGTTTTCTAATGTGATGTGATATCTGCAAATCAGCTGTCATGGGGAGGGCCTGTAAGACCTGCCAATGTAATAATGTCCACAAACATAATAAACCACAAACGTAATAAAAATCTGCAGCTTTTAATGTAATAATCCCACAAATGTAATACATCTTCCACAAATGTAATAGCCGCTGCCTACTAGAAACATCACACGCCATTTCCCACAGAAGTAATAACTATTACGTTTGCAGGGGTTTATTATGTTTGTGCGGAAGTGAAAATCTTCAACTTTCATGTGCATGTCAGGTCGGCAGGTGAAGCCCAGCTGCTGCCCTGCCACAGGGCCAAACTATTAAGGAAAGTGACAAATAAACAGACAAGGGTGAAATGGTGAAAGTTATGAATAGAGACCTGCATGTGACACATGGGACTCAGTCTCTCCTCTCTAATGCCCTCTAAATATACTAGTGCACCAGGGCAGATGTTGGACTCACAGACTCAGATGATTCAGAGTTACATTCTGGCCCAGAGTGCTGTTTTCGGATGCCCCTTGCTCCAGTGGGTGGGCGTGGAGACAGGATGCGGATGATGTCTTCTTCATATCTTCTGGAGCGCTCCACCTTCCAAACAAGATCATCAATTATCATCACGCTGCTCTATGTGAAAGCCTTTGTTTCAAATGCAGATACGTAAGCTCAAAATGATTTATGTCATAAAAACATGACTCATACAGGTTGGATCCTCTGTATAGAAACACTGATGCTGACTTAATTAATACATCAACTCTTTGCAGATGAACTCTTAACAACACATGCTGACCGGTTTTGACGTCACATAATTTAAGAGTCATTAGTTTATAAATTAGGCAGCAAAGCAGTGTTCAAATGTAAATGATGTACCTTGATCTTATGCACTCTTTCCCTCCTTGCAAACTCCTCCAGTTTCTTTTTGATCTCTATTTGATGAAGACGCTGCAGAGGAGGGGCACAGAACAAATTAGCATCCTTCATTATGCCAGGAGAAGCAAAGATTAGCTGACAGTGCTTTTTTTTCCACAACTGTCTTTGTTTCTGGTACTCTGTGTTCACCCCACCTCCATCTCCAGCACCTTGTGGAAAATGGCCTGGGCCAGGCATTCACGAACATGTCTCTGATGGGCTCTCTGGATCAGCTTGTGTCTGTACTCTTTGTCTGGAACAATACGCCCACTCCTGGTGATCTAATAACAACAAACACAACAGTCTCAGCAGTGTTCAGTCAATGAGTATTTAAGGACTGCTAACAATGTTTTCAAACTGAAGTCACCAGCAGCTGATACTTACTCTTATATATCCTTACAGCTTTTAGACATTATATTCTGCAAGTTTCATGTCAGTGAATACAAATGCCAATATTCATTAATGATCAGTATTAGACTGTAATGTGAACAGGCTGTAAAATGAGTGATGCAAATGGTGAATGTTTGACAAAAATTGAGCTTATAGTGGTTTTCAGATTTTTTTTTCTTTGCTGAGTTGGTGCCCTTAACAATGTTCTGGACATCCTGTTCGTTAATATCTGTATTCATACAGTGCTTTGGCAATATTATATCTGTACACCGTCAATCAAAGAAGACTCATTTGAATATGAGAGACGAAAAGGTTTTAGTGAACCTCATCCATCTTGATGAAATGAAAATTTCACTTCTTCTCTGAATGTAACTTTATAAGGAGTGGGACACACCGCATTTGGAGCCAGTGATCCATCATTATCATTATTATCATCATCATCATCATCATCATCATGTTGACATACCAGTCCTGCTCTCTGCAAGTGTCTTCTGATCCTAGTGTTGCTGAAGTATCCGGTGAGATGTTTGTCTGTCAGACTGTTGTAGGCTGAAATGAGTCTGCAGAAACATGGCCGATAAAAACACAAAGGCACTAAATTAATCAAAGCCGAACCCTTTTAATCAAGGACTCACTTCATGAAGGTTATCCAGACTTTAAGCTTTATCGTAGTAGGCAAGAGAGTTACTGATGAGAGCGAACAGAAAACCAGAATCTTAATCAAATGGTTTAGTGGGGCACAACACCGTACTTGTTTGTTGGCAGTCGTTTCGTGTCCTCATTAACAAGACATCACATCTTCCAAAGTCCAGCCAGTCTGAAAGCTGTTTTTTTCCCAACACAGGTTTGATTTCCTCCAGCATTTGTATACAAGACAACAGGATCGTACCACTATAGGGTCTGTTACCGGTGTCTGATTACGCACAGGAATTAGAGAGGATGGCACACTTAACCCTGTCTGCCTCCTGTTTGTGCGCCTGGTTAATTTGTCTCTGAGGCTCCCCAGCTTTGGCAGAAGATTTCTCTCAGGACCGATCACATTTATACAGGACTTTCTTTGACCCAGTGACACAGGAAGCACAGAAATAAACCATGCTAAGCAGTACGGTCAAAATTGCTGAGAACTACTTCTTCTCGTCTGAACACATCTTGTTTTGACATCAGTGCTTTATTTTCTAAAAGTGTCATATGTTAAGATTTAAATTAGTTAGCAGAACAGACTAACTGTGATATTATATGGTTTGAATTAAAAGTTCAAAATACCTAATGCATTTTTTTCGTTAAAGAATGAAGTCAAAGGTTTTAAGTGATTAAAAACAGTTTCACCTGGGTAAAAAATACAGGTCTGAACCAGATCGCATCAAAAGTAGAAAAAAAAAAATCTATAACAGGCATATGAGAAATACTAATTACGACTGCCTGGGTGACTGTGTAAATTACATTTGCATTACAATTTTGACATCTTTGACATGAATACGTCTCTTTACATCCTCCACAAAAGACGCTCTGTCCTCACTCTGTCTTGTTTCTTCTCTTTCTTCTGAGCACATTAGTACAGTAGTAGCCCTGAAGTAGCACTGGTTTATTGACTCAACCACAGTAGTTAGTTATGCCTCAGTGGTGGCTACTGTTATACACTGTACCATACTGTGAAATGATAGCGTCACTTGTGTTGACTGTGAAATACTAACAGTAGCATTAGCATTGTTTTAGCGTCAATTAAAAGTCACGAATTAAGCCTCCGTAGTCACTGTACTATTATATACTGGATATATAATGTTTTCATAAGTTGGTTTCATGGTTTAAATAAGGTTATAAACAAAAAAACAGGCATTACTCTGACCTAAATGTAGAAATACAGCAGGTCTACGAACTGATATGTCTTCGTCTACAGTTGAACTGAAACCAAACATCCACCTCAGCTAATCAACAGAGAGAAACCAGCTGCACCTACCCCGGGTTAAGGTGGCTCATGGCTTCCAGTTCGCCCTCTTGTCTGAGCCCCACCAACCCACCAAAAAATATATAGATGTTTCAGGTAACGGGGGGCTGTGGACTGTGCTCGGTCTGCGCCGCAGGAAGGACGTGTGGAGTCAAATGAAGCCGAGGAGGAGTTGAGAAGTGTGGCAGGACATTTTAAGCTGAGCCGGACCGAGGCAACAGCGGCACCTCTCCCACAGCGGAACTGATGACACCCGCCGGTTGCCATGGGAGATCACGTGACGATGCTGCCAATAAGACCGGTTTCCACTTACAGAGACACTTTCAGTCCCACTGACACTTAAACCAGGACGCACATACATACGCGTGCACCGCTCACACGCATTCACACGCATTAACACAAACACAATTAGTCGGTACAGCTTCTGATTTAAGAGCAACTATCTGTGCTGTACTCTGTGACTGATATCGTCCTACTCTGTATTATTTTACATTATATAATTCTCATGTCTGTGCAGCAATTTACTCTTATAGCTGGTCAAGGAGACTTTACACGGGCCAATTTACCATATTTTTTATTGTGCAAATACATCAAAATTCACACTAGAGTAGTACTAGAGTCATATGTGCTATCAAATCAACTCATTTATCCCAGGGGTTCTTCAAATATCCATTAACTATGACAAAACATCATCAACATATCATCAATATGTTCATGGTGCCCAAACACCATAACCTCTGTCTGACTGTCATTCAGGGTGAGGAAGCTTAGGCTCATTCAAGTCTTGATGTCCGCAAGACAATCAAATAGAGTTTTACATTCAGTTAGGGTTAGGGAGGTAGATCTGAACGTCATAAGCAATGAACACGCATAATTTTTGCAGAGAATGAATGAAAAGGGCAAAAAATTTAAGAAAATCGTTACAAAGAGCAGGTGAATGTACAATGGGATCAGTATTTCATGGGTTAACAAGAGAGTCCAGAGCATTGAACAAAACTTTGGACCTATCAATGATGTGTGAGACAAGGTTAGAGAAGTATTCAGGATTAGTGGCTTTTACAGCACTCTGATATTCCACTAAACTGATGCACACACATCATCCTGCACAACATAACATGTGGAGGTGGGCTTGAAATGAATGTTATCTTGACTGGTATAACTGGTGAAAATTAAAGCTGGCACAGAGATGGAGCTGCTATAATGTCCCTGGAGAACTGTACAGTTCTGCTGACTAATGAATCATTAGTGTGTGTGTGTGCGAGTGTGCACTTAACAGTGTAGGAGTAATCACAGAGATGTTGCTGCTGTGTCATCATGTGTAAATACAAAACTGTCATTGAAACTGATAAGATCTGAAAACAACTCAACCAAAAAAGGATTCTCCAAACCTTCCATGCTCTATACATCATTAATATTCACCCCAAGTAGCTACAAGACTGTACAATCTCAAATCACTGTTCTCACCACTGACTTTATAAACGCTAAAATATGTGAGCTTGTAGTCCAGCCAGTGCAATCACAATGTCACTGAGCTGGTGGCAAAAGCCACAGTTTCCACATTAAAAAACACATGAACCCTGAGCAGGATGAATGACAGCAGCCAGCTGGTCCTCTGTGGCCCTCTTGTGGAAAAGTAAGAAATTGTTTTTGCCAGTACAGCTTCATTTCTTTTTTCATTTTCTATTACAGACAATACACAAACCTCTTGAAACAAATTCCATATGATGTGTAGCCTATATTCTATATCTATGAGAAATATAAGTGGAGTGGCATACTGCTGCCACGAATCCTTCAGTGTCTCATTGCTTTGATGTTGAAGAAGATTGTCAAAGTATCAGACAATGTGTCACACATTTGTATTTCAGCTCATAACCCTGGTTCATTTTCATAAGCACATTAAGTGTTTTGCCGGTACCAGTACTGACCAGTAAGGGGAGCCATGTTTCTGTCTCAAGATGTGACGAAGCCTCAGGCTTTCTGCTTGAGGATCACTGATAAAAACAAGAGGATTTGTTCTGCAATCCAACAGGAGGTTCAATCATGCAAGTGTGACATTTTAGATCATATTCAAATGTTGCCTAACGTTCAGTGGTTTATATTTACTATGACACTTTATACAGAAATCTCAAAGGGGTTTCAGGCTCAAGAAAGACATCAGCCTGATGCTGAACAAAGGGGATTAAACCCAGTATCTTTTTTAATTCAGACCTCAAATTTGGGTACAGTCTGTGCTTCCCCACAAAGCACAGTCAGATTATATCACAAATGAGTTCTTTCATTAATGCAAGTGAGATTTACTATAGATATGATACATACAGTAGGGTTAGATGTCCAAATTGGTCAATTTTAAAATACAACTTTATTTGACTTAAACCAAAATCTCCAAATGTGATATGAAATATGAAAACCTATCAATGGAATCAATGGACTCAGAAGAGTCAAGTCATTGAGTGTTAATGTGACACTGACTGCATTTTGTAAGTGAAAGCTCACTGGTGTGTATGAGGATTCACATCCCTTCAAATTCTTCACTCTTGATGCAGCTTCATATATAAAGTATACTACACCCTCTACTCCATTATAACAAAGTGGACCTGCAGTTTTAGAAATTATTAAGGAAAAACAAAAATGTTATAATGATATTCATATTTAGACCCTTTGCTTGTTTCTTTACTCTGAGTCCACCTATGGCAAATCCAGCTGATTGGCTATGATTTGAAAGGACACACACACACACACACACACACACACACACACACACACATAGGCCAGGATAGTGTCGGGGCTCAGATCTTCATGGGGCAGGTCTGCACTGAAGTTTCTCACAGCAGCCTCCATGAAAAACCAGGCTTCTTCCTTGGTCTGGCTGTCTCACCAAACTAATCAATGCCATAGTAAGAGGAGTGACCTTCAAGCTAGTGATCACTTTTGGTGCTTTCTTTTCTTATGAACTTTCACTGAATCACAGGATCTCTGCAGCTTGACGAATGACCATCAGGTTCCTGGCCACTGATTTCAAATTAAAGTGTCATAATTATTTGATATTTCAGTTTTTCCTTTTTAATAGATCGATTAAAAGTTATAAAATTCTGTTTCCATTTTGTTATTATGGTGTTCTTTTTTTTTTTTTTTTTGTTAATTTGGCATAAGGCTGCATCATCAAAAATGTTAAAACACGGAATTGGCCTGAAGATTTTATGAATACACTTCAGTGTTTAATCAGCATCTGCAAACATCCTGATGAACATATTTCACACAGTGAAGATTTGGAAAAATGAAACACAACAGAATTAGATAGGGATCATCAAATGAAGACAAGCAAAGTGTTTTTGTTGAACTTGACAATCAACACTGATTTTAATTGTGATTGAGTTAACAACATGTAAACAGCAACATGGCAATGCTTTAAGGTTACAAGCTGATGCAAGCTGAACATAAACACAGATGAAGAGGGTTTCAATTATTGTATCGTAATTAGAATTTTTCTTTTTTTCCTCCCAGTTTCTTTGTTCTCTCTTGGCTTTGCATGCTGGACTCACCCAGGCTGAAGTGTGCTTGTTGCACATTTACACCCATCGGCGCCCCTGCACTGTGTTCCTTCCCTCCTGTTTCACACCAGGACGCCAACGCACACCCGTGGATGTCTGAGGCAACCAGGCTGCACTATACCCAGACCCAGAGAAAGAAAAATGAAGGTGGGATAGGAAGGTAGAGGATGGATGATGAGTAAAAGTAAACAAGAAAAAACAATAAAAAACATGAATGTGTGTGTGTGTGTGTGTGTGTGTGTGTAGACATTCCTCATTCGTATCAACATCCATGTATCTGTTTGTGTTGTTGAACCTTATAAAACTTTGTTTAGATTTTTATTTTATGTTACCTGTTGTTGTACATGAGCCAAATACCTGTCAAAGTCAGTATTATTATTCTTGTGAAGTAGGAAAGTACAAAATGCAAAAAAAGCAAAAATTCCTGATTTTGCTAATAAATACAAACACCAATCAAAACATAGAACATGAAAAGGGTAACAGCAGGTTGAAGCTGACACTGAAAGAGAGGACAATAACCATAATAATCACCATATAATTTTCATCTATTTATATATAAGAAATGGGCAGTTAATGTTGGATATAATGGATTTCCATGCCACAAGAAAAGAGGTGACCACTGCTCGAGGTTTTAACTTAACTGAATGTTGACTGGTTTTTAAATGTGTGAAACGCTGTCCTCTTTGTGTTTGTCGTGTTGCGACCACAAAGATCATTTAAAACCACAGTTTATCACGTGGTCTTTTCAGGCTTCAGGAGCAAAATCAGCTTTTAAACATGAAAGATTAACAATATGACTGATAGGAACATTTTTAATGTGACCGTATTTTGGCCCCACAGTAGTTGATACAGCAATTTCAAGCTCTTTTTAAATGCCCAGCCAAGTTTTTAAATCCTCAGTAAAATGATGTTCCCTAGCTGTCTCATTAAAATAGGGACTGAGACTGAAACAACTTGCTGCTGATTTAATGAATGATCAGCTTCATCAGTCATAAATCTGCGTTGTAGCAGGACGTTGTCACACTACAAAGTGGACAGCCAGGTGGGTAAAACAGAGAGACAGGCTACCTGTTTAAACAGTCACTTCCTGTCAACATGGTGGAAGTGAGATGGATGAGCCGTCAATGCCAGCGATAAACACAGTAATCAAGGCAGACATTTCACCAGCATTAAATGCATAATACACAATGTAAGTCTTAAAATAACAATTAGTGTAGAAATAGAGGAGGGGTGATTATAAATTCCATTCAGGAGCAGGTCTTAGCTGTAAGCTGGGAGGTTGGAGGGAGATCACGGGGGAGTCATGCGGCTCTGAGATGGGGAGGGGAGGGGGGCAGCAGTTTTTGCAATCAGCGTTAAATAGAGCAGTTTTGTGCCTGTGTGATTGTCAAGTGGGCCATTACTGGTTGATAAGAGCACTTTTTCCTTATGCCGCTCTGATTGGGCTGAACATGCTGCTCCCTCTCGCTCACTGTCCCAATGCAATCAGGCCCCTCTTTCACCACACTGCCATTTTCACTGCTGTGATTTCCACCCCAATCCCCCATCGGCCCCCAGCCAACACGACCCTCCCTCCTGTCCTCCCTCCCTCCCACCCCCACCATCCCTCCTCCAGCAACCCACCTCCCCCTTCAGATTCAATGAGTACCAATTTACAGCAAGGAGAAAAGGTCATGCCAAACTCGTTGTGTCAATTGTAAACCACCCCAATTCAGACTGATTTCAATGAAATAAATGAGTAGTTGCAGCCCCAAAGAAAGCAAAGGTCCATGTGGAAGTAGCAAATTAGGACATTTTCTCAGAGGCTCACAGGGGCCAAAGGCCTGACGCATCTCTTAGTCAAAGTGTCCCACATTCCTTGTTCTTACAGTATTTGGTAATGCTGCATGTCTGCTTTAAGAAACTTTAAGACACTTTGCATGTACTATTGTACTAGAACCAATAGATTCACTTTCCCCTTCAGATTAAGTTTAGATATGACATTATGTCTTTTTTCTTAATGGTTTTCGTTGAAGCACATATGAAGCCATGTTAACCTGTCATGTTTTGTTGACTCTGTCTTTGCTTTCTCATTGATTGAGGCCTCAAATGTGTGAAAATAGCACTAATAGTACTTTTTTTTCTTTCAGTATGTTTTTTCTTTTTTCTTTCCCTCAGAAATGTCTGTATGCCAATTAAGAACTCATTTTCTGGATTACATTACATTCTATATGGGCAAAGTTGAACCAAACACACAGTATAGTTTTGTTTGCCACAAAAAGAAAATGATCAGATATGTGCAAGCTTCCTATCCTACAAAGTGATCTAACTCACGTTTGGGTTCAGTTCTAGTAAAAGAAGTCAACCTTCCTGACCTTTGACCTATGATGAATGGACATTTATTCAATGACAGTAACCTTTTTCCGAGCCACATATTGGCACATAAGAAAAACAGTGTCAACACCAATTGCAGATTTGTTTGTTTGTTTAGGATCCCGATGAGCTTCCTGGGGCCCTTATATCAATCTTTACATTGCAGCACAACAAAATTTTAACGTGTTGTGGATTTCAGAAACTTCACACAGAAACTTGATTAAAAATCAATTCATCATAAAAATGAAGAAAAAGTGTTTAATCTCAAACAAAACAATGCTAACTACATTTTTGGACTGTAAACAGGACATAAGGAGAGAAACTATCTACAATTTAGAATTCATCATTATTTCTATATCATGATTACATACACTCATATCTCTGTGGTGATTGTGCTGAATGAAAGGTTTGTGTGCATTCTGATAAAGGGGAAAATGATAATAAATTTCATTCTTAAAAAGACTCGACTTAAATGATTTTTGAACCCTGATGTATCTGTACTTCCCACCAATAATTTTCAGATGTCAGTCGCAAACCCAAAACCCATTTTGTTATTCTCTCCTAACTGTGATCACTGATCTTCATTCTGCCACTCATATACAATTTTGGAGTATTTATAGATCATACATACAAAAACCACCAGACATAAAGCCACAGAGATGTAGAACAAGTTGACAGATGAGACATTGTTTGTGTCTGGTCCACATCACCAGAAAAACATTTATGAATTCAGCCGTGCAGTGCTGTAACAAACTCAGATATACATCTTCCCCAACATCTGTGCTCATATCAGGGATTTCATACATGCTGCATTTGAGCCTTAGAGGACTCACATCTGGGAATTAATTTGCCATTTCATTATAAAACCCTCAATAGGTTCTGCTCATGCTTATGAATTCCAGCTATTGTTTTACAGAGAAACACTGTCTCACTGGTGTCACAGCACTCCTCTAATCTTTGACCTTTCCTCATGAACTCATCACAGGGAGCAAAATAGAATGACTTTTTCTTACTTTGAAGTGTTACAGTGACTCACATCTACACAGAATCGCATGTTGCTCGAGTGAAACGTCTGCGCTTCAGTATGCAATGCTTGAGACGTGTTATCTGATAAAGAACATTCATCTCCACCAGGCGGAACAGGACACATCACGATGGAGGCACGCTAACTCCTTTATCCCTCTGTGATGGGGCGATACGGACGCAGACTCATGCTGGTGCAGGTCCGACTGTTATCCCATCAGAACAGCCAAGGACAGAAAATAGCCCTTTTCTTCCTCTCTCTCCCTCTCTCTCTCTCCCTGTGTGTGTGTGGCAGTTTGGGTGGAAGGGTTATGTGTACGGGTGATGATGGGTGGGATTGCGTGAGCATCTCGGTTGAATGAGTGAGTGAAAAAAGATAAAGAGAGAGAAAGCAACTGTGTGTTTGCTTTCGGCTAACCCATGTAGTTTGTTTATGAGCCTCTTGCCATCTTGTCCTATGCGATCATTTCAAAATATGTGAATTAGCTCTTAGAGGAGAATATAAGGTCTCCTGCCTGTCACTGCTTGGATGCAGATGTTGATCTCATTTGCATACAACAATCAGGTGGGCTGTCATATTTTCTACAGTGAGCTACACAGTATCGTGAAGCAGCTGAGGCTGCAAGAGCACTCAGATGAACATTTACTCAAGTGGCTTTTCTATTTATGTATAATTTTTAAAACATTCCACTCCACTATTAAACTCATATGTATGTTCACTGGCCATATAGAGCATCTACGGGTCAAACAGAGTGAGATACTCTTTTGTCTCACTATTTATGCTAAATAAAACTGCCTCTGATGTACATTATTCTCTTTGAGCTTATATTGGAGC